>JAIUSX010000107.1:0-2487434 GCA_026573805.1 Hesperophylax magnus
GTAGCTTTCTTCCTAATAAGTAGTTACATATTTGTAAATTATACGTCGGAGTGCGTAAACATAAATAAATACAAATGCAGTTTGTTGACATGGTAGATATAAAATATGTAGGTATATGAATATACATTCAAAAAAAATTTCAAATATTTGTTTAATTTGTTTTTTTTTTAAATATTTTACACGAGTTTTCCAAAGGTGAGTAAAAATCTTTTGTTTTACTTATTTATTCGTTTGTCCGAAAGATATTACCGGTAAGTTTTATTTCTAATACTTATCTTTAAAGTATTACTTGATTTGATATGTATGACATTGAAAAGAGGGTTTATTCCTATTATACAACTGAAGTAATACATATATTAAAACTAGGTTTTATTTCCAACTATATTCTACGGTACCTACCTGCATATGTAGTTATGTGATTGCATAAAATTGTATCGCTTTCATGTATTTGTTTTCATGATTAACGGAGCGACCTGACTCGTCTAATTTTCGAAATGTAATTAAATTCACGAGTAAATTTCGATTGAAACATTATAGGTTAGTATGTCAAAAATAACCTTTTTTTTTCCTAAAACAAGAAGGTCAATTCACAATATGACATTATGAAACTGACAAAAAGTAACACAAAAAATATTAAATATGTTGAATTATACCAATGTAATAGTGAATTGGACAATAAAAGAGAAATTATGAACAAAAAAATGATTTGAATCGTACATCACGAATCGAAATTCATTTGGTTCGTGTCACTTTTTGACTACCAATCACAAACAGTTTCACGTACTTTGGCATAAGTTTTAACATTTATACATGAAAAAACGATTGCAGACATAAACTCCTGTCCATAGTTGATTCTTTTCCCTGGAAATTAAACAACACAAAATTATCGCCAAATGTTATAAAAAATATGTGCTTATTCTGACTGATTCTTTCGAACGACTCTGTACCATTTAAGTACGTACAATGTACACGGATAATTAAATATCACTAACCTTTATTTTTTCTGAAAATATATCTCCCACGTACGTTTTTGATGTCGTAATTTGTGCTATCTAATAAAACTTTTTTTCGAGGGTATTTTCCTCCTCATTTTTAAGCGAGGAATTTCTTTAAAATGTTATCAAGTAGACTGGCGTGGAATAGACGTCCGCTCACCGCCCTGTCGCAGCGGGGAATGATAAAATTTCGGCTTGCGCCGGGGTAATAACAAACAACAAACGCGAATCGAAATTAATTACTATTATATATATTAAGAATATATTTTTTGGTCATAAATTATTTCTAATGTTTCAATAATGTCTTGGTAAATTATTTTTCTAAAAAAATCTGAACTATACCAATTTGTAAGACCATAAATAAATAGTCCAATTGAGGGATTTTCGTCACAAAACGCGTGCTCGGATTTATTTATTAGTAATTTTATTTGAAATAAAAACAAAATTCTTATACACACATATGATAGATAATTTATTGATTGTTTATACTGTATTATTATATGATTTGAAATATTTGTTGTATAATACAACTTCACATTTGAAAATGCAACAAATCTGCGCATCGTCCAACGGTAACACTTTATTATGATATGAAAATAATATTATTTTTCAAAATTTTACATCTTACTTTACAAGATAAAATAACGATCTTTCGAAATCAATTTGTGTTTTTTTCAAGAAAAGTGTCCATACGTCTAAAAGTGGCCTCAAAAATGCCAAATTTCAGGTCAAGTCTACCTATTTCGCCTTAAAGATCCGACAACATCGTCAGAATTTGGATCAATGAACTGAAGATATTGTTTAAAAAAACATATCATCAAAGCATCAATGAATTTCACAGAAATATTTCTTATTTATAAGGTTCTTGCGTATGAATAATATAATATATTCATGATCATATATCTTTGATATAATAAATAATCATTTACGTGTATTTCTTACTTACTTATAGTATATATATGTCCTTTGAAAAAAAATTCTACCTTTTGAAAAATAACAATAATAAAATTTTGTGCACACAACACGTACAAAAAAAATAATGTGAACCTATATATGCATCTGTGTTGGTATAACCCTGATAGTTCTGTTGTTATTTCTCCTTCATACTTATAAACGATATCGTACATGTATGTCATGAAAAAGAAGTTAAAACGGGGTTTGGTACAACTTTTATTCCTAAAAGACATTTTACACATTGAGGTTCAAGTAATCGGTAGAGCAAATCGAGGTTAACAGTAGTTGTAATCGTTGCTTCTGGAAAAATTGCAAAGCTTTGACTTTGTCATGCTAAGTCGAGCACTTATTTGTTTTGGTGTGTAGAATGGATCTAATTAAAACACACAAAAATGTATTTTTCAGTGTAATAAAGTACACAAAAACTTAAAATATTTATATATCATTGGGTGACGATATTTTTTTGTAATTATGCAAAGTGCACGACACCATGGCTAACGTTGTTCAACGATAAAATTAGTTTTTAGACCTTTTTTCATTTCAAATAGGTAAGGCTTATGTTAAAAAATATGTTAGGTGTACGCTTAAAAAATATGTAAGGCTTACGCTAAAAACATAATTTGTAAGGCTGACGCTAAAAAAATGTTAGGCGTACGCTTAAAATTATGTAAGGCTTACGCCAAAAACATAATATGTAAGGCTTACGCTAAAAACATATGTAAGGCTTACGATAAAAAAATATGTAAGGCTGACGCTAAAAAAATGTGAGGCGTAAATGTTAAGTCCAATACTCATTCACACTCGTTAATTTTTATTTGTGTCGTCTACATTCCTCCTAATGTAACTGTTGATAAAAATTGCAGTCAGATCGTAAAATTACAGGATCTATTTTTAAAGCATTCAAATTCCAATTCGCAGTTTATTATTATGGGTGATTTCAATTTGCCCGAAATTAAATGGTTACCTGACACTTCATTTCAAAAGATGTTCATTCTCTTTCGTATCATAAAAGCCAGAAAGCACACAGTCTTGTCAACCTTTTATCAATTTGTAATTTGTATCAATTTAACTATGTACTTAATAGAAATGAAAATTTATTACACCATATTTTGTCTGATAAAGTTAACATAGATATCTTGTTTTATGAAAAATTGTGGGAAATAATTGATGAAAATTTTATGAAAAATGTTGTTCAATCAAAAAATCAATATCCTGTCTGGTTTGATCAGCAACTGATTGCTCTTCTTCTGAAAAAAACAAGGCTAGACTTAAGGTAAAAAATTATAATAATGCTTTAGATTATCGAGAATTCTCTAATTTAAGAAAAATGGCAAAAAATATGCAAAATGATTGTTATAAATCATACATCAACTCTGTTGAAAGTGGTCTGAATGATAACGTAACGTAACGTAAGGTATTCTGGTCATACTCAAAATCATTACGAAAAACCAATTGCATTCCTAAAATAATGCACCTTGATGATATTTCGGCAAATGATAGAGAACACATAGCAAACATATTCTTTAAATATTTTTCATTGGTTACACAAGTCAAAATCATCTACTTATTCAATGTCAAACATTACTGAGCACAACCTAAGCAACCTAGGTATAATACATATTAGTGCAGATGAAATAAAATGTTTTTTGAGTAAAATAGACTCGAGTAAAGGTCCTGGACCTGATAAAATTCCTCCATTCTTTGTCAGTTGCTGTGCAGATTATTTATGTTTACCGCTGTTCATTATCTTTAATGCATCTTTAACTACGGGAACTTTTTCTGACATGTGGAATAAAGCACATGTAGTACCAGTTTTCAAATGAGCTGAACAATCTTTGATAAAAAACTACAGACCAATTAGTATACTGTCATGTTTTGTCAAGGTTTTTGAATCGTTGATATACAAAAATATTTTTACATTTCAAGCCTATTCTCTGCACTAGGCAACATGGGTTTGTTTCTCATAGATCTATCAACTCAAATCTTTTAGAATTTTGTAATTATGTGTGTAATTCTTTTAATGAAAGATTACAAGTAGACGCAATTTATACTGATTTCCAAAAAGCTTTTGATAAAGTTAACCATTCCATCTTACTAAAGAAACTAGAACAATTAGGAATACATGGAGACTTATTGCGCTGGTAGAAATCATATATATATATATATAATAGAACACAACTAGTGCTTATTAACGGATACAAATCATCCCCTATAGTTGTAACTTCTGGAGTACCACGGGGATCAAATCTTGGCCCCCTGCTTTTTCTTATATTCATAAATGACCTTGGCTCAAAATTAAACTGTGATTATGCTTTTTACGCTGATGATCTTAAAATTTTTCGTAAAATTAAGTCTGTTACCGATCATCTAGTGCTTCAAAAGGATCTCGATACACTAAATAACTGGTGTACTGTCAATGATATGCACTTAAATGTAGAAAAATGTTATATTTTAAACTTTACTCGAAATAAGGTTATAAAGAATTTTTCCCATTTCATTAATAAGATTATTCTTAAGAAAGTGTCTTCTATAAGAGATCTAGGAATTACTCTTGATTCTAAATTCATATTTGATTTACACATTAATGACATTAAGTCCAGATCACTTAAAATGATGAATACCTCACAGAATAACTAAACCGTTCAAATACCCTCAATCAATTTTAACCCTTTACTATGCCTTAATTAGAAGTAAACTTGAATATGGAAGCACTATTTGGAATCCACATTATTGCAAGTATGAAAACATTATGATATCGGTTCAAAAAAAATTCTTAGACTATTATCTTTCAAATGTGGACTACATGACCATCTTATATCTACGACGCACGTCGTGCTTACTTTGAGATTAATACACTTAAAATAAGAAGGCAATTGACTGACCTAATATGTTTGCATAAAATAATTCACGGGCATCTTGATACCTCATTATGTATTAGCAATATTGAAATAAATGTTCCCAACTCCCATTCTTTAAAACACCATAGCATTTTTCACCTGAATATTTTCAAAAATAATATCGCCTACTTTAGCCCTCTGACCCAAATGTGTAGACTGTATAATAAGATTGAGTTTGCTGAAGCAGATATTTTTGTCGATAATTTGTATGGATTCAGAAAAAAAAATCTGCTATTGTTAAGTAATATGTTGCACTGATATGTTATGTATTACTTGCGTCTCTTACTTTTCTGTAATATTTGTATTTCATAATTATTTTAAATTTTGAATTATTTTTATTTGTTTTATATTTTAATCTTTATTTAGGTATATGAGAATTAATGTGTCTTTGTATGTTTATTTGTATGTTAACTGAGTTTTTATAACTGGATTGTTCTCGCGTATGTGAGATTGTCTGTAAAAACCCAGTATAAATAGATAAATAAAATTAACAAAAGAAAGTGTTAACTTCGATTAAAATCCTGACAAAATAGAATGAGAGAATACGAAGAGGAAGATGGTGAAAAAAATATATGCATTGGAGAAACATCCTCCGAACTAGCTAGGCAAAAGCAAGCAGGTAGGATTTTTATTTATGTATAATATTTAAGTAATAGTTATAAATTCAATAGTTTGAAACCATGAAATTTACCAAATAATGTTCCTTTAACCCTCCGATGGGTAAAATGGCCTGGCCAGGCCATTTTGATATTCTAAAGTTATTTTCTTTTTTCCGTTGTTTACTTTTTGGCAAACGTTATTAATATACTATACAACTCGAATTATGATTGCCGATGAGTTTGCGATTAGTTGGTAGAATATTTTGTTTTATAAGTACTGTACCACATGCCTGAATAAACCATTGCATATGGTGTCAAGACCAAGGTGGGTCTAAGATTTGGATTCCAACTGCCCGCTCAGATGCTGATCGTGAAGCAAATCAAGATGCACGAGTAGAGTTGGATTTAGTTGAAAAGAATCGCTATACCGGTCGAACAGTATACGGCAATAACTTTTGTATATCACTCGACTTGGCCAGAATTCAGACAGGGTTTTCGTATCACATATTGATACACACTATTTGCACACTTGCTTTTATATAATATTAGTTTCGTAGCCCAAATCTCTGATATGGCCTGGTCAGGCCGCATCCATCCAAAGTGGTAAAAATACATTACCCGTCGGAGGGTTTTAAGGCGATACATTCAGCCTGTATCATTCGGAATCGGGTGAAATCACTCACTCCTTGCGCAGATTTGATTTGATTTGTTTTATGAAATTAAGGCACGAATATTTGTTTTAACTATCATAATAATGGCTAAGACGTGTTCTGCAATTTAATTAAAGCATCGATAATATTTCTCAGCGATCAAACTTTCAAACAAAAAACACATGATTTTGCATTGACACTTGCCCAACTCTATGCATGAAGTAAATTGAGACCTGATAGGACGAACGAGGAAGTTAATGTATAAAACAGTAATACGGTTTACCATTGTCTCAAGAAGTTCAGTAGGATTCGAAGTAAGGTTTTAACTGTAAACCCTAATTTCGTGAGCAAAATCGTACTTAAAAAGCTTGTTTATAATTTGGTTAAGATATAATATTATGAGTCACGTGCTGCCATAAAATGCCAAACTGGCTTCCGAAACAAACTCACAATAGTCTGTATGTATCACAGTCGTCATGGAAAAGTTTCAAATCTGTGTTCATGCAATATTTTCCCAAATTACACTCTTAGGCTACTACCAAGGAGGTTAAAAATATTATTACATACCTTTTAAAGAAAATTGAGGTTCAAATATTTCCTCTCATATAATATCAGGCTACATACCTAATATTAGATTGCATGACTGTAAAATTAACACACCGTATCTTACTTTTTTCTGTTTTCTTTTTTAAACATTCGCCACATTGAGATGAATAAAAAAAACCCCTGTGATATGTATCATACAAGGGTTTTCATCATGGATCTTTTGCCAAAAAAATATTTTCTGAAACTCTTTTATGTTTCAAATACAATTTCAGTAGGTATCTAGGTCGTCGTTCGATCTTTTGAAATGATGAAAATACGCTTTGAACCGTCTGTTGTATTTTCAAGGATAATAATTTTTTTATGTTAAATCGTGTTGTCACATCAACGCTATACGCGAATATTATAACCACAACTACGCCAACCAGAGACGGGTTTGTAGCGTTTATTGTCTTGAGATTCTGTTTATAGGTACATTAAGGGAGCTGGAGAAGGGGTATCAGTTTACCGAGTTGATTACTGAAGTAACGCTGTCTGTCAAACGGGTTTTCACAAAACTTATCCAAAAGTTCAGATTTATTTAAAAAAAAAGTAATTTGTACTCTTCTTATACTGGGTAATTTTTAAAATTAATTAGTTGATAATAAGGATTTTGTTTTATTCTGAAAATATTCAAATAATGATTATAATACCTGTTACAACACTGCTCTTTGATGAGTGAATCTTTACATTTGAATTAAGAACTCATACATAGGTCTGGTGTTCTGGAATTATTTCAGGGCTAGTAAATACGAAATAGGAACTGGTATTTTCATATTATGAGACAATATATTGTAATGTGATGTAATGACTCGAATAGTAATGTTGAGGAATAATAGCTAGAGTAAAGGGAGGGATGAGTGAGTCATGTATTATAAGAAAATTTTGCAAACAGAGAAACAAAACTTCACTTTTTTGTATTATGTTTGAATTAAATACCAAGCCTTTAAGAACTGAAACAATATCATTTGAACTCCGCAATGTAATTAATTTTGTCTATCTAATTTATAAGAGTATTAAAATAATAAATACAACTTAAATGTATAATAATATGTACTTAATGAACGTAACGTTAAGTTCAAAGGCATCTTGCAAATTAAGACTTACTTCTTGTATACCAATTTATCACTCTGGTTCGTAGCATTCTCGAGAGTGGATCAGTAATATGGGGACCCGATGATGTCTTCTACTCAAATGATGTAGAAAAGGTTCAAAAAAGTTCATGCGGTACCTGTACATGCGAGAGTTTGGGTACTACCCTTTGTTATATCCCTCGGATTTCCTCACGGGAATGCTGGGACTAAATTGTCTTGACGTTAGGAGAAAAATTGCATTGGCATTAGTAGCACACAAGCTGCTAAACGGGCAGATTTGCAATCCTGATGTTCTGAAAAAATTGTCACTTTATGTACACGATAACTTCAGCAGAGCGAGGCAACACAGGCTGTTTATTTTTCCTAGAGGCAGGACTAACCTACCAATGACCATGCATCTGGGGAGAATGACCTCACTATAAAACCTTTCTTCGGAAATTGAAATTTTTCAATCGAATCTCAATCATTTCAAGAGCGAAATAATGGTATTTTTTAGCACCTGTCATTATAAATGTATCTATTATATTATATAATTAATGTTATTATAATTAAGCTATTAACTACAAATTGTGGAATTTAATTGGTTATATATGTAAACTGTTTTTCACAATAAAAATAAAAATAAAATAAAATAAAAAAAAATAAAAATAAAAATTAATAAATAATAAAAAAATAACCTATTTTTAAATCATCTGATATTATATTTTTTGGAACATATTTAATGAAGTTTTTCTCCAAAAGAGATCATAGTTCGACGAACTAAATGTGTACTTAAATACAACGGTATTCGATTGATTACATTGAAGATAATCAATTCAAAATATGACTTTTGGGGCATTTTTTTCCCTCAAAAGTATTTCTCGCGGGCTATATGTCAATGTCCGTTCAATATACTTGTATTGTTCCCCTTTGTTCAATTATGATCAAAGCCTTCCGAAAAGTAATAAACCATGTTTTATGCCTTTTCATTTACCAATAAGCCGACACCAACAAAAGAAATGCCAAATTTTATTCACCCCTCAAGAATAATTATTTTAAAATTATTATCCGGTTTGCGTTCAAAAATTAAAAGTTAATTGAAACGCTAAAAAATTTAACAAGGCGTTATCTTTAATAATTATTAAAAATACAAGGTTTTTTTTTATCTCAGAATTTCGATTCTTTTTAATTTTTTTCGGCAATTAAGGGTTTAAAAACACTTCAAGAACCAGTTCTATGCATTCACGAATTTTAAAAGACGGTAAACATCGGATAGTAAACCACTGTAAAATCATCTTTTTTTATCGAAAACGCTCAAATGAAAAAAAAATTATTAAACAAAATAGACTTTAAATTTGATGTAGATTCTTCAATTTCTTGTTTGTAATACGTGTTCCCGGACATTGTGTACTTTCAAGATAATTTTTATAAAGATTGCTTTTCCCGTCGGCAATATTTTCCTGCTAACAATGCTAACATAGACTTAGGTACTGTTCGAATAAAATTATGTAGCATCTTGTTTTTTTGCCGCACGGTGCGATTTTTATTTAATACGATATAATAAATATAAATTGCCTCTAACTGCCTCTGGGGAAAGCATGGGTTAGGTAAAAGAGATGAATTGAGCAGAATGGAAGCGGAGCATCTAGTTGATGGAACAGAAGGTGGCTCTTTAATTTTGCCTTGAAGGTTGCGTTTAATGAAGCACGTTTATTTCTTTTATAATTAGGATGGGTTGTTTCACATAATTTGAACAATTCATAAAATTTCAAACTAGATTTTCAAGTTCTTTGAAGGGTCTATTCAAGTTTTGTTATTGCATCGTTATTGGCCAGTTGTTCCACAAAACGGAATTTGTGATAGAACTTGAATAAAACCTTCACAGAACTTGAAAATAAACTTTTAAATTTCATGAATTAATCAAATTCTGTGAAACAACCCGTACTTAGACTTCAACAAGATCAGAAAGAAGAAAACAAAATTGCATATTTTTTAGTATATAACATTACTTTTTCTACACTGCTTCTCAACAAATAATATATTTTACCAAATAAACGAATAACTAGAACAAATCCTACTATTCGGCTTTCAGTTTTAGTCACAAAAAATTCAGAAAAATTTTCTCAAATTTTTCATCTTATAATTCTCTAACTTCTCCATTCTCTTCTTGCCACCCAAACTAGCTATACATCATTTTTCTTATTTTTCTTTTTCATATTATAGTAATGTATACATTCTATGTCCGCAAACTGTTAAATTCACCCGCCATAACCTAGGGTGAAATATCACAAAAACTACATGTATCCTCCAAATCATGTATTAATAAAAAAATTTTAAAAATAAATAAAAAGCTAAACGTGGATATGAAGTTTTGAGCTTAAATTGTTGCTTTAATATAATCTATAACTAAAAAACTATTAAAATTTTATGATTCACAGACATCAAAGAATGTTTAAGAATGAAAATTTGAATTTTGCAATATGGCTACCTCAGGAGAAACTGTGGAGATTTTAGAATTCCAAAAACAAATTTGTCGAGAACCCAAAATAATCTCTATTTTAGAGGATTTAAGATTTTTTTATAAACTACCGATAGAAATGCCTAAATGTTAAACTAGTTCTTATTATCATATGACAATTATTTGATTAACTGAACTTTATTGTAAAACATCAATAAATAAACCTAATTTTTTAATATCTAATAAAGAATATAAATGTTTTTCTAGGATGAAAAAGAATAATATTATTTGTATTTTTGATACTACATGGTGAAATTCCATTATAATGATATATTGAAACGATTTTAATCTTTTTTTCCACTTCATTTATTTTTTTAACGTTACCGGTTCGAGCTTATTGTAGCCATCTTCAGAATGGTAATTATTCCTAAATCTATGGTATATTTACACAGCATTTCAGGGAGGGGGTGAGATAGAATACGATGATTTAGTACAATTATATGGATTTTCCCATCTTCGTTGCTATGTGGTGTTTCACAGCTGAATTTACAATTATTTGGTGTTTTTTCATCATTTTACTATTTATTTGGGGAATACCTTACACGAATGGTTTTCACCCAATTACAGTTATCAGCAGGTGTGTAATTTTTGTAATATGTTACACTTTGAAAGGATATATATTTTAAGTTGGCGTAGCAAACAATATTGTTATGGACTTTGAATTGAGAAAATACATATTTTTATAAAATATGATAATTAATATAGGTGCCGAGACTTGGTATATGCTTCTTGTTTCATGTTCATTACGAAGTTAAAATTTACTTTTTTTATTATCTGTCAAGATTTTATAGATTCAATCACTCTTCAAAAATTCAGACCAGAGGAAGTAAAAATATGCATGCAAAACCAAAAACCTGACAAGGCTACGGGACCGGATGGAATTCCACCTTATGTAATTATCATGTTAGGGGAATATTTATACAAACTTTTATGCCACATAATCAACCTCAGTATTGCTACTTTCACCTTTCCCAAATATACAAGTCGGGTTGCAAAACTGAGGTACATAATTATAGACCGGTAGCGGTCTTATCATCTTTTCCAAAAATTTTTGAAACACTAATTTGTGTAAAACTGACAAATAAAATAAAACCATTCTTTAGGGGAATACCTCTTGGAATGCTATAAATTGTTTGTTTAATTATGTTGAGGGTATTTTAATAAATGATATTTTGGATAAATTTCTTATTACTGGCTATTTGCCAGTTATAGCCAACTAATAGGTTAAAAAAAGTGGTGTGTGATGTTATGTTTGAAAATGGATAGGCATTTAACAATCTAATTAGTAACATCCTTTGTATAGTATGGATATTTTTTTATTAGTCAAGTTCACTATGATTTCTCTTTGATTTATATCTTGAATGTTATAACAGTTTTTTATACTTACCATTCTCTATACTTTATACCTTATCACTGACAGCATGGACATTAATCGGATCAAAATGTATTTGTAAGTTTAAATATATATGTTAGATGTCTCCAGTTTTAAGCCATTTGTAAGTCATAGTATAGAAGTGTTGGCATAAATTGTATAGTCTTTGTAAAATGTGTACCAAAAACACCGTTTAACGGTTGTGAAGTGCTTTTTTATTAGTAAGGATGAAACTGTTTGCTTTCTTTCATAATAAAAAATAAAAAATATTATACAAGATATTCAAAAATTGTTGCTTTGGATGGAAACTCTGCTATTATAACAAGGTAATTTTCTAGATAGCCTTACCAACATCAGGTTTGATCTACACTGTCTCTCAGTTCATGTCGTATAATCTGTACTGTGTTATTATTAGATATTAGTCGGTATACAAATGTGTTAAAATCAAAAATGATACAAAATGCACAAGGTCATGAAGAGGAACGGTAGAATAATATTTGTCATGGTAGAATAATAGGAAACGTATTTTAGATAAGATAAACTAATAATGCGCGGGGAACTGGTGAAATTCCAGCAGCGAGTATTTCGCAAAACATCAGTTTACTTTTCCTCTGAGTCGAATTCCTTTGAAACTGAAATAGCTACAGGTATCGTGTATCTTCCGGCCATTGTTACTTTCTGAGACCCCAGACGTATCTCGGGGAGACACCGAGTGAGACCCGGAGGATATTTGTAATTCCAGGCCTTCCGAGGATTCACGTTAGTCCGGAAATTTTATATTCAACTCTGAAATTTACATTTTATATAACCTGTGATTCGAGTAGTCCACATTGTGGACATTCTTCCTTTGAGATTCACCTGCCACTGAGGTTCCATTCAGGGACCACTATTTATTATGACTAACCATCTGAGGAGAAAGAATGACATTTTTCCAGCACGCATAAAAGTAATTGTGTGTAAGATACTCTCAGGATAACTCTTTTTATGTGATACTGCAAAAAGAAATCAGTTTTCTTCTGAGAAATATATTAATTATAAATAAATACAGTAATTTGAAAAAAGTCTAGAATAAAAAGACATAGTTCATAATTTGGAGTCGATTGAAAAATTAATTTAAATATTTTCCATTAGTGGCAAGAAAGGTAATTTGTTTTGATTTTCAATGCAGAGATAAAAATCCACCATTTTCTCTGAAACGAATTTATTCCCCACACACATTTTTCCCTTTGATGTATTTTTCTTTTTTTTTGTACTGAGAAGGTTTTAACCAGCTTAAGAATTTAAAATAAAACTTTTTTTATAATTGATCTAGAAAACAATAACAACGGGGTTAAGCACATGTTTTGATGCATTTATCTTGCGAAAATACTGTACTTTGGGTTGGATGTGAAATCCTTGCCAATCGTGTGCCATAAACGATAAAAGCACACAGACATGGGTCTAGAAAAATTAATACATTAACATAATCGCCCTTTTTCCCGAAATTTAGGGATTCCCCTTGGCCGGGAGACCAGTTGGCCTTAGCACTTGAGCTTCTGAATACAAATAACCCAAAACACAATACCTTTGCACAATGATGTCGTCTCTCACCCTGCATGCCGCTTGAAGTCCCGAAAACCATTCTCGATAGAAGAAGAGAGGCTCCTCTGAATACCTCTCACTCCAGAAACAGGTGGAAACTTGAGTGGCAATCGGCGGACGTGAAAAACGCCCATCTTCTCCACGACCCTACTGAGAGACAGCCTTGATAACAGCCTCGTTAACTCTGGTCCGCCATCAACAGGATAAGGTCATTCCACAGCCGCTGTGTATTATCCCCCGACGGGATTGATGAGGTCCACAGGGTGACGCCTGAAGCCCTAAACTAGCTTACTCACCTAGATGTTCTCTTCTGACCCACCCACCCACATACGAAAGAAGATGAAGATGCGCTCTTTACCATTAAAAAATATTAATTATCATTTTGTGAATTTTATTCGATTAATGTTCAGAAATGCGTGGTTATTATTATCAAAATGTTCATTTTACTGATCTAGCATCTGGTAATCATTATTTTAAATAAGGATTTCTGAAATTTGACGACCGTCTACGAAAATTGATCAAAAACTGAAAAATAATCAGTGAAACTGCACGAAAAGTGTGCTCAGAATTATTCAAATGAAAAATCATATTTTTACGCCTTTTGATTGTTTGAAAGTAGAAAAAATGTTTTTTCTTTGGCGAAATTCGTTCTAGTAATCTAAAAAATGAAAGTCGTGAATATTTCTGGTGAAAGGGTGAGACGTTACGAACGATTTTAAAAAAATCTGTGTTTTTATATTATTTTCACCTCGTTTCAGAGTGCAAGACGCTTTCCGTATTGCCATGGAGAGAGACCCTCCACAAATAAACGACAAATAGCTTTAAATGGATTTAGTTATGATAAGTGGCCAGATATACCTTAATGATAATAATAATATTTGGCTGATTTGTAAAGCGCCGTTTTCCTGTTAAATCACCTCAAGGGCGCTGTACAAATATGTGCACGGAAAAAACTTCCTGAATTTTGTATTTATTTTATAAATTATAAAAGATTACATTTTTGGTGATTTTTATCACCATACTATCCATCATGCCCGTCCTATCGTAGTCCTTTTATACATTTAATGTTAATGGTGACCGGATAAATCATCACATCTTTAAAAAGTTATATAAAGTCATGGAAAGTTATGAAACAAAAACTTTATTAACTGGGTTAAGTAGGTTAGGTAAGGTTATGTTAGGTTGGGTTGAAAAAAAAATTTCATCGTATCTAATGACTTTATATCACTTTTTAAAAGTGTGTTGAATTATCACTGTGTTGAGTTATTATGGAACCAATATTAATATATCTTATTTACAAAGAATCTCTTCAATTTATTCGTATTACTGTTAAAAACGGGATTGTGGGCCATTAAAAAATGAATTTATAAGTATCCTGATAAAGTTCAAGTAAAATACCAATGTTTTGTCACGATATCCGAACAAATTTTCATAAAAATCCTAACAGTTTTGCATTTCGTCATGACATATTATTAAGACAAATGCAGGAGGATGAACACGTGTTCCGACAGTATAATTAATTTACCAACACATTATCAGAAAGCGGCTTACAGTCCCTTTTTAACAGATTTTTAATAAATCAACATTACTCATTTTTCTCTGTGTATAAATATAACTGGCTTACACCTAGGAGTCATAATAACTAGTTTGTGACTTATTTCAAGTGACTTACGACTAAAATTTATAACTACTGGCATAATACTAGTGACATACATATAAGACTAATAACTTGTGACTTACGACTAAGGATTAAAACTACTTAAATTTTAAAAAAATGTGTTTTTCTCGTTTTGTCAGTGATAAGTTAATAATAATAACAACTAACTAGAGATAGGAGCAAACAGGTAACATAGAAAGAAGGTATTGCTGGGAGTCGAATCAGTTTGAGGATTTTATACGTACATTTCATATTATACATATTGATAAATACTCTTTTGATTTTATGAGCGCCAGAAGAAGAAGGAAGTTCCATATAATATTTAGATGTTTACGTAATTAATTTTAGAATATGGGTGTAAAAATGCGCTCAATGGGTTAGCTGAATTAAAGCAACACAAGCAACATATTTTGCTTACTGTGACGGTAGTACGAGATTTTGAAATTTTATTAGGTTATTCGTAACCCGGGAATATTTGTCTTTCTTTAAAAAAACATACATTTCTTAAAACCACAGCAACAATTGGCATAAGATGAGTGTGTACATGATTCATTGTGTTTGGGCAGTTTGAATTATCTAAAAAAACATCAGTTTGCATATATTAAAACACCAAAGAACATTTATTTAAGTATTAAAAATTATTTCTTAAATTATCTGAAGAAGTCTGTTTAATTATGGTAAGTCTTATTGAATAAAATAGCAATCTACTTCTCGCAGAGCATCATGCTTGAAAAATAATAAATATTCGGTTTCAAACACATAATATAAATATTATTCACTTCTGTCACGGATTGTATGATAAAGTGAGGAAATTGAATCCGAATAGATTTTTGGCACATATGTAAACTGGAATATTGAATCGTGTTTGAAACACCGAAAATATTCGTAACGGATATGGGAAAGCTTTCTCTGCTGATTTATTCACCAAGTTATTTGTGTATCGTTTATTTTTTACGTGAGAATCGATTGCCTATCGACTATCGGGGTCATAATATAATTTAATGTAGAAAAGCTTACTGTATATCGAAATCCAATTCACTGCTTACATCTTTTTATCTAAGGGTCTCTTTCAAGATAAAAATAATCTCTTAAAGCAGAAAATCTATGTGTTGATGAAATAAAAACTCTCAAACGGTGATTTCTGACAAAAAAAAATCTGCATAACGAATAAACACAATCATTTTCAGCTGGTAGCGTTATTAGTAGGTAGAGGTAATTTTCAATTTACAAATAATCCAATCACTCTACCACAAGCTATGAAGCTTTAAATTATTCCATGTGAAGACGTCAATCAGTGCACGCGTCCTTCATCAGATGAAGAAGTCAATGTGTACTAAAATATCCATTTGAGGAAGTCAATCACTGCACGCGTCCTGCATCAGATGAAGAAGTCAATGTTTACTAAAATATCCATGTGAGGAGGTCAATCAGTGCACGCGTCCTTCATCGGATGAAGAAGTCAATGTTTACTAAAATATCCATGTGAGGAGGTCAATCGGTGCACGCGTCCTTCATCAGATGAAGAAGTAAATGTTTACTAAAATATCCATGTGTGGAGGTCAATCGGTGCACGCGTCCTTCATCAGATGAAGAAGTAAATGTTTACTAAAATATCCATGTGAGGAGGTCAATCGGTGCACGCGTCCTTCATCAGATGAAGAAGTAAATGTTTACTAAAATATCCATGTGAAGTGGTCAATCAGTGCACGCGTCCTTCATCAGATGAAGAAGTCAATGTTTACTAAAATATCCATGTGAGGAGGTCAATCTGATAGTATTATTACCCTAGCGTCTGGACGATGTAGATTGTAGGCCCTCTGATTGGTCAAATTCAAATTTTGTAAATAAGACATTAAAAATTAAGACACGATTTCATACTGAAATAGAATCGCCACATGTAATACGATATTTCTTCAAAAATATCCTTTCTGCTCATATAATTTTTGGATAATATCGAAGAATATATGTTTTAGAAAGTTCACAATCCATTGGATTAATTACATTACAATGAAGATTATCCACAATTACGTGATTATGTTTGACGTTTATAAAAAATCACGCGTTCCTTCAATATGGTCGATACGCACGGCTGTAGATGGCCGACAGAGCGCAAATCTGGCGGTATAAGAACGAACCAAATGACTGGCGCCAATATTTAAATATGCAAAATTACATGACCAAACAAGCGTTTAATAAGAAGATTTCTTCTGGAAGCTTATCACTTTGCAATGGTTTTTTTTTGCTTATTAATTATATTTGATTTTATATTGACATGTTTTCCAATTTCTAAAATTTCAAAATTATTTATTTGCGATTCTGTTATCCTGAGTGAAGTATTTTAAGACCTGAATTTTTATCGAAAGTGTTATCATTATTCAAAAGATGATTCGCAAACTCAGATTCACTATTTCCATTTAGATCCCTGAGATGTTTTTTAGTTCTGACTTCAAAGTTTCTACTGGTTCTACCTTTGTAAAATAAATTACAATCATCCCAATAAATTGAGTTTATAAACTCCTGATTTTTTTGTTTGATTTCCGCTATCTTTATTATTAAGAATATATTTCTTCATTTTGTTATTAGTGTAAAACGCCGGTTGAATAGTACCAGGATTGTTTTTTATATATAATTTTATAACTATCGATATCCAAAAACAGAATTCTACGCCATTGTTTATTTCTATCTTTAGAAATAGGGTAAAAATACCGTTTGAAGAGAATATGTTTAATTTTTTTATTTAGTCTTTCAACTATCAATTTATTTGAATAACCGTTATTAAATGCTATTTGTCTTATGAATATATTGGTTTATGGTTATGTGCTTTTTGTTTTTTTTTTCATTTCTTAAAATACTTCACACAGGATATCAAGCATTGCAAATAAATAATTTAGAAATTAGAAAACATGTTAATATAAAAGCAGATATAATTAACAAGAATTTTTTTTATTAACTCTATTTTAAATAATTTCCCACTTAACTGGTTTTTCATATTGTAATTCTTAATTCTTAGAAACCCAGCCTACTCTTACCCCTCCCCCCTCCTTCCACTTCTTCTTTCCAATTGTAATTTATATTTAATTTTTGACTTCGGTGTATACTTCGTTCGTGAAATATGTATTGGTTGGATATAATAAAGTGATATTAACAAAGTTATTTGTTTTTTGATAAAGTAAAGTTTAATCGGATAACATTATTTTATCTGTTCCGTTGTATATTAATGCATACGTACACAATAAAATGTAAAAATTATATTTATTTATTAATTGGACAATTTGCATAGCGCCGCTTTTGTGAGATATCACCTCAGGGGCGCTATATTGAAATAATCTACCTTTATATATAGTTGTTTACTCTCCTGATGAAGGTGTATATATAATCTAACTTTAAACTTTATTAGATACAGTTACAGTTGTAGGTAAAAAATAACCACAAGTTGGAGTAAAATTAACACCTTTTAATTAAACCGACTGCTAATCTCATCGCACAATTACCCTCCTTTTATTCATAAACACGGGTACAATTAATCAATATGTAATAATCTATTATTTCAACTTTGTTAAAACTATCTTTAATTGTTGTGACAAACTATAGGATATTCATTCAACTTATAGACATTGACGGTTGTAACACATATTTAAGCACTGCAAGTCTCCTATGAGCAAATTATATTAGGTACGATAACAGTTAATATCAGTTGTATCAATCAAGTGCCGCCCGCAGGGCCTAGCAGCAAAAACCCGCGGAGCGGGTTTTTAACTGCTAGTCCTTATTAATATCCTTATTATTCTAATTAAATTAACTCAAATGCCGATTTAAAGAATTCACTGGGTTGACTACCCACGGTTACCTATCACCTGGATGGAGGAAATTTTCTGCTGACGAAGCGGTCGAGTTCAACAGAGAGCCATGGAACTTGGAATAAATTCTATTTTACTTCACGGAGATCATCCAAGGCCTTCCTCATCAGCAGTAGAGTGGGACAATGTGTTTGTAGTATACAGTGCATCTAGGGGAAAAGTGCACTTACTTCAGGAGGTGATTCTACATGATGGTAGAAGTAAAAAAGATAAATGACTTTTCTCGAAATTCCACTTTTTAGGGGTACTTTTCAGGTAAAACTTAAAATTGGTCCGCTGTGTGGGACTGGCATTAATATTTTGCGCTGTTACCAAACATACCGTCCCGTGCCATCCGCTGCCATTCAGTCAGTGTTTACTTACTGTGCTTCGCGTAAATAACTTTTATTTTATTCGCAAAGGGTCTGATAATTTAATATGTCTAGCAGTGTTTAACTTTAAAAACGTGATTATTTTAGTCAAAACTTTTTGATGTAGTGTGTTTTTTATCAATTTTGCATTTATTTATACTTAAAATAACATCTTTATTCAGTGTGTGTTTTCTCCAAAGACTTATTTTTAACATTGTGTTTATTTGTGTGTAATTTTAAATACTGTGGCAATGTCTTGCTTTACCCACAAATAATGGAAAGACATTCATTAAGCTTACGGGCTACACGATGTAAATGCACATCAAAAGTAGATATTTTAAAAAATTGTTAAATTAGTCAAAAGCAATGACGTTAGTTAAGTCATTAAAAGTTGAATAATTGTATCATATAGTTTAACTACATTTTGTTAATTTTATACAAGTCACTTTTTGAATTAGGTTTAAAACATACGATATTGTAGCACATTGTACTCGGCAAGCTTTCGGCGAATTTATCGGGTATTTTTGTACCTCATACTAAGGATTTTTAGTAGGTTAAAGTTAAATCTTCTAATCTTCCTCTGTATTATATTTTAGTTTATATTTGTACTGTCCTGATGAAGGTTGAGTGGTTTAAAACAAAGAAATTCTTTCATTTGTGTAACAATTGATTTTATTCAATCAATAAGCTGGCCGGATAAATCATCACAATGATAATTCATCACATCTTTAAAAAGTTATATAAAGTCATGAAACAAAAACTTTATTAACTGGGTTAAGTAGGTTAGGTAAGGTTAGGATTAAATTATTTTCATCGTTTCTAATGACTTTATATCACTTTTTAAAAGTGTGTTGAATTGTCACTGTGTTGAGTTATCATGGAACCATGGGTGTCTATACTGGTGAGAACACATATAATATATCACCCTATTGGCTCTTGCGGAAAAAGGCTTGTGTTCAAAACGAACATGATATTATATTTTGTTGGTTAATCTACTCAAATTAAAACAAGGCATTAGAAAAAATAAAAATACGCTATTTTATACAGATGTTGCGGACTTGCTAAACTGAATAGATTGACTCTAATAATGCTTTATGATTTATATTGATTGAAAACTATAGCTTTCAGGCTACTTATCACTGTGGTGACGAAGTTTTAATTGTAATTTTTTTTTATTACATGAACGTGTTATTTTTTAGTGACTCCTCATCCTTGTTACTTTCAAGTTTGGTTATTTTTTCAATGTGATAAAATCGGATCCATGTTAACTCAACCTAGAGATTATTCAACACACTTTTGAAAAGTGATATAAAGTCATTAAAAACGATGAAAAAACATTTTTTTTAACCTAACCTAACCTAACCTAGCATAACCTAACCTACTTAACCCAGTTAATAAAGTTTTTGTTTCATCACTTTCCATGACTTTATATAACTTTTTAAAGATGTGATGAATTATCATTTTGTTGATTTATCCGGTCACCGATAAAATCAATTAAAAATCACTGGTACACAATATGTCAGCGTTCCAACACCATACATTATATTATTAAAAAAACAATGGTCTGAAAATCCCGCTAATATCAGTATGATAGTGTGATTTTGAGGGCTTTGTTTACCCTAAAACTTGTGCTGTGGCTGTGTATTATTAAATAATTCATTAATTAATAGTTAATTTATACCAGTAGTTCAATCATTATAATTCTTGATAAATAATAATAGATATACTCTGCATCAAATTGATATTTATGTTCAATCAGAAGTACAGACGAAATATGAATTATTTATCTCCTGTCGACTACTTGAATTAGATTATTATTAATTTAAAATTAAATTTAGCGGAATTTCTATTCCTATACGTTCTATTGAAATTATTTAACCAATATTATTTTAGCGCCTAGATTTAATATTACAACATTATCGCTAACTGATTTTGAGTGGAATGCTAAAATAGGACTAATTTACCAACAGTAAAAATAGTAAAAGTAAATGGTCAACTTTCTTTTGCGTTGGTTAGTGATTCAATCACCCCGGGGGCGCTTTAAATTGCAATGGGAGAGAAACACAAACGTAACTACAAAAATATAATTTTCAGTTAATTATGGAGAAATGCCGACTATAGTCGGTTATATTCGTAATAAAGAGACAAATCTCCCAAATAACTATAGGTAGTAAAATAATGTAGAACGTATCTCGTTATTTGCCTGTAAACATAACAATGCATCGCCTCTTGCGTTTACGTTAAAGGTTGAACACAGATGTATCGCTCACTCACGTTTTTCTGTTTCCTATGTTATACGGTATGTCTCGTGAAAGGTTGGAACACAGAAATTTATCGCTGACTCACGTTTTTGTGTTACCATTCGAAAGTCCGCATATTAGCGCACGGCGGCAGCCTGTGAATATTTTTTATCAATTCATTAGTTTTCAAACTTTTTGGTTAGTTTTATGTTAAACAATACAATTTATTGAATATTTAATTAAGAAACTGTTTTAAAAAATTTTTTTTTCAACTTTTCTTCTAATCACATTTTTGGTAAAACAATAACGCAAGAAGGTATCCCCTTTTGAAATAATAATAAAAAAATAAGCAAGTTGAAACTAATAGTCACAACTTAACAAAAAAAAATACGAAAACATTCTTATGAATGGAATTTAGAACCCAACATTCATGTATATATTTTTGAAAAGAAGTCAAACCAAACTCAAAATACAGTACGATCTCGATCAAATATCTATGTGGTTAAAGTTAAACAAATTAAAACTAAATGTTACATAAAGTAAATACATGGTAATAGATAAAAAATTAAACAAACTCAGTACAACTATCACAGACAACGAAGAAATAGAGAAAGTAGAGGAAATCTAATACCAGGGCATTATAAAAGACAATCAACTCAAATTTAACGCTAACTTTGAAGTATTGGCCATGAAAATGGCAAAAAAAGAAATTTTTAAGAAGAATAAGGAATAAATTAAAGACAGATAAAAAAATTTCAAATAATTAGAAATAGAGGCATGTAAGGAGTATTGAATTGCAGTAGGTATTCTAAGATAATTAATATGCATAAAAATAGGTATCTTAAGTGTGAGACAGCGTATCATTTAAAATACCTTCATATTTGTATTAAGCTCAAAAATCAGATGCTCCCAAAATACATGTAAAAGAAAGTAAATTTTAATTTTGAAATACATCGTTACCCCAAGAGAAACTGCGGAGATTTTAGACATAAAATAATCTCTTTTTTAAAGGATTTAAGATATTCAGTGACTTCTAAAAAAGTAAAACTAGTGCTTATCAACACCATTATAATTATCAAGGTATAATTTTTATTTATGCACTTCCAGATAAAATCAAAACTGAAAAAAATAAAGCATTCAAATAACAAATCACAACTTTTAGATAAACCCAAGAGTAATCACAAGTTTTAATTTCTTTCGATAAATTTTTCACGTATTTTATTAGATGAGCTCATTTTCAATTTGATTCATTGATTATTAATTACTAAGATATTTAAAAAATGTAAACCTAACATAATATATAAAAAAATGAAATATATATATTTTTACACATCCTCTAAAATTATTATATGAGCTTCGAAATATTTCTATTGTATCCCGGGAGTGTGATCGAGTTAATTAGTATGCGTATATTGTTGTTAGATTTTATTAATTTTATTAATAAGTACCCGTTTCTTACAATTTTGCCAGCTCTGACTGGGAAAAACTTACTACCAGCTCTGTACCTACCATACCTACTTAATAAGAAAATTTATTTTTATTTATATTTCTCATATTTTCCAAGTTAAATACCTAACTATTTATATTTTTTAATTTTGTAATTATCTTTTATTTTATTTTCTTAATCATATTATGTTATTTAAATTTATATGAAATTTTACACCTTATAAACCATAAAGACGCCAGTCCCCAATTCAAAGACAATAAATAATTTCTCAATTAAGTTTAACAGTCTAACTCGAAATATCTACACTTTTAAATAATTGTAATGTGTTTTTATATATATTTTAAATGTTGAAGAAGCTAAAAAACTTGCTGTTTTTCGAGGGTTATGCCTCAATGCTATAAAGAATAAGTTTTATATGTGGTTTAGTGTCCCTAAATGTCATAAAAATAAGTTAGTAGTAAAAGGCTTATACCAGATATTAAAATGTAATATAATTTTTTTATAACTGAATAAAAACATAAAACATACAAAACAACCGAATTAACCTGCTCTTTTTTTTCTTTTTTCCTTTTTTAGATATTTTTTGTGTTCTCGCCCATCGATTGGTTATTGTAGAGATTTTAGAGTGGCTTTTTTTAAAAAGTTGTCCAGATCAAAGGGCTACGCACGTTCTAACAATGGCAATTATATGTCGGGCGAAACGCATACGGCATGAATCCTATAATAATTTCTTTCATATTAGCTTGCTGAACCACCCCTATTCCAAGTACCAACTTGGGTTATCAATTTCAAGTAACGAGTAAATCCAGTTAGCTCTAAAGCCACTAAACCTCGCACTTCCTTTCAAATTAAGGACATATTAATGTGACTATCACCATAAATAACCCAATCACAGACAAACTTTTACAGGCAAGTTAAAACTCACTCAAAATGCAATGAAGATCCTATCAGTATCCTAGGGTTAGCCAGGGCCGTACTATTACATAAAGTGTAAGTGGATTTAAAACAATAAATCATATATATTTATTTATTTAGAATTTACGGC
This sequence comes from Hesperophylax magnus, assembly GCA_026573805.1. Classification (NCBI taxonomy): domain Eukaryota; kingdom Metazoa; phylum Arthropoda; class Insecta; order Trichoptera; family Limnephilidae; genus Hesperophylax; species Hesperophylax magnus. The sequence continues at coordinate 23,818 of JAIUSX010000107.1, forward strand.
ACAAGTGCCATTTACATGCAAAGTTTTTATTTTATTTTTTTTTACATATACATAGTGCAGTATTAATTTTTTATGAGAAAAATTAAAGAATTCAATTTAATTAAAACATGACAGTAAAGACAGAAGCAATGACATAAACCTGTTATATAGTGACCTCATTAAAATAATTGGCGTTAAAATGTGTTATTAGTGCAGCTTTATACTTTACGAGGGGAATATTAAAAGTATCTGGGATTTTAGCATAAAAGTTCCCAAGTGTGTGCAATCTATTTATAACTGAGTTATATCCTGAGACTGTGGTATAATTGTCACAATAATACATACTAGAGGACCTTGATCTAATGGTAGGTACATGAAATTGAATCAACATTAATATGTCAGGGCTATCCAACTGAAAATTTATAATTTTGTATAAAAATATAAGATCAAAAATATTTCTTCTATCACTTAACTTAAGCAATTTCAATGAATGTAATAAGAAATCATAATCTTTTGTTTCTAAAGGAATTCCAAGCCTAAAATTAATACACCTCAAAAATTTGCGTTGGACTCTTTCAATTGTATTAATGTGATTATTAAAGACAGGTGACCAAATTGTAGAGATGTATTCTAGAATACTTCTAACGAGAGATGTTAACAGAATTTTTAATGTGTTGATATTTTTAAAATGCTTGGAAATTCTTACTATAAAACCTAACATTTTCATAGCCCTGTTAGCGATGGAAGTTATGTGAATATTCAACAGAGAGCCGTTAGCCGCTATGTGTGGTTCGGCAACTAGACCAAACAGAACTGAAAAGGGACAACATAAAGTCATGGAAAGTGAAAAAAAAAATTGGTGAACTAGGTTAGGTTTAAAAAAATCATCACCTTTCAAGACTTTTTTTCACTTTTCAAAAGTCCTGTATCACACTAGGCTTCTGAGCAAATAGGTAATCAGTAACTTCAAGAAATATTGAAATTTTAATTTCGCGACAATGCTTAAAATGAAATACGATTCCGTCCCATGAAGTTTGAATCAAGCCAACTGCATACGGGATATGTGTTTCCAATAATGTTTCAGCTAGGGAAGATATCTGGAAAAAGATTTATGAAACATATGTAGAAAGCCATTGGGTGTCAACAAGGAATGGACAAGTACGCCAAAAGAAAGTTTGAATGCACTTCCAGCGAATGGACAACATTGCTTTTACAAGAAAAAATATAAGAAGGATATCAGTATGCGTTTATTGTTGCATTTTACTGTGTACAGCTCTATGATTGATATTCACAAATTTAAAATCAAATCTGTACCTACCAACCTATTAATACTTACCTTGTAAATTTATTATATTTCTACAACGGGTATTTATATTCCTTATTTTATTTTTTTGTAGAGATGAGTAATTATTAAGTTATTTTAGTTTATTACACTTCATTTGTATTATTTAAAGTGTTAAAATTATCTTCTTGCTTAGTAGATTTATTATCTATCGTGTTATTTAAGTTTGTTATTATCCTTCCGTTTCGTATAGTTTAGTATCTATTTAGTTAATTTAATTATTTTTTTAAAAGAAAGACAAGCATTCCCGGGTTACAAATAACCTGACAATATTTGAAGATGTCCTACTATCACCACAGTAAGCGTGAAATGTTGCTTGTGTTGTGATGGAGGACTTAGCCAGCCGAGGAATTGAACACACTACGCCTTGGTGGGACCCAAACGCGATGTCAACTCAGCCACTGACCGGCCAAATTATTTGTAATTATCGTTCTGTTTTGTATAAACTTTTATGTTATTTATGTTTATTGTTTTAAGTTTGTTATTAACCTTCTGTTTTCCATATTTAATAAGTACCCTATTATTAAAGTTCGTTATTATAAGTTGTTTGTATCCCTCTGTTTTGTATAGTTAAGTAACTACTATATTATTTTAATTTCTCGGGCTTATTTTTTTTGAACAAACAGCTATTACCCGTAAAGTCAATTTGTTCGCTTTTCAGAAGAGCTCATATGGTCGCATAAACATCTTTGTATCCCCTAACCGTCATACTTAGAAATATGAACTAAAGATAGAACTAGAAATAGAAAACACAAAGCTTGAATTTAAATATAGTAGTTAACCACATAATAATTAAAATGTACACCTCTGTGAAACCAAAGGTTTGGACGGTAATTTTTGTAAAAAATTTATGAAACCTTGTGATTTTTTTATAATTTTTTTAAATATGAAATGACAATAAGTGAGGTGACAGTAATTTATCAGAAATTTTAGTTCAGTATTTAAAAGAAAAACGTAAAATGGGCCATTTTTAAACCTTTATTGTTTGATCTCAAAAGTTTTTTATTTATAAACATATATTATTTTTATATTTCATAAAATTTTAAGGCGTATTACTTCAACTTAAAAAAACAGTTTTTTTTCGGATACGTTCAAATAAATCCAATTTATTTTAATTCTATTGAGAACGGAAATACACACATTCTCTAGCTTTCTTGATGGCCTACGTGGTCGAGGGGTAAGGCTCTTAACTAACAAACAGGAGGGCGCAAGTTCAAATCCCGGGTGCGTAAACAAATTTTATTTGTGTTATTTCACAAATTCCTCACTTAAAATAATATATAGTATACTTGTGGAACGTTTTATAGTTCAAAATACTCTCAGTATCGCCCTGGTGAAGACCATCATTTAGAATTGAATTGTTGTTTGAAATGGCGTTGGCCGTGTTTCGTGACCAGATCTAAATAGCCAGGTACTTCTCCACCTTCCTATTCCCCTCCCAACTGTCTCATAACATACCTTAATTGTTTTAAATTTTATTTTTTTTTTTTTACGCCCAGCCGGGATTTTACAAGTTCAACACTTAGGTTTATTATTATTTTTGAGGTATTTCAAAGAGTGAAAATTTTCCTACCTTCAAACTATAATGGCACTGCCCCCCAATTCAAATACGAGAAATCATTTAGTAATTAAATTGGGCATCTTCGTAAAAAAAACCTGTCTGCAATCAGTCTTAATTTTTTTGTAATTTAAATGTTAATTTTTAATGTACTTGTGTATTAATTTAATTTGAAAAAAATGTATCTTATTCTATATATATATATAAATTAGAATACATATTTATAATAGTGGGTAAAGCTTGAAAAAATGTTTTAATCTTATGTTTTACTTTTTAAAGCTTTTACCTTAAGATTTATAAAAACGCTTTTGACAGGTTTTCGTGAAATTTTGACTTTGAAAACCGTGGCAAAAGGTTCAATCTTAGCTTCATTGAACAAAAAAATATTTATAATTGTTATACAATTTATATCCGGGACACTTTATTTTCGGGTACGTTAGATAAAACCTCAAAATAATTTTAGTATGTGATTTCTTGTGATTTTCTAAAATAATAATAATAAAAAAAAGCAAACAAAACAAACCAAAAAAAGGTGTCGCTGTTAAAGGTTTTCTTGAAAGTTCTTTTAGTAGAGAAATATTTCGTGAATTCCTTTCCTTCTTTCATGTAATAAATAAGTAAAACAAATCAAAAACAAAAATCCCTGTAAATTACTTTTTGTAGTTTGCCAGTGGGTACCTTTTATAATGTAAGACTATTACAGTTTGTTTGAAGTTAACGTAGATTTAAAAAAAACCTGTTGAAAGTCCGCCAGTGATGGCGATCAGTTTTGAAGGGTTGAAAGTAAAAGTTTATTATTATGTTATCAATTGTGTATAGCTCTGAATAACTTTGTAAAATAACAGATTATTAGAAATCAAACAACGAAAAGTGCGTCTAAATGAAGTCCATTTCAATTAAATATATTTTGTTCAGCAGTGTCGAGCGGTTGTGCGATTTGTGACATCTATTCAAAATACGTCAACTCAACGTTATAACAATACAGGTAACGCCTCTATTTAATCAAAAGTTTGTCCCTAATCCGCCACTAGAAATGTGTGAATAGTGGAGTTGAAAGTTTCAGGTGGGCAGTGAAATCATTTATACCAAAGCCGAAAGTAGTTCACAGGGAGGGCTGTAAATTTATCCGTCTGTCGTTAAAGGGTCCGACTGTACCCAGATTATATCTGCGTCCTCCACCCCTCGCCTAGCCTCGCCACGCCACGGTGTCGGCGGCTTAAAGTCTAAACCAATTATATTTATTGCCGTCAAACTTGTGCCGACATAAATCACGTCTGTGAAGGTGGAGATTACCTGTCGCCCACTAATTAATTCATTTTTAATCAGTTGACATGGGCTAAAGATAAAATATGTTTTCGAATACTTTGTAGTTAAAGTAGGTATATTATTATGACCGGTCGGTGGCCGAGTTGACATCGCGCTTGGGTCCCACTCAGGCGTAGTGTGTTCAATTCCTCGGCTGGCTAAGTCCTCTATCACAACACAAGCAACATTTTCAGCTTACTTTGGTGGTAGTAGGAGATTTTCAAATATTGTCAGGTTATTTGTAACCGGGGAATGTTCGTCCAGTTTCACGCCCAGCCACTGGTTTTCAATGCTGTTAGCTCCTTAGATCAGGCTCAATTTAATTACCCATAGAACAGACTCATCATGCCCACATTTCGTCTGTGCATTTGAGATGGAAATCGACATAATACCAACGGATCGACAATCAGATGGGCCGCCCTCCTTTGCACAGAATCAGGTAGGTTTATTTATTTATTAATTTTCGGGAAATCGGCAGTTTACATTTATTTCAGTTTGTACATAAGTATTATATTGTCAAAATAAAACCAATTATGGATTTCCTCCTTGTGACTTTACCTCAACTAACCCAGCATAATAAGGAACACGTAATTTTAATTAGTAAGAAAGGAATATGAAATCAAAAATTTATACAAAACAAAAGATTATATAAAACGAAAAATTTAGAAAAAAAAAATTATAGCCGGGGAGAGAGGTTGTAGATATAAATCAAATAATAATAGAAATATAAACAATAGAGACATAAAATTATTCACAAGCCATCAGAGAAATATTCTTTAATGGACCTCTTGTATTTGGTAAGTTCGCAACACAATTTTTTTTTTTTATTTCAGACAGTTTTTAATTTCAGAAACTTTCTTTTTTCAGTCAGTTTCTAATTTTTGACAGCTTTTTAATTTAAAAAAGTTTCATATTTCAGACAGTTTCTAATTTCAGACGGTTTCTAATTTAAGACAGTTTAAATTTCAGAAAGTTTCTAATTTCAGAGGGTTTCTAATTTCAGAAATTTTCTGATTTCTGACAGTTTCTAATTTCAAACAGTTAATAATTACAGACATTTTCTCATTTCAGAAACTTTCTAATTTCAAACATTTTCTAATTTCAGAGAGTTTCTAATATCAGACATTTTCCTATTTCAGAAATTTTATTTTCTTATCTTCTTTTATTTTATCTTATTTCAGTAGAATACTTATTTTAGACAGTTTCTAATTTCAGACATTTTTGAATTTCAGATATTTTCTAATTTCATACATTTTTTAATTTCAGACATTTTCTAATTTCAAACACTTTCTAATTTCAGACAATTTCTAATGTCAAGACAGTATTTTATTTCTATTTTTATAATTTCAGATATCTTCTTTTTTTAACATTATCTAATTTCAGAAAGTAACTTATTTCAGATAATATTTTCAAGTATGAAGCTGCTTCTGCATAATTATTAAATCTTACAAATGACTTGTAACAAAGATATTTTAGGAATTTGTTTTGAATTGCTTCCATTTTGTTTTTGTGGATTTTGTAAAATGGAGACCATACAACTGAAGCAAACTCCAGATGACTTCGTGCATAGGCGGAGTAGAGATGCTTAATGATAGCGATGCTATTCAATTTTTTTTATGTTTCTTATGATGAAGCCTAATATTTTAGCAGCATAATATCTGAGACTGTTGCAATGTTTTTATTGTTTTAAGAAAACTTTTATCAACTAGTATGGGGCTCCAGCCCAGAGGGGGCTCCCAAATTCAATTGTTGGGCGTACTTGAGATTTGTACAGGGTTCGCAGCTGTTCACTATTGAAAAATCTGCTAGACGTGTATACGTGTGACCGAGGGAATATTTGAAAACATTATTTTACTCAAGTCGTTGTAGAAATTACTTAAGGACATTAATCTGATTGGCAGGATTTTAGTCTTTATTGATATCACATCTGTAATTTATACACTTCTTATATAAGTTATAAATTAACTTTGTGGCATCATTTTGGTAAGATGAAAATTCTTAACCATGTTTAAATTAATATTTTTATTTGAAAATATCATTTTTTATGTGTAATTAAAAGTATTTTATTCTACGGTTATTTTTTAGTTCTCACATTATGTCTTCATTTTCTTTATGCTTTGTATCCTGATGTAGGAATTTTTATTCTGAAACGCGTGATATATTTTTTTTAAATAATGGTTTAAACAGAATTACAGAAATCAGATTATCGTAGAAATTATAATTACAAGAAATCTACTACGATCAACACTAATAAACTAAACACAGTTGACCTTATTCAGCTATTTCTATTTCTATTCTTGGGCTATCGCAAGAAAACAGACGCAGATGTATCCGAACATTTAACAACAAAAGGAAAATTTCTATTGTCTCAAACAAAAAAAATTGCAAGAGATAAAAACTTCAAACACTCTTGGTCGAATTCAGGACGAATTTTACTGAGACAAACTGATACCTCCAAAATTATTACAATAACCAATGTCCTGGATCTCGATCGAGAAAAACGTCAATTAATATGACTAATGATACAAGTGATTTCATCGCGTGCTTCATCACTAGATTCAACACAACATCGCCAGTTTCATCACTGATTAAATCACATGTTACATCGCATGTTTCATCACAAGTTTCATCGCATTTTTCATCACTCACTTCATCACAGGTTTCATCGCTGAATTATAAATTTGAAATTAAAATTTACAATATTTGATATTACGCACCAAACAGCACAGCACAGATTAAGGTAATGATTAGTTTCTTAGAACAGTCACTGCCTATTTAGAAAATAATGTTGTTTGCTTTGTTAACTGGGCCATAATGTATTCACTCCTGTATTGCAGCTTTTCCTCGCCTTACATTTTACTTGTCAATATCATTGTGCATATATCCGATATACATGTATCATTATTTGGCATAATATGTAACTTATAAAAAAATAAAATAAGTAAATAAAACAAAGATAATTATTGCTTCAATAATTGAAAATTCGTTTACGGCATAATTTTTTTTTAAATAAAATTAACCAACTTTGTTTACAAAACTTTCTAAATAATAAATAGTTTTCTCTCTCATATCGTTGCTTATAATATTAAACCCTACAATTGCGCCATGGTTTGAATCGACAAAACAAATATGTTGACCAATCACCGCTCCTTTTCTAGAAAGTTTGGTAACAACGCGTATAACAGAATTTAAAATTAAGAAGTTAAAAATATAAAAGAAAGTCGAAAAAACTAATTTTATAATTTTTGAGATACTCAGTGTTATAATATAATTGACGATATAGTCTTAATTTGATTATACTTTATATCCTGATGAAGGACCATTGGTTTTGAGATATACCTACGTAAAATACTGAATGAAAAATACTGCCTAAACTGCCTCACTGACAGCCCAAATCAAGCAAAAAATATAACACAGAATGTTGCTTATCCACCTTTTCTGGAAACACCTAATCCTTCGTGAGGAAGGCTTATGTTTGCCTTCATTGTCTACTTATTAAGATGTGTTTACAATCTGAGTGGTTTAAGATGGGAGCCCTATTTTGTGGATGCCCTAGTAAGGAATTAATCGAATCAGACGACCAATACTATCGCTAAAAATAACAAAGACAAAAATAAATGCAAAATAATGCAAACCGCGATTTTCCCTTATAAAAGGGTTAAAAATTATTTTGTCCGAAAATTGTATAATCAAATTATATTAATTTACCGTCACACAAAAAAATGTGGTTAAGTCATGGATGTATTATATTAAGATCAGACATGAAGCGAAAAAATACCTCCAACTTTAGACCTCCAATTGACCTCCACTCTCCCAACGCTCTAATTAAAAATACCCATTTCGGTCTACGTCCACCGCTTGTCGCGTTCTAATAGTGGAACAAGTTTCGACGTGATATTAGTATACGGTAGCGCCTCTAATTGTAGCTTCATGGGTTAAACCGAAGTGATTATTATGATGTAGTTAGTTGATGATGTCTTGCTGTAATTATTTAATGCCTTTGGAGGGCGAAACAGCTGTTACACGTAGTTATAATTACACATCCCGACTTGTTTACAAATGAACTTTTTATAATGAATTAAATAATAATGTTTTTGAATATATAAAAAAAAAAACTATAAAATAATTTATAACTAACTAATTTATAGCTATAAACCTGTTGCTGAGAGCTCACCCAGAGAAAGAAGGAAACGTTACAAATTGGACAAAATTTTTTGGGTTGATAAACACTCAAATCGAAAGAAACGGCTTTTTCAATGAGGCAAAAAATTAAAATTAATCTGTTTCAGTATTATTATGGTGCTTTAAGATTTAAGTATATCAATGTGCCCTGCACATTATGCAACGATTCTGTATTCAACTCATAATACATTATTATTATAGTGCTTTGCCATCGACCAACAATATTATAGTATATCGATGTGCCCTGCACATTATGCAACGATTCTGTATTCAACTCATCCTAGAATATTATTATGGTGCTTTGCTATCGACCAACAAGATTTTAGTATATCGATGTGCCCTGCACATTATGCAACGATACTGTATTCTGTCAGTGCTCTGCCATCGACCAACAATATTATAGTATGTCAATGTGCCCTGCGCATTGTGATTTCTAAAAAGCTTTTCATAGTAAACCACTTAATTTTTTTTCACTATATTTGTAACTTCTGGTGTATCACATTGGTCAAATATTGCCCTCTTTCTTTCTAATATTAAAACATGACCTTGTTTCATTATTGAACTTATGCAAAGTTTATTTTTTTTTGTTTTATATATTCATTTTCAGGAAATCGACAGTTAAGTTATGTTTGTAAAAATGAAACTCTTTGAAAGCCTGATACTTGACAAACTTTTTACACAAATGAAGCCTGTAATATCACCTTACCAGTTTGGATTTATGCCAGGTAGAAGTACTCTTTCCAACGTAATTATTTATGAAAATTTTATATCCAAAGCTTTTAAAGAAAAAAAACAAGTAGACTTTGTCTATACTGACTTTAGTAAAGCCTTTGATATAGTTTCCCATAAAATTCTCATTTGGAAATTAGAAAAGCTTGGTAAGAGTGGCAATATATTAGTCTGGTTTGAAAGCTATCTTACTGGAAGACAACAAATTGTTAGAATAAAATCCTCCCTGCCGGAAAAAAAATATGAAACGAGTGGAGTTCCACAGGGTTCACACCTTAGCCCAATCTTATTTGTCTTTTTTTGTTATTTGTTTTTGGGGTGTTATGCCGTGTTGCGCTAATTCCTTCTTTAGCCAACGTTTTGGACAGCATTGCAGTGTCTATCATCAGGGCAGATGTGTTATTTAACATATAACACATCTGCCCTGATGATGGACACTGCAATGCTGTACGAAACGTTGGCTAAAGAAGGAGTTAGCGCAACACGGCATAACACCCCAAAAACAAATAACAAAAATACTTTTGGCCGTGAAAATCTTAAATCTTATTTATCTTGTTTATAAAATTCAAAATTCAAAAAAATATTTACTGCACCAAAAGAGTACAAAGGGTATAGCTTATAGGTTACATCCTATTTCTTCCAGCTAACCCAACAAATACACATTATATTACATAACCCAACAATTACATGTTAACAAATGCAACGAACTGCCGGCCTCTGTGTTTCCTCCCTCCTACAACATGGGACTCTTCAAGACCCATGTTCACTCCTTCCTCTCCACAAAAAGACCCCCCACACAGCATCCTCAAAGATGACATAGGCCCTGAGGGAAATTATTTTCTTCAGGGCCTCCTGTGAGGAGTTAATATAAAAAATAAAAAACAGAGGTATTTAATTTATGTAAGGTATTCATTTAAGGTGTAGTGACATTTGTTTAATAAATGATTTTATAAATGATCTTACAAAAATATTTCATGATGTACCTATCTTACTTTTTGCTGATGACCTCAAAATTTATAGAACTCTTCAAAATATTTACCATTGCAACATTTTTCAAGACAATATCAACAAATTATTAATTTGATGTAATGAAAATAGACTTTTCTTAAATATCTCAAAATGTCTAAAAATAAAATATTTTGCCTATGTAAGAAGTCAACTTGAGTACAATTCTCCTGTCTGGAACCCATATTATAATATACATGTACAAGCTGTTGAAAGAATACAAAACAAATTCTTACGATTTATAAATTTTAAAATGTTGAACTACAACACTTTGTTAAATTATATAAATATGCTCAAATTGTCAGAGAGAAGAGTTTTCACTCACTTGGTATTTCCATATAAAATTCTAAATGATTTAGTTGATAGTCCGGTATTACTAGAATTGATAAGCTTTCGGATTCCACAACGTAATACTAGAAGTCAGGATTTATTTCAGTGCAGAAATTCTGGGACTAACTACCATATGTATTCCTCTTTTCCCAGAATACTAATGGAGGAAAACAATTATACCAAGTCAGTGGTAAGTGGTAGGGGTCTTCAATTTATCTTTAAACAAATATAAAATGTTGTTAATGAAGCAATTCAGTTATGTACAATAAATAATGTATATTTCTTAATATTCTCTGTAAAAGCCCCGACAAAGGGCGTTAATAAATAAATATCTTAATGACATAAATCCAATACTGATGGTTGCCAGATCAGTTTTTAGTCTAATCAACCCCTATTGCAACAAAACATTTTCGTTCGTGAATCTTATGACATAAAACATAAAATAAAATCAAAAATGGTTCGCAATTTTCATTTCTGTCCGAACACTTCCATGTTGTACATCGGCAGACCAGTTTTTTGGTGTGTACTTATCGTCCATTCTCGTCATAAACTGGTTTCATCTGTGTATCGGTATACCCGAAGACGTAGGTGTTTCATATACGAGTTAGTTATATTCCATCGCCATGTTACTATAGCTAGACGGCAAGTGAAAGAATGTGCTCAGATGCATGTATCTTGCCATCCGCAGAAAAGGCGTGATTTATTAGTAGTTCGATGGTCTTCGTTGATGACTTGCCACGCTGCACTTTTCAGACATTCCGGATATTCCGAACGACGACACTGGGCAACGGTATTTTATTTTTGGTCGACCTATAATTAGGAAGTATAAGAAAAATATTATCATGGTTTGAATTGTATAAACATATAAATCAAGTTTTAACTTCGATTATATTACGATGAAATAATCAATGGTCATTTGATAACCATAAAATATTTAAAGTCCCTGGTCGGCTGGTTTTGATAGACCTTAGACCGCTCTCTCACGGTTTGGACAGCCGCGTGCTTTAAGAATGCGGAGACTATTTTTCGCTGCATGGACTCGCACATGCTTCACTACTGTGGTATACAAATTATTTAAAAATATTTATTGGTATGTGTATGACGTCACGCGTACCCCGCCCGATTTCATTCGTTTTGGCATACTTAAAAAATTATTTCTAATAAAACACATTCATTTTTTTTAAATACTGATATGTTAGTTAGAGGGTAAATTCGTGAAAAAAAATAAAATCGACCGGAATTCCTTATTCCATTTTTTTTTCGTGACTAACGTTATCCATTTTCTCGGAGATCCTTCTGTAGGAAAGGAGGAAAGGAAGTGCCCTTGTTTCAAAATGACTTAGTTCACCAACTATTCCAATCATGTAAGCCGCCATGTTCAGCGGCCTAACCCGAATTATTTACTCCCCCCCCCCTTCCCCCACGGAATTAACAGATTTATAATCATGCAATTTTAATGAGCTTAGTTCGGAGATCGAGGTAATATGCCAGTAAACATAATAGGAGCTCGTAAATTAATATCGCGTGCGAATGGTACGCAAAATTTATTTTATTAGCTGCAAGATAAAAATCTCTTGTCTTTGCTTATTGTGATGAATTCGGAAATTTTAATTATTTGTAAACTTTTTAGTTAAAAGCCACTATATTATACCTACTATATTCATAACCTTTCATGGACAAAGAGATTAGACGAGGCATCTCCAGGCGTTTTTATCCTGGCATCGGTCTTTCTGAAGTGTGTTGTGTAGGCATAGACTAAATAAATACACAGACACGTTATGATACTAATCAACCCAAAAATATGACACACTCTTGTTCATTTTTTTATAACAAAAATGAAACGAATAAGAAAAAGGTGGCAATTCAGAAAATATGTGTGTTCATATGAAATAGCAATACAACGGCGCGCGCATCTTTTGATGTTAATATCAAGTGAAAAACAAAACGCATGAAAAGAGGATAGCAATTCAAATAATGTGTACCTACGGATGAAATAGCTGTATTATCAACAGCATGCTCGTTAGCCGACAGCGAGCAGCGTAGTAGAATACGATTTTTTGTCGATGTAATCCATCCTGCACTTTAAGTTTGTGCGTCCCCCACCTAGTTTTATTTGATTTCTAGATTTACGGATTTTGGGTAGCCAAAAACATTGAATAATTAATTATATTTGTTAAAATTATGAGTGATTTATGTATATTTACGAATGGAAAAAAACTTCATCGGATTTGCTTTTAGTTCGAAAATGATTTTTGCACCTCTCAAAGGCACAGGAGGGCATTTTTTCACAAAAAAGCCCCGAGTGACGTTGTTTGTAGCAGCTGGTGAATGCTTGTCTGATGAACGAACTTATGACTGCCTCCGTGATCGAGGCGAAAGGCACTCGACTAGCAAGCTGAAGGTCGCGGGTTCAAATCCCGGTGTGCGCAAATAATTAGTGTTATTTCACAAATTACTCATTTAAAAGAATATTTAGTAAGTGGAAGAGTGTAAGATACTTTCAGTATCGCCCAGGTGTAAGACCACCCCTCATTATTAAAATTTTGTTGAATTTGCTTTGGCCACCTTTTAGCCAGGTACTTTTCCCACCTTTTCCCACCTTCCTCTTCTCTCAATCTCCTTCCCCTCCCCTCCCCGTTCAGCCTCACAACATACCCTGATTGGAGATGCCATAGTCTCACTGGCTCTAGACGGTTGGGAGCAGTTAACAATTTCACATTTAAAAAAAAAAGTGCGTATCTAAGTGCAGTAAATCTCAAGTATGTCCACTGGACCTACATAGTTCGGTGCAAGCACGTGCGTTATCTCAGTAACCTATCTTCTATGTAATTCAGACAAGTGTGTGGGTGAAGACAAATTTTTGTTTGTAACAATTTTTAAATCTTCGAGAAAGGCACCATTACTCGACACTTAAAGTATTATCAAAGTATCCAGAAAAGAAACGCGATTAACGTTAAAGTTTAATGTTCTGAATTATTAAGCAGGAATTTCTTTGAAGTTATTTTACCTTTTTACTGTAAAATATTCCAACCCTAAATCAAATCAGTACTCTGCCACACATGCTCTACCAACAATAATATACTTTCAGACATTTCAGACGCTGACGTGTTTATTTGCCAATTTTTGGATATAAAGTTGGGTATAAAAACTACAAATATATTTTTTATAAATATATATATTCACTAACATTATTATTCTAAATTTATAAAAAAACAGCTTATTATTTCCAAAATAACTTAATAATGAAAAAAAGTGCTCTTTTTTCATTACTTTACCGACATTTATTTTAATTTAAACAAAACAGTAAATGAGAAAACTTTAAAAGAGTAATTAATTACCATTTATAATTAATGACATTTTACTCAGAAATTCTCGTAAGTAATATAAATTAAGCAATTCATTGTAATTTTCAATAAAAGAAAAGGTTAAAATTGATATTGATTTCTACAAATTAAATTCGGTAACGATATATGATATACGACTATGGCATCCCCAATTGAGGTATGTTGTGAAATGAAAGTAGTAGGGAGGGGAAGGTGATGGGAAGATGAAAGTTGGAAAGTACCTGGCTATTCCGATCTGGTTACCAAACATGGCTAAAACCATTTTAAGCAACATTTCAATTCTGAATGGCGGTCTTACACCAGGGCGATTCTCAAAATATTTTCCACTTTGGAACGTGCCGCAAGTATTCTATAGTTATTTGTGAAATAATACAAAGTAATCAAATAAAATTTCGACGATTCGAACCAGCGGCCTCCAGCTTGCTAGTCGAGAACCCCTCGACCACGGGGGCCTTCGTTCATGGTTCATTATTTTGATAATTTACAATTTTGTTTATAAATTTATACGTAATTACAATCGAAGGATGTTTCAGAGCGTTAAATATAAACCTAGCGGCACGGTCTGAATTCTTGACAAATCAGTTCCAATTTATCAATTTTATTTTTCGGAATAACTTTATTGAGTAAAACCTCAAATTGTAATATTTAAATATTGAAGACAATATTAGTGATTTCTAAACGAAAATCTGAAAGAGAAAAATCAGAAAAGGAAACGGTCACATCTGGGACTCGAACCCAGGACCCTTGTCTTTCCGGGACAGTGAAGTTATTAGTTACTTCTTATTCGAAGTATGATACAGTTAAAAGTGACCGAGGGGAATAGGGTCCCATTAGCTCAGTTGGTAGAGCACTGTCCCGGAAAGACAAGGGTCCTGGGTTCGAGTCCCAGATGTGACTGTTTCCTTTTCTGATTTTTCTGTTTCAGATTTTCGTTTAGAAATCACTAATATTGTCTTCAATATTTAATGAAATAATTTTCTCCTAAAAATATTCTATTATCAGTAGGTACTTAGGTAAGTAGAAATTAGTATTTTCTATAATCAAGATGATCAATTAAACTTCCCACGAAAGTGTTTTTTTGCTAACTTAAGAATTTATGTAACCAGGGAAATAAAATGTATAGTCTAGAAATAAAGTTCATTTCAAAAACTTTTGTACCACAATTAGAATTTTAATCTTCCCCTTAAGAACACTGACAAAATTAAGTTTTCCGAAAAATCTTTTATTCTCTTCCAATTGAAGCCATTTTTCTAGAAAAATATTTTTTCAAGTAGCTTGGGTTTCTGTAACAGAGCAATGAACGAGAACAGTTGTCTAGAATCGTTACAAAAGAAGCAAGGTTGCCTACCTTACCTTTCAGCGGAAACGGAAGGACGTGAGATCCAAAATGGACGGCAGCCTGCTGAACTTCCGGCAGGGTTATTATTCTACTCTCATTCGGAATCGAGTGATTCTTTTGATTGATGTGTAATTTTGAAAACTGGATTTTTTTTATTTGTTTATCTCTTCCGTCTTATGAATTCTTCAAAGAAAAGGGAAAATAAATCTGCAAATATACAAACGTCAAGAGCTTCCAAAGTTAATTATGATCGTTTGACAGTTTTGTTGATTATGGGTATCGACATTTTGATTATTATGATCGTTGGAGAGTTTTCTCATTTATCGGTATCGACATTTCGAATATTATGACTGTTTGACAGTTCTGTCGTTTATGGATATCGACATTTCGAATATTATGACTGTTTGACAGTTCTGTCGTTTATGGATATCGACATTTCGAATATTATGACTGTTTGACAGTTCTGTCGTTTATGGATATCGACATTTCGATTATTATGATCATTGGACAGTTTTCTCATTTATGGGTATCGATATTTTGATTATTACTATCGTTGGACAGTTTTCTCATTTATGGGTATCGACATTTTTATTATTATTAATCGTTGGACAGTTTTCTCATTTATGGGTATCGACATTTTTATTATTATTAATCGTTGGACAGTTTTCTCATTTATGGGTATCGACATTTTGATTATTATGATCGTTGGAGAGTTTTCTCATTTATGGGTATCGACATTTCGATTATTTGTATGAGCATTTTTTGTTTTTTATGTATTCACTTTTATTCGTCGCTATAAAAAAGATGATATGAAAACATTATAAATATGATGAGTAATAATAATTTTGAAAAAAAACCTGTGTCCCAATTGTGCTACTGAGACCTTCAATTAATTCTCATATTTTCAATGTTGACATCATTATAATTTCTTAAACGCCTATATAACCTACTAATTGTTTTGAGGACTAGACTATTTATTATACTGTTACATCGTTTACTTCCATACTTAATGATGGCTAAGGCAGTAAGTATAATTACATAAACGACTTGTAATATTATTGTTTGTATATCATAAATCACTTGTGCCATTTTATAAATACTAATTTAGGCTGTAATACTGTTTTTCACTTCAATGAAATTTAGAACTTGGATATGTTTTGATTTTTCAAAATTGAAACTGATTGTTGAAACAATTTAGAAGAACAATAATATTTATTTAATTTATAAAAATATTTTTAATTAATAATTCAATTTTTGACATGTGTATTACTCTTGTTTTAATTTCTCCGGTGTGAAGTTAATTTTATATATATTTTTGTGTTAAACCGCACAAGAGTCCCAACTGTTCCAAGCCATCTGGAGCTAATGAGACTATGGCATCCCCAATTGGGGTATTTTAAGAGGCTGAACGAAGCGGGGAGGGGAAGGATATGGGGAAGAGGAATTTTGGGAAGTACCTGGATATTCAGATCTGCTTACCAAACATGGCCAAAGCCATTTCAAGTAACGTTTCACTTTTGAATAGGGCGACACCAGGACGATACTAAGAGTATCTTCCAGTCTGAAACGTGCCGCGAATATACAGCATTGCGAAATGACACAAATTAATCAAATAAAATTGACTTGCGCTCACTGGAATCTGAACAAGTAATGTAAAATAAAACTGGTGCAGAAATATTTTGTTGGAAAAATCGTACACAGGTTGAATTTATAAAGTTTCATTATGTTTGCATAAGATTATTAAGATAATTTGACACAAAAATATTTTATACATGGTCAATTATCATTAAGTATATACATATTTTCTAAACAGTTAGCTGTTGGTTTGTGTATGGTCAAATAACCGTTCGGTTAATTTTACTCTATTAAATGGACTGTTTCGGTTGGCAGTAATAATATTACAAGTGACAGGTAGAGGTTGTTGATTCATAGACCATAATTAGTAGAGATGAGAACATGGACAATATTTAGCTACATCAGTTATTCTAATATATTTTTAATTAATTTATATCACGTACCTTACTAATCAACGTATTTTGAATTTTAAACAACCATTTAACCTACATTAATGGCTGTTTTTCAATTGTGTAAAATTTTAAACACGATAATAGTAAGGCCCATCACAGAGTTCACAAAAAAATGTATATAATTTTTTGTTAATCTACAGTTTTGGCAATAAATAAAGTACTTACCTACTGGATAGCCCCTAGAACATTAAGTACGTCAACATTAAATTAGCACAGTTATTTTTTGTGTTTTTACCATCTAGATTAACGGAACTATTTAAAATATTTTCCATCGCAAGATATGAAGTTTTCTAGTATCTATTTTATGTATCCAGTAAAATGAGTTTCGTAAAAATTTATTATTTTCAAAAATAATATTTTTTGTAGTATTTGCTATTTAAAAAATGGCATTTCTTTTAACTTCCGAAATAAACCATTTCAATTCAAGTGAAAATAATCTGGAGTCTATTTAATATGAGATTCCTAACGTTTTATTAAATAAAATTACGATCTATTAATATAAACATACGTCGATAAACACAAGCTTTGGACAAAGATACCACAAATACTAGGCAATAAAAGTATTCACCAATCTGACACTCGACACAAAAATGAGAGAAACAAAAACTATTTCACCAACAATATATATATATAGATAAAAGAACAAAAAAGGCTATGCTATAAAATAAAGTTATCTTAAAAAATATACATGTGTATATTTTATACCTACATTGTTCACATACTAAACACAGTTGACCATAAATTATGTACATATCGCTTAGCTATATCTGCCTGAATTATTTTATTTTAATTACGAATTTTTTCTTCTATTTCTTAACATTTAATTTAAATTCGTTTAATTAACACAATTTCAATACACTAATTTTATTTAACTACATAATTTGTCACATAAAATTGTAAAATGGGTCTTCAGCACGGGTAACACACCCAGTAAGTCTCGTATTACCAAATCATCTTTAATAAAATAAATATTTAATGTATCCTTAAAAAAATATAATACAACACTATTATAAAAAATTCTAGATTAACAGATATTTATTTTGTATCACATTTAAAGAAATGTTGAGACACATGGGGTTAGACGAATCATGGAGATGAAGAAGGATTCATGCAAATTGATTCAAGAAATTTTATGTAGATTCATGAAATTTCGTATATATTTTAGACAGCAATAGAAACTTATAAATGTTTTTTTTATTTCTTTTGCATTGGCTCAAAGCCACCAAAGACGAAAGAGATATCGTATTGTCGAACAGTGCATATTTTTTGTTGCGACAATGATATTTTGCCTGATTTTTTGCCTGCATTACATATTGGCAGACTAGATTTCACTACTCCCAGCCTGCTAGATTATAATAAAAAAATAAAAAACTGAAGTTTTTTTTCAATCATACATTACATGAGTGTTGCCAGGGTGTTACAAAAATGGCCTTATTGATGACTTTTTGCAACGATAAATACACATAATATTTTCATAGGTTTATTTACACACGTATCTTCAGAAAAAGCGTAGGATACAAAACTAGGTCTGCTACAAATAAAAGCATTTCATCGAAATAAGTTCAAGGAAATTGAAGGACATTTTCAGCTTAATTCGTGGTTCGGTCTAATGGTCTACGTTGGTCTAATGTAGGTTTTAGCTTCCGTTTTCAAATTACACTTGGATACAAAGCAAGCTTTTCAGTAAAATTAGTCTTTACTTAGATTCCTAGATGGTTATAAGTTGCTTACGAAATTACAAACCCACTTGAAATTTCCAAGGTTCCTCGGTTACTGCGTTATAAAACTAAAATAATTTATAATTCCAACCATCTCCATGTCTGAGAGAACCTTCGCGACATGTCTGGTGGAAAGACGCGCCGGACAGCTTCAGAGCAGGTCAGTCACCGCAGTTTTCAGAGCCTTCATGGGTTTTTGAGCTTAGTTCATAGAGCCTTTAAAGCAAAAGCCACATTTAGAATGGATATTCCAACAAAGAGATTTTATATTTTTCCAACCGTGCATAATGTGTATCAATGACATTGTAGCATGAGCCAAAGTCAAATAACGTTCGCCTTTTATTGTTACGGAGCTTTGTCGTTATCCGGTCAATATTTGATGAATTTACGAGTTTATCAAATAATATCTGGCAGGTGCGTCGTGAAAAATGTATCGAATACACAACACCGTAAAACACATGGGTTTATCGTTGATACTATAAATAAATCGCTGTTAGCCGGAATCAAGTTATCAAAACGGAGAAAATTTATTTCGTTACACTAGCTGATTGACAAGTCTATTTTCGTCGTTTAATCTTTTCGTGCTAGTACAATGGTATAAAGATTGTTACAAAAAGTTTAATTTTTAACCTCCTCGCGCCTGTAAAATTTATCGACTTCAATCGTTAACAGGTATGGGTAATATTACAACAAAAATATTATTTTTGCAATATCACTGTTCGTAAAAGTGATATAATCCTGAATTAATTGATGGAATTTGATTGCTTTAATACAATTTTCTGTCTAACAATTAACCTGTTAACAAATTTTAACTATGTGAAAATCGTATTAATAGTTAATAATATTTGGATTATTTGTTAAGCTCCATTTTTGCTAAAAAAAAACACATTAAGAGCGCTAAACAAATATGTTTTTCCAATACCCCATCTTAATTATTTTTCGTTTAAAACTCTTTGTGTCCTAAAAATTTAAAATAAACACCCACATTTGAAACAATTTTTTTGCTAGGCATCAAGTTAAGAATAAATTTCCCCAAATGATCTGTTAATAGAAGCGATTGCATGTAATTTATGACATTTCTGATTTCAGTAATGTATTCTTGTTGCTAAAAGTGATGAACTGAATTCATAACAAACCCAATATTTGTTCCTACTTTTCCTGAATTAACATATTGCTTAATAGTGAAATAGCCTCGTTGCCCATCCAGAACTGAGGGTAATATCGATTGAATACTCTGCATATTATCAAAGCCTTCCTTATTAGCGTTTCCTTTGCCTCTCGGAGCGTCTAATTAGAGGACTGATCGATCTCGCGACTCCGCCTCAGAGTACGGAGTACAGCCTCCCAAAGTAGCGACAAGCTCCTAACTACAATCTACGGAGAATCTCGCCAACTTAACGACAATCTCGAACTAATGATAAGTTCGGAGCGTCTCACGCCTTGCTTTTAAATCCAGCGAAATATTGAAGGTAGTGTTTGACGGTTATGAGTATTTTTATTCTTCTTTAAGAAAGAGTTTTATAATTTATCCATATTGGATACTTTTTGTAACTATACAGTTTTGCAACTTTTTAGTGTAGATAATACCTAAATGCTACATATGCATTCGTAAACTGAAGCGTGAGTTGTCTGCGGTAAATAATCCGGCCATACTTTTCTAAGGGGGGTTACTTTGAACCATTCGAAAAACTTTTAGTTTTTCACATTCATTGTTTATACTTTCAACAATGCTTAATTTTTCGAAATAATTCGAAACATAAAACAAAACTTTTTTCAAAAGGCTTAAAGGTACCCCAAAGCAAAGTAACACACTTTTATGGCACCGCAAATAATACGAACCAATAAAACAGACATAAAATACGTTTTTTTTTAATATAAACTGAAGCATGATTATAATAACATCCAAATACTGGTAATTCACCCTCGACGAGAGTGAATGAACAATTTAACGATTGGCTATAAGCTCCCCCAGCTAACTGCGCCGTGCAGTTCCCGGGACAAGCACCCATATCGCCCATAATGACGGATAATTTTAATTAAACTATAACTTTAAGTCGTCAACCATAACTCACGCCGTAAAGTTGATCGCCCTGTTTTATGTTTTATTAGAGAGTTCGCCGAAGTTTGTCGTCTCCGTGATTAAAAACTGTCTCATTAAAAACAAGCATGAGTCTCGAGTCTATTTCGCTGATAAATGGGAACCTTAATTCATGTTTCGTGATTTCAATTTTATATGAAGCAACATAAACAGGTGCTAGAACAGTAATATACTGTATGTATAACTTCACATGAATAATAAGCAAAGTTTCAAACCTCGGAGAGTTATTAATGGTTGGCTTTCTCCGGTGCGTGTTTTTTTCCCATCCCTGCCCACTCAAATGTATATTAGTAATATGAACTGTCTGTTATGGACGTTTTACACGATGCTTTTTTCGTAAAATTTCCATACGTATCGTCTGTTCAGTAATAACACATTTTATAGTTTTTTTTTAAATCATTTCATATATCAATCTTCTATCTATTTAGATAAAGGAGAGAGACTTAGCGGTGTGAATTTGATTTGTATACATTTTTTTGTACATTACCCACTCGAGTCATTTTCGGCATATTATGCCGAGTTTGCAAAATGTCTTGAGTGATCGCAGGCCATAATATGCCAATTTTGACTCGCGGAATTCGGGCAATTACGATTTTATAATTCTTATATAAATCATAAAAATAAAGGACAAATGGTAGAAAATGCATGTGAATTCAGTGGCTATATAGCACTATGATCAGTTTATATGTCTCCGGACCCATGATTTTCTTAAAATGAGGGTGACAAATTTCCAACTCGAACGTCAACTCTCAACGTCATTCCAGTTATTAACGCGATAACTCGAGTGGTTTCATTATATGTATGCATAAATTTTGCACATTTTTGTATTTAGAATACTGATAAAAATAACACTATAACTGGTATTGTGAATTTCGGGTCTATTTTTTTACGGCAACGGCCTGGGCAAATGACAGATGCTTTCATGTGATCTTCAAGGTGTTTAATGTGTTTAACGAACGGTGCCATTGTGTTTACCCCTTTAAATATCAGAAACCCAAATTCGTATGATGTTTGGGGACAAATTTGATCTCCTAATAATTAAAGGGTTAACAAATTAGTAGAGTCCAAAAATATTATTTCTTCTCTAATGGCAACTAACCGAATGAAATTTTAAGTATACAAATAATGATTGTGTAAATAATAACATATTTAATACAAAACATAGTATACTTATTCATACCAATCGAAAAAACAAAGCATCGATAGTGAAAGGGACGGCCATTCAAAGATGCTTGTACAAGTGAAATAGCTATATGAACGTCCGGTTTAAGTAAACTACGCGGCTGAAACGTATATTAAATGTATTAATTATTCATCTAAGCGTGTAAAACAATGATATTTCTTATTGGTCCCGGTATATATTCTATTTGGGGATCGGTATGAAAAAAAAACACCGTGTAAAAAGCCCACTTTACTTTTTGGTTGTTTTTTTCAAAATAATTAAGTACCGTTTTAATATATCTTGCTCATTTGTTATTCGTCCTGTTTTCGAGTTTGTAAACGTTTTTGGAACAGCCGTTTTACTGTGGGTTTATTTCCGTTTAAACTTTGTGCTTTTCGTTAATTTCTGTATTTACAATGTATTTTTAATTTCTAAAAGAACTTTGCGTTTTGTTTAATATTTCTACCAGGATCCGCTATGCAGCTTGTTCTTACATAAAACAAAAAAAACTATCTATGTACGAGGGGAAAACTAAAAGTTACTCGAAAACATTCATTCATTCATTCGTTCATTCTTCGGTCACTTGAAAAAAAATCATCGTTTGATTCAATGATGCATTCTCCACACTATTTTCAACTACTCACAATAGTATTTGAACTCGCCTTTTAGAGCTTCCGCCGATTTTTGTTTCACTTCAAACCGTGAAACTAGAATAAAAGTCAACAAATCAATATTTTTAATAAATTCAATATTGCGCTTCGCAAACACAAAAAAAATTGTTGATATGTTATCATTTTTTGTCGACTGAGGCATATTTTATATGACATACAGAGGTTTAAATTCTCTGTAATGTATTGCATAATATGGAGTAGATGGTGACATTTTGAGATGATGTTACTCTTCCAGGATCCGGCTTCCAATATGCTTCCACGTTTTCCTTTTCAAGTTTAACCGTACAGCCAAAATACAACATACTTTTAAACTTTGTCAATCTCCTCTCTGTCAATCAGAATTTGATTAAAGCAAATATCTAGAGATATTCATAAACATATTCGTAATGGAATAGAGTCACGTGGGGTAACCGTACGCAATTTTTGCATTGAAATTTTTTTTAAGTGCCAGATATAACTATTATATTACACATTCACATACATATCGATTGAATACCGTGACATACGCATACCGTAGTATAAGTGTACGCACTCTTTTTTTATCAATGCAATAATATTCTATGATAATCTGAGCCTGACTTGGCACTTTGTCCGTGCTGAGGCCCTCATTTTAAAATTTATTGAAATTTGATTAAAAAATAACATCAAATAATATTTTGAAATAAACTAAAATACAACGTTAAAGGCGGTACGGTAGTTCGTAGAAGTGCGTATTATAATGTTATTGTGTACTAAGTATAGAATGTTTTTTATTCTTTTACATTTTATAATAATTTATTTGTTAATATTGCCTTCTTGTTATTTAATTTATAGTTTAATTTTACATCTGATATGTTTTTGTTTTTTTTTTTCATTTTCGTGGATTGTATGCTTTTATTGACTGCTATTTGTAGCTTTGCTCTGCTTTCAATCTGCTCTCGAGTGCAAAATGACCTATCCAGATGCTTTCTTACACACATGCAGAATGTTTGACTGTAAAAACTAAACGGGTGATTGTAAAGGGGAAAGTGTACGCATCCACATGACCGCATACGCTTACTCCCGCACTATAAACTTTAAACAATACCAATAACAGCTTGGATAATGTGCGCAGTTTAAGTATGCACGAATTTGTCAAAAACATCTCCGCGTACACTTAAACACCTCGTAAGGTTGCCACACGTTACTCTAGTTATATTCTATTTTTATTTGAAACCTCACAAGAGTTCCAACTACTACCAACCATCTGGAGACAGTGTCTCCAATATGGCATCCCCAATTGGGGTATGTTGTGAGGCTGAAGGTGTTGGGAATATAATACCAATAAATCAGACAAAGATCCTGGTTTCAACTCCAAATTCTTATTTGTCTCTGTCTTGTGCGATTTCATTTTTCATTTAGATTTATTAGTATTATCTTCTTCTTCAATCATATGTTACATTGATGGGTTAACCGTCAAAGAAATTATTCAAATAAAATTGAATGTTCATTTAAACTTTTAGAAAAAGCCGTATAAATAAAAATCGAATAGACATCTGAAACACTATCTAGGTTATAAGCAAATTCTTTGGTGCTTTGTAATCATTCAAAAAGATAGCAGCCAAAAATATGAGAAAAATTATATGATATTGTTAGAATCTGAATTTGAAATATGAATTCGAAAATAATGACTTCAAATAATTCGGTCCCATTGGCCGAGTATTTAGAGGCATTATCCTGGTAAGACAGAGATACTGGCTTCGATTTTCTGATGAGACCCTTAATTTTTTATATGTTTCATACTGTTACATGTTTCGTTTATGTTTATTGGTATTATCTTCTTCAAATTAGATGGTAAAAGTTAAACCCGTAGCATTTTTTTTAAACTTTCAATTTTCTTCGACTTGCGATTTCATTAGGATTAACGAAACCAAGTGAGCAGCGTCCTCGTGTGGAGTCCGGAAGCCTCCAGTCAGTTTGTAAGGCTGATCGGCTTGTGTAGGCTTCTTTTGTTTCACACCAAGGATTGGCTTGCCGTTGAGATAGATGGAGGTTCGCTTCTCATTAAAAACACTTGTGTTTTTGTTGATATGTTTAATATGTAACACAGAAGAGGGTAGACATTAAACCGAGAGAGAGAAGCGAGAGTTGGATGATACTGGTCATGTAAAATTGAATGCTAATAAGAATAGAACAAAAGATCTCGATCACAACAAACTATATAAAACAAAACACCAATATTTGACGTGAATACACTATGACGTGCCATAGACAAAAAAATTTAATATAAAAGGTGGCACAGACAGAAAAAGATAATGTAAAAGGCTCTACACATCGAGATTATAAAATGAAAAAGTGAAAGAGTTTAGGCTTGAATAAAGTTAAATAAAAAAGGACAATCACAAGATACGACACGCAACACCAAGTAGTATAGTATTTAGATATCTGCTTGTAATATCAAATTGTGTTTTCCTTAATAAAACGAATACATGCGTGGATACCTATTATTTCAAAACTAATAATAACTTTGTTCAACCTCCCCAAGAAACAATGATTATCTCAAAATCTGAAATACATAGTTCCCACATTCGTGCAGGCATATTAAATCCCTCGAAAACAGAGATCGTACTACGAGAGACAAAACACATGCCTTCAATAACAGCCACACTTTCTTCAAATTTTCTCATCCGTGAAGAGAGAGATTTCAGTGGTATAATAATAACAACGTTATTAATATTCTACCTTCGAACTCCTTTTTGTAAGTAGTCGTCATCTTTCAGAATTACGTACAATACAATTATAATAACTATGAGATAATATCCAATGGCACAGATACTAGCGCAGTGCTGTGGAATAGGGTGTGTCAAAAACATTTTTTTTTGGAAAATCAAAAATTCAAGTTGTCTTTATGCACATAATATTCTACAAAAATGACCCAATTGAAAAACCATTAAGGTCTCCCCGCAATGGGCCAAACTTTATTATTTTCTTTAATAAATGTATTCCGCATATTTTTATTTTTTTTGTAATGAAGGTTGAAGTGATTTTTTTCCATGTTTAAATATTTAAACACTAGGGTGCGAAAAAAGTACGATATTAAAAAAAACTCTAATTCAAGGCTTAAGTTCCATATTATACCAATATCTTCTGTAATTAATAATGCATATAAAAAGTCGACCAAATTGCTCCACTGAACTCAAAAAAATATAGAAAAAATTTTTAATAGGTCAACATTTTTTATATTGATATTATTTATAAATAGATACATTGCATGTAATTGTATAAAATGCATATGAGTGCGTTTAAGTGTGTTGTGTGTCTTTGAGTGTGTGTATGCCTAGATGATTATGTTAACCGTGTTATTTCTATCTGTGTATGTATTTTATGCCTTTGTATTGTAGTACTTTAAAAGTTATTCTTCTATGTCTATTTTCTAATTTGTGGCTTCTAGTTATATGTGTGCTTTAGTGCTATAATTAATGTTGTGAAATTGACCTACCAAATACAGCTTAACGAGTGCTTATAATGAAAAGTAAAAAAATAAAAATTATATAATTGAGTAATTTTAAGTAATTTAGCTTATTTTCATAAATTAGTGTCAATGGTGATGGGAACGACATCTCTAACAAAAAAAATATTCCATTGACGAACTGTATCTTCTTCTTCTTCTTCCTAGCACTATCCCAACTCATTGCCTAGGTGGGCTGTTGGGGTCGGCTCTTCTCGTTCTCAGGTTATAGCTTCTTCGGTTCTGAGTGTCGCTTTCATCTAGGCCGTTTCTTTGTAGGATTTTGGAGCATCGGGTCATCCAGGAGTTCTTTGGTCTACCTCTGGATGGCTGTCTTTGAAGCTCTATAGACATTGCCTGCTTCACTGTGTGGTCTGGTGGTCTCCGTCTTATGTGCCCATACCATCTTAACTGTCGTTCCTCTAGCTTACTGTTTATGTCAGTGACACCCAGGCTACCACGAATGCGTGAGCTTTTAATTTTATCTTTTAATGATACTCCTGCCGTCCATCTAAGCATTCGCATTTCTGCTGATTCGAGTTGCCTAGAGTAGGAGTTGTACATAGTCCAGCATTCGGAGCCATACATTATCGCGGGTCTAACAATAGTCTGGTATGTATCGAACTGTATCTACCACATTCAATTTTTTAAGAAAATTATAAACTTTGCCTCTTGCGGGAGACTTGAAACTAACGAGATATTTTTTTTCAATTGAGCCGGTTTTTTATCAACTCGAAATTTTGAATTTCCAAAAAAATATTTTGTTCGATACACCCTACTGTGGAACCGTAGAAATAAGAGGATTTAGTGTGTGTAGCGGATCACTACTATCGTATAGTAGTGTGCGAGTTACTTATCATTTGTTGTTATTATATTCGAGAATATAGCATTTCTTATGAGAATTCAGAGCCACCAATATTTGCCTCCAGACAAGCCGCACAGCACACGTGAATAATTAAGCCATAAAAAGGGCAAAATAAAGTGTTTGAAAGCAATTATAACCATAATAGTGTATTCGGGCCTTCCCATCAACGTTCAAATATTTATAAACTTACTTGCTAGTTGGTAGCGGTTCAAGTGAAACCAACAACTAATAAGAAATTGCTGCCATTTCCGTGGTAGTTTTTTCCTGAAAACCTTTTAATATGATGATAATTGACTAAGTGTAGAGCGTCGATTTACGGAAAAATCTACAAAATAATGTTTTGTTATAAGAATGAGAAGATAAACCAAGTGGGTAACCTAATTACTTGAATTGCCAAATTTAATTTTTATTTTATAAACAAACACAAACATTCCCGAGTTACGAATAACCTAGCAATAAATTGAAAATCTCCTACTATCATCACAGCAAGCGGAAAATGTTGCATGTGTCATGATGGAGGATTTAACCAGCCGAAGAATTGAACTCACGCCGTCTGGGTGGGACACAGACGCAATAATAAACTCATCCACTGACCGCACAGAGAAAAAGGACTGTTTAATTTATTAAGTATCTCTTTATTGTTGGTAATTCCGCATATAAACGGGATTGCAGGCCTTACGAAGGAATAAACAGTTTTCCTGATAAACTTTTAATAAAAATTACGAATGTATTAAAAAAAATACAACATTTTTGATACATTATCGAGGCAAATCGATAAAAAATTCTTAAATAAATATTTTTTATTTATTTATTTATTTATTTATTTATTTATTAACGCCGATTATAGCGGCTTTTACAAAAGAATAACAATTGTTTTACTTATTATAAATACAGAATATACATAGATAAAAAAAATATAAATATAAAATACATAAAAGAGAACAATAGAAATAGTTATTATAAATACAATACAACAATATGTATATATAAATATATAAACAATTAATTTACAATAAATCCCGGATAAACTAACACTTTAAAACTGTATTTGGTTATAGTGAATCAGAGAAGCGCTGACATACGGTTTTAATTAAGTGGTGTTTGTATGAGGATAAACTAGGAATGTTTATAGATTCATCCAAAACATATTTATTACCAAGTACATGTAGGCGATTCATTATGGAATTGAGTTCAGCGTTAGATCCTGTATTGTTGCAATGATAGGGTAATTTGAAACGAACTGATCGACTAGGTACACGGAAACATATTAACGAAAGAAGTTCAGGGGAGTTCAACAGGTTGCTAACGATTTTAAATAAATAAAATAGGTCAAAACAAATTCTTCTTTCTTTTAATGTATCGAGTCCCAATAATTGTAACAGAGAGGGGTAATTAATGTTTTCGATGAATATTCCCAATTTAAAATTAATATAACGTAAAAATTTATGTTGGACTCGCTCAAGGGAATTCTCATGTACACTGTAGTAAGGACTCCAAATGGTGGTGTTAAATTCTAGTTGGCTTCTAACAAGTGAAGTGTAAAGTAATTTGACAGTTTTTAAATTTTTAAAATACTTTGAAATCCGTAAGACAAATCCTAACATTTGCATTTCTTTACTGGTTATATTATTAATATGTTTAATGAATGTTAATTAAGTGTCAAAGGTTATACCAAGGTCTCTTATTTCATCAACAGATAATAAGGTGTGACTATTGAGAAAGTAGGTGAACAACAATGGGTTTTTTTTCTGTGGAATCTCATAAGTTGACATTTTTTTACATTAAGTTTTAATTTGTTTTTAAGACACCAATCGTTAAAGCTATTAATATTATATTGAAGTGTTAGACAGTCCTCGATATTGTCAATAATTTTGTATATCTTCATATCATCAGCGAACATTAGAATGAGAACACGGGTGAATATGTTTGTTACGTCGTTAATGAATAAATTAATAAGTATAGGACCAAGATGCGAACCCTGGGGTACGCCACTGGTAGCTTCGAACATGTAGGATAAGTGATCATTAATACAGACAGTTAACTTGTTAACTAAAGTTAAGTTAAAGCTTGGTTAATTTTTCGTGAGGGTAAACATCAATTTTTTCTCCGTTCGGTCATATATCCTCAAACATACTAATTCCGATTGTCTGTGCCGTGTGTTAGTCTAGCGCAGCATCCGGTTCAATGAATTCAAAGTTGCTTTGAATTAAAGTGTCAGATATTCGAAATTCGAACAGATGATGTGAATAATTCAGACAATTTCATTTAATTTCGAAATTGCAACTGATTGATCAAGAATTCAGACTATCCCATGATTTTTGCCGGTCTGCGCTAATAATAATAAGAATTATAATTATAATTACCAGGAACCAAAAAAGCTTCAGTTCTGCATTGTGTATAAATTATTCTGTAATCATTGTTTTTCTTCAAACTATCTACCAAGTCCAGGCGCACACCAACAACTTTAGATGCAGGAAAAAGTTGCTTCGCAACAGTTGCGTGCACCAAAATCCATTTAAGGTATAAATACTATGCAGGAGCGCATACGACGCGATGCGATGCGACACTAGAGAGACTTTTTGAATGGGTATGGATTTTGAAATACGTAGTTGCCATCGAAGTTTAGTTACTGAAGCTGCTCGTATGCAAGGGTCCTAAGTGTATTTATAATTGTAAGAGGCGTTATTTTAATTAAATGTCAGACTCCCCTCTACCCAAGACAATTAACTGAATATATAAGTTTTTTTTTAATTTAATAAATCATCAAGCAAGGGTTAAAACCCAGGAAGGGTTTCCACACCAGTTTAATAAATTGACACATACTCCTTACTTTCATATATTGACACAAACTTCTTGCTTTAATCAAAATACTCTTTTTTATTCGGACTCTTAGCCAAACCTAACACAGGTACTTGTACAGTACTAAACACTGTTAAAATTTATCATTTCGATTTGTATTTGAATTTTCACATCCATCTGTCAATTTTTTACATTTTTAATTTACCTAATACATAATATGGATGGATGGACCAGATTGGATCGGATTAGATAGGAATAGATCGGTTTAGATAAGATTGGATTGGATTAGATTAGATTAGATATGAATGTTTTTTTTTGTTGTTTGTTTTTGGGGAAGATCTTCGGATCTACCGGATCTGCCCTGATGATGGACACTGCAACGATGTCCGAAACGTCGGCTAAAGAAGGAGTTAGCGCAACGCGGCATAACACCCCAAAAACAAACAACAAAAATGCTTTTGGCCGTGAAAATCTAAAAAACTTACTAGATATTAATGGATTGGATTGGATTGAATTTATCATTTCGATTTATATTTGAATTTTCATTTATATTTGATTTATATTTGAATTATTTGAATTTGAATATTTGATTGGATTGTATTGGATTGGATTGGATTGGATTGGATTGGATTGGATTGGATTGGATTGGATTGGATTGGATTGGATTGGATTGGATTGGATTGGATTGGATTGGATTGGATTGGATTGGATTGTATTGGATTGGATTGGATTGGATTGGATTGGATTGGATTGGATTGGATTGGATTGGATTGGATTGGATTGGATTGGATTGGATTGGATTGGATTGGATTGGATTGGATTGGATTGGATTGGATTGGATTGGATTGGATTGGATTGGATTGGATTTTATCGAAGTTTGGATCGGATTGGATCGGAATGGATCGGAATGGATCGGATTGGATCGGTTCAAATTGGATGAATGGGTTTAATCGTATCGTTCTGTTTTAACTTTAGAATATTAGCACATCTAGAAATATTTGAAAATAATATAATTTTGAATACTTGAAAATAGCACATCTTCATTCATACCCTTAACATTGTAATATAATACTAGTTGTTAGCCCTTTTAGCCTACATTATTTCTATGATATTTTCGGAACCATAAAGTATTCTAATTGTAATGTATTTATTCTAATTAAATCAATAAAATCACGTTTATGATATTTACACCCCTTTTTGTAAAAACTGAAAACATTTTAGTTGCCAACAGTAGTTAACAGTGTTAAAATATTCATAGATTTTTGTTGTTTATTTTTGATAATCAAACGGCTTGGAGAAGTGATTCAGTTGTGTGTCATATTTATATTCTGAGGAACTATTGTTTTCACGCATTAAATTAACCCTTTAGAAGGCTGTGGGAGAGTTGCAACTACGTTATGTTTTCATCATTTGTTTAAAAAGTTGTGCTTGGTATTAAAAAAAATAATGTGGAGTGACAGCTTTCAGTGTTACTCTGTGTCAGTTGCACGTGATAGTTTTGCTCAGTTAGTGGGTTTTGAAGGAAGTTTTGTCCAGAATATCCGGAAAAAACAATAAAGAGTAATTTTTTTTTTTTTTTATTATTGTACGACAGACAGGTAAGTCCAATTATGGTACAATTTTATTAAAACTAACAATACATGTACATATATTTTTTAAAACATGGTATAGTGATATTAAACACATCTATATCCGCTGGTAGGGCATTTAGCAAGGTCATACCTCTTGTCATGCTATGTTGGGCAACGACATCTGTCCGACACTGTGGTATACAGAATAGGTCGTGGCTACGATTTCGACAGTATTTATCAGGAACGAATAAGCCACAGCATGACAGGAGATATGGGCAATCGATAAGGTTTTTTAGTAACTTTAATTCAAATACCATGAGTCCGGCATTACGCCTAGTCTCCAGGCTTTGGTAATTTGTCTCCTTTAGCAGTTCCACGTGATGCATGAATTTCGGATATATTCCGTATGATCGCATGTAAACATACCTTAGGAATTTTTTTTGAATTTGTTCAATCATATTTATGTATTTAAGTTGATAAGGTATCCAGACAGTACTGGCGTACTCCAGCTTGCTTCTGACCACTCCGTTGAACATGGAGGTCATTGCTTCTATGTTTTTGAATTGTTTGCAAGTTCTAATTACAAAACCAAGAGTTTTGGAGCAAGCCGAGGTAAGCTGGACTATGTGGTTTGAAAATGTCAGCTTGGGATCAAAGATCACCCCAAGGTCCTTGATGATGTTTACGCGTGTAAGTACTTCACCATTCATTCTATACTGGCAGAATAGCGGATTTTGTGAACGACTATAAGTCATAACAACGCATTTTTTAATATTGAAGTTAAGTTTATTTTCTACCGACCATATCATGATTGAATCGAGGTCGGCCTGCAGTTTCGAATAATCATAATCTGATTCGATTTCCTTCATCAGTTTCATGTCATCTGCGAATAGTAGACATGAGCTGTGACGTATGCAATCCTGAATGTCATCTATCAGAATAAGGAATAACATGGGACCGAGATTCGATCCTTGAGGAATTCCTGACAGAGCTGCGAACTTATGGGAGTCGTATCCATTTAGTTTAGTTGTGTAGTTTTTGAGTATATGTACTAATGTATTTTATGCTATCCTTTAAAAGCATTGATTATATGTTGATTGTACCTATGTCGACGTTTAGATGTAGTTTCTTTTCTGATGCCAATTTAACTAAGAAATTCGTTTGTTCTGACACCGTCCAAGGACGAACTAACCATCAAAAATGTACAACGTGTCGTGGTACACCACTTAAAAAAAATTACAAAGAAGTCAGTAAAAACTGATTCCCTACTTGCAATTATTATGAATCGTGTTTGGAGATGATTAGAAAGCGATTCAAGACCGTGGAAGTTATTTAAAAGTCAGGGCATGGCTTGCAATCTATCTTATATGTATTAAGATATTTAGTCATAGGCATTGATATATTATATTCAGATAATACAAGAAGCAAACAAATTGGTTCCACTTAGTTAAGGGCAAGTACCCCCAACGCTTTATTGGCGGAAGACCGGCAGACGACGGAAACCGTCGAACTTACTCGTGTGCTCTTAGTGAAAACTGTTTCGACAAGATATTTATTATACGCAGTAGCGCCTCTAACTGTATAACTCTATGGCCGTAGGCACTAGATATTATTATATCGATGGATTCACAAAGTACGCAATATCTTGATATTTCTTAGCGTGCCATTTAAGCATTGCTTTTGTATCATTTCAATTATTGTATCTTGGCGTATTCAGTACTAAAACAAATAATAGCTAGATGAACTTGAATTATTAATTTATCATTATGAAGAGAGATGTGATATGAAATTCCTCCTTTGTTAGAGTGACTTCATATTGGTACTCCCAGCCACTCAGTATTTCTTATTAAGCGAGATATTAAACTGAGATAAAGATATGAATTCATTACATTCTGCCTCTCAGGTGTTCCAAATATAATGCTTGATTTGGGATCCGAGAGTGACGAGTTGTGTCTCGAATGATGAAGTATCTTTCATGTTATTAAAACGTTAAACCCATCTACAATAATCTAAGCTTAAAATAAATATTACATTTAACTCCGAAATTAAAACTACGAAGATACTGAAGCTGATAACGTAAATCGAACATAATTTAGGCTCCAGTGTTACTGCAGTTCTTTTTTGCTGAATGTTGCATCCACAAGATCAATGGTATCAAGAAAAAACTTGGTAAGTGCAATATCGATTCAACATCTTTTAGCGCTAAAAATGTTATTAACCAAAATTACTTATTACATTAAGTTCTTGAGAAATAATTTTAGGATAATTGTTTCACAGAATTTTGACATTTCATCAAATTTCTAAGTTAATATTCATGTTTTGTGAAAGTTTTATTCTAGTTCTGTTGTTATTCCATTACAGGTCAGTTGTTTCATGGTACTGCATAATTACAAAAATAATTACTTGGCTAGAACTTTTAAAATTTATGAATTCTTAAAATTATATGAATTATGTGAAACAACTGGCCCAGGTAACAACGAAATATGAAATCAACCACTCAATTTTCTGCTTGTTATTTTTATTTCGATCTTGCTATCTTGGCACCTGTGTTTTGTAAATATTTTAATTATGTGTTTTGATGTTGAATAAATTATTATTTTGATTACAATTATTAATATCACACTCAATCACACTTCTAACTACCATTTTGAAAACCAATTATGATTTCTTAAAGTTACACCGCGCCATGGAGAGTATCGTATTGGGTATTAGAGACACGTAGAGTTATTGCCCTGATTGAATATTATTATCTTTCATTAAGCGGTTACATATCTAACAATGAGATTCTGGCTATAAATAATAAATTTATATATAAATATAAATTTATAGATAGATAAATTTATTTGTAGGTACTAGAGTCCCACTCTCAAGGGCGTCGCCATCACCTTCTTTGTCGTAGAGCGAGCCGCACCAATTTGCTCATGAACTCACCCGTCGTCACGAGAGCCAGAGCCACATTTTTCCTAAATGATCAAATGTAATAAAAAAAATTATTTCCTGCGCACTTACAAGGTTTATGTCACTGCAAATACATTGTTTAAACGTTGCAATTATAACTAGCTAGACCCCAATATGTACTGTTATAAAAAAATTGTAAATTAAAAAAAAAATCATTATGCGGCATAACCAAATTTCAAGTTTTTAAAGATGTTAATATAATCCGCAGATTTCAATATTCAAGACCTTTTTTATGTCCTGACCTTCGTCTCAAATAAATCCGGGCATGAACCAGTTACTTTCTCCCCGGAATCACTGAATCAACCGTTGAAATTAACATCTTATTGCTTTTTCGATTCTCATTTTTTTCCGTTATTGGACAAGGGTGTCTTCGAATTTTCCGAAATTGCCTGGAATTCAATAATGTACTTCAAATATTATTTCTTACACTACAGCAGAACTGCCGCGACATTTCGATAATGTTCTTACTCGGAATGAAACTTTGCATATTTCTGTTATCGGGAGAACGGAATGTGCCAAAGGATCAAGAAAAATCTGAGGATTTTGATACAATTTGGATGTAAAAACATTGATAGCAAAATCTGATAGATTCTTAGAATATAGTAAGTCCTCGATTTCTGTGGGTTTTCCATTCCCGTTTTCCTATATTCACGGTAATTAGTAAACTGGCATAAATGACACTCACATGACACAAAGAAAACTTACTGATATAAAATATTTCTAATTTATCAAAAATATCCTCAAATTATTGGCATTCCTGTTAATAACCGGAATGAAGGCCCTTAACGAATTAATTTATTGGTTTTATTGTAATACTTTCAGTAAAAGAGGAATGTTTTAACGTGACGTCGAAACACATGTTCATAAAAATCATAATATTTTCGCATTCCTTCATTATGTATTAACAAGCCTAATGCATGTGCATGAACACGTGTTCCGATATATTCGTAAAGCATTAACATTTTATTACGAAGCGGTCTGGTGTCCCGTTTTTAATTCATTTTAAAAATGACAACAAATTCCAATTATTTTAATGACAATCTCCGTGGAAGTGCGGTAACATACTTGTGTAACTGAAACATTGGATATTTTATTTGCACTTCGTTATGCTGGGAAGTTTTCGGATATATTTTATCGACAGTCCAATACAAAATATGTAAGAAATCACTGTGTGCGTGTCGCATATTTATTGCTTTCTTTCGATGAGTTGATAAGCGATACGACTTAGTATGAAACTAACGATATTACACGGAGAAAATTTACCGATCTAAATCTCTTCAAATAATTCATAATCCGTTTAAAAACGGTAATGAATATAATAATAAACTTTCAGTAAAACATACGGTGACCGGATAAATCATCAAAACGATAACTCATCACATCTTTAAAAAGTTATATAAAGTCATGGAAAGTGATGAAACAAAAAATTTATTAACTGGGTTATGTAGGTTAGGCTAGGTTAGGATTAAATTTTTTTTCATCGTTTCTAATGACTTTATATCACTTTTTAAATGTGTTGAATTGTCACTGTGTTGAGTTATCATGAAACCAAAACATACATGTGTCATCGCGACGTCGGAACACGTGTTCATAAAAATTCGAATATTTTCGTCATTATATATTAAGAGGGCAAATGCAGGTGCACGTGATCTGATTTATAAGGAATACACTAAAAGTTTAATAAAAATTGGCCTGGATTTTAATAAATCAGCAATAATCATTTTTCTCCGTGTACAAAACAGTAAATGACACGGAGTGTCCAAACTATTAGTGCGTCAGTAGATTAAGATATACTTATTGGTACTGTACGAAACAATATTCCGTCCGTACAATACTGTAAATGCGTAGGTAGCTGGGTACACTTTTATTAGTGTTT
The DNA here is from genome assembly GCA_026573805.1 of Hesperophylax magnus. Taxonomy (NCBI): domain Eukaryota; kingdom Metazoa; phylum Arthropoda; class Insecta; order Trichoptera; family Limnephilidae; genus Hesperophylax; species Hesperophylax magnus. The sequence goes on from JAIUSX010000107.1 coordinate 60,142, forward strand.
CAGTCTTGGTGGATGTTTGCAGAGGTTCTTGTACGAGTTTAATGCCAAGATCAGAGAGGGATTGATTCCCAAGTCTGAGTCGACGAAAGGAATTTAAGACTGGCAAAACTGAATTTAACACTGAATTAAGAACACTTGAAAATATTTCTTGAGACTTGTAGACGTTGGAGATGGTTTCTTCAGGAGAGAAGTTTCTCTTTCAGGGGTAGTTTTTGAACTGACTTTGTGTGGAATTCGGTTCTCTATTTATAGAACGTTTTCAAATCGGTCCCTCTCGGGGGAGTTTTCACCCCTTTCGTGAGGGGTGAGTTGGTTAGGTATTTTTCCTCTTTGCAATTAATCTGTTAAGAGGAAAGTTATATTTTAATGTGATACCTTTTATCGAGTCAGTTCAATTTACCCAAACCATCTCCTCCAGTCCCGCTTATTTATTTTATAATAAATTATACAAAGTTTCATATTGGGGTTGAAGTAAAATATCTTTGTTTTGAACATTTCCCAAAGAGTAAAAAACATATTTAGGTACAATTCTTTAAGTTATTATGTTAGCATATAATCATTTCTTGATGTTGATATTTATTCTGTGGTCGTATCTTCTGATATTTTCCCGTAAATTGAGTCTGATGTCATCATAGGTGGTCGCATCAAATTTCGTTATCAATGTTTGATAAGAGCTTCAATGGAGTATGCTGAGCTGTGATTGGTTGAAAACTCGGCGGCCATCATGGAATTCCTTCCGGGTAGTATGGAGGGGGGGTCACGTAAATACTGGGTCGCTTCCTTAGAGTGGTTCATTCCTTGGGTTGGTGGCTCCGAGTGAGGTGATGGATGGTTATTTTCAGATGTGTTTCAGGTTCTGCTGTTATTTTTCTATGTAATTATCTTGATTAATCACATATAGCACATAATTTGATTGAGTTATTTTGATGTAAAGATTTCCAAATGTGTCGGCGACACGGTATCAAGCGGTTTCGGGGTTTGAGTGTTTTTTGTGGTTTTTGGCGTAAATATGAATTCTCTTGAAATATTCTGGAGGTCTGGATACGTATGATACAGGTACATAATACGTCATATTGATTTTTTTACGTGAATACCGCACAAAAGTCCCAACTGCTCCCAACCGTCTGGAGCCATTGAGATTATGGCATCCCCAATTGGGGTATGTTGTGAGGCTGAAGGTAGTGAAGAAGGGATAGAGATGGGGTATTGGAAGGTGGGGAAGTACCTGGGTATTCAGATCACCAAACACGGCCAAAGCCATTTCAAGCAACGTTTCTATTCTGAATAGTGGGCTTACACCAGGGAGATACTGAGAGTATCTTCCACTCTGGAATGTGGCGAAAATATACTAAATATTATTTTACATGATTAAGTTGTGAAATAACGTAGGCCGAACCCGCGACCTCTGGCTATAAATGGAGAGCCTTACCCTCGACCAAGGAGGACGTCAATTTCTCTAATGAAAGGTAATATATTTCTGACTTACTTTTCACGATTTCTCCGTTCGCGATTTCGCCGGAAACGCAAAACCCTTTGAAAAGCGGGGATTACTGTATTATAATTCACGTAAATGCTCCCAACGTTCGCAGAGCGAGCGCGTTTCATTTCATAAATACATACGAGCTCTCTTGAAATACATAATGTAACACTTGGAGTAATAACCTCGCGAGGCTCAGCCAGCGGAATAGCGCGTTCCTAAGAGGTACTTCATACTCCTGCATTATTTGCTTGTCAGAATAAACTTTATCACAAGAACTACTGGTATACGTGGTGATACTACAATATATTTATTTTCCTTCGCAAGGAATCCAGTGTGGAAGACCATTCTCTTCACGTGCAGTTGTAAAAATAGAATTGTTTCCAGAGAGAATGCAATCGACTTAGTGAATAGAATAATAAATTATTATACTTGTATTCTAGTCTGGAACCCCAAAACCCTCGAAAAACCCTTGGCTCTGTGCAGAAACGGCTGGTCCATTAGTTAGACTCCCACATCTCAAAAAAAACTTACTGCAATCTTTAGAGCACAGGCGTCAGGTGGGCCTGTTTGTACGAGTATTTCTATGGGACATGCTCCGAGGAATTATCAATCCTCATTCAACTCCGTTATTGATTCCTTCGCAAGGAATCCAGTGTGGAAGACCATTCTCTTCACGTGCAGTTGTAGAAATAGAATTGTTTCCAGAGACAATGCAATCGGCTTAGTGAATAGAATAATAAATTATTATACCTTGTATTCCAGTCTGGAACCCCAAAACCCTCGAAAAACCCTTGGCTCTGTGCAGAAACGGCTGGTCCATTAGTTAGACTCACACATCTCAAAAAAAACTTACTGCAATCTTTAGAGCACAGGCGTCAGGTGGGCCTGTTTGTACGAGTATTTCCATGGGACATGCTCCGAGGAATTATCAATCCTCATTCAACTCCGTTATTGATCCCTTCGCAGTCGGAAAACACGACAAGGCGCGTCAATAATTTTTGTGCACCGTTGACATTTTTCACTTAAGAATGAGGCGTTTCCATGACTCGTTCTTGACAGTTCGGTTGTCGAACTTTTTGCTTAAACCGAGCCATTTTTAGGCAAATTTTCAACACATACCATTTATGGTTTTATACTTTTAAATTCTCTCAAAGAATGTTATGAAAAAATGATTGCGAGGACAGCATAAAAAGTTTGCTAAAAAATACCACATGTATAATAATAAATTATGTAGATAGATGTTTCTCGTGTTATTTAACTAATTTGGTGATGTCCTTTTAATTTTATTCACTTGTTATATTATTATCATAAGTAACAACTGAAATGCCGTCTGCCGAGTAGCACAAAGAAATTTACGTTAAACAGTTTTAATAAATATTTAAATATATATATATATTTTTCTCTGGTAATAAAATATAATAGCATAGACATTGACATAAAACATATTAGATGAACTCTTCATCTCATGGATGATTATTGGCCTCTTGCCTGAGGATGAAGAACAGAATGGTGCCGCAAGCTTTGTGGATTATACCCCTTCAGTTAGTGAGATTCGGTGGCTTTTCTTCCGATATGCAGTAGCCTATAAATAGTACTAGGTACTCATAGGAACGCATAACTGATACTATACGCGACCTAATTACTTCTACTTCACTTTTTTTTATTTTTTTTTATATTAACTCCACACAGGAGGCCCTGAAGAAAATAATTTCCCTCAGGGCCTATTTCATCTTTGGGGATGCTGTGTGGAGGGTCTTTTTGTGGAGAGGAAGGAGTGAACATGGGTCTTGAAGAGTCCCATGTTGTAGGAGGGAGGAAACACAGAGGCCGGCAGTTCGTTCCACAGCCGAGCTGTTGAACTTAAGAACGAATCGTAGAAGCGACCCGTTCTCATGTGACAAATGTCAACTGTGTACAAATGTTGGGCGCGCGTTTGGCGTGTATCCCGACTACGCACCGGTGCCGAAGGGATCAATGACGCTAGTTCCTCAAAGCATCTTTCATTGTAATACCGATAGAACAAGGACAGCATACCTACCTGACGCCTGTGCTCTAAAGGTCACCACAAGTGTCTACATGCGGGCAGTGTGGCCAAAGATAAGGATCACACGCTCCATACAGGTGGCAGAAGGAATATTCTCCATACAAAGACAGAGACATTTCTACTTTCTAAAAAATATATATTTGATTAAGGAGAACATACAGATACAGAAGGTAATTACTAACTGACTAACCTTCATGCCCTTACCCCGTCGGGGTAAACAGACAAGATGGACCGCTAAACAACACGGTGTTGGCACACACTCCTTGCTTCATTCACATTCATACATCGTCTCATACTTGACATGGGCCGACTCAAATATTTGGTTCACTCGATGTCTTACTCGGGCGTCCTAAGACGTCAGATCTAAGCTTCATCAGTCTTGCATTATTTGCAAATCTCCATATTTCTCACACGATCTTATGTGTTTCACATACATACGCCTCAGGGATCTCATTTCTACAGCATTTAGTCTACTTTCATCCTTCCTCTGCCAATTGGATGCCTCGTTGTCAAACATCAGGATAGGTAACAGGAATACACTACCAGGACTCCAAGCTTCGTTTCTTTGGAATTTTTTTAAAATTATATTGCACACGTTAATCCGGGTTTTGTCAAAAGTCAAAAAAATAGAAGAGCACCTATACTGGACGATCCAAGAAAATGATTCCAGTAAGGAGTGTATGCCAACGAAATTTACCTGGCGTTGCATCATTTCTCCATATTAAAGGGATGAGATGGCGTGGTTGTTAGTTAGATATCAACGTCGAATTTGGTCTGGTTTACATGCTACTAGACTTTTCAAGATGTGTAATATTATATTCGTTCATCAACCAATAAGGTAAAGCTTTTACACCATTTCTCAGTGGAGTGGAATAAAAAGTCTAAGCTTTCGCGGCACATCAGCCCTGACAATGGACGCCTCGATGTGTTTTTGATGACACACATTGTGTTTATCTTTCTTTATATTATTTTACGACGATTCTTGGCGGAAACACGCCTTGCTTTCAGACTGCTTTTTAAGGTAGTCGACAGCACGATTTACGACTCCGGCCCGACAATACGGCTAACTTGTAGAGTTGGTTGTCAAGAAACAAAATAATGATTAGGTTTTTTGTGTAACTCTAAATGCAAACGTGAAAATGGAATAAAACTCCAAAAATAAAAAAACGATCGTATCTTAGATTCAAACACAGATCCTCTAGTCTTACCAGGACCAACAACTAACCGCTCTACCAATAATAGGACTAGTGAGACTTAATTAGATTCGCTAAAATATAAGTATTGGTCCCAGAAAGGGTCCCGGCTAGAGGATCTGGGTTCGAATCAACTTGAGCAACTTTAGTTGAGGGCAACAGTTGCGTCGCCAAATCAGATCAATTATATGAATAGGAGATTAGGACACTAGGAAGATTTAAAAAAATTGTTTGTATTTTAAAATAGTCGCAAACTATCCTCCGCAACTTAAAGATACTCGTGTTTGCCTATACTTATTCTATTTTCAGCTGTTAGTATTATTATGACAGTTGTCAGAATGATTTTCAGTGAAAAATATTATAAAGCCGATCTTCATTATTGACTGGTTTACTGCTGCACACATTTAAACAAATCTAATGGTATAATTCACATTAACTGTCATTTGTGAAAAATCTGTGATGTTGTGAAAATATAAGTGCATATTAATGTTCAATCATGTTACATTACCTGATTTTTTTCTAATTTCGGTTAAAAATAGAGAAAATATTGATTCTTTTACAAATTTATTATTCTTATTATTGTAGAAAGCAATCACTTTGTGGTTTGACATATTTAATAAAATAAAATAAAATACTTTTTGTTTTAAAACCACGAGTTTTTAATAATTTTTATAACCGACCAGTTTCGCTTTACTCAAGCATCTTAAGGGTACCAATTGTGTTATACTACAGTAATAATTTGTACCCTGAAGATGCTTGAGTAAAGCGAAACCGGTCGGTTATAAAAATTATTAAAAACTCGTGGTTTAAAAAAAAAAAAAAATATTTTATTTTATTAAATTTATTATTCGTTTCTCATCGTTTATACGGGTATCATTTAACGGGTAAGTACATTAAATGTTTTCAATAACGACGTGGAAAATAAGTTTAATTTTTTAATTGCATTTTAGATTGCTTGTTACAAACGGATTTGTAAAAAAAACGAAAGAAATTTGGGATGTTTGTTTTAGTTTACAATTTATTTTGCTACGATCTGTAAATGTATAGTGATAGTGCATAACCTCATGCAAATCTCAAATGAACTTCCAACCTGGTATCTCTAGATTCCTGGATTGGAAACAATCAAAACACATATTCCGCTAGCTTGATGGAGAATTATGTTCTACCAGTATTTCAATTGTAAATGCTACAATAAACATTATTTGACCCCTTCGTGACCGGTGCACACGGAGATACTTACTGATATAAAATATTGCTAATTTAGTAATAATCTTTTTAAATTATTCGAAATCTGATTAAAAACAGGATTGCTGGCCTTTAACGAATAAATTGATTGGTTATGTCGGCAAAACACTTCATAGAAATCATTATATTTTTACATGTCGACATTATATATTAGTAGGTGTACGAACAAGTGTTCCTTTTTATGCGGAAAGTACTAACATTTTATTATGAAGAATTATTCATTTTTCTCTGCGCACAGTCCATTGTGTCCAGGGTTAACATTTCCTATATGAACAGTTTTATTTACACATATTTATTACATGAGTCTTCTCAAGACCCAGGGTTCCCTAATTCCTTTTCTCAAAAAGACAATTCACTTAAAAACTCCAAAGATTCATACATACTTAAGTCCTTAGAGATACTCTGGTGACTGAGCAGTGGGCAGTGGGCATCCTGTGTAGAGTTAATAAAAATAAAATGAAGAAAACCAAACTTCTGTAGGTACTTTTTTCCAATCGACCTGGAGGTATATTTGCAAAAAGGTAAAAATTGCAAAAGAATCCTGTATGAACTAGCCCGCTATCTCCGCATTGTCTCATTTGCCTGTCCCATTTGGTTGCAAGATCAGACATCTCCCAAAAAGGTCCGCCGTTAGCCCTTACGGCGGGATCAAACTGTAAATTGTGTCCGTATCGTGAGCTACTGAAAGGTCCCAGAAAAATCCCCGTGTATTGAACTTCGAGGTCTCTCTTTATTACCGAATTCTGATAAGGACTGCCGCGAACTCTACCGGAGGTCACGTGCTCTTTGAAAATTTCCAACTTAAACCTTTTTCTTTCCATTTTCCGTGAAGTATATTTTCTAACAATATATTTTAAAATAGTTTTCTACTTTTTACGTAGGTATCTCTTACACATACCCATCAATAGATTTGATTTTTGTGGATAGCAGGTGTTTTACACGTAGACACATATAATTTTATTGCAGATGGTACTACGGTATTTCCATATTTTTATTTTATTTTAGACAAAAATTACGTTGCTGAAAGTATTTCTAATTTTTTAATTTTTATTATTTGTACAATATTTTATCTTACTTTAATCCTACAAAACTGATCAATCAGTTTGATTGTAAAAAATCTCTCACTTTTCCTATTTATTTGCTTATAATAATATATTTAAATCTCAACTTGATATCTTGATGCGTAATACATAATATTTACTTAATAGTATATATCTAATATAAAAATACTTATTAATTATAATAAAGCTTATGACATAATGTACGATAGTAATTGTTTTAATTTTAACAATGGTTAACAGTTCTAGATATTTTTCACAATATTATTTGTTTTTGATATTATGAAGTTTTCACAGATATAGGTATTTATCCTCAATATTATTTATTTTCGTGTTTCACAGAGCTAGAACGATCTAATTTTCGTTTTCATTTTAATTTGTGTGATGAAAAAAAAAATTTCTACAACGATTTAAAACGTGCCATTTTCGATTTGCCGCTAAAACGACATGTTTGTTGACGTCACGCCATTGGCGTTTTTCATGTCATAATGACTTTGCAGTTAGTTGGAACCGTTTCGGAATATGGGGTTTGAGATCGTTTTCGAAGTCATTAATTATTCATGATTCATGTCTAACTAACTAACTAACCATCACCCTATTTCTCCGTAAGAGAGGACGGACCGTCATACAACTCGATCTTGGCACACACTCCTTGCCTCATTCTGACTCAAGTATCTGATTCACTTGATCGTACCATGTCTTTTTCGAGCGCCCCAACTTTTTTTACCCCTCACATTTTCGTCATTTAAATAACATATTTTTAATATTAGTCGTAATGGGAAATCTTCCACTAATATTGAACGATTTTTATAATTGGTGAAAATACCCCATTACTTGCAGGTTTGTCATAATATGCACACGCGAGAAAAAAATTCACTTTGAAACGGGTAGTTTGCAAATCACAGAAATATTAAATTGTAGTACATTTGCCTTGTAACCCTTTGCTTTGTCGAGAAGATATTTTATCAATACATGTGGTTCTTGAGAACCATACATAACCTAACCTCACCAAACATAAGAGCACATAATAATATATTCCCCTTTACAGTGGTATTTTTCTCTATAAAACATTACAAAAAGATTACAAATATAGAAACAAAGGTAAAACAATATAATTGTATAAACATATCGTAGAAATAATAAGTAGAAACTAAGTAAATTGCATGAAAATTTCTAAGATTTAAAATAATATACTTATACTAATGCCGATACTGATACTTATACAAGTACAACTACTAGTATAACTTTACTATCCCAAAAAGTTGCTGCTGTTTCATGAGAATCAATAATATCCCAATTTGATTAAAACCATTTCAAACTACGACGCACAGAATGCAATTTTGCTGTCAAATTACTTGTGCTCTACCATTATTATTAATTTCTGACTTCTCCTTACAGTTTAATTAAAAGCATTCCCTGTTTAACAAACTTTATTGATAAAACAATTATACAATAATTTTAAACAGCGAGATTTCTGGGATAGGCAGAGAGTATGGAGCGCCACACAACTCTGTCTATGCAAATACTCTTTTCTGAATTCAAATTCGTACATTGTCTCATACATACTCTTCCGTTGTTCGAACTCTTGACATAACACGGTTCAAGTATTTGATTCACTAACTAGTGTCATGTTGTCCTTAGTCTTCCCCGACTTCTTCATTCACTAACTAGTGTCATGTTGTCCTTGGTCTTCCCCGACTTCTTCATTCACTAACTAGTGTCATGTTGTCCTTGGTCTTCCCCGACTTCTTCATTCACTAACTAGTGTCATGTTGTCCTTGGTCTTCCCCGACTTCTTCATTCACTAACTAGTGTCATGTTGTCCTTGGTCTTCCCCGACTTCTTCATTCACTAACTAGTGTCATGTTGTCCTTGGTCTTCCCCGACTTCTTCATTCATTTTCGCATATGTTCTCCTTACAGTCCTTTCTTCATACTTATAGCTTTACTTGTCCAAACCATCTAAGCGTCCCTTTCAATCATTTTATCAGCATTTAGCACTTCGTTTGTGTATTCAATACTTCGTTTGTGTGAAAGCACTATGAAACAATACATGATTATTACTTCAATGGTGAAAGCCAGATATGAAAACAGGCGGTCCGTTTGATAGATTCCCCAATCTTAACAAACGGACTGCAATCTTTAGAGCACAGGCGTCAGGTAGGTATGCTGTCCTTTTTTTTTTTTTTTTTATAGTGAATACCTCACAAGAGTCCCAACTGCTCCCGTCTGGAGCCAGTGAGACTATGGCATCCCCAATTGGGGGATGTTGTGAGGCTGAAGGTAAGTGGGGAAGGGAAAGAGGAAGGTGGGGAAGTACCTGGCTATTCAGATCTAGTCACTAAACACGGCTAAAGCCATTTTGAGCAACGTTTCAATTCTGAATGGTGGTCTTACACCAGGGCGATACTGGTAGTATCTTCCACTCTGGAACGTGCCGCAAATATACTATATATTATTTTAATTAATTAATTGTGAAATAACACAAATTAATCAAATAAAATTTATTTGCGCACGCCGGGTTCGAACCCGCGACCTTCGGAATGGCAGTCCAATGCGTTACCACTGGACTATGCCGGCCGTCAAAGGCCGTCCGGCTGTCCTTGTTCTATCGGTATTACAATGGAAGATGCTCTGAGGAACTAGCGTCATTGATCCCTTCGGCACCGGTGCGTAGTCGGGATACACGCCAAACGCGTGCCCAACATTTGTACACAGTTGACACTTGTCACATGAGAACGGATCGCTTCTACGATTCGTTCTTAAGTTCAACAGCTCGGCTGTGGAACGAACTGCCGGCCTCTGTGTTTCCTCCCTCCTACAACATGGGACTCTTCAAGACCCATGTTCGCTCCTTCCTCTCCACAAAAAGACCCTCCACACAGCATCCCAAAAGATGACATAGGCCCTGAGGGAAATTATTTTCATCAGGGCCTCCTGTGTGGAGTTAATATAAAAAAAAAAAAATTCTCTCCCACATTCTCGTCTCAAGGTCACAATGAACATTTTTTTTTATATTTCTGGGTTTTTGCGGTAGGTAATTATCTATTCTTTTCTAGTGGTTTTTAGGTTAGAAAACCCCGTCCTTCAATGTGTGCCATTATTTAAGCGATGTCCTTGGCGTTGGAAAGATCTTCCAGCCGTTTATTTGCTTTATGGTCTGATTTAGGCTAACAAACTTTCTCTGTGATCGATTTGAAGATATTTATTTTGTTGATGGTGCTTTAAGTAATAATGTATACATAGGCCATGATTGAAAGGGTGCACCTGTAAAATGTCCCTCACATTTTTAATATGATCCGATTCTTGTCTTAATAAGCGCGCTATTGCCAATTGGTTTTAGAGGACGCTACAAGCCGAAAATATGTATATTCTTGGTATTCCTTATATTATAGGTAATATGCATTAAAATCGCTTGACAAACGGAGTCTAGAAACGTTCGATTTCAATAATTTTAAAAGAAAGCAAAAAAGATGAACAAGTGAAACTTTCACAGATAATTTTAGCTATAGTACTGTATTTCTTAAAAGTTGTTTCCTTTACGCGTTCATACATTTCTACCGAAAAATACTTTATTAGTAGTTTACATTTATATTTTTTATTGAGTAATTTATTTTTTTATTTGTATTCTACTCAAGCGAAACGATAAGAAAATCTTCAATTTATCTAAATCATATTTTTGGTATTCATAATGTTCACCAATTCGTTATAAAGATTAATGTAAATAGTGATTTAGCATTAAGCTTCGCCTTAATACATAATCTAACAATTATCTGTCCTTTCTCTTTCTTTTAATCTAATTGTACTAATTTCCACTGAATACTTAATCTGTAGAAGTGTGATTTATAAGAAGCAACATAATTGTCACCAAATTGCATTCGACCTTTGAACACCCATGCCCCAGATAAGCCAATTAAAACATTTTTCGGTTAAAGAAAGCATTTCGCTATTTGATCGATTTCTTCAGAGTTAAGCAAACATGCAACTTACTTCGGTTACACGGACACTTCGACAACATAGTTCTGCAGATTAAGCTCTTCAGTGCAGATTTCTCATTTATACAACACTCCTCTGTTTTCCAACCAGTTTTCCCAGCGGAAATTCTGCTTACTCTCCAATAATTTATACGTCAAAACAACTGCCATGCTATTGTTCAGTACACTTTAAAATGGAACAAATTCAAATGTGAAGGAAGTTTTACCAGCTTCTGTTACACTGTGTTTATTATTTGCTCACCGATGTTCATGTTTACTGAGCAAATATTCAATAGATAAATGCCCCAGAGTAATTGCTATAAAATAAACTCGGTAACCCTTCGCGAGCTCACATTTTAATGTTTTATTTAATAATGCTGATCATAATATAGATATGGTCTCATAAGAACGAGAATTCATAGGTTAATAGGGGTTAAGTTACTTTCTTAGTACTGTGTGTTTAGATAAAAGCCCACTTCAATTATATCTGAATTGATAATTATGGTATTAATTTGCTTCTCACAATCATAACGCATCAATGTCGAAATTTATAAGAATGATCTGTTCTATGGTTTTGTTTACCTGCAGTTACTCGTTTTGTGAAAAGTATTAGGTTTTAAAAATGAAGTGATATTCTTTTATCAAATTTATCATAATATTAAAAACAGTATCAATCCAGCAATGCTTTATTAAACCGTATCAATCCAGAAATGTTTTATTAAAGTGAAATACTCCATGTTTTCTTGAGCAGTTTGCTTATGCTACACTTTGTTTTTGTCGGGTTTTTTTTGCCGTTTTATGTAGTAATTTGAGGGTTTGAAAGTGAAGTCAATATGACCGACAAAGATGAAACTATATATATATATATATATTGTTAACACAATTATGCATATACTAACATATGTTCCTAGATTCCCTCGCCTCATTCACATACCCATTTACCTATCCTTTTCTGATAATAACAATCTAAAAATTGTGGATTACCTACCTTAGTGACAATTACCTTGCCACACTATTAAGGCAAGCCGTACAGTGTCCATCTTGTGACACCAAGTGACCCTCGGAGTGTATTAATATCGAGTCTGCTAAGAAAACCAATATGGTTTATATGTGCTCTACTAAGGCAAGCCGTGCAGTGTCCACGTTTTGAGTGACCCTCGGAGTGTATTAATATCCAATCTGCTAAAACAACCTGGAAAGTTTACATATGTGCTCTCACAAGACGTGTTGCAAAAGACCAGAGGTTAGTCAGTCCCCAATTGTAACTAAATGTTAACCCGCTTCCCAAATAGTTGTCAACTTGAAAGGTTACCAAAACATATTGATTGCAATCCACAAAATTGATTCGCATGCGATGTTTGGTATCTTCTCTAAATTGTGTGTCTTCGCTTTTTACAATCAAGTGAAGACTAGCTATGTTAAGTGAGTAGATCTTTATCTCTATGTACTTGCAAACTGTATCTACATAGAATGCTGATGACCAATTTTGAGGTGGTGTGTTTCGTTATTAACAATCTCTGCTCTTGTTTCAATGTGTAAAGAAACAACTCAAATATTGTCTGCTTTCGCAGAGAATACATAGGTATAATATATAAAACATTATGCATAAAAAAAATTACGAAAATTAATTTTTATTTGTTTTATTTTTAAATGCGTTGAAATTGTTTTCATTTTTTATTGAGAATCACACCCACGCTATGATAACCTGATCCTTAATTTATGTTGTGAAATTTCGAGAAATCTGTTGTAATCGTTGTTTATTAACTCGGGCCATTTGCAATATGACAAATATCAGTTCAAAAAAGTTGAAATCTAATTTTTAGTAATCTGTGATTTTGTATTAGTCTCACTATAGGAATAGGTCATCGCGCTAATTTTTTATGCTCAAAGAAAGTAGCATTTTTTTAATATTCTACAAAAGGAAAAGATTTCGATAAAAGAGTATTTAAGTAGAATCATAATGTTTTATTTTTGGAATAACTTAATGAGTAAAACCTCAAATTGTAATATTTAATTATTTATTAATTATCGTCAAAGCACAAGACATAGCCTGATGAAGTGAAATTATTTTTTTTTTTTAAATCATTGTCTGCTCTTTTTTTAATTCTTTATTTTGGCTTTCACCCATTAGGGGTAATCTTGGACATTTACAAATAACATAACGTATCATATATAAACCAAACATAACATAAACATAACATAACATACTTAACATAAACGGTACAGAGTTGGTAACAGTAGGTTATCACAAAATTATAAAAATAGGAACCTGTGTACAATTGGGCGCTTTTCGTTACTTAACCAAAGATTTTTCTAAAATTAGTAGCGTTTTTTTTAAACAGAACTATGTTGTCAGCTCTTTATTTATTTCGCAAGTCGTTTCTTTAGTCTGGTATAACTGCTTGCCAATAAAACTTGGAAAACTATTATATGGCAATATGGATCTATATTAGCATATGATGACTATAACAATGCAGTTACAATAGGTGAATTAAAAACAAACTTTTGACAATTTGTACAGGGCTGATTTTGTGAAAAATCACTTCAAGTGCGCTGCACAAATATGTAACATATTTCTAAAGTTTATTTACCTTTTTACTAATTATAAACATTTGTACCTATAATAAATATATGGCTAACATATTGCATCCACCGGTTCGTCGATCAGTAATACAAAACTATACTATATACTATGCATTTGACCAATGAACTTGATTATACATAAAATATTATTTGATAATAAACCGGATCATACTTATCTGGGAGTTCTATTGAAATTATTACTTTTGTTTTGAGAAATTTAGATACTGATAACATAATTTGAGCATATGTCATTAAAAATACCATTATTATTGCTAATAAGACACATATTTTACCAATAGAATTCCATGTAAAATATACCTACCAGTATTTCCGGCGAACAGCAGGCCGATGTTTGCTCTGCGCTGTACATTTGCGGCACTCTCCGAACTAGATCTCATGCTCAAAGGACCAATTCGATGAACCGTTTTAGCATGTCAGATGACAAAGCGGTTTACTCCCGCTTTTCTAACTCCCCACCCCCAACCTCCACTTTAACCACCCATCTTCCCCCACATGCGGGTTTGCTGAATCCTACTCTTGGTCGGTTAGCCATTAATACGGTAGGTACACAAATTATTATTATTTACAATATAGGCAACATACTTGGATGGCCATGTTTGGTGATTCAATTTTTGCATGGAAGAAACTCAAATTTTAACATATTCTAATAATTATTAAGATTAATTATCGCCCGTCTCGTCGCATATAAACATTTTTCATTGCAACAACAATTTATGTCAACAAGAGTATCTTCTACAAGGAATATCGTTATCACTAATGTATCAGCATTTCATAGAGAGTTGCATTCAAATGGAATGCAAATGCTTGTATTTATAACATTACGGTATTTATTACATTATATTTATTACATTTTAGATTATTTTCTGTTTCTAGAACATTTCCGAAGGAATTTTTCGACATAAACACATTTTGCAATTCGGGAGGCGGGTACCACTGACACGGGAACAATTCCATGGATAACCAACAACTCTACAAGGCTATGCCTATTTAAACACTTACACAAACAAGTCATATCTTGAATGTACAGACAGCACAGATGTACATATTATGTGTAGTATATGGCATGCATTGATTAATCTGATGTGAACAACATTTGACATACTTAGTTTCCGCTTTTGACACGTTTTAGCCTTCGGTCGGTACGTTTCTGGAACTTCGCGCGTATTTTTAAAGTATAGATGGTTTTCTTGCAATAGTTTCTTAAATTTATATATTTTTATAGTAGGTAGGCAGGTCGTATTTGCCTATATGGAATGCAGCTTCTGCAAATTCGTGTAGGTGGAGCTGAAAACGGGTGGGATGGAGAGAGAGAAGAGGCTGTAAAGTTTATTCGGTATATAAATGTAGTTTGAAAAACTAACCCTAAATTAAATTTGCATATCAGGCTGCCATTTTGGACACAGGTTGTCTCACGTCCTAGTCAACCGTCGCCGCGACCTCCGTCAAGGTGTGTGGTGTTCAATCATATTGATGCCATAACTTGGCTTTTTGTACGAGAACAAGGTACCCTTGCCAATGGAATTAAATAGAAACTTGCATTTTATTACTTTTTACCTGCATTCGTGAGACCTTTTTATTGTTTTTTTTTTTACAGTTCAAATTGAATAATATTATGTTTGAAGTGTAAAATAAATTGCCTGTTAAAGTAAATCAAAATTTTCAACACTATGGGTATATTATTTTTTTTATAGTTGGCCTAGTTTGTTTACAAGTTTACTCTTACATGAGTTTGGACATTTGCATTCATATATTTTGAGCACTTATGTTTATGTTTCCATTATTAATGCTCACAAATTATTATTGGTAGGTACGTTACTCTAATTCGTATTTCAAAGAAATTTTGAATTTCATCTCCCTGCAATGTATTTATCAGTTTCAATTCAAAGTTCCCTACAGAGGAAGAGTTAGTTTAAGATGACGTGATGGCAAACTTCATTAATCAAATACTTCGAATACTTGTGTAACTATGTGTTTTACTCTCTATGGGATGTTTGGGATTGCACTTACACCCCCACTATTTGGAATGAAGACTATTATTATTCTTTAAATTTAAATTTTATCATTTATAATTTTTAAACAAACATATTGATTTTAGCAAAAAAAAACACAATGAAGCAGTAAATAAACGCCTACACGTAACTTTTCGTTACAGATAATTCCTTAGAAAAGGACAACTCTTAGTAAAGAGACCTGTTCTCCATACAAAACAAATCAAACATAAACATATTATATTCTTATAGCCCCATTAGACTGTACCATTATGCTATCTCAATAAATTCCTGTGCCACAATGTACTTACGTAATAATATATTTCAACTTCATAATTCAAAATTTTTCAGATAAATTCTTTATATTTTGTAACATTATCATGTAAACAATTCCAAATATCCTTTCCATGTAACATTTCCATGCAAATGGGTAAACGCGAATGCAAATATTTTCATATTAGCCTGAAACACTGGGTTCAATTCCCGTCGGAAGTATATATTTTTTCAATTTATATAGGTGTTTCCAACGAAGCAACGAAGCTCTTAGAATTGAAAAAAATCTTATACGAGGCGAGTTAAATCCGTACGGGCCAATAACGCTACACATTGGTTCGGACATGAAGAAAGGTTCACATGAAAATTTGTGAATAAAGACCTCATAAACTAGTTCACTCCGTTATTATTGTCAACGAGTAAATGTGGACTGCCAATACATATTTAGGTTAGTATTTAAATTCAATTTTGCCAATTTATTAATATTTTTACGTAAACGCAATTTCAATTCATATATGATACTTCCGGTGTTGTCAGCATAGTTCGACTACATATTTATTGCATTACCGATATCGGTCTGGCTATCACCAGCGCGACAGTGCTCGGGAAATCGGTATTGTAAAGTATATGTAAAGTTATCGATTTCACTGTGCTAGACCCCCTGGGTGATACTGATACTGTCTTCCACTCTGGAACGTGAATATTATTTTAATTGATACATTGTGCTAACACAAAAACCTGCGACCTCCGGATTACTTGTCTAGAGCCTTGCCCCTCGACCACGCAGGCCGCCAAAATGCAAGCTGTATGCATGTTGTCAATGATTTCACAAAGCGGCACGTTTTATTACATGTTGTATTATTTAACAAGGGAGATTCACAAAAGAGGAAAAATAACCATGTTAAAAGTTTTGCCGATTTTAAATTTCCATTTTTGTATCATGATTTCCTCTAGTATTATTTGCTACTTCACGTACCCCTTGTTTCCTTTCTGTGTCTGAAAGGCGGACATTTGAATGAACATGGCTGAACAATACCAGCAATACAATAAATCGTTTGTGCTCGTGATGTTCAACTTTCCAAAGAAATATGCATTGTGACGTGACATCAGATAAAAGCTGTTTTTTTTAAATGGTGTTATTAAAAAAAACTATTAATAATATTAACAGCACGATATCGCCTAAAATTTATATTTGCTTAACATGCCATATACAAGTTGTATCAGCTAGTACCTAAAATACTTTAATCAGCGATTCAAATTTGGTGTAAAAAATTAGCATATTTGGAATAAGAAATGTAGACGTTATTTTGTTTTACGATCTTCTTCTATCACAATATTTTTTACCACTTCCTCCAAGTGATACGCTCTCTGTCCCGTCTGTTCGGTGAAGTTATAACGATTCGAAGTGCATATCGCGTGATGCGCTAGGTTCCCAGTGATGGAAAAAAATATTTCTTACACCTAATATGCCCAGGTCAAAGATTTTTAGGTACGCGCTGATATACGCTGTATATTCATAAAAACAACTCTCAATTAAAAATGAGATCGATAAATTCACATAAAATCAAAAGACGTATCAAAAGGCGTACCTGAGCATAAATCTGAGAACCTGATATCGATCGTTAAACAACTTGGAACCGTGATTTCTCGCCCCTTTGCCGAGTCGGAAATACTTAACATTCATCGAGTCCCCAAGATCAAACCAGATTCCAGAAGGCCCAAGTCAATCGTCGTGAAGCTCCCGAGCGTGAGGGCAAGGGATGAAGTCCTGGCTGCAGTCGTCAGCTACAACAAGAAAAACATGAACTCCAAGCTAAACTCAACACATCTAGGCATCGACGGCATCAAATCACCGGTATACGTCAGCGAACACCTCACACCAGCAAACAAGGCCCTGCATGCAGCCACGAGGATTAAAGCGAAAGAACTTAATTATAAATTCGTGTGGATCCGTAATGGTAAAATATTTGTACGTAAAGATGAAAACTCAGCGCATGTAGTTGTGATTCGCAACCAGGACTCGTTAGCTTCGCTTGCCTGATTCCTACCGTATTTTGTTTAATTTCAATTGGTATATTATCTGTGAATTATGTATACTGACATGGACAACCTAAGAATTTACTACCAGAATTGCAGGGGTTTAAGAACTAAACTTAATGAAGTTTATCTAGAAATACTTAATAACAAGTTTGATATTATTATTCTAACTGAAACATGGTTGAACGACTCTATATCTGATGCAGAAATTTTTGACTCGCGTTATAATGTTTTCAGAAGGGACCGTAACAGTTCTTCTAACCATAAAAGTGACGGAGGGGGTGTATTGATAGCCGTTTTACAAGAGTACCAAACTAACCGCTGCAAGCTTTGGGAAAGTATCTTGGAAGACGTATGGGTGACTATTAAATTCAGCCAGAACAAATTAACGAGATGTCTCTATATCTGTGCTATTTATATACCCCCCCCCGTTGCTTGTTGATAATTTTGAATACCTTTTTAAAAAAATTAGCAATGTTATGGAAGGCGTTGGTGAATCAAATTTGTTAATTATAGGAGATTTCAACCTGGCAGGTATTCGTTGGACCCGCAATGAGCCTAACCAGACTCATTTCTTATCTCCAGAAAATTATAATAATGACATCGGCAACCATCTTGTGAACTTTCTTGCCCTAAATAACCTCAATCAATTCAATGACATTGTGAACAGTAACGGCAGAATCTTAGATCTCGTTTTATCCAATTCACATGCACTACAAGTCAGGCAAAGTACCGATATCTTAAGTCGCATTGATGTACATCATCCACCCTTAGAGATTGATTATAGTTTTGATTTCAAATTAACAAAAATGCTAAAAAATAAAACCTTACTTAAATATGATTTTAATAAAAATGATTACATTCAATTCAATAGGGAATTACAAGAACTAGATTGGGCATTACTCTTACCTGAATTCATGTCGGTAGACAATATGGTTTCTATATTTTACACTCATCTGAATCGTATAATTGAGAAATGCGTAACCAAAATTGTAAATTGTAATAAGCAGTATCCCCACTGGTACTCACCAGACTTAGTTAAACTTATTAAGGAAAAAAATAAATTTCGAATTCTCTATAAAAAATATAAAAATCCTCGTGATAGAAATTCTTACGAACTCTTACGCACCCGTTGTTCCAAACTCATTAGTAATTGCTACTTTAAATATATTCAACAAATCGAATCGTGTCTGGTTAATCATAATAGCGTTAAAACTTTTTGGAGATTTATCAAACAAAAGAAAAAAAAATAACAGTACTATCCCCCAAAATATGACGTATGGAGAAAAAAAGTCATCCAATGGCGAGGAAAGCAGTGAACTATTTGCCCAACACTTTTCATCAGTATATGAGAAAGATAACATAAGAGGCAACGAAGAGACTCAACCTCATCCCGTTTCAATTGATCAATCAAATGGCGTTCTGCACACAGTAAATATTAGTGTGCACGATGTAAAAATAGCAATGCTTAACCTCGACCAGAGCAAAGGTCCGGGTCCCGACAAAATTCCACCTATCCTAATTAAAAAGTGTGCACACAGTCTCGCACTCCCTCTGACTATCATTTACAGGAAATCGTTGTCTTCATCCGTTTTCCCAACAAGATGGAAACAAGCAAACATTGTACCTATACCTAAAAGTGGCGACCTTCACGACGTCACAAACTATAGACCCATCTCCATTCTCTGTTCATTTGCTAAAATTTTCGAAAAAATAATTTGTCCAAGTCTGAATTATCATCTCAAAAATCTTATTACTCCAAAACAGCATGGATTTCTCTCCCAGAAATCAACATCCTCCAATTTACTTTGCTATGTCACTACCTTAACCGAAGCTGTCGATAAAGGTCAACAGATAGACAGCATCTACACTGACTTTAGCAAGGCCTTTGATAAGGTAAATCACAGATTATTAATACATAAACTAAAACGCATGGGTCTTCATGGTACCTTGCTAAACTGGTTTCACTCCTATCTAACTGACCGTGAACAAAGAGTAGTATTTGATGGTTATGAATCAAGAGGATTAGATGTACCGTCTGGAGTACCTCAAGGGTCCCATTTGGGCCCGATCTTGTTCCTTGTTTTTATAAATGACTTGTGCGATGTTATTTTGGATTCTAAAATTTTATTGTTCGCCGATGATTGTAAGATTTTTAAAATTATCCACACATTACTTGATTCAATACTCCTTCAAAATGATATCAACAGAGTTTCTAAGTGGTGCACTGACAATAGAATGTTTCTGAATTCTTTAAAATGTGTCCACATAACTTTTACACGTAAACGCAACTCAATCTCAGCTCAATATTTTATCGACGGTACTAAACTCCAGGAAGTCACAACCATTCGGGACCTAGGCGTAATATTCGATAAAAAACTAACTTTCACACCTCATATCGACAGCATTATTTCTAGATCCCTAAAAATGCTAGGATTTATCAAACGAAATAGTAAAAATTTTCAGAATCCTAAATCAAAAATAACGCTATACAATTCCTTGACCCGCAACGTGTTGGAGTACGCAAGTTCTATATGGAGTCCAACCTACAAAGTTCATATTCAGCGAATAGAGCGGGTTCAAAAACATTTTATGTACCACCTAGCGTATTGTGATAAGCGAGCTCGATCACTTCCTCATTACACCGATAGACTAAATTTCTACAATGTACGCACCCTTGAACAGAGAAGACTAAATATCGATTTAAATTTTCTTTTCAAAATTGTTAATGCTCTAATAAACTGCCCTTTTTTACTCTATAAAATTATGTTCAACGTTCCTAGAATTAGTTCCCGACTCATACATTATATTCCGTTACATATTAAAAAATATAAAACTAAGCTGGGGTATGACTCACCTTTACCAAGAATGTGCCGTTATTTTAACGAGACATATAAAAGTCATCCCATTGATTTGTCAATGTCATCACTGGCCACTTTCAAATCAAACGTAAACAAGACTTAAAGCTACCTATCGTGTTTATCTATAAAGTAATTACTATTGCTGTTATGAAATGTATATGTAAGTGTATGTATTTGTGTATACATGTATGCATGTAGGTGCATACATGTACATTATTCTTTACTTATAGTTTTGTGCTCATCAATGTTGTGTTTGTCTGTAATTAGTGATAGTATCAACCAAGTTTAAATTGTGTAATTGAATTTCGAGAGCTATGATATGAATCACTGTTGACAAACCTAAAAAAAAAAAAAAAAAAAAAAAAAAATTAAAAAAAAAAAAAAAAAAAAAAAAAAAAAAAAAAAAAAAAAAAGACAGCGGTCGCAACTGGAACTCCAGCCCAAATCCACATTTCTTACATGTTTAGATTGTTTAGTGCCTCAACCAATTGAGCTATAGAGATCTGTTGTGTTCGTACAAACAGGTCTCCAACTCGTCTTGGAAGGAGTTTATAAATAAATGGTTCTTTTAGATTAATCAGGGATTTAATTAATACTCCGCGTATTATAATGGTCATTCGGTAGTTGACCTAACTAGTAGCTGGCTAATTGTAATCTGAAACAGTAAGTTTCTCTGGGAGCCTTCCCACTGGCCCTGGCTACTGGCTCCATCTTGCGGACTTCCATGCAAGCTCTATGCACTGCCATCTGTGCGTGCATCTATGAAGCTCTTACTTCTGAACAAGATCTAATTGAATTCGGTCATTTTGATCAATATCATATTTCGCTTTTTGAAAATTACTAACATTATCATCAATAATTTTTTATTTTTTATGGCTGCCATCTTTTTATCTTAAATATTTATACAATCCTAATAAATTGAACATATTTATATATTAAACATAGTTCTCTAATTAAATTAAGATTACGCTTCACTGTGATGATATTTAATGAAAAAAATATCAATAAAATTAACATATTAGATGCTATTTATATTATACCGTCTAATAGACGTTTTCAATGCACAAACATACTACAAGATTAAAGAAGGAAAGGGCCTGAAAACTCCTCGAATATTAAATAAATATGGAAGCCTTACTCTTGAATACCTAATACCAGTAATTACCTAATACCAGTACCAGTACCTAATACCAGTATCTTCGCTTCTCTCAGCGAACACGTACGGTGTAAACCATAGTGCGAACAATAAAACTTGTAAAAGTAAAATAAATAAACGGGTAGCGCTCAAAGTAATCAAAAATGGTGCAGTGCAAAAAATGCAAAAAATATCTCGCTAAAGACAGTGAAACAATCAAGTGCAACGTCTGTAGTGGAACATTTCATAAATTATGTACAAATTCAAACAACGCCATTGTGGGTAAGGAATTTATTTGCGAAATATGTGAAACACAACGAGCGATAAACATGAACGCAGGTGATAACGCAGCCGTGAACATACGAGCCGAGGGCAGCGGGTCACAAGGTTCAAACCAAGAAAATATCCCAGAAATGAAGAATATTCTGAATGAAATAAATCAAAAAATTAGCATTATGTACAGTATGAAAAAAGATATGGAGACCCTCACACAGTCTACTGAATTTCTATCCAAAAAATACGACGAGCTAATATCGCTACACTTGGAATTGGGTAAAAAAACTAAAAGAAAACGAAAACAAACTTAATGAAGTTATAAACAAAAATACATACCTAGAAAAATGTAACAAAGCACTGGAATATAGGATTCAAGAGATTGAACAAGCAGAAAAAAACTGTAACATTGAATTATTTGGTCTGGAAATGAAAAAAAATGAAAACATCGAAATACCCATCAAAAAAATTGCGGAAAAACTAAACACCAATTGCGACAACATTGAAAAAATTTGGAGACTTCCGAATAGAACAGACTCCAAACCGGCTAATGTAATAGTGAAGTTCTTACGTCAAAAATACCGAGACGAGTGGTTACAAAAAAAGAAAATCATACTGACAAACAATGATATATACGAAAATGGAAATAATGGCCGAATTTACATCAACGAAAATCTCACTAAAGAAAAAAAAGACCTCCTGTACATCACAAAACAAAAAATGAAAACAAAATTTAAATATATATGGGTTCAAAATGCAAAAATATTAGTAAGAAGTGAAGGTGAAGGCAAAATCATCCACATAAAAAATGAGAGTGATATAAACAGATATATTTAACAATAAAATAAAAACACCTTTTGACTCGGAACACTTATTTTATCAGTTATAAATTCACGTCATGGAAGATTCAACACTATTTCAAACTCACAAATTTATCAAATGCTACAATTTGGATAACTGGATAAATGATACAAAGATCAATATGAGGTTTGTGGCTATTCACCTAAATATAAGATCACTAAAAAAGAATTTTAATTCATTTATTGCACAAATTAATGACGTTCTGCAGTTTATTGACGTAATCTTTCTAACGGAAATAAATACTAAAAACGAAACAATATCTATGTTCAATATTCTAAACTTCATCGCGATTGCAAATACTCGAGAAAAAAGAAGAGGAGGAGGACTTATCATGTACTTAAAAAACCATCATACTTTTAATAAAACAAACATTTCTTTTAAAAGCTGCAAGACAATCTGCGGGGAAATAACCACTGTTTGTCATGATATCATAAACATACTTGCAGTATATCGTCCGCCGAGCAGCAACAAGAATATATATCTGAAGGAACTAAAGCAAATATTACAAATGACCTCATCTGATTCAAATTACTTGTACTGTGGTGACATTAACCTGAACTTATTGGATACCAAAAATAGTGTAATTACAGAATATCAAAATCTACTCAGTGAAAATGGTTTAGAAAGTGTAATATTAGATGTGACCCGGGATGAAATATTAAACGGTAAAAATGTTTATTCATGTATCGACCATATTGCAATACGTAACCGTTATAACACTGTATTTTCATGTATTGTAACTAACAAAATATCCGACCATTATATAACAGGAGTAGCAATCGGGAAAGAGGTACTTACAAAGGATTTAAATAAAAAAAGGGAAATCATTGATAGTAAATTGGTATATTCTAAATTAAAACTAGTAAATTGGGGAAAACTATGACAAACTGAATGTCCCTCAGAACTGTACTATACTTTAAAACATATATTTGATAATATTTATTCGTCCTCGAAGAAAGAAATATCAATTGAAAATAATCCTAGGCACAGCAATCCATGGGTTACTGAAGAAATTAAGAACATGATTAAAAAAAGAGATTATCTTTACCGAAAATGTAAGAATAGCCCAAATAACCCGGTATTTCGTTTAGAATATACTCGATATAGAAACAAAACAAACAAACATATTAATATTACTAAAAACGCATTCCACAAAAATGTAATAAATAGCTTAAACGGAAACCCGAGGAAACTCTGGGACGAAATAAACAACCTAATAGGAAAACCTAAACAAAATCTAGATAAAATAATCCTTCAACATATGGGAAATCAAGGAGACACAAAGTTTTTATGCGATAAATTTGCTAAAACATTCGTAAATGAAATAAAAGACATAAGACACAATTGTACTACAAAATTCTTAGATCGTAACATGTATACAACTCCTGCTATTATGTCAATGAGATTTAGACCTGTAACAAAAAAAGATATAAAAAAAATAATTAATGATATGGATGATAAAAAGTCAGAAGGCAACGACCAAATAAGAATTAAAGACCTGAAGTTAATTGCTGATAATATAATTCCAGTCCTTACTAAATTAATTAACCTTTGTGTAAATAAAAGCATCATGCCCGACGAACTTAAAACATCCATCATCAGACCTATTTATAAATCAGGAAATCACAAAGATTTCACAAACTATCGACCAATTGCGATTCTCTCGTGTATTGATAAAATTATTGAAAGAGCTATCTTTAACCAAATACAATTTTTTATAGAAAAAAACAGAATCATTAATCCCATACAGTACGGATTTCAAAAAGAAAAAAGTACTACACAATTACTTTCTAATTTCACTGACCATATAAATTGTCATTTAAATGAAAAATATTACGTTGGTATAATTTTTATAGACTTTAAAAAGGCCTTTGACACATTGGACCATCAAACATTACTAAAGGCAATGGAAGAATGTGGTATTAGAGGTCCTTTAAATAAAATGTTTAAAAATTATCTGTTAAATAGAAAAATTAAAGTTAAAATTGACGGAACTTTCAGTGATGAAATGTTAACAGACACTGGAGTAGCAACAGGGTCGATATCGGGACCTACGTGTTATATAATGCAAGTAAACAGTTTACCTAACGTAATAAAACGTTGTAAATGTTAAATGTTTGCAGATGATACTTGCATCATATGTGCTGACAGAAATCTACAGAAAATTGAGGAATTTTTACAAACAGACCTAAATAACATAATTAAATGGTCCCACGACAATGGAATTATTATTAACGCAAAAAAAAACAAAATATATGCTTATACACTCTCCATATGCAAGTTGTCAGGATAAAGAACTGCATATAAAAAGTCATTCATACGATTGTTTTCACACAAAAAACCAAGCTCTGCCATGTAAATGCCCAAACATAGAAAAAGTTTACCAATATACATACCTTGGTCTTACAATAGATGTCAATTTTAACTGGTCAAATCACATTGAAATTGTATGTAATAGATAAAGATCCATATTAGGGAAATTTTATCACCTAAAAAACTTTGTTAATAAAAATATATTATACTGTATATATAATGCATTAACGGAATCAATTATAGGATACGGAGTTAATAGTTACGGATTAACGTATAAAACGTACTTAAATAAAATAGAACAATTACAAATCCGTTTCCTAAAATTGATATCAGGCAAAAAAAAAATACAATTATGTGAAGGCGATTATAAAAAAATATTTTCTTTGTGTAATGTGCTGTCTATACATAGTAGGATAGATTACCAACTAACGCTAGATGAATTCTGGAACACAGAATTCAAAAAACCTGTAAACCATAACTACCCTACTAGGCATAGAGAAGCACAAATGTTCATTATTAAAATATCGCAAAATGTATACGGAGATAGAACAAAAAGACATAAAATTCCGGAATTATTTCACTCATTACCAGAAGATATTAAAAATGAGACATGTTATTCAAAAATAAAAAGGACAATTAGATTGTTCTACCTCCGTCAAACATAAAAACTATTAATATTGTGGATCAAGATAAATATCAAGTTCAAATTAAATATTATATTATTATAAGCTAATACATAGAAAAAGTGAGAGATTTCTTACAATTAAACTGATTGATCAGTTTTGTAGGATCTAAGTAAGAGAAAATAATGTATAAATAAAAAAAAACTGAATAAACATAGATAAAAAAAAAAAAAACTTAAAATTTGAAAAAAATGAGAGACAAATGCACGTATCTTTGAATTTCTTAATGTATCTGCCTACATATCTTTTTATTAGGCAGGTATATTGAGATACCTATTTTATAGAAGTAATTTAAATTATCTAATATTACTATGTGATCTACTCTAATGTTTCCTTAAAAATATAAATGTATTTATCTACAAATATTTTCTAATACATCATATTAAGAATGTTTAATTGGTAGAACCTACAGACAAGCTGCCATATGACAGCTTTGTGGGACTACCCTAAATTTGTACAATTTTTTTATTTACTAAATAAATACAAAAAAATAAAATTTAATTGAAAGCATTGAAAAAGCGATGTTAGAATAGTTTTTTATGACTAGAGTTTTCTTTGACTTTTTTTTCTGTTACTTGTCAGTAACTTGTACAAATACAACGAGTCTAATAAATAGCATTGTTATTATTAAGTTGTTCTTATTCAAAAGCCCAAATATAACACGAATTACGTAAAATTTGGCCTTTGTTAAAGACACATAAATATTTGTTACCTCAAACATTGCTGTGGCAATCACTTTGAATTCATGACACCGTAACATATTTTATACGGGATAGGCCTGAACTTCAAATGTCGCTAAACTTTTATGCTTTACTAAATGTCATGTCATATGGCTGAAATAGGAAGCCGAAAAACGATTTCGACGAATAGAAAAATCAAAATTGAGGCAACCGCCATGAAACGAGTACCTATGGATTTTACCGCTGCTAAAAATTTCATGCCATTTATAATAAGCTCGAGATAAAGGTCATTCATTTAGTAACTACCAGGGGTTTCCGTGTTCAAGAGGTAAGGTTTTTTCAAGTCTTGGTGAATTTGTCTGTCTACCAACTGCATGTCTGGCTGGCTGGATAGGTAGTGGCCGGTTGAGGAGACCCTTTGACCTCTTTTCCTTCCCAGAACTGCCTATCCTTTAAAGCGTCCTCAAAGATGATAGACCCTGAAGGCAATTATTTTTTTCAGGTCCTCGTGTGTAAAGTTAGTGAAAAAAATTATCTAGATTATATTCTATATAGAAAAAGCTGATTTTCCAATTATATCTTAGAGACTTCGGCACTATCCATGGTTACATTTATCAGTCTTTCTCTCCAGTATACTGGATATAAATAGCCTCGCTAATAGAATGAAAATTTCTTCACTGATAACAGGACATAACCTTCTGAACGGGCATATCTGTATTATATTTATGTTCTCGACAACTTCACGCTAGCTCGCAGGCACAGGACTTTGGTCGTTCCGAGATGCAGAACTAACCTACCATTGGTAACGCCGATCGGAAAAATGATTCTCCTTTTAAAATAATTTGTCCCCTGACATACATATTTTTTAACTCAATATTCAAAAATTAAAAAATCTTATTATTTATTAACTAAATATTATAATGCATATTTATTATTGGTTACTGTTAATATAAATTTAAAATAAAAGAAGTGAAGTTTTTTCTGAAACAAACATAGTGTAAGTCTTTCCTGAAATACAGTTAAAATAATCTCCAAAAATTTCACTTTTACCTGCCTAAATAAAACGAAATATACCTCGTTTTCATGCAAAATACTGAATAAGAGGTTTAGTCATAGTATTTTAATTAATTGATAATTATAATGGTTAGTATAATTAACGTAATAAATATAAATATTGGAGGTTTACTTCGTTATTTATCTGGCATATTGTATTATTTTTCCTTCGTTTTATATTCGCAAAACGACTTGAAATTTATATTTGATACGAAATTCAAAGAATGCTTCAAACCCTTCAAAATAATGGTATCGCTGATCTCCCCGCTCGTATACACAATTTCTCCATATTGAATTGGCAAAGTATTATGAAGATACAGCGAACCAATAACATAACAAAGTGAAAAGCTAGGTGAACTGGAAGAGCTTATAAATCAATTAAAATGTATATTCCCATATTCAGCTTACTTCCTGTATTTTTTTATTTTTATTATTTTTACACTTAAATATAAACACTCGCTAAACTGCCAAAGCAGTTTATCAGCAGGTCATGTTCACAATATCAATTATAAAACAAGAAGCCACAATCAAATAGATACAGAAGAATACTACTATATAAGGGACTACAATACAAAGACATAAATACATAGACAGATATTTTTTTTAAAGAAAAATAAATATTCTCGAGTAACGAATAACCTAACAATATTTGAAAATCTCCTACTACCACAACAGTTAGCGGAAAATGTTGCTTGTGTTGTGATGTAGGTCTTAGCCAGCCGAGTAATTGAACACACACGCCTGGGTGGGACCCAAACGCGACGTCAACGCATCCAATTCCCTCTCTTTCTTTCATCAGTCGAGTGTTATGATGAAGGACTTAGCCTGCCGAGTAATTGAACACACTACGCCTGGGTGGGACCCAAACGCGACGTCAACGCATCCAATTCCCTCTCTTTCTTTCATCAGTCGAGTGTTATGATGAAGGACTTAGCCTGCCGAGTAATTGAACACACTACGCCTGGGTGGGACCCAAACGCGACGTCAACGCATCCAATTCCCTCTCTTTCTTTCATCAGTCGAGTGTTATGATGAAGGACTTAGCCTGCCGAGTAATTGAACACACTACGCCTGGGTGGGACCCAAACGCGACGTCAACGCATCCAATTCCCTCTCTTTCTTTCATCAGTCGAGTGTTATGATGAAGGACTTAGCCTGCCGAGTAATTGAACACACTACGCCTGGGTGGGACCCAAACGCGACGTCAACGCATCCAATTCCCTCTCTTTCTTTCATCAGTCGAGTGTTATGATGAAGGACTTAGCCTGCCGAGTAATTGAACACACTACGCCTGGGTGGGACCCAAACGCGACGTCAACGCATCCAATTCCCTCTCTTTCTTTCATCAGTCGAGTGTTATGATGAAGGACTTAGCCTGCCGAGTAATTGAACACACTACGCCTGGGTGGGACCCAAACGCGACGTCAACGCATCCAATTCCCTCTCTTTCTTTCATCAGTCGAGTGTTATGATGAAGGACTTAGCCTGCCGAGTAATTGAACACACTACGCCTGGGTGGGACCCAAACGCGACGTCAACGCATCCAATTCCCTCTCTTTCTTTCATCAGTCGAGTGTTATGATGAAGGACTTAGCCTGCCGAGTAATTGAACACACTACGCCTGGGTGGGACCCAAACGCGACGTCAACGCATCCAATTCCCTCTCTTTCTTTCATCAGTCGAGTGTTATGATGAAGGACTTAGCCTGCCGAGTAATTGAACACACTACGCCTGGGTGGGACCCAAACGCGACGTCAACGCATCCAATTCCCTCTCTTTCTTTCATCAGTCGAGTGTTATGATGAAGGACTTAGCCTGCCGAGTAATTGAACACACTACGCCTGGGTGGGACCCAAACGCGACGTCAACGCATCCAATTCCCTCTCTTTCTTTCATCAGTCGAGTGTTATGATGAAGGACTTAGCCTGCCGAGTAATTGAACACACTACGCCTGGGTGGGACCCAAACGCGACGTCAACGCATCCAATTCCCTCTCTTTCTTTCATCAGTCGAGTGTTATGATGAAGGACTTAGCCTGCCGAGTAATTGAACACACTACGCCTGGGTGGGACCCAAACGCGACGTCAACGCATCCAATTCCCTCTCTTTCTTTCATCAGTCGAGTGTTATGATGAAGGACTTAGCCTGCCGAGTAATTGAACACACTACGCCTGGGTGGGACCCAAACGCGACGTCAACGCATCCAATTCCCTCTCTTTCTTTCATCAGTCGAGTGTTATGATGAAGGACTTAGCCTGCCGAGTAATTGAACACACTACGCCTGGGTGGGACCCAAACGCGACGTCAACGCATCCAATTCCCTCTCTTTCTTTCATCAGTCGAGTGTTATGATGAAGGACTTAGCCTGCCGAGTAATTGAACACACTACGCCTGGGTGGGACCCAAACGCGACGTCAACGCATCCAATTCCCTCTCTTTCTTTCATCAGTCGAGTGTTATGATGAAGGACTTAGCCTGCCGAGTAATTGAACACACTACGCCTGGGTGGGACCCAAACGCGACGTCAACG
Organism: Hesperophylax magnus; assembly: GCA_026573805.1. Lineage (NCBI taxonomy): Eukaryota > Metazoa > Arthropoda > Insecta > Trichoptera > Limnephilidae > Hesperophylax > Hesperophylax magnus. The sequence goes on from JAIUSX010000107.1 coordinate 90,426, forward strand.
CATCCAATTCCCTCTCTTTCTTTCATCAGTCGAGTGTTATGATGAAGGACTTAGCCTGCCGAGTAATTGAACACACTACGCCTGGGTGGGACCCAAACGCGACGTCAACGCATCCAATTCCCTCTCTTTCTTTCATCAGTCGAGTGTTATGATGAAGGACTTAGCCTGCCGAGTAATTGAACACACTACGCCTGGGTGGGACCCAAACGCGACGTCAACGCATCCAATTCCCTCTCTTTCTTTCATCAGTCGAGTGTTATGATGAAGGACTTAGCCTGCCGAGTAATTGAACACACTACGCCTGGGTGGGACCCAAACGCGACGTCAACGCATCCAATTCCCTCTCTTTCTTTCATCAGTCGAGTGTTATGATGAAGGACTTAGCCTGCCGAGTAATTGAACACACTACGCCTGGGTGGGACCCAAACGCGACGTCAACGCATCCAATTCCCTCTCTTTCTTTCATCAGTCGAGTGTTATGATGAAGGACTTAGCCTGCCGAGTAATTGAACACACTACGCCTGGGTGGGACCCAAACGCGACGTCAACGCATCCAATTCCCTCTCTTTCTTTCATCAGTCGAGTGTTATGATGAAGGACTTAGCCTGCCGAGTAATTGAACACACTACGCCTGGGTGGGACCCAAACGCGACGTCAACGCATCCAATTCCCTCTCTTTCTTTCATCAGTCGAGTGTTATGATGAAGGACTTAGCCTGCCGAGTAATTGAACACACTACGCCTGGGTGGGACCCAAACGCGACGTCAACGCATCCAATTCCCTCTCTTTCTTTCATCAGTCGAGTGTTATGATGAAGGACTTAGCCTGCCGAGTAATTGAACACACTACGCCTGGGTGGGACCCAAACGCGACGTCAACGCATCCAATTCCCTCTCTTTCTTTCATCAGTCGAGTGTTATGATGAAGGACTTAGCCTGCCGAGTAATTGAACACACTACGCCTGGGTGGGACCCAAACGCGACGTCAACGCATCCAATTCCCTCTCTTTCTTTCATCAGTCGAGTGTTATGATGAAGGACTTAGCCCTGCCGAGTAATTGAACACACTACGCCTGGGTGGGACCCAAACGCGACGTCAACGCATCCAATTCCCTCTCTTTCTTTCATCAGTCGAGTGTTATGATGAAGGACTTAGCCTGCCGAGTAATTGAACACACACGCCTGGGTGGGACCCAAACGCGACGTCAACGCATCCAATTCCCTCTCTTTCTTTCATCAGTCGAGTGTTATGATGAAGGACTTAGCCTGCCGAGTAATTGAACACACTACGCCTGGGTGGGACCCAAACGCGACGTCAACGCATCCAATTCCCTCTCTTTCTTTCATCAGTCGAGTGTTATGATGAAGGACTTAGCCTGCCGAGTAATTGAACACACTACGCCTGGGTGGGACCCAAACGCGACGTCAACGCATCCAATTCCCTCTCTTTCTTTCATCAGTCGAGTGTTATGATGAAGGACTTAGCCTGCCGAGTAATTGAACACACTACGCCTGGGTGGGACCCAAACGCGACGTCAACGCATCCAATTCCCTCTCTTTCTTTCATCAGTCGAGTGTTATGATGAAGGACTTAGCCTGCCGAGTAATTGAACACACTACGCCTGGGTGGGACCCAAACGCGACGTCAACGCATCCAATTCCCTCTCTTTCTTTCATCAGTCGAGTGTTATGATGAAGGACTTAGCCTGCCGAGTAATTGAACACACTACGCCTGGGTGGGACCCAAACGCGACGTCAACGCATCCAATTCCCTCTCTTTCTTTCATCAGTCGAGTGTTATGATGAAGGACTTAGCCTGCCGAGTAATTGAACACACTACGCCTGGGTGGGACCCAAACGCGACGTCAACGCATCCAATTCCCTCTCTTTCTTTCATCAGTCGAGTGTTATGATGAAGGACTTAGCCTGCCGAGTAATTGAACACACTACGCCTGGGTGGGACCCAAACGCGACGTCAACGCATCCAATTCCCTCTCTTTCTTTCATCAGTCGAGTGTTATGATGAAGGACTTAGCCTGCCGAGTAATTGAACACACACGCCTGGGTGGGACCCAAACGCGACGTCAACGCATCCAATTCCCTCTCTTTCTTTCATCAGTCGAGTGTTATGATGAAGGACTTAGCCTGCCGAGTAATTGAACACACTACGCCTGGGTGGGACCCAAACGCGACGTCAACGCATCCAATTCCCTCTCTTTCTTTCATCAGTCGAGTGTTATGATGAAGGACTTAGCCTGCCGAGTAATTGAACACACTACGCCTGGGTGGGACCCAAACGCGACGTCAACGCATCCAATTCCCTCTCTTTCTTTCATCAGTCGAGTGTTATGATGAAGGACTTAGCCTGCCGAGTAATTGAACACACTACGCCTGGGTGGGACCCAAACGCGACGTCAACGCATCCAATTCCCTCTCTTTCTTTCATCAGTCGAGTGTTATGATGAAGGACTTAGCCTGCCGAGTAATTGAACACACTACGCCTGGGTGGGACCCAAACGCGACGTCAACGCATCCAATTCCCTCTCTTTCTTTCATCAGTCGAGTGTTATGATGAAGGACTTAGCCTGCCGAGTAATTGAACACACTACGCCTGGGTGGGACCCAAACGCGACGTCAACGCATCCAATTCCCTCTCTTTCTTTCATCAGTCGAGTGTTATGATGAAGGACTTAGCCTGCCGAGTAATTGAACACACTACGCCTGGGTGGGACCCAAACGCGACGTCAACGCATCCAATTCCCTCTCTTTCTTTCATCAGTCGAGTGTTATGATGAAGGACTTAGCCTGCCGAGTAATTGAACACACTACGCCTGGGTGGGACCCAAACGCGACGTCAACGCATCCAATTCCCTCTCTTTCTTTCATCAGTCGAGTGTTATGATGAAGGACTTAGCCTGCCGAGTAATTGAACACACTACGCCTGGGTGGGACCCAAACGCGACGTCAACGCATCCAATTCCCTCTCTTTCTTTCATCAGTCGAGTGTTATGATGAAGGACTTAGCCTGCCGAGTAATTGAACACACTACGCCTGGGTGGGACCCAAACGCGACGTCAACGCATCCAATTCCCTCTCTTTCTTTCATCAGTCGAGTGTTATGATGAAGGACTTAGCCTGCCGAGTAATTGAACACACTACGCCTGGGTGGGACCCAAACGCGACGTCAACGCATCCAATTCCCTCTCTTTCTTTCATCAGTCGAGTGTTATGATGAAGGACTTAGCCTGCCGAGTAGTTGAACACACTACGCCTGGGTGGGACCCAAACGCGACGTCAACGCATCCAATTCCCTCTCTTTCTTTCATCAGTCGAGTGTTATGATGAAGGACTTAGCCTGCCGAGTAATTGAACACACTACGCCTGGGTGGGACCCAAACGCGACGTCAACGCATCCAATTCCCTCTCTTTCTTTCATCAGTCGAGTGTTATGATGAAGGACTTAGCCTGCCGAGTAATTGAACACACTACGCCTGGGTGGGACCCAAACGCGACGTCAACGCATCCAATTCCCTCTCTTTCTTTCATCAGTCGAGTGTTATGATGAAGGACTTAGCCTGCCGAGTAATTGAACACACTACGCCTGGGTGGGACCCAAACGCGACGTCAACGCATCCAATTCCCTCTCTTTCTTTCATCAGTCGAGTGTTATGATGAAGGACTTAGCCTGCCGAGTAATTGAACACACTACGCCTGGGTGGGACCCAAACGCGACGTCAACGCATCCAATTCCCTCTCTTTCTTTCATCAGTCGAGTGTTATGATGAAGGACTTAGCCTGCCGAGTAATTGAACACACTACGCCTGGGTGGGACCCAAACGCGACGTCAACGCATCCAATTCCCTCTCTTTCTTTCATCAGTCGAGTGTTATGATGAAGGACTTAGCCTGCCGAGTAATTGAACACACTACGCCTGGGTGGGACCCAAACGCGACGTCAACGCATCCAATTCCCTCTCTTTCTTTCATCAGTCGAGTGTTATGATGAAGGACTTAGCCTGCCGAGTAATTGAACACACTACGCATGGGTGGGACCCAAACGCGACGTCAACGCATCCAATTCCCTCTCTTTCTTTCATCAGTCGAGTGTTATGATGAAGGACTTAGCCTGCCGAGTAATTGAACACACTACGCCTGGGTGGGACCCAAACGCGACGTCAACGCATCCAATTCCCTCTCTTTCTTTCATCAGTCGAGTGTTATGATGAAGGACTTAGCCTGCCGAGTAATTGAACACACTACGCCTGGGTGGGACCCAAACGCGACGTCAACGCATCCAATTCCCTCTCTTTCTTTCATCAGTCGAGTGTTATGATGAAGGACTTAGCCTGCCGAGTAATTGAACACACTACGCCTGGGTGGGACCCAAACGCGACGTCAACGCATCCAATTCCCTCTCTTTCTTTCATCAGTCGAGTGTTATGATGAAGGACTTAGCCTGCCGAGTAATTGAACACACTACGCCTGGGTGGGACCCAAACGCGACGTCAACGCATCCAATTCCCTCTCTTTCTTTCATCAGTCGAGTGTTATGATGAAGGACTTAGCCTGCCGAGTAATTGAACACACTACGCCTGGGTGGGACCCAAACGCGACGTCAACGCATCCAATTCCCTCTCTTTCTTTCATCAGTCGAGTGTTATGATGAAGGACTTAGCCTGCCGAGTAATTGAACACACTACGCCTGGGTGGGACCCAAACGCGACGTCAACGCATCCAATTCCCTCTCTTTCTTTCATCAGTCGAGTGTTATGATGAAGGACTTAGCCTGCCGAGTAATTGAACACACTACGCCTGGGTGGGACCCAAACGCGACGTCAACGCATCCAATTCCCTCTCTTTCTTTCATCAGTCGAGTGTTATGATGAAGGACTTAGCCTGCCGAGTAATTGAACACACTACGCCTGGGTGGGACCCAAACGCGACGTCAACGCATCCAATTCCCTCTCTTTCTTTCATCAGTCGAGTGTTATGATGAAGGACTTAGCCTGCCGAGTAATTGAACACACTACGCCTGGGTGGGACCCAAACGCGACGTCAACGCATCCAATTCCCTCTCTTTCTTTCATCAGTCGAGTGTTATGATGAAGGACTTAGCCTGCCGAGTAATTGAACACACTACGCCTGGGTGGGACCCAAACGCGACGTCAACGCATCCAATTCCCTCTCTTTCTTTCATCAGTCGAGTGTTATGATGAAGGACTTAGCCTGCCGAGTAATTGAACACACACGCCTGGGTGGGACCCAAACGCGACGTCAACGCATCCAATTCCCTCTCTTTCTTTCATCAGTCGAGTGTTATGATGAAGGACTTAGCCTGCCGAGTAATTGAACACACTACGCCTGGGTGGGACCCAAACGCGACGTCAACGCATCCAATTCCCTCTCTTTCTTTCATCAGTCGAGTGTTATGATGAAGGACTTAGCCTGCCGAGTAATTGAACACACTACGCCTGGGTGGGACCCAAACGCGACGTCAACGCATCCAATTCCCTCTCTTTCTTTCATCAGTCGAGTGTTATGATGAAGGACTTAGCCTGCCGAGTAATTGAACACACTACGCCTGGGTGGGACCCAAACGCGACGTCAACGCATCCAATTCCCTCTCTTTCTTTCATCAGTCGAGTGTTATGATGAAGGACTTAGCCTGCCGAGTAATTGAACACACTACGCCTGGGTGGGACCCAAACGCGACGTCAACGCATCCAATTCCCTCTCTTTCTTTCATCAGTCGAGTGTTATGATGAAGGACTTAGCCTGCCGAGTAATTGAACACACTACGCCTGGGTGGGACCCAAACGCGACGTCAACGCATCCAATTCCCTCTCTTTCTTTCATCAGTCGAGTGTTATGATGAAGGACTTAGCCTGCCGAGTAATTGAACACACTACGCCTGGGTGGGACCCAAACGCGACGTCAACGCATCCAATTCCCTCTCTTTCTTTCATCAGTCGAGTGTTATGATGAAGGACTTAGCCTGCCGAGTAATTGAACACACTACGCCTGGGTGGGACCCAAACGCGACGTCAACGCATCCAATTCCCTCTCTTTCTTTCATCAGTCGAGTGTTATGATGAAGGACTTAGCCTGCCGAGTAATTGAACACACACGCCTGGGTGGGACCCAAACGCGACGTCAACGCATCCAATTCCCTCTCTTTCTTTCATCAGTCGAGTGTTATGATGAAGGACTTAGCCTGCCGAGTAATTGAACACACTACGCCTGGGTGGGACCCAAACGCGACGTCAACGCATCCAATTCCCTCTCTTTCTTTCATCAGTCGAGTGTTATGATGAAGGACTTAGCCTGCCGAGTAATTGAACACACTACGCCTGGGTGGGACCCAAACGCGACGTCAACGCATCCAATTCCCTCTCTTTCTTTCATCAGTCGAGTGTTATGATGAAGGACTTAGCCTGCCGAGTAATTGAACACACTACGCCTGGGTGGGACCCAAACGCGACGTCAACGCATCCAATTCCCTCTCTTTCTTTCATCAGTCGAGTGTTATGATGAAGGACTTAGCCTGCCGAGTAATTGAACACACTACGCCTGGGTGGGACCCAAACGCGACGTCAACGCATCCAATTCCCTCTCTTTCTTTCATCAGTCGAGTGTTATGATGAAGGACTTAGCCTGCCGAGTAATTGAACACACTACGCCTGGGTGGGACCCAAACGCGACGTCAACGCATCCAATTCCCTCTCTTTCTTTCATCAGTCGAGTGTTATGATGAAGGACTTAGCCTGCCGAGTAATTGAACACACTACGCCTGGGTGGGACCCAAACGCGACGTCAACGCATCCAATTCCCTCTCTTTCTTTCATCAGTCGAGTGTTATGATGAAGGACTTAGCCTGCCGAGTAATTGAACACACTACGCCTGGGTGGGACCCAAACGCGACGTCAACGCATCCAATTCCCTCTCTTTCTTTCATCAGTCGAGTGTTATGATGAAGGACTTAGCCTGCCGAGTAATTGAACACACTACGCCTGGGTGGGACCCAAACGCGACGTCAACGCATCCAATTCCCTCTCTTTCTTTCATCAGTCGAGTGTTATGATGAAGGACTTAGCCTGCCGAGTAATTGAACACACTACGCCTGGGTGGGACCCAAACGCGACGTCAACGCATCCAATTCCCTCTCTTTCTTTCATCAGTCGAGTGTTATGATGAAGGACTTAGCCTGCCGAGTAATTGAACACACTACGCCTGGGTGGGACCCAAACGCGACGTCAACGCATCCAATTCCCTCTCTTTCTTTCATCAGTCGAGTGTTATGATGAAGGACTTAGCCTGCCGAGTAATTGAACACACTACGCCTGGGTGGGACCCAAACGCGACGTCAACGCATCCAATTCCCTCTCTTTCTTTCATCAGTCGAGTGTTATGATGAAGGACTTAGCCTGCCGAGTAATTGAACACACTACGCCTGGGTGGGACCCAAACGCGACGTCAACGCATCCAATTCCCTCTCTTTCTTTCATCAGTCGAGTGTTATGATGAAGGACTTAGCCTGCCGAGTAATTGAACACACTACGCCTGGGTGGGACCCAAACGCGACGTCAACGCATCCAATTCCCTCTCTTTCTTTCATCAGTCGAGTGTTATGATGAAGGACTTAGCCTGCCGAGTAATTGAACACACTACGCCTGGGTGGGACCCAAACGCGACGTCAACGCATCCAATTCCCTCTCTTTCTTTCATCAGTCGAGTGTTATGATGAAGGACTTAGCCTGCCGAGTAATTGAACACACTACGCCTGGGTGGGACCCAAACGCGACGTCAACGCATCCAATTCCCTCTCTTTCTTTCATCAGTCGAGTGTTATGATGAAGGACTTAGCCTGCCGAGTAATTGAACACACTACGCCTGGGTGGGACCCAAACGCGACGTCAACGCATCCAATTCCCTCTCTTTCTTTCATCAGTCGAGTGTTATGATGAAGGACTTAGCCTGCCGAGTAATTGAACACACTACGCCTGGGTGGGACCCAAACGCGACGTCAACGCATCCAATTCCCTCTCTTTCTTTCATCAGTCGAGTGTTATGATGAAGGACTTAGCCTGCCGAGTAATTGAACACACTACGCCTGGGTGGGACCCAAACGCGACGTCAACGCATCCAATTCCCTCTCTTTCTTTCATCAGTCGAGTGTTATGATGAAGGACTTAGCCTGCCGAGTAATTGAACACACTACGCCTGGGTGGGACCCAAACGCGACGTCAACGCATCCAATTCCCTCTCTTTCTTTCATCAGTCGAGTGTTATGATGAAGGACTTAGCCTGCCGAGTAATTGAACACACTACGCCTGGGTGGGACCCAAACGCGACGTCAACGCATCCAATTCCCTCTCTTTCTTTCATCAGTCGAGTGTTATGATGAAGGACTTAGCCTGCCGAGGAACTGAAAACACAACACCTAAGGGGGGACCCAAACGCGACGTCAACTCAGCCATTTCCCTCTCTTTGTTTTATCAGCCAAGATTACTAGATAAAATTAATATTTTGAATTATTAGTTGAAAATGTATGAACGATAAACATGACGCTCGCTATATTAAATCTGTTCATATATGGCGTTAATTCATTTATTTTATAATATTATCGATTACTCAATCCAATATTGTATTTGTATGCCTTTCTTGAAAGAGTTTAGTATTTTTATGGATAAAACTGTTAATTCATATTCATATTGCGTATGTACGGGCGCAAACAAAGAATTTGTCTAAACATTGTAAAGCAATATCTTGCGAAAAGCGTATTTTAATAAAAATACACTAGTTAACGTCATCTATGAACACGTAGATTATAATGAGGGTTGCGTTTAACCTTAACAACGAATCCTAACATGATTTTTTTTTTCACTGTTAGTAATTATGTTTTATTATTTTATATATATATGAACTCTTCGAAAATTTGTTTTTATTGGTTTCAATATTTTTTTATCCCTGTTTAAATTAACACGTAATAATTTTAAAATTTCTCAGAACTTAGGTAAAATTATTCACAATGGAATAAAATAAACAATCAGACATCGTAAATAAAAAGAATAGAAAATATCTATTTTATATATGCAATCAGTATTATCAGACGTTTAGTGGTTTGGACGACCGTAACATTTTTTGACACTAAATACCCAAAATAGAGACTGGTTTAGTGTTTTTCTTCATATCTAAAAATATACATTGTTTGATCATCTTCATAAGTTTTTTGAAAACTTCCGTACTTCCGCCCGTTTGTTTTGCATATGTCTAGTTCAGATATATTGGGTACCTTAAATTCCGTAAGGTTATGAAAGATTGTGCCTCCAGAACTTAATCAAAAGTTTATCAAATTGTAATATATATACCTGTTATAATGCTTCTGTATAATTTACCTTGCATGTAAAAGCCGTCAAGGCGTGAACAAACAAATAAATAAATAAATAAATATCTTAGGAAATAATCCCGGAAATACATTCTACATAGATCTGTTTTGGAACTACTGTACTTCATACGTCAATTACGCCCTATCCACAAACATTCTGAATTATCTAAATATTGTTTTGGAACAACTGTACTACATACGTAAATTACGTTTTAAGGGCCCACTATTCGAATTTCATCCAATTTCCGAGATATTTTCCTTAAAAGTTTGAAGTTTTTAAGCTCTTAAAAAAATATATGTTATTCTTTAAGATAGTATCTATTTGTTCCAAAAGCCGAAACGGTAATTATTTGAAATTCCCTCGATAGAAATAAATCGCAAAGTATGCTCCGAAAAATATTATTAACACTTTTATTTCTGTTATTTTACAAGTTATATGTATGAAAAACATCACAATGCTTCTTTTTATGCTACTCAATAGACCCCAAAAGTAATTTTTGCTATTTTTGAAATACGCCGTGATTTATTAAACATTTTCACAACTGTCGCTTACGCCTATTGCTTTTAAATCATATTTATTATAGCGCGCTCGCTCCGACTTGAAGATTAACCTATCTTTCTTTGAAAAGTTCATTCGCCAACTCGAGGGCTTTGGGGGCAGACGTGTCGTTCAACGTTCTATGATCTACAGACGTGCGATTACGTGCAAATATTTGAATCTATAAAGATAATTTTTACTCGTGTAAAGTTTATGAGTTAATAAATATTGTTTTTTCAAAGATGGGAAATACACGAAAGATATCCCGTATTTCAAAGAAAAAATGACATCTCATAAAATTATATCCTATCTAATAGGTGAGAAGAAAAAAATACAATTTTTGATTTATAAGCTTATATTTATTATAAACGATAATTTACTATAAAAATTAATAATTCATATTTTTATTTATGTATTGTGTAGTAAAAAGTTATTATTTTTTTTTTCAGAATAGGTACTTTGGGAAATAAAACTAATTCCAATGCATTAGAAATTACGGGGTAAATTTTTATTAATTTAGTTTTCTTGTTGTCTTGTCTCTTTTCTTGTTCCTATACGATCGTGATTTATTTGCGAATTAACTTTCTACGTACAAAAACACACGCGTCACTTCACAACTGTAACGATGTCCGAAACATAATATAATATGTAATAATAATATACCTATGAGCCATCTATTATTATCGACGGTGCAAGCCGCCAGAAAAAGTGCGAGCGAAAACAGCCATTGTGTGTTCTGAAACTGTGGGGAGTTTAATTTAATTCAGTGATTATTATTTTTTTTTGGTAAACTAATGTTTTTAAGACAAGATTTTTTTATTTATAGCACAAAGGGTAACAATTATTTTACAAGCAATAATTATTTGCCTGAAACACTCATCCACATTGAAAAATCTCCTGATAAAAGATACATGACGCCAACGGGACACGAACCCGTGTCCCTTCGATTTCCGGTCGACAGCTCTGACCACTGAGCTATGGCGGCTTATCTCTTACCCGCGAAATTATTCAATATATACTAGTGTTTCATTCAAAAATTACTGCTTGTTACATTTTTCAACTGAAAACAACCAACTCCGTCCAACCAACCAAGTCCCGTTGGCGTCATGTATGTTTTATCAGGAGATTTTTCAATGTGGATGAGTGTTTCAGGCGAATAATTATTGCTTGTAAAATAATTCAGTGATGTTATTTTTTTATATCGGAAGGAGGCCCTGAAGAAAATAATTTCCCTCAGAGCCTGTGTCATCTTTAAGAATGCTGTGTAGAAGGTCTCTTTTGAGGAGGAGGGAGTGAACCTTTCCTGAATGTCAACTGTACAATTTCTACCCAGCATTAACTTTATTGTACGTTTTTTGACTAACCGTACCTAGGTGTTCTATTTTCAATAAACTCTTTAATTATGTTTCAGATGTGAAATCTATACTCCGCTACAGAATGTTTTGCCCGAGTCTTGTAAAGATGTTAAAGCACGGAGGTAATAATAAAATCATTTGAGCCCTTTACTGTTATTTAAAAGGTCACTTGAAGTGCAGTAATCAATGATTTTATTTTTTTCTAGCTTCCACGAACAATCTGAAAAGGCATTACCTAAGGATTATACTCTTAAGGAGGATATAGAAAATGTAGGAAGGTGAAACGGATTTAAGATTTTCGATCAAATTTTTGTGTTGTGAAATATTTATTTTGTTATTTATTACTTTATTTTTTTTACCGTTTATCTGATGTACGTGTCTACGTAAACAAGAATGAACAATTGAAATCCATATCGGACCATCCTCCTTTTGGATGCGGATTTTGAAATCTTATTGTCATATCTGAGAAAAGATTTGGCCTTATGTTCAAAATACTGTTTGAATGTAACATGTGTCGCGCCAAATTTACAGTCAACACATGCGACCCAACACCTAAACATACCATGGCCGTCAATGAAACAGCGGTATCGGGGATGACTCCTGCAGGAATTGGACTTGCTGAACTGTCCGAGCTTTTGACGGCTGTTAACATATCCCCGATGTCCCAAAAATTGTTCAACAAGAAAAATGTGTTAGTGTCAAGGGAGTGGGAGAAATGCGCGTTAGTTGCCATGACTGTAAATTTGACGCGACACATGTCACACTCCAACAGTTTTTTTGACGTTAGGCCAACTCTTTGCTTAGATTGACGATAAGGTTTCCAGATCATATCAAAGTTTAGGGTAATAAGTTTATAGTTTAGGGTTTATTCATCGTATTTATGGGAACATTTCGGAACCACAAATCCTTCATTTTGAGTGAATCTTGTTTTTGTGATTAAATTATATTTGACAATTTAAACATATAATATTCTTTATAATATAATAAATTTGATGAGCATAAAAATGTAAGCGTGTATATAATTTATATAAATGTACAAAAGTAGATATTACATGTGTATAAATAATATATTACGCATATTATACAAGATTTTGGGGGTAAAGTGCATATGTAATTCGTGTATCTTTTTTTTACTAATAAAAAAAAAATATATATATAAATATTAATTGATTTTATGAAAGTTTTTTTTTTTGTATTAGGCAATTCACCCTAAAGAGAGTGCTATGTGCCGTTAAAGTTAAGGGAGATGGTTATAATTTTATGGGAAATCTATACGGGAATAGGAAATCTCAAATATTGAAGTCATTCAAGTCTATGAACTTGAATAGAACTGAGAAAATGTGAGAATTGTTGAGAGAAAGTAAATAAGGAATACTAAGGGGAGATTGGTGGGTGATTTTTATAAGTAAACGATAAATGCCTTTGAAGGATGAATGATTTTTACAATTAAAGAAAACGTGATCAAGAGTCTCATTTTCCATACCGCACTGGCAGAGTGGACTATCTAGGACCCGGATTTTAAACAAATGGGATGCAATGGAGCAATGACCAATTCTCATTCTCGAGATACAGGATATAAATCTTTTGGATTTTTTCTTGCCGTGGAACCAAGGTTTACTTGGAATATGATTTTGTATTCCAGCATAAAAAGCACCAGTTCGGGTTTTCGTACTAGTCCAATTTTCTTCCCAGGAGCGGATCATGTTGGATTTAAGAATTGGGATGACGTCAGAGATAGGAATTCTAAAATCTAAAGGATTAGAGCCAGAAATTGTTCCAAGTTTAGCTAGAGAATCGGCTTTCTCGTTACCCTCAATTCCTAAATGGCCAGGGACCCAAACCAATATTGTCTCGAAATTTAATTCATTTAAAGATTTAAGGGTGTTTCTGATATTATAAATAATATAGTCTTCTGGTTTATGGATATTTGAGGAAATTTTCAACACTGCGCTTAGTGAGTCAGTGCACAGTAAGGCTCGTCGAATATTGAAAAGCTGGATTTGGCTCAAAGCTTGTTCAATTGCGAAGCATTCTGCAGTAAATATGGAAATTTCTTTAGGCAATTTATAAGACAAATCTAAATCGAATTCGGGAATGTGTACCGCAGCTCCACAATCTTTGTTATCAGACTTAGAACCATCTGTGTAAATGAGAGAAAATTCTGGAAACTTAGAAGAAGTAATGTTTTTTAATTTTTCCTCAACATTTTGATTAGATGAAGTTAAAATATCAGTTCGGAAGTCTGAAGTTATAACGTTGGGGATATAATTGATAGAATCAAATGGGATGGTGAAAATAGGAAGGATAGGATCTTTTTGTAGATTTTGGAGGGAAGAAGACAGAGATTTGAATGAAAGAAAACTTTTTAGAAGGAGAGGAAGTCGATTTTTATCTGTCGATCTTTTTTCGTTATTTAAGTAATTGAACAAATAATCAAGGCTTTGTTCTAAAGGGTGACGCGATATAGAAAAAGATTTAAAAATATATTTATCAGCTAGAAATTGTCTCCTTAAAATTAAGGGGGGATCAACACATTCTACCTGGAGAGAATTAATTGGAGAAGATTTCATCGCTCCAATAATTATTCTGAGCGCTTTGGACTGAATTCTTTCAAGTTTTTTGTCCAAATATTTAGGAAGAGGATCAAAAAAAAATGTTCCATAATCCAAATGGCCTCGCACTAGAGCACCATACATTAATTTAAGAGTAGTAGGATGAGATCCCCACCACACTCTGGAAACAGCTCGCATAATATTTAGCCCCTTTTCACACTTAGCCGAAATGTTCTGAATATGCGGGAGCCAGGAAAGTTTATGATCCAAAAGTAGTCCAAGAAATTTAATTTGCTTAACGATTTGAAGAGGGACATTATCAAAGCAGACAGAAATGGGGGGTATTTTTCTTTTGCGCGTAAAAGCCACTACTTTGGTTTTAGAGGTAGCTAAATTCATCCCATTTGTCAACAACCAAACTTTAATATTATGTAAAGCCAAATTCAATTCCTTCGCAGCGCGCGATAGATTTTTGTGTGATAAATATATAAGGAAATCATCAGCAAAATAAAGTCGCTTGATAGATGAAGGAATTACACTGTCTAAATCACTTATATATATATTAAATAATAATGGACTGATTACGGACCCCTGAGGTAACCCCTTCCATAGTTTGCGATTTATAGTTTTTGAGGAAAAGTGGATAGTAATGGATCTGTCTGTAAGTAAATTATTAATAAATTGAACTAGTTTTAAGGGAATTTTTATTTTAATTAATTTTTCTTTCAAAATGTTAATTAATACATCGTCGTAAGCTGACGAAAGATCAAGAAATGTGGCCAGAGTGCAAGAATTAAGGGACTGAGATATACGGATGTCTGTTGTTAACACACTTAAATTATCTATGGTTCATTTCTTTTTCCGGAAGCCATATTGATTAGGAGAGATAATTCTGTGATTTTCAACAAACCATTCCAATCTGTTCTTTATCAAGTGTTCTGCTACTTTCATTAAACATGACGAAAGAGCAATAGGACGATAGGATGAGATTTCAGATGGATTTTTGACAGGTTTTAAAATCGGAAGGATTTTTTGAACTTTCCAAACTTCCGGAATAAATCCCGTTTCGAACATGTAATTAATTAGGGATAAAAAATATTCAACCGACATGTCTGAGAATGCTTTAATGAAACTATATAAGATTCCATCAGGGCCAGGAGAAGAGTCTGGAAGGGAATTGATTACTCGATTTAATTCACTTATTGAGAAAGGAGAGTCCAGCCAGCTAGAGTGAGATGGATAAGAAATAAAGGAAGGCATTTCCTCACATCTGGCAACTGACGGAGGAGCTATCTTATCAGCAAAACCTATAATAATTTCTTCTGGAATATGTTTAGAACGCTGCGGAGTATATGACGAACCGAATTTTTTTAAATTGGACCATACGGATGACTGGGAAGATTCAGGAGACAAGCGTTCACAGAATTTTCGCCATCCAGACCGCTTTTTGTTTTTCAAAACGCGTTTCGCTTCTGCCTGGGCGCGTTTCACAGAAAGGTAATTTTCGAAAGACATACATTTACGGAAAATGGAAATTGCTTCTTTTCTGGATTTAACGACACTAGTGCATTCTTCATCCCACCATGGGGTGGAATGTTTTATCTTAATGTTAACATTACGTTTTTTAAGTGTTTTTTCTGCAGCTTTTATTATCATGTTAGGAAATAATTCACATTGTAAACTAGTGTTGACAAGGGAAGACTTAGATGCTTGAACAATGGAGTCTAATTCTGAAGAAAAATTTCTCCAATTCGCGTCTTTCGTTTTAAATTTAAAACTATTGTTTATCAAAAAGGAATGCGTGGAAGATAGATTGTGGAAGGTAATTATTATAGGAAAATGGTCACTGGAAAGGGGATCTTTAAGAATGTTCCAAGAACATATGGGAATCACCGAAGATGAGCAAAGAGATAAATCTACTGCACTTTTCCGATGTTGAGGGGCAGTGAAACGAGTTGGAGATCCATCATTTAGTATACATAAATTATAGGTATCCATAAAATCTAATAGATTATGGCCAGAACGGTTTGTTAACTCACTGCCCCAAGAAGGAGAATGAGCATTGAAGTCCCCCAGTATCATATACGGGGGACGAATCTGGGATATAAATGTTGACCATTCGTTTTCAACAAAAATTGTAGAGGGAGGGATATATATTGATAGTAATGTAATATCAGATATAACAGCAGCTACTATCTGAAAATTATTGGAGAGAGTGTGGAAAATAATTTGTTTAAAAGGGATAGAATTATGTATAATAAGAGCAGTGCCACCTTTGCCATCCAGTCTATCATGTCTTAGACAATGATATCCAGGAATATTAAATTGGTATGAGGGTTTTAACCACGTTTCGGAGATGGCAGCAACTGAAATATTATGTTCATCAAGTAACTGTACAAGATCAATTTTGTTGGCGAATAGACTTCTACTATTCCATTGAAGTATTTTGCTCATTTGCGGATACATCGGGAAGGCTAGAGAGTAAAGATTTCATATAATCGGCAGCGTTGGACGGTACTTTATTGTTATTTGAAAGGATCGTAATTAATAGGGTAATTTAAGTTTGAATAAAAGAAGAATTTTCAATCGTGACTTTAGGGAAGATATCGGAAGTGGAACAGTTTTTTAAGGCAGTCCCATTGGGAGCCTGGGATTTATTATTCCCATTCGGGTTAAGTAAAAGTTCATTATGTAGTTTTTTATCGAAAGAAGGAATAAATTTTGGATTAGATTTTATCGGTTTGAAAATTGTTTCTTTGTGGGAAGATGATAGAGGGGATTTAGGGGAAGAAAAATGAAAGAGAGAAGCGTTAGACGTTATCTCTGCAAAAGATTTTTTTGTAGGAGGGAATAATTTAGAGGCCTGAAAGTAGGAAATATTGTCTGCAGCCATTGACTGTTTGATATTTCTCTGTCTAGATAACTCTGGACAGGCCACACTAACAGCAGTATGGTTGCCCTTACAATTAATACAAATAGGGTTATTCGTTGTATTTTGACACTGTTCAAAGGGATGATCCTCTCCACAATGGAAGCAACGAGGAGGGGAACGACAAATAGGTTTTGAATGGCCAAAACGGCAACAGTTGAAACATTGGATAGTCGGGAATCTGTATATTTCAACGGGAAGAGCGTTATAATAAATAAATACACGGGATGGTAATGTTTGACCTTCGAAAGTAATAACAACGGATTGGGAAGGTTTCCATATAGTGGTGCCGGTGGAAGAATCCTTAAAATTCAAACGACGTGCTTTTAAAACTTTTGGAGTTAATTGAGAGTCATTAAGAGCATCTACTATTTCTGTTTCTGATAGATCGGTTGGGATACCTCTTACTCTGCCCATTCTGGTTAAATTGAATGTAGGTATGAAAGATTTAAATTTATTATTTGAAAGAGAACCTATTTTTTTAACAAAATCATTAGCTAATGTGGCTGATTTAAATTCTATGGATAGTTTGTATCGACCTTCCGGTTTTATTGATCCATTTATAATACCGAGGTTATTGAGTTTTGAGCTAAAAATAAATTTACCAAAATCCAGGGGATGAATTATTTTCCCCTGTTCAGTCCTTTGGACATTGACAATAAATGGAGCTGAAGATGAAATAGAATACATAAGCTCAATGGCTTTTGCTTCTGGAGGAATGGTATCATTATAACTTCCATGAGAGATTGGGGCTTCGTTTGATTGTGAAAGAGATTTAATTTTAGGAGGTACATTAAGGCAAAGCGGAGGACGTCGTTTTCGTGAAGGAAGGGTTACAGAAGTCTGGGTATCATCAGTATCGTAGTCGTCTACAATATTAGAAATGGGTTCAGGGTCCGGAGGTCAATTTTCATCTTCCTCCATTTCAACAAATTTAAAAAAAAATTAAACAATAATTATTATTTTAGAAATAATAAATGATAGAAATAATACACGCAACTTCGTCGCAAACCAATAACACAAACAAAAATAATGAATACGAAAAGGTAACAATAAATAAATCTTATCTGTACGCCGCGCCGCCGTCAAAGTAAGCCGTCAAACACAGAGCACTGGTAAACACGACTGCACACTACCGAGGTTCGGTGACTAATCTTTATGAAAGTTAATAATTAACTTTTTTGAAAGTATTTTATGTAGTATTTTAGTAAAGTAAAGTATTTGTTATACCTATACAAATTACTTTTTGTAAAATTTAAAAAAATATTTAATTAATTAAATCCGTAATTAATAATAATAAATAATAATAAACCCATATTTTGAGAACCATCTTCATTTCAACTTTCGTTCTAATTTGATCGGTGCTAACTAAAAATAGGTTTGTTTTTCTAAAATGGCAATAGATGTCGGTAATTTAATTCCGTCATTTAAATTATTAAGTCCCCAAAATCATTCCTATTACGAATTCAGACCGTGACACCTCTGTCGGATTCTTTTAAAACTAAATATTGTTTTTTTTTGGGGTGTTACCCAAATCTAAATTCTTTACACGGAAAGCGGGCTCTTAACCACAAAGTTCTGAATTATCAAAATATTGTTTTGGAACTATTGTACTACACACGTCAATTACGCCCTAACCACAATGTTCTGAATTATCTAAATAATGTTTTGGAACTATTGTACTACACACGTCAATTACGCCCTAACCACAAAGTTCTGAATTATCTAAATATTGTTTTGGAACTATTGTACTACACACGTCAATTACGCCCTAACCACAAAGTTCTGAATTATCTAAATATTGTTTTGGAACTATTGTAGTAGACACGTCAATTACGCACTAACCACAAATATTCTGAATTATCTAAATCTTGTTAAATATGAGTACAGTACAAAAGTCCCAACTGTTCCCCAACTGGAGCCTTCGAATAGTGGGGAAGGGAAGGATATGGGATTTGGAAGGTGGAGACGTAACTGCCTATTCATATCTGACCAGCTAACATGCCTTAAGCCATTTCTAGCAACGTTTTGATTCTGATACAAATTTGGTCATTCACCAGGGCAATACTGAGAGTATCCATCATTTAAAAGGGAATTATTACTTCGAGATTTGTACTAGAGACCTTCAGATTCGTAGCCAAGGATCGTAGTTAACTGTATACCTAATACACACTTTATTGGGGATTTTATTAGTCTATCACATTTGATGACCAACGAATCGATGATTAGTGTCGCTTTGATTTTTTTTTTATTTCATCACATTATTATCGGCAGACAAACATAACCATATGCTTGTCAGCTGAGCACAATTTGATCAAAAGCTTAAATGGGCCAAGATCGAAAGTTTACCGGGGACTTTTACGTCAAATAATCAAAATTACGCTGATCGTTATATGATGGTCGAGAAATGTGAAACACCACAAGTATGAAACACCCAAAGCTAAGATGATTATTTTTTTTAAAATTATTTTTTTAAATTTTATACATAAGTTTACATAAAAGTGATACATGATGCAGCGAACATAGGAAAATACCTATATTATATAGGAAATAATAACAGTGTGTAAATGTAATGCATTATGAAATAGGTACAAAATATATCTATGAATAGAAAAATATAAAAATTTGATTGCAAGTATATTGAGAATAGTAGTAAAAAAAATACTAATCTTAACAGTAACAAAAAATAAAACAGAAACATGAACAATAGGTACTACATATAAGACAAATCCCTAAAACTATTACCAACGCTACTATAATTTGTAGAATTCGAAAGAATGCCGGTATAGATTATGTGACGAGGTAATACTTCGAGAATCTTAACGACGTAAGTAAAGCATACGTGTAAAATATAAGCGACGCTCAGCTCTGGTGTATTGGATAGACCTGTGGTTGAATATGCCTTATAATATCTCTAAAATAAAGTGGGCATCTTAACTACGTAAGTGATAAAGTCGTGTAAAACAATATTCGGCGCACGGCCCGGCGTAATGGACGGACCTACGGTCGACTTTGTCCTAGGAGGCCTAGAAAATCGATCTTTCAGTGGGGTTTTTTTTTATTATTTCTAGAGGGATCCCTCGGGAAGTTACTAATTCGCCGTCTGGAAAAATAAATCTGGTACTTACAGCTAATTATCAAACTGTCTTACGTAAAATATTTTAATGGTAAGGACCTGCCTTTATTAATCTTAAATAACTTACATCTGTTGGGATCTCTCTAGAAAAAAATGAGATTTTAGTAGTACGTTTGTTGGGTAGAAGGAAAAATAGGAGTGTGAAAGGAGGTCTTTATCTTGTGAATTCTGCTGCTTTAAAGTTCTGATGTTGGTCTTCAATGTTCTTTGGGTACTATCATAGACGTATAATACATCAATGGTTACTATAGTCTATAGATAACGTCTAGTATTGTATCACTAGACGACCGGTTTTGGTAAATATTCTGGATCGCTGGCCACGGCTAATACGAAATATTTTTTTAATAAAACCTTTTGATTCACCTTAATTGCAATAAAGCGAAACTGGCAATGGAATATTTTTTAATTTTAGAATTTTTATTTTTAATTACGTAAAATGAAAATTCGCTTTCGTTTTATGGGATGACAGCGATTTCAAATAATTTTTGTAAATTGGTATCACTGATTCTACATAAGTGGCCGACTTCATGCGGATAAGAAAAACAATGGCTCGTAATTTGGTTCACAATATTAGCGACATGAAACAAAGATTGTTTTATCTCTACCAGCCAGCGGAAAGAATACAATTGAAAGGAAAAATGTGAAATAATTAATAATATTATGTAAACAAACCTTTAATCAGAGTAACTTGAGAGTTGCACTGGTATCCTGATTTTCCGTCTGGTGCCGGCACTCACTATTTCAGTTTTTCGACATTTATATAAAAGGTTTGCAAAACTAGAAACATTTTTTCACGAAGTCCCGCCGATAAATAAATTATTTTCGACTTTAATTTGTAAACTGAACAATGAACAGCTAGAGACAATTGAATAACATAAATTTAAAAATATATATTATGTAAATTAATATTCCGGCTAAAGAGTGCCCACTTAAAAGGTATTTAGGTATTATTATTTTATATAACCTATCCTATAATAACCTAACTTCATCCAACCAATAATAACCTAACCTTTAATAACCCATCCCAACCTAACCTTACCTACTATAACCTAGCCTTATCCAATCTATAATAACCTAACCTATAATAACCAAACCTAACCTAACTTAACCTAACCTAACCTAACCTAACCCAACCTAACCTATATTAACATTACTTAACATAACCTATAATCTCCTGACCTTAACAATCACCTAACTTATAATAAACTTACCTAACCTTTAATAACCCAACCTAACCTAACCTTAAAATACTCAACCTAACCTAACCTAACCTCTAATAAACCAACCTTTTTTTAAATATTTCTTTATTTATAAAACATGACTAAATACCTTATTTTATTTTTCGAGTTCAGCCAAAATAGTACCTACCCAGTATTTGCATAGAACAAATCGTAAAAATTATACTCACTCATATGGTCTCAGGAACACCAACATAAGAAAATGTTATCAACAGAAATTATTCTGGTTATCAAACCACACAGCGAAAGCGAATTTTCATTTTACTTAAAAATTAAAATGCTAAAATTAAGAATTTCCCAAATGCAGTCAGTTTCTTTTTATAGTAAGGGGCCGTTCAAGTATTACGTAAGCAGATTTATTACAATTATTTACGGGTTGCCAAAGTGTAAAAAAAAATAACTACTGCTGAGCAGTGCTGACGTAATCACTATCTCGACCCCCCCCCCCCCCATGTCATCAAAAATAAGCAAAGCAAAGACCCCCCTGCCCCTCTATAGTGCTTACATAATACTTGAACGGCCCCTAATTAAGGTAAATAAAAAGGTTTTATTTAAAAATATTTCGTATTCTCCGTGGCCAGCGATCCCGAATAATTATCCAGGATTTTTTATCAGTCTCGATAATATACAATATTTACAATGTATAATGATTGGGGCTGATTATTTATACTTTTTTTTATTTAAGATATGCAACAACGACGAAAAATTAACATTCATAAACAAATGACACTTGTTTTTGGCCTTCTATTTTTCAAACCTTTATGAAATGAAATAAAACCAAGGGAGGAAGGAAGAGGGCAATTTAGGTGTGAACCGGATTGCTGGAATAACCATAAAAGCGTTTCAATACTAAACAATCAGAAATAATTAAAACGTGAGCGTCGAGCGAACCCTGGTTATTAGTATTTTTTCGCCCTAATTCTATAAATGGTGTCATATATATCAACAGTACCCTCAAACTTGTTGCCTAGATCATGCGTCTTATTGGTTAGTGAGTGTGTCTATTACAGAAAATTATTACATTTTATTTTGTGTTCCTAGTCATTACATGTAATTTTATAGTGGCGACGATGGCAGGACTGTCAATTATGTTATTCATGACTTTGTGTAATATAATTATAATACGTTATTAGATGCAATTGATTATGTGAGTTGTCAGCGTTCCGCATAGTTTCTACTGCGCGCCACAACACCCCCATATCTGTCAGTAACCCTAACGGTGCCTCAGGGGTAGTAAATGTTTAAAAAAATCTTTGATACCGATACCGTTTTTACGTACGATTTTTTTCAAAATTTTCAATTCTTTCAAATTATTTTGTGAATCAGCCAATTTCGTTGATTGGTGTCTATCTGTTGTAATTGAATGTCGAACGCGTCCCCAACAGGCAAAGGCAACTAGGCAGTGCGAGTAAATTAGACCTTGTCTGGTACGTGATTTGGTATAAAAAGCGGGGGATTTATGGTCCTCGGTGGGATTTGTCGCGCTGGTCCCCAAAAGAGGGTCTGCACGGAGTTGTGTTTTTGGGAACACGCTAGTTGAGTTCCTTCTTTATTCAGTGAAGTGGAGTACAGATTGTTTATTAAATCTTCCTTTAAAGTGTTGAGATTTTTTCCAATCAGTTTCTAATATATAATTGAAAGATATATTGACTTTGAGCATGAAGTTTCGTGTGTATTAACTTCTGATGTAGAGTTGTGTTTTGTGTGTGGTGTACAAAAAGACTTCTGTCGTTGAGATGAATAATAAATTTTAAAAAATGGCGACCCTCGGCCAAAATTTCTTTACTTCTTTACCAAAACTTTACATGTTACTGCATCTAAACCTTGTCCTTAAATGACTGTGGTACTAATTTACCTTCCTGTAATATGTCTATTAAAGCATGGTAATACAAAGTTTTCTTCTTTACAATCAACGCTGTTTTAATCTTTAGTCGTTTCCTTATTACTGAGGAAAGTTAACTTAACTCATATGCCACCAAGTAACTTAACTTAATGCTTCTCTCCTACCAAAGGTTGTATCCCATGCTGCATGGAGAGCCATGGTTACCGATTTTCTGAACAGTTGTAATACTATATCAGCTTAACACGTCCGTGATCTTTATGTGCTTCACCTATCTTTTACTTTGAAAATTACTATGCCGAAAATACGAATATCTATTATAATGAATTCAAAGCATAACAACAGTCGCTATAACTTATATATTCGTTAAATAAAGACATTTTTTGGTACGATTATGTCAATCAAATTAATTATAAAATCACTTTCTTTTTATAATAATAATGCAGAAGGAAGCCTTGGTAAATAAGCTGTTGTTCGTTGAGTTCGAAAATATGAAGAAAAATAAATGTAATTCATTATCTTAAAACAACAAAAAGAAAAAAATTGCAATGGTGAAATAGGAATCCACCAATAATAATAAATTAAACTGTTTACTATGGTAAAACAGGAATAAAACTAATATAGTTCTATTGATAAATAAAAGAAACTGTAGAGACATGTATTGACATTATTCAGTAAATCTTTATATTTAATAATTGTTTTATTCAGAACTTTAAAATTAAACAGTATTTTTTTTGTATTTTAACAAAATCAAGAACTAAATATATGTGTACGAGCTATCCATGGGGTTTGATTAATCCCTGGGTTTGGGTTTACGTATTCTCGGGGGACGGCTATTCTGGACTCAGAACGTGGGCTGCTAGCTCAGACCTTCTTTTGCATACAAATTTGTCAAACCATATTGCATGCTCGTTGTTGTTTACAAGCATAATCAAAAGGATTTGCAGATTCTAAACTTTCTGAAATTATAATTAAAATGTGTCCGCACTTTTTAACACCATGGAAAATAAATATAATGTAATGCTAGTGAAACATTAGTAAAAATGTAAGAATATTTGTTATTCTTTAATTCATGAGTTCTACTGCATTGAGTCTACACAATTTATTGAGTTGCAGTTCTCAATAAATTGTGTAGCATTTTAACGCAGTACAAAGGAATAAGACAGAGTGAAATGACAAGTTAATAATCACACATGTTGTGGTTACACAACATAACTTAATTAATTTCAAGAAAGAAAAAAAAACTCCCTCTAGTAGGTATCTAGATTTAACGTTAAAAAGTAATCACTTCTTACCAAAGATGAAAACAAACTCATAACAGTCATGCTTATAACATGAATATTTTTCGAAGCTGAATGTAAATGAATAAGCTGCTGGTAATTGAAATAAGTTCAAAAATCTTTAATATATACCTATATTATTTGTCAAAACGTGTTTACCTACAATTTTTAGTATTTTGGTTCCTTTCAAGTCGAAACTTGCAAAACCTTACAAAGATTTATTTTTTAGCAGAAAACGGCCGAAAAAACGACAAGATTTAAAAAATTCATCAGGCATGCAGCATATTTTTGAAAAATTAAATTATCTCGGGCTTGTCGATTGAAATCAGGTCGAGTATGTGTAAAGCACATTAAACACTGAAAAAATCATTTATAAGTGGATAAACGACATCATAATATTTCTACTTGCTTATTCAGTATTATTTTGATGTTCCAACACAAAAATAATATATGTGCATAATATGTTTCCTTTTAGTCACACGAATATTACATTACCTTTCACATTACCAAAATTATTCATTTCTTTCAGTAGATTCCTTTTGTGTTTCTTCACATCCGAAAGCCATTACTTTCTCGAAACAAACTAAGGTCGTGGCGGAAGGCGAAATGAGTATGTTTCAAATAATGTGCGGAAGATGGTTTTGTGGAAATGTGGACGATTTCCTTGGGAATGCGTAATACGGTAACTGGATACTGAAATGTTATCTGCTAGATGGGATTCACATTAGTTAGAAAATCATCACTTTATGATACCTTTATTTTGAGTGAAGTCGATCATTTACTGCATTAACGTATTAATGCCAGCATTAAAAACCATATTTTATATGCAATTCATTTTCACGTTGTTCTATTTACGGTAGCACAATCAATTCATCACTTTGTGATAGGTATAAACTACCTGATCTTCTTCTTCTTATTTCATATGGTGGGGGTCAGAGGGTAACATATAGGTCAGTAAACCAGTCTACAGTCTCAGGCATTGCCCTGTGGACCTCATCAATCCCGTTGGGGAGTGAATGCAGCGGGCATTCGTTGACCACATTTAAAAAATAAATATTGTCCCTGAATATTGTATAACATCTCACTAAAAAGGATCTTATTGAAAATACTACAGAAATGAATTTATGATAAAATATTACAATATGATAATTTTTTTTTTTAATGAATTAATGGTCATTGATATATATATCACAAAGCCGTTTCATACGAACGAATAATGTTGAAAATATCGGAATACGGCTAGACAAATTAAAGCAGGCACTGTAGAATGGTCTCATTATCACCGTTAAAATATGCTTACTGTGATTTAGAACTGTGTTTTAAGAATTCGACTAGGTGTAGGTCTCATATTCAAGTTATTAAATGTTAATTTGGAAAAATGCATATCCTTTTCAAAATGATGATAATTCAAAAAATACTGTGTAATATGCAAGTATTTTACGTAGTTTCGATATTCGAATATAGTGAGGCAGAATGAACCTCAGTGCTGATTATTTCGTAAAATAATATATATTGACGTATTTTGTAAAACACCTTACATCGAAAAATGTCTGTGTTATGATTTTTTATAAATTATGTTATTAGGTATTCCGTGGTTGAACGCATGTTTAATGACATTATTACTCAGTGACAAAACACACAAAAACGATATAGGCGTGTTTCGTGATCTAAAGTCTGACCATTCTTTGCTTATGTTTAAATTCCGATTTTTATTATGACACCTGACAAGAGCGCCCTTGTCTGTACAGTGTAAAGTCAGGGGAGCTAAGGCGCCACCCGGTTGGGTCGCATTGCGAGGCGGGTTAAGGCAGGGGCTGCAGTTTATTAATGGGGGTCTTGAAGAGGCCCGGATTATATAAAGGAGGAAAAATATATGCCGATAGCTCGTTCCACATATTAATCATAGTTATTAAATTTTCATTTCGATCAAATGTAATGGCGAATTACCATGTCGGGCGGTGTAAGAGAGGCAAAGGATGTGATAAATTGATAAGAACCAAAAGATATTTTAAGTCATTGGCGACATCGGTTACAATTCAAATCTACATTGAAAGACTAGTGTGAATTATCTATTCAGTAATACTTACCATTAAAACTCATGCTTTCCTAGTCCAAGATGTGTTTTAAGTTCCTATTTTATATATTTAGCGCCTATCTAGCCCACTCTATAACACTGGTCGTTGGTACAACATGTAACATTAGCGCCGTACAATGGCATCTTACTAGGAATTCGGCGGCAACATAGGGCACTGTTGACAGGCTTGTTGACGGATAGACCCTCTCCAAACATTCTGCCTGAACCGGGCTGTGAGAGGAATATCAAGCGCAGATCAATGTCCCGTCCCCGCCACAGGACTCTGCGAGGGTAGGCTTTGATTCAAAACTCTGATTAAATGGACAAATTTGTCAAGCAGGCTTAATTGAATAGTTCAAGTTTACTTCTGGAAGGTTTAGAGTTAATAAAGTACAACATGCATTTAACCTTGTCATAACCTGAGGC
The DNA here is from genome assembly GCA_026573805.1 of Hesperophylax magnus. Classification (NCBI taxonomy): domain Eukaryota; kingdom Metazoa; phylum Arthropoda; class Insecta; order Trichoptera; family Limnephilidae; genus Hesperophylax; species Hesperophylax magnus. The sequence continues at coordinate 117,177 of JAIUSX010000107.1, forward strand.
GCATCTCTGTTTTAAAAATGATGCTAAAAGAATAACACAATAATATTATCATGTGTAAATGGTAAAAAAATTATGCAATCAACTCTGACGACACAAAATTGTGAAAGTGAAACGTGCATAATTAATAGAATTGCAATGGTTTCAATTCGAAATTATTTTTAAAAAATTACAGTATTTTGGAATGTTTCTTTTATTTTGTGTAAGTACAATTAAATTCGATTTGTTTTAATTATTATTTATTTAATAATTTATATACCTACCTACTGAAATACTTCAAATTTAATTATAAGCTTGCAACACTCACCTTGCAATTTAATGTTAAAAACACTTTAGGTTTCAGAATGAACCCATTTTACTATTGTCGATATTTTGGAATACAATATGCAAGTTTTGCGAGATAAATGGTTCAACGGTATATTCCTTCCGTTGCGGATAAAATAGGCAGCTCTTCCACTATCCTCTATACCCCCCCCCCCTCCCCTTGACATAAGTGATGTGTACTGAGTTTATACCTACCTTTGTTGAATAAAATCTGTTCAAAATTGCTTTCTAGGATCCTCCCACCGTCTGGATAAAAAATTACACAAATAATGTTGAAGAGTAACAGTTGGTAAATCAAACCACCGATCTTCTTAAATTTTTGCTTTACAACCTGAATCCTGAATAGGAAGGCATGAAAATCTAAACGAAGCCACCATCGAAATTTGTGTTCAATTCTTGTGCCCTCTTTTCTGATCAGTATGTTGCATTAATACATTAGGTTCCATTTTTGTGTTGAAGTTCAGAAATCTGGATTCCTGCTATCTATGGCAAATATTAGTCCCTTCTTGATTACTAATAATTATTTCTCATCTCTCATCGTTTCCTTTCTGTTGTTATTCCATGAAAGATGTGTGTCCTTGGAAATGTAAGAATTCGACAAATTTATAATTTTTGTTATTTGTACATCTAAGTTTATAAATGATTTTACCACTTACATTTTGTCTTGCTTAAAATATGACTCCTACAAATCATCATGAATTGGTGCAGTTTCAAATATACAAATTATGTAATGTACGTAAATTAATGAATTGATTAATATGGTATATAAATTGTTTTACACAAATGCATTAATATTTTTTATGATTGATGTCAACTAATTCTTTGCATAGCTTTCCTGATACAAAACAATAATTATTCAATGTAGATGACAATCCTTTTATACCAAATATTATTTTAGGAATCCATTTCGTTGATTGGCCATATTTTTAATGCCACGTTTCGCATCCGCATAGCAGGGGGACCGTAGAGTGTGATTGAATGTTTAGCATTCAAATGTAATTTGCATTTGACCTTTTTCATATAAAAAGTAGCCTCAACATGGATAATTCATTTTTTTAATGTCCGCATTTTGGTTTTGCGTAAAAAAAACTTTAAGATTATCTGATTATATTAAAATATTTTTGATAATTACCATAAAAACGCAAAAAAAAATGTTTTGCCGGTACCGGGATTCGAACGCAATAAACTTCGGCTATCCTAATAAATGGTCTAATTACTGAACTATTGCTACAATCTTCAGACCCGCCGTATTTTTTCAATGCATTTGGTGATTAAACATGTTATTATTGACCTTTTTTGTTTTCGGAAATAAAGAATTTTTAAACTTTTCAATAGTAAGGTCTTTTTATGTTCTCATTGAAAAACAAGTTATTGTTTTTTGTTGCTGTTAATAGCGAAGCCGTTTTATCCGGAAGAGCTAAAATTTAACAGATGAGACTGTAATTTCGTTATTTAGCCAAAATACATTTAGAAATAATAGAATTTTAGTAAAATTTGAAAAAAGGTTAAAAGAGAATTTATACAAGTGATCTGCCATAGATATATGTCAATGGTCTATGCATAATACAAAAAAAAATGTAAACAGCATCACAGTCATTGACGATACATTGTAAATAAAATTATAGTTAAAGTAGATTGGAAAAAAATATTTGATGTGAATTTACACAAATTATCCTGATATTATTATTAATTATCCCTAAAATTCATTCGTCACTTAAAGGATTTATTTGGAATACCCTGCACTAACAGATGTAAATTTTATTTTTCAGTCAATGTCTTTAATACGCCTCTGGAAAAAGACTGATTCTGTGGACGATCAAAAAATTCATTCTGTTTGTTATTACGTAATTATCTTCTCAGGCGGTTGGGGTACTGGATTTTTAGGGGAAATGAAACAAGCACAATAGGGAAATAAAAGTGGTTTTTTAATGAAAGGCGAATATTCCCGGTTACAAATAACCAGACAATAATTTTAAAATCTCCTACTACCACCACATTAAGCGGAACATATTGCTGTGTCATGATGGAGGACTTAGCCCAGGGACCCAGACTCGTTGCCAACTCAGCCACTAACCCGTCGTGTTTAAATAGTACATAAATTATTCAAGATTAACAAAATAAAAGCAAACATTTTGTATTTAGATCAATCTTTATATTAGGTAGATACAACGGCATTTTTCTGAAACATAAATATAAATTTTAAAATTCTTGAGAAAAAATAAATGCCGCCGACGGGAGTTGAACCCGCACCCTTCTTTGGCGGTCAGGTGCACTAATCCACTGCGCAACGTCGGCTAATTATTTTCCGCCAAATAATTAAATAAATACTAGTATTTTATTCAACAATTATTGCTTACAAAGAACCAACTTTATTATTCGTATTTGTTATCCTTTGTGCTTTGAATAAAAACATTTTCTTGAAAACATAAATTTATATTCAATAAATTTTAAAAGATTACAATTTTGGTGATTTTCTCAACTATCATACTATAGGCTCAAGCCCCTATTATGGTAGTCGCACATGATTTATAGAAGAATAAAAAAATAATATTTTGTAGAACAAATAACATAACATAAGGGAATAGGATATGTTATGGTAAAACCAAAAATACATATTATAAAAAAAAATAAATTTAGAAATGATTGATAAAAAGATATTGTAAAGAAAATATAAATAACTAACTAACTATCCATCACGCCGTTTCCCCGCAAGGGTAGGCAGAGAGGACCGACCGCCAAACAACTAGGTCTTTGCACACACTCCTTGCCTCATTTATATTCATACATCGTCTCATATATATACTCTTCTATTATTCTGACTCTTGACATGGCCAACTCGAGTATCACATTCACTTGATCGTGCCATGTCTTCCTCGGGCATCCCCGACTTCTGCTACCATTCGCATTCGCATCGTATAACTTTTGGCATCTTACTAGGCAAAGCATTTACTGTGCCATCTTCTAGATAATTTATTTAAAAACGAGGAAAGTTTTTATATTTTGTAATTTTTTAAATCAACTAAATTGAATTGAGTGCGCATTCCAAATTTCATATTCCAATACCCAAACCATAATCCAGAGACATGTAATTGCCTTTTTGTAGACTAATTTCGTGATTGAAAGAACGTCAATGTAAAATTTGTAAAAGTTTTACATGTAATTCCGAATTTCAAACAATTCTGTTTCATTAAAAATGACTGGTTATTCATGCCCTTAAAAGTTTTCGGTCGAACAACCTGTTAAAAAAGCGAAAAAATGGCGCATCTCCCTCGTGTTTTGGCAGAAGACCATTATGAATAATGAATTCCAAACCATTTATTTCAATATATCGGCTACAGCTAGGTGAAAGAAGCAAAATGAACAAGATTGAAAGAAGACCTACGAGAATAATTTCAGATGTACCCAGAAACAAGCCAGGAGAAGAGGATACAACAACGAAGTAAAAAAGTACTCAACAAATATCTATTGTTAGACTTTTTTGGGCTCTTTTAGGTGAAGTGGTTGTTTTACAGGACACTGTGTTCAGTTTCTAGATGACTTGTAACGAATGGAGGCAGTCATTAGTGAAACGCCCATCGAACCAATTCGTTCTCCAGCGAATAAGGTTTTAAAACGTGAAAAGTGAATCAGGCAACAAATAAGAAATTGATCACAGATACATAGAAGGGTCCCACATTTTCATTATATTTAGAAAATATGCCTTCACGAGAACATAAATAAGCTAAGTTTATAATACACCTATTCTATCGTCATGTTGACTTGATAGTAATACTTTTAAATATTTCAAAAACATATTTTAAAAAAATCCAATTTCTGCATACGACATGTACGGAAAAGTAAAATTGTAATTCAGAACGTGAGTCGTCAAGGCGATATTGCAGGAAATGCATTGCCTTTGACGTAAAAGGAATGTGAAACGAAATATTCCATAACTGTATTTAAACAAACATGATAAAGTGATACATACATAATATTTACTTCCATTTTATATTTAATTTTAACACTGTTTAAATAATCTTACTAAAAATAATTCTAATAATATTACCTTGCACGCTTATTTCTCCAGTAGTTTTTTTAAAAGGGAAATTAACCCTTTCAACACCGGAGTTTTTCTTTAGTTTGATATCTCTTCAGTTTGTGAAACTAATCGCTTTGTATTTTGCTTATCGCTTGTGAAGGATATTTTTTTCTGCCAGGTTTCAACCTTATTCCAGCTACATATACTGTAAATATGATTACATATTCCGTTTCGGCTGTTTCGCTTGGACTGGATCCATTTTTATCTTTATATTTATGCGTATTACTCTGTAAATAATATATTAATTTAATATTTTTTTAAATAAAGAATTCCTTGTATGTTTGATTTTTTCCGTGCTGATAAAAATAACCCTTTAGTGCCTAAAATAATATTAAAAAAACTCTAAATTAGTAAGGCAAAAAAAAAGTAAAAATTTTCAAATATTTGTTTAACGTATCTATTATTATCAAGTAATATATAAAGTCAGGAATTAATATATAAATAAGTTGAAACAAGAATGCGGCGCTGAAAGGGTTAACTCTTCAGGATTTAAGTATTTTAGATCCAAAAGCCTCGTCTTGTTTATCGGGAAATCGATGATGGTGAAATGTTATTTTTTTATTATTAAATTAAATTTATTTTTATAAATAACAATTATTTAACTTTTGGAATTGTGTTAAGGAAGTTTTCAGTGGCTTAAGAATTTTTTTTTATTTATTAATAGTAGAAAAAACACTTTAATGAATATTAAGTGTTTTGAATGTTTTTTTTAATTTTTATTTTACGTTTGTTTTCACGAATAAACTTTCTATGGCGATATTAAGTGTGCCATTTTTGATTTTCCGCCAAAACGACATGTTGGTTTATGTTCGTAAATATGGCGTTGTTTACAGTTGTTAACGGTCGTCTTACTAGCCAGTAACATTTTCTACGTCACAATAAAGCTGTTGAATGTTACGTAATGTGCCGTTTTAGATCGTATTTAAAATCAATAATTATGAATGAATTTATACAATGTTTTTTTTAATATGATCAGTGTGTGTATTTGTAGTTTGTGAGAATACCTCATTATTTTAATATCATTTATGTTCTATATTTATTTTCAGTAAGGTTATCATTAAAGAATGATGGAATGTGTGGTATGCTGTTATTAATCTTAGAACAGATCTCGGAAAGAATTACCGAGGAGAATACTGAGCAATGCAATAAGAATACTTAAAACAGATATTTGAATGCATTTACATGAGAAAATAAAAATAAAACTATAGTAAGCAACGAACAAGGTACAATTCACCATTACAATATGCAGTTTAACCTTTAACTGTAAAAATAATATTATGTTTGAAGTGTTTGGAATTTCATGTATTTCCTTTATTATAGTTGTAAACATAGTTATTCTTCAAAATACAATGAAAAAACTCAAAGATAAAAAATATTGCTAGTTTATTAATAATCTCTTCAATTATTCGTAATCCGGTTAAAACGGGATTGAAGGCCATTAACGAATTAATCGATAGGTATCTTAAAAATCCTTATACGATAAACGCAGGTGCTTGAACGTGTATTCCAATATTCTTACAAATTTACTAACAAGTAGAATCGTAAGCTAGAAGCGGCCTGCAGTCCCGTTATTATCCGGATTACCAATAATTTGATTTTTTTTAAAATAAATAAGCAATACTAAGCATTTTTCTCCGTGTACGTACACAGTAAGTATGGGGTAGATACCTACTATAATCTTTTCCAAATATATTCGGAAACATGTTCTCCGGCTTAGATATATCGCGGATCGAACTAAAACTGCAATAGAGACCACCGAATCTTATAAATCGACACTCTAAGCAATAACCCGACTGTTTTCCAATATTTCACGCTACCTTCCGAATTTACGGTCCAAATATTTGAATTATTGCGCGCTGTGTTGGCGCCAGAAATCGCCGTCAGATAAAAGGTGTCTTGTTCAAACAATCGTTTATTACCCCCGAAAACCGCTTTAAAAAAAACTGAACTAATTTCCGGGTGAGAGGTTTTTCCTAGTAAAAAAATAAATCAAATCTAAAGGTTGATGGCTGAGCTGAGATGAATGAGCTCCCTTAGCAATTAATGGGTATTTGTTACCATTAAAAGTATATAATATTATGATCAGCCTGCCCATGGGAGTGATTGGCACTAAATCGGTTAAAAATGGATAGTTATGCATTAATTATGATCTTCTTTTGTTTTCTTTTATTCTTTTTCGTTTTAACTGAATCACTAAGTTCACTTCATGTAATATCATTTTCTTTCATTTTCACTACATTAATAATAATATATGGATGATTTATATAGCGTCGTTTTTCTGCAACATCACCTTAACACATTGTAGTCGGGCGCTTCAAACAATAGACTCTAGCCTATAGCGGGTGTTTTTCGCGAATAGCGCAAAAATATATCACAGAATGGGCAGACAAATTATCGGCGAATATTTCCTCATGACTTTCGTTATTATCTGAAGACATTTTTGAAGGGTAAAAGAAAATATCAATTAAATAAATTCCACTAAAAAAACACGTCTGTTTTGTAACTTTGTATATCATAACTAAAGCACGTGTATATTAGCGCCACTCTATCTTCACAAGTAACGAGTGCCGAGAAAAGTCATTCAGGAAATGATTATTTTAATAACATTCTCGGGATTATCTCATAAGAGAGGTCCAATGAATTTATAACACGTCATAAAAATATAATAGGTACTCATATTCCCAGTACAACTAACAAACAATCTTTGAAATTTAACACGAAAAAATTGCCTAATTATTGCAAGAGTATGTGTGTACATAAAAGAAACAACGGTGTATCTTTTTTTTGTTATATGTGTGTGTAGTTTGTAATGTCTTCAAGCGTTTAGATTAAATAGTCACGGGAAATAATAATAATAATTTTCCTTCCTCGCCTTTGAAGTGGAGCCGGCGTAAAGGGTATTTTTACCAGTCCCGCCGATAAGCACCAGTCGGCCGCGCGGGTAAAAATACCATTCCCGCTCATAGTATGTTAAAGGCGCTGTACAAATATATAAGAGATTTATGTGCCCTGTGCAAATGTAATATTAGGAGGTATTTTAACTGTTAATAAGCTTATATACAATACTGCCGCCATGGTTGGAACCACAGTATCCTCCTTGAAAATCTCAAGGACGATGCTGTGTTTTTTTATTTATTTATGACTGCAGAATAACACTATATCTAAAACATGCGAACACCTTAGCATGCGCGTTCGCTGTACCAAATGTTTGGTGGTTTACTGAGCACCAAATCAAAAACATAATATTTTATTGTACCTACTTACAGTCACTATTTTTTTTTAAGTTCAAGTATATTCAATTACTAAATAAGAAAATAGAAATACCACAATAATTTCATAATGATAATAAACGTTTTACTTCGCGGCGTTCGCGTGTTTTAAGTTTGCCAACTCATTTTTAAAATAAAGCCAAATGTCACTCGAAAAGGAGCTAAAAAGAGCAAAAACTTTGTATAGGCATAAGTTGGTACCGACAATTCACTATCATGGAGGGGAGGGGGGGGGTGGTGGCAGAGATGTACCCATGGACCTAAAAAGCCCTGGACAGAGCATTAATGTGATTTTGTATGAATGGCATTGAAGACAAATTTAGAGTGAGGGGAAATTGCATGGCATAATTATAATATTTTATATTTTGTGGGAACCAACAAATTAGAAGATGAGGAAATCATGATCAACACACATACAAAAACCTACAGTCCGCCTCGGAACAGGAATACCTAGTGAGGAGGACTGAGAACAAACTTTATATTTTTATTTTACTTAATATTGTATCTTTTTTACTTTACTTTATTCTGCTGTTAAAAAAAAAAAAATAAGAATGGCTGTATGAGAAACTTTTGAAATGATTTGTATGCAAAGTGGTGCATAACAAAGTATTTCAATTTTATGTTCGTGTTGTTGTGCAATTAAATCGAATGGTAAATATTAATACAAAATTTAAATAGGTTTTGGCATTTTTCATTTTGATTAAATCTTTCATAAATAGCTCCGTCCGGGGCTTTTTGGGCTTTTCATGTTCATGGATACCCAGAGAGATAGTGGCTTCAGTACAAAAATAACGGTTCCATGACAACTCAAAATATTTCCGATCTCATCACAAGAATTTTCAGAACCAACTTATTCACCACATGATAATTCCTCACAGTCATAAAACATCACAGTAACGATTCAGAATAACCATATCTCAGAAAGGGAAATCTCATCAGATTTGCATACGAAAACTGCGTCAATATAATTTAAATAAAAAATTTAAGGGTCGATTTCTAGAATTGTTACTGTTAACAGGAATGACTGAAAAATAACCAAATTGAATAATTATTTTTTTAATAAAAATATATAGCAAATATCTATTACGGACTCTTTTATTTATTTGTTTTTAAATTGATAAAATATAGGCAGTTAAAGAAGACGATTTTTCATGTTTTTAGAGACAATATTGGCATTTTTTTTGAAGTTATAATAATTATTAAAAAAATGATTTAAAAGGGTATTTTGATAGTATATTATAGTTGGATTAAATTTTATTTAAAGATCACCTATTAAAATCCAAAAAAATGTATTTTGATAATGTTTTAATTAAATATTTTGTATTTTTTTATATTAATTTCGTAGATTAACGTGGATCTTTTATTAATAATTAAATTAACTGGCCAAAGTTGCATCAAAAATCAGGAAAAAAACATTTATTTAATGGCCTATATTTTATCATTCAAAACACGAATAAATAAAGAAGACATATGCATATTAGATATTTGCTCTACCTTTTGATTTAAAAAGAAATCATATTATTTTATTAGTACTTTTGCGAAAGAATATTTGATTAGTTATTCAATGAGTTTTTTTGGCAAAAGCAGAATTTTATATGCCCATTTAAAAATTTACTAACGCCTCCATATCCTAAGAATGCATCAGCAAATCATTTAAAAAATGATCTATGAAATTTGCTCGTGATAAGCGCTCTAGCGGTGGATAAGCGAGCCAAACGTCTGTGGCGACAATATTCAAATTTCAAATTTGGTCGCAACCTTTGGGCTAGAGCCCTCAATATTTGATGAACCTACTCGATTCTGTGCAAAGGAGGACGGTCCTTCTAATAGACAATTCACTATTAACAGACCGATTATCATATCTAATGCACAGACGCAAAGTGGGCATGCTGTGTCTGTTCTACAGGTATTTTAGGGAGCTACCAGCATCTATCCCCGTTGACCCCAGTTGATGTTGACTAGCTACCGAGCTACCGGCATCTGTTTTCCTCTTTCATACAATCCGGGCCTCTTAAAAAGCCGCATAAATAAATCCCTTCCTCCAGCGCCTACCATGACCCACCTCAAAACTTTGCCCAACAATGGGGCGTCATCCTTCCCCCCCTTTACACTGTAACGACAGGGGCGCTTTTGTGAGGTGTTTTAATTTGTTTTTTTTTTTGTCTAAAACCGCACAATCCCAACTGCTCCCAACCATCTGGAGCCAGTGACACTAAAGCAGCCCTAATTGGGGTACGTTGTGAGACTGATAGTAGTGGGGAGGGGAAGGAGATGTAGAAGAGGATAGAGGGAAAGTATTTAGCTATTCAGATCTGGTCTCCAAACACTACCAAAGCTATTTCAAGCAACGTTTCAATTCTGAAGGCTGTTCTTCCACCAGGGCGATACTGAGACTATCTTCCACTCTGAAACGTGCTGGAATATGCGAATATACTATATAATATTTTAAATGAGTAAATTGTGAAATTATCTAATTTAATCCAATAAAATTTATTTGCGCACGCCGGGATTTAATGATAATGGCTTTAATGATTTGGTGATAATGGCTGCATGAAATACTACGTCTCAGCTTGGCCTAAAGAATTGGACAAAACAATGTCAAAGAGTTGATCGTAAGGATGCTCTAAATAAAACTGTGCCGTTATGCAGAAAATCGGCGTTTTCAAAATAACGCTATTTTTGTGTGAATCCATTCAAATCCATACGTGCCATATCCATCATAATCCACACATACCATATCGTGCCATCCAAATCCATACGTGCCATATCCAACTACATTCACAGCAAAAATCGCTTCAAAATCTCAACCACAGATGATGATAGCAGTTGTGGTGACGGCCGATAGTGCGCTCTCAATACAAGCCGACCATTACTTAAATGAAACTGACGGTTTGTTCGATCGGCGCTTCGCATATTTGTCATTAATATTGTAGATAAAGTTTTTTCTGCATTGTGTTGTTTTTCAATATGTTGTAATAAATTAAGAATTTTTGAAAATTAAAAATTCGTAGTAAATTATAGTTTGACTAAAAATTTTTTTTAGTCAAACTCTAAAATATTTCTTTTTGGAAAATATATATTTTTTACGTGTATTTTACTCTAAACTTATGAATGAATTATTACTATTAATATAAATAACTTATTAATATAAATTTATTTGAATTTCAGTGTTCACTGCTGTTACATAAAATCTTTAACAGTAAATATCTCAATACTAACTTTTTTAATATTCAGCTGTTTTCGGTATAAGGACTTAATTGATAAATATGCTAGAAAAAGTCGAATCTCCTAGACGATTGCCATAAATAAAAGGGTAGCACAGTGAATGACGAACAAAGAAAACTTTGGAGGATTGGTTATCATTGCCAGTTTGTCTATGGAATTGAACTATGTCAACATTGTCTATGGAATTGAACTATGAACATAACAATAAAGTTATCCTTAAATTAAATTTAAGTGGTGCAATATTGGTGTGTGAACATAGTCAAGCAATACATCGTTTTAGAAGAAGTGGTAAATGAATGTATTCAAATAATTGGTTTTTCGTTGTCTTGAGTAAACAAGATGCAATATATCTTTTAAATTAAAAGTTTTGACAGAAGGAAACCACAGAAACACATCAAAATAGACAGGAGAAAGTTTTATTAATAAAGCCACAGATGCAGTTATTGCTTTAATTACAGCTATTGCTCCCATGACAACCAATCAGAATACCGCCACTACGCGCTCTACCAGGGCAAATGTGACGCAAGATGCAAATGAAAAAAATCTATCTGACAATATTCAAAAAATGTTCAGAAAGGAGTTTGATTAAATGAAAACCTGTTTTGAAAATAAATTAGAAGAGCAATCCAAAATCTATGAGAACAAAATGGATGAATTATTAGAAAAGAACTTGATTATCCTGAAACAGATGAAATTTTTTTTTGAAAAATATGATGAACTAAATACAAAATGTGAGAATATGATAATTGAGAATAAATGTCTCTCCGAAAACATATAAAATAAAAGCGACGACCTGAAAAATGACATCAAAAAAATAACTTTAAATGAATCTTATGCTGAGAAAGTAAAAAAACATGAGCCTATGGTAATGATTAAACCGAAAAATAAACAAGAAAATGTCAAAACTACAATGGAAATTAAAAAAAATATTGATCCCATAAACTGCGGTGTGACGGGTGTAAGAAACGCAAAAGATGGTGGAATAATAGTTGAATGTAAAAATGCGTCGAATATAGACAAGATGTGTGAAGAGGTAAAGGGAAAATTAGGAGACAAATACGATATTAAAAAAATTACAGCGAAGAAACCAAGTATCAAAATTGTTGGAATAACACAGAAGCAAGACAGAGGGGAAATCGAAACAAAAATAAAATCACAAAATGAAGACATATTCGAAAAAAGTTCAAATATTGAAGTAACTTACATAAAAGAGTTTAAAAATAAAAGAGACCAGATAAATTATACAGTATATGCGGAAGTCGACGGAAACACTTACATGAGAATAATAAAGGCCGAAAAGATATATATAGGATGGGACAGATGCCGGGTGTACAATAATATAAATATAATGAGATGCTTTAAGTGCAACGGGTTTAACCATAAAGCGCTAAATTGTAAAAATGAGATTTCATGTCCAAAATGTGCAAAATCCCATGACATCAAAAACTGCGACGAAGGGTATGATTGTTGCATCAATTGTAAAAAGGCAAACGAAAGATTGAAATTAAACTTAAAAATTAATCACCCTGTATGGAGCATAGACTGTCCCGTATATTGTCGTAAACTTGAACAAGAGAACAGAATGATAAATTTTTTAGATTAAATTCAAACTTCATAACAATATATTCTTTAAACATCGCTAGTTTATTAGCACATATCGAAGAAGTCAAAGACATGCTAAAAAAATACAAACCGCACATGGTGATGATGAGCGAAACCTGTATTACAGAAGACATTAACCAAAATGAAATAACATTTCAGGGCTATTCGACAATTAGATGCAACTCATTTAGCAGGCATATAGGTGGAGTTATCATTTTAATTCAAAACAATATCTCTTACAAAGTCATAACAAATGCGGTCCTAGATAATAATAATACCTGGATACTGGCTATTAAAATTCAAAGGGATTTTAAGCGGGGAACCTATGCAGCTATTTATCATTCCCCAAATCAAAATGTTACAAAATTTTTAGATTTTTTTGAAGAATGGTGTCGCAAACAAATAAATACAAGAGACTTAATAATTATCTGTGGAGATTTTAATATTGATATGATGAAATCCAATACAAAAAGCACGAGATTACAAAGCATCATAAATTGCCTAGGTTGGAAACAACTGGTCAACACTTATACAAGAATGGGAATAAACTCTAAAACAATGATTGATTTAGTAATTTCAAATGACTTTTATGCGGAAGTTAATGCTGTAGAAGAACTAAAAATATCTGATCACGAAACTATTGCTACTAAAATTAAATATAAAAGTCCAAAGCCACAGGGAATAAGAAATATAACGTATAGGAAAAAAAATAACTATAATAAGGATACGTTGTGTACAGCATTACAAAACAAAAAATGGATCTGCGATAACCAAGGAAATTTAGACAGAAAAGCCGATGAACTAGTAGGACATCTGAAAACAGTAGTAAATGAGCTAATGCCTTTAACTAATATTATATTAAAAGATACAAATAAATGGTATACGAAATCCCTACATATTCTACAAAAACAAAGGGATACAGCCTATAAAGCCTGTAAAATACAATTCACTGAAGAAAGGTGGGAAACCTATAAGAAACTTAGAAACATGTATAGTACAGAAATAAAACATACCAAAAATTCGTATATCAGGCAAAAAATAATTACCTCTCAAAGTGACTCAAGAAAAATGTGGACTACACTTAAAGAAATTATAAGCGGCAAACAGAGGGAAAACATTAAGGAAGTTCGGTTTCCAGATGGAGTTGAAGATGATACACTTAAAATAGCCCAAAAATTTAACACAAATTTTGTACTTAGTGTCGAAAACATAACTAAGAGTATTCCATTAGTCGCAGATACCTCTTCTCAATCATCGGAAAAAAGGGAGAATAAAAATATTTTCAGGTTTAGTAAAATTGACAATGAGTATTTAATGAAAATCATTAAAACAATGAAACCAAAATCATCGCCGGATGGAATTACTATAAGCATAATCAAAGATGCACTGCCAGCTATAGGAGACAGATTAGTTGCACTAATAAATTAATCTCTGACTAAGGGAATTTTTCGGCAGTCATGGAAAACCTCCATAATAACACCAGTGCCCAAAATAATAAATGCTAAAAATTTCGAAGACTTCAGACCAATAAATGGATTGCCTAAATATGAACAATTACTAGAATGCATTGTGAAAGAACAGATGAGTAAATTTATAGAAAAAAATAACATTCTAGTAAAAGAACAATCTGGGTTTAGAAATAAATATTCCTGTGAAACAGCAATAAATTATGTGATAAATGAATGGAAAACAGCTATGGATCAGAAGAAAATCACAATAGCAGTGTTCTTGGATTTTAGACGTGCTTTTGAAACGATAGACAGAGAAAGACTAATAATGAAATTGAAGGACATAGGAATTCGTGCTAATGAATTGCAGTGGTTTATTGATTACTTAAAAAATAGAAAACAAAAAACCAAAATTGGAGATACTATCTCTGAAGAACAAGAAATCAACATTGGAGTTCCTCAAGGATCTGTTTTGGGACCGCTCCTATTTATTTTATATATTAATGATATAGTGAAGTGCTTAAAGTACTGTTCCATCAAACTGTTTGCAGGTGACACACTTTTATATATTGTACTTTATATATTTATTTGACGGCCGGCGTGGTCTAGTGGTATACGCTTTTGACTACAGATCCGAAGGTCGCGGGTTCGAACCCGGCGTGCGCAAATAAATTTTATTTGATTAATTTGTGTTATTTCACAATTAATTAATTTAAATAATATATAGTATATTTGCGGCACGTATTCGACGTATATGTATTCGACGGCCGGCGTGGTCTAGTGGTATACGCTTTTGACTACAGATCCGAAGGTCGCGGGTTCGAACCCGGCGTGCGCAAATAAATTTTATTTGATTAATTTGTGTTATTTCACAATTAATTAATTTAAATAATATATAGTATATTTGCGGCACGTATTCGACGTATGTGTATTCGACGGCCGGCGTGGTCTAGTGGTATACGCTTTTGACTACAGATCCGAAGGTCGCGGGTTCGAACCCGGCGTGCGCAAATAAATTTTATTTGATTAATTTGTGTTATTTCACAATTAATTAATTAAAAATAATATATAGTATATTTGCGGCACGTTCCAGAGTGGAAGATACTCTCAGTATCGCCCTGGTGTAAGACCACCATTCAGAATTGAAACGTTGCTTGAAATGGCTTTAGCCGTGTTTGGTGACCAGATCTGAATAGCCAGGTACTTCCCCACCTTCCTCTTTCCCATCTCCCTCCCCTCCCCAATACCCTCAGCCTCACAACATACCCCAATTGGGGATGCCATAGTCTCACTGGCTCCAGACGGGAGCAGTTGGGACTCTTGTGCGGTATTACTGTAAAAAAAAAAAAAAAAGTTCCAGAGTGGAAGATACTCTCAGTATCGCCCTGGTGTAAGACCACCATTCAGAATCGAAACGTTGCTTGAAATGGCTTTAGCCGTGTTTGGTGACCAGATCTGAATAGCCAGGTACTTCCCCACCTTCCTCTTCCCCATCTCCCTCCCCTCCCCAATACCCTCAGCCTCACAACATACCCCAATTGGGGATGCCATAGTCTCACTGGCTCCAGACGGGAGCAGTTGGGACTCTTGTGCGGTATTACTGTAAAAAAAAAAATATATATATATATATATATATATATATATATATATATATATATATATTATGGCAAATAATATTGAAGATGCGCTGTCAAAAATACAAAATGAATTATCTAAGTGGTTAAACATAAATAAATTGAAATTAAATGTAACTAAAAGTAAATTCATGGTATTAGGGAAAAAACTAAACGTACATACTGTCCTAAATATAGACAATCAAAATATTGATGAAGTAAAAGAAATTAAATACTTGGGAATCATAATAGATAACAAGTTAAAATTTAACACTAACTTTGAAATTTTAAATAAAAAAATTGCGAAAAAGGTTAATTTCTTAAGTAGGATAAAAGGAAAATTGGACATTAAAACAAGGATATTGGTCTACAATACCACTGTAGCATCCCATCTGAATTATTGTACAAGTGTAATATTTCTAAGTAACAAAACCCAAATTAAGAGAATGGAAGTAATCCAGAACAGAGGCATGAGGTCAATACTGTGTTGTAGTAGGTACACCAGAATAAAAACCATGCAACGTCAACTCAATCTTTTCAGTGTGTGGCAACGATTAGTTTATAATACCTTAGTGTTTATTTATAAGCTAAAAAATAAAATGTTACCTGACTATATGTCAAAGCATGTTAGAATTAATAGTACAGTTCATTTATATCCTACGAGAAACTGCAACGATTTTAGGCTTCCTAAAACACATTTATCGGGAACACAAAACAATATTTATTATAAAGGTTTTAAAATGTTCAATGAACTCCCGGTAATTGTTAAGAAGCTAAAAGTTTTTCGTGGATTATGTCTCAATGTTGTAAAATCTAAATTTTAGTATGTAAGTAGTAAATAATATTGTAGTAGTCATTGAAAATAATGTATTAGGTATAAGATGTAAAATTTTATAACTAAATAAAATATACATTAAGAAAAAAAAAAAGTTTAAATAGATTGTTGGTTAAATGATTCTGCGGTTCTCCAAATCCGCAGAATCCGAGGTTGCGTGATTATTTTAGTGTGAAATAACGAGAATTTGGATAATTCTAATTTAGTTTTTTATTTTAACAAAACTTACTTATAATAATTTTACGAACAAATAAATCGCGTACGCTAGAGGAGGTTTAGGGTCAACCCGACGGCAAGACTGCTGAAGCCAGAATAATATTATTTGCCTCGCGAGGTACCGCGCGCAGGTTTACAATGATAACAGCCTCACAAGAATGTCGATAAATATAACATTGTAGTTACTTTCGGGAGATGCAAACTCCTTATAATTTACCCTACCAAACCTTTAAAATTAATAAAAAAATACTCATGATAACAACCTCCTTTGTACGTGATGGGTTTTGGAATTTTTCGCATAGGAAAAATTCATAGGAAGAAAATTTATTATTATGTACCCGCTTTAAATAAATTATTAATATTTGTCGCTAAATATCATAATAATAATGCACAGAAGTATATTTTTTTTACATTAAAAGTGTTCTAAACAATTTTTGGTGACATCTACATATTTCCGGAAAATTCCAGAGCAGCTTTTGCAAGTCGACGACTCGATAATCGTCAATGTTATTTGCTTCATAGGTAAGCGGTTAATAGTGGCTATGAGGCAAATAAGAAGACATAAGTAACAGGTGTTTAACTGTTTATAATTTCATACAATATTTTTACTTATTCATGTAAAGGAAGACATGGCATGATCAAGTGAATCAGATACTTGAGTCGGGCCATGTCGAGAGTCAGAATAGAAGAAGAATATGAATGAGGCAAGGATGGTCTGCCAAGACCAAGTTTTTTGGCGGTCCGTTCTCTCTGCCTACCCCTGCAGTAAAACGGCGTGAAGGTCATTTGGTTGGTTAGTTAGTCAATTAATCGTTCCTTATCACTTGTAGTAAAATGTAATGTGTATATATACAAAATATAATAATATAACATATTATTTTATATACCATAATACAAAAAAAAAATATTATTTTAACGAAATAAAACAAAAATAACATTTGCAAAATTATTCAAAGAGTTGCACGGTAGTAAAATTGATTATTTTAAACATTACTAGCGTAAACTTTTTTATATAGAAATATATGGTTTTAGATTAAATAACTAGAATAATTCAAAATACACAAAAGCACAAATGTTCCAAATATATTTTCTCCACTTTTTGTCTTTTTGTGTACATAGTGTGTTTGTCGCTTTGTGATACAAAACTGAGCTTGAATAAAATAACTCCGGAGTCATTGAAACTTGCAAATAGCGCGTATCCCCCCATACATTTACATTTCAAAGGATAATTCTGTGAATTTCCACGCTGACAGAGAGATAACAAACAAATTCACCTTTTAACTGTAATGTTTTTTAAACCAACTAGTTATCTGCCGTGCTTATTAAATACGGGGCGCATTTAAACTTTCTGCTTATTATCGGGATGTCCTTAAGTATACATTTTATCGTTTGAGGGTTGGTTTTATAATCGGTCATTAAATCTATCGATCGTTCTCCAAATTTCCCTTGTAATAATTAATGGTTCTATCGAAACCTTATCGTTATAACGGCAAAACGGAACCTTCCTAATATCGCTTGAAGCTCTTGTGTGTACATTAACATTAATATTATTAATTTTTCAAAAGAAGCAAACACATTTTGACTTGAAAATGTAAATAAATGAAACGAAAATACTTAGTTGTAAGTCACTTTATTGATCTATTTTCACAGTCTACCGCTTTTTCTACTTGATTTAACCTGTTACAATATATAAATTTTCTGACTTCTATGACGAATTTTTTTTCGTATGCTCTTATTACACCTTGTATGCGAATGTCACATGAGTCCGAGATAGTATGCATATTGTTATATATATATATATATATATTGTTTTATGTACTGCATATGCATACACATTCAGCGAAGACTGAAAGTGGTAAAAGAAACATAGGCCACGAGGGTGTACACATATACAACCTCCATCCCAATAGCTTGACATCAGTAAATAGAATGAATATATTTAAGAAAAAACTGTATGACTTAAATATCAGCGAGAAAATTAAAATGTACTTATCTAAGTTAGATTGAAAACAATAATATTTAGATATTTATTTTTAATGTGTACTTTTAAGTGAAGAAAGTGAAATGAATATATTTTAATTAACTTTAAATTTTTTTTTTTTTAATTTAAAAAAATTTGTATTCTTATATACATGGTAAAATAAATTTGTTCCAGTGATAGTTCAACTCCAGACTGACAATAAGACATAAATTGAAGAATACTCCGTTATTTGGATAGCTTTCTCAGAATTCAGTAGAGAGCTTATCCGATGCGAATAATTCAGATTGGAAAACTGTTCAGCAAGTTTGACTGCTCACTTAATATAGTACAGAAGCTTTTACTTCAGCACTTAATATAGTACACAATGAGCACCAACTATTCCATTCAATAAACTCCAATCCGTGGACCGTGAAAAATTATACTTCTTGAGAATTATCCCGGAAGCTTGCAGAGTACATTTATTTAGCTGTTTTTTTGTTCTTAATATTTCCTAATCATCTGACTTTCACCCACCTTTTCTATTATTGTGAATTGTATAGATTCTTTGCTTTAAAATTATGTATAAGGATCAAATATCTTAGCTAGGTTTTGAGATAGCCAGAGGAGGAAGTTAGCTATGAGCTTCACAAATGCAGTGAATAGAGCTTGTTTGGAAGTCCGCAAGATGGCAGCTGGTAGCCAGTGGTTGCCAGGACCAGTTAGAAAGCTCCCAGACAAATTTCTTGATTTAACACAAATAACCTATTCTTTAAAATCTCCT
Organism: Hesperophylax magnus; assembly: GCA_026573805.1. Classification (NCBI taxonomy): domain Eukaryota; kingdom Metazoa; phylum Arthropoda; class Insecta; order Trichoptera; family Limnephilidae; genus Hesperophylax; species Hesperophylax magnus. The sequence goes on from JAIUSX010000107.1 coordinate 136,525, forward strand.
TCCAGGACGAGTTGGAGAACTGTTTGTGGGAACACAACACCTATGAAGGTTCTACAAAAACGCTATATAATATTATAAGTTGATTTGTGTATGATTCGCAAAAAAACACGATGTAGACAAAATTTAAAAAAACATTTACATTAGGTGAATTTTAAGAAAAAAACCCTCCTCATTTGCTGCCTACCTTTTATAAAATGCGAATATCAAGCTGGTATTACTGTCTAATTTGAATATTCATACACGTGTACGAGAATCACGCTTTTCAAAATGCCTTCAAATCGTTTATACAATAACACACTTTCATGACTATGAAATATCGTGAAGTTATCTTACTTAATTAATTAATCACCTTTTTACGAATAATTAATCAACGTGATTAATGGAATATTAATATTAAAATAGATAGGCCTGTTCAGACTGATGATAAGTTTCTACGCATTTCCTTCCACAAATATCTCTCGTTCCCTTTAAAAAGCACTGAAGTAAAAACCTGTTAAGAAATTTACTAATGAACAGTGTTCGATCTTACAGCTTGATTTATTAATACTTTTTCATCAGCAGGTTTCACTTATACCTCAATTTCACCAGGAAAACATATAACGGGCTTATAATAAAATAGACATAGATATTAAACATACTAAAACTACCTGTGAAGGTACTAGACAAAGTGAGATCCCTCGGCCACGTGGTGGCTTCTCGCAGACGATAAATCATACATTGACTTCAATAGTTATTACATAATAAATCTTTATTGTGATTTATTAGCAACCATATCTAAAAATATATGTTAAATATTCCAAACACAAGCTAACGCTCCCATGGAAGAGTAGTATTTAAACCTCTTAATATGTAGAAACCCAATGTAAATACGATTCTATATGTAATTTTTTTAATAAAAAATAATGTACAGTGGTTCAAAAAATAAAACAATATATACCAGTACCCAAAATGAAGATAATAGAATTGCATCGATATAAGTAGATGTTTATAACTCGCCTCACTAGGTAAGCCCGTATAGAGGTAGTAATTTTGCAAATTATTTTATAATATATATAAATATACACTTATACGATAAGATATATTATTTTTATATATACAGATGATATGATTGTATAAAAATTAGTGAGGATTGTTTTAGTTTAACGTCAAACATTCTCATAGTAAATGTGTCGTAAGGGTGATACACACAAGTACCGTAAAGCTGACCGGAGGTCCCGATACACGGAGGCGGAAGATGTCGCTTCGGTTTGTAATTTGTTTAACTGTGTGTTAAAAATAACTGTGAGTAAAGCCCGATCTTATGGTCTTCTTGTAGATAAGTAATATATTGTCTGCTGATAGTCGACTATTTCTACCTAGCATGGTGTAGAGTGCTGATATTACTTTTTCATTGATCTACTTAGACCACTTTAATTTAAAGTCTAATGTTACTCCGAGGTATTTAATTGATTTTTCCCGTGGAACCTTTTCCCCAAACAGTATTTGTTAGACGAAGTTATTCAGTACTCTTGGGGAGTTTACGTGCAATGACGATTGAATTTGATATGAGTATTTTGCAAGATTACCTACCTTTTTTGTTATCATACTGGCTATGCCAGTGGCCGTATTTCGCATTCAAATTACCGGCTATAATAGTCGGGACGTTTTCAGAGAGGAGTGAGTCTAGTTCAGAAGAAATCAAATATCGTTTGGGACGACTATATACAGATACGAATTTAATTGGGCCAGAAGAAGCATTGATTTTAAGTGCGGTGGATTCAATATTATCGTTAGAGATTGAATGTGCTAGACAATGGGCAATTTTACTTTTTACGAAAATAGCGGTACCGCTTCCTTTAGTGGTGGTTCTGTCGTCATGGAATACGTTATAATTTGGTATTCTTAGATTGCGTGATGGTTTAAGCATTTCATTTATCAGAAAAACGTCTAGATTATAACCGTGAAGAAATTCTACGATTTCTTGTGTGTGCCATTGGCATTCCAGTACGCTGTTTGTAAATTTGAGTTGTTGACACGTTGTCTAGCCATTGTATTTATTTGTGAATGTTTGAATGGAGCTCAGCTCTTTGGTGTCCGATTGTATGAGGAACTTTATTTTGGTAGCTCGTTCAATTAGACGGCCGGCATAGTCTAGTGGTAACGCATCGGACTGCCATTCCGAAGGTCGCGGGTTCGAACCCGGCGTGCGCAAAATAAATTTTATTTGATTAATTTGTGTTATTTCACAATTAATTAATTAAAATAATATATAGTATATTTGCGGCACGTTCCAGAGTGGAAGATACTACCAGTATCGCCCTGGTGTAAGACCACCATTCAGAATTGAAACGTTGCTCCAAATGGCTTTAGCCGTGTTTAGTGACTAGATCTGAATAGCCAGGTACTTCCCCACCTTCCTCTTTCCCTTCCCCACTTACCTTCAGCCTCACAACATCCCCCAATTGGGGATACCATAGTCTCACTTGCTCCAGACGGGAGCAGTTGGGACTCTTGTGAGGTATTCACTATAAAAAATTTTAAAAAAAAAATTAGGGTTTGTAGTTCATCAGCTCTGGACTTCAATAAAGGCGGGGGGTATGAGAGGCACCCAGGAGCCCTTGAGGGGGTTTGATTAGACGATCTAGCCGAAATTAATAGTTTTTTAATTGGGTTCTGGGAGGCCGTTGGTCTTGATGGGAAGAACGGTGTTTGAATAAATGTGACGCAAACCAGGGAACTGAGACGGAAAGTGGACTTTGAAAGGGTTATTCACTGTATTTTGCTATTGTTACTGACTTTGTCTGCTGGATTGGCTAAGAAAGTGATGACTCATTAATACCGTGGGTTTCATGACGGTAGTCGTATTGCCGGTTTTATTAACGGTAAACTCTTGAGTTACGGCTCCTATAGTTGTTATTTTGGTTATGCTTTGGCCTTGCAAGGAAACCTTTATAATTGGATATATGTGGACCCTCACAGAGGGCACACTTGGCAGGCGTGTCACTCGATTTTTTGCAATCGAAAGACCTGCACATTTCACACATTGCTCGAGACCATGGCTGCAGTAGGCGAAATGTCCTTGGTTCTGGCAACGTAAGCATCCCCATCCTATTTTTGTTCCTCAGGCTTTCTACCTGAATCCTCATATGGAAGACAATTTTCAGATCGTTGAATTTGTTGCTGGTCGTAGAGTTGACATACTTAATAGTAATATTAATAGAAAGTTCATTTTTTTGAGATTGGTGAGGTTGTTTGCTGCTTTGACACCGTTTTTCAATTTTGCTTCGTTCATCAGAATGGATTTGGAAGTTGTTAAATCCTTGAATTCGATCTTGATGGGCCTTGTTTGGTCAGGTTTATTGAATCTCAATCGGTAAATTTTAATCTCATTTGAATTAAAGGTGTTTTCAAAACTCTCCAGGGAAGATGAAACCTTCTGTGTATCTTCGGTGTTTCTCGTTGCAGTTGACTGTAAATTGCTCTCAGGGATGTTGAATATTTTAGATCTTGACTTCCTTTCGTCCAACTCAGTTAGCATCTCACAGATGTCGGTCACATTGTTTACAGGTGACGGAATTTGAGAAGGAATATTTTTGTGCATTTCTTTATATGCCTTCAATTCACCTTCCAAGGTGCCAGTTTTGGCAGCTACCGCTTCCGACATGCCATCCCAATTGCGGCTAAGATTTCACATGATATTGGAGTGATTTTTTCTATTTGGTCTTTGTTAAATTTATCACTAGGGTCAAGAAGTACCTTCTTTATAGCGTTAATGTTGATTAACACTCTCGAATTTACTAACTGTATCGAACATGAAAACATGATATTATTGCAATATTATAAAATTTGCAATTTGAAAAATGCATCAAAATATTCGGTTACTAGGCGATTCAAGCCGGAAAAAAAAGAATATTGAACACCTGAAGCTGACTCATACAAACACCTGTGTTTAGAACAGTAAACAAGTTTTTTTTGTTTGTTGTTATTGATGTCACAAGAATGCTTGTTGGTGAAATTATAAATACCCAGTTAACACAAAATATTGGGTCAGTCAAATTTCAAAAATTAACACGAGTGGACGGATCACCTCCAGTTAAAACGCAATCTGTTAATTATAATTATAAATTCCTGAGTGTCAACTGAAATCTGCAGTCGTTTCTGTTCCTCCATCACGGCACAATCATTTTAAAGATTACAACTATTTCTAACGAGCTGTTTACGGCCGGCACTCTATGAGCTGAGCCAGACGCATCTGTTATCATTACAATAATGAGGCGTCTCAGTGTGCCGGCTCTTATAATCAAATGACCTGGCTACCGACTGAACCAGCCACAGATTCTTACAACCTAAAGGCTGACGAATACCTGCTGGCTACCGACTGAACTGCCCACTGCCGGTGATCACCTAGAGGCTGCCAATCCCTGCTGCATTGATGCTGACAACCTAGAGGCTGATGAATTCCTCCTGGCTACCGACTGAACCAGCCACAGATGCTGACAACCTAAAGGCTGACGAATACCTGCTGGCTACCGACTGAACTGCCCACTGCCGGTGATCACCAAGAGGCTGGCCAATCCTTGCTGCATTCATGCTGACAAACTAGAGGCTGATCAATTCTTCCTGGCTACCAACTGAATTAGCCATTGATGCTGAAAACCTAGAAGCCGGCCAATTCTTCCTGGCTACCAACTGAATTAGCCATTGATGCTGAAAACCTAGAGGCCAGCCAATTTTTCCTGGCTACCGACTGAATTAGCCATTGATGCTGAAAACCTAGAAGCCGGCCAATTCTTCCTGGTTACCAACTGAATTAGCCATTGATGCTGAAAACCTAGAAGCCGGCCAATTCATCCTGGCTACCAACTGAATTAGCGATTGATGCTGAAAACCTAGAAGCCGGCCAATTCTTCCTGGCTACCAACAGAATTAGCCATTGATGCTGAAAACCTAGAAGCCGGCCAATTCTTCCTGGCTACCAACTGAATTAGCCATTGATGCTGAAAACTTAGAGGCCGGCCAATTCTTCCTGGCTACCGACTGAATTAGCCATTGATGCTGAAGCCTAGAGGCTGGCCGATTCCTGCTGGCCACTAACTGAACTGGCCACTGCTCCAGTAGTCGCCTACGCCATTTACCGTATCGTATGGCGCGATGATGCACAATGTGCACCAATCTGAAATTATCGCTGAAAGGATTCCGATTATATCAGTTTTCTATCTGTGTTTTAAATCCCAGTTGTATTGAAATACATATAACTATTTCTTGTGAATTGGGTTGGCTGTAAAAAATAGGAAGTACCTAAAAGCTACACCTCTTTGTACGTTCTGTACATCAGTACAAAACTTGTAATTAAAATGTGAATTTTGATTCGAATCGTCTTTCTTTTATGATGGTTTGGATAGAACACCTCACGGTGTTTTACTTAAATCATTACCCAGGTTGAGGACTGATGTGTGCCGGTGCTTATTATTTACAGTCTTTTCTTGTGCAGGCAAACACGTCTCGTACACTAACGATAAATTTATTGGGAGAATATTTTTTACACAGGATTCACACGGAACTCGCAGTGTTACGACGGTAGAGAGTAGTCAATTACGGGATTAGGATGCTAGATACAGAATGAATTAAGCCATTCACGGTTAGCAGCTACTGCTCTAGCAGTAATACCAGTGGAATAAAATATTGCCAAGGAAAAATATTTGTAATGCAAATTAAAGCAGTCCTTCTGCAGTAGCTTTTCAAATGATATTATTTTGTTCATTAAGCACATCTAAATTTATATCTCCAAGTATGAAATGAATCGATGTTTCGCATAGCATTAAAATTAGAGTGTCAAAATGCTTCAAGGAATTAAATAAATAATATTTAGTATATAATAATATTTTTTCAAGGAGCTTGAACATAAATGAAAACAAATAAGATTCAGTACGTAAATTAAGCGCCCCTGGGGTGATATTTCACAAGAACGGCGCTATACAAATTGTCCAATATTATTATTATACCATGGATCAGTTTTATACTGAATGAGTCACTAGTATGATAAAAAAGATATACATTTTTGATTTGTATTTAAAACTGTAAATATTAAAGTTAATATGTTGATAAAATCGAATGTACAAATTGATGTTACATGTATTCTTATAATCTGTAACGTAAGAAGTAATATAAATTAATTTTAAAAATATTTCTTCATTGATGTACAGGAGAATATTAATTTATTTATAGGGATCCTTTGTGTAAGGATTGGTGACTTTATTAAAACATATTTTTTACAGCAATTGTCATTTTCTGTGAAACTAGATATTAGTATTTCATAATAACATATTAATTGTATTTTATATTTTTAATGATACAGAAATTTTGTGATGTGAGAATTTAATCATAGAAATAAAGGTTATTAGGAGAACCAGTATCTTTATACGATGATTATTTTCTACAATATAATGCTTAGTATGAAATATGTTGAGTGAATAATATTTTATGTTGTAGTGAGTTTTAGAGCAACAGAATTAATAGTATTAATTAAATATAGAGACAATTTTACCTTGATTAGTTGTATATTCTATTTTTTCTTTTGCTAAAATAAACATGGCATTTAATTTTGTCGTTCGTTGTATATCTGGTATCTATATTCCACTTCATTTTTATTATTTTCGTCAGAGTTTTTAAACTTTTTTTATCCTTATTATCACAGTCTTTGAAAAAATGTTCACCAGCGCAGTGCATACACTATGTTTTTTCCCTTATGAAGGCATCTAACAGAAGTATGTCTAAAGTCTAAGCATTACACTAGAGGATGAGCATCTTCCACCTGGATCCTCTGGTATCCCACATAGATTTTTTTAACCACAAATTTAATCACAATCGACTTCTGTCGTGTAATTATATTTACTAGCAGTTGAAAACCCGCTCCGCGGGTTTTTTGCTGCTGGGCCCTGCGGGCGGCACTTCGTTGTGCTTCGCCCAGTTTAAGTGATACTAACAACAGTTACATTTAATAGATAGATATAAGGTCATTCACAGAGAGAGGGTGAGTATATATTGTTAAAACACGGAACAGGAAGGAGTTAATGAATAATAAAATGCTCAATTTAGGGATAATAAGAATGACAGTTATTTGAGTGAATGAAATTTTACGTATTTGTGATGCATTATTTCAAATGAAACACTATTATTGACTATATGACTACAACTGATATTAACTGTTATCGTACCTAATATAATTTGCTCATAGGAGACTTGCAATGCTTAAATATGTGTTACAACCGTCAATGTCTATAAGTAGAATCAATATCGTATAGTTTGTCATAACAATTAAAGATAGTTTTAACAAAGTTTACTGAAATAATAGATTATTATATATTGATTAATTGTACCCGTGTTTATGAATAAAGAAGGGATGCGATGAAGGGGTGCGATGAGATAAGCAGTCGGTTTAATTAAAAGGTGTTAATTTTACTCCAACTGATGGTAATTCTTTACCTACAACTGTTACTGTATCTAATAAAGTTTAAAGTTAGATTATATATACACCTTTATCAGGAGAGTAAAAATTTATATATAAAGGTAGATTATTACAATATGGCGCCCCTGAGGTGATATCTCACAAAAGCGGCGCTATACAAATTGTCCAATGAATAAATAAATATAATGTTTACATTTTATTGTGAACATATGCATTGATATACAACGAAAATAGATAAAATAATGTTATCCGATTAAACATCATTTTATTAAAAAACAAATAACTTTGTTAACATCACTTTATTATATACAACCAATACATGTTTCATCAACGAAGTTCACCTCATCAAGAGTAAGTATACACCGAAGTAAAAATTAAATATAGATTACAATTGGAAAGAAGAAGTGGAAGGAGGGGGGAGGGGTTAGAGTGGGCTGGGTTTATAAGAATTAGGAATTACAATATCGTTAGACGGGAAAGACCAGTTAAGTGGGAAAATATTTTAAAGAGAGTTTATAAAAGAAAATAATGGTTAATTATATCTGCTTTTATATTAACAGGTTTTCTAAATTTCTAAAATTTCAAAATTATTTATTTTCGATGCTTTATATCCTGTGTGAAGTATTTTATACCTGAAAATAACAAATAGCATATAACCATAATTCATAAGACAAATAGCATTTTATAACGGTTATTCTAATAAATTGATAGTTGAAATATTAAATAAAAAAATTAAACATGATCTCTTCAAATGGTATATTTACCCTATTTCTAAAGATAGAAATAAACAATGGCGTAGAATTCTATTTGTGGATAACGATACTTCCAAAATTATAAATAAAAACATTCCTGGTACTATTCAACCGGCGTTTTACACTACCAACAAAATGAAGAAATGTATATTCTTAATAATAAAGATAGCGATAATCAAACAAAAAAATCGGGAGTTTATAAACTCAATTGGGATGATTGTAATTTCTTTTACAAAGGTAGAACCAATAGAAACATTGAAGTCAGAACTAAAGAACATCTCGGAGCTCTTAATGGAAATAGTGAATCTGAGTTTGATCATCTTTCGAATGATGATCGCACTATTGATAAAAATTCAGGTCTTAAAATACTTCACACATGATATAAAGCATCGCAAATAAATAATTTTGAAATTTTAGAAATAAGAAAACATGTCAATATAAAATCAGATATAATTAATAAGGAAAAAAAATTATAAGCCCTCTTTTAAATATTTTCCCACTCAACTGGTCTTTCCCGTCTAACGATATTGTAATTCCTAATTCTGATAAACTCCGCCCACTCTTACCCCCCCCCCCTAATTCTACTTCTTCTTTCCAATTGTAATCTATATTTATTTTTTTACTTCAATGTATACTTACTCCTGATGAGTAACTTATAACTTCGTGCATGTAACATGTAGAGGTTGTATGTAATTAAGTTATGTAAACAAAGTTATTTATGTTTTAATAAAATAAATAATGCCATCACAAAGTGATAAGCTTCCAGAAGAAATCTTCTTATTAAACCTTTTTGATGGTCAAGTAAGTTTGCGTATTGTTAGCTGCATATTTAAATATTCGCGCCAGTCATTTGGTTTGTTCTTATACCGCCAGAGAGGCAGAGTGGTCGAATTTTGCCTGCAGACCACCCATGCGGAATTTACCCAAAATACACAATTTAAATTTGACCAATCAGAGGGCCTACATCGTCCAGACGCTAGGGTAATAATACTATCAGATTCTTAAATACCTTCTTTAATATAATCCCAGTTTCAGGTTTTTCCACCACCACAGCCTTGATATCCTCATTTTATTCAATAAGATCTTGTATCCTTATTGTAGTCATTATCGATGCCCTTACATAAGTGTATAATGGTTGTTTTTTTCTTCTTCTTAAGTTCAGTAGCATTTATCTCTGCAAACTCGTTCCCAATGAATTTACTTATTTTTTCCGCATCTTCTTTGAGGAGACATCTTATAAGTAATTTATTTTTAATATTTTATTTAGATCAATCACTTCAACACCTTTCTTACGTAAGTTTATTTTGTGCTTAATTTTTATTTCTATATTATCTGATGTGTCCTCAATTTTTCTCGATGTCACCAATCATTTTTATTCATTTTTTAATGTATTATTTCGGTGTTCACTTATTTTTCTGTATTCTATTGTTGATGTATTTATCTTTTCTTTGGTTTCAGATAACTGTATAGATAAATTTCCCATCCAATTCATGATCATTTGCATTTATTTTAATGGTTATTGAGTAAATTTGTTCCTTGTTAAATTTGTTTGCTTTATTATGAATACAATTGATTAATTGATCTACAGCCCTTTTTGCATACTTCATTTATTAATGAGGGTTCATTTTTATTTTGGTACATACACACACACTTTCGAGTTCGGTGATAAAAAATTATAGTAAAAAGAGCACTGGTTCTTAAATAGAGATTTAAGTGAGCACAGATACTTTGGAATAACTTAAAACTCCCTTATTGCACTATTGCTGTAATTCCATGAATATAATAGTATTATTTTTGAATAACTTGAAACTTCCTTATTGCACTATTGCTGTAATTCCGTGAATATAATAGTATTATTTTGGAATAACTTGAAACTCCTTTACTGCACTATTGCTGTAATTCCATGAATATAATAGTATTATTTTGGAATAACTTGAAACTCCTTTATTGCACTATTACTGTAATTCCATGAATATCATAGTATTATTTTGGAATAACTTGAAACTCCTTTACTGCACTATTGCTGTAATGCCATGAATATATTAGTATTATTTTTGGGCAAACTTAAGCTGTTAAACTAGAGCCATTTTTATAGCTTGTAAAAATTTTATAATTATTGTTGTATTTGTACAAAATACAGTCGTTAAAACTTGACGTTAAGTAATTTAAATGACGCATAACAACTTAAAATCAATATCTTGTTTATGAGACATTTAGAATATAATATTTGGCAAGGTTAAGAATAGTATTAACTATAACAACTAATATTGACTACAACTTTCTCTCGTTGAAATCAATAAGTGTGTTGGCATTTTTTATGAAACTTTCTGTATTCAAATTAATAGGCATTTCATTCTGACTGTTGAAATGTACACAAACAGGTGACAATGCAAAGGTCCAACTAGTTCATTCGTTATCAAAGAGCCCGCGGCGGGTTGTCACTGCACAGTGCGCACGGTTATCAAAGAGCCCGCGGCGGGTTGTCACTGCGCAGTGCGCACACATTATTAAAGGGACACAGATAACAAATAACATTCAACAAAAGCTGAACTGAAATTTCTACGAAAAATCTGAAATGTCAAAATATATTCTGAAACCTGAAACAAAGACCTCCCGCGCTCAATGGAAAGCCTGAAATGTTCAATGACAGGTGTTCTTGGAATTTGAAAATGTGAAAGAAAATTAGCGAATAAATTTCGTAGCCGCAAATTTCAATTTTCTCTCCCAACAATCACCTGATGCCATTTAAATCGAAATGTCATTTTATTTCTCTCGATACTAACTGGTGAAAGGCAGTCTGAATCTTTCATCATACGCCACAGTCGTCAAATTGTAATTCATTGTATTGACTAATTGAATTTAATATTTATTTATTTAGATGCCTATTCAGCTTTTATTTAAATTTAAATATATTACTCAAGAATTCGCATTAAAAATTTGTAATTGAAAACATTTACACAAACACCTTCGACATCACAAGTGATATTAAATTTAATCATGTTGCAGCTTAAATAGAAAACAACACTTGAATTTCGACCGTATTTGGGAATACTCTTTTACCAAGATTTATTTCAATGTCACTTTTCAGTGTATTCATACAGATTTATTTTCAAAGCACAACAAGGTAAAGTATTTTTTTCTAACCAATCCATTTTTAATACTAAAAAGAAAAGTTATGCATAATTTGTTTCGAGAAAAACAAAAATGAAATTACCCAACCCTCAAATTTAAATAAAATTGCAATATTTTACATCAACATTTTGGAAATCAAAATAAACGCTTTCATTTAAACTTCAAGATTTTTTTATTTATTTTTTTTTATTTTATATATATATAAATTACAAAAAATACAAAACAATATGAACCTTTGTCTGTCCAACTGGGAAGGATTCCCTTTTCAGGAGAGCCAAATTGTGTATTTAGTACATAATATTCTTACAATGGAAAGGCGATGCTGTCAAAACAAATTTTGATAACATTGTTGATTGCATTCGAAGTAACAGGATGGTTTCTTTATCCTTGAAAGAATCGCAAAGATGTAATTTATTACCAGGGTCAATTTGGATAACATTAGTAATTGCATTCAGAACAGATGAATGGTTTATTTCGGGACATCACAAGTCTGAGATTCTTTCCAGGGCATTTTGGAGAACATTTACAATTGTATAGTTAGAATTTCCACATTTATAAATCAGTATAAAACATATGAAACCTATAGTACTTTTTTTAGAATTTATTAGGTGGTAGAAATTACACATTACTAGACCAGAATATATGCTGTATGACATATGAATTTCCTTTTTTAAAATATCGAATCTTTATTTATTAAATGGCTAGTCATTATTATACACTAATCGAAATACAACCTGTAAATTAATAATAATAAATTAGCTGTACGAATCCCTAAATATTCGTTTTTTGTCTCTTGTAAAGCTTTCATTTTGTGGCTTGAAGGGTTTTACCAAACCACAGTCGATTTGTAAAATCAAGCAAGAGTTTACGTAGAATTATTTGTTTAGAATTAATGATATTTTCGTGCAATAAGAACACTTTGAAAGTCAAAAGCTAAAGTTGTTTGGTTTATATAGAATTGAGAAACTCTTAAGAACTCTCTAAATGAAACTAATGCAATTTAAATTTTTGTTTGATTTTAAACATTTTCATGATTTCACACGCACCTTATGATTCGTTTTTACATAAAATGTGGTTTAGAGTATCTCTTAGAACGTTAATAAAATCAGGGAGAACGAATGCAGAAATATTAGTCTACGGTATTAAAGGTAAGTTGTCTGTGCGAATTGTAACTGCATGGCTTTCTATTGTAAATTTAATGAATTGTTTAAAGTTTCTAAAACTGTTTTGGTTACACAATTTTTATGTTTATTTTATTTATTTTCGTCCCGAACAGTCTTCATACGTTCATATTTTGCAGTGTTTGCAATTAAATAACGACATTAAAATTTAGACTCAATAAAAAAAGTACAACAATACATTATAAACTGTTCTTAAAAGTGCAAATACTTAAAAATTCGATTCGATATCAATAATAACAATAAGATGTATTCAATTTTCAGTATAGCAAATTATAACTAATAATTTTGTCGTACTAATTTCACAATCCACCGAAAATAAAATGCCACTTAAAATATTACGGTAATTATTATTTCAAATTTAAACATATAAGCATCACAAATTAATGAAATTATACAGTAGTCTAGAAATTGTATTAAAATCAATTATTTCAACACGTGTTGCTTTCAACCTCCAACATTTCGGTTCAAAATTCAATGTTCTGTGAAATTATATTAATAACAACGAATTATTTCTAGAAATCGTTAATAATATTTGATAGTCATACCTTCGGAAAGGCACTGTTCCGAAATATGTATTAATTTATTCTGTTGTGACGACCTATGAAGTATCTAAAGGATATACCTACTGAGAATCTTGAATAAACATAATATAAACTTACTCATATTTTCAAATTATGTGACCCTACCTCAAAACACTCATTTTCGAATAATTATTGTATACGGGGTGTCATTTATCCACATATCATCACTAGTCACTCAGCCTAGTAACCAACCAACCCAACCTAAAACCTAACAACCTAACCAACCAACCTACTCGATACTAACTGTCCAATAACTATTATTTTTTCAAGTTTTGAGTGAAAAAAAAAAACATAAAAAAGTCGCCGGATTGCAAAATTTTATTTTCTCTAAATTATGTCAACTACGTCCCTTAACACTTTGTAGAAGTTCTTCAAAATCAATTTTTAAGAAATGCGGAATAAGTTTCAAGAATAATATTAGTAAGCAGTGGCGGTCCTTGACATTTTTGTGAGCTTTGTTACAAAATTGAAACAAACGACATTTAAGATATTTTATGATAAGTTTTTGAATAATATTAATATTTAATTTATTTGAAAAATTACAATTAATAAACAACGGGAAGCGCAGCATCCCCAAATTGAAATTATTTGCAAATTGAAATTTTGAAAAAAAAAATTTAGCTACAACATTTTCAATGTTGAATTTATCAATCTCACCATTCTAGCTAACTGAAAAGTCACGAACCGCCACTGATTAGGTACCTACTTAACTTATAATATATAGGGTAGAAAGGGATGGATTCCAGGCATTTTTGGAATAGTGAACCTTCTCCCTCCGAGTAATCAAATGATTATTTCCCAGAAAAAACAAGCATTTTATTATTAAACATTGTTATTTATTAAGCATTCCGAGAAAACCACGCAGTAAACCCAAACATGACCACTTGCGTTCGCATTTAAAGAATTGATGCCTTTATATTATTATTTTTAGGACCGATGGTCAATAAAAATGACCCGTTAATTTTTTTATATAAGCGACGTTTCGCTATAAAAACTCTTTTTTCCGGTTTTATGGATATTTTATTGATGTCAGCTGACAAAAACAGCCTCTTATATACACAAATCAAAAAAAAATTGACACATTAGGTTGGCCTCTTACGTACCGAACTAATCTCCTTTTGATATGAGAACTATGGCACATAGTGGGTTATGATTGATTTTAGGATATGGTATATGGTATGGTATATGGTATATTGGGATATGATTTTAGATTTTCACGGCCTAAGATATTATTACGATTTATTTTTGGGGCATTATGCCGTATTGCGCAACCTCCTTATTTACCCAACATCACTGTCCTGATGATCAACTGTGTAATGCTGTCCGAAACTTTGGCTAAAGAAGAAGGTAACGCAAACGGCATAGTGCCCCAAAAATAAATCACAATGATCTCCATTTAATTAAAATTATGACAGTGATATCTTTTAATCAGTAGTGGATCGGGAGCATCTCCTGTCATTATTATATATTTCTCTTTCTCTCCCCTTTGTCTACTAATTAGTTTTAAGTTACAATAAAATTCCTAAGCAACTTTAGCAAAAGAAAATTTTTTGGCTTAACTTTAATTAACTTTATGTGCATATTCTACGTATATATTATATAAGTTGTTTAAATATATATCATCAACAGAAAAAAAATTCAATACATGATAAAAAAAAAGTTTTTTAAATATCATATCATAAATACATTTTTTTTCAATTTTAGTTGCTCCCTATCTTGGGCCGGCTAGTAGCCAATTACAATTTTTTTTTATTTGACTGAGAATTGAACCTTCCTCCCCAGGACTGCATCTTAATCTTCTGTGAACTTTTAAAATGACAGATGTGATTTTAAATTTTCACGGCCAAAAGTATGACAGTGATTTATTTTTGGGGTATTATGCCTATTTTTCTACCTCCCTCTTTAACCAATATTTCAGCCACATGATGTCAGGTCTGCCCTGATGATGGACACTGTAATTGTGTGATGTTCGCGTAGATTATCGACACATGGGTTAGATTATAATGGTTATAATCTAGGCAGGTATGTGCTTATGTAAATTAACACTATGTTCGCTGAACCAAAAATATAGCTATTCGCAAATGTGACTTACGGAAGAGTTGGTTGTGATGTTCGATGATATGGTTCTTTTGGTAGCGCTAGCGATGGTGGAAGAATTCACAGGCACTCGTTTAAGATTGAGCTAATTATAACTCAATACTGCGCAGATTCAAACCAATAAAATTTGAATCCTAGCCTCCTTATTGGATGGAGCGGAAAAAGCGTTAAAACAATTCAGCGTCACAAAACAGTAATGCTGTCCAAAATATCGGCTAAAGAAGAGGGTACCGCAACACAGCATAGTACCACAAAAATACATCAATATAATTTAAAAATATGTATTATTTATTATTATTTTTTGGTAAACTAATGTTTAAGACAAGATTTTTTATGCATAGCACAAAGGGTAACAATTATTTTTATAAGCAATAATTATTAGCCTGAAACACTCATCCACATTGAAAAATCTCCTGATAAAAGATACATGACGCCAACGAGACTTGAACCCGTGTCCTTTCGATTTCCGGTCGACAGCTCTGACCACTGAGTTATGGTGGCTTATCTCTTATCCGCGAAATAATTCAATGTATACTAGTGTTTCATTCAACAATTATTGCTTATTACATTTTTTCACATTTTTTTTTCACACATTTTTTCAAATAAAGTTGGTTGTTTTCAGGTGAAAAAGTGTAATAAGAAATAATTGTTGAATGAAACACTAGTATATATTGAATTATTTCGCGGATAAGAGATAAGCCGCCATAGCTCAGTGGTCAGAGCTGTCGACCGGAAATCGAAAGGACACGGGTTCAAGTCCCGTTGGCGTCATGTATCTTTTATCAGGAGATTTTTCAATGTGGATGAGTGTTTCAGGCTAATAATTATTGCTTATAAAAATAAATGTATTATTTTTTTTTTATTTTAGTTAAAGATTATACATTCATATACATTTTTTAAGAAATGTTTTGACTGCCCAACTAGGAGGATTCCCGTTTTAGGACAGTCAAATTAGGATGAGTATTAACATTTTGATAAGTTGTTTGATAAGTATAGTATTAAAATAATAATAAAATAATAGGTATATGTACTCTTAACTGATGCCTATGCCTACTAACATATCTTGTATAAATATGAATAACAAAGAAAAAAAATATAAAAAAATAAAATATCCAATTAAACATAAGATTAACTGCTGCTTGGGTAGCATTCAATGGTATAAAGCTGTTTAAAGCTATGGTTTTCCTGATGATTGCACCTTCCTCCCAGGGCTGGAGTATTGGATAGTACCGACATTGCCTTCGTATATTAAAAACACGAAAGTGCGCGCACATGTTTGTGGGTGAGTACCACCAGTGTTAGAAGGCATTATCTTCCAAGTTTCAGCTGGATCGGATGTTAAGAGGTGGGTTAATTTCCACTTCCAAGATTCCTTTCCATTTATTCATTCATTGATTTTTCATTTATTTATTTATTCACTTTTCAAGAAAACAAAATCTTAATTTGAATATATGAAGTTAAAAAGTTTTCAGATTTCTAATAAGTAAATAAAAATACTTTCTTTGTGTAATTACAAATTAATCCGTTTTACGGAAAAGTTATTTATACTTTAATTAATTAAGATCTAAATATTTTTCATTAAAATTTTGGAGGTATTCAAACTACGGGTTAATAATAGGAAACATGACTTCAGTTTGTGATGAAATAGGTTTCCTCCAAAAGAAAATGTATTTATGAAAACGGACATGCTAACGACATCTGGTGAAGAAAAAATCGATCCAGTTTGTTTACAGTAGGCATCTGTAATAGTTGAAATTATATCGAGATTCTAGAGCGTATACACAGAGGTCATTAAAATCGTCTAGGGCGAGAGAGGATTACCCTTTTTTAGGCTTAAAAATAAATATTGAATTTTGTCAACCAATTGGATCTAAACAAAAAGCTATAAAATTTTGAATAACCAATCAGTGAACAGAAAGGCGTGTGTCTACGAAAGACAAAGAAATGAACTTTGGACCCGGAGATAAAATAGATAATTAATTACATTTCCATTCCCACAGAAATTAGAGGTGAACGCACTGTAGTGTAAGCATCGACTTTCAAGGTGACAAACTACTGGGAATGTTTAGAAAAACCGATACATTTATGAGATAGCGAACCATAGGAATCGAGTGCCTTGAAGGTTTACAAATTGAAAAACACACACGCGAAAATGCAATGGAAAAATTATAAACGTGATAGTATAAAAGAATGACGTTAAAACGAAAGAAAGTTGCTGGCAGAATTTTCAACTGTAGTGCAATTATTTATGATAGAGATAGGGTGTCAAGTTCGATAAAAATCGTACTAAAGAGAGGTGAGAGTGTTGGAAACAATGGAAACTAATCGTTATCAATTTAAGATGAAGCGGACATATTGGTAAATCAATTTTGAATGAAAATCTCGCAAAAAAAATAGACATTTTAGAAAAGTGCAGCGACCGAATGGAAGGATAATACAGAGACTTTGAGCTGCTACAAAGGTCCTAGGGACATGACAATTGAGTATCAGAAGAAGACAGTAAAACTAAACATATAGCGATAGATTAAATTCAGGAAACGTAGGCATTTTACATAATTATCAGGGTAGATAGATATTAGAGTTACACAAGACTGCAGAAGAAGTGACATGAGATAAAAGGTTGACAGTCTCATGTGTATTTTAAAGGGTAAACAATCGAAATTCGAACATGATTTTTGTTTACGTTAAGGTAATAACCCATTAGAAAAGCGATTAAGTTTAACGTTGGGCTTATGAGATATTTATTTAAAGCAAAAGATATTAAAATTAATAGGTTTGAAATTAAATTAAATTAACGAGTCTAGTACCAAAATTTTAAACGTAAACAGATGTCAATGCATATGTTTTATGTGAATCCTGGTATGAGAAAGATAGAAAATTGGGCGGAGATTGAATAAAACAATAAAAGTGACAGATATCCCAGGGTCAAATTAGGTATATCTCCCATAGAAGTGTGGAAAATTATATATTAATTAATAATTTAATTAAAAAACCGGACTTTATAGTGTTAACCGAAACATTTACGAACGCTGAGTCACCGTCTTACCACTTACCTGAGTACAACTATATTTCTACCAAAGTAGACATCAATAAAAATTCGGGAATAATAATATTTGCAAGCAATAAATTTAGTATTGTTAACATATTAGAACATCCAATACACTTAGTAAACTGCATCGAAGTACATTTCAAACTCGGCAAATCCATATACCATCTAATAGCTATCTATAGAACGCATGGCTCGAGTATTATTACATTTATTAATGACCTCAAATACATATTATTAAAATTAAAAAATAAACTTTGCTTCGTCGTAGGAGATTTTAACGTTAATATTAATGAAAAAATAGAAAATAATAACAAAAATGAATACATCAATTGTATGACTGAACAAAATTTTATATCTTGCATAAATAAAATTACTAGGGAAATAAAAGAACATACTCCATCTTGTTTAGACCACATTTGGACAAATATAAACATTAAAGATCTTCACAAAATAAAATCAATTGTTTGGAAAACTAACATAACTGATCATCACTCATGCTTACTTCTGTATAATAATAATATTAAACATAAAAAACATAATTTATTAACCAAAAAATCAACAATAGATATGACTATTCTCTCTGAAAAATTAAAAAAGGAAGATAGGAATAATGTTTTAAACAGTGATGATACTGAAATTTGTTCGACTAACTTCGAAAATATTATGTCACAACATATTAAAAATTTGACAACTGAGATAACAACACACATAAAATCAAAATTAAGATGTTTAAAACCTTGGATTACCAAAGGACTTATTATATCTATCAGAAATAAAGAAAAACTTTACAAAATAACTTTAAAAAATCCCCAAGATGAAAAAGCATATATTTTCTATAAAAAATATAAAAATAAATTAACATCTTATATTAAAAAAAGTAAAGAAGAGTATTTTAAAAATAAAATATTATCTTCAGAAAATAACCATAAACAAATGTGGAAAACTGTTAATTTCGCCATAGAAAATACAAAAAAAACACAAAAATTAAGTACATTGAACATGATAAAAAAATTATAGATGCCAATATACAGCCTAAACAATGTGCAAACATATTTAATTCCTTCTTTGCAAATGTTGGGAAAAATCTTGCGAAAAATATTCATAAGCCTTCAAACCAAGAAAACCATAAAAATAAAAATATACAGAAACGTAATATACTTTCAATGTTTGAAACAACAACAGAATGTGAAATCTCGAAAATAATAGAAAATATGAAAGGAGGTTCGTCCCCCGGTTTTGATTCTATTACGACACACATGTTAAAAACTATGAAACCTCACTTAATAAAACCTATCACTCATTTAATAAACTTAAGTTTAACAAATGGAATTTTTCCAGTGAACTACAAAACCACAATAATCTCACCTATTTACAAATCTGGAGATCCACATCAAGCAACGAATTATCGCCCAATATGTCTAATTTCTAATATAGGAAAGATCTTTGAAAAAATAGTTAAAAAACAATTGGTAAATTTTCTAGATAATAATAAAATATTACACAAAAACCAGTTTGGCTTTATAAAATCACTCAGCACACAAGATGCTATTGCTAACGTAACTTCATACATTTACGAATCACTAGATAAAAGTAAAAAATGTGCGGGTATATTTATTGACCTTAGAAAGGCATTCGATAGCATATCCCATGAGATGCTATTAAAAAAATTGAATAAAATCGGCATAAAAGGCAACGCGATTAAATGGATCACCGACTACTTAAAAAACCGTCCTCAATTAGTAAAAATCAATGGTGTTAATAGTGATCAAGAGATTACAAGCTTTGGAATCCCACAAGGTACAGTGCTTGGACCAATTCTATTTACTATATATGTAAACGATATTTTTTTTCAACCTTTACACGGTCAAATTACGTCATACGCCGATGATACAGTATTAATAATAAGTGATAAGACTTGGGAAAATGTAGAATTAAAGGCCACGGAAGACATCAACACGCTCAAGAATTTTTTCGACACTAATTTACTGTCACTTAATAATGAAAAGACATTTGTAATTCCATTTGCAATCCATACAAATGATACTCCTAAAAATTTTAACATTCTCATACATAATAATACTAAAATTCACAGCCAAAACTATTGCAAATCAAACTGTACAGTACTAAAAACAACAAATAAAATTAAATATCTAGGACTAATTATTGATAAAAATCTGAAATGGAAAGAACAAATATAGTAGTAAACAAAATTAGAAAATTAATATATATATTTTTAAGAATTAGAAACTTTCTGTCGATAAAAAATCTATATTTAATTTACTATGCCTTAGTTCAATCCACTTTACAATACGCTATTATTAGTTGGGGATCCGCGTATAAATGTAACCTTCTTCCAATTGAAATTATACAAAGAACAATTATTAAAATTATATTAAAAAAATCCTTTGACTACCCAACAGAACGCCTGTTTGAAGAATTTCAAGTACCTACATTTAAAGACCTATATACTAAAAACTCATTAATCCAAATTATAAAAGAAAAAGATAAATATCAATTTTTAAATGAAAACAGAACGCGACTTAGACATGTTTTTCTATGCCCAAAACTAAATACGTCTTTTGCACAACATCATTATACTTACCAGGGAAGAACTTTTTTCAATCGTTTACCAGAAGAAATCAGAAGCATTAATGATAAAACCCGAATACTGCTCTCTGTCAAGAGACACTTTAAAAATATTCTGAAAAAAAAAACTACTGTCACTTAATTAATCTCACAAATATCCTTAGTTTTCCATAGCTTCTTTTCTTTTTAAAAATTTAATAAATTAATATATTATCCTTCACTACTTTCCAAAGAAATATTACAGCAAACATACATTTATGTACAATGAATTATTTAAGTACTAACTAACAACAACATTTATGTACACTCCCCTTCCATACACAAGCAAATGCTTTCAATGGAAGAGTAGTAAAAAACCAATGATGTAAAATAAATTATATCCCATGTAAAACATATTATTAAAAATAAAAAATAATTATAAAAAAAAAAAAAAAAATGAAGTATGAAATTTTCCTGGAGACCACACACATCGAGAAAAGTGAGGAAAAAAATAAAGAAAGGGTAAAGAACGGTGGTAAGGAATGATCCAAGTGGAGAAAAGCGATACAATTCTAAGTTATCCGTGAAATTAATAAATACGACTTGGAAAATAAGTAATTATAGAGTTATGAGAAATAACATAAGAATAAAGAAGAAAATTGTGCAGGAAAACGTCGCGAATAAAAGAAAATCCAAAAAAATAAGGAAAAACTCAAATCTGCGACATAAAGAGAGAAGGTACGGGTGAAAATGGAAAAGCTCACATAGGTGACAATAAAATTAAGTAGAATTTAGACAAATCGAAATTCAAAAATGCATAGTAAAGATTTCGACATGGATTTAACCATTTCTCGCACGAGATGCATAAAATTGAGATCTATATATATGTTATTGAGGACGGACCTATCGCGAATTGAGAAAAAAAAGGAACGCAAAATCATGAGATTTTAACTACATTTTGTATGAACAGAGGACAAAGGAAGCTTGGGCGATTAACGCAGACTTACCCGATTCGGACCCTATCGAATTATGGACGTGAGATAAAAACTGACCTCCGCCCAGAGCCGGAAAACAGAAGATCGTATGTAGGCACAATTGAAATTAGGGGAAGGTGTGTTCGGATTTGCGAGTTGTTAAAAGATAGAATTGATTATCAAAGAAAATTCAGATACGTCTTTTGGAACCTGAGAGGGGTATAAAATAAGGTACACACCAGTTTTGGGACAGTCGTGCCGGGGATTTGAAAAGTTGTTACGTGGCGGTACTACGTTCTTTGGTAGGATTAACAGTGAAAAATCTTTAAGTGTTAAATTTTAAATATGTCCCTGGACTTAGAGAATTTAGTAAAATGTACGAGTACTAAAAATCAGTAAAATTTTAATAAGTCAGTTCAATTTAATCAAACAGTGTTAATAAGAAAAATATAGTTTGAACTCAGTGCTTAAAAGTGTTAAGTGAAAAGTGGAAAAAGCTATTAGTGAATTATTTAAATTCTAAAATAATTATTTAATTCAAAGTGAAAACATTCAAATTCAATTAAGAGTTTTCGGAAATCTAAAGTGAACGTGATCGCGAATTGATATTTAAAAATAGATTATAATTTAGAATCAATTTTGTTTAAAATTATTACTAGTAAATACTTGCATCTTAGCTTAAAAAGAAACACAATTTAGACAGTTCGAAAAGTAATATCAATGATTAGATTTGATTAAATTTAATCCCTTTGTGATTTTATTGTTCAGTAAAATAAGTACGTAGAGAATTCGGAAGGAATAAAAAAAAGTGAAAATGATAAAAATAAATATTGTCTCTTTGTTAAAAAAGTATTAATGAAATAAATTTGAAAATAAAGGATTCATCGGATACTTAAAGTTAAGTTTAAAATTAAAATAAACGTTACCTCTTTGTCTTAAAATAGTGTTCGGGAAAAATAACAATAGTCACTCTCCTTTGTTTCAAGATAAAAGTAATAATAATAATATGACTAGTTTAGATTTTGTATATATAATAATATTAAATATCTTATCATTGTTTGCGATATATTTTGGAAAATATTAAACTCAGTCCTTACGTCAATCAACATTTACGAAAACTAAATCAAAACTTTAGAGCCGCGGTCAAATGAAAAAGAAAGGGTAGTCACGAATAAATTTAATTATGACTACATTCTAAACAGCAAGTAGGTAGGATTTTGGAACCTTGATCGCAAATTTCGTGTAAACCCGAACGGATATATTTGCATGATCGATTAAGGTAGGTGAGTCAAAAGAAATCAAAATATAAAATAAAAATTCAGAAATCAAAAGACAACGTTCCTGAGAGCCGAGAGGGGAGAAAAGCCATAAGGGACAACGTTCCTGAAAGCCGATGAGGGAGAAATAAAAAAAAAGTGAAATCTTATAATATTTTATATTTTATATATATAGGTTATAATTCGGTCCAGCCTCTGGTTGCGATATTTCAGCGACTAGATCTATCCCATGAATTAGGTACATATGATACCTATAATATAGTATAACTTTGTACCATTTCACATATAATGATGCATATACCACGAATACCTATTATCACAATTGTGTCATGCACAAATGTCTACTTCAAATACCTATTACCACATTCGTGTCAAAAACAAATACCTACTTCTAAATATTCTTTCGAAATTAGGTAAGCCTTATTTACCAACATGTACTATGAAAATCCAAAAACGATAATGTACGATTGGTCTTCTAAACTATCAGCTGATAGTAGATATTACGTCACTGATAACAGATACAAATATAACCCACAAAGAATTCATAAGACCTTAAAATAGGTCAAAGTCCTCTTAATTACACGAACTACATTCCAGCCGAACTCTAAAATAAATAAAACATCGTGTCTGATAAGGGCAGGTTTCTCAAAGCTAGTTCTTCATACCAAATCACAGCAAGCATATTCATGTGTGTTTTATACACTGGCTAGAAGTCAAAATAATATCAACAAGAAAATGTGGTTTTCAAACCGCGATACCAAATTAAACAAAAATTTCAACAAACAATGAAGTGAGTACTACACAAGTACATATTTAGGTTCCCAGTATCAAACAACCATGAGATGATAGCTCTCTATAATAAAACTATCAACCAAAACCAAACGTATGTTTATTATGTGTATTGTATATATTAGAATGTATATTAGAATGTATCTAAACAGGGTAAACCGGTTACGGGTGGTGTCAGCCCCGTAGCTTGGCACTCCCTGGTCTGGGATGTGTTATCTAAAGTAATACATTGCAGATTATAAAAAAAAAAAAAAAACGTATGTATACATATATATATTTGAATGTATAATCCACTGGGTGATGTGAACCCGCCTACAGCTGGCGTTTTAGGCCTAAGAATGGTCATGTCACATCGCTTCTTGGAGTGGTGGCAAGCCTAGGAAACTTGTCATTACAACAACCGTGAGTATATGACGGCCGGCGTGGTCTAGTGGTATACGCTTTTAACTACAGATCCGAAGGTCGCGGGTTCGAACCCGGCGTGCGCAAATAAATTTTATTTGATTAATTTGTGTTATTTCACAATTAATTAATTTAAAATAATATATAGTATATTTGCGGCACGTTCCAGAGTGGAAGATACTCTCAGTATCGCCCTGGTGTAAGACCACCATTCAGAATTGAAACGTTGCTTGAAATGGCTTTAGCCGTGTTTGGTGACCAGATCTGAATAGCCAGGTACTTCCCCACCTTCCTCTTCCCCATCTCCCTCCCCTCCCCAATACCCTCAGCCTCACAACATACCCCAATTGGGGATGCCATAGTCTCACTGGCTCCAGACGGGAGCAGTTGGGACTCTTGTGCGGTAATACTATAAAAAAAAAAAAAAAAAAAAATGATTGTTCAGAAGACGAAACCGGTTCGCTTCAGTAGTCGTAAATCCGGAGGTGATGGAATTTGGAGTGTACTGGACCCAGGGGAGGTTCGATCGTAGCGCTAGAGGGTTGTGGATCTGGAGGTGTGGGAAAGCCTCGCAAGTACCTACCACTAGAGGCACCTGACGACGGTGTGAAAGTCTTATTCGACCTTGGTTCACCCGGTTACATTGCAGGAGGAGGCGCCAAATTTTTAGCAGCAATATTGCTTTCCGAGTTCGTCTTCGTACAAAATCGTAAACACTAACCATACTTACAAAAATTAAATCTACATGTATGTACCCCACAGGTCGTCGCAGAACTGGAGAGAATTTTGGAGAGCATATGATTCATAATTAATATTGTACTAACCTATATTCGATTGATTTAACTATATATGTATGCTATGACACTAAATTAAATGTTATGTATTTTCCATAGGCTTTACGGTTTCTAAAGGAATTAGAATTAGGAGATAGGGATTATCAGAAAAATTTTAGTTAGGTTGAATGATACCAGCGTTCGCAATATCTCGACGTAATCCAAACTCCTTACCCAATCACTAACCTGAAAAGAACCAAGGTTACCACAAAATGAAAATAATTAAAATCCTATATCATAAACCAAAAAAATTACACAACGTTTGATGGAATTTAATTACAATATAAATACGAAAATATTTGCGTTCAAGGCCGTAGATAACGTATTAAATTAGTTAAGTACATATGTCTATAAAGATATATAGTACAAGAGAGCTTTAAGTAGCTTTCTGTAGTTATCAAAGAAGTTAAGGGTCCAATTTTCATGGAGGCTTATGTGTTGTAGGGGAAGAATTTTCCAACCCTACGAACACATATGTAAAGCCTTAGAAAAAAAAAATAACGATCAGAGCCAAGAGAGAAGAAAATTCTATATTGTTTTAAACAAAAAAAAAGAATTATATAAATATAAACAACCCAAAAGGTGAAACATTACAAGTTGTATGATTATTATTTTTAAAGGTTTTTTTTATATTATTAACCATAAACTGGGTCAGATATAACGATTTTTAGATGTGGTTTTATCTAGTCTGTACAAAATCATTGATCAATGAAGTTACTGAGATTGAGAAGATGGTTAGTTTAAAGAGGAATTGAGAAAATATATTTTCATAATGTTGACATAATATGTACTTATGTTTAAATATTTAAAGATCCATTATTTGCCAATTTCTGTAATTTTTTTTATGTTTCTCAAACTATTAGCACGCACGACGATGTGAGCTAACGCAATATTAATTAATAAAAGTAATAATAACAACTACTTCATTGCAATCCCTTGGTGCCATGGTAACGACTGCCTTGCTTTTGGACATACTTCCCTAAAATGAACAAGCCCAGGTGCATATAGTTTGCAAAAAATAAATCATTATTTTAGCGAATGCAAAAAAACAAAGAAATCTTTAATTCTATAATTGCAAAAATACAATGCAAAGGTTTAGGACAAAAAATAATGCTGAACATAGAGCAAATAGCGAAAAATGCCTTTACCGAAAAACAAAGTCCATCATAGCGCAACAAATAATCGACTATGAGTGAGTCATATATGACTTTCTAACCTAGGAAATTAACGCATGTTTTACAGTGTATTTACGATGAAAATAATGTTAGGACTTATTAAATCAAATCCCAACTGCATTCGTTGTTCTACACCAAAACATTTTAAGTTTACAAAAAACCTGGAAGAGTTTGCACTAACATGAAATCTTCGCGAAATATTACCGGACATCATTGTTTTAACAGAGGTGCATTTAAATATAAATGATGCTTCCGCCCGTTTTGGTATACCTAACTACACTATACCTAACAGATCATATTAACAAATTCAGTTCATACTGAATAAATCCAACATTATAAATAAATAAAACGTATGCATCTTTTACCTACTCTGGAACTGTAGTCCCGAACTGTGTTCACGATATTAGTCTATCCATTGCTAGAATATCTTTCAATCTTTGGGCCCTTATTTCAAACATTTATTTTCGTGACGATTTTACCAAAACCTACTTGTTCGCGCAATATATAGGGGATTGTTAGGTATGCATCCACAGGCTTAATGGACAAGTGTAATGTCAATACAAAATCCTGCAAATGTCCTACCTACCCTTTTACCCATCCCAAAATGTCACCATGATAAAAATATTGTTGCGACACATGTAAAATCTGACAAGTGGTGTCAGTTGCTTATCAGAGTTCGGAGTGATAATTAATATCAGACAGGGCGATTAAACGTATATTTTGTGAAGTTAAATCAACAAATACTCCTGGAGACGTGTGATAGTCATCAACGGGTGAGTCCATCTTTCCTGCTTTCCAATCTGGGCTTATCTTGTGCTCCAGAAGCCCAGATTTATACCTTTGATTATTGCACTGTCCATCGGGTTTGTCGGATGCATAAATCGTCCCATAACCTATCATTCGGAGTAGTTTGGGACTGGTCCTTTGGGCGTGTGGCATATCACACCACCTCTAAAATATATAGTGGAGTCGCAGCTTCGCGACACCATTTTTTGGTTCTTTCGAGCCGGATTACCAACGGGGTATTTAAAATTAACATATTTAAAGTTATAAATAAATATTATTTCCTCTTTATACTTTGTTAATTTGTATGTACTAGGTTGCATTTGTAATTATTGTTGTGTTTAAATTCCTACATACAATTAATCATGGCGACTAGCGATAGTACTCAGGATATTAAAATCAAGTTAGTAGAATCGAAGATTAATTTGATGCATAATCGTGTTAATGAATTATACGAGAAAGCGAAAAGTATTGCGGACAGGGAGACGAGAAGTTCGGAGGATTTTCTTAAACAAACGGTTAATATAGCTACATATTATGCACAATTTAACACATTTTGTGATGAATTTCATACACTTCAGTTGAAAAAGGATTCAAATTACAATATGAATTTCGATTTATGGAGTAAATTCGAAAATAAGTACTGTTTTGTAGTTTCTATACGCGAAAGCATTATAGCAAAGCAAGATTCATCACGTGATCGACAGAAGTTAAATAATTTACCATTAATTAAGCTCCCACCGATCGAGATGCCATCGTTCGATGGTAATCAAGAGAATTGGTCGATATTTTATGAAGCTTTTAAATTAAACATTCACTCAAATGAAAATTTGAATACGTCGCAGAAGATGCAATATCTGATAGGGAAACTCCAAGGAAAGGCGTTATCAGTTTTTGCGGGAATACTTCCGAACGAACAAAATTATTTTTTAATTTGGGAAGCTCTCGAAAAGAAATATCAGGACAAACGCGTGCTAGGTATCTTTTATCTGAACAATATTTTGAATTTAAAATTATTGGCACCTAGTAACCCAAATGAGTTAAATAATTTTATTGAACGGTTTGCGTCTTCCATAGCTGCACTCAAGGAATTAGGTATTGATGACCTAACCGATTTTATAATATTACATATTGCACTGAAAAAATTAGATATACAGTTGGTGCAAAATTTCGAAATGTCTATACGGGAGAAAGCTATACCTACATATAGCGATTTAATAGAATACATTCGGTCGCATGTCAAAATCCTAGAACGAACTGGGCAAAATGATAATAAAGTTGTTAATAATAAAAACAAAGTTACGCATTCATTCGCTGTGGTCGAACCGAAGTCAAGTAATAATAATCGTAACAGGTGCCGGAAATGTAATCATTCTGATCATGTTGAATTGTTTAAATGTGAACAATTTAACGAATTAAGACCAAATGCTCGCTTTCAGTTTGTGAAATTAAATAATTTATGTGTAAACTGCTTAAGCGATAAACATAAAACTGTGAAATGTCCATCTAAATCGGATTGTAGAATTTGTAAAAAACGACATCACACCGCTCTGCATTTTGAGAGCACGGTGATTACTGAAAGTCAATCGAAAAACGAAGCCATTACATTAATAGCGCGTAGTCATAAACATCATAATAATTTTTCTGCGGGTAATATAGCTACGAATGTACTACTGTCAACCGCGCAGTTATTTGCTTATGACAATAAAAATAATCAAGTAAGCGTAAGGTGTTTAATTGATTGCGCATCGCAACAAAATTTAATCAGTTTAAACACTTGTAATGAATTAAATCTTAAAATATTTCCTTTAAATAATTCAGTAGTTAAAAGTGTTGGTTCAGTAGAGACACCAATATTGGGACACGTTGCGTTAAAAATTAAATCCCGCGTTTCAGAAGATACTTATAAAATTAGTCTATTAGTTGTCGATAAAATAACTGATAAGCTTCCTACACAACATGTTGACACAAAGTCATGTGAGCATTTAGTGGGTTTAAACTTAGCGGATGAATCCTGGAACGTTCCATCCGATGTTGATATCTTATTAGGTGCACAGTTATTTCCATATATTCTGCTGGGGAATAAGGTTTTATCTAAACATAATACGAATGCACCACCGGCTATACAGACAGTATTCGGGTATATTGTAATGGGTGAAATACCTACGTGTACGCCGGAGGTTTCGTGGACGTTCGGCCCCATAACCAATGTAGATTTATATAATGCGTTATCCAAGTTTTGGACGATGGAAGACATGCCTATTAAGTCGTTGATGAGTGCTGAAGATGCAGAATGTGAGAAAATGTACCTCGAGTCAGTCCAACGGGATGAATCGGGAAGGTATATTGTATCTTTACCGTTTAAGATAGATCCTAATAATTTAGGTGATTCGCGCCGTGTCGCGCAGCGTCGATATGAATATTTAGAACGGAAATTTAATACTTCGCCAGAATTGCATTGCAGTTATAATGAAGTAGTTTCTGAATATCTGGAAAAGGGATATATGAGGGTTGAAGTTCCGTCTTCATCTAATATTGATGAGGGATATTTCATTCCTCATCACGCAGTAATTCGTAAAGATAAATCAACAACTAAAACTCGTGTTGTATTAGATGCAAGTACAAAGACCAGTTCAGGGTTGTCACTTAATGATACTTTGTATACAGGTCCAAATTTGCAATCTAATTTATTTACACTTTTAATTAAATTTCGCTTATTCGCTGTAGCATTAACCGCAGATGTTAAGCAAATGTATCTACGTATAATGGTAACGGAAAGCCATCGTAAATATCAAAAAATTCTTTATAGATTTCACGAAGATGAACAAATTGGAGTTTATCAATTTAATTCACTCGCGTTTGGTTTGAACTGTTCACCATTTCTAGCAATGCGAACTATACGGCAGCTAGCGAGCGATGAAAGAAATCGTTATCCGAAAGCGGCGGAAGTTGCAATTAATGATTTATATGTGGACGATTTTGTATATTCTGTAAATACTATAAGTGAAGGCATCACTTTGGCTACAGATTTAATGGCGATGTTCAAGTGTGGAGGATTTGAATTAGTCAAATGGTCGAGTAATTCTCCTCATTTACTGGCCCAATTACCAGAGTCGCACCGCGCGACAATGGATTTTTCGGATAAATGTAGCATTTTAGGATTAAAATGGGATCCGATATCTGATTGTTTTCGATTTATGATATGTCCGACGGAGGAAAAAACTATATGTAAAAGATCAATTCTTTCCACAATAGCTCGTTTATTCGATGTATTAGGTTTGGTTGCTCCGGTAATTTTATATGCCAAATTACTTTTACAAGAGCTGTGGTTAGAGAAAGTAGGATGGGACGAGGAACTACCCCAAAGTATTGTTAATAGATATGTCAAATTCAAGGAAGAATTACCGATGCTTTCTAATTTAAATTTACCTCGATATTTGGGAGTAAAGGAGGACTGCACGATAAATATTATCGCCTTCGCAGATGCGAGTATGAAAGCATACGGTTGTGTAATATATCTTCATGTCACGGATAAGGGTGGCAACACTACAATGAATTTGATATGTTCTAAATCCAAGGTGGCCCCTCTGAAAACAGTGTCGCTCGCTCGATTGGAATTATGCGCCGCGCTTATTTTATCTAGACTCGTTAGATCTATTATAGATACTTATAGAAATCGCGTTTCGATAAACGATATATTTGCTTTTTCAGATTCAAAAATAGCACTTTCTTGGATTCACTCGTCCCCTCACCGGTGGCAAACTTTTGTAGCTAATCGAGTTAGTGAAATTCAGGAAAATTTACCCGCGAAACATTTTTATCACATAGATGGCGTTACCAATCCTAGTGATTTTTTATCACGAGGACTACTGCCTGCTCAGCTGGTCGATCATTCTCTTTGGTGGCACGGTCCGCCCTGGGCTGCGAACCCAGTATCCGAGTGGCCTGTCGAAAGATTTTCCCCCTCACGAGAGGAGGAGAATGCTTTGGAATTGAAAAAATCGCATACATTTACAATAACGTCAATAGAGGAAAATTCTCCGATATATAATCTCGCTTTAAAAATTTCCTCATGGCCAAAACTGCTGAGAATTGTGGTATATATTTTACGATTTATGCGAAAGTTATCACGCTCAACAGTTATAAATTCCACGGAATTAAACATTGCTGAAATGAATGTATTAAAAGCTTTACAGAATAGGTATTTTAGTGCCGATATACAATTAATACAGAGGGATAAATTATGCTCACCTTCAATCCGAAAACTAAACCCGTTCCTAGATCATAATGGCTTGTTACGTATAGGTGGTAGATTAATAAACGCGAATATACCTTTTGAAAACAAACATCCAGTACTTCTGCCAAGACAGGATCATATTGTCGATATAATTATAGACTTTCACCATCGTGTGAATTGTCATACTGGTGCACATCTCCTTATGTCAATAATTAGACAGCGTTATTGGATCTTATCGGGGAGAAATCTAATACGCAAAAGAGTACATGCTTGTAATTTCTGTTTTAAAACTGCACCTTCTAATATTATACCGCTAATGGCAAATTTACCTACAGCTAGAGTTCAGGAAGCAAAGGCATTTACACATACGGGGGTAGATTTTGCCGGACCAATAAATATAACCCTTTCTAGGCGTCGTGGGGTAAAAAGTCAAAAGGCATATATATGTCTATTTATTTGTTTAACAACGAAGGCTATACATATGGAAGTGGTATCAGATCTAAGCACGGACAATTTTTTAAACGCATTTAAGCGTTTTCTATCCAGACGCGGACCGGTTTCGTGTATGTACAGTGACAATGCGACAAATTTCATAGGCGCAAAGAATTGTCTGGATGACTTATATAATTTTTTAGAGGCAAATTCAACAAAAGAAGTTCTTCGCAATGAATTTAACATTCGGAGAATTGAATGGAAGACGATTCCACCCCGCGCTCCTCACTTTGGAGGATTATGGGAGTCAAATATTAAATGCATTAAATCGCATCTGTATAGGGTTGTGGGTACTCAACTTTTATGTTATGAAGAGCTTCTCACAGTTCTGACACAAATAGAGGCTGTACTTAAATTCACGGCCATTATGTTTATTAAGCAGTTCTCATTATCCAGAAGCTCTTACTCCGGCTCATTTTCTGATGTCTACCCCGATTCAGCATCTACCTGCTTATGATTTGACTAATGAACGCATTAGTCTACTGAAAAGGAAAGAGCTTTTGGAACACCTCGTTCAATCTTATTGGAAGAAGTGGCATATAGAGTATCTTCACTCTCTGCAGATGAGAAAAAAATGGAATAGTCCCGCGAATAACATTCTAGTAGGTACCATAGTATTGGTGCATCAAGAGGATGCGCCTCCACTTTATTGGCCGGTGGGCATTGTTGAGGAGGTGTTCCCTGGTAAAGACGGAGTGGTTCGTGTCGCACGCGTAAGGACCCCTTCCGGGAACTTTAAACGACCAGTCGTAAAATTGTGTCCTTTGCCTACACAATAATTATTATTTCATTATTTTTTTTAATTTTCGTTTTAACCTTGTAATTTTAATAGCGTATTGATAAGAATATTTATATTTCATCTTACTTCGTTTTACATTTAATTCTTTACTTTATTTGAAAGTACTTAAAATTTCGGAAGGTACTTTCAACGCCGGGAGAATGTTCGCGCAATATATAGGGGATTGTTAGGTATGCATCCACAGGCTTAATGGACAAGTGTAATGTCAATACAAAATCCTGCAAATGTCCTACCTACCCTTTTACCCATCCCAAAATGTCACCATGATAAAAATATTGTTGCGACACATGTAAAATCTGACAAGTGGTGTCAGTTGCTTATCAGAGTTCGGAGTGATAATTAATATCAGACAGGGCGATTAAACGTATATTTTGTGAAGTTAAATCAACAAATACTCCTGGAGACGTGTGATAGTCATCAACGGGTGAGTCCATCTTTCCTGCTTTCCAATCTGGGCTTATCTTGTGCTCCAGAAGCCCAGATTTATACCTTTGATTATTGCACTGTCCATCGGGTTTGTCGGATGCATAAATCGTCCCATAACCTATCATTTGGAGTAGTTTGGGACTGGTCCTTTGGGCGTGTGGCATATCACACCACCTCTAAAATATATAGTGGAGTCGCAGCTTCGCGACACCACTACTAGATCACAAGGCCGGGACAATGAATCAAATCAGCCTCCTAACTGGTATGAGAACCTTCAAAAAACATTTTTTTTTCAATTAACTAAAACATTTTAAGATGTTTTAAGAAATAATAATAAATTGAGAAAAAATTTAAAAAAAGTTTTTTTTTATAAAATCACATACAAGTTAGGAGGCTGCTTTGAATTACTGTCCCGGCCTTGTGATCTAGGAGGTTTTGATTTAACACGATACCTACCACTGTCTGTATCTTTCTGATCCAAAAATATACATATTTCGAATAAATTAATAACATAATTATTGAAACCTCAAATTGTAATATGTAATCATTGCGAAATTAAAAACGAAACAGAAAAGACAGAACAAGATTCAGCCACATCTTGGAATTTAACCGTGGTCATTTTCCTTGCCGGGAAAGTGCTCAGACCACTGAGTTAATTCAAGCATATCATTTTTAACTGTTTCATATGTCGGCCAAAAGCTACCAACATTGTCTTCATTGTGATTTCATTTGTATAGCGTGCTATATTTATGTATGAACTAAATGCAATCTATATTGTATCTTGGATAAATATATCAATTTTTATTTTATTATGGGACATCTGATATCTTTACAACAAGTCCAGACGGAATATTTTTATTTATTTTTTGGAATAACTTAATGAGTGCTTTCGTTCGAAGCATTAAACAATTAAAAATGACGTTATTTGATATGGTCGAATTAGCTCAGTGGTCAGTTCCTCGGCAAAGATGTTCTGGGTTTAATTCCCAGTCAATTTACTCAATCTTTTTCTGTATTTTCTTTTTCACATTTTTCGTTTGAGAGTCTGTCTTAATATTGTCTTCAATGATCAAATCTAATTTAAAATATCTAAACAAGGTGTTCTAATCTCACTAGAGTGTTTATTTTGGTACATTTAGAATTGAATGTGAAAACATTAAGCAGGAGTTGAAGTATTTAAAAATCCATCAATCTTCGACAACCTTCTAAAGTTCTGTAGGCGAAAGTTTTTTTCCTGTTTATTTAAGGGGTTTGTATTTCATACTAAAATCTCGGAAGAAAGACAGAAAGGACATAAAGTTTTCAGATTTGACGGTCAAACTTCCGAAAGGTAAAGTTTACGTTGAGAAAATAGTTGGAGGACAGGAACTTGCCGTATTGAAACGCGCGAGCTTTGAGTAACAAAAATAATAGTGAATAATTTCAAATGAGTTTCAAACATTTTATTACCGAAAGCTGGTTGCACCTGCTGCCATGAGATGGCGTCTTATCGTCGCCAGAAGAACAACTGAAGGGACGTGTTACTTTGAAAAATATAATATAATTGTACAATTAATAAACAAGTCTAAATATTTCACCAATAAATGAAGATATAATATGTGTCGACGCCATCTAGTAGGAGATTTAGCATTATCAATGCCTTTCCTACAAAAATAAGGTTGGTTGTTTTCTACTGAAAAAATCTAATAAACAATGAAGTTTAATGAAAAGTAACAGTACATTTTGAATAATTTTGCGGGTTTTGAATAATCCTACGTAGTTGTTTCAGGCTACTAATTATTTCTTAAAAATTAATAATTTATTTCCTACGTGTTTTTCTTTGAATCATTGAGAGAAAGTTATTTTTCAATTACCAGTATATTTTGAATAATCACCGTGGAGTATTCCGCTTCTTCGCTGTATAAACTCAGAGGACGCTGGTTCAAAATCTGAAATATTCACTACTAAATTAATTAATAAATTAAGAATAATATGTACTCTCAATATCGCCCGGGTGAAAGACAACTATTCAGAATCAAACATTGTTGCTTGAAATGGCTTATGTCGTATTTGATTACCAGATTTGACTATCTAAAAACTCCTCACCTTCATCTTTCCCATCTTTTTTTCATTAACTTTACGCAGGAGATCAGAAAAAATAACATTTTTTACCAGGGCCTGTCATCTTAAGGGCTGCTTTATGGAGGGTATTTTAAGGAAAAGAAGGAAACGAAGTTCTGGGAACAAAAAAGGTATGAGGTGTGAATAGTAATCTTGGGTTGATTTTGTTCTAGAGTGACGGACGTATGAATCCGTATCTTCCTCTGCAGTGCAAGGCAATAGGTCGAGAGCGTCCGGTGGGAGAGTTAAAGTATCTCCCTCAGCCTGCTTCTCCCAATTTGATTACCAAGACCTGGACAAACCTCACGAACCCGGATACCCCTTCAAGTCACCAAACGTAGCGCACCACTTGGGGTTGGCCAATGGCGGAGGTGTTAGCTATCCAACGAACGGTTCTTAGAGTGGCGGTACCCGCATATGCCTCTTGAATTGTCAACAATCTACTACCTTCAATATACCACAATTATTGCGTTGTCATTTTATTACCTATTTAGATGACCATTCTATATGACTATTTTATTTTTGATTTATATTTTAATTTTATGTTTAGGTACCTGCCTAATATTTTTTTTTCTCTTTGTTTTATCTTATTTCCATTTTTATAATTTTTTACTTTATTTTATTGTTTTCCTGTTTTACTGCATTTAGTGTAATATGGCAGACTGGGATTGCACTATCCTCCCAGTCCTGCTGGATTAAAACTTAAATAAAAAAAATAATAATAAATAACCCCACTTGCTTCGGAAAGTTTGGACTTTAGTACAGTATTCACATAAAATTAAAATTAATTAGTTATTTTTGAAATTAAAATTTAATTAAATATTTTACATCCGGAGTGTAGTACCAATCCCCTAGTGAGACTGCTTTGAGTTTGATGCATTTTCCGTTGGAGACTGACAGTTTTTTTTTGTTCGCTTTAATAATTGAAATGCAATGTTATGTTATGCACCAAGTTATATTCTGATTTAACTAAAACTACTTAAAAATATGATACACACTAGAAACGCCTTCCATAAAAATTTGAATGGAAACCGTTGTCAGCACTGAATTAGTACCTTTAGGTTCTAGCTCATTTAGCATGCACAATATTGCACATTGTCTCTCTTAACTGATATAGTATTATCACCATTCCATTTGATCAAAATGAAAATGTCATTGAGATTTAAATTTAAGCAAAAAATGCTATTTTGATCGCAAAACACGCCTGAATCGCATTTCTCGTGTTCTCCCATCGAAGTATTATGTTTAGATGAGACATTAAGCGAAAAAACAGGTTCCGCATTTTGACCTCCAACTCTCCCAACGCTCTAACTAAAACTACTGAAATCGGTCTATGCGAACCACCTATCGCCTTATAATAGTGTAACAAGTGTCGACAAGACACAGTAGCGTCTCTAATTACAGCTCTAAACTTCTCCCCTTAGTTTATGAGTGAAACATTTTGTTTTTTAAATAGAGTCACAGCAATACAACATGAATTATTTTGGAATGATTTGAAATTTTCACGGCCAAAAGTATTATCGTGATTTATTTTTGGGGTATTATGACGTATTCCGCTGCCTTCTTTTTTGATAATAATATTTGGATGATTTGAATAGCGCTGTTTTTTGTTCAACACGACCTCAAACTTAGCAAACGTTTCGAACACTGTAACGTTAATTGCACCAATGTTAATTACACATCGGCACAGACACTGTAACAGTTTAAAACGTTGGCTAAAAAAATGGGTAGCGCGACACGTCATAATACCCCAAAAATAAATCAGATCATAATATTTTTTTGTGATTAATTCAACTCATCCGCATCATCCTTCATAGTAACGATGTCTCAACTATAGCCATATTGTTTGTAAAGCTTGTTATCGCACTAGAGCAGTGAACAGTTCTGTGCCATTGCGTCAATATTCTTGCAGTTGGTTGAAGTTCCGCAATGGAATTGCGACTCTATAGATTACTACTCCCGGGGGTTCGCGAGTGTGAGTACTTCTCTCTTTATCATTGTTAGCGATATTTTCTTATTGGGTTCCTCCACTTTACAAGGTCCTGTGTCGGAATGAGAACTGTGGACATCGATTATTTGTTACACCTAAATAAAATACAACAAATTCCATGAAATCAATTACCTTTTTTAAATATCTTAGCTTTCTTATCTCCACAAAGTCAATAACTTGAAAAACTAAAATAACTGATCATCATGCATGCATTCTTCTTTAAACCTAAAAAACATAACAACCAAAAATCCGCTAGAAATATGACTATTTTATCCGGAATGTATTTAAACAACTTTGAAAATATATTTCCTCGGCACATTAAAAACTCGACTACAGATACTACAATACACATCAAATCATAACTTAGATAAAAGAAAAAATTACAAAACATCATTAAAAAATGCATGAATTAACAAGCGTACATATTTTACAAATAATTTAAGATTAAATTAACATATATGTGACATTTATAAAAAAAAGTAAAGAGGAATTTTTCAAAAATACAAATAAAAAAATAAAATATAATAAAATAAAAAAAAACAAACTTTTTTCGGACAATAACCATAAACAAATGTGGAAAACAGTTAATTTGGCCAGAAACAATACTAAAAAAATACAGAACATAAAGTACATTGAACACAAAAACAAAATCATAGATGCTGTCACACGTAATAAATATGACTATAATAATATCACTCACCTTAACGAGAGCAATGAGAAAATTAAACTCAGGATTCGTGGGACAAGACGATACTGTTTTCCGTCAGAGAGATTATTGATAAAAGAAGAGCAAAAATGCTTCAAATAATCAATATATTTGGCATAGTGAGCCAGGGAGAGAGAAAGAGAGAGAAATTTTATGAACGTGATCTCTTCAGGATGGCAGGTAGCATTCTCTTTCAAGCGTGCTCTAACAGGACCTCTTCTGGAATCATGGCCGGGATGGATTCTCGTTGTCCTGCTCATATGTACGCAGTTGGCTGAGAAAAGATCCTCATGTTCGGGAATCAAGCGGCAAACCGTCTCTGATCTCTCGGCATAATTTACAGGGCTTGTTTTCAACACTCAAATGAAATGCT
Source organism: Hesperophylax magnus (assembly GCA_026573805.1). Classification (NCBI taxonomy): domain Eukaryota; kingdom Metazoa; phylum Arthropoda; class Insecta; order Trichoptera; family Limnephilidae; genus Hesperophylax; species Hesperophylax magnus. The sequence continues at coordinate 174,682 of JAIUSX010000107.1, forward strand.
CGCACTAACCATGGCAGCTATTTTTTCTATTTTCGACAATGAGCGCAAAAGAATACGCCGTCAATGGGAGGAACGACTAAATCGTTTTAAAACACCTTTAAAAACCTTCACCATTTAGAAATAAAAACACTCCTTCAAAAATTTGTCGATATTCCTCGCAAAATCCGGCTTTAGTCTCACCAAGAAAAAACTGCGCCCGCCCGCTAAAATCCAAATTCACGTCCATGGTCTTTTTTGTCTCTCTTCCGCTGTCCCCACTTCCGCCGGTAAACTTGCCATAGCAAAAAAACTTGCATCCACATTTTTTTATGTAACTTTGTACAGGGTTTTCCAATAAGAGGTGTTATTTTGAATAGCCCGCTATTTCGGTAGATGTTACTTTTAAAGCTGTCATTTTTTGACATTTGACAATTAGAAACTACGCCATTTATAAAAATGGAACGATACACGCTTCAACGACGCATTGAAATTATTAAAATTCACTTGAGTGAATCAAATGCAAATCATCTTGAGTGATGATTTGCATTTGATTCCCATTTCCACCTCGGTGGCTTCGTCAACAAGCAAAATTGTCGCATCTGGGGCTCGGAAAACCCAAGAGTTATTATTGAAAAGCCTCTCTATCTTCAACGTGTGACTGTTTGGTGCGGTTTATGATCCGGCGGAGTCATTGGATCTTACTTTTTCGAAAATGAGGCTGGAGCAACAGTTGCGGTGAATGGATTGGGCTATCGAGAGATGATTAATGATTTTTTAAGACCGAAATTGGATGATATTGATCTGGACAACGTTTATTTTCAACAAAACGGCGTTACGTCTACACAAGCAACGAAACCATTGATCTTTTACGAATGAATATCAAAATAACATCTCTTATTGGAGAACCCTGTACAATGCATCCAACCTATACAATGTGCGAACATCTTTAAGTCCTTTTTTGCGAATGTTGGAAAAAAACTTGAGAAGAATATTCATAAACCTCTCAACCCGAAAAAGCAAGTAATCGAATACTACAAAAACACAATAATTTCAACTATTTATAAATTTGCAGATCCACAACAAGTTACTAATAATCGCCCAATCTCTCTAATTTTAAACATATGAAAGATCTTTGAAAAAAAATGTGAAAAATCAATTGGTCAATTTCCTAGAAAGTATTAAAATTTTTCACTAAAATCAGTTCGGTTCTAAAAAATCACTCAGGGCACAATATACTATGTAACTTCATACATTTAGGAATCATTAGATACTGGTAAAAATGTGCAGGTATATTTATTCACCTCAGAATAGCTTTTGACAGCAAATCCCATGAGATTCTACTAAGAAAATTTGCAGGTATATTTATCGACCTCAGAAAGGTTTTTGACAGCATATCCATTGAGATTTTACTAAGAAAATTGAATAATATTGGAATAAAAAACAACGCAATTAAATGGTTTTCTTACTACTAAAGAAACGCCCACAAGTAGTAAATATCAAGCAAATTAATATTGATAAAGAAATATCAGACTTTTAAATCACACAAGGCACAAGGTATTTTCTTTCAACTAGTACATGGACAAATTACTTCATGCGCCGACGAAACGCTAATAATAACGGAAAATACTTAGGAAACCGTCACTTTAAAACCTAATTAGGATATAAACACACTAAAAATTTTCTTCGACTTTAACTTATGACTAATCTCTAAATGGTGAAAAAATATTTGTAGTTCCATTTCACCTAAAGACTTTGACATTATCATACATAACAATTCCAAAACTCATATTAAAACTGATTGCATATCAAACTGCACTATATTTAAAGTAACATGTTGTCGCGCGTCGGACCTGGGGGGGTCCTGACTTACCCTCGGCCAGCTCAGAAGCGGGGCATGAGACGTCTCTCTCATAGTCAGGGTTCGGGGTCAGCGCGTGGCTCGAGAATCCATATCCCACCGTCTATACAAAACACTCCCATACGATTGTTATGCCCAAATGAAAGAGGTTAGGTTTTTATGAATTAGCATTGTATTTGAGCGGCTAAAGGACATTACATGGGTGAATAACAACAGTACACAGGTTATTACATCCTAAACTGGAATTATCAACAAGGGTTCCCTAATCTCTCTCTGGGGAATAATTAACAGCTCACTCTCTCTAGATCGGCAGGCAGCGTGGATGAATTTAGGTTATTAGCGGACACATTCAAGGGTAATAGGAAATGTAAGAGACTCACAGCATGGTGTTGTCGGGTATCCTGTTGATTTGCAGGACTGAGCGCCGTGTCTCAAACAAACGGTGCCAGCCTGTCGATGTTCAAAGCGCCATTTCCGTACGTTATTGCTTTCGACGGAGCGGTGCAAATTGGGAACGCGGGAGCCGAAACGAACACACGTCCAGCCTGGTCAGAGGTCGGCGCGCGAGCGGGGGGAACGGGGCGTAGGGTCGCCGGGGGTGGGGGAACTGTAGCGGATGTATTGCGCGTTCTTCACTACGTTTGGTCTAGCAACTAATTTGAATAATTCCCGCTCTCAGGCTGGCAACTGTAGGATCTTTTGCGGCTAAAATCTGTTATATGACACCTCCCCCCGCGCTCGTAAAAAAGGCGACGTGGTAATGGAGCATCAGGGTTAAAAGATCCTCTATGTGCCTCCCTTGGGGTTTTTTTGACAAAACAAGAGTTGCCCTTAGTTTGAGAGACTTGGATGGCCAGAGAGATGCCTAGCTAAAACATAATGACTAGCTTATGCCATAGGCTAGGTAACAATATTTGTGGGGAGAAATGAGGAAGGGTACATAGCATGTTTGGAGCAAATAAATTTTGGGGAGAGAGCAGGTGTGGAAACAACAAGTAAAATTATGCAATTTGAAAACAATAGACATGGTTATGCAATTGAAAGACAAAAGACAAAATTATGCAATTGAAAGACAAAAGGGCATGGTTATGCAATTGAAAAACAAAAGGGCATGGTTATGCAATTGAAAAAACAATAGACAACATTATACAATTGAAAAACAAAAGGGCATGGTTATGCAATTGAAAAAACAATAGACAACATTATACAATTGAAAAACAAAAGGGCATGGTTATGCAATTGAAAAAACAATAGACAACATTATACAATTGAAAAAACAAAACAAAAGACGGAATGTTAAGGTGTGATTCTAGGGTTTCATTGGTCTGGAAGCTAAGTTTGCGTTGCGTTGGTTTTTTGGTTTCGAAGAGTTGCGAAGGAAACGAGATTTCACTGACTCTAAAAGATTACATTATCACTGTAATCTGACCCATTGAGATAACACTCAGGAGTACACTTAGGTCTTGGAAAAAAAAACACTTTGCTTCGTTGTGGGCGTTGATGTTTGCGAAGTGGGGCTGTGGTTTGCGGGGCTGCGGCTATGGTTACAGTGGTCATTGGAGAGAGTAGTCCAGGTTCCGTAGTTATGCCAGTACGAGTCCTATGTGCTATTATGGTGGGCACGGATCGTATGTGTTGGTTATCGGAGCATAATGTAGCTCAGGATAACTTTTTAGAGATGCGCAGTTTGTGTTTACTGGAGGGGCAAAGGGTAATTATGTTTCACCCATGACCTGGTATGTGTCACTGCATGACAGAGCAAGAGACGGTATAACTGGCATTGGCATTGAGGGCAAGAAATTTGAACTCCGGGACTAGCGTGTCCGAAAGGTAGTTCAGAGTGTCATAAAGTATAGTGGGACAACTCGGCTTGCAGTGGTGAGACAAACGTCATACATATGATTAGTATTGTCTGAGCTTTCAGGAACAAGATGGAACAAGTGTGTAGCGAGTAGTAGTCGAGGGACCTTTGTAACCACAGCGCAGGCTGCTAGGAGGTGAGGCTCAGCTTGGCTGCCGGAGATGACATCCGCCTGGGCTTCTTTTTAAATCCGGGGGGAATTATTATTAAAGCAAATTTCTTGAAGTTTACCTGCCTAGGGACCAATGAAGAAAAGTTTGGAGAGAAACAAAATGTGTCCAGAAAAAATAAACAAACGAGGTTTAGCTGCCGGTCCGGAGAGTGACGAAGAGTGTGAGAGAGAGGTAGAGAGAGGTTCCTAACTAGTTTTGATTACATAAACATTATCCTTTATTAGGATGACTTGGCGTTTGCCGAATGACAAACTGTCTTGGTTGAAAAAACAACTGGCCTTCTTTGGCCTATGTTAACATACAGGTGGTAACATTTTCGTAGGATTTCAAAGAACAAGACAAAAAATTCGTGAACGAGTCACGGCAACAGCAGGGAAACTAATTCATGAATAAAGGTTGTCAGAAAAGACAGACGATACGCCAAGTGCGTATCATACATATTCAAAATTCATGAATGTGTTTCGTTGAGGAGAGAAAAAAAATGACAACATACGTGAAAGGTGAGGTAGGAAGCCTGTTGGTGACCGGAACAAATACCGATTCGAACTCGAAGTGAGGGCGAAATATGGTCGACAACAGATTTTCCACTTCATACATATTGCCTGAGGGCATGGGGTGGGGAGGGGGGAAAAAGGACGGGAATTGAGTTACGAAATTGCTAGAGACTGGACTAATTTCCAATTCAACCTCTATGTGAGAGTGAAACATATTCAACCAGCAGATTTCCTGACTCTTTACATTTTAATAAAGTGGATTAATTTTTAAAACGCATTAGAATACACATTGTACTAAAGAGGCTAATCTTTTGCGTGTATTTGGCAAAAGATTAGGGGTCGTTTTAAACTTCTACATGATTGTGAGAAAAGACAGACCCTAGTTCCAATTTCACAAACCTGGGATTCTTCTTATTCGTTTCCCAGACGACGAGTTTAGTGGTTTTGTGCCCATCGATTAACTCCTGCGGCACTATGCCCCATAATTGACAGTGAAGCTGAAAACTAGTCCTTTTGGGATAGTAGATATTCCTGGGCTTCTTTTCTTTTTGGAAAGCAGCAAAAACAGGAAGTCATTGCATTGGCGTTGAACAAAGAGGCTTCTGTGAAATACTTACGTAGTTCACATATAAAGGTTTGATATTATTTCGTTCGCACGATTCATGGTGAGTATTGTAACGTCTTCACGTATAGTGTACAAGTATGCAGTATATGCAAGGTACAACTCAATTATAGACAGAAGTCAAGGAGTGTAAAAACAGTTCCTTAAAGGAGATGACGATGTCGATATTATGTCGTTCACACGAATCACGGTAAGTATTATTATTACGTCTCCACGTCTCGTGTACAGGGTTGTACACAATTATACACAAAAGCGGTTCTCATGACATGTTAATGACACACGACCAAATTATACACAAAGGGCGGTACTCATGGCAAATTAATGTCACACGACCAAATTATTCACAAAGGGCGGTACTCATGGCAAATTAATGTCACACGACCAAATTATACACAAAGGCGGTACTCATGGCAAATTAATGTCACACGACCAAATTATAACACATGGTTATAAGTATTAAGTAATTGTAACGAACTTCTCGTGTAGTGGTGGATTTTGTAAGGATCTCTCCTATCGCGTGACAATTTTTTACATTTAAATATAATTCAACAAAAGCTAGCAGTATCATTTGATACTGTTTGCAAAGATTTGTTAGATTGACTAACTCCGTAGCCTGGAGGGGCGTACGATGGAACAATAGAGAAGATAAACAATTTTAATGTTACTTTATTGTGTTACAAGGTGCAAGATGATGGTAGAAGGTATTTCTACTTACATCGAGCGATGGGTGGGAACAGGCCCATAATGGCTTTACATACTGTTCGTTGTAGCGTGCAATTGGGTTGCAAACACTTGGTTAAATGGTGAGACAAAGGTTGGGTGTTTATATTATGCAACGATGATCGAACAAAGTCCTGTTGATTTACGTTGTGATATAATTATTTGCGTTCGAAGATCAGGATAACCGTAAGGTTTTACTAACCTGTCCCGTAGGGTTGAAACGTGAGGTACGAGACATACGTGACGTAACAGTAGAGAAAAGAAAATCGAGATCTCGTCATACAATAAAAGACCTTAATGGGTTTTACATACTTTTAGTTGAAGCGAGTCCAGTTATTTGTATGTGGTTTTATAGGACCGACATTTGGTTTTCTTTTATAAATACAATTTCCCAAAATGGATGTGTCAAAATCCTATTTTTGGTAAATGTGAGCTTGGGTAGGACGCCATCAATTTTTGAAAGGAAAAAATTGAAAAAAATGAAAAAAAAAATTATATACATACAAAGAAGACAATTATGTGATTAATTGCTACTTGGTTCTTGCCTTTGAGACCACTATAGGGTTTTACATACTCAAGGTAACGTTGAATTGGACAAGAAAGAATTAATGGCTGTACTTGACAGGTTTTCTTTTTTTAAAAAAAGGGTCGGTATTTAACACTTTGGAATTTACAAAATCCGAACTCTTTTGGATGGCACTCTTATGAGTGATTACCAATCGTTATTTTACAAGGAACAAAAACAAAAGTGGGGTGGTTCTTTCTAACACGACGAAGGGAACAAAAATGAAACGAAAATGGGGTGACATGACATAAACATTGCATAGTGTAGAAGTTGAGGAGCAAAAGCGGGTTCGCGACTTCCCGGCGATTGTAACTCGAAGACGTGTCTCTATTCTAAAATGATCAGTTTCAGAACAGGTGAGAAAATAAAACGTAAAAAGGGAGAAAACGATTGTCGTGAGGGAAAGAACGTTATTACAGGAATAATATTTCATGGTCATAATATGTTAATATACATTCATTTACAAAGGTGGGTTAAACTCGTTTTTGACGAATAGGTTGACATGTAGTTGACACTTTACACGCCTAATTATGGTAAGACTTCATAAGCTTACAATAGTTTGTGATAATACACAATGGGTTAGTTTAAAATTGCTGGGGTGGTGGGGCAGTTTCAACTGTCTCCTCACTTCCAGACTTTACAATGTCCTTAATATGGTAATTACCAGTATGTTTGCCAGAGGAGTCGGACAGGTAGTAAACTAAGTCCGATATTTTTCTTACAACCTTGGCCTTGACAAAACGGGGTGCCAGCTTGGCAGAGAAGTACAGGGCTCCTTGAGAGAGGGTGTTATTCCTTCTCCAGACAACATCGCCTACATTAAAAGTGATGTGTTTCCTACGTAGGTTATATCTGTCCGCACTTTTTTGGTGGGCCAGCAATAGGGCATCAGTAACTTCACTATAAATGGCAGTAAGTTCTTCCAAACGATGGGCGTAATCAACGGCAGAATTGCTTGTGGAGGTGGTTGACGTGGGGAAATTCGTGTTCCAGTGCAATGAACCGTGTACCACCTGTTCCATACCGTGTTTTAAAAAGAAGGGGGTGTAACCAGTGGTTAGGTTAACAGTGTTATTCATGGCAGCTTGAATTTTATCTAAATTCTTACACCAATTACGTTGGTCTTTGTCAACCAAAATGGCCAGAGCTGTGTTAATAGTCTGGTTATACCTTTCGACAGTGTTATTTTGGGGAGTGTACAAGGTATTATAATAAATATCTTTAATCCCGTATTTAGCAAGGAAATCTTTAAATTCCTGTGCTATAAACTGTTTTCCGTTGTCAACTATTACGGTTTTGGGTGTTCCGTAGGGTATGAAAATGTGTTTTTCCACAAGTTTGACAATGGCGGCAGCGTTGGCTCTTTTTAAGGGGAAGATCCAACAAAATTTGGTAAAGATATCCACAATGCTGAGTATATGCATGTGTCCAGAATAACTTCTGGGAAAAGGTCCGACGAGGTCCATAGATAACGATTGGAGGGGTCTATCAGCACGTTTGGGTTTTCCCATTAGGCCGGCAGGGGGTGCCGTACTATGTTTGTAAGCTTTACATGTTTCACATTTGGAGATGTAGTTGCGAACTTGCTTGAAAAGACCAGGCCAGTAATACTTCAAGGAAATCTTTTTATACGTCTTGAAGGTTCCTGGGTGTATAGAGTCGGGGGCACTATGATTGTTGATGATTACTTGTTTTCTCTTTTCGAGGGGCACAACGAGTTTCCAAGAGTAATCTTCGAGGATGGACAGTGGGGCCTTACAATTGCGATATAGTTGTCCTTCTTTTATAATAAAATTGGGAAACTTTTGTTGATTGTTTTTGCACCCTTCATAGATTTTGAGATACCATTCATCTTTTGTGGATGGGGTAGAGGCAATTGTATCGATGTTTAATGCGGCAAGTTCAATTCTTGACAGGGCATCTGGGACAATATTGTCCGCACCTTTACGGTGGATGACATCGAAAGTGTATTGGGACAAACGAGAAGCCCAGCGAGCGAGTCTGCCGGAGGGATTACTTAGAGAGATCAACCATTTCAAACTACTATGGTCTGTGACTACAGTAAATTTGCTACCGTCTATGTAACCGCGGAAATGGTGAACAGAATCCAATACTGCCAGTAACTCTTTTTCGGTGATTCCGTAATTTTTCTCGTGTTTATTCAAGGTGCGGGAAAAATAGGCTACAGGGTGTTCGCCATCGGGGAATTCCTGAGTTAGGACTCCACCGATCCCTACGTTAGAAGCATCCGTGTGGAGGGTAAAAGGTAGTTCAAAATTAGGACAATTCAGGACAGGGGCTGTTTGAAGAGCATTTTTTAAAGTCGTAAAAGCTTCTTCGGCTTCAGTAGACCAACGAAAGTTGCTGATACCTTTACGGATACCAGTAATTTTGTTTAATGGGGCCGAAATAGTGGAAAAGTCTTTAATGAATCTCCTATAGTAACCTGTAAGTCCAAGGAAACCTTTGACTTCTTTCGCGTTTTTGGGTCGGGGGAAATTTGCCATTGCTTCCACCTTAGTAGGATCTGTTCTCAGACCTTTTTCGTCGACAATGAATCCCAAATAACGCAGGCGAGACTTACAAAATTCAGACTTCTTTAAATTGATGGTTAAACCAGCAAATTTAAGTTGTTGAAAAACTTTTTCCAGCATTAACAGGTGTTTTTCGAAGGTGTCACTAACGATGATGAGATCATCAAGGTAGCAGAATAGGTTGTTGTCAACTTCAGGGCCGAATAGTTTGTCCATCAGCCTCTGTAGTTCGGCGGGGCTATTTTTTAGACCAAAAGGTAGCCTTTTAAAGTGGAACATTCCCCTACCAGGTACAACAAAAGCAGTTTTTTCGCAGGATTCCGCATCTAAAGGTATTTGCCAGAAAGCTTTGCTTAGATCAATGGAAGAAATGAATTTGGCGTTGCGTAATTTGTCTAAAGTTGCGTGCACGAAAGGCAGTGGGTACGCGTCGGCTTCAGTGCAAGAGTTCAATCGTCTACTGTCGAGGCAAAAGCGTGCAGAGCCGTCTTTTTTTGAAACCAAAAGGGTTGGGTTGGTCCAAGCACTTCTGCTGGGAACTACCACTCCCATTTTTAACATTTCATCAAGTTCATTTTCTAAAAGTTTCAATTTTTGGGGGGCTAAATTGTAGTAGCGTTGCTTGATTGGTGGGCCGTTGGTTTTAATGTGGTGTTTTACCAAATTAGTTAAACCCAGTCCGCATTTTTCGAAAGATATTGATTCAAATTTGTTGATCATTTCCTTTAATTGGAGAGCCTGGTCAGTGCTTAGGTTTTCGTGAGGTATTATTGTTCGAATCTCACCAACTTGAGCGACCGGAGGTTTTTGGCCAAGAGTATTAAATACTTGTGGAGCAACGTTAAAAGCCTTCCAGAAGTCAACGCCAAGAATGAAATTCTGGGATATAGAGGGTACTATTAGAAAGTTAATTGTAACTGTGTTATTGTTACATTTAATTGGTAATGACAGAGTACCGATGACTGTCTGGGGAGCATTGTCCGCAGTTGTCACGAGTGTAGGTTTGGAAAAAACTTTAAAACCGTTGTTAACAAAAGGCAGGTGGGCATTGTTGCCAAGGCAACTAACAGATGCACCACTATCTAGTAGTCCAGAGAAGGGGACATTGTTAACGGAGAAAAGGGCATAAGGTCTTCCATCTTTAGCTTGTTTGCAACAAACCGAAGAAACATTTAAGGTCTGGTTAAAATATTTAATGTGTGATAACCAATCAGTCCATTCCTTAGACCTTGGTACAGAATGAATACCTGAGAGGTTATTATTTAGTTTTTTGGTTTTCTCGCATGAAAATTCGGTGGGGGTTTAGAGAAATCCACTTGAGGTTTAACAAAGTGAGGGTCTTGCAACCTTTCCATGTTATTTCTTGTTTTTTTGAAAATTTCACGCAGTTCGTCGCGTGGAGGAGAACGATCCCTGGAGCGATGTCTCTTTAAGGTTCTGGGTTCTTTAGCTTCCAGAAATTTGGCCTGCTTGAAACAAGTGGTAGCTAGGTGACCTACTTTTTTGCAAAAGGAGCAAACTTTTTTGTTGTCAAATTCTGGTTTTAATCCAGAAGGACGGCTTGGTACAGTGATATTGTCCGTGGTGGTTTTGTTGTTTTTCCTGTCTTGGTGGGATTCCAAAATGAGGCAAACTTCGTTTAAATGGGCCAACGACACAATTTTCTGTGAGGTGATAATGTTTTCATATCTTTGTAGGAGGCCATCAGTTATAACTGGTAATAATTCGGCTTCCGAGACAGGGTGGGAAAGTTTGATGTTGATGGATTCGGCCCTCTCTATGAATGTTGCCACAGTTTCGTTTACTAATTGTTTAATGGATAGTAACGATAATTTAATTCTGTGTTGGGCCTCTGATTTGCCGAAGCTAGTGATCAGGGCTGATCTGAGTTTATTCCAGTCCTTGCATTTTGATTTTTGTATTCGGTGCCACGGGATTAATTCTGGAGATATTAGTTCTATAAAGTTTTTCTGCAGCACGTCAAATGGAACATTTTTAATTGAGGCCGTTTCTTCGATTCGGTCAATGAAATCCAGTACATCGGAAACACCGTTATATTTGATCTTCCAAGGAGTGAGATCGTATGTTTTTTCTTGTGCCGTGATGGGTGCATTGTCTTGTTTTACTGTAACATGTGTCCTGGTTTCTTTGTTAGAAACGGGGATTTCCAAAGCTGGGGTATTGGGTGCCTTGACTTCATTTGCAACGGATAGGTTTATTTTCCTGATGAACTTCTTGTTAAATAACAAAGCGTATGCTTTCAATGCTGACTTTGATTTGTTTAGTGGTGATATTCCTCTGTCTTTTAGGACGGCTTGTAGGTGCACTTTGGATAAGTTGTGTACATTGGGAATGACACCCATGTCCGAAGATGTAGCCATTTGATTGGAATTCATTGTTAAAAATGGTTTAAAAAGGAAAAAAAACTCCGAAATTCTTCTAAGTCTTTTTGAAGAAAATTTGGCCAGGGGGACACTTTAGGATTTGCATTATTTAATTTTTGTGGGCACTATTCGCACTTATATTCACTGCACTCGAGGAAAGGCACGAAAAAGGCACAAAAAACAGCACTTTAGAAGCGAAAAAACACTTTTGATGGAAAGATTTTATATTTGCTTCATTTACTGGCACTGAATCGTGAGATTGAACACACGTTCTTATTATTGCGTCGAGAAAGCACTTCTTTGCAAAAAAACACTGCACTTCTGAAGTTAATTTCAAACAATTCACTTAAAATCACTTTTATAACAGTCAATGCTGAAAAAAGAATATGGACAAACACCGTACCTATATAATTAATCGGGATAAAGAATTACTTGTGTTTTACAGGTTGTAGCTGATATACTTTTTAGAAATCAGCTTCGATGGGCCGTTGGGTGTATTGTGCTTTTTTTTAAAAAAAATCACTTCCGGTGTAAAAATTGGCTTCACAGTTCTAAATCCTGACTGTTATTATTACGGTGCAATTTATGCCGAAATTAAAACAGTGGGTTTGTTTTGTTAAACAAAGAATACAGAATCTATGTTATTGAAAAAAAACAAAAACATTATGTTCGAACTTTCGTTATCACAGCATTTGGCGGGAATTTCGCGCGTCTCTTTTATTCGTTCGAGAAGATTCTTACCGTTATTTTTCGCGGCAAAATGCGCTTAGCAACAAACAAAGTCACGACAGGATTGCGTGCATTTCTTATTTATTCGAGAAACTTCCACCGTAGTTTTTGCGGCAAAAATGCTCTTGGCACAAAATTGCATAGTACATGTTTTCAAATTGGGGACAATCGTAAAGGTAATTCTGTGCAGTCGGGAAGGATATGTTTAAAAAAAAAATTCTGCCCCTAAGTTGGTCGCCAGTGTCGCGCGTCGGACCTGGGGGGGTCCTGACTTACCCTCGGCCAGCTCAGAAGCGGGGCATGAGACGTCTCTCTCATAGTCAGGGTTCGGGGTCAGCGCGTGGCTCGAGAATCCATATCCCACCGTCTATACAAAACACTCCCATACGATTGTTATGCCCAAATGAAAGAGGTTAGGTTTTTATGAATTAGCATTGTATTTGAGCGGCTAAAGGACATTACATGGGTGAATAACAACAGTACACAGGTTATTACATCCTAAACTGGAATTATCAACAAGGGTTCCCTAATCTCTCTCTGGGGAATAATTAACAGCTCACTCTCTCTAGATCGGCAGGCAGCGTGGATGAATTTAGGTTATTAGCGGACACATTCAAGGGTAATAGGAAATGTAAGAGACTCACAGCATGGTGTTGTCGGGTATCCTGTTGATTTGCAGGACTGAGCGCCGTGTCTCAAACAAACGGTGCCAGCCTGTCGATGTTCAAAGCGCCATTTCCGTACGTTATTGCTTTCGACGGAGCGGTGCAAATTGGGAACGCGGGAGCCGAAACGAACACACGTCCAGCCTGGTCAGAGGTCGGCGCGCGAGCGGGGGGAACGGGGCGTAGGGTCGCCGGGGGTGGGGGAACTGTAGCGGATGTATTGCGCGTTCTTCACTACGTTTGGTCTAGCAACTAATTTGAATAATTCCCGCTCTCAGGCTGGCAACTGTAGGATCTTTTGCGGCTAAAATCTGTTATATGACAATGTTCAATCAAATATATAGGAGCAATTTATTGATAAAAATCTGAAATGAAAGAACCACATATGCCAAGTTGTAAAAAAAATTAATTATTATACACGTTTTTAAGAATCAGAAATTTTCGTCGATAAAAACTTATATAATATACTACGCCTTAGTCCAATCAACTTTACAGTAAGTTATCATTAGTTGGGGTTCCGCACATAAAACTAACCTTCTCCCAATAGGAGTACAGAGAATCATAATTATTCCAGCGCAATAATAACCCAACAAAGCGCTTAGTCAAATAATTTCTAGTACCTTTACTTAAAGATCTGTAAATGAATACACATACCAATTTTTAACTGAAAACCGAACTCCACTTAAATATATTTTCCATGCCCAAAATTATTATACTTACCAAGGAAGATTACCGGAAGAAAATAGACCCATTAATGACAAAATCTAAACTTTAAGCTACGAAAAAATATTTTATAGACAAACTTATCAAAAAAAAACTCTTTCCACGTGAATTACATGAAATAACACAAATACAGCAAATCACCCATTTGCTGTATAAAGTATATTAATTTTCTACTTTAACTACTTACACTTATCATCACATCTACCAAACATATAATGTAACTATTTTTTACCTTCCCACTGTAATTTACTTACTACAACACGTAATACCTATCATATTATTAATATAAATAACTACAATGTACTGTGCACTCTTCCAAACACAAGCTAAAGCTTCTACGGAAGAGTAGTATTCAAATCTCTTAATATGTAAAAACCCAATGAAAATACAATTTTATATGTAATTACTTTACTTATGTAATAAAAATATATATGTTTTATAAAATATTCATATTGCGAGTACGTTGGAAATGGGCCTTTATTTTAGGTTGATGTTTTGTACTTAAAACAAAAACAACACTAAACTGACTTAGTAATCCTCTTTTTTTGTAACGTGTGCCACTTTAATGTGTCACTTATAATTCAGGAAACATATCTGTGTTTGTGATCCAAACATTATAATTTATGTGTAAAATGGACCATGGTGAAAAACCCTTAATTATTACTGAATAATTAAAATAAGTTTTAACGACTTAATATACTCACCAAAAGATTTTTTCGGAGCAGTGTTATAAATTACTCACCATTTATTGTAGTTGAAGTTAAAATATAATATGCAAATTTGTTTTAAGTGTGTCAAGACGGACTCAATCTTTAATTTTGATAAGCTCAACGTTCTGAACAAAAGAAAGCAATAATTATTTGCAAGACTGATTACAATATAACATTTTTATGTTACATTTATTTAATTATTATTTGCAAGACTGATTACAATATAACATTTTTATGTTACATTTATTTAATTATTATTTGCAAGACTGATTACAATATAACATTTATTTAATAATTATTTGCAAGACTGGTTACAATCTAACATCTTTATATTACATTATTTAAATTCTGAATAGACTGATTACAATAAAATATCTTTATATTACATGTAGTGGATTCAAATACATTTACGAGTAATAAGTACTTATACACTCTTATAAGTTATGTTATTGTGTTCAATCGAGTTATGATCCACGTTGCGATGTGTTGTCGTGCGTTTCAAATTGCCTATCTTCGTGTTCATAATCCTATCACTTTCCAATTTGGGGAGCTGACAATTTCATCTGCAAAATTTCACCTTTTCATGTCTTTCCCTAGATGACCAGACAAGGTAGTATTTTATGTGAACAAATAAAAAATATCGCTCTCTTTTATGAGTGAAATAAAATTTTTACCAGGAATACTTTTTATATCTCGCTCACGTACATTTATAATTTTCCAATTTTTATTAGCACCGCCGATCATAAAAACGATGAATAAAAATTCGCACGGCAAATAATCGAGAAAGTTTTCGAATACAAAACTTTAAAATGAAAACATTTTAAATTACCTACCAACATCAAAGCTGCGTGTTTCGAGTTGTTTTAAAGGTAAGTCTAGGGGCATAAAAATTGAATATTCTCAAAGCATGCTCTTATTATTTGAGAGGAGTTTTACTGTTGACAAAAGGTTTAGTTTATATTACAAGTTCTCGTTTTATTTCTTCGTAGCATGAGCTATTTTCCAAATCGACATCTGGTATAAAATGTATGTTTTTTTTAACATATAAGCAAAAATGGTTTTTTTAATATTTTTTGGTCTTAACCACTGGGGTCACATTGTGTTTTATCTGTCTGTGATAAAATTTCTGTAATATCATTTGAAAATTGTGTTACAATAATGTCAGGTGGTTGACTGTGGCAGAGTAGAGCGAGACAGATAAATTACAGTTCTGTAAAAACTCATATTTTAGTTTTATCTCCCTCTCACATCTCAGTTCATAACTATTAACTACGTATCAGTAATGTTTTTACTCTGTTAACTATAAACATAGTAATTAATCTCACATGATCGCTTATATTAGTAATCCAGAACCTTATACCAATGATGGTACAATCCGCAAACCATATAATAACAGTGGCGCATAAATATTAATTTCAGAAAAACAGGTACCTTGCATTTAATACGACTATATCAAGGCTGCCCAACCCCAGGCCCGCGGGACACAATGTGGCCCGCGAACGAATTATAAGTGGCCCGCGTGAAACATTTTCAAAAAACCCGCCAACCGCCAATTTGAAAAAGTGTCGCGGGCCCGCGGTAAAACAAACAATGCAGCTTGCGCGCAGTCACCAGTGTTGCCAACGACGGCGATTTATCGCTATTTAGGCTACTCAGAACGAGAATCAGCGACGAAAAAATCTAACTTGTTGAACTTACTTTTGAAACAAAAATACACCGGTTTTCGACATAATATTCTTTGCGTCGAAATGGAATTCTGTAGCCACCCCCCCCCCCATGGAATTCGAAAAATTGCTGTGGGGTATCACATATGATGTTCGGGTGTGCGGAATTTTTTCTCAGCCTAGTTCCGTAACAACCCCCCCCCATGGATTTCAAATATTTTGTGGGGAGCACTTATTTATATTTTTTTTTGTGGATTATGTTTTATAGAAATTCTCTAACAACCCCCTCCCCCATGGAAATAGGAACCGTCATTCAATTCAGTGGCCCGCCAGTGATTCAAAATCGTCAATTTCGCCCAACTGCTAAAAAGGTTGGGCAGCCTTGGTCTATATGATTCTTTATGACATACAAATAAAAAATTTTATATGAATATTAAATACATTAATCCTTAAACGGTCCAAAGGATCATGGCTAGTTATTGTATAAAGCCGCCAGTCATAAAATACAATAACTTTTTTTGCTACACAATTATTAGATATTTGACGTCGAATAAGCACCCTCTAGGAAAAGTAACTCTTGAAGAAACCCGACGGTAACAATAATGAAGAGATAAAGTGCGATTGAAGTGCTGTACGAGAGAGACGACATGAAAGCGAGACTGTTTTATTATTTTTTTAATGTGAAACCGCACAAGAGGCTCAACTGCTCCCAGCCGTCTGGAGCTAGTGAGACTATGGCATCCCCAATCGGGGTATGTTGTGAGGCTGAAGGTGGAAGGGAGGGGAAGAAGATGAGGAAGAGAAAGGTGGGGAAGTATCTGGCTATTCAGATCTGATCACCAAACAAGGATAAAGCCATTTCAAGCAAAGTTTCAATTCTGAATGCTGGTCTTACACTGAAATTATATTTCACTCTATACGGGCCGCAAAGATAATGCATATTATTTGTATCGAGTAAATTGTGAAATAACACAAATGAAACAAATAAAATTTACTTGCGCACGGCTGGATTTGAACCCGCGATCTCCGGCTTGCTAGTCAAGGGCCTTACCCGTCGACCACGGAGGTCGTCAAAAGGCATACAAAAGTAATAAAATGTGTTCATAATTGTCCAGTTTCTCTTCACTATCATCTGTCATCCGTGTTAATAACAGTCTGTTGGCTATGATCCTGCCATCACAATATAACAGTAAAATCTAATGAAAAGGTTATTCTAAAAGGAATACATCTTAATATACTAAAATCACGTGTCACTATGGTCGTACACACTAATCTCCGAAACCGCCAAACAGATTTCAATGAAATTTTGTGAAATTGTATGGTTGGTTCCAGCTTGAAATTTCGGCTAGTTTTGGACCTGAAAGGTACAAAAATACATACATTCAACCACAAAATTTAACTTCCTTACACAGAAGGCGGTCTGTGGCAGGACAACGCCTTATATTATAAAATGCATTTCAAATGGTTGAGTTAAATTCTAACTGATTTATAATCTTAGTATATGATATTTCAGCCTGCGTATGTTGTACTCGAATATCTCTAAAAGTAGTCTTACTACATTAAATCTACTTTAATTCGACTCCGTATCTCATTAGGGTGCAGACATATCTCATTAGGGTGCAGACATATCTCATTAGGGTGCAGGCATATCTCATTAGGGTGCAGACATATCTCATTAGGGTGCAGACATATCTCATTAGGGTGCAGACATATCTCATTAGGGTGCAGACATATCTCATTAGGGTGCAGACATATCTCATTAGGGTGCAGACATATCTCATTAGGAGTGCAGACATATCTCATTAGGGTGCAGACATATCTCATTAGGGTGCAAACATATCTCATTAGGGTGCAGACATATCTCATTAGGGTGCAGACATATCTCATTAGGGTGCAGACATATTCCGTTAAGTATTCTTAGGGCTTCCCCGACTTCTTCTACAATTTAAACATCTCTAAACACTCCTGACACAAATAAAAACAAACATTGACATTTTTAGCTAAATCGGTACAATAGTTTTTAGTGCACAGGGGACAAACAAGGATATACAAATATATATTGAAGAATATTTATGTTTGTGAATATAAAATATATATATTGAAAAATGAAATTATATATATTTATACATAAATGTATATGGTTATAGTTCTATATATATATAACTATAACCATATACATTTTTATATAAAATATAGTTACGTATATAGTTATGAAACAAGATTCGCCAAATCCCCGGAACCATTGACTATGTCATCCCCATTAATAAAACATGGTATTTCTGATAGAAGCGGAGGACAGACAGAAGAAGGGCAAAAGCTGTTATGTTTTCTCCTTATTTTAAAATCTGGTCACTAATTTTGGCAATAACCATGTCCAGCAAAGTTTCGCTTCTGAAAGGTGGTCTCCCGTTAGGCCGATATTGCAAAAGGCTTGTACATTGTGTAATGTTTAACTCTCGTTACACTTGTTGCATGTTTTGTTCATGCATGACAGCTGATCACAATTTGATTTGAAATTGAAAGGGCGTTTAATGACAACCATTGAAATGTCAAAAATTCAAAACCAACGAGAGTTTGAAACACATTAATCTTCAATTTAATTTCAATCGTAAGGTATGTGAAAATGTATGCACGCAATCGTATGGCGTGGAGTACTTGTACCAGGTTGGTCAATCTCCTCGTTTACTCTAATTTTATAGAACATCATATCATACAACTAGATTAAGATGTTGCCACCCATAATGTCACTAACTTGAAGTAACACCTGCAAGTTTGATGACCTACTTTTTCCAAATAACAATATTTACCAATTGAAATGCCAATAATTCTCGATTTAAGCATCAAAACATTCTGTTACCAGCCGATACAGGCCAAGTCGACTATATGAAACATGATATTGTTGCATGTAATATCAATTGCACACCCGCGAGTATGATAACTCTATTTTTAAAAATGAAATATTAACAAAGGCTGTTTGTTACCAGGCTAATATTATTGATACATATTATAGAAACTGTAACATGTTTTGCAAGCTGACGTCGCACAAATAACTGCGGAAGACTATAAATACTTCAACAAAACATATATTTAATTATTCAATTTTTACAACTCGTCAAAGCAACACCTGATAACTTGAATTACCATTCCTGATTCTCACTGAAAGCTGCTCACCTGGCACAACCAACACTGCCGTTCTGGATAGCTGAGCCAGCCCGTCCGCTGCTTGACCATCTCTATCAAGATATAACAATAATCAGGATTTTCCATGTGCCGGCCTATGTAACTTTAATTGCGCTTTTCTTGTGCGTGTCTCATCGCACTGTACACTAATACTCTGCTTTAGTTATCATACTTCAATTGTCCTTCTAACCCCTTCATCTCGCAAAATCTTCCTCTCTCTATTAACTTGCGCTTTGATCAATTATGCGTGAATATAGAATCGAGCAGCCAGGTAGTGAATTGGAAACCAGGCGTCTATTAACCAGGTATCTATAAACCAGGTATCTGGATATCAGGCGATGAAGACATGGGTTCCTGGTAACCAGGCATTTTGTTGCAGGCGTATGTGTAAGTGACAATAATATATATGCCTTATGCGTGTGTAAGTAAATATAAATTCATGAAATTTATGTTGTGCAAAATTGAATCAAAATTTTATTTTTCGTCATACTTTGGGAATTATTGTTATAGTATTCAATAATTTTTAATTGTACAAACGAGATAAAAATTGAAGTGATAGCTTTCTTGCGAAATTTCTTAAACTTATTTAATTAATTAGTAATAAGTAATTTAATTTAATTATTCGTCCTAAGGACTGTTTTTTTTTTTAATTTTCAATTTTCTGAAAATTTCGACGTTTTGAATAAAAATGTGACCTTTTTTTTCTTTTTCGTGTTTGATATTAAATATTACCTTTTTTTAAATTATGAAGTAAATTTCAACTACAAAAACCTAAAAGGTAATTTTATATATTTTTTAAAAATGTAGTTGTTTTTACGGCATCATTAAAATTAAGAAATATAAAGAACAGATATGATTTGAGATATTCACGGCCAAAAGTATCACAGTGATCTATTTTTGGGGTATTTTTGCTTCAGCTAACGTTTATTAACGCTTGTGTAGCACATCTGCCCTGATGATGGACACTGTAATGTTGTCCGAAACAAATATAATACCCCAAAAATAAATCACTGTAAATATAAAAAACATTTAAAATAACCTGGAAAAATTCCGAAATTAAGTTAGGATTTATTATCATCAATAGTTTATTGAACACATAAAAAACCCTCTTTGGCTGGATAAGTAATGTATATATATTTCCATTAACTAATTAATGTCAGTTTCTATATTAGTAAAGTTTTCACATACACGGTCGTTTATCAATTGAGTAAAATTTTCACCACGTTTATTAGTAAGGCTGTAAGTATATAAAATAACAACGACTGCAAAAAACAAGAGACAATAAAGCTTGAGTCAGCTGAAGCCAAGCGAAGTCAAGTGAAAATAAGAGATTACAGACATTTTCTAAAGTTCTGCGGGCTCTCGCTAAATGAATCAGGAATCTTGCCACTACAGTGGATGTTATATAGTCATTCGTACAAGACGAAATAAGGTAAAGTTGGTTCTGTGGAAAGGAATATGGAAAGTTTCGGGGTTTCTTAGATGACGTTGATTGATTTTGATTACGGCCACGAGGGAAGATTATGCATGTTGTTATAAATAAAATGACTCTCACGGGATTTATTTTTATCAATTTATTTATTCATACATATAGTTTACAGTTGTGCATATAATACAAAATATGTTCTTAAAGTAAAACACGGTAGTAGAGTGTAAAATAATCAGTACCCATATTGTTTTGTGAACATTTGAGGTATTGGCATATTTTAGAGAAAGTGTTGTTGCATGTTTGGTAATAGCAGTTAAAGTAGTAGCACGTATATAGGGCGTACTAACAATAGTGATAAATTGAAAGGAGAGAAAAGGATACAACGTGAATTGAACTTAATTAAGCATTTTACCCTTTGAGGACATAATTATGAAATTTCGTAAATAATTTCATTGTATAATAACAAGCGACTTATAGGGGTTGACGAAATGAGGATAAAAAGAAAAATATGTAGACAGATTAAATATAAGTATTTAAAAGTATAACCAATTTATTCAAATGGTAACAATCTCTTAAGAAATTAGATATTATTTAAATTCTAATTATATTGTACTATTTAATCATTAAAAATTTGAAACAGATGATTAGAGAAGATACAGCTGAATTTAGGTATTGAACCAAGGACCGCCTTGGTAAAAATAAAAAATAAAAATAATTATTATATTGTGTTTTTTTTGTTTGGGGTAAATAGGTGGTATTGTGGTAATAATGGAAAATAACACCGGCTATTTTAATATGGTTAGTTATATCACAAAAACTAATTTCTTAAGCGTAGCATTAGGTTTACATTAATTTTATTTTAATTTGGGTCCAGTAAATCGGATGAAGTCAATCATTGAATGCTAATCATAAGTAATTTCATTATTAAAGACTACATTTACGGCGAGGAAAATAATAAAACTCGTCTGTACTTTTTAATCTCAGAGATTCATTTTGAACTGTGCGTCCGCTCAAGGGAATATTTATTTTGTTTGCTTAAGACGGAAAAACGAATTTAAGCGTTTTAAAATTGAATTACCTCGGGACGAAAATATCTAGAGGACAAAGTGTCTTCAGATAAACTGTCTGGGTACTATTATTGTTGAGCTGTCTTTGCGGATTATTATTTTATAAGGTCATTCTCGCAAATTCACAATGATCATGATAACAATTCATGGATGCTGGTTTTGCGCAAAGTGTAATAATATTCATCACAAAATTATTTGGGGGGACCTGTTAAAGTAAGTCACTGTTTGGTAGGTCGATCGCATTTATTACCCGCTTTTTTCATTTAATAAAACAGAAGGACGCATTGGTCTTGTTTATTGAGATCAAAAATTTGAAGAGGAAAAATATATCAGAAACAAAAGAACAGCGGTTACAATGGTAAAATAGGAATCTACTAATGTCACTCTATTGACAAACAAAATAGTCTGGTTTCTATGGTAAAAGAGGAATCTGCTGTTATCATTTTATTGATAAATTTAATCTGAAGAGATATCAATTGACAATATTAGTTGCTGGTAATATTGAGAAAATATTCATATCATAATTATGTTCACCTTGTCACGTAGGTCAAAGATAGGTAGCATGCTCGATGAAAAAAAAACAAGTCTTTCCTTATGAGACTTCTCAGGTTGCGTGGGACAATGTGATGCTAATTTCATTTAGTTTGTGAGGATTTCAATTCCTTTATTAATGAAAGATTGAATTCATTTACAAGAACCTAAACACATTTAAAACTTCTCACAATACTAGAACAAGACATGCACACCAACTACTAATACCAAAAACCAACAGATCCTTTGGACAAAAACACTACAGATTCCAAGCTATAAAACTATACAATTCACTTCCAACACAATATAAAACATCTAATCTTACAGAATACAAAAAACACATATGGAACTGGCTTCAATCCTTTTAATATTTAATTTTTTATATTTCACTTTTTTTTCTGTTATAACTATGGAAAAAACGATTTTATATTTTATTTTTTATTGTTTCTCTGTGTAACCAACTCCACTGTATTGTTTTAGTATTATATAACTTTACAATTGAAAAAGTCCTCCACAACACAGGTGAACTCCTAGCATGGAGGACAATATAGGTACTATACCATTGTAATACAAATATATTTAAGAATAAATAAATAAATAAATAGAAAAAATTTTGAATAAAGCAAAATACGCCAAGCATAAACATTCTATCAATACAATATCAATACAATCGACCACCATAACACGGGCATGTGCCTAGCATGGTGGTCGAAAAAATCCTCAATGCATGTAACTAATAATTTTATTGAATAAAGAAACATAAAAAAAAAACAAATGAAGCAACGAAAAAAAATAATTTGAATAAAAATACCTCGCAGAGTATCACAAAACATAATTTTTGAAAGCGAGAGAAAAATTTTTTAACCGTCCGTTTTTTAAACGACTGATTCGTTTCCAAAGAAGTAATTTTGACGGGGCTTCTCATCAGTCATCGACTCCATAAGTCCCAGGTTCCGACACCCTCAGGCAGATGACAAAGGAGTCAAATGGTCTCCCTCTACCGGTTTTTTGCGAACCGCCCCTTCACGCTGTTAGTTGCACAAACCTCATTCCTGCTAAGGCACCAAACGTAGCAAACCACTCGAGGTGACCTATGGCAGAGGTGGGGCGGCGATACGCATACATACCCTACTCCCAAATTGCTGAATTGCAAAAATTGTTAGTAATAGAACATAAGGTAGTTGTAGGATTGTGATTCTTTCGCTCGAAAATACAATTTTTCAAAATAACTAAAATTATTCACGAGTTACGACTAACCATAAAATATATTTAATTTCCCCCTTGTACCGTCGTTATAAGCGTAAAATGTAGCTCATAAATGAAGATGGAATCAAGATGACACCCTGGTGGGAATCCAACGCTTTTGTTCACTCGGCCAAATAATTTACGTACAGGATATACCAAGTACTTAGGTACGGTCCGACGCTCTCTGGAAAATCCGCTCAACGCGGGTGTAAACTGTGCACACACGTTTCAGTTTAGATTTGCGGAAATCAATAAATTTCTTTAGAGCATTACCTTTAATAATATTTCTAAGATATGGCGGAAAATACCTGTTCGTGGTGTACTAACCAAACGTTGCTATGATATGGTTGAAAACACCTGCTTATGGTGTACTAACCAAACGTTAATAAGATATGGTTGAAAACACCTGCTCATTGTGTACTAACCAAACGTTACAAAGTAGACAACAATTCTAGGCCCAGCCCTGAGGGAAATTATTTTCCATCTTTAGGGATGCTATGTGGAGGTTCTTTTTAAGGAGATGAAGTTCTGAAAAAGAAAAAGATTTTAAAGGCGATGGGTCGAGACTCTCGACTCGAGAGACCAGTTGGTCAAATTAAATTACTAGTGTAGTAATTTCAGCATGATTAAGTTACCACTGAGGTAGTTTCAGCATGATTAAATTACTACTGTGGTAATTTTAGCGTGCTTGAATTACTACTGAAGTAATTTCAGCGTGACTAAGTTACTACTGTTCAGCGTGATTACGTTACTACTGTGGTAATTTTAGCTTGATTAAGTTACTAATGTGGTAATTTCAAAGTGATTAAATTACCGCATTGATAATTTCAGCGTGATTAAATTACTGCTGTGGTATTTTCAGCGTGATTAAGTTATTACTGTGGTACTTTCAGCGTGATTAAATTACCACTGTGATAATTTCAAATCACGCCTGAGTTCACCGATATAAAGTTTTTAGAGAGACACACAAATAGATTCTACGAATAATGGTAATGATTTATTCACGTTCTCGTAGTTTGCACGTCAACGTATGTTTACTCAACATTCATCTCACAAATATTACCAGACACGTTCGTCACTTATTAAACTTTTGATGATTGATGTTACTCTTAAAATAACTTCCAGTGAGTACTAGTTTCCACCTTCTTGGTCATACCAAATCTCCTTTTCTGTGAAGGTCAAAGTTATTTTTGTGATTGGACAAACAAACTTTGTAAGAATTCGTTTCACTTAACTTAAGGGCATAACTTTCTGAAGAAATAGATCAAAAACTTAAAACTAAACTGTTTAACATTTTGGATTCTTTATTTTGTTACCTTAACAATGTAAATTTGCATCGATTTTTTTTACAATTTGATATAGTGGTCAACTTTTTATAGCGCCATTTATTGATAATGCCACTTTATAGGCACTGTTTATATTACAATTGTTACGCCTTTTCTAAATACTTCGTTAAAAATGGTCGTTTTTTTTAACTTTCTGACCTCAAAATAAACGGAAGGTCATTTTAAGATTTTGTACTCAGTATCTACCTTTGTATTTCCATACCTATGGAAACCATATCGAACCCTCGCACTGAAATTTTTGGGTTCCATGATCATTATTTTCATACCTTTATTTGCATACAGATTTGCAAATACAGTTTTTTTATTATATTATAGAGAGTTTCAATTGCAAAATTTGTTCAAAATCGTCGTTTGTTGTAAACCAAATTCAAAAAGAGAAATGCACTAAAATTACAAAATTCATACAACTTTTAATAAAAAAGTTTTTTATAACTATTAATCACTTCACTGTATAATGTAATATAAACAGTAATTTAGCAAATTTTCAAAATTTCCACCTTCAGCTTGTATGCAAGCATGTAAACGTAATATACGCAATAACGTAATAAAACGTACTATTTACAATCCGTACGATGTGGCGTATCTCATTAGCGTCTTCCTTAATACGTAACCGAGATTCTTCAACAATATTCACTTATTTGGCGTAAATGTTGTCCTTCATCGCACCACAAAAGAAAAAAATCTAACGGCGTCAAGTCTGGACAATCGCGCCGGTCATGGAGAATGAATCCCACGTCTAATCCAACTATCAGGAAATTGCTCGTCTAGGTATCGACAAACGGCAATCGAAAATGTAGTAATCCGAAATGTAGTGGAGCTTCATCCTGTTGAAACCACATTTCACGTCTTCTACGTAAATCAACTTCCTCCAAAAGTACGGGAAGGTCGTTTGTCAAAAAATGCAGGTAATGTCTGAATTAATTCTAGGTGGCATCACATATGGTTCTGTTATTTGATTGTTAATGATTCCCGACCAAACGATCACAGAGAAATGAACCTGATGGTGCACTTGCCTTATAGAGCATGGGTTTTCTTCTGTCCATTTATGCAAGTTCTGTAGGTTTACCACACCAGTTCTATTGAACTAGGCCTTGTCCGTCCAAAGGATACTCCCAATGATGTGCAGGTTATCAAGTTGCATACGGAGACTGACAATATACAATCCTTGATACGGGTTCACGCTCTAGAAGGCCCTGCACGCAACGATAATGGAACGGGTGCAGTTTTACTTCTTGAAGAGATCCCAGATAGAACTTTTTGGAACACCAGTCATTTCAGAAATTCTACAAACTAACAATGTAGGGTCATTCACAATTGTAGCCAAGATGAAGTTTTCATTCGCCAGTGATAAATTATTTCGAGGTCTTCGGCCTATGCCTTATTCGCGAATAAGTGCATTCGTTTGAACTAAAACACGTGTGTTAGGCAAATTTCCATTTGGAAAACGACGTGCATATTCCTAGCGTGCGACGTTTGCTTTTCCATCATGAAGCCCGTACACATAATGAATGCCTGCCTTTTCTTCTTTATTATTGCACTAATTAAATAACAAAATTACGCTAAAAAATCGCAATTATAACATCTAGTCTAAAACTAAATAAACACAATCTTAAAAATAAAGTCGGGAGAAAACACGCACTCAATAAAGAATGAAGATTGTAGAATATTTATTAGATCTACGAGAAAAGCTGAATAAGGAAGAATAAGCTCAGTGGTAGAGCTAAGCCCCGGCAAGGCTTCATTCCTAGGTGTGACCGAATCTTTTTCTGCATCAAATTGTCGTTTGAAGGTCGTTAATAAATACAAATTACAATTTAAGGTTTTACTCATTAGGTTATTCCAAAAGAAAATTTAAAAAAGATTATAAATATGTTAGAAATCTATTTGAAGAACTACTTTGTCACATGGATTTATCAGGGGGTTATTAAGTACTTTGATATGAATCTTTTCTTATTCATTCGGTAGGTTAAATCTTAACTGATGTTTTTTTCACTTAGAACAAATTAATATACTTAAATAATGCCCCTCAGATTCTACGTCATAGAATTACATAAGATTGTGTGAAGTTTGGGTACTGTAATAATAATTATTAATAAATACACACTAGATTAACAAGAATTAACAAGTTTTGCAACAATCACGCTTTTCAATCAAGTCAAACACTGCTAAGAACATAAAATTTTCACTTTAAGTAAAATACAATGAACGATATTCATTGAATGCAAGACTGATTGAGGGAACCGAAAGTAGACGCGGGACAGTAGTTTGGCAATTACGCAAAATAATAATGCCTGACGCACACGATGAGCCAATTTTACTTTTTACATGAAAAGCATCTCTAAAAGTTGTAATTACGAGAAAAGTTATTGATCTTTTTTATTTGTACTATCATGTAGAATCACCTCCCGAATTAATTGCACTTTACCCCCTAAAACCTGTGTATTGCTTAATATGTTGATGTTGCTAGGTACCAAAATTCGTTAAATTCCATGATAAACATTTCTCAGTTAATCTGTCAGAAGCAATCTGAATGAACAATAAAATCCAGCTCTAAATGTTTAAATCGCCCGCTTAGCGAGAGAGAAAATAAAATACCTTTAGGGAAAGTAATGTCCGCGGTTCACAATAATTGCTTCGTATTCATTAATCAAATCATCAGGATGTGATCGAAAGCCCTGGTCCGAAAAACTCGTTAATAATTCAATCTAAAAATTACGCAGTTTCAACGACTTGCTCAATAAAACCAACAGCTATGAGAAGGGCTTTATTTGGCGGTTGGAGATTTGGCTATTCGGCTTAATTCATACAGCTGAGAGTATTTGGTAGATTTATTTGTTGGTCATGTTGGGCATCACTCACCGCTCTCATACCAATGGTATAGAATATATGGCTGTAGTATACTTACATTGGTAAAAGAAACACAGTCAAAACGCCAGCAACGTTTTGGAGTGTGATTAATTAAAACAAATATGCATGCAGTGGGACTGCGACACGCTTTAATTTATTTACCTTTGAGAAATCAATCATAATCTTATTGAATTTTGCCAAAAATACAACCAATTATAAGTTTAATATTATTTTGACAATTTTGTTTAAGTTTTTAAGGTTATACACCCATCCATGAAGAAAAAGAAAATACTAATAAATCTAAACAAAACATGAGTAAGACACAGAAAATAAGAAAAATAACACTTTCAACTGGGAATAAAACCCAGGTTCTCTATCTTACCGGGACATCGTCTTTATCCACTCGACCGTTGGGACCTAATTATTAACATTATTATGAGATGAACGAATAATTAGATCCCAATTGTCGAGTAGATTTTTTTTTTTTTTTTTTAATAAAAAAAGAAAGACAAACCTTCCCGGATTACGAATAGCCTGACAATATTTGAAAATCTCCTACTACCACCACAGTAAGCGGAAAATGTTTCTTGTGTTGTGATGGAGGACTTAGAATTGAACACACTACGCCTGGGTGGGACCAGATAACAAAAAAATCCCGGTAAGACAGAGATCCTGGGTTCGATCCCCAATTGAGTTATCTTTTTTTCTGCTGTCTTGTTCTGTTTTATGTTTCGATAAGAATGTGAGTATTATCTTCTTCTGCTTCAATACATACAGATTTCATCCTTATGTGTGAAATAAACAGGATTAACAGAACAGAATAAGGAAATCTTTTTAAATCTGAACGCAATTTTAATATTATAAAATAATAAAAAGACGAAATGTGCACAAATAATTAAATTCAATACAGAATTATACAAAACAACAGCAAAGAAAAACACTCACGACATGGCAGAAAAACACTATTTTATATATTACTAGCTGACGTTTACCCGGCGTTGATCGAATTTTCTCTACTTTTTCACAAATAAAATTTGCTTGTATTATCTTTATAAACCTTCCGGAAAAAAATCTTTAAATGATATTCAAAACCCTACCAAAATCCGTTTCGTTGTTTCGAAGAACTAAGCGCACAGATAGACTTAATTTTATACTATTTATTGATACATACATTTTAAGAGTTTGTTTATATATTTGCCGAAAATAACTGATATTTATGTACACTTACCTCAATACCGGAAGTTGTAAATAAAAAAATATTTATGTACATTTTACAATATTTTGAAATTAAAAACGGAGAACTATCTGGTAAATTTAAACCAATTTAGTAAAAAAAATAGTTATTTGTAAAAAACATTAATTTTGTGGCTCATCATAATTTACAATAAAAAACACATTTGTTTAGACCACTTTAATTGGTGACCGGATAAATCATCAAAATGATAATTCATCACATTTTTAAAAAGTTATATAAAGTCATGAAAAGTGATGAAACAAAAACTTTATTAACTGGGTAAAGTAGGTTAGGTTAGGTTTAAATTTTATTTTTTTCATCGTTTCTAATGACTTTATATCACTTTTTAAATGTGTGTTGAATTGTCACTGTGTTGAGTTATCATGTAACCCACTTCTTAGAGGATTTAAACAGTGAGTTGTTGCAGTATGATGAGTAAATCGAGTAGATACGATTAATTTAAACAAGGACAACAAAAACAAATATGTTGAGGAGCTGAATGTTGGGGGAAGGGGTAGTGGAAAGAAAGTATGGGAAGAAATCTTGTGATTTTTTTTTTTTTTTTACATTTGTTGAAAATAATGTGACCTTACTGTACGCCGTTCTAAGGTCACATTGTACATTAAATTACTAAAAAAAGGTAAAGGCATTTAAAAAAAATTATTGACGACTAAAATATACCCATATATATGATATTTTACATTATTATGTATAATAGAAGTTATTTATATTCATATTGCTCCTAAATAGGAATTCCTGATGCGAGAAGGACTGAAGGTTGTTGTGTTGGTGTTATATTTATCCTGTCTTCATAATGAGGTATGATTTGAGATTTTCATGGCCAAAAGTACTATAGTGATTTGTTTTTGGGGTATTTTGCCGTTTTGCGCTACCTCCTTATTTAGCCAACTTTTCGGACAGCATTGCAGTTGTCATCATAATCTACACATCTGCCCCGATGATGGATACTGCAATGCTGTCTGAAACGCTATCTAAAGAAAGGGGTAACGCAACACGGCATAATACCCCAAAAACAAATCACTATAATGTCCTCATAATGTTAATAATTCTAATGCCTTCATGTTTACTTAGCCATTTAATCATGTTGTTTTTAAACTTATTTATCTGCACGGTATTGTGAAATTCATTTTTAAAAGACATTATATAATTTTGCAGCATGCATTTCGAACAACGTTTAGATTATGAATTGTGGTTTCTCCCAAGGGTGATACGGTGAGTATTTTCCAGCATCGAATGAAGTTTAAATTCAATATCGATTAAAAGTCTATCGTGGCCTCCTTTCATCTAGAAAGATGATGGAAATAAATCCCATAGCTGAGCAGGCTGCATGCAACCCGATCCTAGGCGAAGCAGTATTAGTTCCAGTTTCGAAAGATTCAAGGGTCGGTTACGTGATCAATGAAAAAGTGAACCATAATTCTTTCTTCGAAGAAACGAAAGCCATATGATTATAATAATTGTATTATTTTGACATTTTAAGAAGATGTGTAAAATATAACTATAAAAATAGAATAGAGTATTTTCATAGACCTCTCCAGGAGATCCTGTGCTGAGATGTGTATTGATAGAATGTTATCTATAAAATCATATTCGATGCATTTATACATGCAATTGTGATGCATTTATATAAGTGTGATGGCTGTATGTAGGTGTGAATAAGAAAATGGTTTTGGTTTGAAACTCTCAAAAATTACTCATTTTTGAATGATGGCTGGAAAAATAGGATGGCTTTTTGATTTGTGTTTAATTGCATAAGTGCCAACAAAGTTACACGTAGCAGGGGACTTTGATGAAAATGTATATTTTTAAGACAACTTATCCACATAAATCGAACACACCATTCTTTATGTAAGCATTCATTCCCTTTCCGGTACCTACTTTGTTTCGTACCAACACGTTTCGATTACTTTTGGTAGATTCTTGAAAATGATTGCGAACCACTGCATTAATCAAATTGACTCAATATCCATGATTGTGTTTGATGTAGCTAATGTAAGAATATAAATTGTGAAGAACGGAACCTAAATGAGTTATTTTTTTAAAGATTTCGATTAATCAGTTAAATGAACCTATCATTTTTTCCCATAGGTGTTGAAAAAATATTGATGAATAAATTAAAGCATGTTTATCCATAACACATGCTTCTGAAAATATCCCACGCTGCTAGTCAAAGTTAAAACCTAAGGACGGGTTGTTTCACAGAATTTGAACTGTTCATCAAATTGCAAAGTTGATTTTCAAATTCTTTGAAAATTTTATTCAAATTCATTCATTTTTCAGTTTTGTAAAGTTACTGGCCAATAATGATATAATAATAAAACTTGAATAAAACCTTCAAATTTAAAAATAACTTTGAAATTTGATGAATTATTCAAATTCTGCGAAACAGTAAATGTAAAAAAAAAAAAATCGTAGTACGGTCATAAAATCTAGATGTTTTTTAAACGTTGTGAGAATTGTTCCTTTAAGGCTCCGTAGCAAGCGTTCAAAAAGAAGAAGAAGATGGTTTGAAAGGGAGATATTTAAATACGCATATTAGAACGAGGACACTTATATTAAGAACCATAATAACTCAAATTTATAAAAATATTTAATAAAAAACGACTCTAGACTCGAGATTTTTGTTATACCTATAGCTAAGTTAAAAAACAGAACAAAATGGGTTTTTAATAACTTTTGGGGCATACTACAGAAGATAGACTCAAGGAACTAAGATTATCAACGTTTAAAGAACGAAAAGAATGGGGTGACTTGATTGAGACTTTCAAAATTTTATCTGAACGTTATAGTTGCTCTGGCATTCAAGTTATACAAACCACCAACTCACCAACAACCACTCAAAAAAAAATGAAGGGCCTTTTGCATCCAATACTAGGAAACACCTCCTTACAAATAGAGTAGCGGATGCATGGAACGAACTTACCCAATATGTCATCGATTCTACTGATATAAACCAACTTAAAGCTCGATTGGATTCTTATTTGGAGAGAAGAAATGATTATCTTATTTTAAATTTAAAACGACTCAATTACTGTTTAACTTATTGTGAAATCATATATGAGCACATCAGCAGAATGCTGCCTGCTTATTAAATAAAAATACTTTGCGATTTTTTTTCATATAATTACCGGCTCGGAAATGAATAGATATTATCTTCAAAAACTTAGGACCAGTTGTTTCACAGAATTTGAACAATTCATCAAATTTAAAAGTTGATTTTCAAGTTGTGTTATTATTTCAGATTTATGAAACAACTGGCTAATAATGATATAGTAACAGAACTTGAATAAAACCTCCAGATAACTTGAAAATCAACTTTAAAATTTGATGAATTATTAAAATTCTGTGAAACATCCCGAACTTAGAACGGGTTGTTTCAGAGAATTTGAACAATTCTTCAACTTTCAAAGTTAGTTTTCAAGTTCTGTGAAAGTTCTTTTCGGGTTCTGTTATTAATTCAGTTTTGTGATATAATAAAAGAACATGAATAGGACTTTGATGAATTGTTCAAATTCTATGACACAACCCATCCATAGTGTTCAAGAGAAATCTATATGAATAAAAATGTTAATGTTCGTTCGTTCAAAATCTTCAATCTCCGAAAGTTCTTCATCGATTGCATTAAAATCTTGACACAACGTTGAATTTGAATACGTATGTTTTTATATACCTATATTATATAGGTGTCACCTGTGAAAGGAAAAAACATGCTTTTAAAAAAAAAACATCGCCGTCTGTTGGACTTAAAAACAACACGCAATATTGTTTCTCTATCTGTACATACATACTGAGCCAGAGTATGTTATACATCTGTAGAAAGTCTATATGCGGGGCATAACGATATGTAGTGTTATATTCGACCTCTGAATTTTGTGTTGGAGACAAGGAGCGAATTTCTGATTTTTATTTTGTAGACGAATAGGTATTGTTAAATAATTTTTAATTAGGTGTTGTTAAATAATTGGTCCGATTCTCATAAAAAGTACCTTAATTTCTCATATTTTATTCGCCGAATTTAATCAACATACCTTTGCACTGTGGGACTCGTCAAGGACAAAACTTGTTTTTTCTGGAAAAAATTCTCTCCTCTTCAAAAATAAACAATAATTTAATCAACGATCACAAGAAAGGGGATATAATTCAGCCGGTTTATAACGCAAAACCATCTCGGGAAGAGAATTTTTTTATTGATTTTCCAATGTAATCTGCTTTTCTCCGAAGACGCTGCGAAGAGAAGATATCTTGTTTGCTTCAAAAACAAAGTTTAAGGAAAAGCAATTTGATTTAAGTATAATGTATGTAAGCGTACGACTTGAGGATTTCGAAACAAGGTAAAACGAGGCTGCCTATGAAGGAAGGAATTTTATTTTAATAATAAATTCAATAAAATAATATCTATTTTTTATCATAACCTACTTATTCGAACGAAGCTGTTGTTTTGTTCATGATAATGCGGAACTTATCATTTCTTAAATTTATCACATCTTTTAAGCCTAAAAATTTACAGAAATCTTACTTTTATTTGTATATTTGATACTATTGAAACAAATTATTTACAATAGAAGAATTAGACAAAGCTGCTAGTTCTTATATAATCGATGTTTTTAAAAAGGTAAACTAAATAAAACACATGCAAAGTAAACAAACACCTGTTGTATGTCAATGAGAGAAATTTTAACACCTTTTTTTTGATTGTACACGTAATCCAGAAACTTTTATTACAAGCGGGCCACCGGTGAATCTGCGTACTCCGTTTTGTGGTGTAACTTTTTTTTTAATTTTAAGTTTGCTTTGAGAAGTATTAAAATTATTATTATTCAATTGGAGACCTCTGAGGTCATTTATGAAACTTTCAAATATCCATTTACTGTAAAAAAAATTGAGACTCAATTTGTGTTTGTTTTTCTTCACAGCTTTCCCAACCTGCTTTAACAGATTCTTGAACTCCTTCTTGGCTCTCAAAAGAACTCTATTTTTTTAAATTAAGCTACACATAATTTAACTACTCTTTGGGGGTGGTTAGACCCCGTCCCTACACATCAGAGATTAGTATAAGGGTGATGAGTTAGCAAAGCATACTTGTATGATAATTGTGAAAAAAATAAATTTAAGGAAGAAATGCTAATCCGTTGAATGAAGACAACAAAATAAAGATAAATATGTTATTTGCTAGTACGTACATCAAAACAAAATAATAGTTCAATGGATTAAAACGTAAAAAGAAGAGAAAATCCTGGTCGTACGTAGGAACAAGGGTCTAACCACCCCCAAAGAGGGGAAGTCAGCGGCACATGTTTTGTAAGCTGAAGACTCAGAGAAATGTTAGATTTCTATCTTAATATACGTTGTTTATGATGACCATTCCCGTTAGCACATTAGAATAGCCAGTTAACCATTCGTTAAAAAAAATTGAAAGTATCTGTTTTCTTGTTTACCTGTAGAATTTCGCCGATAATAAAGGGATTAAACGAGCATAAGATAAACAGCAAAAGTCAAGTTTCATCATCAGCTTTACAAAAAAACTATGATAAAATAAAGTTGAGGGAAATTATCGCGTCCGCCTGCGAAAAATACATTCAAAGGTCGTTGGCTCAAAGTATTTTTATTCATCAAAATCACTAAGTATGTGGGTTGATGAAATCAAATTTCTTTTACGAACTTCACTATTTCGAGTTGGAGGCATTCTGAGGACCTAGCTAGTTATCATTGTGCCAAATAGAATAGTGATATTTACATTAATAAACTATTACTAAAATACGGTATTGCATTGTGAGCAACGTTGATATAATTATTTTTCATGTAACCCATCACAAAGGAACCCTTGTCTCTACAGTTTAAAAACAGGGGAACTATATTGCCACCCGATTGGGCAGCGTTATTAGACGGGTTAAGGTAGGAAGGGATTTATATTTTTTTTATTAATATGGGTCTGAAATAGTCCGGATTATATAAAGGAAGAAAAACGGATGCCAGTAACTAGTTTCACACGCGAACTGACATACACAAAAGGGAGTCAAAGAAACCACCCCTCTCTCATGAAGCCAACATCAGTTACTGTGAACGGGGTTCTGCTCGTGTCCCTCAAATCTCGCGTACTTGCACCGGTGCTCAGAGGACGAATTCTAATTTAAATACCTGTAGAACAGACTCAGCATGCCTACGTTTCGTGTGTGCATTTGAGATGGCAAACGGTCTGTTAATAATGGATTGTAAATATGTTATATAATAAAGAAAGTAATTGACTTGAATGAATGTTATGAATATTACAACTGTCAGTCTCAAACATTTCTTATTTCAAAAATCTTAAGTAATAAGGATTTCCTGGACAATATCGGAAATTTGACTTCTCCATCTAATTTAAGCCTAGAATACAATGGGATATTTACATAAAACTGTTTGAAAGGGCGGAATTCAATTATTAAGTATTCAGTGAACTTTCTTACTTTGACTTTAGCAAATAATTATTAGTCTTTTTATCTTGTCCATGTCCGGACTTTGGAAGTTTTCACATTTTCTTAATTTCCGAAACTGTCGGTTTGGATAAATTCTCAAATATGTCACCCGCATTGTGTGTTTATTGATGAACTTTCGACGTCTTATTCAATGTATTATGTACCAATAGGAACGCCCGACGTTTCGGCTAAATTAGAGTTTATTTAACTGACGTTACATAAATTAATTTTTTTAAATTAATTAGTGCTTGATTTCGCCGATTACGACAGTTGTACATATTTCGTTACATTAAAATGGGTCTGAATAACATAATAATTGATACGTTGAAAAAACTTTGGTTATAACTTCCATGTTTAATAAAGTTTCAGATTCCGAAGAGTCCCTTATACATGGGGTTGGGGGAATTTAAGAAATTTTATTTTCTGAAGAGTGGGGTGTCAATTTATGGTTTTTGGCGCGCGGAATCGTATTATTAGTGTAAAATTAGGGAAAGAGAGGACTGCTCGAATGGCTGAACAGAAATCCCGGCTACATTAAAATTTGAACACGGAACTTATGTGCTATTTGAGGACATTGATGGAGTCTTGTACAGGGTTTTCCAATAAGAGGTGTTATTTTGATATTCAATAGTAAAAGATCAATGGTTTCGTTGCTTGTGTAGCACGTAGCGTTTACTTGTTGAAAGTAAACGTTGTCCAGATAAATACCATGCAATTCCGGCCATAAAAAATCATGAATCGCTATCTCTCGATAGCGCAATCCATTCACCGTAACTGTTGCTCCAGCCTCATTTAAAAAAAAGTAAGGTCCAATGACTCCCCATAAACTGCACCGAAAAGTCACATGTCGAGGATAAAGAGGCTTTTCAACAATTGGGTTTTCAGAGCCCCAGATGCGACAATTTTGCTTGTCGACGAAGCCACCGAGGTGGAAATGGGCCTCATCACTCAAGACGATTTGCATTTGATTCACTCAAGTGAATTTTAATAATTTCAATGCGTTATTGAAGGGTGTATCGTTCCTTTTTTATAAATGACCTAGTTTCTACTTGTCAAATGTCACAAAATAACAGCTTCAAAAGTAACATCTAACGAAATAGCGGGCTATTCAAAATAACACCTCTTATTGGAAAACCCTGTATGATGGAATATTGCCTTTTAATGACGTGGATGACGTATAACATTATTGTTGAAGCACAGTTGTGTTTTCTCTCTTATTACTCTTAGTTTTGAACATTATTCTTATATTTTTACGATTAAGACTTTTTTTTCTCTACAACGGTTGGTTTTAATCTTCGATTCTTCATGACAAAATACAAATAAATTGATATTCCATACTTCGATTTTCGAACATTTTTTTTCCTTAATTTTTCCACTTCCCCATCTCCAAAAACCTCTTTTCATCCCCTCATTTGTTAAGGACTATTCGAATACTTGAACCGTATTAAAAATAGTCATATTTTTAGAGAGATAAACCGGTGGTACGTCGTGGCCCGAAGTATGTTAAAATTGAACAACCTTTTAAACGATAAAATATTATTATTTTGAATACTTATAAACATGGTTAAACGGGTCGAGTTATTATCATTGAATTACGCCAGTTCAAGTTTAAACACAGATTCTAACCATTCCAACAAAAGGGAGAAAAATTAAGCATGTTATGAACGAGTATAAACAATGTGTTTTTCTAAATTTAAACTACCCAAATCAATGCTACCTATAATAACAACGCTAGTTGTATTCATTTGTAAATGTTGTTATTAGATCGGATGATATATTTTAAGATAAGGTGGTAATTATCCTACGACTATTAGATTTGATGGTTATTATAACAAGATCCCAAGACCCGCGCAGGCTATGGCTGTGCTGTGGATAAGGCTGGAAAATTATACGGACAGCCCCGCATTGAAAGAACTAAAAAAAAATTATAAGCAATAATTAGTAGCCTGAAATATCAATACAAATTGAAAATATCTCCCGAGTAAAAATAAATGCCACCAACGGGAATTGAACCCGTGCTTTCTGATGTCGGGTCATATAATTATTTGTTATCCTTTATGCTATGCATAAAACCTTGTCTTAAAACATTAGTTTATCATGAAAAATAATAAAAGAAAATTACTGAAAAAAAAACAGGACGAGCATCCTATTTTATTAAATTTCTGTACCACGGTGGCAAATAGACTGTAGTTTCTCTGACCAATTTTTTAGCTGTCATTGAAATCATTATATTTTATTTAGTCATAGATTGAAATACTTAGGACGGGTTGTTTCAGAGAATTTCAACAATTCTTCAAATTTCAAAGTTAATTTTCAAGTTCTGTGAAAGTTCTTTTCAAGTTCTGTTATTATTTCAGTTCTGTCACGTAACTGGCCTATAATGATATAATAACAGAACTTGAATAAAACTTTCACGGAACCCAAAAATTATCATTTAAATTTGATGAATTGTTCAATTCTATGAAACAACCCATTCTAATGACGGGTTGTTTCGGAGAATTTGAACAATTCTTCGAATTTCAAAGTAAATTTTCAAGTTCTGTGAAAGATTTTTTCGAGTTCTGTTATTATTTCAGTTTTGTCAAGCAGCTAGCCTACAATGATATAATAACAGAACCTGAATGGGACTTTCACAGAACCAGGAAATGTTCAAATTCTCCGAAACAACTCGTCCTAAGAAAGGAAAAAGACTTTTGGAAAATTGTACAATTTATTCATTATTTGAAATTAAAAAAGTATCATCGCTTATAAGTTGGAAACAACTTAAGTAACTACTTCCAAATTCTGATGATTTCAGGGGAAATGTTTTAAATTTTGATTTATTATAAGAGAAAATTATAAACATGCTTTTTAACTAATTTTTTTATAAAACAGTTAACAGTTCCATCTTAGCACGCAACCAATGTTTGCAACACGTTTGGAATTCCACAATAACTAGGTTACCATAATAAATCTGCTCATAATAAATCAATATGAAAATAGTTATCAGGTCGTTAAAATTCGTCTATTATTTTAGATCATGGATTTAAAATTAAGGTCAAAATGCAGAATAATAACATCAAAGGAGGTAACCAGAATAATAAAATAGCTAGAAAGATGTAACACGAAAATTAATTTGTACAAAATTTTAAAAGTAACCCTGAACATACACCACACACGGACAAAGGCACTTCCAGTATCATGAAACAAAACTTTTTAATTGTATGGTCACTACTCTGAAACTACTACTAACGGTAAATATATATACAAACATTCACAAAAAACTTATCACAGCCTGGATCAAAAAATAATATATTCTCTTTTTACAAAACATTATAACACTGAACCAAACATAATCAAACTATATTCCTTATTTTTAAACATCCATGTACAATAACCATTTTTAAAAAACCAACTTACATTTATATAAGAAAATTAAACCAATACATATAAAATACTTGTTCTTCTTAATCATAACCATGTAAACACCTCAGCACAGGTTCTCCTAGTGAGGTGTTCACGAATCATTAACATTACCCACCAGTGTCATTTACTCAAACCTACCTTAAACCCAGCATAAAACAAACACCATATTAACAACAGTTTTAAATATATAAATATAAATATTTAAAAAAATTATATGTGAAATTGCCCTTTAAGCTTTCCAAAAATGCACGGAACAACTTTTAACCCACGTAGCAGTATGTCGGTAGAGAAATGTGATTGTTTGAACCTCATCCAATTCCTTCGACACATTGAGCAGCTAATGCGCTAACGGAGAATTCTACTAGTTTCATTCCACTAGCGCCATCTTTTAACACACTGCCGATTGTCACGATCGATTAAATGGAACCTCGATAACGCAGCGCCAAAAGGCCTATTGAAATCTAGAGGCTAGGCACAAAGGTGAGGTGTTCACAAAGGTAATACTGCACGATGGGTATCGGGTGAACATATCTTCAGAGTGGTCTGTTAGTCACTGAAAAAACAGAAACAGGAGCGCAAAGATAAGATACAAATTGCAAAATGGACTTAACTAAAATACAAGGATAACAAGACAATGTAATTAATTATACAAGAATACACTAGACTGAAAGTGGTAGAAGCAGTTTAGTCCATGTGGGTGTACTCGTAAACAATCTCCTTACCGATTGCTTGAAAAGGGAGAATCGAATAAAGACTTTTTTTTATTGTTCAATATCAAGATAAGTGCCCAAAATTAAAATTTACCTAGATAACAATAATATTTAGTTATTAAGAATCTTTTCAAATTATTCGTAATCCGGTTAAACACGGGATTGCGGGCCAAATACCAAAATTTTATTTTTTTTTTATTGATACATGATTTAGAGAGTACATGTGGTTTTCGGTGATATTTCACTCTCATGCTAGGGATGACCCTGTGTTATGGCGGGTGAATTTTACAGTTTGCTGACATAGCATCTATACATTACTATAATATAAAAAAGAAAAATAAGAAAAATGATGTATAGCTAGTTTGGGTTGCAAGAAGAGGATGGAGAAGTTAGAGAATTATAAGAAGATGAAAAATTTGAGAAATTATTAGTAAATGGATCACACCAATTAATTATGTTTATACTATACCACTACTTTTGTCTGAAAGGTGATTAAATTGATAAAGTGTAGAATGAATGTAGTTGTAATGTACTTCGTGTGTAAGGATCCATTTCGTAATTTGTTTTTTAAAGGAATGAGGTTGACTCACGGTTTTTAGGTTTTCAGGGATAAGGATAATATATTAGCACAATGTCGGAACATGTATTAAAATCATAACATTTTCGCATTATATATCATCAAGACAAACGCAAGTGCATGATTCTCAATAGTATTAGGTATGCAGTTAATTTAGTTAAAAAAGCGATATAATATGTATAATACCTATTTTAAATTTTGTTCACGCCAGTGGAAATGTTTGAATCTAGAAGTAATAGATTTAACAACCTGTTTGAAATATTTTTGCTGAGGCAATCAGAGAAATAATTACCTTCTGCATCTTTGGGTTAATTCTAACAGATGACCGTTGTAGTTTTGCCAGATTAAAAAAATTCGATGAAGTCATCCAAATTGAAAAACCTCGAGATATTTGAATAGACCTAATACTGACTAGGGTGGAAGCCAGAAGGCTTTTTAAGAAGGTGAAAAAGAGAGCACTGGAAGGTTTCGATTTCAAAAGAACTCTGTTTATAGTTAACAGTATATACAAATACCTTTGGACCAAAGGTTTTGGTTGATACAATAGATTGTTGATTTAGACCTAAACTTGCCACCACATTGACCGCAAATGGTATCTATAAGATTTCATTAATTAATGAAACAGGTGGACAACTTTGGATAGTCGATATTCTATGAATTGGTACGTGTTTTCACAAGTGCAATAAATATTGAATACGCTATTATTATTTTATATTTACCCAATACAGGAGTCCTTGTGGAAAGTAATTTCCCTCGGTGCCTATATCGTCTTTGGGGATGATGAATGGAGGGATTTTTTTAGGAGAGGAACGAGATGAAGTTCTGGAAAGGAAAGGGTATGAGTAATGGGTAGGAATCTAGGGATCAGTTTGTCCAAATTTATCCCTCCTGATGCAGCGCCGCAGGAATAAAGAGACCGGTTGGGGACTTCAAAGGGTCTCCCTAAACCAGCATCTCCATCTGGCACACCGCGCAGGAGGTGAACAGGCGCATTTTGAACACTCCTTCCTTGATGATCCCGGGCACCCCTGCTAAATCACCAATCGTAGCTAACTGTGGTGGCCTATGGTAGAGGTGTTGGTTATACAATAAATGGTTCCCGGGGCGGCGTAGAAAGGTATTAAATTTTTTTATAACGTTAAAAATATAATTTTTTTGTTATTTAAACTATTGCACGACGGAAAATCATCCGTTTAGAGTACAAAATTTATTTTATTTAAACATTCTTAATATTTGATACGATAGGTGTATATACAAAAAGTTTTTTGGTTATTTCAGGATTAATTAATTATATAATAAAAATATTTGGCTAATTTATATAGCGCCGTTTCCGTGAAAAATCATCTCGAGGGCGCTGTACAAATATATTTCTTAAATAGTTAATACTAGAACTACCGACCTAAAACTGGTGACTTACCTCTAAGACTTATATCTAGTGATTTACGACTAAGGCCTATAACAACTATCTTAATGACTTATATATTTACATAGAACCATTCTTCTGTGCGCTAGAATATCTGTTCTGCCACGTGGTATCTTGACCAAGTCGTGGTGACGACTATGGCTGACCAAACTGATTATAATAGTGTTTGAGGTTTTTTTGTGAAAAGCAGACTGTGTATCCTTTTACAATACATATGTAACATAAACAATTTATTTTTAGATACATTCTTAAAAAATATAATAAAAATAAACTAAATTAGTTTTTTTAAGCCGCACAAGACTCCCAACTACTCTCTAACGTATGGAGTCAGTGAGACTATGACATCCCCAATTCAGATATCTTGTAAGGCTGAAAGTAGTGG
The DNA here is from genome assembly GCA_026573805.1 of Hesperophylax magnus. NCBI lineage: Eukaryota > Metazoa > Arthropoda > Insecta > Trichoptera > Limnephilidae > Hesperophylax > Hesperophylax magnus. The sequence goes on from JAIUSX010000107.1 coordinate 216,212, forward strand.
GAAGGGGAAGGATATGGGGAAAAGGAAAGTGGGGAAGTACCTGGCTATTCAGATATAGTGACCAAACACGGCCAAAGTCATTTCAAGTATCGTTTCAATACTGAATGGTGGTTTTACACGGTGATACTGACAGTACAGGGCGATACTGAGACAGTACAGTTACAGGGTGATACTGAGAGTATCTTCCCCTCTAAAACGTGCCGCAAATATACTAGATCAGGGGTGCTCAAACTTGAACTGCTGGCGATCTACCTCAATATTATTAGATTCCGATCGATCGACTCTGAGAGGCTGCAAGTATTTGTGATGCAGGATTGTCGTCTATGTAGGTAGGGTGTATCGTGGAGCAGGTATAAGTGTATATATAGAGACGTTGCACAATTGCATGGCCACGAATCCACATAGAATTTGGAGGAACGACAGAAATTAGTTGACAATATGCATTTTTTTTAGTCAAGGTAGGTGAAGGTCTGCACAAAAAAGTCAATAAAAAAACTTATATTTATTCAAAATTGCAAGTTTATTGGTTCTTACAAAAAACAAACGAGTTCTAGTTTCTAAACTTAACTAAATAATGACTTTGGATGTTGAAGCGTGGCACTGCATGTCCTCAGCATACTTTTCAAACGATGGTACGTATTTACCGAGTGCTAATCGCAAGCACGATGACATATATTATGTTCGTCAGTTAGTCGATTACGATTTTTTGACATAATTATCTTCATTTCAGAAAATGCAAACTCGCACAAGTAAGTTGACCCAAACATTGTCGTCAACTGAAGGGCGATTTGCCTTAGATTCGGATATTTATCTTCAGATATAAAATACCAGAATTTTGTGTCAGATGCTGTGGCTATGAGATGTATATCTGATATTATCTGCAATGTTCCAGAACACTCCGTTTAGTAACTCAGTCCGCTACAAGCTACAAATAAATAATAAAAAAGAAGGCATGAAAAATGGGAAATTTTTCCACTCAAAAAGCACTCGCGATCGACCGTTTGAGCACCCCTGTACTAGATAATATTCTAAATGAGTACTTTGTGAAATAACTCAAATTAATAAATAAAAATTATTAGCGTACGCTGGGATTTGAACCAGTGACCTCCAGCTTGCTAGTCGAGAGCCTTCCCCCTCTACCAGGGAGGGTTTTCGCTGGTATTGGGCTCACATAGTCAATCAATTTTAGACCTTATAGTGCAGTTATACATTGCCATCATTGTTTTGGAATTAATCTTAATTTACACAGTTAATCATTATTATTGTTCACCTTGGAAAAAATCCCTTTACAACGATTGAAAATTCAACATATAAATGAAGTCTTGTAAATCTTAAAGCACAAGTCTATAAAACTTTTATATCGAGTAAGACACAAGATTTGCGTTTACCGGTTACATGAGATAACATATCAAGAGTGGCACTTTAGAGGACATCATATCAATTAAATTTGAAAATATAGCTAAGTACTCCCAATTCATGATTTTTAAGATAACTTCGAAGACTTTTACAAACGCAATATTTACAACATACTCTAGGTAAACTCCTTTATTGCGTGGCATCAAAACGAGTTTCTTCAAGACCGAGGCTTAGTATTTCCTTTCCTTTGAAACAACCTCCACACAGCGTCCCAAATAATGACAAATTTTCCACAAGGTCTTTAATTACACCCATCTCACACATCTGAAGTCTTCAGCTCTCTTTACATCTTCAGCCCAAGTCATCTGAGGACAACCTCTGCTTTTCTCTCTCTACAAGAACGCCATCTAACAATCCTGTGATTCCAGGACATCTGCAAGTCGTACAACTATCTAGATTGAATCAATGTCATTATTTAGCTATTGAATTACATTAAAATACAAAACAGTTAAGAAAGTTATCATCTATACGGCCTTTTCTATGACAAAACTCATTTTTGGATTTGAGACCAATTATTTTTTTTTAAATAAATAATTCAAAAAGTGCCACAAATATTGTACTGGACGGGAGTCCGCACAAGACTGTAGATTTAGGCGCCGGGTCCAAACCGTGTCTTCAACCGATGAGATGCTCCTTTACGGCCGATGATGATGATAGTAGTTGATATTGATGATAAATCTGCCTCCCGCACCCAGTGCTTGGTGAATGTTGGGTACTGGGTGTGCTGTCGTCTCTGCTCGCTTCTGGTGTTGGCGGTTTTCCAGAGGAGGGCCGGCTTGTCTTGAAGAGGTAACACTAGAAGATCTTGGAGCAGAAGACTTGAGCGAGGTGAGGCAGATGTTGGGCAGGAGTCACTTGTAGATAATAAAACGCTTGGTTTCGGTGGTAAAGATGAACTAATTTTATTTTATTATTTGGCTGCTTATATTCAATAAGCATGACTCGCACCCGACATTGGGCTTTGAGTCAAAAAGTGGTGGGGGATTGTACCCGCGCCAGATATGTGTTTATAAGCCCCGGCAAAATGTCGCATATTCATTTTGCCGGCAGCTCTGGCGAAAGTAGTCGCTTAAATTTGCGAGTTAGAAAAGATTTTGAAGGCTTACATGAATGACAATTACATAGTTTAAATGCATAGTAGTTATAAGAATGTGTATCTTGACAACTAGATTTTTTGTTTGTCAAGATACGACAAAAAATAAGAAATGTTTGTAAATAAATGTGTAAAAATGATCTCAAAGCGATCAAATTTGTAAAACATGTTAAGTTAGTATTTTTCCGAGGTCCCCCGTAACATAGCGCTCAGAAAGAGATAAGATTCACTATGCTACGAGGTTCCTGGATTTTTGTACACGCAAAAAAGGTAAAAAATATTGTTCAAAAATGGGTTTACATATATGTGAAAAACAGCTTTTTTAATATCTCCTCAGCGGTAGTATATCGAAAATAGTGTTTATTTGACTACCGCCGAGGGGATGAACAAGTAAAATACATACATTTGCAACATTTAAAAATCGATTTTTCTTAGTAATTTTTACATAGAAAAATGTTGGACATCGATCCACGCGGCAGGTAAGCCGGCGATGCGGTATCGAAGCCATTCGTAGACAAAGTTTTTCAAGCGGCCGGGAACAAAATGGCCAGTGGCGGGGAGTGATGATTTCGCCAGTGGCGTGGGGTAGGCACATTTTATAAATGTAAAAACAGATTTTATGAACTTAAATAATGTGGTCAACTACGTCCGTTACACTCCCCCCGTTTAGCTATGCTGAACTAAAAAATAGGACGTTTGTTGGTACGGCGCAGTCCGCGGCGGCCAGTCCCTCTGGGATGGTGCTGGGCTGGTGGTACTGTTGAGGTTGCATCGGTAGGTGGAGCCGGCAGGATTACAGCGAGCTTCACATCGGGGTGGACGTAAAATCCGGCGCTCGTCTGGATCCTGGCGGTCCTCACTCGGCCGTCTGCAGCAGGGGTGAATGGAGGAACATGGTGGGCTAGCCTTGATGGCGGCAAGGGCCCCATCAGAGGGGGGCTGGCTTGCTCCTGCGCATCTTGCAGGTGGGGCAGTTGTGGGCGATCTTGCGAATATTTGTTCGCAGTCGCAGCACATGGTAGCTGCCTCGCACCTCAGCCATTGTTCTCTCCTTTTTCGGATGATCGTCTTCCTGGTGATGACATCTCACTAGAAGTCGTGCATATGCATGATCACCATCCAAAATTATAGGTGTCCGCACTGCTTGGGGCGCGTTACTGAGGGCTCGTATTCTTGAGTTCATCCTCAGTAGGCCGTCAGGTCCAAGGAAGGGGCTCAAGGCTTTGAGCCGACTGTCACTTGGTAGTGGATCTCCTTTCTGGAGCGCATTTATATCACGATAAAATGTTTCTTCTTGGCATTTTCTTGCCCATCGGGCCTCTGCTTCCTTGATTTCATCGGTTCTTAAATGTTTATCAGGTTGTTCGTGGCTTTTTCCACGACACCTTTTAATAGAACGATGTATCCAGCAGGTAGTTTGAATAAGATGATTAAATGAGGAAAATTTCTTGATGTCGGGCAGTGTCTCTGCCACAGTTGAAGAAAGGCCAACGTTTTGGCGCCTTACTTCAATGTGCCTGGGAGACCCTTTCGCGGGGCTGACTGATTCTCTCGTATCATTTGCAGGCACAGATCCAGCTGGTACTCCTCGTACGGCCGCCTGTATCAGAGGTGCTCGCGGTACGGGGCCAGATGGTCCATGGGGCATGGTAGAATGCTGCCGGGCATGGTGCCTGGGTGGCCTTCTCTGCAAAGGTGCTGGCACAGATCCAGCTGGTACTCCTCGTACGGCCGCCTGTATCAGAGGTGCTCGCGGTACGGGGCCAGATGGTCCATGGGGCATGGTAGAATGCCACCGGGCATGGTGCCTGGGTGGTCTTCTCTGCAAAGATGCTGGCACAGATCCAGCTGGTACTCCTCGTACGGCCGCCTGTATCAGAGGTGCTCGCGGTACGGGGCCAGATGGTCCATGTTGCACTGTATAATGCCTCCCGGCAGTGCGCCTGGGTGACAGTGTGGCTCGTATGGCCAATGTGGTAGCTTCATCCACATGTTCAGAGGTCCCTCCGCCATGGGTGGTCCACCCCAACGCCGTTCGTGATAATATTCGCGTAGAATCACGAACGTCGCGCACTTCCCTCGAGACAATAAGGTGAGCATTGTCTTGCCCGATGAGAAGTGTGGGGGTGATGTAGCGACCGTGGTACCTCTGTACAGGAAGGCTGAGCTGCTTGATGGTATTTGCTCTGATGATAAACTCATCAGCAATTCCGGCGCCGCGTAGAGTGATTGGCACGCGGCGGGACGTTATGTCTGTTGAGTACATGTTTTTTGCTCCGTGTAGTCGTAGCTCACGGGTAGGTCCGGTTGTGCCGATTTTCTGTGCTGTGCTGGCGTCAATAAGGGTGACAGTGGAGCCTTCGTCCAGAAGCGCAAAGGTTTTGATCTGCCGCTTGGGGCCCGACAATATGACCCCCACCACTTTTAACACGGCACTTTCGGTGTGGCGTCACATATTGTGAACGTCTGCCACTGTATTGTTATTTTCACGATAGTTCGGGTTGTGAAGAAGTCGGTGGTGGGGGTATCTGCACTCCCCCACTCCGCACCAGTCACTAACTTTGCAGTATTTGGTAAAATGTTTGCCATTGAGGCATACTCGGCACAATCCGGCACTTTTAACTGTCACAAAACGGGATTTTATGTCTTTCGCGGCGAAAGTGCGACATTCGCTAAGTTGGTGGCCATTTTGACCACACTGGACACACCCGGCGCGGTTGTCGAACTCGCGAACTTCACTGTAACTGTTTTGCACTTTTTCCCCGCTTCGATTATTTTCTCGATTATTACCAGAAAAAATTTGGGACATTCGATTATTACCAGACAAAATTTGGGGCTTTCGATTAATTTTTGCGAACTGTTGTTTTTCACTAGAATCCTTGTTATAAGCATTGTTTTTCCGCGATAAAAACCGTTCTGACGCGGCAGACGTGTTTAAACTGTTGTCACACGTGTCACTTTTGTTCGAATTGTTTTTTCGCGAAAACTTTTCTGACTCGGCAGACGTATTTATGAAACTGTCACAGGTATCACGTTTTTTAGCACCGTTGCGCGAAAACTGTTCCGTTGTCGCGAGCGTGTGTTCACGGCGTGGGCGGGACCTCGCGGGGTCAACCAAACCGGACTTTGGGATGGCGTTCGCGACGGTTTTGAGGAAGGCGGCAAACTGGCAAATGGTAGCGGAGGCCTCGTAGTGCCGCACTTCCATCAGCCACGCCAACCGCAAGGTGGGCGGCATCTTCCCCGCGATGTCACTGAGCAGCGCTGGATTTGTAAGGTAGCCATCATTGTTGAGGGAGCGGAGTGATGCCACCAGGTTTTGTACTGTGCCAGAGAAGTCTGCGATATTCTCCAGAGAGGCTTCAATTGTGAGGTGGGGCAGCTTCTTGACTTTGTCCAGCATCAGAGCAGCGAGTGAAGTAGTCCCTCCAAATCGCTGCTCCAGGACTGCCAGGATCTCCGGAACCTGAGCAGGGTCCATCAGAAGGGGGCCGACGGCTTCTCGGGCTTTCCCCTTGAGGGCCCGCTGTAGGCGGATCAAGTTTTCGCTGGAGGTCATCCGACATGTGGAGGTGGACTGGGTAAACTGTGCCCTCCAGGTGGGCCACTCCAGTGGATCTCCAGAGAATGGAGGCAGGTCCTTGGCCATTGATTGTCTGGCAATAAGGGCCGCCATTCGTGGATCGTCCTCGATTGTGGGACGGGGGCTGTCCTGAGCCCTTGAAGCTCTGATGGCTTCTGTCAGGGCGGAGGCCAGCTGAGCCATGGGACTGCCATCATGCTGAACCCAGGCTCTGGTATGTTGGGCCGTTTCATCCGCCGTAGGTTGGGGCGGGAATCTCGGCATGGAGCTGGTACTGGCTGTGGGCGGGCCATCTGGCCGTGCCGGCACGCCATACTCCTGTTCGCGCAGTGGTACGGGCGGCACATGTCCAGATGGTCCAGATGGTCCAGATGGTCCAGGTGGTCCAGGCTGTGTCCATGGCACGTCCCACTGCTCCAGCAGTCCGGCAGGTGATCCTGGCATCGGCGCTGGGTACCCCGGGTGGGGCAGAGGTACGGGCAGCACAGGGCCATGAGGTCCAAACTGCATCAGTACTGGGCATCCCTGAATGGTCCAGGGTGCTGGTTGCGCAGGGCCTGCTGGCTCTTGCTGCGCTCGTGACGCGTACCTCTGGTCCACCAGAGGTACAGGTCCAGCTGGCACTTCACGTACGGCTTGCCTCTGTTCTATCAGAGGGGCGGGCGGTACGGGGCCAGAGGGTCCAGGCTGCATTATGTTTGGGCATCCCTGAATGGTCCAGGGTGCTGGTTGCGCAGGGCCTGCTGGCTCTTGCTGCGCATGTGATGCGTACCTCTGGTCCACCAGAGGTACAGGTCCAGCTGGCACTTCACGTACGGCTTGCCTCTGTTCTATCAGAGGGGCGGGCGGTACGGGGCCAGAGGGTCCAGGCTGCATCATGTTTGGCCACCCTGCATTGGGCCAGGGTGGCGAGGGCGGGGGACCGGCTGGCCTTGGCTGCGCCGCTGCTGTGTACCTCTGGTCCACCAGAGGCACCGGGCTCGGTTGGCCGGGCTGCACCCATCCAGGGCTGTACCCTTGGAAGCGCCAGGGTCCTCCTTGGGCAGGATACCCTTCCAGGAGTACGGGTCCAGATCGGGCAGGCGCTGCTGCTGCTGGTTCCTCGTACCTCTGGTCCACCAGAGGCACCGTGCTCGATTGGCCGGGCTGCGTCCATGCTGGTGGTGACCTCTCCGGGAGCTTCGAAGGTCCAGGAGGGGCAGGGGCTGCTGCTGTTGGAGCTGATTGAAGAGCTGCTTTGAGTCTCTCAATGTGCTCGGTTTGACTGCGAAGCTGTTGTCGCAATGACTCCATCGCATCCTCTTGAGATATGGAGGGCGGTGAGTCATGATGTGCAGGTGGTGCCATGTCAGGAGTAGTGCTGGGCGTGGGCATGGGGGTTACGTCAGGCGTGACGTGAACCACAGCCGGGGCCTGAGACCCAGCGTCCAGGGCATCTGCAGATGGTGTTGAGGATCCATCGTCTTGGATCCGGCTCGACCGTAAAGTTGGAGACATCCTGGTTGAAGGCGTGTGAGAATCCCGGCTCGAAGGACCACTTGTACTGGACGGGAGTCCGCACAAGACTGTAGATTTAGGCGCCGGTTCCAAACCGTGTCTTCAACCGATGAGATGCTCCTTTACGGCCGATGATGATGATAGTAGTTGATATTGATGATAAATCTGCCTCCCGCACCCAGTGCTTGGTGAATGTTGGGTACTGGGTGTGCTGTCGTCTCTGCTCGCTTCTGGTGTTGGCGGTTTTCCAGAGGAGGGCCGGCTTGTCTTGAAGAGGTAACACCAGAAGATCTTGGAGCAGAAGACTTGAGCGAGGTGAGGCAGATGTTGGGCAGGAGTCACTTGTAGATAATAAAACGCTTGGTTTCGGTGGTAAAGATGAACTAATTTTATTTTATTATTTGGCTGCTTATATTCAATAAGCATGACTCGCACCCGACATTGGGCTTTGAGTCAAAAAGTGGTGGGGGATTGTACCCGCGCCAGATATGTGTTTATAAGCCCCGGCAAAATGTCGCATATTCATTTTGCCGGCAGCTCTGGCGAAAGTAGTCGCTTAAATTTGCGAGTTAGAAAAGATTTTGAAGGCTTACATGAATGACAATTACATAGTTTAAATGCATAGTAGTTATAAGAATGTGTATCTTGACAACTAGATTTTTTGTTTGTCAAGATACGACAAAAAATAAGAAATGTTTGTAAATAAATGTGTAAAAATGATCTCAAAGCGATCAAATTTGTAAAACATGTTAAGTTAGTATTTTTCCGAGGTCCCCCGTAACATAGCGCTCAGAAAGAGATAAGATTCACTATGCTACGAGGTTCCTGGATTTTTGTACACGCAAAAAAGGTAAAAAATATTGTTCAAAAATGGGTTTACATATATGTGAAAAACAGCTTTTTTAATATCTCCTCAGCGGTAGTATATCGAAAATAGTGTTTATTTGACTACCGCCGAGGGGATGAACAAGTAAAATACATACATTTGCAACATTTAAAAATCGATTTTTCTTAGTAATTTTTACATAGAAAAATGTTGGACATCGATCCACGCGGCAGGTAAGCCGGCGATGCGGTATCGAAGCCATTCGTAGACAAAGTTTTTCAAGCGGCCGGGAACAAAATGGCCAGTGGCGGGGAGTGATGATTTCGCCAGTGGCGTGGGGTAGGCACATTTTATAAATGTAAAAACAGATTTTATGAAATTAAATAATGTGGTCAACTACGTCCGTTACAAATATCTTCCCACTTATGAACGCGGTGTAAAAATAACGCGGCGCGTAAGGTCGGAACAGTGTAAAGTTGACTTATTCCCACCAATTACCAGATCGTTGTTATTAGTGCTATTAGGAGTGTTTAGAGATGTTTAAACGGTAAAGAAAATCGGGGACGCCCGAGGAATACTTAACGCAATATCATTGCACCATAATGAGACACGGAGTCGACTTAAAGTCGATGTAATGTAGTTTTTAAACAATAACATTGCGGTATACAGAAGTGAATGATGGAAGAAGTCAAAGGCGCCAGAGAAAGACATTAGCAATAGCGAAGCATTGCGGGGGGTCCACTAGTATCATACTATTATCACCGGTGACAAGTAATTTTTTTTTTTAAACAGTGCCATCTGTTGGACGTAAAAGAAAAACGAGCAATTGATTATCTATCTGCACAGAGAGACTGAGCCACAGCAAACGTGTGGCGGGTTACCGATAGTATTTTATAATTTTGTAGTTATGTTCGGTATTATTTTTAATAACTACGAAATTTGTCTGAAGCGGTTTTTAATAATACATTGTGACAAAATCACTCTAACTTCTCCGGCATCTAGCTCAGAATCATACTTAAATATATTGCTGTTTTATACTTACCTCTTCAGCCGTACACTCTGCCTTCTCACCAATTCGGGTTGCTTGGGCGGGGAATAGGGAGGTGAATTTAATTAAGAACATCTATTAATTATGAGTCTCTATTATAATTGGGTTTATCAAGTGTTAATACTAAATCTAAATTATACTTAGATCTACTTACATCTATAACTTAACTAGTTGTCATATGGTTCCACTTTTCACATTGTCATTTTTCACTGTTGTCGCTGAGTTGGTTCTGTGCGTTGGCCTAAGTAAGGCTGAAGTTCTAGGTGGCGCGGCGGCTTCTGCAGTTCTTCAGCTCACGCCTCCCGGCCGCGTCTGGTCACCGCGCTTTCTTCGCCTCCCGGCCGCGTCTGGTCACTGCACTTTCTTCGCCTCCCGGCCGCGTCTGGTCACCGTACTTTCTTCGCCTTACGCCGAGCATTACGTCGCCGGGCGGAGGATAACATATCTTGATAATCACTTCATCCACCGCCCAGCATCACATCGCTGGACGGGGAACGCGTGCTTCACCACCACTCCTGTCTCGGTCTCCTCTCTCTCCCGCCTCGATCTTGACTGTCTCCTCCTGAGCTCGTAGGACCTGTCGATCTCGCCCGCACCTCTCACTTCTTTCTTTAAAACCCCCGTCTGTCAACACTTGTCATTGGGCGCACACTGCGGGACACTCTCAGTTTAACGTTCAAATTTATTTGTGACGAAATTTGATTCGTCACAATATCCGAAAACAATAAATAAACGTAGAAAATACAATAAAATGATTTACGAAAGGAAGGTTCGAGAATGTTCCGAAGCGCGTCACGTAGGCAAAATAATTCGATCTTGATGTCGCGGTTGCTGGTACTGTACTGACCATTTAGTTCACGTTGTCGCTTATCTAGGTAGAAAATAAAACATTCTCGAACATTCCAGTTGCTACAGAAACAAATATTAAAAAAGTAAAGGAAAATTCAAGAAGCTTGTTTGGAAACTTCTAGAATAAAGGTAGTGGCGTACCACTACAATTTTAAACACAAATAAATAAAATAGCTCACACCCGTACTAAATATTTTGATTTTTAACTTCTTTCACCCTGCCTTTACACTGTACAGATAGGGGAGCTTTTGAGATTTGTCACAAAAAAATCGTATATATATATATTTTTGTTTTTTTTTATTTATTTATTACTTGTAAATTATTTAATATTATAAATGATAACAATATGCAGACTTATATATATAATTTTTTCGTTTTTTTACTCTACTACTCCATAAGTTGAGCTCCAGGAGCTCGTGTTTATGGGAGGAGTATTTACATTTAGTTCTAATGATTTTTTAAACAATAATCAAAAACTTTTGATATAAATACAAACATAATATTAACATAGGTACACAAATTAGAAAAGTGTGTTTTTAAAGATAATTAAAATAATATATCTTCTTACAGATTAAGTAAGCGTGAGGAAATTAAGGGTACAATATATCAGGTAAACAAATTAGAAAAATAGTTTTTTTAAAGACAATTAAATTAATATATAAATATTTTACAAATTGAGTAAGTGTAAGAAAATTAGGGGTACAATATATAAGTATCCAATTTTAGGGACTTAATTAACTTTTTGAATTGTTCATAATTCACAGTTTCGGTTACACTAATATATATTCAGGGAGGTTAAAGGTTGGCCTAAAATCCAAAAGTAAATGTTGCATAGAAAAGAGCGCGCAGCCGTTCCTCTTAAGCACAAACAAAGTTGTAGTGTGTTGCGGCTGTAAAGATGCTGGATGCGAGGGTGGAGTTCTATCCCCCGCGGGAGACCACGTGCGCACGTGAGGTGGGGGTACCCTGCTTCAGCCCGTGCAGCCCCGGGGTCCGGGATTTACAAGGAACAAGGTAAGGCGTCTGTGACGGCACAGTGTACGTGCCAAGTAAGTGAAGTGAAATTACCAATCCATAGCCAGACATTTTACGACGGAACAATATTCAAGTTTAGTGCCGTTTTGCGCAACATTTTTTGTAACTATAAAATCGGTACAGTAGCATTCGTTTTGCACCGTTCACCATCAATTTCAATCTTATCGCCACCATTGGGAGTAATGTAGGATACTGTTCGAATTGCAAGGTCATTCGGGGAGTGCCTTGCCTTTTCAGCGACTTCATAATATAACACATGATTTCATAAAATCGACACCTTTAACGATAACTTTAGAAGTAATACGTACTATCACAAATCAATGCATGAGTATAGAATTTAATGAGAGCATCTCCTATCCTTATCATATATATTCCTCTTCATATTCTGCTTTGACTTTAAGTAGATTAAAGGCAATATTAACATTAGAAACATTTTTCTTGAAAATAAATAAGTACATTATTTTACGTTTAATCCACAAAGGAGGAGGCCCTGAGGAAAATTCCCTCAGAGCCTATGTCATCTCGGGAAATGCTGAGTGGAGGGTCTTTTTGAGGAGAAGAGGGAGTTAACATGGGTCTTGAAGAAACCCATGTTTTAGGAGGGAGGAAAAACACAGATGCCGACAAAAATCGTTCCACAGCCGAGCCGGTGAACTCAAGAACGGGTGTTAGAAGCAACCCTTTCTTATGTGACTACTTGATGTTACAAATAATGTTGATTACTTCAGTCAAAATATTTGTTGTTTGCTATTTTTGTTCATAATCGAGTTTTTAGTCGAGTTTATAATCTAAATTTGATCGAGTTTTCAATCGAGTTTGCAATCGAGTTTATAATCGATTTTATAATTGATCATTCAGTTAATAAATTAAAACAGATACAGAATAAACATTTTTATGTGTTTTAAACAAGGGTCATCATTAAAATATTGTTTACTATGAAACATTGCATTCTAAAACAAATCTTTATAAATTTTCAGATTTACGCAAATAATTTGCTCATATTAAGAGCACTTACGAGTATAATAAAGTTTATGAAATTGACGAATTCACTTTAGGTACCTTTTCTCAAATTGGACACTTTTCTTGTTTTTTTTTAAATCTTCAGAAAAGTTGACTTGACAATATTTATTCAGGTTATCAAGAATTACCCGGAAAAAGGTTTTAATAGGTAAGTTTTTTTTTTTTTTTTTTTTTTTTTTTTTTTTTAGGTTTTAATAATTTATTTTGTAGGGTTTTTTATACGAGTACAATCTGTCTTAAAAGAAAATATTTTAATTCATTTCGTTTCTGTTTGGGTATGTACGAGTTCACCCTTAATCTTATTCAAAGACATTAGATCTAATATCTTTGATCTTTTTCAAGTGGCATGCTTATAAATATATTTTTTTTAAATATACTTTGGATTTTCTACAAAAATAATGGTAAGTACCACGCAAACAGAGTTTTTTTAACTTTATTTAAGATGGAAATATTTTCACGAAATTTGATTCGAATCAATGAACAATAAGTACGGACATGAAAAATTCGCGTTATTTTTCTGTGAAATTCGCGTTATTTTGGCAAAATTCGCGTTAATATTGCAAAAAGGTGATACTATGTCAACTCTTTGATATTTTGTAGGTGAAGGACAAAGTAAAAAAAGTGGCGGAGTAACTTTTTTTTACAACATCGTAAAATGAAAAAGAGTGGGCGGCGTTTTCGACGTCACGTTCATTGAGTTCAGTTTTTGGCTATTAAAACTTGTTGACAAAAAATATAATCCGTCTTACTAATTAGATTCTTACACGCCCGTCAAAGTTGGTGTGATAAAGCCGGCCTTTTGAAACCGTTTTAACCAACAAAACGACACGTTAATAATTTTAAAAAATTAGACCTTACGCGCCACGAAATATTTAAATAACGTTTTTATTAATAAGACTGTTAGAATATAATATAACTAGATTAAGTTGTTGCCACCGACTATGTCAATAACTTGAAGTAAACACCTGCAAGTTTGATGACCCCCTTTTTCCAAATCATAATATTTACCAGTTGAAAAATGCATCAATCTGTTACCAGGCGGCAAAAAAGACTAAAACAGTTCGATAACCCTATTTTCTAAAATGAAATTAAAATATTGACAAAGCCAGTCGCTGAGTGAAATATTATTCGCACCTAAAAACCCCTGCGTCTGGAACGGTAAACAAATTGCGGTGATGATATCGACGTCACAAGAACGCTTGTAAGAGAAATTATAAATAGCAAAAAACAACACAATATTGGGCATTCAAGTTTCAAAAATTACCACGAGTGGACGGAACACCTCCATTTACAACGCGATCTGTTAATTACAATTTAAAATTATAAATTCCCTAGTGTCAACTGAAATCTGTAGTCGCTTCTGTTCCTCCATCACAGCACAAACATTTTAAAGATTACATGTGAAATGTGAAACGACCTATTTACGGCCGGCACTCTATCAGCTGAGCCAGACGCATCTGTCATCATTACAATAATGGGGCGTCTCCGTGTGCCGGCCCTTATAATCAAATGACCATGCCGCCGCTGAATTCCTGTGACTGAACTGCCCACTGCCGCTGATCACCTAGAAGCTGGCCAATCCCTGCCCCATTGATGCTAAAAACCTAGAGGCTGGCCAATTCTTCCTGGCTACCAACTGAATTAGCCATTGATGCTGAAAACTTAGAGGCTGGCCAATTCTTCATGGCTACCGACTCAACCAGAACTGATGCTGACAACCTAGAGGCTGGCAAATTCTTCCTGGCTACCGACTGAATTAGCCATTGATGCTGACAACCTAGAGGCTGGCCGATTCCTGCTAGCTACCAATTGAACTGGCCACTGCTGCAGCAGTCGCCTACGCCATTTGCTGTATTGTATGGCGCGATGATGCGCAATGTGCTTCAATCTGAAATTATCGCTGAAAGAATTCCGATTGTCTCAGTTTTCTACCTGTGTATTAAAACCCAGGTATATTGAAATACATATAACTATTTCTTGTGAATTGGGTTGGCTGTAAAAAATAGGAAGTACCTATAAGCCACACCCCTTTGTACGTTCTGTATACCAGTACAATACTTGTAATTAAAATGTGAATTTTGATGTGAATCGTCTTTCTTTTATGATGGTTTGGATAGAACACCTCAAGGTGTTTTACTTAAATCATTACCCAGGTTGAGGGCTGATGTGTGCCGGTGCTTATTATTTACAGTCTTTTCTTGTGCTGGCAAACACGTCCCGTACAATAATAATATTTTCTTAATTGAAAATATCGGAAAATCACATGCGAAATACGAAAATTCACGTTATTTCACGTTATTCTCGTGAAATTGGTTAAATTTGCATTTTTCACATAAAATTGAAAAATCTCATTATCAACAACGAATAGTCTAAGAAAATTCTCTAGTTGAACGTTCGTACAAAATAAGCTTGTTGAGAAAGATGAGAGAAAAAGATTTCTGCCACGTTTTACAATTTTACAGCAATTACTAAAAATTTAATATTTTATGTATTTAGTTAGCTTAAGTTGTGCAAACTGCAATAAAACCTTTTCCAAATAAATTTGAACTAATGGATGTATGACGGAATAAAACAAAAAGTTTTTTGATGCTTCAAGTAAGCTCTATTTTTCCTTACTCAAAGTGAAAGTTATCGAACATCTTGAACAGAAAATTATTACATTATCCTATCTAACCGGGTGTTTTTTAGCGGGTTTGTAATAAGCCGACGTAGCTTAATGATTAGAGCAGCTGCCCGCTAATCAAAAGGCTGTAGGTTCAATTACTGTCAGCTATATATATTCTTTCTCGGGAGATTTTGGAAAATTTTATGTGTATTTCATGCGATTAATTATTGGTTATAATAATTTGTTAATATTATTTTAGTTATTTGTACGTACAAGTTAACAAATTATAAATTATAATTTTTATACTATTATAATTTATATCTCTCGAAGTTCAAACAATCTAAATTGAATTTATTAAATGGTGTTGTTTGTTCACGCAATATATATGGTATTGGTAGGTATGCACTCGTAATCCATTTGTAACCAATTTGTTAATTACCAGCCTCAGAACAGACTATGTCTAGTGAGGAGGGTAATGAAAAAAAAACGTCTGTACAGAACCAACCTTAAATAAACGCCCAGGTTGCCGGCACTGAAACTGAACTGAAACTGAATCACTTGGTGGATAAGAAATGTCAAATCCTGAAATTGTCTTACCTACCCAACGTACTCGTCCCAAAATGTCACCACGACCGTTTTTTGTTGCAAGATGTCGATTGAGTGACATTATGCTCATGTGGGGATCTGTCATAAAATAGTGATTGGTTTATTTATAATTAAATAGTATCTTAGACAGGGAGTATTGACTAATAACATAACCACAACCGTGGAATAAATTATACAGACTGGCCCCAACTGTGACGGGTGAGTTCCCTTTTTATCCTATGATCCAATTTGATATTGTCTTATGTTCCAGAAGTCCAAGTTTAAGCAGTGAGGAATACTGTATATCAAGTTTAGCGGATGCATTAAAAACAAATTGTCCCATATTACGTTGCAACATAGTTCTGGAACTGGTTCTTCGGGAGGGTTGCATGGGGGTTATTTCAGGGCAACACCAACTTATAAGGTTTCTTTTTGATATTGTCTGATTTTATTCGTCCAATTTTTTACGTCCTTCGTATGTCCTTGTTACGTTCAGTTTGTTTGGAAAAGTATTTTGGAAACAGGTTGTTTATTATATTACGCATAAATTATAATAATTGCTTTTTTTATTTATTTATTGTTTTTGTGTTTAATTCGTGGAACTCCATTTAATTTTTTTTTTTAATTTAATTAAAATCAAATTTAATAATATAATTATTAAGTTCTGCAAGTATTTTTTGGTTTTTGTTATTGTTACAGCTGTTTCGGCTTTCAAGGCCATTTTCAAACTGTGGTTTATCCACGTTTAGACGACTTATTAATATGATTTTATTTTACCCTAAATTGGTTTATCCGGTAATAAATCATTTAAAATTTGGGAGGGGGTAAAATAAAATCATATTAATAAGTCGTCTAAACGTGGATAAACCACAGTTTGAAAATGGCCTTGAAAGCCGAAACAGCTGTAACAATAACAAAAACTAAAAAATACTTGCAGAACTTAATAATTATATTATTAAATTTGATTTTAATTAAATTTGATTTTAATTAAATTTGATTTTAATTAAATTTGATTTTAATTAAATTTGATTTTAATTAAATTTAATAATTAATATATATAATAATTGCGTTCAACTTAGCATCTTTTTCACTGATTAGCTTCTTTAACGTACAAAAAAAATGAACAGACAGTCAATGTTAAAAAATTGTTTACCATATGATAAAGTAAAATATCACCATTACGTCAAATTCAATCAAATTTTTATGATGTATTTTGTTTGTGGTTTGACGACATTAACGTATGATTTAGTGTACAAAGTTGGGGAAATGTATTGTGTTGAGATCCACATTTCTGTAAGCCATGAATCAAAAGATTGACCCTCGTCCAAACTCGGACCGAAAGTGGCTGGAAATGATGATTCATGAAAACTGTTCGACATGTTACAAATACCTTTTGTCTCCTTTGGGACCAGCCAATAAAAGCTATGCGCGTCGGTTGCAGGGGGAAATACTTACATTTCAACTGGGTATAGAGACGTGCTTAGAATAACAGAACGCCGAGTTGCACGGTACAATCTTAATTCGACGTGTTTAGATTCTTCAAAGATTAATTAATGAGAGCTGCACTATAAAATTATTTTGAAGTGGAAGATTAAAATCAGGTACGGTATTATTCATTTAACATGTTTTTTAGGAAATCGTAGATCATGTTTTTTATAAATTTGTAGCAACATAGTATTGATAATTTTGAATTTGAAATATAAGATCGACAAGTATGACGTTTAATAACTCGGTTCCAATGATCAAGTGGTTTTCGGTCGAGAAATCCTGGGTTTAATTCTTATTTGCGACCGCCATCTTTTTTTCTGTGTCTTGTTCAGTTTCATGTTTCATTTAGATTTGTTTGTATTATTTTCTGTGTCTTGTTCAGTTTCATGTTTCATTTAGATTTGTTTATATTATTTTCTGTGTCTTGTTCAGTTTCATGTTTCATTTAGATTTGTTTATATTATTTTCTGTGTCTTGTTCAGTTTCATGTTTCATTTAGATTTGTTTATATTATTTTCTGTGTCTTGTTCAGTTTCATGTTTCATTTAGATTTGTTTATATTATTTTCTGTGTCTTGTTCAGTTTCATGTTTCATTTAGATTTGTTTATATTATTTTCTGTGTCTTATTCAGTTTCATGTTTCATTTAGATTTGTTTGTATCATTTTCTGTGTCTTTTTTAGTTTCATGATTCATTTAGATTTGTTTGTATTATTTTCTTTTTCATTGATTTATTATATTTCAGTTTTCTATCAGGAATGGGAGGGTGGTGCAATCACACACGGAGTAAAAAGAGTATTGATGATTTATTTATTTAAATCTGGTTAAAAACGGGATTTCAGGCCGTTTCCTATTAAAATTTTAGTACATTCCTAATA
The DNA here is from genome assembly GCA_026573805.1 of Hesperophylax magnus. Lineage (NCBI taxonomy): Eukaryota > Metazoa > Arthropoda > Insecta > Trichoptera > Limnephilidae > Hesperophylax > Hesperophylax magnus. Next base: position 234,134 of record JAIUSX010000107.1, read on the forward strand.
TATCGGATAATATACAATAATATACAATAACACATTCCAAAAATATTAGAATTTGTATGAACCTTTGTGTTCCGACATCCCGATAACACATTCATCTTAATAAAAGTTTACTAGGAAACCTATCAATTCATTGTCGTATAATTTGAAGAGATTCTAAATAAATTAGCAATATTACACGGGAGTAATGTTACGGCAATACTGCTGTATTCGCCACTTACAGAGTAGTAGATACTTTCAGTATTGCCCTGGTGAAAGACCACCATTCCTAATCGAAACGTTGCTTGAAATGGCTTTAGCCGTGTTTGATGACCAGATCTGAATAGCCAGGTACTTCTCACCTTCCTCTTCTCCATCTCCGTCCGCTCCTCACTACCTTCAACCTCACAGCTTACTCCAATTTGGAATGCTATAGTCTTACTGTATCCATGGGCATAGGATCAAAAAATCATTTTGTTTATGGGTATCATTGTAATATTTTTGACCGTTTCGTCCACCTAGTTCAAAAACGTAGAAAATAAATATGTTTATTTGTCTGAAGTAGCAAAAATTCTCAAAGTTTGTAGTTCTGCTTCTGTTTGAAATACACAGCCTGTGAGATTATGTGCATCATGAGCTATAAAGCTTTAAAAAATTCTTTATTTTTTGTAAAATTAGAAAAGTCTTAATGCTGTTTAATTATTAAGAACAAAGATTACAAAACAATATTTGTGTGAAGTGAGTTCATGATTACAAAAATAACTGAAAGCATACTCTCTGAATTAATTAAATCATTTATTTTAAGACTATATTCCTCCATTGTTTGTTGTTAGAAGTTTTTAAAATAACACAGCAACTTTTGCCTGGGAAACTGGGAGAGTTCCTCCATTAGACTACGCTCTAGTAATATTTGAATTAACTCATTTCTGTTGATTTAATATGAACTAGAGGTCTTAAGGGGATGGGTGGCATCCCGGTCACCAACTTAGTTGTTAGTACCTTCTAGAAAGCTTATCATCGAAAATGCTATTTTTTGTTGTTTGCTTGTCTGTAATTTTCCTTGAATTTTAGTGTGATTTTCTAAATAAGAAATGATTGTAATAATAATTCTACAAAGTACCTACCTGTGATTTATGGGCTTACATACCTTTGCGTGCCGAGAATCCATTCAATTTGAAATAGTATTATAAAGGTTATATGGTGAAATAAAAAAAAATTCTTGATTTCAAATTTTTTGTTAACTTTTCAACTAAAAGAAAAAAGTCAGGCGTTTTTAGCGCGGCCTCCAAGGTGTCGAATAAGCAGTCAATATCCACAACTTTTTATGCAAAATAACTGGCTTATTAATGAATGGAATTGATCTAACCAAGCTCTTAGAATTGAAAGAAATCATACACACGATTCATAGGCTTAATTAATTTCTCCCAAGACGCGATCAATTGATTCTGTTCCAGCCCGGAGAAACAAAAGTTATTAGTAATGATTAAAGAACCCATCAACTACCTATAGTACCTATATGAATTCGACATTGTCAAATTTTGGAATGTCAATACATAGAAAATACCTCCAATGTTGCCAGTGCATGTTGATTTTTAATTTTTTGCCTTATCAATATCGGTCTGGTTATCAACAGCGCGACGTGCTCGGGATCGTGCTCGATCATCGGTAGTAATCAATCCGACATTTTAAAGTTATCGATTACACTATGCTAGACGGTTGGCTGTTTTGTCGTCCTTTGTTTAGGTGCAAACCATATATCTATATGTCTCTATGTTACTGAAAGATTCAGTGTTAATTTCTATATTAATTACCTTATTCCCAACTGAAATAATAATCTCGTTGTTTTTACAGAAAAATCACACCGTCCGCATTTTTTTATTTTCATAATAATCCGTTTATAAAACTTTAAAGAGGAACAGGAACTATTCTTTAATTTGAAATATAAACAGTTTTAAAGCTTTTTCTTCTTCAAGCAAAGTTTTAATTAAATCGTGGAGAGCGAAGTTTTTCCGGCGAGCTCCGCACTCTGTTGTTCACGTATAGACGAAGTAAAGTGCCTATCTCCCTACCTGCCTATTAAAAATATTAAAATCAACAGCTGTATAAAAATGTTCAAATTCTTTCTGAATACTTCACCCTTGTACGGCCGATTAATTTGATTGATTCGTTCACTGAAAATTCATTAATTTTTTTAATCAATCAACGGTATTTTAATACCATACATACCTGCTTAGTCGATGTTTTAATGGATTAACACACTTTCATAATTTCTACGAAATTTAGTAAATGTTTCTTTATAATCTATGAATATGTATTTATGTTTTGCCTTTACTTAAAAAAGAACTCGCTTTGGCAATCGCGGCATATAGTTTCACGCTTTTTTAAAAAAAATGTTAAATTAATTTAGAGACATCTCTCGTAAAGATGTGGAACTGTTTATCAAAACTTATTCAGGCGCAAAGCCTTTTCTCGATTTTTTTGTTGTTTTCGACAGAATTTTTTTTTCATGATTTGTTTATTATTTTCATATAACGTGTAAGTATTTCTTTTGGCTACAATGTATTAATCATTTCTCACTTCCATTTTATCTTCTTTTAACGTGTTTAAATGTAATGTAAATAGGCCCTTTTCCGTAAGTGACAACTATTAACTGTGAATAAATACGTATTGTATCATCACAATATTTTCTGTATGAAAATTGACCAGGTCTCGTTTATTTTTGAAAAGGTTACCAGGGGCGAGTGGTAAAGATCCTGGACTACGAATTTGAAAATCGGGGGTTTGAATCCCGGTGTGTTCAAATAGATTTTAATTCGTGTATGAAATATAGCATACACGGAGTACAGTTGATTATAGTGGCCCTTCATCGGGGCAATACTGAGAGTATAAACAACATTATTGACATTAAAAAAAACATTGAGCAATATTTTTATTTTATTTTTCTTTGTTTTAGTTTCTCAACTCTCTTTTAAATTTTTATTTTTATATATATTGATTCTCTAGAGCATTAATTCAACAAAATCAAAACAACATTTCATGGAATGTTTACCATTGTAAATTCAAAATCTGCTTATAACCTTTCTTTACATCTTTTGTTGTTTGTTTTTGGGGTGTTATGCCGTGTTATGCCGTGGATCTGCCCTGATGATGGACACTGCAACGCTGTCCGAAACGTCGGCTAAAGAAGGAGTTAGCGCAACACGGCATAACACCCCAAAAACAAACAACAAAAATGCTTTTGGCCGTGAGAATCTAAAAACTTACCTTTCTTTACATCTCTTTATTTTAATTTTCTTTGTTTTAGTTTCTCAACTCTCTTTTAAATTTTTATTTTTATATATTTTGATTCTCTAGAGTAGAGCATTAATTCAACAAAATTTCATGGAATGGAGAAAAAGCAGACATGTTTTTTTTTTTTTTTAATATTAACTTATTTTTTAATCTTCTATCTATTTCTACTATTCCTTTCAATTTCTTTTCTTTTTTATATATTTTTGATTCTCTGGCGCATTAATTTCACCAAATTAAAAGTAAGATTTCACGGAATGGTTGAAAAGCTTACATGCTTCTATTTTTTTTATATATTTATTTATACATATACTTTTTTTCTTTTTGCATATTTTTAATTCCCTGTTTGTATTTTTTGGCTTATTTTTATTCTCTATTTTGTTCTAATCTCCTTTCTTTCTTTTATCTATTTTTTATTCTCTAGCTTATTAATTTCATCTAAATAAAAAGTAAAATTTCAATTTGATAAACTCCATAGACATATGAATATTAGTAGACCTGCCCTAAGTGATTAAAAGCGAATTATCCCCACTCCCCATACCGGTTCCATTGGAGCCGGCTGTGCTCGCGTATGGCCTCTAGTGATATTTGAAAACGTGACGTCATCATTCTTGTGCGAACTATGGTCGAGGCATCATCGGTTCATTTTACGAAATAACACGGCAAAATGTTGACTTGTACTATGAAAACTTGTTAAAATAGATGTGAAAAAGAGAATAAACTCAATTGTCGTATTACATTCCATATATAAGCATTATTTTACTTTATTTTAAGCATATTCACATCGTATAATATAGATCAGTTTTAGAAACATATACTATCACATCGAGAAACGTCTGGACGCGAAACACAAAGCTGGTTGGTTGCTGGGAAGTAAATTATGAACATTTATAAAAGTGTCTTAACTAAATACTTAAACGAAATATTCGACTCTGAAAATGGAACCGAATTTTTTTGCCGAATTTGGACTTCGCAAATTTGTTCATAACGTGGCGAGTAATTTGCGCTCCCATGTAAAAATGTCTATTCATTCAAAAGCAGATTTTACTTTTAAGAAGTAAATGGTGATATTATAATGGGAGATGCCTATTTACTGTCAGATTGATTTATTGACGAATCACAGTCAGCCTTACTCCCTTCGTTCTTCAACAGTTGATTTTACCCCTCGCCATTATCTTCTCGTCTATTAATTCCTATGTCTGTGATAAACTCACATGTCAATAATTTTTTACTATATTGCTATTTTTGAATTATCATATTTGAATATTCTTTTAGTATATTCTCTACTTTTATATTATTTAAAATATATAGTTAGCAACTTCTTATATCAACCAAGAAAACTTTTCAAATTATTTATAAAGTGCAATAACTAAGTAAAAGTCAAAACACTAGACAAAACAAGAATCGCATTTAATAAATCTGCCTATTTCTGACTGTTCTAAAACTGGTAATCTCCTAGTTGGACAGCCAAAGATCACTGTAATATGTAATATGTCATATTTTAAAAAAAATTAATAATAATAAATAATAATAAAATAAGCCTAAAATTGGGAAACTTCATAGACTTATAAAAGGCTTTTGATACAGTAGATCACTAAATCCTTTTGAAAAACTTTCAAAAATTGGTATGTCAAATACAACTCTAAACTTTCTAAAAAGCTGTATGATGAAGCGTACACAGAGCGTTCAAATAAAAAAGAGAAAATGCAAAACCTCTCCCGATCTATCATGGAGGCCACAAGGAAGCACACCGGGATCGATATTATTTCTAATGATATCTGTAACCTAGGAAAGTTGAGAAAGTTTTTATGATGACACAGTGATTACTACAATGTACATAAACTTTTTTTTTAAATAAATCATTTATACTAAACATATTTGATACTCCACTGCCCAACATAAATACTCAACCGGAGCAATAATCCAAAATATACTGTTTAATCTCAGTTTGAATACACCTTTCGAACAGAGAAATATTAAATTATGTTCTAGGAAATTATACAGTGCTTTACTAAATCAAACAAAAAAATAACGGAAATTAATATATTTTAAACGAAATTAAAAACATGGCTGAGAGAACAAATTACTATCATTCAACTTAAAAACATTATGAAAACGATTTAAAGACGACTTGAAACAAAATATAAAATTATTTTATAAGCAATAATTATTAGCCTGAAACACTCATCCACGTTGAAAAATCTCCTGATAAAAGATACATGACGCCAACGGGACTTGAACCCAAAATATAAAAGTTTAAAAAACTACAGGCCGCCATAGAAAAGGAAATTCTAGCGAGGACTGTGAAAAAAATTGAATTTACACTTACATTATACTTTACACCTACATCATGTACAAACTTTGCAATTGAAACAAATTTTTAAAAAAATCTAGCACAATTGAATGTTGAATTGAATTGAACAATTGGTGATTCTCAACAGAGTGAATTGTGAAACGTGACGTCTGAATTATTGCGAATTTATGAAAGATTACTCACTGGAAGACAACAGTTGGAAACTAACCCCTCGATCGCACCTCTAAATTCCATTTTGGTAACTAAACGGAATCATGTCACTAAATTCTGGCAATTAAATGAAATCATGTAGGTTCACACAGCCTCCGAAGGTCACCATTCTTTTCGCACCGACCCCATGTCAAAGTCATAAAACAGCTAAACTTATTGCTACATTCCGACTGAGTAGGTACCATCGCTTTGATATTAAAGAAATTCCTTCATCAAGTTTCTTCGTTGATTGAATATCGTTGAAAAAAATCTCTAAAATTTGTAATACCTGTTTGTTATTTCACAAAATCGTCTCATATTATTTGGTTTTAATTGTAGTACTTGCTCAACCTTCTGAGAAACAGGTAAAATACCTAAGTTTTTGACGGAAAAAAATGTTGATATAGAAGAAATATTACTTTATGTTGTTTGTGTTTGAAAAAAATATCATCGAGATAGAAAATACATTTAAATTAATTTTGTATTTCAAAGAAGCTCGGAAATCTTTGGTTAAAGTATGTCGTGTACGTCCTGATATTAGTCATACACCCAACTTTTCTTATATTATTGATAATTTATCTCTGGCACTATGAAATTTGCGTTTTTTTAATTTTTATGTGAAACCGCACAAGAGTCCCAACTGCTCCCGTAAGTCTGGATCTGGGACTATGGCATTCCCAACTGGGGTATGTTGTGAGGCTGGAGGTGGTGGAGAGGGAAAGGAAAAATGGAAGACGGGGCGGGAGAGCACCTAACTATTCATATCTGGTCACCAAACACGGCTAAAGCCATTTCAACCAACTTTTCAATTCTGAATGCTGGTCTTATACCAGGGCGAACTGATAGTGTCTTCCACTCTGTTAAGTGCCTCAAATATGCTTGATATTATTTATAATGAATATATTGTGAAATAACATTATTAATCAAATAAAACATATTTGCGCAAGCAGGAATTTGAACCCGCGAATCGAAACTCCGTATTGCTAGTCGAGAGCCTTACCCGGAAACCATATCCTATTGTTTAAGGCTCGCTTATTGGAACATACTACACCAATTGCTTTCACGTCCGGGATATCAGTTTGTATTAACAATATCGTAACATTCCTAAACAAAACCAAACACTACTGATTTTATTATAAGCAATAATTAGTCGCCTGTAATATCAATACAAATTGAAAATATCTCCCGAGTAAAAATAAATGCCGCCGACGAGAATTGAACCCGCCCCTTCTGATGTCCGGTGAGACGCTCTGAACCACTGAGCCACGACGGCTTATTTCCAACCCGCTAAATAATTCAATATGTACTACGAGTAGTACTTCAATCAACAATTACTGCTTATTATATTTTTGTTTCATATAATAGATATATTACATGTAATATAATACGGAGGGATAATAACAGGTTAGTAGAAAACGTTACACACGATCGTACTGCGTATACCAGCCGTAATTCCGCCGAAAAACTACACAATAATCTGCCATAGATATGTTTATCTACAAAATACGTCTGAGTCGTATGACCAAATACTTAAACTATATATTTTATCCTTTAAATACATCGCTTCCATATTAATCCACAGTAAACATATCGTTATTAAGGCGCCGAATGGTTCAATGCGAGGTAGCCACGGACGCCGACGCGACGTTCCACAAACTTGCCGAGTTATGAGGCGTGTGTTATTGGAAGCCAAATGCCCTGAATTGAATGCAACCATCCTCCAACCACATGCCGAGCAATGCCGGGCAATGCCGGGCAATGCCGGGAATATCCCGAACGGGACATAACTTGACCGCATTATCCGGCGTGGACTTCATAACTGCAATTTTCAAAGAGAATTGCGAACAATGTGCGGGCAGACATGTTTAATTTAGAGATGAATAAGTCACCGGAGAGTTAAATGCGAACGGATAAGTAAATTGCTCAAATAATTTCAAATGAACTTTGACTGCGCTTGCCTTGTGTTTTGTTCTTCATTGCAGGAATTTGCAAGGATTAGAATAAGACAGAAAAGCCTTATTTTTATTCGCTTTCTTAATTCGTTTTCAACGTTATAATCAGAAAAATATTAGCTAACCTAAAAAACGTTTATTGTGAATAAAAAATTATTATAAGCAATAATTAGTCGCTTGAAATATCCTTACAAATTTTAAATATATCCCGAGTAAAAATAAATGTAGCCGACGGGAATTGTACCCGCGCCTTCTGATGTCCGGTCAGGTGCTCTGAGACAACTGAGCTACTTCGGTTTATTTTTTTCTAATACGCCAAATAATTCAATATGTACAAGTACTTCAATCAAAAATTACTGCTTATTATATTTTTTCTCCTGTAAACAACCAACTTTATTTTTTAGGAAAGGCGTTAGTGCTAAATTTCCCACTAGATGGCATCGAGACATATTATATCTACATTTGTTGGTGAAATATTTTGACTTGTCAAATGTTATTATTTTTTAATGATAAACTAATGTTTATAATAATAATTTATTGTGAATGTTAATATACCACCCCCAAAAACAATTTCTATGTTAATCGTTATATTATATTTGTGCACACCGAGTGTATCGAAAGTACCAAAAATATTCTTAGGACTAGTTTGCAACACCCGCTCTCAGTCCCCTCTTACCCCTTAAATGCCCAAAAATACTGAGTGCATAGCAACATTTACCAATTCCATTTGAATTTTGACTCCAAATTCGACAATGTTTTTTTTTGTTTCTATCTTCAGCTTCCTTACAAAAACAAAATTATTATTAAATTATAATTTTTGATACATACCATACACCACTAAACAAGTAAGGGTCTCTTTAACATGATTTACCTGTATATATAAATTATTCAAATACAATCTTTTTTTCGTTACGTGGTTAAAAAGGTATAATTGACTATAATTATGATGAATATAATTTAAATTTTTTTGTAATCTTTCGGGATCGCTAGCCACACTCAATACGAATATTTTTACATAAAAACTTTTGATTCACTTTAATTACTATAAAAACAAATATTTGCATTCTTGAAAATGTAAAATAGTTGCAGTTTATACTAATTAAGGTGAATCAAAGGGTTTTATTGAAAAAATATTTTAATAAGTTTACCCAAATTTTATTGTAAAAATAATAAATCTCGTTCTTCAAAATGAAATTCGTGAACATGAAATATTCATGAATATGTAAAGATAAAATATCAAACAATTTTTAATTATTGAAGAGTTGAGTTCAATCAAGTATTCATTTTGCAACTTACTCGTATATTTCACATGCAATGGAAAAGTTTCATACTTTATAATTTTTTTTTTGGTAAACTAATGTTTAAGACAAGATTTTTTATGCATAGCACAAAGGGTAACAATTATTTTTACAAGTAATAATTATTCGCCTGAAACACTCATCCACATTGAAAAATCTCCTGATAAAAGATACATGACGCCAACGGGACTCGAACCCGTGTCCCTTCGATTTCCGGTCGACAGCTCTAACCACTGAGCTATGGCGGCTTATCTCTTATCCGCGAAATAATTCAATATATACTAGTGTTTCATTCAACAATTACTGCTTGTTACATTTTTTCACCTGAAAACAACCAACTTTATTTAATATGAGAAAGGCATTGTAAGTGCTAACTCTCTCACTAGATGGCGTCGAGACAAATTGTCTACATTTTTAGGTGAAATACTTGAACTTGTCAAATATTAATTATAATTTTTTTTTGGTAAACTAATGTTTAAGACAAGATTTTTTATGCATAGCACAAAGGGTAACAATTATTTTTACAAGTAATAATTATTCGCCTGAAACACTCATCCACATTGAAAAATCTCCTGATAAAAGATACATGACGCCAACGGGACTCGAACCCGTGTCCCTTCGATTTCCGGTCGACAGCTCTAACCACTGAGCTATGGCGGCTTATCTCTTATCCGCGAAATAATTCAATATATACTAGTGTTTCATTCAACAATTACTGCTTGTTACATTTTTCATGTATCTTTTATCTCATGTATCGTCATGTATCTTTTATCAGGAGATTTTTCAATGTGGATGAGTGTTTCAGGCGAATAATTATTACTTGTAAAAATAATTGTTACCCTTTGTGCTATGCATAAAAAATCTTGTCTTAAACATTAGTTTACCAAAAAAAAAATTATAATTAATATTTGACAAGTTCAAGTATTTCACCTAAAAATGTAGACAATTTGTCTCGACGCCATCTAGTGAGAGAGTTAGCACTTACAATGCCTTTCTCATATTAAATAAAGTTGGTTGTTTTCAGGTGAAAAAATGTAACAAGCAGTAATTGTTGAATGAAACACTAGTATATATTGAATTATTTCGCGGATAAGAGATAAGCCGCCATAGCTCAGTGGTTAGAGCTGTCGACCGGAAATCGAAGGGACACGGGTTCGAGTCCCGTTGGCGTCATGTATCTTTTATCAGGAGATTTTTCAATGTGGATGAGTGTTTCAGGCGAATAATTATTACTTGTAAAAATAATTGTTACCCTTTGTGCTATGCATAAAAAATCTTGTCTTAAACATTAGTTTACCAAAAAAAAATTATAATTAATATTTGACAAGTTCAAGTATTTCACCTAAAAATGTAGACAATTTGTCTCGACGCCATCTAGTGAGAGAGTTAGCACTTACAATGCCTTTCTCATATTAAATAAAGTTGGTTGTTTTCAGGTGAAAAAATGTAACAAGCAGTAATTGTTGAATGAAACACTAGTATATATTGAATTATTTCGCGGATAAGAGATAAGCCGCCATAGCTCAGTGGTTAGAGCTGTCGACCGGAAATCGAAGGGACACGGGTTCGAGTCCCGTTGGCGTCATGTATCTTTTATCAGGAGATTTTTCAATGTGGATGAGTGTTTCAGGCGAATAATTATTACTTGTAAAAATAATTGTTACCCTTTGTGCTATGCATAAAAAATCTTGTCTTAAACATTAGTTTACCAAAAAAAAATTATAATTAATATTTGACAAGTTCAAGTATTTCACCTAAAAATGTAGACAATTTGTCTCGACGCCATCTAGTGAGAGAGTTAGCACTTACAATGCCTTTCTCATATTAAATAAAGTTGGTTGTTTTCAGGTGAAAAAATGTAACAAGCAGTAATTGTTGAATGAAACACTAGTATATATTGAATTATTTCGCGGATAAGAGATAAGCCGCCATAGCTCAGTGGTTAGAGCTGTCGACCGGAAATCGAAGGGACACGGGTTCGAGTCCCGTTGGCGTCATGTATCTTTTATCAGGAGATTTTTCAATGTGGATGAGTGTTTCAGGCGAATAATTATTACTTGTAAAAATAATTGTTACCCTTTGTGCTATGCATAAAAAATCTTGTCTTAAACATTAGTTTACCAAAAAAAAATTATAATTAATATTTGACAAGTTCAAGTATTTCACCTAAAAATGTAGACAATTTGTCTCGACGCCATCTAGTGAGAGAGTTAGCACTTACAATGCCTTTCTCATATTAAATAAAGTTGGTTGTTTTCAGGTGAAAAAATGTAACAAGCAGTAATTGTTGAATGAAACACTAGTATATATTGAATTATTTCGCGGATAAGAGATAAGCCGCCATAGCTCAGTGGTTAGAGCTGTCGACCGGAAATCGAAGGGACACGGGTTCGAGTCCCGTTGGCGTCATGTATCTTTTATCAGGAGATTTTTCAATGTGGATGAGTGTTTCAGGCGAATAATTATTACTTGTAAAAATAATTGTTTCATACTTTAATAAAATACCAAATATTAATTTGTGTACATTTTTTGAACATTTAGTATCTTAATTAACATGGCATTATTAGTTTAAAAGCTATTTCAGTGAATAAAAACGCTTTCGAACAAAATCTTTCCATTCTTAGTTGCCTTTGTATGTGTAATCTAAAAAACTTACAGTATAGCTACTAGCGTAATAAATATATTACACTACAATTTTTTGAGGGGAATAAAATCAATATTTAAAATTTCTTAGAATTATTTCAAATATCAGTTTAGTTAGGTAGTTCGATGAAATTTGTAAAAGATTGTAATCACCGTCGCCATTTTAACCCAACAATGGTGAAGATAAAATATTAAACTAGAGGGCTTTTGGTATTTAAAGGCGGTTTCGTTATATTTTTGCCAGCCCTTTATGAGATAACCCTTTGTGCAGAATACAGCCCATTATTCCCTGGTCGTTAGCAAGATCAGCGCTTTCCATGGACCTCCATGACCCATAAAAATATTTGCTCATCGGCAAACAAATGGTCAAAAATTAGAAATAAAATTTCCACAAACTGTTTTATAGATGCTGAACTACACTAAGATTATTGTACATTAAGGTGTCAATTTATCAATTTAAAATAAGTATGTTCGCAATGGGTACCTACAGTTTGACGTAGTTAATTTTTCCATCGATGGATACCGTACAAACTATCCAGTGCCAGTACTTACCTATATACCAGGTATCTACACAAAACATACCCAAATTCACAGTAACTTTATGTCAAATCTTTAGGTTTCATTTCAATTATTTTTTTTTTAGATAAATTTTTACGACCATGCAAAACAGTGTTTGCAGTTTTGGGCAGCTGATTTTATAAAACAGCACGGAAATCGTTAAATATTTTGATCATAGGACCTAGAAATCCGAAAGGATTGATACACAAGAAATATCCAGACCCAATTTCTACGTATTTATGAACAGTTGTTTGTGTACCCCTATTAAATGAAATCTTTTTTTGTATTCATTGCTCAAGGTCGAACAAATAAAACTAAGTAGACTGCACGAAAAGACCGCCTGTTGTGCACCGCTGTCTTGACCCAATTCAAAGATAAAGTGCAAATAGCGTTTGCTAGAAATTAGTTTTATGACTCATCCTTTAATTCCGCACATCAGTGTGCATGAACGTAGGTAATCTTCAGTTTTCTCGTGTCCTTGCAATAATCAGTCATAAATAAGATGATTCTAACCATTCTTCAAACAATTGTTAGTGAAAAAATGGACAGAATCATCTTCATAGATTTCACCCCCGTTTTTATTCGGGTGAGTAACTTGATCCTTTGACACGGAGCCTTCAAGTATCCCTGATCACGGTTCTTCATAAAGTTTTTTATCCCACGCACTCACCGTCGTGCTCTTTTAATTTCCTACACTATTACATTCCACTAAAGATATATAATCCGTAGCAAATATAAACGTAGAATAAAAAACCGTTCCAATTGCCCATTCCATTAAAATTCAAGAAAACACTCAACCATTTTCATAAAAACTAATCCCATGTTTCTTCGCACTCGCGGCGATTACAAAGACAAAATTAATACACGAACAGACCTCAAAGATGTCTCAAAACTCATTGAATCTGTTTTTGACATAGGCTTATTAATTCTTTGGAAACTTATTAGCGGGGGATTTATAATGAATTTCCTTTTGTTTTCCTTCAGAAGTTTCTTTATGGAGAGAAAGTCTTTAAATATGTTTTACTGTTTCTGAACACATTAATACCGATAAAAAGTAAAGCGTTTTATTAAGAGAGCAATAAATTGAAATATTTATTACATCACAAGAATAAGCTGGTATGCGAAGTTATGATTACCTACTCAATGTAAAATTACTAACAGTAAAAAAATAGTTTTTTTTTTAGATTCTTAGAACATTCTCTTATTGAACATGGAATTTTTTTTATTCCCCGTTTGTTCAATGAGCTCTGATTTCTCTTTTTTCATTTACGCTTTACTCGAGTTCTCCCAGGAACCAACTAATTATTCGGTTATACGAGTACATCGGCCCGAGTCCAGTCTTTATTTTTCTACTGTTGGCACCTCCACGTCTATCTGTACTCTGTGGAAGTATTCTTTGAGAAAAAATACTGAAATCATGCTTCAAAGCACCGGAAGTTTTCCGGGTTTCAAGGGTGCCAACATCTGGAAGCAGTTAATTTATACAGTCTCCAATTAGACCTCAGAAATATTCGCTAACAATCTCCTTTTTAATGGTTGCTAACCTAACCTAGCTGTTTACCAACTATATACATATTTACAATCTTACTTCTTGGGTTCACATTATTTTTCCCGTTTTCGATTTTAAAGAAGGCCGTATTTTCAGAAAACTTTAATCAAATATATGTCCTTGTCCACAATATCTACCTACGTTATTATTTCAAAGTAATTATTATGTTAAAAATATATATATTTCTAAATAGTATTTAAATTTGAAATGTTATTTTATAATTTTCATTAAGAAATACAATAATAACGTCCTGTCTGCGTATATCGTTTTTCTTTTTAACGTGAATATTTCCAAGAAGTTAGAATTCTTGAATAAAGTTGCAGCTGCTATAGAATATTAAAATTGTATTTTGCCACACAAGAGATTAATTCACTTTATTTTAAAAATAAAAACGGACATAATTTCACTACTTCTGCCTGCGCGGGATTTATGTAGCACGGTATTCAGAAAATCTTTGAAGACTCCCCTACAAATTCTCTTACAGCTATTACTCTAGCATACATTTTAAAATACCGGAAAGGTTTTCAGAAATACCGTTTCGCCATAGGACCTTTCCGTCCCAGTTCCAAGTTCCAGTTCAAATTGTTCATTTAGATAACGTCACTACTATGATTCGTCATTTTTAGTTACTCTAGTAAAAAAAAATAATATTATTACTGGAGATTTTCATAAATTTAGGTGTTATTTTATGAAATAGTTCTGGTGCTAATACACCGGAATGATTTTTCGCCGATGTCCTCCGTTTAATCAAGCATCCTCACGACCACAAACCATAGAAGACACACCACCACATTGATCACGCAGCAACATAGTGTAAAACATGCCTTTGTTTAAAGGGGATAAGTTCTCAGACAAAAATCATGCCCATAAAAGAATACTACGGTTAAGGGCAAAATAGGACGGGGGCAGACGGGAGTCGAAGCGGCAACACATAGGACGGCGGGACTGCACTTCAGTTCGGAAAACCAGACACTTAAGTTCTGAGAGCCCGAGAGACAGGAACTAGCAGTCGGGAGAATTGCCCCTGTCCGCTGGGTGATCACCCACACATAGCGGCGAGGCCGAATGGAGATTTACTCTACCCCCTGGAGAGTTAAACCACCAGATGAGTAACCAGTACGTCTGACATCGGTTCACTGCCGTAAGAGCTTTAAATATATGGTATTCAGAGCCAGTTACTTCCAGCATACAATCAATTGTTCCGTGCGATAGGTTTAAGATATTTTTACAACAATTGTTGTCAATAAATTATATATCAATATAATCTGTAAAAAGTGTTTTCATTTTGATGATTCCTTGAAAGATGGCCTGAACTCGCGAACTCTGAGATTGAGAGAGACAGAATAACCGCCGGCAATCAGCTTAAAATGTTATAATTTTTTTATAAATGAACGGCAATGATATAAAAAAAATTATTTCCATCAGTCAATAATAAATATCAAAAAGTTTATAATGACGTCCAATTAAAAATACCGCCTAAAGCATATTGAATCGTCTGCCGAAAACTGTTCAAATATAAATAAATACTTTATCAATTAATTTTGTGGGATGTTGACCTTTGTTGGACCATTTAGTCCAACGAGTTAAAGGATTTATTGACACTAAATGATATCATGATTTGGTTTATTTTTTTATAACCGACCATAACTAACATGTTTTCAAATTGCTTTTCATTGCATTTTGTGTTTTGCCTAGAGTATCAACTTAATATTACTCTTCATCAAGACAAGTATTAAAAAAAAATAAAACGATAAATTATGCTTTAAAAAATTTCAAAGTCTGTAAAACTTTATAATCAATAAGTAAAATTGAAAATTTCACAATACCCAGACTTTTAACGCAAAAGTCAATCCAAAATAAAAATTAAACGTAAGTGAACAAATCTATACTTTTAATTCCCCCGCCGGGTTTTGAAACTGTGTCCTCTTGGCTATGGGCCAAAGATCGATTCTCTTAACACAGAGGCTTGTGTTTATTTAGTTTTACAGAAATGCAAAAAAAAATCTTATATTTATAAACTTGGTTTTAGATCCCCGGGGTGTCAGTCGGGAAAGATGTTTTTCCTCCTTAAAAAATTAACAAACTTATTTATTGTCATATAACAGATTTTAGCCGCAAAAGATCCTACAGTTGCCAGCCTGAGAGCGGGAATTATTCAAATTAGTTGCTAGACCAAACGTAGTGAAGAACGCGCAATACATCCGCTACAGTTCCCCCACCCCCGGCGACCCTACGCCCCGTGCCCCCCGCTCGCGCGCCGACCTCTGACCAGGCTGGACGTGTGTTCGTTTCGGCTCCCGCGTTCCCAATTTGCACCGCTCCGTCGAAAGCAATAACGTACGGAAATGGCGCTTTGAACATCGACAGGCTGGCACCGTTTGTTTGAGACACGGCGCTCAGTCCTGCAAATCAACAGGATACCCGACAACACCATGCTGTGAGTCTCTTACATTTCCTATTACCCTTGAATGTGTCCGCTAATAACCTAAATTCATCCACGCTGCCTGCCGATCTAGAGAGAGTGAGCTGTTAATTATTTCCCAGAGAGAGATTAGGGAACCCTTGTTGATAATTCCAGTTTAGGATGTAATAACCTGTGTACTGTTGTTATTCACCCATGTAATGTCCTTTAGCCGCTCAAATACAATGCTAATTCATAAAAACCTAACCTCTTTCATTTGGGCATAACAATCGTATGGGAGTGTTTTGTATAGACGGTGGGATATGGATTCTCGAGCCACGCGCTGACCCCGAACCCTGACTATGAGAGAGACGTCTCATGCCCCGCTTCTGAGCTGGCCGAGGGTAAGTCAGGACCCCCCCAGGTCCGACGCGCGACACTGGCGACCAACTTAGGGGCAGAATTTTTTTTTTAAACATATCCTTCCCGACTGCACAGAATTACCTTTACGATTGTCCCCAATTTGAAAACATGTACTATGCAATTTTGTGCCAAGAGCATTTTTGCCGCAAAAACTACGGTGGAAGTTTCTCGAATAAATAAGAAATGCACGCAATCCTGTCGTGACTTTGTTTGTTGCTAAGCGCATTTTGCCGCGAAAAATAACGGTAAGAATCTTCTCGAACGAATAAAAGAGACGCGCGAAATTCCCGCCAAATGCTGTGATAACGAAAGTTCGAACATAATGTTTTTGTTTTTTTTCAATAACATAGATTCTGTATTCTTTGTTTAACAAAACAAACCCACTGTTTTAATTTCGGCATAAATTGCACCGTAATAATAACAGTCAGGATTTAGAACTGTGAAGCCAATTTTTACACCGGAAGTGATTTTTTTTAAAAAAAGCACAATACACCCAACGGCCCATCGAAGCTGATTTCTAAAAAGTATATCAGCTACAACCTGTAAAACACAAGTAATTCTTTATCCCGATTAATTATATAGGTACGGTGTTTGTCCATATTCTTTTTTCAGCATTGACTGTTATAAAAGTGATTTTAAGTGAATTGTTTGAAATTAACTTCAGAAGTGCAGTGTTTTTTTGCAAAGAAGTGCTTTCTCGACGCAATAATAAGAACGTGTGTTCAATCTCACGATTTAGTGCCAGTAAATGAAGCAAATATAAAATCTTTCCATCAAAAGTGTTTTTTCGCTTCTAAAGTGCTGTTTTTTGTGCCTTTTTCGTGCCTTTCCTCGAGTGCAGTGAATATAAGTGCGAATAGTGCCCACAAAAATTAAATAATGCAAATCCTAAAGTGTCCCCCTGGCCAAATTTTCTTCAAAAAGACTTAGAAGAATTTCGGAGTTTTTTTTCCTTTTTTTAAACCATTTTTAACAATGAATTCCAATCAAATGGCTACATCTTCGGACATGGGTGTCATTCCCAATGTACACAACTTATCCAAAGTGCACCTACAAGCCGTCTTAAAAGACAGAGGAATATCACCACTAAACAAATCAAAGTCAGCATTGAAAGCATACGCTTTGTTATTTAACAAGAAGTTCATCAGGAAAGTAAACCTATCCGTTGCAAATGAAGTCAAGGCACCCAATACCCCAGCTTTGGAAATCCCCGTTTCTAACAAAGAAACCAGGACACATGTTACAGTAAAACAAGACAATGCACCCATCACGGCACAAGAAAAAACATACGATCTCACTCCTTGGAAGATCAAATATAACGGTGTTTCTGATGTACTGGATTTCATTGACCGAATCGAAGAAACGGCCTCAATTAAAAATGTTCCATTTGACGTGCTGCAGAAAAACTTTATAGAACTAATATCTCCAGAATTAATCCCGTGGCACCGAATACAAAAATCAAAATGCAAGGACTGGAATAAACTCAGATCAGCCCTGATCACTAGCTTCGGCAAATCAGAGGCCCAACACAGAATTAAATTATCGTTACTATCCATTAAACAAGTAGTAAACGAAACTGTGGCAACATTCATAGAGAGGGCCGAATCCATCAACATCAAACTTTCCCACCCTGTCTCGGAAGCCGAATTATTACCAGTTATAACTGATGGCCTCCTACAAAGATATGAAAACATTATCACCTCACAGAAAATTGTGTCGTTGGCCCATTTAAACGAAGTTTGCCTCATTTTGGAATCCCACCAAGACAGGAAAAACAACAAAACCACCACGGACAATATCACTGTACCAAGCCGTCCTTCTGGATTAAAACCAGAATTTGACAACAAAAAAGTTTGCTCCTTTTGCAAAAAAGTAGGTCACCTAGCTACCACTTGTTTCAAGCAGGCCAAATTTCTGGAAGCTAAAGAACCCAGAACCTTAAAGAGACATCGCTCCAGGGATCGTTCTCCTCCACGCGACGAACTGCGTGAAGTTTTCAAAAAAACAAGAAATAACATGGAAAGGTTGCAAGACCCTCACTTTGTTAAACCTCAAGTGGATTTCTCTAAACCCCCACCGAATTTTCATGCGAGAAAACCAAAAAACTAAATAATAACCTCTCAGGTATTCATTCTGTACCAAGGTCTAAGGAATGGACTGATTGGTTATCACACATTAAATATTTTAACCAGACCTTAAATGTTTCTTCGGTTTGTTGCAAACAAGCTAAAGATGGAAGACCTTATGCCCTTTTCTCCGTTAACAATGTCCCCTTCTCTGGACTACTAGATAGTGGTGCATCTGTTAGTTGCCTTGGCAACAATGCCCACCTGCCTTTTGTTAACAACGGTTTTAAAGTTTTTTCCAAACCTACACTCGTGACAACTGCGGACAATGCTCCCCAGACAGTCATCGGTACTCTGTCATTACCAATTAAATGTAACAATAACACAGTTACAATTAACTTTCTAATAGTACCCTCTATATCCCAGAATTTCATCCTTGGCGTTGACTTCTGGAAGGCTTTTAACGTTGCTCCACAAGTATTTAATACTCTTGGCCAAAAACCTCCGGTCGCTCAAGTTGGTGAGATTCGAACAATAATACCTCACGAAAACCTAAGCACTGACCAGGCTCTCCAATTAAAGGAAATGATCAACAAATTTGAATCAATATCTTTCGAAAAATGCGGACTGGGTTTAACTAATTTGGTAAAACACCACATTAAAACCAACGGCCCACCAATCAAGCAACGCTACTACAATTTAGCCCCCCAAAAATTGAAACTTTTAGAAAATGAACTTGATGAAATGTTAAAAATGGGAGTGGTAGTTCCCAGCAGAAGTGCTTGGACCAACCCAACCCTTTTGGTTTCAAAAAAAGACGGCTCTGCACGCTTTTGCCTCGACAGCAGACGATTGAACTCTTGCACTGAAGCCGACGCGTACCCACTGCCTTTCGTGCACGCAACTTTAGACAAATTACGCAACGCCAAATTCATTTCTTCCATTGATCTAAGCAAAGCTTTCTGGCAAATACCTTTAGATGCGGAATCCTGCGAAAAAACTGCTTTTGTTGTACCTGGTAGGGGAATGTTCCACTTTAAAAGGCTACCTTTTGGTCTAAAAAATAGCCCCGCCGAACTACAGAGGCTGATGGACAAACTATTCGGCCCTGAAGTTGACAACAACCTATTCTGCTACCTTGATGATCTCATCATCGTTAGTGACACCTTCGAAAAACACCTGTTAATGCTGGAAAAAGTTTTTCAACAACTTAAATTTGCTGGTTTAACCATCAATTTAAAGAAGTCTGAATTTTGTAAGTCTCGCCTGCGTTATTTGGGATTCATTGTCGACGAAAAAGGTCTGAGAACAGATCCTACTAAGGTGGAAGCAATGGCAAATTTCCCCCGACCCAAAAACGCGAAAGAAGTCAAAGGTTTCCTTGGACTTACAGGTTACTATAGGAGATTCATTAAAGACTTTTCCACTATTTCGGCCCCATTAAACAAAATTACTGGTATCCGTAAAGGTATCAGCAACTTTCGTTGGTCTACTGAAGCCGAAGAAGCTTTTACGACTTTAAAAAATGCTCTTCAAACAGCCCCTGTCCTGAATTGTCCTAATTTTGAACTACCTTTTACCCTCCACACGGATGCTTCTAACGTAGGGATCGGTGGAGTCCTAACTCAGGAATTCCCCGATGGCGAACACCCTGTAGCCTATTTTTCCCGCACCTTGAATAAACACGAGAAAAATTACGGAATCACCGAAAAAGAGTTACTGGCAGTATTGGATTCTGTTCACCATTTCCGCGGTTACATAGACGGTAGCAAATTTACTGTAGTCACAGACCATAGTAGTTTGAAATGGTTGATCTCTCTAAGTAATCCCTCCGGCAGACTCGCTCGCTGGGCTTCTCGTTTGTCCCAATACACTTTCGATGTCATCCACCGTAAAGGTGCGGACAATATTGTCCCAGACGCCCTGTCAAGAATTGAACTTGCCGCATTAAACATCGATACAATTGCCTCTACCCCATCCACAAAAGATGAATGGTATCTCAAAATCTATGAAGGGTGCAAAAACAATCAACAAAAGTTTCCCAATTTTATTATAAAAGAAGGACAACTATATCGCAATTGTAAGGCCCCACTGTCCATCCTGGAAGATTACTCTTGGAAACTCGTTGTGCCCCTCGAAAAGAGAAAACAAGTAATCATCAACAATCATAGTGCCCCCGACTCTATACACCCAGGAACCTTCAAGACGTATAAAAAGATTTCCTTGAAGTATTACTGGCCTGGTCTTTTCAAGCAAGTTCGCAACTACATCTCCAAATGTGAAACATGTAAAGCTTACAAACATAGTACGGCACCCCCTGCCGGCCTAATGGGAAAACCCAAACGTGCTGATAGACCCCTCCAATCGTTATCTATGGACCTCGTCGGACCTTTTCCCAGGAGTTATTCTGGACACATGCATATACTCAGCATTGTGGATATCTTTACCAAATTTTGTTGGATCTTCCCCTTAAAAAGAGCCAACGCTGCCGCCATTGTCAAACTTGTGGAAAAACACATTTTCATACCCTACGGAACACCCAAAACCGTAATAGTTGACAACGGAAAACAGTTTATAGCACAGGAATTTAAAGATTTCCTTGCTAAATACGGGATTAAAGATATTTATTATAATACCTTGTACACTCCCCAAAATAACACTGTCGAAAGGTATAACCAGACTATTAACACAGCTCTGGCCATTTTGGTTGACAAAGACCAACGTAATTGGTGTAAGAATTTAGATAAAATTCAAGCTGCCATGAATAACACTGTTAACCTAACCACTGGTTACACCCCCTTCTTTTTAAAACACGGTATGGAACAGGTGGTACACGGTTCATTGCACTGGAACACGAATTTCCCCACGTCAACCACCTCCACAAGCAATCCTGCCGTTGATTACGCCCATCGTTTGGAAGAACTTACTGCCATTTATAGTGAAGTTACTGATGCCCTATTGCTGGCCCACCAAAAAAGTGCGGACAGATATAACCTACGTAGGAAACACATCACTTTTAATGTAGGCGATGTTGTCTGGAGAAGGAATAACACCCTCTCTCAAGGAGCCCTGTACTTCTCTGCCAAGCTGGCACCCCGTTTTGTCAAGGCCAAGGTTGTAAGAAAAATATCGGACTTAGTTTACTACCTGTCCGACTCCTCTGGCAAACATACTGGTAATTACCATATTAAGGACATTGTAAAGTCTGGAAGTGAGGAGACAGTTGAAACTCCCCCACCACCCCAGCAACTTTAAACTAACCCACTGTGTATTATCACAAACTATTGTAAGCTATGAAGTCTTACCATAATTAGGCGTGTAAAGTGTCAACTACATGTCAACCTATTCGTCAAAAACGAGTTTAACCCACCTTTGTAAATGAATGTATATTAACATATTATGACCATGAAATATTATTCCTGTAATAACGTTCTTTCCCTCACGACAATCGTTTTCTCCCTTTTTACGTTTTATTTTCTCACCTGTTCTGAAACTGATCATTTTAGAATAGAGACACGTCTTCGAGTTACAATCGCCGGGAAGTCGCGAACCCGCTTTTGCTCCTCAACTTCTACACTATGCAATGTTTATGTCATGTCACCCCATTTTCGTTTCATTTTTGTTCCCTTCGTCGTGTTAGAAAGAACCACCCCACTTTTGTTTTTGTTCCTTGTAAAATAACGATTGGTAATCACTCATAAGAGTGCCATCCAAAAGAGTTCGGATTTTGTAAATTCCAAAGTGTTAAATACCGACCCTTTTTTTAAAAAAAGAAAACCTGTCAAGTACAGCCATTAATTCTTTCTTGTCCAATTCAACGTTACCTTGAGTATGTAAAACCCTATAGTGGTCTCAAAGGCAAGAACCAAGTAGCAATTAATCACATAATTGTCTTCTTTGTATGTATATAATTTTTTTTTTTCATTTTTTTTCAATTTTTTCCTTTCAAAAATTGATGGCGTCCTACCCAAGCTCACATTTACCAAAAATAGGATTTTGACACATCCATTTTGGGAAATTGTATTTATAAAAGAAAACCAAATGTCGGTCCTATAAAACCACATACAAATAACTGGACTCGCTTCAACTAAAAGTATGTAAAACCCATTAAGGTCTTTTATTGTATGACGAGATCTCGATTTTCTTTTCTCTACTGTTACGTCACGTATGTCTCGTACCTCACGTTTCAACCCTACGGGACAGGTTAGTAAAACCTTACGGTTATCCTGATCTTCAAACGCAAATAATAATATCACAACGTAAATCAACAGGACTTTGTTCGATCATCGTTGCATAATATAAACACCCAACCTTTGTCTCACCATTTAACCAAGTGTTTGCAACCCAATTGCACGCTACAACGAACAGTATGTAAAGCCATTATGGGCCTGTTCCCACCCATCGCTCGATGTAAGTAGAAATACCTTCTACCATCATCTTGCACCTTGTAACACAATGAAGTAACATTAAAATTGTTTATCTTCTCTATTGTTCCATCGTACGCCCCTCCAGGCTACGGAGTTAGTCAATCTAACAAATCTTTGCAAACAGTATCAAATGATACTGCTAGCTTTTGTTGAATTATATTTAAATGTAAAAATTGTCACGCGATAGGAGAGATCCTTACAAAATCCACCACTACACGAGAAGTTCGTTACAATTACTTAATACTTATAACCATGTGTTATAATTTGGTCGTGTGACATTAATTTGCCATGAGTACCGCCTTTGTGTATAATCTGGTCGTGTGACATTAATTTGCCATGAGTACCGCCTTTGTGTATAATTTGGTCGTGTGACATTAATTTGCCATGAGTACCGCCCTTGTGTATAATTTGGTCGTGTGTCATTAACATGTCATGAGAACCGCTTTTGTGTATAATTGTGTACAACCCTGTACACGAGACGTGGAGACGTAATAATAATACTTACCGTGATTCGTGTGAACGACATAATATCGACATCGTCATCTCCTTTAAGGAACTGTTTTTACACTCCTTGACTTCTGTCTATAATTGAGTTGTACCTTGCATATACTGCATACTTGTACACTATACGTGAAGACGTTACAATACTCACCATGAATCGTGCGAACGAAATAATATCAAACCTTTATATGTGAACTACGTAAGTATTTCACAGAAGCCTCTTTGTTCAACGCCAATGCCCGTGGACTTCCTGTTTTTGCTGCTTTCCAAAAAAAAAGAAGCCCAGGAATATCTACTATCCCAAAAGGACTAGTTTTCAGCTTCACTGTCAATTATGGGGCATAGTGCCGCAGGAGTTAATCGATGGGCACAAAACCACTAAACTCGTCGTCTGGGAAACGAATAAGAAGAATCCCAGGTTTGTGAAATTGGAACTAGGGTCTGTCTTTTCTCACAATCATGTAGAAGTTTAAAACGACCCCTAATCTTTTGCCAAATACACGCAAAAGATTAGCCTCTTTAGTACAATGTGTATTCAAATGCGGTTTAAAAATTAATCCACTTTATTAAAATGTAAAGAGTCAGGAAATCTGCTGGTTGAATATGTTTCACTCTCACATAGAGGTTGAATTGGAAATTAGTCCAGTCTCTAGCAATTTCGTAACTCAATTCCCGTCCTTTTTCCCCCCTCCCCACCCCATGCCCTCAGGCAATATGTATGAAGTGGAAAATCTGTTGTCGACCATATTTCGCCCTCACTTCGAGTTCGAATCGGTATTTGGTCCGGTCACCAACAGGCTTCCTACCTCACCTTTCACGTATGTTGTCATTTTTTTTCTCTCCTCAACGAAACACATTCATGAATTTTGAATATGTATGATACGCACTTGGCGTATCGTCTGTCTTTTCTGACAACCTTTATTCATGAATTAGTTTCCCTGCTGTTGCCGTGACTCGTTCACGAATTTTTTTGTCTTGTTCTTTGAAATCCTACGAAAATGTTACCACCTGTATGTTAACATAGGCCAAAGAAGGCCGGTTGTTTTTCAACCAAGACAGTTTGTCATTCGGCAAACACCAAGTCATCCTAATAAAGGATAATGTTTATGTAATCAAAACTAGTTAGGAACCTCTCTCTACCTCTCTCTCACACTCTTCGTCACTCTCCGGACCGGCAGCTAAACCTCGTTTGTTTATTTTTTCTGGACACATTTTGTTTCTCTCCAAACTTTTCTTCATTGGTCCCTAGGCAGGTAAACTTCAAGAAATTTGCTTTAATAATAATTCCCCCCGGATTTAAAAAGAAGCCCAGGCGGATGTCATCTCCGGCAGCCAAGCTGAGCCTCACCTCCTAGCAGCCTGCGCTGTGGTTACAAAGGTCCCTCGACTACTACTCGCTACACACTTGTTCCATCTTGTTCCTGAAAGCTCAGACAATACTAATCATATGTATGACGTTTGTCTCACCACTGCAAGCCGAGTTGTCCCACTATACTTTATGACACTCTGAACTACCTTTCGGACACGCTAGTCCCGGAGTTCAAATTTCTTGCCCTCAATGCCAATGCCAGTTATACCGTCTCTTGCTCTGTCATGCAGTGACACATACCAGGTCATGGGTGAAACATAATTACCCTTTGCCCCTCCAGTAAACACAAACTGCGCATCTCTAAAAAGTTATCCTGAGCTACATTATGCTCCGATAACCAACACATACGATCCGTGCCCACCATAATAGCACATAGGACTCGTACTGGCATAACTACGGAACCTGGACTACTCTCTCCAATGACCACTGTAACCATAGCCGCAGCCCCGCAAACCACAGCCCCACTTCGCAAACATCAACGCCCACAACGAAGCAAAGTGTTTTTTTTTTTCCAAGACCTAAGTGTACTCCTGAGTGTTATCTCAATGGGTCAGATTACAGTGATAATGTAATCTTTTAGAGTCAGTGAAATCTCGTTTCCTTCGCAACTCTTCGAAACCAAAAAACCAACGCAACGCAAACTTAGCTTCCAGACCAATGAAACCCTAGAATCACACCTTAACATTCCGTCTTTTGTTTTTTTTTCAATTGTATAATGTTGTCTATTGTTTTTTCAATTGCATAACCATGCCCTTTTGTCTTTCAATTGCATAATTTTGTCTTTTGTCTTTCAATTGCATAACCATGTCTATTGTTTTCTAATTGCATAATTTTACTTGTTGTTTCCACACCTGCTCTCTCCCCAAAATTTATTTGCTCCAAACATGCTATGTACCCTTCCTCATTTCTCCCCACAAATATTGTTACCTAGCCTATGGCATAAGCTAGTCATTATGTTTTAGCTAGGCATCCCTCTGGCCATCCAAGTCTCTCAAACTAAGGGCAACTCTTGTTTTGTCAAAAAAACCCCAAGGGAGGCACATAGAGGATCTTTTAACCCTGATGCTCCATTACCACGTCGCCTTTTTTACGAGCGCGGGGGGAGGTGTCATATAACAGATTTTAGCCGCAAAAGATCCTACAGTTGCCAGCCTGAGAGCGGGAATTATTCAAATTAGTTGCTAGACCAAACGTAGTGAAGAACGCGCAATACATCCGCTACAGTTCCCCCACCCCCGGCGACCCTACGCCCCGTGCCCCCCGCTCGCGCGCCGACCTCTGACCAGGCTGGACGTGTGTTCGTTTCGGCTCCCGCGTTCCCAATTTGCACCGCTCCGTCGAAAGCAATAACGTACGGAAATGGCGCTTTGAACATCGACAGGCTGGCACCGTTTGTTTGAGACACGGCGCTCAGTCCTGCAAATCAACAGGATACCCGACAACACCATGCTGTGAGTCTCTTACATTTCCTATTACCCTTGAATGTGTCCGCTAATAACCTAAATTCATCCACGCTGCCTGCCGATCTAGAGAGAGTGAGCTGTTAATTATTTCCCAGAGAGAGATTAGGGAACCCTTGTTGATAATTCCAGTTTAGGATGTAATAACCTGTGTACTGTTGTTATTCACCCATGTAATGTCCTTTAGCCGCTCAAATACAATGCTAATTCATAAAAACCTAACCTCTTTCATTTGGGCATAACAATCGTATGGGAGTGTTTTGTATAGACGGTGGGATATGGATTCTCGAGCCACGCGCTGACCCCGAACCCTGACTATGAGAGAGACGTCTCATGCCCCGCTTCTGAGCTGGCCGAGGGTAAGTCAGGACCCCCCCAGGTCCGACGCGCGACATTATTTGTGTTTGTAATCGCCCAAACTTATGTATGCGGTATTGCATTTTAATTGCTCCGTCTTGCTATACGTAGTTCCTTAAATCTTCACAACACAAACAATACTTTTAAATTGTTGTGTGAAGAATAAAATACCAGTGTTCTGTGTGTTATTCATTAAAAATAATATATGGTATATTTGCATCACTTTTTGAGTGGAAGGTATTCTCAGTATCGCCCTGATGTAGGAACATCACTTAGATTTTTTTTAAATTGCTTAAAATGACTTAAGCCCTGTTTGGTGACCAGATTTGAATAGCCAGGTACATCCCCTCTTTCTCTTTCCCATATCCTTCCCCTCCACACTATTTTTATACTAACGACATACCCCAATTTGGGATGCCATAGTCTCACTGGCTCACTAAAGCAACAAGCACTCTTGTGCGATATCTACGTAAAAACTTTTTTTATCAGTATTTCTCTTAAGCCGCCTGTAATGTCGATCAAGTCGTTGAGACCTGTATTCGAAAGACACGTGGAGAGGACGACAGACTGTCTTAACATTGCGAATAATAAAATTGCTTTATTTTTCTTTATATCTTTATGTTCCAAACTCTTTTTTAAATAAAAATTATCGATATCATTAATAATAAAACAGCTTCCCTACTTTGTTCTGAAAATCACTTAAATAATTGTGTTCAATTTTTTTTTAAATACAATATCAAGAAAAAGTACATATTTCATTCGTCCATCAATCAATCTATAATATTTCAATGCTTATTTATTTTCATTGTCTCGTGTTGGACATATAACAGAGATTTAATCGTTGTGTTGTACACGAGTTTAACGTAAATACGCCAATTTAGCAATTGTTACACGACCTTAATTTAAGCGATTCTCAAACATTTCATTATTTCCCTTAATCAATGATTATCCTTCAACAAAGTCGAGAAGATGTTACTTTGTCACCTCGAATCGGCTGATTGAGGCAGTGATTCTTTCTTCAACTCTCATAAAAGTCATCGCTTCTCGCCAGCCACAGGGAAAAGATTAAGTTAATAAATCATTTCTTTCACATTTTTTCCATTTCATTTTTTCTAAATTTAATAAGCCAGCTTCAAAAAATTCTTCTTGAGTTATTTTACTAAAATTTCAAGAGTTTGAAAGCATTCCGCTGTTGCTGATGGTACTATTTTTAGTATTTTTTGGGAGAAATTCATCCGCAACAAAAATTTTAATGAAAGTTTCTAAAACAACGTGAAAGCTTTTATTACTACCGTTGACATGGCGATTTACTTTTCGAACTTTAAACATTGTTGACAAAACGAGGAATCTAGAACTTTTTAAAAAGTTGATAGATAAATAGTTACATTGTTACATAATGCATATAAGACATACACATCAATAATATTAAAATTTCTACGTTGGTAGTTAATAAAAATCAGAAAGATTTATTGATTTGTAATACGTTATATCAATAACATAAAGTTGACACCAAGCAACCAATCTAATATATTTTTTTAAATTCATCTTTATAAATAACATTAACATTGGTGACATGCTGTGCCTGTCTTACTAGGAACTGTGTAAACCTGTATAATCCTGTGTAAACCTGTGTTAACCTGTATAATCCTGTGTTAACCTGTTTAAACCTAATTATTTCTATGGTAAGATGCTATTTTTTTTTTGTTTTAATTTTAAATGTAATATTATTTTTATGTTTGTTGTAAACTGCTTATGATTTAAACTGCGCAGCTCTTAATGAGGCTTGGTAACGCCTTCGCCTGGTAACAGTTTGTTAACTTTGTCAGTATTATGATTTCGTTTCTGAAAAGGTGGTCATCGAACTTGCAGGTGTTCAGGCTTCAACGTTTGATACAACAATGTTACTATCGTGTCAATGTTATAATACCATAATACGGACATGTGTCTAGTGTGGTAGTCGAAAAGCATGTTAAAAACCATATTTAAATATATTTTAAAAATAAAGAAAAAAAATTAAAAAATATTAATAATTATTATATTGATATTAATTTTATCAATTAATCCTACTGGCTGCCCCAGTTTGTCGCGATGATTCTGGTTGTAATAAAGCTCCCTCTTCACAATAGATTAGACTGAAATACTACATAATGGTGACGAGTGTATTGGAAAACCAAGAGGCTAATGTTCGTAGTCTACTAATAGAAGAGTCGCTCTGACGTTGAGATTGCCTCATATGCCTATTTCAGCTAAAAAAACTAGCTATATTCTTTACCGACTAGTTACTTACGTCACCAAAGGCATCTACGCACATCTATCACAGTTAAGGTTTTATCTCTGATCCACCTTAGCATGAGTTTAATGTGTGCCCATATGAAGATAGCCTAGCAGGGTGAAATCTATTTTATCAAAATAAGTAGGTGCAATAAATGGTTCCATGATAACTCAACACAGTGACAATTCAACACACTTTTAAAAAGTGATATAAAGTCATTAGAAACGATGAAAAAAAATTTTTTTTAACCTAACCTACTTACCCAGATAATAAAGTTTTTGTTTCATCACTTTCCATGGCTTTATATAACTTTTTAAAGGTGTGATGAATTATCATTGTGATGATTTATCCGGTCACCCAGGTGTATAGTTTCTGAACTCATTAACATATATCGTCAAACCGTGTTTCATGTATGCAAATCTAAAACCGTGCATGTTTTTACATGTGTTTATTATAAACATTATGGCTCTTTATTATAAACAACGATTACAGTATTGGAAAGGAAAGATTAACTCTGGGCGAACCAACCCGCGATATCTCTGGAACTCAATAAAGACTGCAATTTTCGAAGTCACTGTTCCAACGAAAATAGATAAATAGAACCCCGGAAGTCTTCTCAATTTTTTTTCGGGAAAAAAATGAATCCATTCATGCTTCCACATCTGACGCCCCTCCGTCAATATTCACTGTAAATTCTAAAGGAATTTTGTCGTCCTTCAAACCCACAACGCTGGAAAAGTAAAAAAAAATAATTTCAAGCTCGCCTAGTAAGCAGTGCAGTCTTGATCCTATACCGACATGGTTATTAAAACAATTTTCTATGGTTTTAGCTCCATTCCTTGTTCATATCTAAATTTCGCTAATAAACAATTAGTTTATTTTAATTAACTGTTAATCTCAAGTGACCTACCAGGTAAGTATTTTACTGTAAATTATCTCCATATATATTTAGAAATAACGAAGATCATTGTAGAAATGTATTATATATTTTTACAGCGCCTTTGAGGTGATTTTGCACAAAACGGTGTTTAAACAAATCATCCAAATATTATTATTATATTATTAACGGAAAACTTTTCAGGCAACATTTGAAATCAACTACCACCTGTATACATCCTTATATTAACGCGTATAAGTTACCTTATATGGGGGTTGTAGAGTTATAAGTATAAGCGGTAAGAATTTTAAGAAACTTTGAATGAATTCGAAGTCAGGATAAAGAAACCAGATTCAGAGATTGATTGACTAAAAACATTGAGGACTTTAAAATAGTTTTCTGTACAAGTCTAAAAATTCTGAAGGTTTGACCCCGTGTCTAGTATATATTATTTAGAAGCCGGCACGTGTCCGGCAGGCTTCTCATGTGACTCGATCCACTTCCCCCTCTCCCCCTAGACAAGACTTGGAACCTATTTTTTTAGGTAGTGTAGCTATGGCATCTGTCTGCCTTCACCCTGCAATGTAATCATACATTTATATAGCCTTCCCAGAACTATCTGTTTTTGATTACGCGCAAAAATTCTAGCCGAAGCATTGAAATCTTGTATTTTCATTAAATGTTATTTCCTGAAAATTTATTCAACTTTCAAATCTAACCTACCGAACCTCTCAAAAATTATTTCAAAAATAGTAAATAAGTACTAGAACTACTAACAGTAGAGTGTTTGTTGATAGTATCCTGATATACTAGAACATCTAGTTCTATAGTGTTTGTTGACAGTATCCTAATATACTATAACTACTAGTACTAGTACTAAAGAGTGTTTGAAGACAGTATCCTAATATACTATAACTACTAGTAATAGTACTAGAGAGTGTTCATTGACAATATCCTGATATTGAATAATCAAGCTAATAATATGGAGGTTTGCAGATTACCGAAAGATTTTTAGGGGATAATAAGCTAGAAATCACCATAAGACTATTTTAGCCCACAATAACGATATCATTTTAAATTACGTATAATTTCTATTTTAATGTTTTTTTTATTTTTTTTTTTTTATTAGTAGCTATATTATACATTTTTTTACATTTTTATAAGAATATATGTGAATGCCGCACAAGAGTCCCAACCACTC
This sequence comes from Hesperophylax magnus, assembly GCA_026573805.1. NCBI lineage: Eukaryota > Metazoa > Arthropoda > Insecta > Trichoptera > Limnephilidae > Hesperophylax > Hesperophylax magnus. The sequence continues at coordinate 265,255 of JAIUSX010000107.1, forward strand.
CCAAACTTTTGGAGCCAGGGAAACTATGGCATCTCCAATTGGGGTGTGTTGTGAGTTTGTAGGTAGTGTGGAGAGAAATGAGATTGGAAAAGAGAAGGTGGAAGAGTACCTGGCTATTTAGATCTGGTTATTTCAAGCAACGTTTCAATTCTGAGTGGTAGTCTTACACCAGGGCGATACTGATAGTATCTTCCACTCTGGAACCTGCTGAAAATACCAATAATATATATTATTTACACGAATACATTTATTCATTTCTTAATTCAGTAAACTAATTTTTCAAAAATTTAAGTGATTTTCCGCGAAATTAAAAAAAAATGAAATATCATGTAGACAGGAAGGAACTTGGTAATTATTTAAATTACGACGAAAAAATATACCTACCTTCATGTCGAAAATCGTGATTGAATATTTTTTAAAGGTACTGTTTATTACGACGGCAATTATGTTAAGTTCCGAAAGACGTGTTCGGAGAAAAAAAACTCAATCAAAAATATATTTTTTTAAATCTAATTGTAACCGGTCTCAACGACTGAGAACGGGAAATTTTTTCTTTAGTCAAAAATTTTATGTTTTTGCCTTGGCGATGATTTTGTCGATACAATGACTTTCATGTCGGCATGTCAATACCTTCATCATAATTTCATCATACTTTTATTTGAGCATTAAACGTTCAACATTTATAATGTAAACATGCTCGAGAGACATTCCAGTGGTAAATGAAAAGTCAAGACCGTTATGTTCTGGCTGCACATCACAAGGAGCTGGAGGAAGGGGGGGGGTGTTTACCTGCGGAGTCTTCATCCGGAGAACGGTACTTAACCACCCGTACTGCGGCGGGATTCGATCGATCCCTCATATATGACGCGATATTATATGAAATACACGTAATTAAAGGGGGACTCTTGAGATTTTTTTCAAAACGGGACTTTGAGCATTGAAATAAAATAAACATAGCCTAGGTTGACACGGAGAAAAATGAGTATTGCTGATTTATTAAAATGTGGTTGAAAACGGGTTTGCAAGTCGTTCACAATTAAGCTTTTAGTACATTTCTAACATATGGGAACACGGTTCATGCAATTGCATTTATCCTGATCATATACATTGACGACATCGCAAAATATACTAAAAGTTTGTTATGAAACCTATTAATTAAAGGCCTGCATTCCCGCTTTTAGCCGGATTATGAATAATTTGAAAAAATTCTTAATAAATTAGCAATATTTAATTTTGGTAAGTTTCCCCCGTGTAGAATGACGGCCATGTGGTCGAGGGGTAAGATTTTTGACAAGCTATCCGGAGGTCGCGGGTTCAAATTCCGAAGAAATTTTATGTGATTAATTTGTGTTATTCCACAATTTATTAATTTAAAAATATATATTTAATATTTGCAGCACGTTCAACAGGGAAAGATACTCTCTCCAGTCTCCCTTGTTTAAGACCACCATTCAGATTGAAACTTTACTTGAAATGAATTTAACCATGTTTGTTGGCCAAATCGGATAACCAGGTACTTCCCCTACTTCCTTTTCCCCGTCTTCTTTCCCTCCCCACTTCTTTCATCCTCTATTATTGGGGATACCGTAGTTTCTCTGGCTCCAGACGGTTGGGAGCAGTTGAGACTCTTGTGTGGTATTCACATAAAAAAGTGTGGTGGGTGATGATTTGCAAAACTGTATAATTTTTCAGAAGGCTAAAACTGAACGCCAGAAGGCTCACGAAGTCTCTGGTTATTAACTAAGAATTTTTATGTTTACTTGTGGGTAAAGTAAAGAAATATACCTTAATCTTCGGTTGAGGAAGCTAGGTGTAGTAATTTAGCTTTGGTCAACACTAGGTCCAACTCTTTGAAACAATCGCGATCGAATTGCTGAACCAGGTAAAGATATCCAGATATAATCAATCGGAAGGTTTTACAAGTAGGTAGGTAAACCATCCAGGAGATGGTTACAATTAGATTTGAATCATCAACCCTTCTAGGAGATGCTTTCTTTTTTTATTTCCTTTATTTTTTCCCAATTTTTACATTAATTACATACAATATTATATAAATCCAAAAGAAACCCACTAAGGCGCAGCCTGTGCGTGGGTAATATATATAATTTATTATATTATTGTACCCTTCGGTGGCGCAAAGAGGAGGAAGGAACTTGAACAATGTCGAATTGGTACGTGGAATATTAGAGGAGGTATGGAAAGAAAAATGAATGAATTGTGTGACACAATGGTTAGCAAATGTTTGGACATACTTTGTGTAACAGAGAGTATGAAAGAAGGGAGCGGTACAATGCAGCATAATGATAGGCTCGTCATTTGGTCTGGGAGACCAGATACGGAGAGGGCGTGTCAAGGTGTTGCAGCACTACTGTCTCCCAGAATGATTGAATGTATGTTACAGTATGAATGTGTAAGTCCGAGAATAATGTGGATCAGATTCAAAATCGGTTTGACAAGGGTGTTTCTTGTTGTTTGTTATGCCCCTGTCAATTCTGAGAGTGACGAAGAGAAAGATGAGTTTTGGACTGGTGTGAATGATGTGATGAGACTGAAAAATATTGATGAAAGGATTATAATGGCAGGCAATTTGAATGGGTGGGTAGGAATTAGACGTGATGGATTTGAATCGGCCTTAGGTATGTTTGGGGACAAAAGAACGAATGACAACGGGAACAGAATACTTGAAGTATGTTTAGAGTGGAACCTGTTTGTGTCCAATACTTTTTTCGATCATAAAGGTATCCACCAATATACGCGGGAAAGAGGAAATGAGAGGTCAATTATCGATTTTGTAGTAATTGACTCTAGGTTGAGAGCTGTTACCGAGGACACGAGAGTTTTCAGAGGGGCAGAGGTTGAAACTGACCACTTTTTGGTGGTGTCGAGAGTAAACCTCTTTCGCGGTTGGCGCTCTAAAGTGAAAACGGTGCTAACTCCAACAAGAATCAAAATATAAAAACTACAAAACGATAATGAGAGAAGTAAGTATGTGAATTGTGCAGAGATGAAATTGAATGAGAAGAAAATGGACGGTCTAAGCATAGACGAAACATGGAACAACATAAAAGTGAGTCTTTGTGAATCTGCTAGAGAGGTTTGTGGAATAAGTACGCAAGGTAGGAAGAAAGGTGATGCATGGTGGGATGATGAGATTAAAGCACTGGTCTCAGAGAAGAAGAAAGCATGGTTATGTCTGATTGCGGCTGGCAGTGCTTCCAGCGAAGAGAAGGATCAAGCGAAAGAAGTATATAAGGAATGTAAGAAAAAAGTAACAGTTGGAGTGAAAGAACGAAAGAAACGCCTGAAAGAGGAAGAAGGAATGAAAATGACAAACCATTTCCAAGAAAACATTAAGTTATTTTGGAAGGAAGTCAAAAGGTCCCGGTGTGGCCCTGAAACCGGAAGCATGAAAGTGATAAAATCGAAAGATGGAAAAATGTTGACGAATGAGGAAAAAATAAAAGAGAGATGGATGAAGTATTTCGAGGAAGTCTTTGAAAGCGAAGTGAGTGACAGTGATTCTAGCGGCGAATCAGATATGAATGATGATGGACTGAATGTTACCGAAATTAGCATGGATGAGATAGAAAGATCAATTAAGTGTATGAAGAATGGTAAGGCTGTAGGTTTCGACAATATTGCTGCTGAATATTTTAAAGGAGGTAGCCGTATAATTCTCACATGGTTGTGCAATCTTTTAAACCAATGTTTAAAGGAAGGTTACACGCCTTTAGATTGGAAAAGGGCAGTGATCATGCCATTATACAAAGGTAAAGGGTCACGTATGGAATGTGGGAATCATAGGGCTATTAGCCTGCTAAGTTCAGTTGGCAAGCTGTATGGTAGAATTTTGATTGAAAGGGTAAGAAAGGAAACAAAGGATAAAATATGGGATGTGCAAGGTGCTTTTATGAGTGGAAGGGGGTGCTTGGACCAGATCTTCTCATTGCGTATGCTCACCGAGAAGTTTCTGGCAAAAAACCAGAAACTTTTCTGTGCCTTTGTAGATCTACAAAAAGCATACGACCGAGTCGACAGGAAAAAGCTATGGAAGGTGTTGTCCAAGTATGGAGTGAATGCGAATCTGACTCAGGCAATTGCGTCTCTATATGAGGGAAGCGTTGCATGTGTTAGGGTGAACGGTGGTTTTACGGGGTGGTTTGATATCACAAAAGGTGTTAAACAAGGCTGCGTAATGTCACCGTGGTTATTCAATCTATACATGGATAATTGAATGCAAGAATTGAAAGAGGTGGGATTGGGCGTGAATTTGAGTAATCTGAAAGTATGTTGCCTGTTGTACGCTGATGATGCGGTGCTGATTGCTAATAGTATGGATGATCTGCAGTCTCTCGTGTCTAGGATGAACGAAGTATGCATGAAGAATGAATTAATGATGAATGTAAGTAAGTATAAAGTAATGGTGTTTGAAAGAGAAAGTACGAAAACAGTGTGCAATATAGCTGTGAATGAGGAATACTTGGAGCAGGTGGATGAATTTGTGTATTTAGGAAGCATGTTTACGAGAGATGCGAAGGCTGACAGAGATATTGAAAGAAGAGTAAATGCAGGTAACTCCATTAATGGAGGACTGAACGCAGTTGGCGTTAACAAAAAATTGTCCAAAGAAGCGAAGTTAGCAGTCCACAATGGAGTGCTGGTACCTACCCTGGTGTATGGAAGTGAGGCATGGAACTGGCAAAGAAAGGATGAAAGTAGATTGAATGCTGTTGAAATGAGATCCCTGAGGCGTATGTGTGGTAAAACCATGTATGATCGTGTGAGGAATGTGGATATCCGCAAAGAGTGCAAGGCTGATGTAAGCGTAATGAGTAAGATCAAGAAAGGGACGCTTAGATGGTTTGGGCATATAGAGCGAATGAGCGAAGAAAGGAGTGTAAGGAGAATATACGATGCAAATGTGAATGGTAGCAGAAGTCGGGGACGCCCGAGGAAGACATGGCACGACCAAGTGAATCAGAAACTTGAGTCGGGCCATGTCAAGAGTCAGAACAATATAAGAGTATGTATGAGACGATGTATGAATGTGAATGAGGCAAGGAATGTGTGCCAAGACCGAGTTGTTTGGCGGTCCGTCCTCTCTTCCTACCCCTGCGGGGAAACGGCGTGATGGTTAGTTAGTTAGTTAGTTAGTTTATTGTACTTAGAAATAAACAAACTACGAAGATTACATTTTGTCTAAACGGTTTGTATAAAAAGTGTTTACAATAGTGTATAGTGAAGTTATAAGTGTTTAGTGTTATATATGGTGAATATTTTAAGAAAAACATAAATTTATTCGAATTAAATAAAAAAAGTTTCAACTGCTGTATCGAAAAGCCATAATTTTAACTCTTTTAAATATTGAGGAAGTTTAGTAATCACTTGAATATTTTTCGCTAAAAGATTGAAAGTATGAGGTCCAATGAAAGTGTAGTGTGTTTGGTATTCGTTTGGGGAGTATAAAATATATTATTATTTCTTATGTTGATTCTGTTTTCATTTATTTCGAATTTATTTTTTACAATTTGATTTCAATGATCAACACATTCAGGAGATGGTTACAAAATAAATTTGAATGGTCAACCCATCTAGGAGATGCTTAGAATTAGGTGTGTATAATCAAGCCATCTAGGAGATTCTTAGAATTAGATTTGAATGGTCAACCGATCTAATAGATGCTTACAAAAAATTTGAATAGTCGACAGATCTAGGATATGCTTACAATTAGATTTGAATGATCAACCCATCTAGGAGAAGGTACCAATCAGATAAATCTAATATAATCTAAACAGGTCATTCAAATCATCAACCGATCTAGGAGAAGGTTAAAATCAGATTTGAATTATCAGGTTCTGTCAAGCTACTTCTCTATATTTTGAATCCCCCTGTGCTTTTCCTCCGATTCCTGAATATTAGTGTCAAGTCCGAGTAGTAAATCATTAAACTTTTGCTTAATGTAAATTGTTTCTCTACTTTTACTTTCGGATCAACATTTGCCTGTTTAGTAACTAGTCTATACGTCCGTCGCGTTGTCTAGGTAGAATTTCCACGCTCCCAGAAACATTTGTTCGTGTTTTCTAGCCCATAGAAGCTGTCCAAAGGGAAATGCCATTTTGTTTCCGTAACGACTCTCTGGCATGGAAAAATCCCTTAAATAGTTTTCAACTACAGTCGTTCGTTCTTCCTACATACCTCATTACTCTCGGTTTCAGGCAGTCTACATATACGTCTATTCGGGAAAGAGGCACTTTTTATCTATTTTCACTTTTCGTACGATATACCTACCCACAACCCATTACTTGCCTATCCCGTCTAGGAGTAGAAGAAGTTACAATGCAGTGATGTTCGATTGCAGGGTTAAATTTCCCTGACGATAACCAACCTCCAATAAGAGAAAACACCAGAAGAAGAAACAGATTCGATGAGAGTAAAATGCAGCCAGCCAACATACAGAATTTTTAAAATACTTCTACTTGAATTTCGCTTTTGTTTTCGGAAATGAATTAATGCAAATCCTGAAAGCGGAAATTAACCCACTTTCCGACATCGAGCTGAAACTCGACAGATACACTCGTTGTCGATGACAATACATTCGTATTCAACATTTGGTGTCAATCACGTGGACACAAGCGGACATATACTCGTACGCATTTCTCTGAAATTGGATGACATCACAGTAGTTAAACTACGACATAAATGGCCGTCTTACACGATCGACATCTGGCAAGGTTGTTAGCGCACTTGTCTCCGGTCACTGGGAGTAAAGTTCAATCCTCAGCCAAAACAATTTTTTTTTAAGTTTTATAGTACCTAGTTGTATTATAGTAAAAAAAAATGTTTTTCACCGGTTGATTTTTATTACATTTTTACCTGGCCTTGCAGCTTTTCTATCGCTTTTAACAGAAATAACGTATATTTCCAGTCATTATTTGAAAACAGTGAATTATTTGAGATGGTATCAAAGCGCATAATGAGTGATTTTCTGGAAACGAGTATTTTTTCTATGGAAAGTATGAGTTCTATGGGAAGAAATAAAGAAAAATAAATATTTCAGTACAAAAAAAATGTATCAAAATGTTAATTTCTTTGATTTCTTTGGCTTACGTAATTCACGTACTACGCATTAGGTTTATTTTACCTACAAAAAATGTACGTTATTAATACCCAACTTCCACGCGTGAATAAAACAAAGAGCGGGTTCATCACACCGTTAATGCTTAAAATATCACAGCTTAATCGGCTTATCATCGTTGAATAAAAAAAAACCATAGGGGATTCAATCGATGGCGGCTTGTACTCATAAAAATGGGTGGTGCGCTAAAAACATTGTCAGTCTGACCCCTACCCCAGGTACAAAATACTAACAATTTTGAAACCTATGACGCTGAAATGGTTCGTATGCGAACTGTGAACTAAGATGGTGCCATCTCGGCGCGATAAATAAAAAAATTATCAGTTTAATTCAACTTGAAAATTTTACCATATTACTTTTATTTGCATTGATTTTTTTTTGTTTTTTGGTAATGTTATTATGGTTGGTAATTATTATTTTTAGATTGACTGATATTTATCAAGGGCTTAGCTCCAACTTTCTATAGCGTTAGCCGCCACTGGTTTCTATGTGCGCTCATGTGGTATAAAATTATCACAAATATTTGAACTTCAGCAGGGGAGAGTTTAAATCGAAATTATTTTAGAGCCTCCGATATCCTTTCATAATGGAAATGACTGTTTTTTTAGTTAATTTAATCAGAGTTTACGGTCCATGTAGGGATGTAGAACTTTCCGAGGTAAAGGCGAGGGAATCAACAAAGTAAACTCTGTAAAAGGAATCTGTCCTTTATTGGTCGTTCCGAAAAGATTTACGTCCATCCGGATTACGCGAAACTTTTCAGGCGCTAAAATATACCCCTTGGTAATAATATCAACACGTTATTTTCGCCGTTAAGGAAATTATTTACAAACATTAGCTTTAATTATATCACAGGGAAAGTGTGGAGATTATTCCAAATGATTCTGTTTTTTCGAATTCTTACAATATGATTTTTTTTAAACAATGCACTGAGACAATAAGATAAAGGAAGAAAAATGTAATTATACTTTTTTACATTAGCTCCACATGGGAAGCCCTGGGGAAAATTATTCCACTAAGGGCCTATACCATCTTTGGGATGCTGGATGATGTGGAGAATCTTTTTAAAGAAAGAAAGAAGAGGAAGTTCTGGGAAGGAAAATGTATGAGAGTAATTAGGAATCTGGGGGTGAGTGTGCCCAAGAGTGACGGACGTATGAATCCATCCCTCCCACTGCGGTCCAAGGCGATGTTCAGAAATTGTCCTGCTAGAGAGGTCTTAAGGTCTCCTTCAACCAGTATCTCCTGATCCGGCCTGTCACACAGTTCAGTTGTGAGCAGACGCATTCACCGATAAGACCCGGATAAACCTCATCCCATAAACCGGGGCACCTCTGCTAAGTTACCAAACGTAACGAACCATTTGGGGTGACCTATGGCAGAGGTGTTCGTTATCCATTAAATGATTCCCGGGGCCGCGGTACCAACATCAGCCTCCTAAACTTATGGGTATAATTTGCTTAGTATTAAGTTTTTTTTTGCATTTATCGGACAAATTTTTCAATTAACAAAATAAGAATATAAGAGAGTTAGACGTTGAATGTAGATGGCATAGAAAGGAGACCAAATGACGCTAGCAAATGATATATGCAAGATGGCAAATAAACGAAAAGTAAAGAGTTTTTAGGCTTTTATATGTTTAAAGTCAGACGTAATTGTGTGAAGCCAAATAGTTTAAGTGATTTATTAACGATATTATTAATGTGTTCTCGAAACAAAATTGTTTTACTAACAGAAAATTCGTGTGCTAAAGCAACTATGAACGGTAAGCTAAGGGATCGTGAAAGTCAAAAAGAAAAATTAGTAAAAAAAAAAGTCTACGAGAGCCATATCTAAACATTTAAATTATCTGTCGAAAATTTTGTGGGGAATAAATTATTACGAAAATCTCTAGCCATCCCCCCATGCATTTGAAAATATTGTAGGGAATTGGGGAATCAGAGACTTATCTGAAATTCTATGGATTTTAAAAATTGTGGGGACTAGTGGTTTCGAAATATTGTGGGGAATCCCAGTATTGAGAAAACGAGAAAGCAGGGATGACATCTGATCTAGGCCAACGCAACTATTTTCACCATACAATTTCCATCATGAACTAACGAGATATGGAGGATCCATTTTACTATCAAATAATAAAAGTAAAGCAAAATGTTTCATTATTAAAAAAGAAACGCCTTATTGAAGCTCGAGCGAAGCCGAATGATGACACCTACATACAAATAAACCGAATAATCCAGCTTTGCATCTGATGTAACATAACTCTCTTAGTAGGAAATTTAATAGTGAAATCTGATCATGGCATTGGAGTGAAATGATAATCTTCTTTGAGAAACGAATTGATTCATGTAATGATCAAAACTTCTTGCGATATTATGAAGCGGGTTGAAGAAGAAGCTGAACTTGGGAATTTTTTATTCCGAGTATTTGGGAGACCTAGTTTAAATAAAAGAGGAAAAATTAAAACCGAAGGAATCTTCTTCATTTTAGATAAAAATAGCTATATCTAAAAGATTGCACGGTTTATACTTGAATAAACATTAGAAATAATAATGTATTTTATACTCTCCAAACGAACACCAAACAAATGCAAACACACTGCAGTTTCATTGGACGTCGTACTTTCAATCTTTTACCGAAAAATATTCAAGTAAAAACTAAACTTTCTCAATATTTAAAAGAGTTAAAATTAAAGCTTTTCAATACAGCAGTTGAAACTTGTTTTATTTAATTTTTTATCACTTTATGTTTCTAACAAACCATGCACTTAATATTACACTAAACACTTATAACTTCACTATACACTATTGTAAACACTTTTTATAAAAACCGCTTAGACAAATTGTAATCTTGTTTCTGTTTTATATGCCCATAGTTTGTTTCTTTCTAGGTACAAAAATATAATGTATTTTACTATATTACCCACGCACAGGCTGCGCCGTAGTGGTTTCCCATTATTCTTATTGATTTTTACAATATTGTATGTACTTAATGTAAAAATTGAGAAAAATAAAGGTATTAAAAAAAATTGTATTGCAAAATCGGCCGAAAACCTCTTAATATGTTTGCCTTGCGTACTTCTACTTACGTTACTCGTTCTAGATTCAGAGAAATTATTTTTAAAAAGATCCGTTATCATGCTGTCAACTTCAAATGTAAAACTATCTTTTCAAAGGTACAGAAGAGTATCATTGCTGATTTTTCCAAGTAATATTTTTAAATTCAAACAAAAACAACGTATCTCGTATGTAAACTATCAATCGAAGTCGTGTAAGTATCTTCCAATACTTCATCATTATTCCCAATTAGCTAGAGATTTGCTTTGATCCCTCATTTTTAAAGAATTTTCTGTAACGACTTTTCTATAAATCCCATCAAAAGACGATAAAACCTCTTCAGAAGAGTTTTGAAAAGCAACAGCAAGGGGCGCATAATACCCACCGGTGATTCAATTACACTAGAAGGGCACACATAAACCTAATTTAAATGGGCCCACTGACAAATAATTATAAAACCTATATAAAACATAAACCTATATAATATTTTCAGATCAAAGATGTACTTTGCATTGAGTCTCTACAACTCTTCACAAAAAAAATTGCGAATGAGATGGCTTGGACAATCCTGTCAATTTTCAAAAAGTTTACGGGTTTCACCGAATTTGAACAGTTAATCAAATTTCAAATACTTGTTCTGTGAAAGTTTCATTCAAGTTCTGTTATCATTTGATAGTAGGTGTTGTTTCACGTTAATTGGACAATAACAGAACTTGAATAGGACTTCCAGAGCACTTGAATATTAACTTTGAAATTTGTTTAAATTCTGTGAAACAATCATCCAGGTGTTTTAACAGAAAATGTTAATTTGGGCCAAAAATCATATTCAAGTGCCTACTTTTTTGTTGTTTGTTTTTGGGGTGTTATGCCGTGTTGCGCTAACTCCTTCTTTAGCCGACGTTTCGGACAGCGTTGCAGTGTCCATCATCAGGGCAGATCCGGTAGATCCGAAAATCACGGCCAAAAATGCTTTTGGCCGTGAGAATCTAAAAACTTACCCAAGTGCCTACTTTATTTAACTTCGCCCTTACGCATTTACTTTTATACAAATTGATTGATGGAAATACTTGGGATTTTAAAAATTTGTCCATTTTGAAATGTTTCGAAATTGGACAGCTTTGATTAAAGAAAACCGATTTCAAAAACAAAATCCAGAATTGAAGACGTCAAATGGATAGAACCGGGTAAAATTGGGGAAAGTAACTCCAGACGATGTCAAGGAGAGGCTTGAGTCCGCTGACTTAATCGAGGACAGGGATGCTTCGAGGTGCCTTATCAAAGCGATGGGTCTCCGATAGAATAAAGGGAAGAAGATGAATTGAGACGAGATGAATTATATTATTTAATCTTTATTCAGATTAATTCGTAAACCGTTCGAAAATCCATCGAATTCGGAAAGCGTACATTTGATGTTTTTGGTGGTTATCTTCGTTATCGACAGTACAAATTGTTTTACTTCCGACCTGCATTAACTAACTAGCAGGCTTGGAGTAGCTGCAGGTCTAACTAACTTGTCATGCCGGTGGGGATAGCAATCATGTTGCTAAATCGAATCGCTTTGGATATCGACGTATTTTGCATCAGTGGGTTGCATTCAAATGGCAAACCTTATTGCTACTCGTAATGATAAACTAAACTTTCTATAATCCAAGAACTATTTTTAATTATTATGGTTATACCCATCAATTTAATATATACGAGATCGACAAATATGACGTTTAATTACAAGGTCCCAATGGTCCCACCGCTGTCCCGGTAAAATAAAAGATCCTGGGTTCGATTCCTAGTTGTGACCGTTATCTTTTATTTTGTCTGTCTTGTTTCGTTTGGATCCTAATCTTCAACTTCTATAAATATTTTTCTCTCTTTCTTTATTTGATGCATTGGTCGTGGCTTAAACATTTTCATTTTGTTTTGTTTACTGGTTGAATAATATGGAATAAACATTGTTATAATAATATTTAACGCTCACTTTAATAACGAAAGTAAATTTGAGAACGGCATTTTGATTTCAAATTTTCTGTATTATGGAGTAGGTTTATTTAACGTTACATTTCTTTCTTTCTTGCAATTGGTTTTCATCTAATTTTTACCAGTGTTATTTATATTCTGTATCCAAATGTCAGATCCAAGAGAGACATTGCGAATCCCGTTAGCACCGCAATATATTTTTGATTTTGTTGTGTTTTTTTTAATTTTTTATAGTTATTATTCGTTATTCCTAACTGTTGTTCTGATAATTGTGACATCGTAATTGAAATATCCCAATTCAAACCAAGAAATAATTATTCAATTGATTTTTTTTCGTTGAAAAAAAAAGAATTTTTTTCAATTAGCAATTAAAGTAGAATATGTTGGTATATTTAATATTACAAAATAAATTATCAGTAATTTCACTTAATAAGTAATTTATAAGAATATATCGTTGCACATCTTTATTGACGGCCTCCACAGTCGAGCGGTAAGGATCTCGACTCTCGGCTGGCAAGCAGGAGATTCAAATCCCGGCGGGGGCAGGTTAATTTTATTTTATTGGTTTGTGTTATTTCTCAAATCAATAAAATAAAATAAATTATCATATTATATTATATGTTCCAGAGTGGAAGATACTCTCAGTATCGCCTTGGTGTAAGACCACCATTCAGAATTGAAACGATGCTTGAAATGGCTTTAGCCGTGTTTTGTGAGCAGATCTGAATAGCCAAGTACTTTACCTTACTCTTCTCTATCTTCTTTCCTTCCCCACTACCTTGAGCCTCACAACATACCCAATTGGGAATGCCAACAAAAATCACTGGCTCCATGATTATTTTAATATTTTTCAACATGGTGTTTAGACAATATGCAATTAATGGAATACTGAAAAGTTTAAAGTTTTTTTTTTACTTTTTAAGCACCTGTTGAAGAGTCTTACACCAATTTTGTTTGAAAATCGTTTTCCTGCCATTGCTATTGGTACCACTACTACCTTTGTTGCAGGCTTGATGATGAATTGCGGTCCCCGCCCGGTTCGAGAGTTCATTCCACTTCGATCTTCCGCCGATAGGAGGCACTCGGTTGCAGGTTGCAACATTCACCTCCGGAGTTTTAGCGAGCCATTTACTTGCACAAATTGGAAGCTGAGTTCTACATCAAGATAGGACAAATCCACTTATCTTTTCAAGGAACTTTTCCAATTCCACAGCATCAACTTCTTTGGCTGTCGTCTAAGGCAGATACCAAATCTGATTTCATTAGTATTTTTGCATTACATACCCATCATCATCATCGTGTAGGTATTTTCAAATCTCGACTGATTCAAATCAAATACAAAACTCTTATTATAACTACGGTCCCTGCATACATAATGCAATTTATTTTGCTTACTAGTTCTGATTTAGAATTTATTATTACGTACGTTATGCAGATGTTATACTTTTATTAATGAGAAAACTGTTTTCTTTGTCAGAAAAATCTGAGAAAACTATTGATTTTTTTATGCGCAGCGTTATTATCATAAACTACGAGTTTAGTTTAGTATAGTTTAGTGCCTACGCTGCATACGCCCCTTTTGGAATGGTGCGTATTTTGCGATAAACTATTTTAATATTTGAAAAAAGAATTTGAAATGAAAGCTTAACAATTATTTTAGATATAAAACGAGATTTTCACAAAATGCCTCTTCATCATGCAATCATCAAAACTTACTCTAAAAGACTACAGCATTTTACTATGGCAATAAAGGTTTCTAATAACCTCTCCAAAACATGAAACACATAAACGATCGCATCGAATATTTAAAACATTATTGAAAATATTCTCTCAAAACCGCCACTACAATTTAAACCAAAGAAACACTTATCACGAACTTTATTTACACGCGTTTAAACAATTTCACAAAAAACACAAACCGTTTTAGCCAAAAAAACGTGAAAATTGTTTGTGAAAATTCAGTAGCCCATGCAAAACCAGATTAGCCCAAAGGTATATAATTTTTTGCCCATAAAATGTACAACTCCCCACAGATCACCGTTGAAGAAGGGAATAATTTGAACAATTGTTCAAATTTTAACGTTCCCATTAAAGTTCTGTTATTATATAATTATAGGCTAGCTACTTGATAAAACTGAAATAATAACAGAACTTGAAAAAATCTTTCACTGAACAGGAAAATTAACTTTGGAATTTGAATAATTGTTCAAATTCTCACTAACAACCCGCCCTAACTCAAATAAAAAAATAAATCAATTCATGGCTGAAATTCACTAAAATCGATATACTTTTCGTTAAGTATTAACAATTATTTCTATAATATAGTATATACTCTTATTCTGTTCAATTTTATCACGTTCTATATAATTCTTCCTAGAAAACTAAAAATTTGTGTATTATAATATTTTATGTCTAATCTTAATATAAAAAAAACATAAATACGAGCTCCTGGAGCTCACCTTATGGAATAGTAGAATAATTAGCTTAAAACAATATATTTATTTTTCATACTGTTATAATATGAAATCTTGTATATGTTTCGTAATAAATAAAAAAAATATCGAAAATAATAGAAATGTGTTAAAAATAATTTTTCATCTGCACGCACAGGCTTTGGCTTTGTGGGATTTTTTTTCTCAAATAGTTTTTTTTAATATCTTTATATTTTCATTTTATTACCATGTATTTTAAAACTGTTTCTGTAAAAAAAATTTTCAATTAAAAGAACAAAAGAGTGTATTTGATTTGATGATTCTTGTTTTAAATGCCTACAGTAGTTATTTTTGTTTGGTTTGCTCTGAAGAAAAAGTTTTGAAAAAAATACATAGTTGAATAAAAAACATTCTAAATATATTATTATATGAGAAAGGTTATTTTTCGACTGCAACAGCCACTATAGCTATAAAGTTGCATAGACTGTTTCTGTCAATATCTTGGTTCATCGGTTCTGCGACAATTATTTTACCAATTGTTAAAAAGTTATGTTTCGATTGAGAAAAGTATTAAACCAGCTTACAATTTTAATGTTGGCTAATACAGCAGTACTGATTAACTGAATTTGTCATATTCGGTGCAGCAAAGACCAATCTGTTGAATTTTATATATATCAAGGTTGCCCAAACATTTATTGAAATATCTGAAATAACTCAAATCGCTGAAATATCAGCCCTTTCAATAAAAAGATTTACTTTCATTGGGCTTATTCCCATCCGCTGCAGACACGTGGCGGTGGCACTGATTGGCGCCGGCGGTGATTGGCGGCTTAAGGGATTTTTTACCGTTCCTTTCCGTTCCCTAATCTCCTTTCATGCCCTGGAACAGTTCCCCATTGTTCAGAATGATCTCTTGGCTGCTAAAGTGGTATCTTTCCTAACACAGCCAGCTGTAATTATCTGATATTGTGAAGGGTTAGTTACTGCGTTACAATTTTATTTATTATCATCGAATGTAATTTATAGAACTTCATTTCAATTTTAAGTTTTTCTTTTATATGTTCAATAATTTAATTTGATAATATTATTCAGTAATTTACAAGAAAAAGTTATTATTACGCGTGACTACTGTTTCGCCTAGTACATTTCACGCGTAATAATAATTACGCAGTAGAGCTTGTTCATAAATAAACAGTTTTTTTATTTAAATTGGAAAATAATATAACTGAACATATAAAAGAAAAACGTTAAAAAACTACGTTACTTGTTTTATTTTGATCCGAATATTGCCGACTTGATTTTCGTCGAAGTGCTAAATTATTTAGTTCGCGGTAATCTCTCAATTACTTATTTATGAAGTGTATTTTATTAATTTTGCTATCGTACTATATTTTATGAAGTATTTTTATCTTCGAAACGACGTCTATTAATCGATACTTAATGTTTGTTCCAATGTTTTTTACGTGGAAGGTTTAATGTCGCTGAGATTGGATGAGATTGCCATCAAGAAACAAAATGCTACGATAAATTGTTTCAGTAATCTCTAGTTAATACATCAGATTATTCTTATTTTCTTTATTTTACTCTATTTCATATTTTTCCTAAAGACATTCCCCTTTTATATATATTATATTCCCATAACTTCAGTCAAATGGACTCACTTTCGCACTAATAAATGGTAAAATCAAGTTACATGTCTAAATCTGAATACACAGATATCTACCAAACCAGTTCCCTCAGCCACCCCTCACCAATTCCTACCACAAAACACCATTCAAAACTGCAAGGGGTATTGCTTGTGTGGGGTAACGTAAAAAAGTGATTTAAGTTTGCAAGTTGATTTATTCTGCCAAATAAAAATGATTTACTATTTTAGCGTCCGTGACATGTGCAGCTGCGCTCTTTTTAATTGTGTCAACTCAAATACATTAATTGAATATTTCGTGTACATTAATAAAAACTTTAATCATGTTTGGCACTTATATTTACTGGAATAATAATAATGCGATTTTATTAAATACTGATTACGCATTTTAATATACCAACTGTTCGAATTACAAATCTATTTTAACTGCCAGCAGTGCTACAAACCGTGGCTCTGGGCTAAAATAAAATTATTTCATTGACACTCGAATGAGAGATCGATAGGAATAATAACGTTGCTTGATTTACCTCTAGTTTTCATAACGTTTTCGATCACTTTGTTTACTATAATAACAGTTATAACAGTGCTACTTAAATCAGAAGCTTCGATGTAATATAATAAGCATTTAAACATACTAAAGATAATATAGATAAAAAGATAAGACTAATTCGAGTTCTGATCTTCCGCATAATAATATCTATGGTGTGTAAATATACACGCAAATCTTACGAAACTAAACAGATAGAAATGTCTTCGAAAAAATCTAACCTACTGAAACTTAAGATTACTTAAATTGGAACTCAGGAAAAGTAACCGATTAGCGTTTTTATGATAGGTATCTCGCAAAATATTTCCGACTGCCCGATGACAGTGAATCTACGGCAGCTCCAACCCGGCAGATTCAACCATTTGATAGGTTAACTATCAGCGCAATCAGCACCAGTGATTCTCTTTCTCGCGACAGAGAAATAAAAATTATAAGTTTGTAAAATCCAATCATATTAGTAATCTGCATACTGATAAACCTTCCTGCCACAACGTACCGGTTCTAAAAGTAACTGTAAAAAGAAAAATTTCCATGTTACCCTTGTATTAGTCTCGAAATTTTACAAAATATTTGTAAACAATACTATAACACCCACAGTTCTGTGATGATTGTTTGTGTTAGCTAACAGTAAATATTGGTGCGCATTTTGTTCTGTTTGTTTGATTTGTGAGTTAACAGATTGTTTTTCCAATGGATATAGTTTCATATGTTTGTTTGTTGGATTCACTGCGCCCTTGAGTAGATTGATTTCAGTGCTATAAAAATGATGAAATTATTATTATTGAAATTAAATTAATAACTTGGAATTACCATTATCTCGCCATAATAATATGTGTTGAAACAAAACCATAAGTATTGGATTTTTAATTAGGTTGATTTGGTTGTTGATGACTTTGCTATTAATGTTTTTACCCAGTATGTTTTCTTAAGTTTTACCCGGTCGGCATTAAGTATAACAAATAAAAAATATTTTTTTAAAGTTATTGTTTTATTTAAATACTAATGTCACATTCCCCAAACTCAATTTACAACTTATGTTCTCTTTAGATTTTTTTCTCTACTCCGCGGTCTTACTAATTTAATCGAATGCTTGTGCCTTAATCACTTAATCAATCCCAATTTATCCACACAAAGCTCACATTATTTAGAAAATTACTCTCAAATTTGATGAACAGGTCGTGTTTACCTGGCGGGAGGCAGAAAGGGGAACACAGTACACAAGCGTGTTGGATGGTGAGATGTAGTCACATCTTCAAAGGGATCGCGGTGAAATGTGTTTCCTTAAGTCAACCCACGCTCTTCCCAAAGGAGGACACCTGACAAAGGAAGCGGAGTCACTTTATACGGTTCTATTAGAATTTCAACTGAAAAATTACACGAAAACTTTTAACCGCCAGAAGTTTTTGAATAATTTAATTTTATAAATTACCTAATGTAAGTACGTAACATGATGCTATTAATCCTAAATCACATTTCGAGGCTCAACTTTCTTTTTTGTTTGACATTATGATTTTATTTTATAGCATGACAAAACTTTTTTTTTCTAAAGTTAGAAATTTATTGGTAATAATAATAATATCATAGTTATAGATATCTTTGACTGTTTATTTTCATCGTATCATCGTAGACAATATTAAACAGTTTCAAAAAAAAAATTGAAACAGAAAAGACTGAAAAAGATTCGGTTGCATCTGTGAATTTAACCCAAGACTTCTGCCTCGCTGTGACATTACTCTGACTACTGAGCTAATTCTACCATATTATCAAATTCGGTAATTTTAAATTGTCTCATTTTTGACTAAGAACTACCATCACTTTCTCCATTTTCTTAACGCATTTGGCTTCTATATTTATATGTTTGATTGTAAAAATCTACCCGTATTTAATTGCATTTTTTTTTTTTTTTTTTTAAACCACGAATTTTTATTAATTTTAAGACCGACCGGTTTCGCTACACTCGAGCATCGTCAGGGTACAAAATTAAACTAATCAATAATACAAAATGTGTCATTATATATACATACAGAGGGAGATAGAAAGTAAAACCAAAATGAAACAACAATATATTAAAAGAAAACAATTAGTGTATATAAATATTATAATAATAGAGAATAGGCATTAATAATTGTAAGGTGATTAAGGGATACTGGGAATTTTACAGTTTACAGGGAATATTCCCAGAATTGGGCTTTTTGACAAATCTAATTGATTATTCGGAATTAAACTTTTGGTTTTAATGGCTTTCTTAATTTCTAGTGCTTCTAGGTTATTCAATTTGTTACTATGGTCTTTTCTATGGAGAATCTTAGCACCGGTGCTTTTGTTGAATGTATGATCTTTTTCAATAAGATGATTGGCAAACTCTGAAAAGCCATTGCTATTTAGGCATCTAAGATGTTCTTTAGATTAGGATTAAAATTAGGATTAAAGAACAGGGTACAAAATTAAACTAATCAATAATACAAAATGTGTCATTATATATACATACAGAGGGAGATAGAAAGTAAAACCAAAATGAAACAACAATATATTGTATATAATGTTAAACCACAAAGTGATTGCTTTCTACGAAAAAAAAAAAAAAAAAAAAAAAAAATATATATTAAAAAAAAAAAAAAAATAAAAAAAAAATAAATAAAAAAAAAAATATATATATATATTTTTCGGCTATTTTAGGGTTAAAGTTTTTTCTGGAGTTTAGGGTTGAACAACAGATGTTTTAACCCTGCAGAGCAGAAATATTTTATGATTACACCGGGTTAAATGAAGGGTGATTTCAAAATAATGCTTCAAATCCGAGTTTCTTCATTTGTTTTACTTTCAAATAGTTTTAATTAGTTGGGTACTTTGATCTTCAGTAATAATTTATAAGAATTTGATTAAAAAAAAAAAAAAAAAAAAAAAAAATCAACTTCTAACTCGATTTACTCGATAACGAAAGCTCAAATAAAAAAAATATATACTACAAAATCGACTCCAAATGTGATGTAGATTCACCAGTTTCCCGCTTGTACTACGAGTTTCCGGACACCCTGTATATATCATTTGACACTTCTCCAAAGATTGAGTTTCTTTTTTTTTATTTATTTATTTAAATAACAAACGGTATAAAATATACCATATACAGTAAATTATAAACAGTGACATCAGAAAATATACAAATAACAGAAACTCTAGATGGATATAAAAAGTTAGAGATACAAGTACACGCAAAACTTATAGGTAGACTAGGTTAGATTAGTATTGATTGAAATATATGATAGTATAGATACATGATATAATATATTACAATAGCTAAAATGTATGCATTTATATTCAGGTTTTGGTTGAAAGTAGTTAAGTGCCAATCAAGCTGTTGGTTCACCTTATTGACTGTTTTTATTGACCCAAGTTTCCTCAGTTGCCCCAGGCAGTTCATTTTATATACATATTTATTTGATTTTTTACGTAAGTATGAGTAGACTTACATTTTATTGGCCATGATTTAAAAGATATGATATTAAGATTTTTTGTACCTAGCTTCTGTGCAGTTAACCAGATCGAAAATGTGAGATTTTGGATGCTCCGCTTGTGACATAAAATTGCCCCGAAACAGCAGGTTCTTTCAAATAAGCAATGGTATTTTTGACGAGTTCAAAAATTACAAAAATAATTTGTTATTGTTGCCGTCATCAATTTTATACAAAACTTTAATGACATGAGGAGCAACGTTCATGACTCTTGTTGTGATTCTTTTTAAATATATACACATAATTCTTACTAAAGTTTAAAATATACTTGTTTTTTCGATGAATACTTCATAGAGATGATTATGCTGACGGAAAAAAAACTTAACAAATAAATTATTATACCCTTGTCAATATTCAAGCAAATTTTGGCAAAAGCTGAATTTCATGCTTGCCGTAAATTCAAAGCTTAGCAATTAGCTCTGACCCTATCTGACTTACCTAGAACTTATGAGAAGAGGGGAGAAGAGTGAAAACTTCACTGGGACAGAGCTTTGGCTTGTCCTTTGAATTCTGTGTTCAGATGCATGCACCTTTTAATTATGCGTGTCCTTCGGTAGCCGCCCATTATTTCAACACCATTTTCACCAGCCACTTTGTAGGATAAGCCTGAAAAATACGCCGGGTAATAGTAACATCTTTTAATTGTTTTGTTACTTAAAGGGCCTAATATATTTCATGGAAAGTTAATTGTCGAATTCTCGGTTATAAAGGCTCCAAAGTTTTATTGTGTTTCGTACAAAATTAAATACTTTTCTTCTTCTAATACTTACATAATCTTCAAAATTGCTACTAAATTTGAATATGGTATGCAAAATCTTTATTTTAACATACAACATCCACAACTAATGTTATACAAGAACACATTTATAAAAACAAGTACATGAACACTACAGAAGAAAATAATTTTTTATAAGCAATAATTAGTCGCCTGAAATACCCATACAAATTGAAAATATCTCCCTTATATTTCAGGCGACTAATTATTGCTTATAAAATTTATTATCTTGTGTAGTGTTCATGTACTTGTTTTTATAAATGTGTTCCTGTATATACATTA
This sequence comes from Hesperophylax magnus, assembly GCA_026573805.1. NCBI lineage: Eukaryota > Metazoa > Arthropoda > Insecta > Trichoptera > Limnephilidae > Hesperophylax > Hesperophylax magnus. The sequence goes on from JAIUSX010000107.1 coordinate 286,604, forward strand.
GTTGTGGATGTTGTATGTTAAAATAAAGATTATGCATACCATATTCAAACAAATTGAAAATATCTCCCAAGTAAAAATAAGGGAGATATTTTCAATTTGTATGGATATTTCAGGCGACTTATTATTGCTTATAATAACTTGTTGTCCTTTATGCTATGAATAAAAACCTTGTCTTATAAACATTAGTTTATCATTAAAAAAATAACTACACAAGATAATATAATAAATTATTCACAAATTCAGTAAAGACTGAAAGTGGTAAAAAAAATACAGGCCATAAGAGTGCACACATATACAATCTCTTTTGCCAGATAAAAAATAGAATAAACATATTTAAAAAAAAACTACTGTTACCTAGGTCTTACCAGCGCCCTTGAGGTGATGTTTCACAAAAAAAATGGCGCAATATAAATTATAATATTACAATAAACAAAATCCATGACTATCAAATAATAATAATAAGGCATTTTTAATGTGTACTTTAGTTAAGAAACTAAAATATATATATTTAGTTCAACTAAACTACTTAAAAAATTACATACATATATATTTATTTATTTCATCTCACTATACATAAATCATGCTTTTCTCATAAAAATCAACCTCACTAAGACTAAGCCTGTATCGAGGTTAATAATTTACATTTGATTGAAGCAAACATAGAGTAATCACAAAAATACATTCAATCACAAAATATTTCAAAAAGAAAGAAAAATATGTATTAGATATTTTTTTAATGATTTCTTTATTCAGTTGTTTTTTGCATTTGTATTTTGCAGTGTGTTACAAAACTGAATAGTATTCAGTTTGATTGTAAGAAATCTCTCATTTTTACAATTTTTCAATAAACAAAGGTATTTTCATTATTTTTGTTTTTGTGTTGAATTTAATTTTTTATAAATTTAATTAAAATCAAATTTAATATTATAATTATTAAGTTCTGCAAATATTATTTTGGTTTTTGTTATTATTAGAACTGTTTCAGCTTTCAAGGCCATTTTCAAACTGTGGTTTTAACCACGTTTATACCACTTATTTATATGATTGTATTTTACCCCCCTCCCAATTTATAATGATTTATTACCGGTTAAACCGATTTAATAATAAAATAATTGTGACAATAGATTTCACATTCTGTGTGGGTATTTTGAAGTCTGTTTTCCCGTCATTAATGTTATCTTAATTGTTTAATAATGATGTGGCTGCTATTAATTGATTTAAATGTGTTATATATTTTAGTTTTTGTGATCATACTTAGAAGCACTGATAAATAATTTTCCTTAATTTATTAATTAATCTAATATTAGGGTCATTGGTTCTTTTATTGATGTCTAATTGTTCAAGTAAATTTAATCTAAGGTCCTTTATTTCCATATGTAAGGGTTTAAGTTCATTGTTGTCAAGCGGGACGTGATTATTCACTAAGAAATGTTCTGCGAATTTTGAAGTGCTTTTATTATTATAAAATCTTATATGTTCTTTGAATCTAGTAGAGAAAGTCCTTCCCGTCTGTGAGGTATATAAGTAGCGTTGCAGTCGGTGTGGTCACATTTGAAACAGCTGTAACAATAACAAAAACAAAAAAATACTTGCAGAACTTAATAATTATATTATTAAATTTGATTTTAATTAAATTTAAATAAATAAATTTTTAAAAAGTATTATCATTATTTTTTTCTAACTAATTTAATTTTCATTTAATTTAAATCTTTTTTTTTTATTTTTTTTTCGGAATGACTTTATTGAGTAAAACCTCAAATTGTATTAAAACCTCAATTCAATATTTAAATCTTTTTTAACTACCTCTTTCCCTATTGCTACTCCTGTTACATAATAGTTACGATACATGACAATACAGTATTATAGCGGTTACATCTAATATCACACTTTCTAAACCATTTTCATAAGAGTAGAGTAGATTTTGATATTCTCTAATTACACTATTTTTACTATCCAATATTTTTATGTTAATATCCCACAGTACAAGAAATTTGGTTCAGTCGAAGTCATTTGCTTGATGTAACCATGTATCCAAATTTTGACACTTGATAATTATATGTGTTTCAAATAGTGTTGAATCTTTCAGGGCGTGGATTTAATAACTGATAAAATAAGCGTTCTGAGTTGAAAGGTGTTTATTTTATTTATTTTTAAAATTTTAATATTAAATGTATTTGTTAATATCACTGTCACTTTATATTTGTATGATTTTGCCTTCACCTTCACTTCTAATCAATATTTTGCCATTTTGTACCCATATGTATTTATATTTTGGTTTCAGTTTTTGTTTTGTATTGTATAAGTCCTTTTTCTCTTTTTTTCTTTAGTAAGATTTTTGTTAATGTAGGTATATTCTGCAGTTATTTCCATTTTTGTATATGTCATTGTTCGTCAGTGGATTTTTCCTTTGTTTTATCCATTCGTCTCGAAATATTTGACGCGCGAATTTAATAATTACGTTTGCTGGTTTAGAGTCTGTTATTTCGGAACGTCTCCACACCTTTTCGATGTTTTCATTATTTACGTTCAATTTCTCTGCGATTATCTTGACGGTTTTTCCAATATTTTCGTATTTTTTCATCTGAAGACCAAATATTTCGAGGTAACAATTTTTCTTCGCTTGTTCGATCTCTTGGATCCGGTATTATAAAACACGATTACATTTTTCAAGGTAGGTATTTTTGTTAATTAGTTTAGTCAGTTCATCGTATTTGAGAGATAATAATTTTGTTGACTGCGTGAGTGTCTCCATGTATTTTTTCATTGAAAACATAATGTTAATTTTTTAGTTTATTTCATTTAGAATTTGCTTCATTTCTGGATTTTTTTCTTGCTCCGAGTCATGTGCCCCGCCATGGGCTCCGAGGTTTATAGCTTACTATCGCTAGCGCTCGATCCGCTGTCCGCACCGCAGTTAGTACAAAATCCATTTCTTACCTACAGGAATAGCGATGGTTTGTACATAATTTGTGGGAACTACCACCACAGTCACTGCACTTGTATAATTCACTGTCCTTGGCGAAATATTTCTTCCATTTTTTGCACTGCACTATCGTGAGGTAATTTGAGCGTTTCTTGTTGTTTTCTTTCACTTTTATCGATTTTCGTACACTTTTCGTGTTCACTGAGAGACTGCGACACGACTTAGACACGACAAGGTGAGCTACCAGATGGGTAATTTGACAGTATATTGTAACAATATTTGAATCATAACTAATCATTAATCATTATTCCCAAGAAGAAACAAATTAGATAATAAAGACAGCTAGGGTGACATTCAGTTTTTAGAAAATGGGAAAATTAAATATTATATAAATTGCAATATTATAAATATTATGAAAAATGCAACGTTGCTTTTAAATTCATTATATAAACTAACATGTGCTTTTAATTTTTAAATATTTATACGCGTTAAGTATATTTATAGGTAAGGAAATAATCTCCATCAAAAATATTTGTTTTATCTTCAAACAGATCACTTATCTCAGTTTCTTCGCGACAGCTGATTCGTTTTCTTGTCTCAAACTTTATTCAACAAACTTCTGAATTTCGTCACTCGGCTTTTAAAATTCAACCGTAAAAAGTTTTCCGCTGTGGTTTGAGCCCAGGCTAAAATGTTAGAATCACACAACGATTTGCCTCCCAAAACTTTATGTACACGCCTAAAAAAATCACAACAGAAAACGGATGATTATCTTATTGCGCATTTAGATTGATTGTGTGATTCAAAATTTTCGCTAGGTAGCTATATACTGTAATGTACCGAAAGTGTGCCGCAAATCTCCTCCCGAACTGCCAAACTACTAACGACATCTGACGGATATTGCCTTAGTTAGATTTTTTTACTTTTTAACAACTGATTTCGAATACTCTAGAAGACCTGGGTACCTCGTTGTTCTTCTCCCTCCTGTCTTCTCTCCCACTCTCACTGCTCGACTCAACTTCTAACAAAGTGCTCTTACATAAAAGTGGCCCGAAATGATTACGTTTTTGTGTAAGTAGTTGGAGATTTTATTTCTCTTCTAGTGTTTTTCTCAACTTGATCGGAGCGGCACGACAAAGTATCTATTGTGTCAAATGAAAATGGTTGTTTTCAGTTTTGTTTGCATGGTGAAACTTTGATGTTTTTTGTGCTTTGAATAATACGTTAATAAGCCACTATCACAATATTATAAAACTATTTTGAATAAATTGTTGAAAATCCTTTTTTTGTGCTTACCCATAAACTTATTTTATTTACGATAATAACTGTTGGAAAGATAAAACCATGCAGGTTATGATTCGGTGGTTCTTAAAATTGAAGACCTTCTTTCAATATCTCTATCTTTCAATATCTCGTCATAATTTACAAAAAAACACATATTTGTTTTTGACCACTTTAATCTTATTTAAACTCTACCGGTTTCGGAAGAACCCTTCTTTCATCAGGAGAATATTAAAAACTGAGTTTTAGGAAGGGTTCTTCCGAAGCCGGTAGAGTTTAAATAAAATTAAAGTGGTCAAAAACAAATTTATCTGTTTTTTATTGTAAATTAATAAAGATTTTCATTCTATTTTTAAGTTATGTACTTGTATGTAGGTACAGTTCGAACGTCAGTAAGGGTGCGTTTAAACAGGACGAAATTTGCGCAGCATTACATATTACATACCATAATTTCACACTACTATCTGTGTTCCCACGCCTCAACTATGGTCAAAACCTCTACACGCACGAAAACGCCAATATTTGAAACATGAGTGACATCTAAACACTGTATATCCTAAGGGCCTCATTAATAAACGTGATTATATATAAAATGTCGTTTTTCAGGTGTGTAAAATTTAAAACCAGTTTATTAGTAAGGGAGTCAATGACAGAGGGTAGATTTTTATGGTTTTTAAATACTCTTTGTCCGCCATATTTGTTCACTTGTCAACAGTCAGTGTTGGTTTAACATTCTTAACTCGATTTATTAAAGGAAACACATATTTCATTTACAATAAATACACATACATTTGTTATGTGTTACTGAAACTGAACCAGTTTTTTTTAATATTCTCCTGATTAAGGAAGGGTTCTTCCGAAACCCGTAGAGTGTAAATAAAATTAAAGTGGTCAATAGAAAATTTATGCGTTTTTATTGCAGATTATGACGAGCCACAAAGTTAATGCTTTTTACAAATATATATTTGATTGGTGATATTTGTGCACTTCATAACACAAATATACTTCAACACCTTTGTTTAAATAAATTTCATCAATAAATAGAATAACAAAAATGTTATTATTCTTTTCCAATCCGTCCACACTCAACATCAGCAAAAAAACATTTTTCAAAGATGTATTTATATCATTGCAGAAGAAGATAATACTAATAAAGATTTATTTTAGATAAACAAAACATGAAACAGAACCAGACACAGAAAAATAAAAAGTTAACGGTCTCAACTGATAATCGAGCCTAGGAGATCTGTCTTGCCGAGACAGTGCCACTAACCACTCGGTTATTGGGACTTAATTATTATTCGTCGTTTTTGTCGATCTCATATTTCAAATTGAGAATTAACAATATTATCTTGCAGCTAATTTTTTTGCCATATCTTTTTCTTATTGGGTTCGATTCCCAGTTGAAACCGTTACCTTTTTGAAATTTCTCTTCTTCTTCAACGATATATGACATTGACGGGTATTATCTTCAAATGATATTAAAAAGAAAATTTATTCCAATAAAAATTGAAAATATTTTATAAATCGTTACGATAAATCAAAAAATGAAATGATTTTGGAACATAATTGGTGAAATAACGGTAGCTTAAATAACGACCTACTACACTATACTATATTTCGTAAACGTATGTCATATATCGTATGGCAGCAGCTAAAGATAATATGATTTCACAAAATCCCGTCAGCCAATCAAGTTACCACCAGTTTGAATTTCATATAGGCCGATCCCCAATTATTATCATCAGATTTGAGGCCCTTAATTACTGCCATTACTGTGTCTGGAGGGTGGAGAGGTTGTGGGAGAGATGGGGGAGGGTCCTTATTTCAAACAGCTTTGACGTATTTTTCATGCGATCATAATCGATGCTGACAACCTCATTTATTTTCTGTTTCACAACGTAGTTATTCACAATGTTATTATTCTCGTAGATTTCGCAGAGAAATCAGTATGAGAATGGTAGCTCCATAATCTACTTAGAAAGTTTACCGCATCAAGCTTTTAGCGCTATCTGATTTCAATTACTGCGCATTTTTTGCTTCAGTGATTTTGATCTATTAATGCATTAAATCAGGCTGCAGAACACATATATGATTTAATTTTTTTAATTAGATACCAGTTTTATCTAAGGATTTTTACTTTGGGCGGGGGGTTTTACTTTTCAATTTGGATATCGGGTTTGGGTACCGCGGCCCCGGGAACCATTTATTGGATAACCAACTTCTTCCTCTGCCAGAGGTCACCCCAAGTGGTTGGCTATGTTTGGTGATTTAGCAGGGGCGCCCGGTTCATCGAGTGAGGGCGTGTGAGTGAGTGAGGTGTGAGTGGCGTGCCAGATTTGGAGAGAAAAATAATTAATTTGGAGAGACCCTTTGACCTCCCCAACTGGTCTCTCGACTCATCGCCACGCGCCGCAGTGGGAGGGACATATACAACATTCATTCATTTTACCTTCTCAGAACTTCTCCTCCTTTATTTCCTAAAAAATGACATAGGCTCTGATGGAAATTATTTTCTTCAGAGCCTCCTATGTTGCAAATTTATTATAAATATTATATGACTGTGTTTTGGTAAAACATATCAAGCCACATTTTTTGGGAATTTTACTTTTCATTGGTGTCATGAAAAGTAGTTTTCAACGTACATCATCGTAATCTATATTTTGCTGATTAAAGCTTTATTACTACTAAGACTATGTTATTTCGAGAAAACTGTAGATGAAATAACTCATCCCTCAAATATCTCAGAAAATTGCAATGATTTACACGAAAATTTTAAAATCCAAAAATTCACTTTATTTTCAATTAGTTTTACGAATCTGAAAATATTACTTTTTGTCGTCTCCTGTAATGTTTACATTTTGTGGCTTGAGGGGTTTTACCAAACCACAGTGGGTATCTGATATTGTTTTACAGTTTAAATTTTAGTAACGTTTTCAAATACCACACACTGGCCTGCCATTCATAATAAAAACATGAACACTGACTTTTCTCCCTCTATAATAATGCCCTAAATTAAATTAACTCTGTGAAAAAATATTTTTTGATAATTATTTTCTTCACTTATCTTATGATTGAATAGTTTCTTTAATTAATTTATTTAGTGTGACCTTTTTCATAAATATTGTATTCGTATGTATAAGTACTTTTTGTATTCCGTAAATTAAAAGGCATACAATATATTCGTTTAATTTTCAATGTGTACATTTCTCGGTATTGTTTTTTTGTAGGGGTATTTGAGTTAAAATTGAAGTTTTTTCATAACATTTTCAATATTATTTTTTAATCTTCAATGTATGTAATGTGTGTATTTTCGCCATATTTCTATTAGATAATTTAGGTGCAACTGGATTAAGCTCAGTATAAGCCCATCTTTACTTTTATTGGTAGAATAGAAGTATTCGACCAAATACACCAATTAGTTGAATGGTTTTTTCTTTAATATGCTTCACTATTCTTCACTATTCTTCACTTTGACGGGCTCCGTGGTCGAGTTCTAAGGCTCTCGACTAGCAAGCCAATTCACTTCAGGTTCAAATCTCGGCGTGCGCAATAAAATTTTATTTCGTTAATTTCTGTTATTTCACAATTTATTCATTTTAAATAATATATGATATAAGATACTCTCATTATCGGCCTGGTGTGAGAACAGGGAGGCGTGAAACTAGCCGAGGTTGGTGACCAGATTTCAATAGCCAGGTACTCCCCTCCTTCCTCTTCCTCATCTCTTTCTCCTCCCCACTTCCTTATCCTCCCAACATACCCCAATTTGGGATGCCATTGTCTCACTGACTTAAGACAGTTGGGAACTATTGGGACTCTTGTGCGTTATTTAAGTCTAAAAAAACATCATTGTAGGTTTCTTTCTTCTATTTTATAATGGTTTATGCGACGGAGTTATTCTTCGTTATTCAGTACAAAATTAACAATCCAACTCTCGATAAATAACAAATTATCTGAAATTGCAAATCATAATGTTAAAGTAGATTACCAGTCGTAAAGATATCCTCTAAAAACTTACACCCTTTTATATCTAATGTTTTTTATTGGAGCAGGCTTTTTAATAATAGGAAACACTTTCCTTTTAACACCCTTCTCCCAGCAATAAGCTTATCTCCAATAAAGGGCCTGATTTTCTACAAGTCCTGCGAAAATAACATCGATCGGGATGTGTCCACTCGAATAGGGGCGCATTGTAAAATAAATTTTATTTTATTATGATTGCTAAATCCTATTTGCTACCTTTGTCAAATATTTGCTACCGTTGTAATCCACCTGTTAAATACTTGAAAAGGATCAAATAAATACACCAAATATGTTTTTATTAATATGAACTACTCACGTTTATTATTACCGGGAACCCATAATTTCCATTAGGTTTCTACATATAAAGAGATTTGAATACTGCTATTCCACGGAAACTTTTGCTTGAAAAAAGAGTAAACAGTTATTTTTGTAGTATTTAATATATTATTAAAGGTACTTGCATTGTGTAGGAAGTATATTAAAGTGAGAAAGTAAAAAAATATATATATTACATGTTTTGTAAATGTGATATAAATTAAAGTACAGCGGTTATTGGGTATAAAAATAATTATGCAGTTTTCCGCACGATGTCCATATAAATATGTGGCTACAAAATAGGAAGAAAAATAGTTTTTTTGGGCAAGAACTGCAATTACAAACTCCAGTCATTTTTATGAATTTTCACCTTCTCTCTTAAAATAATTGTCAAAATTTAATTTTTCAAAGTCCACCAGAACTACAGATATCTCTAGGTACGCATGACGTCATATTTATTTTATTTATTTAGTAAAAGATTATACATTTATATACATTATTTAAGAAATGTTTTGACTACCCAACTTGGAGGATTCCCGTGTTAGGACAGTCAAATTAGGATAAGTATTAACATTTTGATAAGTTGTTTGATAAGTATAGAGATTTTATACCTGACCCCTCAAGGGTCAAGTGGTGTCGGGATTTACGGGACCTCTTCAACCGAGGATATCTACCTAGAAAACAGATAAGCCATATTTAATTTAAAGTTTTTGTTTTTTTTTTATTTTCTGTTTTTGTTTATGTATTTTGTTACCGATGACACACATACATTTCACTTTGACTTTGGTTCAAGATTTTGCTTATGATATCCTGCGATAAGCGAGCCTTAAAGGTCTGAGACAGAGGTGTGAAATCGTCGGATCACGACAATAGAAAGAATTGTAATTTTTCTGCTGGATTTTATTTAGGTATTGGAGCCAGGAAAGAGTCTAAAAGGGTCGAGAAGATACACTAAGTGGCATGAATGGCTAGGAAGTGACTAGAGAGACTAAAATAGACTATGATGAGGTGATTTTGCACAGCGGTGCTGCCAAGGTCTGTTATCTATGTGAGGATATAGTGTCAGCGCTCTTTATTAGCAGCAGACACATGTCAGCGCTATATTAGCAGCAGACACATACTTGAACGGATGACGAACCTCGTGCTGGCACTGTTGGTGGACGCGGTGGTCTCTCTTGCTGCAGCAGCTGGTACAGTTCCTTCACCACCTAGGATTCTTGCAACAGAGTCTCCATCTTCTGTCTTCGTCGAACGTCACAGCGGTGCTGCCAAGATCTGTTATCTATGTGAGGATATTGTGTCAGCGCTCTTTATTGGCAGCAGACACATGTCAGCGCTATATTAGCAGCGGACACATACCTGAACGGATGACGAACCTCGTGCTGGCACAGTTGGTGGACGGGGTAGTCTCTCTCGCTGCAGCAGCTAGTACAGTTCCTTCGCTACCTAGGATTCTTGCAACAGAGTCTCCATCTTCTGTCTTCGTCGAACGTCACAGCGGTGCTGCCAAGGTTTTTTATCTATGTGAGGATGTTGTGTCAGCGCTCTTTATTGGCAGCAGACACATGTCAGCGCTATATTGGCGGCAGACACATACCTGAACGGATGACGAACCTCGTGCTGGCACAGTTGGTCTAAATAACAAATGTAGATCCTAGGAAATAAATTGTACAGCGCCCTTGAGGTGATTTTTCACAAAAACAGCTCTCTACAAATTATCCAATTATTATTATTATTTTTATTAAAATGTACCACAGTTTTGTCGATTGACAGTTAAGTCATTCCCACACGAGTTCGTATGAGATCAACAAATCCCAAAATAAATAATCGGTAAGGATTAAAAAAAATGTCTACCTCAGTGTCCACAAAGTGCAACATCGCATAAAATTTGAATGACTGACCCGTCTGAAAGCGGTCTAAGTTCTGTCGAAACCCGCCTATCTGTCACAAGGCGTTGAAGTATTTTATGTTTGCTTAAAGAAATAAATATACCAAATATGTATTTATTAAAATGAACTACTAATGTTTATTATTACCAGGAACCCTTAATTTACATTAGGTTTATACATATTATGAGATTTGAATACTGCTCTTCCACCCAAGCGTTAGTTACTTGTGCTTGGAATAGTATTAATATAGGTATGCGATAGAACTTATGTATGCTGTTCAAAATCATCGTTTGTTATTCGATATGAGCATATAAATATGTATTTTTTTGAAACCATAATATTTTCACTGTAGTTCCTTATTTCGTAATATCTAATGATGTACGTAAATGGGAACTAGTATAAATTAGTAACCATTTCAACCAAAGTGTAATTTCACTGTCATTAGATATTATTTTATGAAGGTTCATTCTGGATCCGTTCCTGGTCGTCATTCTGCCAGAGGTCTGGGTAGAAACTCGTCGAAGTAATTTCCTAATCTTAGGGAGTTCTTTCCTTTTGAGAACTAATTCAAGGATTATTTGCATTGATCCGGTTTCAAATTTAATATTTTAAAATCGATATCACCCCTGCCAAACTTTTTCAACTGACGGCGACGGCCTCATCTTGAATCTTAACCGAAACACCTCGTTTTACAAGACACACGTTTTACGGAAAACAAAAGTCTGAAAATCCAACTAATATCTAATTAGTGTAGTGGCCGAATGCTGGAATATTATGTATCAGTATTTTTAATGAACTAAAAAATAATTTATGATAACGAACGAAAAATTTATGTATCTGTAATTTATTTATAATTACATAGACTTAAACATTATTCAATAACTTTTACTACCCAGACTATTAATTCTTATGGTGATGACACATTACAAATAATATGTCCCACTTTTCTATTAATGTAATAAATACAATTCTTCTTCTTAATCTTATTAATTAAGACTAAATGTTAAGGTTGAACCGGCAGACAAGCAGCCATGTGGCAGATTTCCTGGACTACCTTTTTTAAAACATAACATTGTATTATATACCATGTATGATTTTAAATAAAAAAAAACTAAAAGTACTGAAATAAAATAAATTAACATATTAAATAGATAAATTACAATGTATTACAAAGCATTACTATAATTATGATTTTTTTTCATTAAACGTACTTATATTATTTTTCTTCCAAATGGAATGCTCCATAACTTGTTCTTGCGTACATTGTCTACATTCATAGATATTACTGGTAGATACAGTATCGCCCATACTGATAGTATCAGAATTAGATTAAGTTTGGTGCTCAAATTTGAATAGTACCCATAGGTACCTACTTCACAACTTTCCTCTTCACATCTCGTACCATTCCTCGCTTCCGTCAGCCTCATAAAATACCTCATTTGGGGATACCATAGTCCAACGTTGCCAAGACAACTTAGGACTGTGGCAATTAGACACACTTTTGAAAAATGATATAAAGTCATTAAAAATTATGAAAACTGTCCTTCAAACCTAACCTAACGTAATTTATTTAATCTATTTTTTCATCAAGAGTGTGCGTAAGAGTTGAATTGCCACTAGCATGAGTTGCCCGGTAACTAGTCCAATTGGCTTCTGGACAGTCAGGAGCAGTTGTGACTCTTATTCAAACATAAAAAAATCCGTAATATTACAAATATATTCGTACCGTTTTTTGCATTTTTTTCCTGGTATGTCACCGACATCCCTTTCCTTCCATTTGCATGTTATAAATTGAAACTACTCGCCTAACACTCTAGATATGTTTTATTTTACATATTTGCGTTATAAACAATCACCCATAGTGATTTATTTTGAGGTATTAGATTGCTTTGAGCCACCTCCTTCTTTAGCCAACATTCCTCTAACACACACTACAATATATGGGATAAAATCTGCGAACTATACTGCCTACATAATCTATAACTCTCTTCCAGATATGTATAAAAATGGACAGCATTTAAAATTAAAATAAAAACAAAGTAATGCTTTAGAAGAACTTTTTTAAGTACACTCAAAAACGAAAATACGTCATTTTCTTGTCATGTTTTGTGGTTTATTTGTTTATTTTTCTCTCTTTTCCATCCCCTGTATTTGTAATCGAGCATAAACTATTTTTACCAATGTATAGATAAGTATCTTTTTGTAAATTCCTACCTAGGCTTTCCATGCGTATATCCCTGTTTGTTTATTTTTTTGCTTATTATTGCTTGTTCTCCTTATTATTATTTATTGGACAATTTGTATAGCGCCGCTTTTGTGAGATATCACCTCAGGGGCGCTTTACAGTTGATGCAGGTATTACAAATAATATAAATACAATGAAGTACAGGAACAGGTGACACGAAGATAGAAGATGGATAGTCTACAGCAAGATTCATAGGTGGTAAAGAAACTGGACCAGCTGCTGCAGTGAAAGAGTGCACCGCGTCTACCAACTGTGCCAGCACGAGGTTCGTCATCCGTCTAGGTATGTGTCTGCTGCTAATTCAGCGCTGACACAGTATCCTCACATAGATAACAGACCTTGGAAGCACCGCTGTGACGTTCGGCAAGTCCATCATTCATCTCAATGTAATCTTGTTCCTGGTGATCGTGTTAGTGATGCATTGTGCCCGCAATAAAAGGCGACGGTCGGGACAATAAATTACCCTGGGCTTAGCGAAACACTTGTTATGGCCTTCAGAGTTACCAAGAAGTCCTTTGAAAACATCTGGCGTACCTACAGTTACCGATCCTCGTCTCAATTTCAACTTCAGCGAATTTTGAATATTTTTTAGCAGAATTTTGGATAATTCATTTTTAACACAGTGCACCCTAATCACATTACTATAAAGTTCTGATTATTAATTATTAAGTTAATTTAAAATGTTGATCGACAAATTTTAAAAATAATTGAAATGAAAATAATGAAAATTAAAATAATCGACCACCATAACACAGGCATGTGCCTAGCATGGTGGTCGAAAAATTCCTCAATGCATGTAACTAATAATTTTATTGAATAAAGAAACTTAAAAAAAAAAAAAAAAATTTTAAAGGGATGTTGCCTCATTTCCCTTGAAAATATTAAAAAAAAACACAAAGCAGTTGGACGACGCGAGGACGCGTCCGGCTGCCACGAAGGGCGCTACAATACTCTTTAATCTCCCTTTTTCTATTTTTGTACTGTTTTGAGTGTGAAATTTTGCTATCAAAATTCCTATGTAAAATTGTACATATTAACTCCCACCTATCTATTGTAATTTCCTCCCGTCCTTATATGAGTTTTGTACCTCAGCGGGATTGATTGGTGTACCTATCAAATTGTTCTAATTATTTTAAGATAACGCATTGTGTGTTATTTGTGAAAGTACCATACGATAGAAAACATTATGAAACAATATCCCTCTTGGATTAGCGCGCATAATATAATATTGAATTGATTATATTATCATATCGTATTTCATTTGGGTTTATATCGAGGAACGAATAAATCACAAACAAGTCCTTGGGGAAAATTCAGATAATACCTGGAAGTAAGTTGACCCGACCGAGTTTTAACAATGGGAGGACATAAACTAACAAATTTCCTGAAATTTATTATCGCAACCCCTGTTAAGTACTAAAAGTACAATCTACTTTATTAAAGGCTAAACACCAACAAAAGCAATACCCGACTGAACTGAACACAAACTGAAGAACCTTTTAATTCAAGGATGAAATCAGGTAGGTACACTAATAATAATTGTTTAGATTCGCGAAGTTTTTAAAAATATGAAGAGTGTTATCAATTTTTAAGACCCTCTGGGTTTTATGTAAAGTGCTTTCGTGACTGATGTTTTACCTTCCTAATACCAAGTTCCATGATAAAGCTTTGTTGGAAAGATTAAAATTATATAAACGTGGCCATATTTTCAAGAATTCTATTAAAAATGTCTGTTAGAAATAACTAAGAGAAATTTGGAACAAGAGTATGGCATGTGACTATATTGAAAGTACTCACAGTTCTCAGGGTGATGTCACTGGTTTTATAAATGTAATGGCAGTTCCAGTTCACTTTGGCACATCACAAATCACAACGCCCTTGTGTGGTTTTCCCGACTCAATGAAGATTTGCATAACAAGGTTAGCGGTGATGTAACCCGTGCAAATTTGAATTTTACACGAATGAAGTTTTAACGAAAAATACTGCACAGCGATGTAACTCATTAGAAGGTTACTATTGCACTAACGAAGTTTGGAAGAAGAATACTGTACAGCGATGCATTAGAAGGTTATTGTTGCACTAATGAAGTTTTGAAGAAGACTACTGCACAGCAATGTAACTCATTAGAGGTTTACTATTACACTAACGAAGTTTTGAAGAAGAATACTGTACAGCAATGCATTAGAAGGTTATTGTTGCACTAATGAAGTTTTGAAGAAGAATACTGCACAGCGATATAACTCATTACAAGTTTACTATTGCACTAACGAAGTTTTGAAGAAGAATACTGCACAGCAATGTAACTCATTAGAAGTTTACTATTGCACTAACGAAGTTTTGAAGAAGAATACTGTACAGCAATGCATTAGAAGGTTATTGTTGCACTAATGAAGTTTTGAAGAAGAATACTGCACAGCGATGTTACTCAGTAGAAGCTTATTATTGCACTTATGAAATTTTGAAAAAGAATATATTCATAGCGATGCATTAGAAGGTTATTATTGTACTTTATTTGCATTTTTATACTGAAAAAATTTACACCAAAAAAATAAAAACACAACCCTTTTTAATTAAAAATACGGTTCAATCACTTTATTTCTATTAGATTTTTTTTAACAAAATTCTTTTCACATATATTATAAAGCTCTAAACAAAAAATTCAATAAAATCATGCAAGTAATGAACATAAAGAATAAAGGCTTTTCACCTCCGGAGATACAAATTAAGTCACTCACAAAGATAAGTTCAAATTGAATGTAGGGTTAAATCGGCCACAAATACATCAAGTGAACAAAGTACCTTGTGGTTGTGGTGTTTTTTTTGTATTATTTTCATATATAGACGGCTTCCGTGGTCGAGTGGTAAAGCTCTCTAGGTAAATTGTATTAATTAGTTTTATTTCACAAATTATTCAATTAAGAGGAAACCCGGGCGCTGAGAAATTTGAACAATAGGTATTTTAAAAATCACTTGCTATTTCACTCTGCTCAGCGAGCGCGCTATCGATGTGTAGGTACCCACCCAACTAAGAGTGTGTGTGTGCATGTTACGCTCGCCTATTATTATTACTACCGCCCCGCATCTCCCGTCTTCGTCCTTCGTCATATGTCATGTATCTTTCCGACTTATTTCTCCGTTACTGTTTTTGTCTCGGCGTATAATCTCGGCGAAATGGATTTTGATAGGAATTTCACTATCATTTAAAGATTTTCTTCCGAAAGGTTTACACACTTAATTTATAAATATGTATTATATGTATTTATAAAAAGTAGAGGAAAGTCATTGTGTAATCAAGTGATTTAAAATATATTTTCGGGCGCTTAAATTGCTAACGCTGGCTAAACCTTGTGAGATACATCAAAATAATGTACTACTAATTAATTGTATTGCTCTTACTTACTTGATCGGTCAGTGGCTGAGTGGGCATCGCGTTTGGGTCCCACCCGGGCGTCCCATGTTCGATTCCTCGGCTGGCTAAGTTCTCCATCACAACACAAGCAATACCTTCCGCTTAGTGTGGTGGTAGTAGGAGTTTTTCAAATGTTAGGTTATTCGTAACCAGGGAATGTTTGTCTTTCTTTTAAAAAGTAAAAAAATCTTACTACCCATATAGGTACACCTACTAAAATATGTAGGTGCGTACATTTGAACTGCCTCCGTGGTTGAAGGGTAAGGCTCTTGGCTACGAATCCGCAGGTCGCGGCGTGCGCAAGTAAATTTTATTAAATTAATTTGTGTCGTTTTGCTAAATTTATCAATTAAAAATAATATAAAATACTTGTTTGGACAGATAGTTATCTATTTTGTTTATCAAAACTTAACTAAACCATTCAAGTTGTTTGAGACAGGGAAAAGTATTAAAATAAAATATTTATTTTTTATTTTAGTAAAATTCCTGAAATCAACAGGTTTTAATTCCCTTGCGATGTTTATTTGGCCAAAATGACCAATTTTTACCACATAAACATCGCAAGTGACCAATTTTTGATATAATATTGCAATTTTTTGTTCACTATTTTGTTTTACGAATCTTATTATTGTGTTTTGTTAATAGAGCCAACGCCAATGCCATTCGTTGAAATTTTGAAAATGACATGAAAGCCATAATACCCTTGCCAATCACCACACTGCAAATCGGATGGTGTGGAGGAAACCTCCATTTTTTTCCACTCTACCTCCAGACATGTCGGGGTTCTGAAAATCGGATCATGAGTAAAAGTGAACTAGTATTTAAATATCCATGTAACTCGAAAATAATAGAAAATGTCATGACTAAACGGCGCAACTTTTCCTACTGTGTTTTGTTATAACAGATCACCACGCAAATGGCATCTTTTTAAAAATATATATTTAAAAAAAAGTTGAAGATTTTTTGACTTTCATGCTAGGTACATGTCCGTGTTACGACCAAATTCTGTATCGGGTTGCTACAAGGTTTTGTTATAATACTAGTCCAAATAAGTCGCGTCTCAACTTGAGCGCGCACATACAATAGTCAGGTGGCTTCTTGCTGCTAACTCATCTCAGTCGCGTCGCGACTTGAGCGTGCGTTTAGACTGGTCTCCCGATCCGGCCTGCCCCGCAACTGGCGGACCGATGCATATATCGCCAAGACCCGGACAATCCTCACCCCCATAAACCCGGGCACCCCTGCTCAAGTCACCAAACGTAGCGAACCACTTGGGGTGACCTATGATAGAGGTTATCCAATAAATGGTTCCCGAGGCGGCGGTACCCATAATCACCTCCCAAATTGAAAATTATTGTAGTACTTGACGTATACAAATTGAATTTGGTCCAATTTTAGTAAGATCGGCAAGTATGGTATACTCGAAATAAGTCACTAAACCAAAAAAAAAACTAATAAAATAAATCAATAACTCGGGAAAAGACAACACTAGTGCACCGACACAATTCGATTTACTACGCTACATCACTTTGCTGTATATTTATTTGTCGAAATAGAAGTTAAATAACAATATAAAATAAATAGATAAATTAAATAGCAAACTTCCATCATAAAAATGTGTAAACAAAAAAATAACACAGAATATCAAGAATTTTACAAACTCATGAAAAATGAAAATCAATTTATTACGCCAATCTTTTAAAGAACTCAAATGCAAAACCATTATATTTACCAAGCCATAAAAAAACTACAATAATCTCCCTTCCGAATTGCGCTGTATTACGAACCAATAAGAACAAATAAATAAAATCAAACCTTTTTTTCAAAAAAAAAAAAAAAATATATATATATATTATTATATATTTTACACATAACATAATATTATAACATTGAATCTAAGTAAGAATCGTGGCTCCCTTATCAGGCACAAGAGCTCCTCTTTTGTGATAAGGTATACATGACCAATTATGAACCTTAATATTATATTTTGCAAAATATGTATATATTAATGTAACCCATATGATGTATATTAAAATAATAATAAAAAAAAATTATATATATATACATTATAGGTTTTTGAAGAATTATAATATTTTGCTAGTTACCCAAAAGTTATTTTTAAAAAAATTATCCATTTGAGTGTTTTGTATCCATATTGGCAATACGGAACGAAATCACCTCGGAGTTGGTCTGGCCGTAACGGATGTTTTTTTTACAGATATTATTTTACGTAAACATATGAAATTAAAGTAAGAATATCGGAATACTTCACCAAGCAAACACAAAAGTGACCAAACGGAAAAAATAAAAAAAAAACATCGATTACTCGGGACAACACAACACTAGAATATCGAATATCGATTTATGACTACGTGACATCACTTCGCACAAATACATACGTATTTATCTAAACCCTGTCCCCCCGACCATTACCTCCCGAATACTGAGCGAAAGGGACACATGCAGCTCGGGCTACAAATACCTAAATGAAATCTTCAAAATCGAGGTTTTGTATTCCCCATTTTTCTCCTCCAAAAGTTAACCGATTTTCATTTTTTTTTACCTACTACATAAGAAGAAACTATTCTATGTCGGACCGTTTTGCTTTTTTTCAAAATATATTGTCTAGTTTGTAGACCGAACGTCTTTTGACTGCGTTTAAATCAGACAATTTTATTGATTTTTGGAAGGTCATTACTTCTATAGCAATTTATCAAAAAAAAAACAAAACGTACCGATACGCAAGTCGCCAATATCTATTTTATGTTAAAAAATATTTGCTCTAGGGTTAAAATCCAGAAAGATAAATGGGGACTACGTTTGTATGGAAAAATCAACGCCCGGTAACGTCTTAAAATAATATATATTATATTTGCAGCCCGTCCCAAAGTGGAACATACTCTCAGTATAGCCCTGGTGTAAGACCACCATTCAGAAATTAAACCTTGCTTGAAATGGCTTTGGCCGTGTTTGGTGACCAAATCTGAATGGCCAGGTACCTTCAGCCTCAAAATATACTCCAATTGGGGATGCCATAATCTCACTGTCTCCTGACATATTATATATAACCCGTCGAGTTTGATAGTGGAACTAACTTTTATCAAAGAGGTATATTGCTAGATTCCATACAGACTTAAACCTTCAAGCCTCGAAGGGACATTACTATCCACAAACATCACATTCCATTATAGCTTTTGAAGAACAGATCTGACCGGGGCGTAAATACATTATAAAAGTTTTTTTCTATAATGCGTGGATTTGTGATACGTTTGCCATAGGAACGATAAGTAATTATTCTTTGCAGTTTGTATCAAATATTTATAATTTAAAATTAAACAGTAACTTTGTAAACATCACTTATAGGTAAATACTTAATGCCGACCGGGTTTCGCTACAACCGTAGCCTCATCAGGGCAGTATAATACTAAAAATCTAAAAATTAAATTAACATGTGTAGATATCACGGTAGGTGGACAGTCTGAGCTACAGTGGATGAGGTGCTCTTTGTCAATAGTCCACCTATCCTTACCTCTTCCACTGTAGCTCAGACTGTCCACCTACCGTGATATCTACACATGTTAATTTATTTTTTAGATTTTTAGTATTATACTGCCCTGATGAGGCTACGGTTGTAGCGAAACCCGGTCGGCATTAAGTATTTACCTATAAGTGATGTTTACAAAGTTACTGTTTAATTTTAAATTATAATGTCACATCACAAAGTAACCGCTTCATATGAACAAATATTTATACATTATTACATGGATAAAATTTTTTTAAATTGTCAAAGTGCATCAAAGTTCGTGAAAGTTAAAAAAATATTTATATTTTTTTAATATGTATATGTAAAAAGTAAAGTGACCATTTTACTACTTATTCCATATTCAAAAGGAATATGTTTTAAAAATATCGAAATATTTTAAAATTATGGACAAATATTTATACATTATTAGATGGATAAATTTTTTTTAAATTGTCAAAGTGCATCAAAGTTCGTGAAAGTTAAAAAAATATTTATATTTTTTTTAAATTGTCAAAGTGCATCAAAGTTCGTGAAAGTTAAAAAAATATTTATATTTTTTTAATATTTATATGTAAAAAGTAAAGTGACCATTTTACTACTGATTACATATTCAAAAGGAATATGTTTTAAAAATATCGAAATATTTCAAAATTATGGACATCCCATGTCAAAATGTCCTGGCAAGTTTTTTCTTTAACATTTTCGTGTTTGATATTGAAAATTTATTTTTTAGAAAGATTAATGTTTTTTTCAAAGGCAAACATTTCAAAAATAATTTAATCTTGTTTCTAAAATAATATTTCTTTTAAAGACAATTTTAACATTAAGTTTTATGTAGCACATTTTAGATACATCAGAAGCATTCCGAAATTCCAAGAAAATTCACCATTTCGTTGGGACTTGTTGGTAAAAATATTTAAAAACCTGAAGGGTTAAGTTACATTTATTTATAATATCGATAGTACGACTCTTCACTGCTCACGTAAACAAATTAAAATAATCACATTAGCGGCTCGCGTAGCTTTTGCTAAGTTTATTTCAACACAAACACGTCGTCTGTCGTATTAATTTTCATCCTAATCGAATTTGGCCTTACTTGAAAGGGCGGAAAGTTGACTGATCATATTTTGGATAATTAGCTAAAGTTGGCTTATGCTACGGGATGCGAATAATCAAGTTCAATATGATGTACCAACTAACCATGTTAGCTTGAATTCCACGTTAGTACGAAAATGTTTTATTGAATAACACGGGAATATTACGGTCCTTTCAGGGCGCCTCCTTAAGAAACCATTTTAAAATCATATCACACCTTTCAAAGTTCCATGATCCGTGATATAAATACTTTAGAGAGCCTTGTATCAATTACTCGAAAGCTGAACAAACGTACGTATAAGATACGTTACGATGAGTGGAATTTTACTTTTTATCTTTTTTTTACCTTTTGTGTGAAAATTCGTTTTACATGATATTTACTAAAGGAATCTAAGTTTGTTTTTGCTCGTCGTCTATCCTCGTAGTCTGGCGTTAATATAAAATAAGACGTGCAGCACGTGCGGAGAATTACCGAATTTCAAGGCTTTGGTCAAAGTACATTGTATTTTACCTTGTTTATTTGATTTTTAAATAATCGAATATTTCGAATACAAAAATAACAATCTCGTGTATCAAAATTACGCTTTTGTGCAATTTTGACCATTTATTTTTTTTATTTAATATATATAATTGGGTACAGGATGTTATATGAGTACATAAAAAATATATGTATATTACAAAATATATTTATGTTCGCAATCTCACCAATGAAGAAACTGGTTCTTGTGCTTGGTTAGAGAGTTTTTTTTTATTTTTTTTTATTAGTATAAAAAGATACACGAATTACATTACACAATATTGAATACAGTACAGTTATTAATTACATAATATAAGTATTTGATGTACCCCCATAAATAATCAGGGCTTGTGTGTATGGGGGTGCTGTTATATTGGTTTATATTTGATATGATTCAGTTCAACTGTTCGGAATACTTTTTAAGGTGGCTTTTGAATTCGTTTATATTTGCATTCATGTTTCTAATTTTTTCTGGTAATGAGTTAAAAAATTTAACCCTGAAATATTCATGGTTGAAATTTCATATTGTTTTTTTTACATTTAGGAGTAGGAAGTATGGACGTTTGTCTAAGATTTCTGTTATTTTTAAAGGGTGCAATTTTATTTTGAATATTGTTTTTATAAATTTGTAATGTTGCATGGTAGAAGTATAATGCACTTAATTTTCTGACCTTAAATTGTTTGAATAAAAGTTCGAATAGAATAAAAGTTACACTAATTATAAGAAAAATAGAATACCATTATGCTATAGGTAAGTATATATATAGTATTTAATTATTGAAGACAATATTAGCGATTTCTAAACGAAATTCTGAAACAGAAAAATCAGAAAAGGATACGGTCACATCTAGGACTCGAACCCAGGACCCTTGCCTTGCCGGGGCACCGCTCTATCACTGAGCTAATGGGACCCTATCCGCTTTGGTCACTTTTAACTGTATCATACTTCGAATAAGAAGTACCAACAATGTCTTAATTTTTTCACCGCACATTATTTAGTGGCAACAATCTTTATGGACCATTAGCTCAGTGGTAGAGCGGTGCCCCGGCAAGGCAAGGGTCCTGGGTTCGAGTCCTAGATGTGACCGTATCCTTTTCTGATTTTTTTGTTTCAGATTTTTGTTTAGAAATCGCTAATATTGTCTTCAATAATTAAATATTACAATTTGAGGTTTTACTCAATAAAATTATTCCAAAAAATAAATATATATAATAGTTAGACCATGTTTTTGTGTGTGTATAGGTTATGACTGTGGATAATGCAACAATTCTTTTAGATGTATGCAATTAAGCAGTCAGTCCGAGACAGTTTGATTTTTTGTATTTTATTTTTATTTTTTATGAACTCTACTTAGATTCAATTTTCTTTTAATTGATAAAAGATAATTTTAATTTCACCATGTCGCTTTTTCTTGTTATTTATCCAATAAGACGCTTTGGGAACACGCAAAAAATTATCGATATTTTTTTCTAAAATGAAATACAATTTTTGCTAGGTTTCTGAAAGTCACGCGTTTATCAAGTCAACACAAAATAAATAAATATACGCACGGGTCTTCCTAAGATTTCACATAGAAAAATTGAACGAAAACTAATAAAAATGCTCGAATCGGTACTATTACCAAACCACTCAATTTCTCAAATCGAGAAACAAAGAAATCAATTCTCGGAAAAACGTACGCATTTCGTGCAAAAAATATCCCTGGATCCACCTTCACGATCAGGGTACATAAATAAAGATTTATTTGTAATGAAATTTGTGCTTTTCTCTTGTTATCGATGGTATAAAATACTACAGATTGGACCTCAACATACTAAAGGTGTAATATGATATAGGTAAGGCTTTAATTTCGGTTTTGATTTCAGCTTTTCTTTATTTTTTTCGTTACATTGCAAATATATTACATGTTGTTGTATATCATCCCCTTAGCGTGCCCATGTAGAGTTACGCTTTTATTTTCAATACACATAAAATGTAAACAATTAAATAAGTTTTTTTATATGTATAAACTTTTGTTTAAAAGACAAGGTATTTATTTATGCAAAGCACAAAGAAAAACAAATTATTAGCCTGAAAACCAATGAAAATTAAAAAAATAAATGCCGCCGACGGGAATCGAACCCGCAGCCTTCCGATTGCCAGTCTGGTGCACAGTCATTATACTACATCGGCTTATTTTAAAACGCGTAATAATTTAATAAATACTAGTATTTTATTCAACAATTATTGCTTATTACATTTTTTTTATTATACGTGCTGATAGAAGTTTCCCTATTCAAAAATAATCATGGGCATACAATGCTCAAAAGCCGTATGTATTCAATATTGGAAGCCTATGTAAAAAATAGTATTACAAAATACACGAAGAACCGTTGCAAGCGCCTCCGCGCGTTCGATTTAATCCGGGCCTAGTTCATTTCCCCAACGCGCCTGAAAATATCGACCAGGTGATGACCACTGCACTGCATTTCTAGAGAATGATGTATTTTGAAGAGTGTAATTTTTTTTCTTTGTTAGGTGGTATTTTTTTCCACGATTTTGTAGTGCACAAATTTTTTACCTATTCTTTGCTAATGAAAGAAAATTATAATATAAAATAATGCAATGTTTAAATATTTATCTGGACAAAAATCACGTCCTGCTTGACAACAAGGAACCTTAGCGGTTCAATGATAATTCTACACACCTTTAAAAAATTATATTTAAATCATTAAATGCGACGTTTTGCTATGTAACGTATTAAATTTATTTTTTTGGTTTCTTCACTTTTCGTGACTTTATAATATATTTTTAAATGTTTGTGGAATTTTAATTTTGATGAGTTATCCGGTCACCAATATAAACATAACACTTATAACAATGTAATTCCTATAATTAGGGGTTTTACCAAAACACTTCCACGCAAGTTTTTACGTCATAAAACAATTAAGACAAACCTGTTATCATTAAGAGGGGAATAATAACAAAGTGCCTTAAAAATTGATTTTATAAGAAAATCGGTTATTAGGTACCTAAAATATTTATTAATTTATACGAGCATATATATAGTTTTTACATATGTTCTCACTTATGAGAGAACAATTCAGTTATAAAAAATCAGTCAATGCACATAACAATTAAAATCTACTCAGATATAGGATAGATTAATTTGCAAACATCTAAAAAAATATTCAAAACAAAATAGAAATACAAAATTATATAATAGCTAACTCAAATGACAAATAATACAAAGAGAGGCAGGATACAAAAGAGACACAAATAGAGATATAAGAGACACAAGTAAAGACACAAGTCAGGGGCTTAGGATCGCAGAGGTTTAACTACAAAAACTGTTTTTTTGAATTGAGCTTAGATTCGGTAATGCCATAATCATATTTATTAGTGACACGAAGATCTATCTCATGCATACAGCCGTTTAAGAAAAACAGTATGGCATATCAGTTAGGCATATGAGCGTGCTAATATTATTTGCGTTTATCTCAAAGCTATGATTTTGTAGATAGACCCCTGGGATAACCCTCCAAGTAATACATAATTTGATTAGCGTAACATGTTTTTTAGCAACAACATTTTTTCTGAATCCGTATAAATTATCGACGAAAATGTCTACTTCAGTACACTTTATCTTATTACATAGTCAACACATTTGGGTGAGAGGGCTAAAATAGGCGATATCATTTTTAAATATAATATTCAGGTGGAACATGCTATGGCATCTTTAACAATGGGCATTGGGAGCATTTATTTCAATATTAGCAAAACATAATGAAGCATCATGATGACCATGAGTTAATTTGCGTAAAACGTATCAGATTGAAGTGAATTAATATTGAAGTATTCAAGACGTACGTCTAGTCTAAGTTGGTCTTGTAGACCACATTTTAAAGATAGCAGACTTGTCATTTTTTAACCGATTCTACAATGTTTTCATATTGGCAGTAACGCGGATTCCAAATAATTCTTCAATATTCAAGTTTACTTCTAATTAAGGCAATGTAATGGGTTAGAATTGATTGATGGCCTTTGAAAGGTTTACATATTCTGTGAATAAATCTCAACGTTTTATGTGATTTTTACATTAATGTGTACACCAAATATGAACAAAGAATCAATGTGATTACCTCACTTAAGTAATTCACTTTCAAAGAATATGATTATTAATAACATGGGAAAAATTCTTTAATAAATCAATAACGACATACCACATATAAACCCCGTAATAATCTCGAACTCCGAAACATTAATAAAAACTTGCAGAAATTGATAAAAAACATTATAAAATTTTATTAACTTTTAATTTATTTAAATATTATATTTAAGAAGTACATATTAATTTTATGTGGGGCTTATCTTGCATGTTCTTAATCTCTGTCTGCTTCTGTTTGTGAAGCAGCTTGAATATTAAAAAAGAGGAGTAAGAACACTTTCAGTAAGCGAAGGCAATAACAAGACTGTAAATCACTCAGTAGTTCGTAGGTGACAAAATGCGCTCAGTCTCAAACTTTCCAACTATCATTTACGACACGTGATTTGGGCACCTGAGTGAAATAATTATTATTCTCAGATTTAATCTTACTTAGGAAAATTCAGGAAATCAGATTTGGCTGAGGTATTTTTTGAGTTAAAACTTTTCTCATTTTATTAAGGCCGATAAATTTTCAAACAGCTTTAATTCTAAGGCTTTTTTAACTGGCATTTTGTGTGATTCTCTATATGTAAGCAAAATTGTAATAGAACGTTGAAATCACAATTTCTTTTGGTTTGCGAATAACTCGATAGATTTTTTGTTTTTGTAGTATTAAAAATAAATTTACTGAATTGTCGCATCTATAACGCCATTTGTTTTTTATTCTTCAATTGTACTAATATACAAATCAAATAACCTAAACATACTGTTAAACTGAAAATTAATATGTTTACATAATCTACGAATAAAATTATTGTTACGAATAAATTTCAATAATTCAATATCCTTTCCTTTATTAAATTCATTATTCATTCTAAAATTATTTATTTTTGTGGTATTAGTGCCAACATTTGGGATAGCATTGCTGGGTCAATTTTTACACATCTGCCCTGATGATGGATACAGTAATTCTATCCGAAATTTTGGCTAAAATAAGGAGGTAGCGCAACACAGCATAATACCTGAAAAATAAATCACTATAATATTCTTGGCCGTGAAAATCTCAAATCATAAACACACAATATTCATTCATATTAAATCGTGAGTTCCGATGGCAAAAAATACTTTGATAAAACAGAAAAACATTTTTTAACTTTAAAATTTTTTTGTTAAAAAATCCTCCATTAATAACATTATTTTTTTACATTAGATCCACACAGAAGGCCGTGAGGAAAAAAATTCCCTCCGTGTCTATTTCATCTTTGTGGATGCTGTGTGGAGGGACTTTTGATTGAAAGAAAGGAGAAAAAGTTTTAAGAAGAATAAATGTATGAGGGATGGGTAGGAACCTTGTGGTCAGTGCGTTCAGAACGTATGAATCCATCCATCCCACTGCAATGCAAAGCGATGGGTCAGGAGAGTCCGACTGGAGAGATAAAAACATCTCCCTCAACCAGCCTTTAATGATTCGGCCCGCCACGCAGTTGGTGGGCAAACGCCGAGACCTCATCAAACCTGCTGAGTCAACAAACGTAGCGAACAATTTGGGTGACCTATGGCAGGGGTGTTGCTTATCCAATAAATGGTTCCCGGGGAGGCGGTACTCATACCCGCCTCTAAAAAATGCATGATTCATCGTGTATTTGTGTGATCCTATTACCTTATTATTAATTATTATTTTTTTTATATTTGATTTGTTGTATTTTTTTGAATATTCAAATCAAGAAATAATAAAAAATAAAAGAGATAATAAACTGAACCAAACATTTCTTCAAATTAATTTCACTATTTCCCAACTTTCGACATCTTCTTTTGTCGACCAAAAAACATTTTGTTCGTTCACATTAAATATTTTACCGATGCAAGTGTGAAGATTCCTTAAAATTGAACTCATGATATTGAACGAAGTTCTACTTGACAATGATAACTTTCCCAATAAACGGAAGGTACGTTTTTTTTATATTATGTACTTCATTTAGTTGTGGTCGTCGCCACTTATTTTCAAAATACCACACGGTAGATCAGATATTCTAGCACATAGCCTGACAAGAGCAATGGTGCTATTGAATGAAATTTCTAAAACAATAAATATATTTAATTACTTTTGTTTATTATTATTACAAATGTAATTACAATGTTAAAATCAGAAGTGGTGTAAATAGGTAATCATACAATAAATAAATAAATAATTATAATTTTGATCAACTTTAAAAATTCAAAACATATTCAGAATTGGTTCAGAACACAAACCTAAAATGCATTATTTAAAACAAAATTTTATTTCCGTCTTTGTTGCATCTTTGGCAGACTTTTGTATTTGTGTCCGAATATTTAAGACCGGAACGACACGACTATGCAATTCCATTCTGCTGTTTTGCTTCTTTACGAGTCCTACGAAATGGACTTACGAAATTTCCAAACTGATAAGCGAATGTTAATTTCGTTTCTCATTTCCATAATTATCCCCACTAAGGTGTAATAGTCTCTAAAGTGCTTAAGCGGTCCGTTCTCTCCCCAGTCATATTAGAGATCGTGTTAATATCGTTCAAAATACGTTTTTTTTTATTATTACAAACTTATAATGGTATAAGTTTTAGATTGTATAAGTATCAGCACTATTTTGCATGTGACTAGAGAAGGAATATGGGATATTTGAGATATTAGGACATTAGTATATTATTAGGATGGTAGTTTCGGTCACTTTATAATGCTGTGTATAGACTGTTATGGTGACAAGATTAACTATTCAGTAAGGTAGGTAGATCTCTAGGTCTTCAGTTGATATAGCACACGATCCTGTATCAAGGTCAGAGATATTTAACATTACAAGAGACGAGAAATTTGCCTCCTGGCCGCTCATTCACTCAATATACTCTTTTTCAGTATAATATTTACCGTGATTATTGTGAAATCGTACTTTCATTTCAACAGAATAATTACAACAAACTGGCGCAGCCGTTTTTTAACAATATCTTCGCAGCCGTGACCGTTTTTCACAAAAGTATGTACCTACAATTACTTTTCTTGTGGCAACGTGTACCACTACTGATGGTGTGTACCTTATAATAATTTATACATTTATTTAAGTGCACATTGTACAGCTAATTAATAATGATACAAGGTTACAATTGTTTTGGGCATCACATCATTGGGAGAAAAAATAGTATCCCTGATATATTAAAATCTTGTTAAAAATGTGACATCAGACCATTTCCTAATAAACTCTCATTATTTTCATAATATATCGGAACATGTTCTTATACAGTTGCGTTTATCGTGTTATTATATAATGACGAGATGTGAAAATATAAGAATTTTTATGATCACGTGTTCCCACGTCGCTATAATACATCCTTTTTCACTTACTACTTTATTAGGAAATCTGTCAATTCGTTCGTTAAAGGCCCGTTTTTTCACAGGAATACATATAATTTGAAGAGATTTTTAATAAAATTAACATTATTTTATATCAGTAGGTTTTCTCCGTGCAGAAAAGGTTGCTTAGCATTGTACATTATTTAGACCTAGATTGTACGTTTGCTAAAACCCTTTGGACACGATAATGGAATTTCATAGACTAGTAACAATTATGCTAACCATCAACCTATAAGGGCTTAATTGTGTACTGCGTAGGCAGGTACTAAATTCATGAAGTTCTTCGGTGTGTGAAAGGATACATTTCGAATAACTGGTTTAGTACAGATTTTAAAACGCATCCATATTTAATAAATGTAGCCATACTTCACGGTACACGGTTCGTAACTGTTTCAAAATTGATAAAAAAAATTGGAAATTGCTTTAATTCTTCCAAAAATGTGGTGAGCGGATTATTTTTGTATATTTCTTTGATAAATATTATTTTAAACATCCAGCACTCGATTTGTTCTATCGTCCATCTCTCATTTTGCTTGCTCTACATATACTGTATATTAAATCAGTTGTCTCATAAAAGTTTTATCCCAATAAAGTGTTGAAAAAGTCTGCATCCAACGTACATTAGCGTAACATTATTTTTTGCTTATTCGTAGCCAAAATCAAATATTTTCCTAAATTTATTTACATAAATAAGTAGGTAGCGCAACACGACATAATACCACAAAAGTAAATCACTTTAATACTTTAAGCTATAAAAATCTCAAATCCCACCTGATAACTTTGCTTTTATGTAAATCAGAACATACGTTTTTGGCTCCAATAAAAATACAACAGTTTTCTTAAAATGTTAATACAAGGATTTGAAATGAGCTAAAATCTTCCTTACAACACTCTTAGAAGACATAATTAGGGCCTAGTTTGAAAACTTTCAGAGTCTTCCTTCAGGCACTGATTGAAACGTTTAACGTTTCGTTAGCGTTGGAGTAAAGAAACATTGTTAAAATATCTTCTAACTAAAGAGAAAATACATCCAAGGGCTTTCGAGAACAATATACAAATACAATTTCCTCCTTCCAAGCATCTTATTACTTGAACAGACGAGGCTTGTGTAGAATGGACTGGAAATTTGGCAATATTATACGGCGGAATAATAAGAACAAGCAAGGAAATCTGAATAGTTCACTCAGTATAGACTGTTTCCTTGTTGTGCAGCAGGTCGTTACCTTCGTTGAAGAGTGGTGAGTTCCTTAGTATAGACCTGGGTATCGATTCTCCAATTCAAGTCGGTCGCAATCACTGTAGAAAGTATATACATTGATCGACGTTCTTATTCTCGAGTCGCGTCGAAGGTACATTTTTACATACGTCAAAAGTCATTCCACTCGAACAAACTCCACTAGTGTCGGACCACTCGAGTCGAGTGACTTCCTCGAGAATCGAGGCCCAGTGATCGGCAGAACACGGCTCGCGAGCCGCATGCGGCTCTTTGCGTAGGCGTTTGCGGCTCTTCATAAATCTTATATCCAATTTTGCCTCCACTCAACCAGCTTCATGAAATGGAACCGCCGAACGAACTTTGACTCAATCAGCATCGTTGTGGCAAAATCAACTCTTGTATAGCTAGATTTTCACTAATTGTTTCATTTATTATTTCATGGTGTTTTCACACAAACGAAGTATTTTATTCCATAAGTCCAAACTTAAACTTTAAGGCGCACAATTTTTACACTCATGCTGTGGATTTTTCCTCTAGAGCATTAGACCTCCCTGGCTTATAACCTGGCTAACCATATTCTGGCTTAATAAAAAACTCATACATGTAAAATAATAATGTGAAAGTTATTTGTCTGAGTATGTGGTTATTTCAGTGTTAAAATTTGGTTATCACCATATAATTTCGCCCGGATACGAAAATATTCTAGAGAAACGGTTTTTTTTTTCTCAGAAATTTCTTAGCCACCCTCCCTCTTCCCATTAAATGGCTCGCTGATTTTGAAAATTTTGATTTAAAAAAAAATCTTTCAGTTTGGTTAGGTATTTAGGCTCTAAATCCAAAGACTTTAATAACGGGAGTTTGCTCGACGCTCACATATTTAATTACTTCTGATGAACGTTTTACTCAAACCTCAAATGTTTCCAGAGTGATCACTACGGATGTAAGTTATTTATATTTAAGATTAATAAAAACCGGACCTTACCATTAAAATATTTCATTTAAAATGGTTTAAAAAACATTTAACGTTTTTCAACTGTAATATTATTTGTAAGCACTAGATTTAAATAAACCCCACGGAAAGATCGATTTTTTAGGCCTGCTAGGGCAAAGCCAACCGTAGGTCCATTACGCTGGGCCGCACGCCAAATATTGTTTTTACACGACTTCATCACTTATGTCGTTAAGATTCCCATTTTAGTATAGAGATTTGATAGTTCAAACTACAATAATTTAATTAATTAATACCGTAATCACGGCCGCTAGTCGCATATTGTTGTGCATGGCTTCTCCACTTATGTCGCTAAGACTTTATTTTAGGATATTGTCTCGTCTTAAAATGTGATCAATACGTAGGTGTAGCAGCAGAAACTCATTCAGCGAATTTAAAAGAAGATTCGGCAATTGGGAATTTTTGTTTACCGACATCACTTCTGTCATTAATATTTATATGCACGCTGCAGTTGGTCTCTGAGTAATTACTATATTTAAAAAATCGGGAATGTATAGGAGTTAGGTTCTTTGAAATTAAAAAAAAAGATTCCGGAGTTCAAAACAAAATAGTTCCAATATGTTTTAACCACAATTGTAGGTCAAAAAATATAGCAGTAAAATTTTTATTTGGAATTGTACAGCTAGTAGATCTGTTTTCTTTTCTCGCTTCAAACAAACATTTCAACCAGCATTATATCAAACTTTATTGTTCATAACTGGCTTTCTGGGCAATTAAAACTTCACCATTAATAATTTGCCAAATGTATAATTAACTGTGACATTTAAATAAAATGTATATTGTCCAAGAGAGAATTGATATATTTTTTTATTATTATCAAGTTCAATTTCCAGAACTCCAAGTTTTTTTTTTATTATTGATGATATGATTATAACATTTACAAAAAACAATAAATTTATGAACAGGTACAGCTGTTTGTGGTGTTCATCAAACTGTGATGAAGCCACTCAGGAGATCTATGTTTATTACCTATGTGTAAGAACCAAGATACAATGAAAATAAAATTATTTCTTCATATGAAGCGGTTACTTTGTGATGTGACATTATAATTTAAAATTAAACAATAACTTTGTAAACATCACTTATAGGTAAATACTTAATGTCGACCGGGTTTCACTACAACCGTAGCTTCATCAGGACAGTATAATACTAAACCTAGACATCTAAAATATAAATTAACATGTGTTGATATCACGGTAAGTAGACGGTCTGAGCTACAGTGGAAGAGGTAGGGATAGGTGGGAGATTGAGATGCGAGTGCTCTTTGTCAATAGGGAACAATCTGAGTATAGGGCTTTTATTTAGGTTTATTTGGTTGTTGATGACTTTGCTATTGACGTTTTTGGCTTTCTTTAACTCTAGCGCCTCTAAGTTATCCAACCTAAGGCCTATTCCGTTTTTATGCAATAGACTGACGCCAGTGTTTTTGTCAAACGTATGGTTGGTTGATATGAGATGATTTGCGAATTCGGAGAACCCATTACTATTTAAGCATCTCAGGTGTTCTTTGACTCGCATGTTGATATTACGTGCTTACTGTCCTGATGAAGCTACGGTTGTAGTGAAACCCGGTCGACATTAAGTATTTACCTATAAGTGATGTTTACAAAGTTATTGTTTAATTTTAAATTAAAAAAAATAATAATAAAATTACTTTTATTTTTAAAAGCAATGACCTTAATGACTTCCAAGTAAATTGTGGGAAATTATAAATGGGTTTTACTTACCCTGTAAGGTTTCCCCACTTTTTGTATTATTTGCCCTCGATTCATCTAAATTATTAAATCGGAAACACCTCATTTGTCAACCTTTAAGACTTATATTTTATTTTATTATATCGTTTTTGACAATATTTTTTATGTGTGTTGGTTTTAACGACAACCGCATTGAGGAGTTCATTCATAGCAGGATCATTAACCTCTGTTCAATGGCAAGTAATCTGCAAAAATCTGGAAGCATATTTATTTACGTATTCACGCCTTGAAGGCTTTTGTAAAGCCTTAAAATGTATCTATGCTTTTGCATGTTATAGGCAAGTTGTTCAGGAGTATAATAATAATTGCATAGTACTTAACATAATAAACTGAGTCGAGTTAGAATAAAGTCGTAATAAAATATTTTAGGGCGCTTACAATTGCTAACGCTGTTTAAACTTTTTGATAAACATCAAAATAATGTACTAAAGAATTATATATCTTAAAAAGGCCTCACAACCTCCAAATTTTAACACAAACCATCACCGCTAAACGAGCTCCAGTCGAAACACGCTGGGTACAACAAAGTACATATAATAACAACAGTACAAAGAAAGTTTATTAATAATTGTAATTAAAGTATTTACTTAGTCATAGTCCCCCACGCACGTGGGGGTCATTTTCATGACATGAAAGCTATGTAATAGGGTTTAAAATACTTGTTAGTTTTAATGGTTAAATAATGTTTCATTATTGAAGACAACATAAGCGATTCTTAAACAAAAATCTGAAACAGAAAAATCAGAAAAAGATACGGTCACATCTAAGACTTGAACCCAGGACCTTGCCTTAGAAAGGTTAAATATTAAGAT
Organism: Hesperophylax magnus; assembly: GCA_026573805.1. Taxonomy (NCBI): domain Eukaryota; kingdom Metazoa; phylum Arthropoda; class Insecta; order Trichoptera; family Limnephilidae; genus Hesperophylax; species Hesperophylax magnus. Next base: position 320,120 of record JAIUSX010000107.1, read on the forward strand.
TTGAGGTTTTACTCTCTAAGTTATTCAAAAAAAAAAAGTTAAATAATGTAGTTAGAGTGTTAAATAGAAATTCAATGTCATGAGGCCTCTAGGGAACCAAGCAAGAGTGGAGAAGACAGATGAGAATCTCTTCCCTCGTGGGGCTTTGAGGGAACTAAGAATAAGTGGACTCTTTCGTCATGGGGCCTTCAGGGAACCAAGGAAGAGTGGAGAAGAGAGATTTAGATCCTCTTCCCTCGTGGGGCCTTCAAGAAACTAAGGGGGAGTGGACTTTTACGTCGCGGTACCTACAGGGAATCAAGGAGGAGTGTAGAGAAGAGATGAAGCCAACTTCGTGAACTCCGTTGTGGGGCCTTCAGAGAACCAAAGGGGAGGGAGAGGAGAAGACAGAGATTGGAGAGGAGAGATGAGACCTAGGAAGACACATTGTGCAACCAGAAGATATAGCCACATATCCAATGACAACCCTGGTGAACTTGATAAAAAGGACCGGGTTACTGTTAAAGGAGTGAGGTAAAATGGGAGAACGCACAATGAGCCTGTAACCTAAGTGCTCTCGGAAACTTTATGTAAACCGTATCCGCCCTATAAAAAATATTCGTAAAGTGAGTTGTTTATAACCTCAACTTATTTTATATTGTTTTCCTACTTATGTTTATATATATGGTTTTAACATTTTAGATTGATGGCGCACGACAGAAATAACAATATTATTTTTCTGATTGTTTTGCTGTTTAAGTTCAGATTGACGGCGTACGCCACAATTAACTATTTTCAGGTGAAGACATTTGTGTACTGTTGTTTACTTACATTGATGTTGTTTTGCTCAAATTACACTGTACTTGCTATTAAAACAGATCGCAGTGGCATCACACAGTTTTTTTTTTATATGTTCTTTATTCAGTAAAGTTTATACATTACAGTAAACGGGTAAATTTTTGGCCACCACACTAGGCACATGCCCGTGTTGTAGTGGTCAATTTTATGTTAAGTATAATAATACAAATTAAAAATAAGTTGAATGAAAACAAAATAATATAAAAATAAAATAAAATAATTTATACATCTAAAACAAGTATGAAGTATAAAGGAATTAAAAATAATGCAAAATATCTACATAAGTTTAAGATATATGAATATAAAAAATAGGTGTGGAAAACAGAAAAATTTAAAATAATATAAAAAGTATATCAAAGAAAATACGTATTATTGAATTAAAAATAATACAAGGAGCATGTATCAAAAAAAAAGAAAAAATACAAGTACATTTGTGTAATTAAAATAGAATTAAAAGTGTAGTAAAAATACAAGTACATTAAGTACAAGTGTATTTCTAAAAAAAGAATACAAATACAATATAAAATCAAAGAAAGTACTATTTGGTAAGAAAGTAGGGATAAGTTATATCTTGATGAGCGATTTGCATGTGCGTGTTATGGTAATATAGGTGTATAGATATATATCGGCAATTTTTGTGTAAATCCACGTTTGAGCTACGGCTAAGGATATGTACACAAATGTGGAATTATTGTCACAATATTTTTCGTAATAAATACTAGAGTATAAGAAACATATCAGTGGTGGTAAATATATATTTTTTTTAATGATGAATATGAAAAAGAAATATATTGTTTAGTAATATACAAGTTATTTAAATTATTTACTGGTGATATAGGTTCATATGTTCCTTAAAGAAATTTCGCCCCTTTTCAGATATCCATTTATGCACACCGGTTGCAAAGTGAGTAAGTCTTTTTAATTTTTTGATGTCGTTTTTTAACATGTTGAATATTTTAGGTGCGATGTATATATACAGTATAATGGAACTTTAGTTTATTGCAAATAGGAGAATATTTGGCGGCTTATATATATTTTCATAGCCATAATCCACTTTTTTCATCACTTGAAAACCTAAAATAAAGTAAAAAATAAACCAATATTGACAGCTGGCATGACCCCTAACACACTGGATGATTCGAGTATTTCAGATAACCTACCATTGCCAAATAATTATTCATAATCTACTCTTTCCATATAAATATATTATATGAATGTATTTGTGTGGGAGTTTTTCCATTATTTTAATTCGCTTTGCATGCATTGCATAAAATAACAAACACGAATTATTCATTTGCCACAAAAATGTTAAAAAAGCTTCGTAGATTTAATGCAGGCGCCTTTCAAATTTATAGTGCCTGCCAACGGCATATCGTGCAGGCTACTGATTTAATAAAGCATGTATATTAACTAACAAAAAAGAAAAATTTAAGGAACAATTTAAATATTAATTTTTTTCGGTAATGACCATTATTACAGTAAAAAATTATTATAATACAATAATAAACGTAATCCACTACAAAGGAAAACCATTTTGCATAAATAATCATTTTTTTCAAAGATTCAAAATCGCATGGCTTAACCAAATCCCAAGAACTAACTACGTTAAAAAAATCATTTACCTTCACTTTGCTGGGTTTTAAATGGAAATAAAACAATTACTTTGAATCCTACCTCAAAACAATTCAATCCATCTGCCAAGAGCTTAATTACCTTATAACCTTCGTCTCCTCGAGTCTTTGCTGGTAGAATAATGGTAATGATTTCCTTAAATCAATATACCTCTCTCATCTTCTGTAATCCGGGTGCTTTCCCCTGGATGGGAGGATATAAATTATTCGGGAAATGTTTGAACATATCCGAATACATTTAATTGTGTCTGCCGAACCATCTCATTCATTTCCTTGAGAGACTTTTCTACTTTGCTTTGCTCTAGATAAAGTCATTTATTTCTGACACTCAAGTTCTAGCGATTAAGACTGAATGTAAATAATTATGTTTACAAAACTATTTCTACACATATAATTTTAAAACGTTATAAACGTTAACGTTAAAATTATAGGCAAAGAACTGGTCAAATTTCATGATACTAAACTGATCGTTTGAGAAGTTTAGCACGAAAAACATCATAGCCTTTCCAAATCACTATATTCTGGAATTCTGTATTGATCTTATAACAATTTTAATTTTGCATTAAATATACATGTTTTTTGGTTAACGATTTAAGAAATAACATCCATTTGACTGAAAACGTACCCATTTATTCACAAAACTTATAAAAAACAATGACCATGTAAAAATAAGCCTCACTGCCAGCGCGTGAGGATTTTAAATAGAAAATTACCCACTGCATTCCTTAAAGTCCATCTTTGGCTTTTAATTTAAAATTGCTGTTTGCTTCAGGTCACGTTGGTTGAAATGGGTTTAGTTATGTTTAAGGATGAGACCTGAATAGTCAAACATCCTCTCTCTCTTTATCCTTTCCCTCCCCAATGTGATTTGAATATCGCGACGGCTTTAGACTTGTACGGTTATTAAATAAACGGAAAACAGTTATTTTAGAAACAAAACTGAGTCATTCAAATTCAGATTCAAATTCTTTTCTTCCATGATATAATTTTGAATCCTATTAGAGCCCGTTGAAGGCAGTTGAATATTCATTCTCAGACTTTTACAGTTAGTTGTTTTTACAGTTCCTACGCTCTAGTTTGTAAGGTCTCATTTAGGAGCTTTCAGAGGCTCCCCGGTAACTGAATTTGGTTATATTATAAGCCAAAATCTGTTTATATGACTGAAACAACACCCATTCCTGAATGGTGGACGTTGCCGTTATAAAAATTACCGTTCCTTCTGTCTTTAATTAAACGCAATTTCATTTAACTCTCAACGTATTTTTCAAAAGAATCTATTTGAAACAACATACTCTCGGGAGATATGATCAAATGTACTGTTACTTTGCTTATTTAATTTTCTTTTCGTATTAAAGATTTCTCATTCAAAAATTAAAACTTTTACTGGATATTTTCTGCCATTTCCGATCTTGTCCCGCAAAAATAAATTCAGCGTGTAATTCTCCAGTCGGAAAACTATTTTTCCTGTCTACAATAACACTTTTTTTTATTATTTTATACATCGAGGCATGAACCTGATACCTTCTATCAGAATGAGATATTCGTATTTTCTCTGAATCTTATATTTTTCTGCTGTCTGTATTCTTTAACTATTTTTTTAGGATTGATAAAAAAATACAAAATGGAAACCGGTAACCAAGAAGTTTTATATTACTAAAATGTTTCCCAGCGCATTTCCCAATTCTTGGAAAACTATAAAAGTAATACGATTTTCTTCGTCTCATAAAATATTTTTACTAACTCCATATTTTAGATGAAACTTTAAAACGAAAAAATATCGAAAAACTACTTCATTAATAATGTTAAAGTATCGTATTAAAAGTTTTTGTTTTGTTTTTATCAGTCTTTCTATGGAAAACTAGCTAATTCCATCAGACAAAACAGAGCTGTCGCATATTTAATAAAATTTTACCCATAAATATAATATTAAAGAAAAAAAATCAGTAAATAAAATTAAATACTTATACAAGAAGTGTGCTTTCACTGATTTTATCACTTCGTTAGTTCAACACGATTGTAAATTAAAAAATTATGATATCTTGTTTTATTTACACCTACTGTTGAGCGAAAAATATGATAAACTGTTTTGGAAATCAGTTTTTTTGGATTTTTACCCACCACTTTTATTATATTCCTACAGGTTATGTACCATAGTAACAGTACAGCTACTATTTAAAATGTCAATTTAAATAGATAGCGATATCGTGGTAATATTCTGTATTTTGATATATACAATCCACAATCATTTACAGTTGATTACTTTTTATTAAAATTCATATCAAGCTCCAGTCACCCTGTAAATGTTCCATAAATATCAATTTGGTTCATCACCAACCGACAACAAATATCGCCAGTACAATCGGATTATGGCCACACAACCGTTTTTTGCGCATAACCCACAGATCACATAAGCGGCTTATATTGTTAAATTAAATTTCAGTTTAATTTATGTCAAAATGATGTAATCCCAAACTCGCACAAGTAATTTTAAACGTTGAAACCAGTTAAACTTTAATATAAAATGTACAATATGTTAAACCCAACGAAACAGCGCTGTTCGTCTTTGGAAACAAAAACAATGTTTTGACTGAATGGAAATGAAACCACGGAAAACCCGGGAACTTCTGCAAGGAATTTGAGAACCATATCCCTCAGGCGCTGCTCATCGTGAATACCAACTTAAAGCGAAAGACAAACAGGTGAAAATTCTGTTCGGAAAGTTAATGCTGACATGGTGAATCCTTAATCAGCTTTTTGGCTTGCGGTAAACAAAAGTTCGTCATCGCCGAATCTTCTTTTAAATCGGAGCGACTTCGGCACTTCGCTGGATGAGTTTCTGCTGTTACACCTACGTATTAGTCACATTTTAAAACGAGACAATATTCTGAAATAAAGTCGGAATTTTAAAGATGTAAGTGAAAAAGCCAAGCATAAAAGTATGCGACGCGCGGCCCTCGTGTATTGGACAGACGTACGGTTGAATTTTTCCTAGGAAATCTCTAAAATAAAGTGGCTATCTTAATGACATTAGAATCGTAATTGGTCGAATTTATTAGTCGAATTTGCCCTATCAGGCCTAGAAAATTATTCTTTCAATAGGGATTATTTGAATTATTTCTGATGAAGGTATTACTAAAATATCATTTTTTTCTAGAGGAATCCCTCAGGAAGTTACTAAATTCATAAAAAAATAAATCTCGCGCTTCAAGCTAATTTTATAGTTAAAAAACGTTCAGAAAAATTCTCAAAGTTTTGCATAAATTATTTTAATGTTAAGGTACTGTTTTACTAATTTTAAATATAAATATCTTACATTCGCAGGAATTGGTCTAAAATATATGAATTATCGTTACGAATTCGTCGGAATTAATTAATATATAAACCTTGAGCAAATCCCCGTTAATGTTGCGCAAAGGCGAAAACAATAAAATTTTTAAATTAATGAGTAACGTTGATGTTGTATTTTCATACATTGAATTTACATACATTACGATCGCATATTATTTATCAAGCACGTAAATTCTTTTAATTGACGACAAAACATTTCTAATTAATATAAATGTTTTGTTTTGTTTTGCGTTGATGGGTTTGATACAAAAGTTTAAAAAAAAAACAAAAACAAAAAGATTTTATTTCGTTTATGTCCCTTGACATTTATTATTACATCAAACTATGGCACTAAATTAAAACTGTAATAGCACTACTCCAAGCTTTCGAGCACTAAAATAGATTTCTTCACTGAGATGGTTGGTATTGTTAAAAAAAATCCAAAAGCTTTTAAGGGTCCTTGAATCATTGCACTCTTGTAAAATTAATAGATTTATTTTAATTAGGGAGGCAAGTTTCGGTACCGCCACCCCGGAGACCATTAGTGGATAACCAAAACCTCTGCCATAAGTCATCCCAATTGGTTCGCTACGTTTGGTGATTTAGCAGGGGTGCCCGGGATCATCGGGTGAGATGTGTTCAGGGTGTGCCTGCCCACCAGCTGCGTGGCGTGCCAGATCGAGGGAGGCTGGTTTTGGGAGACCCTTCGAACTCTCCAACTGGTCTCTCAACCCATCGCCTCACACTGCAGTGGGAGGGATATATTAGTAGGTCCGTCAATCCTGGACACACTAATCCCTAGATTCCTACCCAACCCTCATACATTTTACCTTTACAGAACTTCCTTTCCTTAAAAAAGACCCTCCACACAGCCTCCCAAAATTTGACATAGGCCCAGAGGGAAATTGTTTTCCTCCGTGCCTCCTGCATGTGGTTAATATAAATAAAGCAAACACAATGACGTTTTTTCACTCATTTTGTTATATTGATAGCAGAACAAAATTAAATGAAACAATGTATTATGAAAATCTAAAAGAATTAAGTAATTCTGTGTACCGTCAATTATGGAAAGACGTATTATCCATCTGTTTGTGGAATATATTTTCAATATTCATCCAACGCAGGGATCTACACAGTAAATTCGAAATTATGTAACGGTGTTTTTACTCATTATGAGAAATCTTTTTCAATGTTCATTTAGCGTCACAAATAAACATTTATTTATTTATGAATAGAACCATAACTTTGTTTATAGCGACGAAATTTGTTTCGCTTAACACACGAATCATCACGGTACAATTTCTTAATAAATCAGTCGGTCATCAAATCAAATTAAACAAATTTCGTGGTTATAAACAAAGTTATTGTTTTCTTTTAATAAGGTATCATTTGTATCAGGCTCCACCTATATTCAATAGACTTCCAGTACACATTAAGTTGTCTAATTCGTTGTGGACTTTTAAAAAGAATGTTAAATTATTTGTGCTAGCCGAGGATTGCTAACATATTTTTTCATCTATGTCCTTTTAAATTAATAACATAATATATTGCAAGTTTATATTTTTCTTCCGTTTATAGAGTTTTTTTTTGCTTCTTTCTGGTCCTTTTTAAGTTAATAGCTTACTATGTTTTTTTACATTTAAATTAACAACATATGGCCACCCTACACGTTTACTACATTATAGTGTAATGAATAGGCGGGAATTAGCTTAATAGGTACTATGTAGGTACCCAATTCGTAAAAATATTAATGTTACAATATTTTTTTCTCAATATGTAAGCTTTGTATTATTTTGTAAAATTATTAACTGCAACACAGGATTGACCTAGTGAGGTTAAAAATTCGAAATTAAATAAGATACAATGTAAATGAACAATAAACAATGTGTCAAACCACAAAGTAACTGCTTTCTGCCAAAATATTTTTTAAATATTTACAACAACTAATGGATTACATTTGGACAACAATGCGCACTGCAATAATGTGACAATTCCGCCCGCGCCCCTCGCATTAGCTACCTCACCTGTCATGCACTCTCCTCAATCATGGAATAAAGTAGCGTTTAGCTCTCTCACACAACGGCAACAAGTCATACTACTGACATCACTGGTACATCAACCGGGTATGGATGAATCAGCCAAAGTTGCACGCACACAATCTCATAAAAATATATTTAAACCAGAGACAGCTAATTTTAATACGGATGGTTATAAAACCGCTACAAGAAAACTAAGGAGATCGAGAAATATTATGGCAACTGGAACAGCAATTAAGAACTCAATCAAAATAGCTGAGTTAAAAACAACGCTCTATGTGTCGAGGTTCGACAATAGTGTAACTGAGGACAATATTCGAAACTTTATCAATTTTAAAATAAAAGGAAGTAATATACAAATAGAAAAAATAATACAACGAAATCCCTCGCAGTTTGGATCTTTCAAGTTGACTATACCGAATACGGATTTCAAAACGTACATGAACAAAGAATTTTGGTCGACTGGTACTGTTTTCCGTTTAAATTTATTGAAAAAAAATAAAATGAAAAAGAACAAAATTAAGACAATTTCGATAAACTGCAAAAGTTTTAAGCGAAACGTCAACTTCGTTATAGATATCTGCGATATTTACGATGTAATACTTTTGCAAGAAACGTGGTTATTACAAAACGAAGCATCGACTCTATCCAAAATTCATCCGAACTTCCAGGGATGGGGTACCTGTGCTGTAGATTTATCAAACGGACCGCTACGAGGCCGACCCTATGGAGGAGTAGCAGTACTTTGAGGGGACGTGCTGCAAGCTTCAATAATACCGTGTGTAGATGACCGCATCGCTGGTATTCAGATAACCACTAACGGAGGGATGATAAGCATACTGACTGTCTACATGCCGGTATGTCATGCGGACAACCTTACCGACTTCACCAACTACCTTTACAAAATACATACTATCATTCAAGATAACAAACACTCTGAAACCATTGTTATGGGACATATTTCAACGCTCACCCATCTTCCATATTCGGGAATGAACTCTCTCATTTCTACACCGAAAATAACTACAGTTGTATCGATATTGAAAGACTACCGAATGACACATATACATATATTAGCGATGCACACAATACCACTTCCTGGCTTGATCACTGTATATGCACTAATAATCTTAAGAACAAAATAGATAGTCTGAAGATACACTATGATACCGACTTGTCCGATCACCGGCCGACATCTTGCGTAATCACTGCTGAAAAATTAAATGCAACTATTTTTAATATTCCACAACAGCCTAATAACATAATATGGAGAAGGAATAAAAATAAGAAAATCAGTGAATATACTTCTGTAGCAGAAGCATTACTTAGTGTAATCTATCAAAGACACTCCGCAATCATTTGTAATTCGGATTCTATAAGTTACAAATGCGACCATATACAAAACATGGACAATATATACACAGACATCGTTGAAGTCCTAAGTAAGGCTGCCAATATTGTATTTTATCGGGAGAGCGATCAAAGCAAATCGAAAAGACATCATGACATTGTTGGGTGGAATCAATAAGTTAAGGAACACTACGAAAATTCCAGATCGGCATTGATGGAGTGGATTAAATATGGGAGACCATTACATGGTCCCATTGCGGATGAAAGAAAACGAAAAAGGAAGGAGTTCTAAATAGCTCTTAAACACTGCCAAAGCTCTTCTGAACAAACAAAGATGGATGATATCCTAAAATTACTTGACACTAAGCAGTTTGCTCAATTCTGTAAGAAAAGCAATAACCTGATCAAACCAAAAACTCGAATCGCCAGCCAAATTGATGGGGTCCACAAACACGGAGGAAATTGCTAATACTTTTAGAAGAACCTTTGCAGATATTTTCGGAAATGAAGTACCGTCCGTCCCTGATATTATGGACAAAACGTTTACCTCTCTGAAAGTAATATAATGAAGGCCACAACAGGCACTAAGGATGGTAAATCTCCGTGGCATGGTAATCTAAGTATTGAACACATAAAATACGGAGATAGATACATACCCAAACTACTAAACGTACTGTTCAACGCAATCCTTAAATACAACCATATACCGGGCGCAATGACGAAAACAATTATAACTCCAATCCTGAAATCGGGACAGCCTGACATGACTAACTCCAGCCATTACCGGCCAATATCCTTAGCAACTATAACTGCAAGATTATTTAAAAGGGTAATATTAAATGAGATACATGATAAATTAATGTCTAAAGACAACGAGATCGGCTTTAAATGTAGATTATCCACTAATATGGCAATATACACTGCAAAACAAATAATAGAATTCTACAAAAAACGAAAAACTACCGTAACGGGTGCTTCTTAGACCTAAGTAAAGCCTTCGACAGGGTCTGTCATAAAACATTATGGGATAAATTGAAAGCTAGAAATATACCTACCATATATATAAACACACTATTCAGATGGCATTCTCAGCAGGAAAATTTTTTACGGTGGGAATGTTCATACTCCCAGCCGATATATTTGTGGTCAGGAGTAAGGCAAGGAGGGTGTATGTCCCCCATCCTATTTAATGTATACATGGACGAGTTTTTAAGTCGCCTGGACATCAGAGCGGGCTGTCGTGTTAACAATGTATGTATAAACCATATAAGCTACGCAGACGACATGATCCTCCTAGCTCCGTCGATCAAGGGATTAAGATTACTTCTAAACATGTGAAGAATATGAAAAACAGCATAACATGATGTATAACCCAAAGAAGACCAAGATTGCCCGCAGATTTTGCAAATGCAGCAATACCGTTAAAAAAATACTGTTCAACGCATTCTGTACTGGCCTGTATACATGTGAGACATGGTGTCACTACTGAACTTGCTCGATGGAACGACTCCGAATTCAATATAATGACGCCTTTAGCCACTGGAGCGCTTTGCGACAATTTTTTTCAAGTATTGCGCAATATCTTAGTAGTACCTCTAGGTACATCCTAGAGTACTTATTGAGTCTAAAAATATGGAATAAACTGTGAAATCTAGGTGGATTCACTGGCTATAAACCGCAGTAATCATTTCATATTGTTTTTTAACTAATATTTTGAGGAATGATGTTAATTGTATCGAATGGCTGAATTGATTGCGCAACACGAAGCGCTCCAGTGGGTAGAATCGTATTTGGATACCGAAGATACAGCAGCGCATCAACAATGTTCACGGAATTAGGACTAAATGGATTTGCCGGCCTGATGAAACAGCGGGTCACTGGAGCCAGGATACGGCTAATGGCCTCCGCTAACACGTTGGTGACCACAGCCTACCAGCACCAAACGCCACTCCTGAGTGAGCGCTGGGCCCAAGCTCACTCAAGACCACGTCCTGCATAGTTGTACTCTGTTGTTAATTTATTCTTCTTCATATATTTTTTCAGTTTTCACATACCTATTGTACAAAAAATATGTATATATATACTCGTATATGGGACGTGTGGGATTGCACCAACCTCCCCACATTCTGGAATAAAAATTATTATTATAATTATTATACATAGTTCTCAATACAATTGGTTACTCTTTTTATTAAATTACTTTTTTTTACATACACGTACATTTTACACAATAAATATACAGGCGAGACCATTGTGTTCTGAAGATGTTATCCGCAATCAGTGCATTATCGAAGATTATAATACCACTATGATAAGCAAGTTCGTCTATGCCATTTCAACAACAAACAAACGCGCGCTTTTGTGAATTCCGCGAGTTATTCAGCCCACAGTAGTTGTTCAGAAATAACATTTCGTAAGTCCTCTCCCTGTCCTTTACAATAAAAATTCTGAATAGTACAAAGGGTCCTTCAATTCACATGCATGCCAACAATCCTTACATATCTTCTATTTATTTAGTGTAAATGAATGATATATTTTGGAAATTTAAATTTGTTTATATTTTTTTCTAATTTTACAATTTGAGATGTAAAAAAATGCTTGGAAGGTTTTTTGTAGGCACATGGATACAAAAGTGTTGGCGAGTGTCTTAAATTTATAATAATATATCGTGTTATATAATTTTATTCAACCTTTCATAGGAAACAATCTTGGAAATTCTTTGACATTTAACATTGTGTTATTCCTACCGTAATGCACCAACGGTGAATCGGTGAAAAGAAAAATTTGTGAATTTAAAATTTTTTATTAATGATTACAAAGTAGTGTTGCGACTATGTGACGTCGCACTTCGCCAAATAGACGTGTTGTCATTTCGTATTCTTCAATGTTGCTGAGGTAGCAGTCTGCCGGGTGCCCATAACACAACACACGCCATACTCCACTAAACAATTCCTTAAATAATAAAATTACATAGGTACCTACTTATACTTACCTACCTTCAATTTAAATCAAACGTCTAGTTTTATATACCATCTCCTCTCATATATTATTATCTCATAAATATTTACCTACCTAGACTAAAACTTCGTTACCAACTCTAGAAACTTCATCTTTCCCCAGAAATTGTCTTAGGAACTTTTTGGAAGTCGTCCTTGTGATGAAAGGCGTTGGTTATTTCATAAAGGAATTAGTTTTACGCATTTTTTAAATAAAAACAAAAAATCAGTGTGAAGGACAAATAAGTTTATTTTAATGACATCTTGGTATGGAATTAAAGCCATACTGAATTCCAAAGAAAGAACAAATTCAGACTTTAAATAAAATAAAAAAAAAACAGATTCTTTTTAAATCGTCATAGAACATTTTAGATTTTTTTTCAAACGAAATTTCTCTTGCATATTTTTTTGTATATTTTAAACGTTAAAGAAGTATAATTTGCTGCCTTTACGAATATCTTCCGTTGACGAAACGAAAATACAAGGACGGAGTTTTATGTTTTCTAAAGAAAGAATTAACATGTCTGAAAATAGCGATCATTAGAATAATATTTTGGCTAATGCTTTTGAATTTATCTTTTGAGACAAGACGCTAACACTGCCACACAAATTTTATACAACCAATAAACTATATAGGCAGGAGACAACGAACAAATTTATCTGAAATGTGGCTTTAAATTATATCTTTTAATACAGAGTTGAAAAATAAAAGTATTAATTTCTCCTATTCGACAGGAATGTGATATTTTCTTATAGTTACAATAATATATAAGTTTGATACCGGTATTTCCATTTGTCTATATCAAACGCAGTATTCTTATCTTGTGTCGGTCTTCCGACAATTGCATCGGATCAAACGGTAGGCAGAGAAACTTGATGGTATCAAACACTAAAGTAATTTCATCAAAACATTAGTCTGATGACGATTGAGATCTGCCGAAAACACCTAAATCCATTGGGGTGCAGACCATAAAGGCTAAAAAGCTATACCTACCTTAAGAAAACAACGAACTATAATATAGGGGGTCTCCGGACCTTGACGACCTCCGCGGTCGAGAGGTAGGGCTCTCGGCTAGTAAGCTAAAGGTCGCGGGTTCGAATCCCGGCGTGCGCAAGTAAATTTTATGTGATCAATGTATTCATTAAAAATATTATTTAGTGTGCTTTCGGCACGTTCCAGAGTGGAAAATACTCTCACTATCACACTGGTGTACCACCATTGAATTGAAACGTTTTTGGTGACCAGATCTGACTAGCCAGGTAACCCCCACCATCCTCTTTCCAATCTCGTTCCCCCCTCGCACTGTCTTCAGCCTCTCAAAATAACCACAATTGGGGATGCCATAGTCTCACTGTCTTCAGACGGTTGGGAGCAGTCGGAACTCAGTGGGGTATTCACATAAAAATAAAAATAGTGAGACTTTTAAAATCACATACAGCCTACTTGGTCACAGAACAATACACGCGCATGCCTAAATCGACATAAAGGGTTTTATATTTGATTTACTTACGAACCTCATCATGTACGAGTCATTAAACCATAGTCTCAATAATGACTTACCAATATTTACTCTCGATTTACTAGCAATTCAAACTCAATTCCTTTCTGAATAACCGCCCAAATCCTCGAGTTTGTTCAGTGCGCTTTCATTTTATGATTCCCACAGAACATATCCCATTGTTCCGTCTTCTTTTCATCTTTTAACATACATAATAAAAGGAAGGTTTTTTTCCAGAAGGCATAAAGAATAAAAGTAATGTTATCTCAAAGCACTAGACTCAGCAGCACCGACTATGGTGATTGTCTACGGTGAAATACATTGATATACACTTCACTCTATAATCCCTCCGACTGTAAAAAGCAAACACCCATGGGAGAGATATGTGGAATTTTCACAGACAACAGAATTTTTACAATAGATTAGATAAGAACTAACGATAAATATGAACAAAGATTGGTTACACGGTGAAAGGGTTTTTATTTTAACCGACCGCTCCGCTAAATGCGGCAACTTTCCACGATTTTTTTAAATTCAGTATTTTCAACAATGTAGTACTAGTCTTTTGGATGTTACGACTTACGACTAGGCACATTCCCGTGTCGAGGCGGATGAAAGTGGTTTAATCAAATAACTTGGGTAATAGATGATCGTCTCGAATTAAATTCTCGACGAATTTATAAATTCGTTGTGATGGTCGCACACACCAATCAGCCAATATATCCGACAATCTACATAATTATGCCCGCAACTTGCATTAAAGTGGAAAAACCTGGATTGATCTAGTGGTGGAATGAATCATGATCATCAAACAAACATCAAAATTTGCTCCTGACTGATTACAAACTGCTTCTCTTACCCTCAATTCCACGCTTCTATGTAGTCATGAGTACCGCCCAACATGGCGACCGCTTTCATTCCTTTAAATAACGTGATTGGGTTGTCCGCGCCATTGTCAATTGCTTTTTCGGTTTGCTCTAATTATGTTCATTATACTTGTTTGCCTTCATATCTGCATTTATCTTTCATTTCGAATGGTGCCTCGTCTGCATCTTTTCATTTTAGTGGTGAGAGAATGGTCGTCGTTGTTATTTTTTTATCGCCATTTTTTAGGGGCACATATGAATATTAAAAATAATACAGTATTTATTATGCATAACTAAACTGCCTCAGTAACAATCATTAGTTATGTATTTATTATACATAACTAAACTGCCTCAGTAACAATCTTAAGTTGTGTATTTATTATACATAACTAAACTGCCTCAGTAACAATCTTAAGTTATGTATTTATTATACATAACTAAACTGCCACAGTAACAATCTTTATTTATGTATTTATTATAAATAACCAAACTGCCTCAGTAACAATCTTTAGTTATGTATTTAATATACATAACTAAACTGCCCCAGTAACAATCTTTTGTAATTGTTAAGTGATGTTCGATGAAATTAAAGATGTCCACTCACTCGATATAATTATTTACGTAGTGACACTGATCGGTATGAGGTCAATTAAATAATGCGAAGTCCTGTGTAGTTGCTTTATCAATGGTCCAGGAAATACCTCTACAAGTTTTATTGTTAATACGAGCATGCGTACAAAAAATGTATATTTTTTATCACATTGTAAGAAAACACAATTTTCATGAAACGTTTTTTTTTTATAAAACTCTTCTCAAGTCTTGTTTATCCGGAAGTACAAAGTAACTCTCGGGAAATGCTCGACGAAATCTCATTATCAAACCTTCTTCATACATAACAAGTCTTGAAACGTGAGAAAAAAATCTCGTTACGACTACTCGTTAGCTTTATCCATGTACGCAGCTACCTGCATTAAACAAACCAGTCAAGGTAACAAACATGATGAACTAATGAGAACAGACGTTCAGGTACATGGTTGCGTTGTTGGCTGATTTTTTTACCCTAGAATCACACACGCAAACCTAGTTTATTTATTATTTTAAGACTGCAAAAATGTTATATTATGTAATAATTATTGTTTCATATCAAAACAATAATTAAAAATGCCACTGGTGGTAATCGTTGTAGAACGCGATTTTTGTCATTTTTTTTTTAGTTATTTATTAAGTTAAAAGAAATACATATTTCGCTTTGTTAACTTAAGTGTACATTGATTAAAAACAAAAATAATATTTATATAAATAATTATGGTTTACTACCTAAGTAACATATTTTTCTTAAGTAAGAGCATTTTGGTTTTGCTCATTGATCTTGAGGGCAAACAGTTTTTTCTTAAATATATTTATTCTATTTACGGTTGTCAGGCTATCAGGAAGGAGATTATATATGTGTACACCCTCATGGCCTATGTTTCTTTTACCACACTCTGTCTTTGCTGAATTTGTGTATAATTTATTGTGTTATCTTGTGTGGTGGTCATGTACTTGTGATGTTTTCATAAATGAAGTATTTGTGTGTATGAGGCCATTTTGGATTTTGTGAATTAATAAGCATATGTTGTATTCGTACAGTTTTCTAATTTTAAGTAAGTTAGTTTCTTGGTATACTCTTTTGGTGGGGGTATCTGGTCTATAGTTAAAAAGTTTTTTTATAACTTTGTTTTGTATTATTTGAATTTCGTTTAGATATGTGATGTTTGTGTTTCCCCATATTTCTATGAGATAATGGCATTAGTTTTAAAATGTATTCCGTCCTAAAGTTGAACCACAATGATCCTTCTGTAATATGTATAGTTAAATAGGTGGAAAAGATCATATAGAGCTTTTCTTTTACTTAAACGCATATGTTGTATGTCTGTTTGTTAATTGCTCATCTAGTACGAATTATACTATGGAAGAAAGAAGGGAGAGAAGACGACACTATAGAACAACCAGGCACAACACGTTAAACAAATTCAACTGGGCACAATAGGGTGTGACTTATTAGATCAGTATGATTTCACCACTCGGCGGGAGCAGACTGTTCCTTCATGAAGTATAAAGTGTGTTTGTTACGTGTCAACTATGAAATGCAGTTCGAAATTTTGTAAAAACCATACAATAAGAATTTTAAAAACTAGAGGTGGAATTACTTTTCAGGTGAAAGTATTTTTACCGTTGATTTTGGTAAAAAAAATGCTCGTTTCCGCAACGAATTTCTATTTCACGATTTGTGGTAGCGGACTCCTTCGGAGTACATGATACAACAACTTTAGAGCTCTCAATCGCATAGCATTGGTTTGGCAGATGGGACATTGTTATTCCAAAGGGTCGACATACCTTGATTATTTCAATAAAGTGATACAAATAAACCATTGAATTGAACAAAACAATTTATACGTATTCTGCACTTAGGGGCGCCAAAAAAACCACTCATTTTAATAATATTTTAAAAAGTGTTTTTTCACAAAATAATTAAATTAACACCATCTATGAACGAGCAGCATATGAATAATTTTAAGTTTAACCGTAAGAGTATAAATTATTAATAATCTGTCGTGCAATAATTTGAATTAATAAAAAATAAATATTTTCTTTGAAAGATCATATGCCCTTTGTATTTGCTCCACGATTACTATTTTATTTTCCTTCAGGAAAGTTGAAAAACTTATAAGAAATTTGAATGAGATTAATATAATAGTATTCTTAGCCCTCCTTACTACAGAATAAATCCTGCACGATGAGGCGGGTATGGATTAATTTTATGCGTTTTAAAATCGAAAATTAAAGTGTTCTTTTTAATTAGTTTCCCGTGAAATATTTCAACCAGACTTTCACGTATCTTTATCTTGAATCATTCTCCTATTTACTTTTCTTCTAATAAATCTCAAGTTGAAATTCTGAAAATATCATTTATGCGCAGAAATTATTTTGTAGTAAAGAAGATTGCAATGAATTGTTCTATTCATTGCAAACCTTTAAATTTAGTTTTTCCTGGAAAGTTCTTCTGAAGGTAGGTTTTTACTTGTGATGACATAATTAAATGTAAATTACTTTGTATACGTTATTAATTAGATATAAAATCTAAATTGTGGTTTTATCTGTGAATAATATAATTGTGTAAAAAGAATGTAATAAGAAAAATGTGTACCTCAAGGATCAATTTTGGGACCCTCGCTTTAAACGTTATATTTTTAAATTATTTACTTAATTAATCACTTGCAAAATCAACTTTACGATGTGAAATAACTACTTGGGGACATTCTTGCAAAACTAATTTAAATCACCTACAATCAGTACAAAATTCTATGGTATAATTACTAGTTTAAAAAAATATTTTTTTCACAGAGAGGTAAAATTTCAATGTTGTATAGAAACTTTAATTTCTTGCCTGTGCAGGCCTTACTATAGGATAAAATATTAATACAGCATACATTTGACTCTGAGTATAAGAAGAAAATGAAAAATAAATACAACAAATAGGTTCACAAAGAATGAAGGCATACCTGTTCTAAAACACAACAATAAATACGGACAGCGAACCCTGGAATTAAAAGTGCCGAAAATGTTGAAAGTGTTACCAAAGAATATAAAAAAAATGCAAATTTCAAAATAGATTCTGATATATGCTGAAAACATGGTTCATAATTAAAGATACTTTATACTAGGCATCACTAGCAATCAAAAGATGTTATTCATTAGCATGTAGATTTACTGTTATTTGAGATTATGTGTGACAATAATAATCTGAATATATTATAAGTAGTAACGATACTATGTATATTTTTCATTAGTAATAATATTATGTATTGATACATTGTAATTGAACGTGTTTATCCAGTTGACAAACTGCTTAATTGTAGTTTAACGGGATAGTACTTGAATAACGCTCTCTTCATTACAGTTAAACATAGATCTACATTTAACTTTAGTAAATAACTCATCCAGATGAAGAGAACATTAGTCACGATACATGTAGTTTTGTTTTTAATTTGAGTAGGTGGTGCAAACCAAGTATTTATGATTTTTAATGTTTGAAATGTTTAATACTAGACGGCCTCCGTGGTTGAGTAGTGATGAATCCACATTAACCATATTAGACTACCGTGAAAGATTTTGTTGACAATCTTCCTTTGTACTGTAATTTAGTTTATATGTTTATTATCCTGATGAAGGTTGAAATCAACAGAAGCTGGTCAAAATGTATAACCCAAATAAAGAAGTTTTAAACAAAGACCATTTTTCACTTGTGTAAAGCAAGCCACAAAGTGTTTGCTTTCTTTGATAATTTAAATATTGTTAGATTTTTGAATTATTTCACAATTAATTAATTTGAAATAATGTGTACTTTATATGCAGCACGTTCCAGAGTTCCAGAGTGTCGCCCCAAGACCACCATTCAGAACCGAAACTTTCCTTGAAATGGCTTTAGCCGTGTTTGGTGACCATATCTGAATAGCCAGGTACTTCCCCAACTTCTGCTTTTCCATCTTCTTCCCCTCTCCACCACCTTCAGCCTCACAACATACCCCAATTCGGGATGCCATAGTCTCGCTGGCTCCGGACTGGTGGGGGCAGTTGAAAAGTTGGGCGGTACTTGCATAAAAAATGGCCAATATTTTTTATTGTTAAAGTAATGTCTACTTTGCTCCTGTTTACTTTGTCACCGATTCAATAAAATTATTTCATATCATGAATGACAAAACAATTAAATTTTATATTAGCACAGACAATATGTATATATTTAATTGATAGGTACACTAGGTATGTGAAACTTAAATCTTATGAAACCATTGACATTACTGATAAATGATCCAATAACTTTTCACACACACTTTAAAGATTTTTTTTAAATTCTTATTTCATTAAACTAGATTCTTCCAAGTTTTTTTAAATAAAAAGTGCTCCTTTAGTTTTATTTATTTTGAAAACTATGTAAAATGACAACTACAAGTCATATGAACATGAATGTTTATTTTAATCAAAGTAAACGGTGAGTAAATTTATATCTTGAAAATAATATAAATAAGTGCGCGGTATCTCGGATGATCTCTTGACGAATATTTGCCTTTAGTTAGATATATTGGATTTGCCTTGGAAGTATGGCAGGTGGCCCCATTTCGCTGCATCTAAGTCCTGAACTAAAATTGTAACTCCAATTTTATTTTAGTAGCTAATTTGTTCTTGGTAAAATACCCGCGCGTCAACAAGGCAGGATCTTCTCGAACAGAGTTTAAGAGTTTTTTTCGAAAGGTTAAGGAGTGAAAATGTTGTAAAACGGAATCCATTGAAATTCCGGTAGAACAAGAACAGCAAGAAATCTATCAAATGGTCTCTGGCACAAATTTACACTGGGACAATGATTTAAATAGTGTTATCTTAAATGAGCACGAAAAAAGCGTAACATTCCAAAGGAATTGTTATTTTTTATGTTACACACGTGTAAATATATACAGGGTTAATATATTGTCACCTGTTTGAACAGCGAAGGGATTTAATAATGCGGGTATTGAAGATGCCTGAATTATATGACGAAAAACAGACACCGTTATGTTGGCTAATCTGTTTTACACAGAAAACGGGTGGTCACTCCACAAAGCGATTAATGGTTAAAAAAATTCCAAGAAACGAGCTTTCGGGTGCCGCTGACCGCATGACTCTACCCCTACCTGTTCCTCCGCAAGAGAGATATCAAAAGTATACAAACTTAAGCGAATCCTGTATAATGATTTTTCGTAATCGGTTTGTGGGGTTTGAAATCATTTGTATTTATAAAACTCTTTTCAAGGGGGCGAAATTATACATTTGAAATGCTAAAAGAACTCTGAAGAAAGTCTGGTTTTTTTAACTAATTGAAAAATTTGGTCCCATTTTATTCGGACGTTTTGATCAACAGCGCGGAATAAAATTATTTTGCCGGAATATTAAAAGCCGCGATTCAGCTCATTAATGAAAATAATAAACAACTTCGAACTTCAGCATGGTAATTTTTTCACTTGCCATTCTGCTTTAATTTTTAATTTAAATAAAAACTTGAATTAAT
Organism: Hesperophylax magnus; assembly: GCA_026573805.1. Taxonomy (NCBI): domain Eukaryota; kingdom Metazoa; phylum Arthropoda; class Insecta; order Trichoptera; family Limnephilidae; genus Hesperophylax; species Hesperophylax magnus. The sequence goes on from JAIUSX010000107.1 coordinate 340,741, forward strand.
TCTGGTTAAGTGGGTCAAAACTGTACGTCATTGGTGATATACTTATTGACCCGGTTCTCGGCACGTTGCAAGCAGACCTTCGACTTCCTGATCGACGTCAGATGGTGGTGTGACAATGACATTATTCCGCAGAATTATTTATGGATGCTAAGAGGAAGGAGCGCTTAACATCGCTATTCTAGCCCTACAGTAACTCACTCCATTATGTATGCATATTTAATACATGTCAGCTGATTTCGTTTACTTTGCTTGTTTCCATCTTTTTGGATTTGTCACACATTTACGTTCTTGTGATATCTTTGTCTTACGCTTTTTGTGATGTCGCTCAAAAGATGCAACTATTAAAAGTCAGTGGAATTTTTTTCCATTTAGAAGAGAGGGGACAATGAAGTATCACATTATTCAGATTGGGGCCTCTATTCTCGACAAAGTCATTCCACTCGAACAACGAGTGGTTCGACCCACTCGTTATTCGAGTGGAATTACTTTTGACGAATGGCGTATGTTTATTTATTTATTAAAAAAATAGTTTTTAACATAAAAAACGGTGACCGGATAAATCATCAAACTGATAATTCATCACATCTTTAAAAAGTTATATAAAGTCATGTAAAGTGATGAAACAAAACTTTATTAACTGGGTTAAGTAGATTAGGTTAGATTTGGTTAGGTTAGGTAAAAAAAAATTTCATCGATTCAATTTAATGACTTTATATCAATTTTTAAAAGTGTGTTGAATAGTCACTGTGTTAAGTTAGAATGGAACCAAAAAAACATAATCTGCACATCTCACTAGGTCATTCCTGTGTCAAGATGTGCACCTTCTGTAAGTGTGTACCTTCGACGAGACTCAAGAATAAGAACGTCGACCAACGTATGTAATTTCAACGGCGATTACGAGCGGCCTGGATTGGATATTGTTTCTCCTAGGTTATTAAACAAAAGCCATTCCATGGATATTTCCTATTTTGTTTGGTGGTCTCTTACCAGGGCGATACTGGGGGGTATCTGTCACTGATCAAATGTGTTATTTAGCACAATTATTATTTTTATTATGTTACCATACCTTAGAAGCAAACCATTTGGCGATCGCCTGGCACCAATATCTCAAATCAGAGAAATTCTACAATAATATTGTGAACAAATCTTTTCCATGAAGCATGAACACGAACAGCGCCTCTGGGGAACAGTACTGAGTGTTTGGTCTTGGGATATCCTCCGATAATTTATAGATTTTAAATAGATAAGTAATTATGTTTCTGAAATTCTGATAAAATATAATTGTATTATAAATGGTTTTCCAATAAGAGGTGTTATTTCAAATAGCCCGCTATTTCGGTAGATGTTACTTTGAAGCTGTCATTTTTTGACATTTGACAAGTAGAAACTACGCCATTAATAAAAATGGAACGATACACGCTTCAACAATGCATTGAAATTATTAAAATTCACTTGGGTGAATCAAATTCAAATCATCTTGAGTGATGAGGCCCATTTCCACCTCGGTGGCTTCGTCAACAAGCAAAATTGTCGCATCTGGGGCTCGGAAAACCCAAGAGTTATTGTTGAAAAGCCTCTCTATCTTCAACGTGTGACTGTTTGGTGCGGTTTATGGTCCGTCGGAGTCATTGGACCTTACTTTTTCGAAAATGAGGCTGGAGCAACAGTTACGATGAATGGATTACGCTATCGAGAGATGATTAGTGATTTTTTATGGCCGGAATTGGATGGTATTGATCTGGACAACGTTTACTTTCAACAAGACGGCGTTACGTGCCACACAAGCAACGAAACTATTGATCTTTTACGATTGAATATCAAAATAATACCTCTTTTTAAAATATTCTTGATGAGTCGTCTACCAGTGGAATTATGCACAAATCTTTTACTTGAATAAAGTTCGAATCTAAGTCAACTAATATATTTTTTTAAATTAAAATGTTTATGTACTTTTGGAAGCTATTTACAATTCGGCGATTTAGTTGAAGCAAACCATTTAATTATCTGAGCACAAGTCATATAGATTCTCGGAAATTCTCAAATCAGTGGAATTGTGTACAGATCTGTTCCGAGAAGCACGCACGGCGCCTCTGGGGAACGTAGTTCTGTCCTGGGGCGATACGCATCACACGCGCGCTAAGAAAACTCGCTTCACGAAGGCCTATCGATTTCCCCGACTGTCCGCCCGCAGCCTCTACCGGAGCCGACCCGCCTAGGCAGGGGTAGTGCGCCTAGGGATGGGTGGCTGCGGGGGTTGTAGCCTCCACCGCGGGTTGGACGTAACAGTTTCGGTTAGGAAACAAAGTGCTGGGCGAATCTGTGAAAAATCACCCTCTCTTAATTCACTTAGTGCTTTGCCTTTTCCTCAGAACTGATAAATACAATTTTTCCTTGTAACGGTTTTGTTGTTCCCATACATAATTGAGTTACCCAACCCTTGAAATTATTATTGTTGTACTCGGCAGTTTTAAAGCGAGTCTTTTAGAAATATATATTTTTAACTCTGAGATGTAATTTAGGATGATGCCCTCGGATGGCCAATTATAAGAGAAAAAGTGCTGGTGATAAATAAAATAGAATAATGTATTTTGTGGGACGCAAGGGGCACAATTTAAAATTACTAGTTTTCTTGGGAATTCATTTTGGTTTCATTTTCGCCTTAAAAATATGAAATATAATTAATACATTATTCTGGTTTTGTCCCAGCTTTACTGCGAGTTTCTTTTTACCAGATTTCATCACAACTCTCTCAACATATTTATTTATTATTAATTAAACTATATTTATGAATGGGAGAAATATTTTGTTTCATTGTTTACTCTACAGGATATTTCAAGGTGCTGTGTTTCCATAGGTAACCGGATAAATCATCACAATTATAATTCATCACATCTTTAAAAAGTTATATAAAGTCATGGAAAGTGATGAAACAAAAACTTTATTATCTGGGTTATGTAGGTTAGGTTAAGTTAGGTAAAAAAAAAATTTCATCGGTTCTAATGACTTTATATTACTTTTTAAAAGTGTGTTGAATTGTCACTGTGTTGAGTTATCATGGAACCGTTTCCATAATAGGTCTAGAAATTCTACACCGAACCAGTTTTGCCAATTTCGCAAAACCATATTTATTTCACCGGTTAAGAATTCAGCACCCAGATCTTAGGTGCTCTACAATTATCTAGCATTAAAAGATTTTTAAAAAGACATTCATATCCTACTAAACTTGCTTCACGATGGCCTCCATCATGGTCGAGGGGTAAGGCTCTTGACAGGCAATCCGTGTGCAATAAATTATATTTTATAAATATGTGTTGTTTCACGATAAAATGATTAAAAATAATATAAGGTATATTTGCGGCACATTCCAGCGTTGAAGATACTATTTATTTATTTATTTATTCATTTTTGGGAAATCAACAGTTACATTTTTACAGATTGTACATAAGTAAAATAGCTAAAATAAAACCAATTACGGATTTCCTCCTTGTGACTTTACGTAAGACAGCATTAGAAGAAATAATTATATTTATGAGAAATGTGAAGTTATAATTATATAAAATAAAAGAATTGTATAAAATAATAGAACAAAATAATACAACAAAAATAAAGGGGAAAAAAAAAAAAAAAAAAAAAAAAAAAAAAATACTATCAGTATTGCCTTGGTGTAAAACCACCATTAAGTATGGAAGAGTTGCTTTAAAAGGCTTTAGCCGTGTTAGGCGACCAAATCTGAATAGCCAGGTACTTCCCCATCTTCCTCTTCCCTATTTTCTACCCCTTTTCACTACTTTCAGCCTAATAACATACCCCAATTGGGGGTGCCATGGTCACACTGGCTCTAAGCAGTTGGGAGATGTTGGGACTTTTGTGCGATATTCAATTTATCTTTGAAATTGAAAATTTCATCTTATTAAATGTTTCTTCTTAAACTTAGTATTTCTGAAATGTTTCGGAATAAAACACGTAAAGTAAATTCAAAAGAAAAACGCGGAAAATCGAGTTTTATACAATCCATAGCCAAACCAAAGAATTTACTTCTTTACCCATGCGCCCCAAGATTTGGTCAACTTTTGTTTGAATTGTGATTCTTTGCGAATCCGTTCACCGTATAAAAGATTCCAAGTTTTCTTCAAACATTTACTTGAAAACCTGTCCTTGCAAGTCCTGAATATCTCGATATTCTTTCCATCCAAGAATTGAGAGATCTCTGTTTGTTTATATATCTTAACTTTAGGAAAGGCGGCATACAGAGACTGCTAGCTCATAACAATATACTTACTGCTCAATGTAATGTAGGATTTACTGTTTACTGAATACAGTACATAGAATTTATTTAAAGGAGCAAGTAGAGAAAGGGTACTTCTTAGAATGAGGGATAGCAGACACCATAATTTACAAGTTGAATAAAGCTCTCATCATTGATTTCTGTCACCGGCCAGATTCGTGAATCGAAGCATTCTGGAGAATTGTGTTATGATTTAATATTAACTAGACATCGGAAGCACCGAGGTCAACCTCTGTCATCTTTAGGAAAGATGTGGTCGTAGTATTATAAGGAACCGGAATAGTGAATTCATGGTAGAGAAAACCACAACATTCGCAAATCATTACACAGCCGGCTGTTTAGCATAAGGACGAAGGAAAAATATCCTGTTCTCATGTCACAAAAATGTAAAACCTTTACAAGTGGTTGTGCATTAGTGGGACTTACTCACGTTATTACATTGTTTGAACCAATTATGGTAGTTCGTCGGAGCATCTTCCGTTTAAACAAAATTTTATATAGAATACAGCCTTCTCGCTTTGAAATTTATGTTTTGAAATTTTTTTTTTTCATTAATAAAATTATTAACCAATTTTTAAAAACTATTTATTTATAAAATTGTTCGGATGTATAATTATAATTACGCGTAACAGATGTTTCGCCATCTGAAAGCATTATCAAACCCCTATATAGTAACTAGACGAGAATGTTTAAAAATTATTTCAGTGTATGTTGTTAAAATAAAAATCTTTAGACAATTTTTTTTATTTTTATTACCAATGCCCTTATTAAACTGCAATAACAGTTACCCTGTAAAGTTTCCATGCTTGATTTATATTACTGTACTAGCTATACCCCGTTGCAGTGGCTCAGTCTATCTATGCAGATAGAGAAACAATAGCGCGTGTTGCTTCTACGTCCAACAAATGGCACTGTTTTAAAATTTTAGTGTTTGTATAACAGATAGTTCTGTATTTAAAAAAAAGCCTGTGTTTTCCTGTCACAGATGACATCTATATAAAAACATTCGCGTATTCGAATGCAACGTTGTGTCAAAATTTATAGATTTAAGATGAAGAAAAAACGAACATTAACATTTTTATTTATATAGATTGTTTGAATTTGTCTAAAAGTTGTCCAAGTGAAGCCATTAGTGTTTTCAAATTAATAATTTGGGATTACTTAAGATCGTTCAGATTGGTTGGACAGTTGGTCTGTTAAGATATATGAAACCAACCAACAGATTCCCCATTTTCGCACAGGATGAAGGATTTAAAAGGATCGGCCACTAATGTGTCCACACATCTGATCTGGGTAATCCTTAATCTGTACACATGTTTATATCTACCTTGTATTATATGTCTATCCTCGCACAATATTTAATTCTACGAAAAATACTTTATTCATTAAACTATAACTAAATAAATGTTGATTGTCAGTTTCAAAATTAGAAGACATGTGCCAAGAATTCAGACTATCCCCCGGTTTGTCTGCGCTAGTTATTAATAATACCTGCTCCATGCGAGTCCTCTTATTTCTGTAATCTCTCTATTCTCTTCTGTCTATATGATACAGGAAGTAGGATACCGGATACAGAGTTTCAGTGGCCCCGGAACAAAGGGAGGGACTTTGACCCGACGTAGAGGTCCCATTTTCTATTCATGGCTGACAACATTCCCAGTGACGAGGGTTTTTAAAATTGCACCGCGCGTCACAAACAGCGATCAGCGCGATACAGTTTCCACAAAGTTCGTATAAATAAGAAATGAGATATCTTTTATATTCTTTACACATCATTGCTATGTAGATTCAATTCGAGATGAAAAAAAGTTGAACGGTGCTACTAGAATGTAGAATGCATAACTAAGGGGGAATGTTACAGAATTCCGAGTAGTTTGATTAAAACATTCCTTTTACAGAGCCAGTTCTGTATAAATGACTAGTTTTTTTCTTCTTTGAAACCCGTAACCCGTTTTATCTGTTCGCTTTGTATCATGCAGTGTATTGGATACGACATTATGTCATGTACTTACGTGAAATTTCAGGTCAAATTTTGAATAGATCTGAATGAAATTCCAGGAGAGAAGGATCCCAAATTTATCATGGGGGAAAACGGGTATCGTTGTCGCAAATCTTACTTTGTTGCTGAGATAATCTGCAAATTCTGCCTACACCCCGAATGTTAACAATTTTTCGCTAGTTCATTACATGACCTAGCGATATTTTGAGCATATTTTTAGAGAAATTGTATGCCTACCAACATTTGAATGATTTTTGGTGGACAACAATGTTTAAAGAAATGTTATTAAGTTCTAACCCCAAACTGTGCAGCATGTCAGGCACATATCTCAAAAAGGAAAGACGAAAATTACGAAAAAAAAAAGTATCATTTTTTCTTCTATCGTGTAGAATCACCTACCGAAATTTGTGCACTTTACTCCCGGACACCCTGTATGATGTCTGTTTTGGAATATTAATAACTGAAAGAGTCTTTCATATACTTTCAAAAACAATATTTTATTTTGGGGCACGTTCAAAAAGGCAAAACCATTTGAAATTCAATTCCAAGCAGGAATATTTGTTAACTTAATATTATCTTATCTAGGCCAGAGGGGTTAAATAGAGTAGGACACTTAAAATCTTGTATAGAATACTTTATTATAGAACTCGAAATACTTTATGGTTTTCAATTGTATATTTTCAACACGCAATACCCCAGATTTAGTGGATATTCATGCTATCTCTGCAGACACGTGACGTGACAACTCACTTATTTGAGCCTCGTGCACTCCTGGACTGTGAACTACTGACCATCTAATGTCCCATCTGACCTACATCTTCAAATTTAGGCAAATTAATTCTATTTAAATTGCGTACCATTTAAACATCCACGAAACACGGAGAAGTAGGTACAAACATGCTCTCACTCTGACCATAAATACAACGGTTTAGCATTTTAAACGACTTTTGGCTTACTGAACAGTACAATTGGGCAGAAAATGTTCAAATTTCAAAGTAGCAATCGACTTTTAACATTTTCGGAACTTACTGTTTTGTACAAAGCCTTGTAAAATATTAAATGACAGTAAACATTAAAGTGAGTTCGGAACAAAGACTCAGAGAAAGGTTTAAAATAACTATAAACAATATTATAAAAAAATATAACCATATTCGCGGGAAAATCGACATGGCGCGTTATCTCCGATTATATTCGGTGTGCAAAAATTAGGTTAGGTACTTTTATGTACTCTTTAATCAACTGAAATCGACGACATGTCAGTTTTCAGGTTTAGAGCCTAGGACTTGATCTATATATCTATAAGACCTCGCTGGAAGAGACGACACATAATATTTCACTACCAGGATCAGGTCTTGAGCCTACGACCTGCTCAGGAGCTCTGCTCGTTCAAGGCCGTGCGTCCGCTTATATAAGCCGTCCGTGGTACTTCATTTGGTAGGTAGCTTGGAACTATCTTCTGATTAGTTTGTTAATAATTTGCTTAACCAATAGGAGATCTACGATAACCTGTGATAGGGATGGATTACAGCCTTTAATTTCAAGATACAAAACTATGTTTGTACAATACATTTTCAATTTCTAATAATTACTTTTTAAAAATACGTGTGTTCTTCAGATGTAGGTTTCAGCCTGATTTTTTTTCATTTTATCAACTTTTTGTAGAGACATCAGTACCATGGATGTTTCTTTCAGAACCAAATAATGTTGACAAAAATTAACAAGCGGTCAAGACACACCGCTTAATATATACCTAAGTATATTATAGAAGGATAAAAATAGAAAGAGTCATATTCATAACTTTTCTAACACCACGTAAGATTATTTATTTGGTAAATAAAATAATCTACGTTCTTATATAACCTTATTCTTAATTACAATGTTAATTGATTTTTAAAGAGGTTTACTACCCGCCCGGAAATCTAAAATAAATACCGTTTTGTATTCCACTTTTCAAATAACTTAATATTCATCAAATCGCGTTTAGCGTGGTTTGGACTTCTTGGCATTGATTTACTCTTTCCCATTTTAGATTCAAAGCGTTCGTTAATTCCATTATTCGATATCTCCACGAGATTTTGAGTGATATTTTTTTTTACTTGGGGATGAATAACTTTACCAATGCCCCAACTCGAAACTCGCTGAGGAGATACTGAAGGCTCATTGAACATTTACTGATTTCTCACTAAATTCTCAATGAACCCTCAGTAAAGAGTCATTGAAGACTCCCTGACCGGCACTTGGTATAGTTGGTATCGCTGAAATAGGAGGGAACTGTCGGAGCAATTATTCACTGGATTATCAGCGGGAATAATAATAGCAGCATCTTGTATTCCCTTGGTCCTATCTACCCGGCCATTGTGCGATCTCTTGTCTGAAGTTTCTATGGGCAGGGTTGGCACAACGCTGAGATCTTCTGCTAACTGAATGTCTGCTCTGATCCCTTAGTTGGCGCGACAACCCCTGAAAATTTCAATCTTAACTGCGGGACCTACTGCTTCCCCCCACCCCTGTTTATGAAACAAATAGTTACTCCTTCAAGATGCACTACAACGACTCAATTTTTTGTTTTTATTAGACTACAATAATTATAAAATTAGTAAAAGCTATCAAAATCTAAACCAATCTGAAGGCTCAGTATATGTTTAATACCCCAAAATAAATAAGTACCAAGCAAACATTTTCCAAATATTAATGCAACTACGTTTGCCATGAAAACAAAGAAACATGAAAAACTACATGAAAAAATTATTAAGTAACAAAAAACTTAAGACGAATAAACCATTAGTTTCGAAACATGTCAATTATTTTGATTCAATAGTGGTATACACAAAGTATTTTATTTTAGTTTCATCTAAACGACGCCACAAAACGAAATTGCTATTTGGTTAGAAGTTTTCGAGATTATTCTTAAATTATAAATTTTGAGTTATTGCTTATTCAAAATCAGATTTTATTTTAAAACGCACTATTAATAATCTTTTAAACAGTTTTCTCACATTTGCCGATATTATGCTTTTGGCGTTAGGTACTGTAACGGACGTTGTTGGCCACTTTATTTAATTTCATAAAAATATGTTTTACATTTATAAAATGTGCCTACCCCACGCCACTGGCGAAATCATCACTCCCCGCCTGTATCGAACATGAAACATGATTTATTGCAACACGATTTATTGCATTACCTGCAAGTTTGATGACCCCTATTTAAAATCGTAATATTGACAAACCAGTCGCTGAGCGAAATTATTATTTTCACCTAAAAACACCTGCGTTTGAAACGTAAACAAGTTGTGAAAAAGATATTGACGCCACACAAAGCCTGGTAGAAAGACATTATAAATACCCAGTTAAAACAAAATATTGGGTCAGTCAAATTTAAAAAATTAACACGAGTGGACGGAACACCTAAAACGCGATCTGTTAATTATAATTATAAATTCCTGAGTGTCAACTGAAATCTGTAGTCGCTTCTGTTCCTCCATCACGGCACAATCATTTTAAGGATTACAAATATTTCTAACGAGCTGTTTACGGCCGGCACTTTATCAGCTGAGTCAGACGCATCTGTCATCATTAGAATAATGGGGCGTCTCCGTGTGCCGGCTCTTATAATCAAACGACTGAACTGCCCACTGCCGGTGATCACCAATCCCTAGCCATTGATGCTGAAAACCTAGAAGCTGGCCAATTCTTCCTGGCTACCAACTGAATTAGCCATTGATGCTGAAACCCTAGAAGCCGGCCAATTCTTCCTGGCTACCAACTGAATTAGCCATTGATGCTGAAACCCTAGAAGCCGGCCAATTCTTTTGGGTACCAACTGAATTAGCCATTGATGTTGAACACCTAGAGGCTGGCCAATTCTTCCTGGCTACCGACTAAATTAGCCATTGATGCTGACAACCTAGAAGCTGGCCGATCTTGCTGGCTACCAACTGAATTAGCCATTGATGCTGAAACCCTAGAAGCCGGCCAATTCTTCCTGGCCACCAACTGAATTAGCCATTGATGCTGAAAACCTAGAGGCCGGCCAATTCTTCCTGGCTACCAACTGAATTAGCCATTGATGCTGAACACCTAGAGGCTGGCCAATTCTTCCTGGCTACCGACTAAATTAGCCATTGATGCTAAAAACCCTAGAAGCCGGCCAATTCTTCCTGGCTACCAACTGAATTAGCCATTGATGCTGAAAACCTATAGGCCGGCCAATTCTTCCTGGCTACCAACTGAATTAGCCATTGATGTTGAACACCTAGAGGCTGGCCAATTCTTCCTGGCTACCGACTAAATTAGCCATTGATGCTGACAACCTAGAAGCTGGCCGATCTTGCTGGCTACCAACTGAATTAGCCATTGATGCTGAAACCCTAGAAGCCGGCCAATTCTTCCTGGCCACCAACTGAATTAGCCATTGATGCTGAAAACCTAGAGGCCGGCCAATTCTTCCTGGCTACCAACTGAATTAGCCATTGATGCTGAACACCTAGAGGCTGGCCAATTCTTCCTGGCTACCGACTAAATTAGCCATTGATGCTGACAACCTAGAAGCTGGCCGATTTTGCTGGCTACCAATTGAACTAGCCTCTGCTGCAGCAGTCGCCCACGCCATTTACTGTATCGTATGGCGCGATGATGCACAATGTGTTCCAATCTGAAATTATCGCTGAAAGGATTCCGGTTGTATCAGTTTTCTATCTTTGTTTTAAATCCCAGTTGTATTGAAATACATATATATAACTAAAATATATATAACTTTTTCTTGTGAATTGGGCTGGCTGTAAAAAATAGGAAGTACCTATAAGCTACACCCCTTTGTACGTTCTGTATACTAAAACAATACTTGTAATTAAAATGTGAATTTTGATTCGAATTGTCTTTCTTTTATGATGGTTTGGATAGAACACCTCACGGTGTTTTACTTAAATCATTACCCAGGTTGAGGACTGATATGTGCCGGTGCTTATTATTTACAGTATTTTCTTGTGCAGGCAAACACGTCCCGTACACCGCCACTGTTCATTTTGTCCCATTTTCGGCCAAGGCGGCCTGAAAACTTTGACTCCGAACGGCATCGATACCGCATCGCGCGTCTATCTCTGCCGAGCGGATCGATGTTCAACTTTTTACTATGTAAAATTTACTAGGAAAAATCAATTTTTAAATGTTGCAAATGTCTATATTTTACTTGTACATCTCCTCGGCGGTAGTTAAATAAACACTATTTGCTATGTGCTACCACTGAGGAGATATTAAAAATGCTGTTTTTCACATATATGTATAACCATTTTTGTACAATAATTTTTAACTTTATTGCGTGTACAAAAATCCAGGAACCTTGTAGCATAATGAATCTTATCTCTTTCTGAGCGCTATGTTACGGGGGACCTGAGAAAAATACTAACTTAACGATATTTACAAATTTGAACGCTTCAAGATCATTTTTACACTTTTATTTACAAACTTTTCTTATTTTTTGTCGTATCTTGGCAAACTAAAAATCTAGTTGTCAAGATACACATTATTATTACTACTATGCATTTAAACTATGTAATTGTTATTCATGTAAGCCTTCAAAATCTTTACAAACTCGCAAATTCAAGCGTCTACCTTCGGCTATGTCACCGGCAAAATGAATATGCGACATTTTGCCGGGGCATATAAACACATTACTGGCGCGGATAGAATCCCCCACCACTTTTTGACTCACAGCCCAATGTCGGGTGCGAGTCAGGCTTATTGCATATAAGCAGCCACATAAAAAAATAAAAATTAGTTCATCTTTACCACCGAAACCAAGCGTTTTATTTATCAACAAGTGACTCCTGCCCACCATCTGCCTCACCTCGCCAAGTCTTCTGCTCCAAACCTTCTGGCGTTACCTCCTCAAGATCAGCCGGCTCTACTCTGGAAAACCGCCAACGCCAGGAGCGAGCAGAGACGAAAGCACACCCAGTGCCCAACATTCACCAAGCACTGGGTGCGGGAGGCAGATTTCATCATAAAATTGTCAACTATCATCATCATCGGCCGTAAAGGAGCATTCTCATCGGTTGAAGACACGGTTTTGAACCGGCGCCCAAATCTACAGTCTTGTGTGGACTCCCGTCCAGTACAGGTACATTTTATTTGTATATATTGATAATTTGTTTGGAAAATTAAATCGAATTTATTTAGTGTTTCCAAAGTTTCTTGTAAAAATTTTAAAACGTACATACTCATAATATTTAAGCATTTGCACAGTTATCTCACGTTTGCCGAATATTGGGTTTTTGACGTTTGATTGCGGAATTTCCACAGACATAGGAATTAATAGACGAGAAGATAATGGCGAGGGGTAAAATCAACTGTTGAAGAACGAAGGGAGTAAGGCTGACTGTGATTCGTCAATAAATCAATCTGACAGTAAATAGGCATCTCGCATTATAATATCACCATTTACTTCTTAAAAGTAAAATCTGCTTTTGAATGAATAGACATTTTTACATGGGAGCGCAAATAACTCGCCACGTTATGAACAAATTTGCGAAGTCCAAATTCGGCAAAAAAATTCGGTTCGGTTTTCAGAGTCGAATATTTCGTTTAAGTATTTAGTTAAGACACTTTTATAAATGTTCATAATTTACTTCCCAGCAACCAACCAGCTTTGTGTTTCGCGTCCAGACGTTTCTCGATGTGATAGTATATGTTTCTAAAACTGATCTATATTATACGATGTGAATATGCTTAAAATAAAGTAAAATAATGCTTATATATGGAATGTAATACGACAATTGGGTTTATTCTCTTTTTCACATCTATTTTTACAAGTTTTCATAGTACAAGTCAACATTTTGCCGTGTTATTTCGTAAAATGAACCGATGATGCCTCGACCATAGTTCGCACAAGAATGATGACGTCACGTTTTCAAATTTCACTTGAGGCCATACGCGAGCACAGCCGGCTCCAATGGAACCGGTATGGGGAGTGGGGATAATACGCTTTTAATCACTTAGGGCAGGTCTACTAATATTCATATGTGTATGGGAATTTCTAATTTTGTTTCAAATTTCGTCCGCTAGCGGCATCAACCTTTCCATATTATTTATACAATAGTTACTCCTCACCTGTGGCGGATCGTGACCTTTGGGTATACTAGAGAGCTAATATTAAAAAAATGGCATTATTGATCTTGTTGTAGCTGAAAGCGATTTTTTTTTTCGTAAATTCGATTTTTTATGAAGATTTTCATGAAATTTCAGTTTGGCCGCACGGATTTCCTGAAATTCTTCATACAAAAATCGAAATTTCGAAAAAAATAGAAAATCGTTTTCAGCTACAACAACATCAATAATGCCATTTTTGTAATATTAGCACTCTAGAACACTTAAAAGTCACGAGCCGCTACTGCTGTTCACGCTTGTATAAATCGAGATTGTTATTCAATATGTTGCACTATATCCTTTATAAAGTAAATAAACCACAATTAGTTTACTCGTATATACTCGTATATATTTTTTTTTTTTTTTTATTGTTGATACATTTTTTTTACAATATTTCATATTTCAATTCAGTAATGTTGGCCTCACTGGGTTGTTTACCCGTGCTGAGGCCCCCATTTTATAATTTAAGAATTTATACATTTAAAAAAAAAAAGAAAAACAACATTAAAGTAAAGATAAATTTACAATAAAAATAAAGATTAAAAATTAAAATATAATTATAACACTAAAAGAAAAATATCAAAAGAGAATGTAAATCGGCATTTATAATGATATATGTGTTTGTGCGTGTTGCGTGTTTTATATATATTTTTTGTGTTGCGTGTAGGTATATGTTTTATTCTTTTATGTTATAGAATTTTGGTAATATTGTCTTTTTGTTCTTTAATCCATTTTTTTATTTTGTGTTTGAATTTATTTTTATTTTCCTCAATTTTTGTTTCAAGTGGAAGACTGTTGAATGCTTTAATAGCGTGGTATTTATGGTGTCTTTGTCCAAAGGTAGTGTTTACCGTCGGAGTTTTTATGTTTTCTTTGTCTGACCGGTCTATTAGTGATATTTTGTGTTTGTTGGGGTTTGTTTTTTTGGTCGAAAATGTAGTTTAGTAGTGTTTTAACATATAATTGGCGTATATCAAGTACGTCACAGCTTTTAAATATTTGGTCTGTGTCGGTTAGTTTATGTTTTTTGAGTATTACCTTTAATATCGTTTTCTGTGCGATTTCTATTTGAGCGATAATATTACTTGTATATTGTAAGCGTGAATGTTAATTATTTGACTTTTAAATTAGTTCACCTCTATCTTAATTTATTTATTCAATATCTGTATATTTTACTTTAAACATTCTTACAAACACGCAATAAACCCACTATGAAATATAAAAAAAAACGTTGAACTCTTACAGCAAGGAAACGTTCGTTCTACTTACATGCTTATTGGAATATCAGGGCACACATCATTTTTTAAATATAATTGGAACTTGTCACAATCATTGTGACAAGTTCCAATTATAAAAATTCCAATATTATCCATTTTTTTATATTTATATAAGGGCTATTGATGTATGTTCATAATAATTCAAACTATATCTCAAAGGAACTTGTTCAATCATTTGTGTGTTAGAATGTAAACATCTGCGGGGAATAATATTCACATGACACGAACAAAAGTCAATAACTTATTTCCTAGTCGTTTTCCATTTTACGGCGTCTTTCGCAGGCAAAGTTGTTGTCAATTCGAATATTCAAAACGTTTGTGCTTCTCTTCTGGCAAACGAGCCGGTTCTTTGGCATACTGTCTCCAGCTCATTCTGACAAAAACACAAAATAAAAAGTAGTTTAAAATAAAAGTATGTTATATATTTGTTTTTAAATATAACCGAGCTTATCTGGTTGTAGTAGAGTAAAGACATTAAACAGTAAAGTGCGCTAACTTCGGGAGGTGATTCTACATCATGGTAGAAGTAAAAAAGATGAATAACTTTTTTCAAAATCCCAACTTTTTTTTCCCATAAAAAAATATTTTTCCACAGAATAATATTTATTTTCCCATACAAACATGTGAACATTTCTTCATCTAAAAACCACCTTCACACGTCGAAATTTCTAAAAAAGTTGTTTTATCATTTTTTACTTGTATCATAGCTGTGTGTACATATACCACATAGAATCACCATCCAAAGTCATTAGCGCACTCTACCCCTGGACAACCTGTATATCTAGTTATGCGTAAATAATGAGATTTGAAAAAACCCTTCGTTGATTTTGACAAACGCAGCGGACTGGTTTAAAAGTTGTATCGGGAATTATGTTATATCTCTATAACATACTAATTGTACTGTATATTCATAGTATTAAAGGTAAAATTTCTGTGTTTTGTTCGATTAAAAGTACAATAATCATAGACAATAATAAAATTTACGTACCTAAGAAATTTGTGCTGAACTCTTTCTATGTTGTTAGAGTGTATTTTATACAAAGGGACCAAATAGGTGAATTATATTCCACTTGACTTCTGACAAATGAAAGATAGAGGGTTCTCAAAGAATCTAAAGACTTGAAATCAGTAAAAGTTCTGCAAAGGAAGCCAAGCATCTTTAAAGCCTTATTATATTAGTTTTCATCGAATATTACACCCAAGTCACGAATTTGTGACACTGGTATTAATTTAATATTATTTAATGTGCTAGTATATTCATAGAAGATATTACAATGAATTTTGGAAAATCGTATTACTTGGCATTTCTGAATGTTCAGAAATAAAGCATTTTGTTCGCACCATTGATGAAGTTTATCTAAGTTCGTCTGTAAAATATGGCAACGGTATACATTTCGAATTCTTTTAAATATTTTTAAGTCTTCACCAAAAGCAGGACATCTAAAAAAATATTGGGCCTAGGTAGGAACCTTGAGGAACCTCACTTGTGGCCTCAAATAAATAAGATAGCGCAGAATTAATATTTATGCTAAGCACCCTGTTAAAAACGTACAAGCTATTAGATAAGTTCACAACCAGTTATTTTACAGGCTCCTGCCCAGCACCTAGCGGTCAGAAGTAAAACTAGGGCCTATAGATAAAACAGATGTTTTTGATTACCAATTGGCTTCTTTGACAGTAGTTGTTTTGATAATTAGCTTGTCAGTGTGTGTTATTTGATTAGGTTATAAAAAGCCTCGCCGAGTGGATTTTTCACTTCTTCTCTCTTAAAAAATAGCAACAGTCAGTCATTATGGTCAACTGACCGTTATTAAAAGTGTTTTTACCTGGGTCGGGAATATTTTTAAACTCGTAACATTAAAATAAATTAAAAAATGCAGTTTTGTTCAACAAAAACAAAAACTATGCGTCTGTTATTTTGAAGACTTCATCAAGCCCCAACCAATTCTCAACACACCCTATTGCTAAGATAACTATCAATCCAACTTAATAATTTACCTTTGATGCCCAACAATCTGAGTTTATATATAAGTATGTGATTTCGAACCTTATCAAATGCTTTACTAAAATTATTGTAAATACTGTCCACTTGTTGTTTGAGACTAAATATACGTATATATGTTTCAGAAATATCACAATTACACAATCCTCTTGTCATCTTCTGTTGAGTTAGAATATCTATTTTGCACCTTGAACCTTGAAAAAGTCGTTATGACGACTTTTGTTGAAGTTTTCACGCACACATAAGCCATATCATTTCAAGAAAAAATGGCGCTTATGAAACGAATTTAGTATACCTAGACAAAAGTGGCGTTCCATTCCCTCTGCCAGCAACCATGGGGAAATTGCAACGATTGCACACTTACCTCTTGATTTATAATATCTAACCTATACATGTCCCCTCTCTTTCCTCTCGTTCTCGCATACTACACGCACACTGCACACGTATTGTGCACAGCCCTGCTAAAGCCCTTTTATTATTATAGCGGTGCAGCCCTGTGTGCCTTGTGCCTTGTGCCAGCCCTGCCTCAGCATCCGTGACGCCCCGCCTGTATCCCGATTTCAATGGATATCAACAATGAGCACTTTTCCTTTATTAATCTTTGCTCTCTGTTCCGCGGGGAATATTTACATAAAAAAGAAAACGCTTTATATATTAAAAGGAATCTCAAACAATAAAGATGTGACTCGTGTATATTTCCTGCGGTCTTTAGCTTGTATCGTTCAAAATACTGTCATGTATTTTAGTTTATATTAAACTTTGAATTAGATTTAACTAGAAGCTACTTTTAAACCGTATAAAAAATTGTTTTTTTTTTAAAGAAAAGTAAACATTCCCGAGTAACGAATTACCCAAATTATCAGCCTCTGACTGGTCTTATATCCAGTATTCATTGAAAAGTAGTTGAGTAATTAAATTATCCTTCATAGTGATTTATTTTTGGGGTATTATGCCGTGTTGCACTACCTTTTTAGTTAGCCAACGTTAGACAGCATTAAAGTGTCCGAAACATTGGCTAAAGAATGAGGTAGCGGAACACGACATAATACCCCAAAAATAAATTACAATAATACTTTTGCCGTAAAAATCTAAAAATAAAATCTAAATTAACGTTTATTTTCCTCAAGAGTAAGTTTTTCCTCAAGGTGGCAGAACCTCGCTTTTTAAATTACGTTCCCGTGCTTTTTATACCTTGTGATATTCCAGCTTGCGTAAGTAGACTTTTAAAAATTATAATTACATGCATGATGTTACTCGAAGTCTCTCAACGTGAAATGCACAAGTGGGAAGTAATTCATTATGAAAAAATTAAAATAGCATTTAACACTATTCGTATTTAAATTAAAAGTTACGCGAGCTTTCTACACTCGTATAAGCTACACGCACAATCGCTCCCACCACCCTTCACAGTTAATAATAATAATATTTAGATGATTTTTATAGCGCCATTTTTTGGGCAAAATCACCTTAAGGGCACTGTACAAATATATAATACATATCTACAACATAGAGATATATGGAGATAATATACAGTACCATACTTACCTGGTAGATCACTTATGATTAACACTTAATTAATATTAACCAATTGTTTATTAGCGAAATTTAGATTAGATTAACAGGATTTAGGACATAATTGGAAAATTGGATATAATTGACTTTCTCTCAGGAATGGTATATTTAATTTAAGGGTATGACTGCTTAAAAAGGTAAGTTTTTAGTTTAGACTTAAATTCTGCTGGACTTGTTATGGATCCGTTAGTTCCGGAGGGAGTTTATTGCATGTCTTCGGCCCAGATACTCCGAAAGCGCGATCACCAAACTTAGTATTTGGCTTGCGCTTAGGTTCCATCAGTGTGCCAATAGCTGATGATGTTGCTGATCTAAGTGTTAGGCACCGTTACCATAGAGCTATACACTTAGAGGTGCTATTGCGTACTAACATCTCGTAGAAAATTGTTCCACTTGTATAACGCAGTAATCAGTGCGGGTGGACCGGGTTCCGGTCGTTCGGCGTTTGATTGTAGGGATCGTCTGAGATCAAATAGAACTAATTGAACTTTCAAACTTATGAATTTCATCCTGGATATTCAATTCTGTCATGGACAGTTTCAATTCTGTTATGGAGAGTTTCAATTCTGTTTTGAAGAGAATAAGTAGACTGGGCAATGAACAAATAGATGTCGCTGATATTTTCGATTTAATTTTTGACACATTCAAAGATAAATTAGTTCAGCACTTTTTAGTTAATGTAAATTACAAGTTATCTTAATTTATGCACTTGCTTCGTTATAGTTAGTATGATAATAAAACAACAACTTTATTGTATTTTACTCTTTATTTTATAATTATTTTTTGTATTTATGTTATACTGTTGTTCTCAATTTAATTTATAATCGTTATGCAAAGCTCAAAGGACATAAATAAATAAATAAATATTTCAATATATCATTGAAGAAGAAAATAATACTAAAAAATCGAAACGAACGATTTTTTCCATATTTTGGCAGCTACCTTTTTAAATGATCACAATTTTCTAATGAAATTGGTTTGTAACCTTGATAGTGTCTCGAATAAACATATCTATGTTTATATTTCATTTAGATTTTAATATAGTTAAGGAAAAAGTTTTTCCTGAATATTCATTGAGCCTTTTTTGTATCCCAGATATTTAAAAAACATTACATTAAATAAAGTTTTTTTTTGTAGTACCAATCTACTACTCATTATGTTCTTCATAAGAACCAAATAATGTGACTTTCCAATGTTCGCGATTTTCTTGGTAACTATTTTCTTTGTAACACCTCACAAGAGCATCACTTTTCATACTGTGTAAATCTAGAGAAACTATAACCCTACGTTATGAGTTAGAAATTGCGGATTGATAAATCAGAATAAACGATGATATGTTACTTATACAAAATTCAATAGATTGCAAGGAAATTAAAAATAATCATCGAACTGAAAATTTAATTTACCTTCCATTTAAAAGTGCTAAACTAATAACCACAAAATCTGCGGCACACTTTTGAAAACTGTGTACACCCTTCTAGTAATGTCTGTATCATTCTTTGGACGTTTTTTTATAAATTAGCAGGCAGCAATTTTCTCTCATTCTTCAAAGGCAAAGGAAATATCTGTTTTTCATCCGTGAATAATATTCCGCTGCTATTGTGATTGCTAATTCTGCGGGGATATGAGATTTTTCTTTTTTCGTTTAGCGGATTGCACATTATTATTTCAAAGCTTTGCTATCAATTAGGGCTGTGGTTAATTTTCTTTAGTTGAAAATTATACGTTGAACGTTTCAAATAATATTTTCTATAATCAAACGAGCCGTATCCTTTCTCGTCTCTTCGTAAATGAGAATAAATACAGTTTATTTGGCACAGTTATCATCTACAATTTATCAAATAATTTATATTATATATATATATATATATATATATATATATATATATATATATATATATATATATATATATATATATATATATTATATTATGTACGAGTGTTTGCATCTTTTTTTATTTTCACGTGTTATGGCGAGAAACTGAATGTCAAAATTAACCAAAACTAACGAAACCGAACCTAACCAAACATAGCATAACCCAACCATACCTAAAAAGTTAGGTTACTCTAACAAGACCTAACTCAACTAAATTCAATCAAATCTAACTAACCCTTACCTTTCTCAATCAATACATCGCTCATAAGACCGTCCCTCGCGGGGGACTAAACATCTTAAGCATTAACTAACCATCGTGTTATTTATTATTCTTATGGGTTGGACAAAACATTGCAAAACGTATCACATTAATCATATATGTTTTAATTTACATATATTTCTATTTATTTCACAAAAATACACATAATTTTTATAATTGATGTAAATGCTATTACATTATGTTTGATTAGGTGTTCTAAGTTATAAAAAAACAACTTTACCTTTTGTTTTTTGTCCAAACCGATTTGTCATGTTTGATTGTATGTATTGGTGTATTTGATGTGGATTTTTTCAATGATGGATTTCTTATGATTGAAAGTGACAAAAAAAGACATTTTAATTTCAGTGCAATTTAAATGTATATTCGTGGTTAGTATATTTTGGGGTTATTCCGGGTGTAGTTTTTTGAAGATCTGATTGATTGGGACTGTAAAGGAACACGGAAAATTAGTTTGAAGAGATGAAGCTTTGCAGATTTAGCGTGAAGTTGTCTAATATTTATCGTCCAAAATCTTGAAAATTTCATAATAAATTCCACCATGTCTTTGCGTATCCTCCATGAATGAATGAATCCCTACACTGTTTCCACATTAATCAGCTACGTGCTTTCCTCTGCCACGTATTTCCACCTAACGTAATTATCTCGTTGATCCAGTGAGTTTGTGGGACAGCTTTGATCTCTGTTGGTTCCTTTTGGGCGCCACTGAATGCAGAGATTTGTTCTCGGTTGTCAATCCTTCCAGTGATATGTCCTGCTCATTGCCGTTTGCTTTATTGGCACATTCAATTATCCACTCTGGATAACTCGTATGTGAAATGGTTAACTATTGCATCAGCATACCGTCGTTGCGCAGGAAATATCTGTGGCGGTCATAAAAAATGTACGAATGTTTATTTTTTTTTTATTTTTGTTTTATTTTTTTTTTTTTTTTTATTTGGGATACCAACAGTTTACATCAATAACAGCATAATAATAATTTAGTTTCAGTAAATAAACCATTTACAGGTTTCCACATAGGTATTATATACAAGTGTATCTGAGTGTGATTCCGAGATATTTACTAATGAAAATTACATTTCAAGAAACAAGTTATTTAGGGGGGAATAGGGAGGGGGTAGGATGAGGAGGGATCGGTTAGGTTGAGATATGTATAAAGGAAGTTAATAAAGTGGTGGTTGTATTAGATGGTATCTGTAGTTATTGTTGTTGTAATGTATCGAGAGAGTGTCTGTGGGATTTTAAGGAGTGTGGTGCAGAGTTAAATATGTCAAATTGTGAATAGTGTGTGTTAAAAGTGTTGGACGCACGATAGATGAAAGAATTCTGCTTAGAATTAGTGTTGCATTGGGGGAGGCTAAAAATCATGTTTGATCTGGTTCGTCTGTTAGGAACTCGTATCTGAATTCGTTCTAGGAGTTCTGGGCAATCAACAACGGACCTGGCTATTTTTTGAAGAAAAAGTACATCGGCCGAGCTTCTTCGAACTTCTAATGATGGTATATTGAAGTACGCTGCTGAATCTTGGTGACTTAGATGTGGGCGGTAGCTGCGGAAATCCAAGTATCGTAGAAAACGATTTTGAATACGTTCTAGAATTTCCACATACGATATGTATTGCGGGTTCCAAACTTGTGACGCATATTCTAGTAAGCTGCGGACATAAGCAAAATATAGGATTTTCATTGTTCTAAGGTTATTGAACTTTTTACATGTCCTAAGAATGAATCCTAACATTTTAGAGGCTTTTGATGTCACTAAGTCTATTTGAATATCAAAAATTAGCTTAGAGTCCAATGTCACTCCCAAATCTTTGATTTCTTTTTTGTTGATTAATATTGAGCCGTTCAGATTATATTCATTGATAATGATATTTTTATTTCGTGTGAAATTCACAACGAAACACTTTTTAACATTAATTTTAAGGTTATGCTGTGTACAGTAAATATTAAGACGGTTTAGGTCCTCTTGCATTTTTTGACAGTCAGCAGTACATCTGATAGGATAAAAAACCTTCATATCATCTTAGTAAAGTAATGTTTTGGAGTATTTGAAGCATTGGCCTATATCATTGATGTAAATGTTAAATAGTAACGGTCCCAATAGAGATCCTTGAGGCACACCTGATGGGACGGTTACCCAGTCCGATTTAAAGCCACCCACAACTACGACTTGACTACGATTTGATACATAAGATGAGAGCCATCTGAGAAGATCACCGTGGACTCCGATTTGCATACGCTTGCGTAATAATATGTCGTGATTCACTAGGTCAAAAGCTTTGCTATAATCCGTGTATATTGCGTCTACTTGTACACGTTGATCCATATAATCTTGCAAGAATTCCGTGAATGCTATTAGATTGGTTGTTGTTGATTTTCCACTCATAAACCCATGTTGGTTAACATTGAGTGAGGATTTCAAAGCGGGAAACATCTGATATGATAACATCGTATATTATTTTTTCAAACACCTTGCTGAAGACACACAATTTTGAAATAGGACGATAGTTTTCAATGTCAGATCTTTGCCCAGTTTTGAAAATGGGTGTTATGAAGGCAGTTTTCCAAGTATTAGGTACCACACCCTCTTTTAAGGAACGATTGAATATAATGGATAACGGCTTAGAGAGACTGCTTGCGCATTTCAGGATGAAGAATTTATGAAGAATTTATTTATTTAGTTTTAAATTTTCCAGATATGTCTGCACCAGACGTTCGTCAACTTCAATACAATGAATAGTGGAAGAATTATGAATGTTGTAGTTGTCTGGCATATTTTCAGAAGTTTGAATGTCGTTGGTGTAGACAGAACTGAAATATTTGGAGAATAAGTTAACAATCTCAGATCCGTTCTCAGCTTTTTCATCCCTTAGGAATACAGTGTTTGGCACACCCTGTGATTTGGAGTTTAATTTAACATAATTCCAAAGATTTTTTGGATCAGAGGATATTTTGTGTTCAACATTATTTAGGTATTGATTGTGACATTCTCGTTGTAGTTTTTTATGGCGTGATCTTAAGAGAGAGAAAATGGAGTAGTCAGATTGATTTTTGTAAATTTTGAACTTTTTGAAATAGTTGTATTTTTCCTTCGTTAACTTTATAAGAGCTGAGTTATACCATGGAGGATATTTTGAGTTTATACTCGATTTTTGCGGAATGTGAGCATCTATAAGTTGGTTTATTTGTGAGTAAAAATTTAGTAAAGCTGAATTTATATCACCAACTGAGAGAAGCTCGTGCCAGTTTACTTTATTAAGAAGAAAATTTATAAGTTCGTAATTACCACGTTTAAAGACGCGAACCTTTCGTATTTCCTCCCTCAATGCAACGGGTTCTGAGAATGCTACATCTATCGTTATGGATGCATGGTGAATATCTTCGACGATTAGTGAGTCATTACAGGCTGATACCTTAACGCAATCGTTACAGAGGACGAGGTCTAGAAAATGGCCGTTGGAGTTTGAAATCCCATTATATTGACAGAGACCCGAAAAATGCAGGCAATCAACAAATGCAGAGCTGAGAAGAGATAAACGATTGGTAGGTGTGTATGAAGTGTTGTTTGGACTTTTGTTCCACAGAATGTCAGTGAGGTTGAAATCGCCTAAAATAAGAAATTTTTCACAAGGACATTGTAAGGTTAATCTTGAAATTTCGCTGAGAAAGCTTTCTATGTTTTCATTATACGCTGGACCTTTGGGAAGGTAAACACAACATATGTTTAAAGTATTGCACAACGAACTCTTAATTTGTAAGGATAACCATAAGTCTTCCGCTTTTGAGTGCCACTCTGGACGCCCGCGGGCTACCAGTTCGCGTCGAACAGCGAGCAAGACACCTCCGCCTAAGCGTTGACCGGTTGCATAGTAATTTCGATCTCGGCGGAACACGTCATAACGATCGTCGAACAGTTCTTCGTTACGGATGCCATCAGTTAGCCACGATTCAGTTAAGGCGATAATATCGTATTCGTTGGATCTGACAGCATTTATCAGTGTATCAGTCTTTGTGCGTAAGCCTCTTACGTTTTGATAATATATATTTAATGTCATTTTATGGGTGGTGTTAATCTGTATTTAGGTGTAAGATAGTTAGCTAGTTGTTTGCCTGATTTCATATGGGAGGTCAAATTGATTTTAAAGTAATTTGTAATACTCATACTCTTTTTTTTTACAGTGTAGTGCAGTAAGGTAGAAGTGTGTACATAACATGTAATGAGAGGGGGGAGTAGGAGGTGAGGAAAGGTTGAGGAAGAGGTGCATAGTAGGTGCGGAGGATATACGGGAGAAAAATAATTTGAAGTAGAATATTCAAAAGAAACATATCCAAAAGAAAAATAATTAAAAGAAAAATATATAAAAAAAAATATTTCAAAGAAAAACATTTCATAAAAAAATATTTCAAAGAAAAATATTTAAAATCAAAACATTTAAGCGAAAAATATACAGAAATAAAACATCTAAAAAGAAAATATTTCAAGAAAAAACATTTTAAACAGTAATCATTAAAGATAAAAACTTTAAGAGAACCATAATATCCAAAAGAAAAATATTTAAAAGGAAAAAATTTAAATGAAAAATATACAAAGGAGGAAAATTTATAACAGTAATCTTTAAGAAATAGAATTTTAAGAGATAGATATTTGAATGAAAAATATTTAAATAAAAAAATATATGAAAGTAAAGAAAAAAAGAGAGAATAGTTTTCGCTTAGGTCTCGCTGATTTTATGGTTGGCTGGGACGAGGGTCTCCAGCGTTGGATCCAGAGTGAGGAGAGAAATTCCGCTGGACCTCCATCTTGTTCAGATCTTCCTCCTTGGATATGATGATTGGCGGGGAAGTTGAGTTGCGTCGTGCAAAGATTTGACAGTTTTTTAGCCAAACATATTGGAACCCCCGTTCCTTAGCCAGAACTCTCGCCCGAAAGAAAAGATTTTTATTTACCTTAGTGAGGTGGTCGCTGACGTAGATATTTTTTGGTTCTCCAGCGAACCCGATGTCAGCCGTGGTTAAGCCTTTCCTCGCTTTAACCGCCTGAAGAAACTGGTTCTTCAGGCTTCGATTAGAGAGTTTTAAAATAATAGGCTTTATCATATCAGGGCGGTTTCCTTTTGTAACTACACGAGTCACGAATTCCACATCACTTTCGCCAATGTTAATGTTGTTTACGTTTGATATTTTCTTAACTATATTCATCAGGTTTTCATCAATTCGGTGAGGTATTCCCTTGATTTCCAGGTTTTGTAACCTTGCCCATTGGTCGCGTTTATTTAATTCGTCTGCAAAAGCGCGCACTTCCTTTCGTAGATGTGTGACCTCCGTTTCCAGATTCTCAACTTTTTCTAAACGTTTTTCGAGTGTGTTTATTCTCTTCCCGAATGCTGCTACGTCCATGTGACAGCTCTCTACTGAATTTTGAACTCCTTGTACTTCTTCGCGTAGGACTTTTATCTCTTCGTGTAGAGTCTTGAAGGATGATAAGTCGCTCTGGATTCTTCTGATATCTGCCATAATAGTACTTATATCCTGGTGACCGACAACAATGTTTGAGGATTTGCAGGAACTGCATCGCCAGGCAGATCTCAGTTCTAATTTCAGTTTTTTTAAGTTTTCTTCCGAAATACCTCCACATTTGTAGTGGAAGTATTCTTTACATGATGAGCATTGAGGACCATGTGAGATTGTAGATTTGCAAACTCCGCAGTTATTCATGATCAATTAGTAATGTTTATTGTTTAAATTTATTAGGTTAATTCGCACCAGCGCCTGATTGCCGCAACCCGTTGAGCACAAACGGGCAATGATGACACTTTCCACCAATGGTAGCACTAGGTGATGACACTTTCAGCCAATGATAGTTCAAATGTTTGCGTCTGCGCGTTATTGATTGTTATTGATTTCAGGTAAATTTTTAATAAATAATTGTGATTTTAAATTCACAATACCGTACAGCACTCACTATTATGCAGAAATCTAACTGACTTAAAATGTTAAACACGAGATGATTTATACTGAGTGACACTTTCTGTTGTGTTTGCTTGCAAACCGACCTCGTTTATGTAAATTTAATACGGAACGTATTTCACTATTATACACTGTGTTATGTGATCCTATTGTTATATAATAATTATCCTATTGTGATCCTATTGTTATAGTTTACGTAAAACTATCATAACACGCAAACAATATATTACTGAACAGTATAACATTTTGGATACGATGTCACTTAACAGATGTTGCTGGCGCAACGGAGGTTGGCATAATTATGTTTAAAAAAATGATTAGTCTGAAACACCCTAAGCTATAAATTGTAAAAATCATCCGAAAAAATTAATGCCCCCGACGGGAATCGAACCCGCAGCCTTGCGATTGCCGTTCGGGTGCACTAAATCACTATGCTACGTCTACTATTGTTTCAGGCTAATAATTATTGTTTAAAATAATTTGTTATCATTTGTACTTTGCATAAAAACCTAGACTTGTAAACTTAAGTTTATCTTTAAAAAAAAAATTATTATTTAAAATTTCACAAAGCGTTGTAACGAAATTTTTACCCATCCAAATTCCAACTTACACAGATATGTAGCTAAACCATCATTACTCATTACTATTCCACTAGTGTTTTTACAATAAAACTCTCTGTAGAAAACTACCCCAAGAGAGTACAGTTTTTAAAAACATATCAATTTATATCAAGGGATATCTTTCACGGAAAGCTCGTGCTGACAATTCAAGATGAGTGGCTCACAATAATCCATTATTTTTTCTAAGGATGCTTATTACGCACATTTAATATTCAAAGAAGTACTAAATAATATAAGTTTCATTAAATACGTTAGGTAACAAAAGAAGGTTGAAATAAAACGTCTGACTCCATTCGTGAAGCACAAAGCATTAGAATGCTTGGGTATTACTTAACTTTCCGCTTTAATGACTTGAAAAAAGGTCAAAAAAATATTTCCTCAAACTCAAACGGCCATTTTTTTCGGGACTTTAGCCTTTTACCTCAGAGAATCATTTCCCCCGCAAAGGTTTCATATATTATTATATATGATATAACTTGATTTTTTTATTTAATTCCGAGAGAAGGGAAAAATATGTTTCCGAGGTCTTTTGAAGAACCCTTTAATATTTGTTTTTGACGATGGTTCGTGCGTGTGTTTATGGTTTTAAACAAGGAAATTAATGTTGTAAAGATAAACGCAACTTTGAGGAGATACGTAATATTATATTGGAACATTGGTGGCAAACTCAAATATGGGTAGATTGCGGAAATGAAATATAAACATTGCGCAATCATACACGACTCAAAATTAAATAATTAAATTATATTTATTTTTGTCTGACTATTTAACAGGGATAAGTAGAAAGGATAGAACATCTTAGCCTGTTTTTTTCTTGTTGGAAAGGGTAATGGAAAAATATATTTTTTTTTTATTTATGGTGACTATTTAAACATTGTACATACAACATATGATAGTGAATATATGTATTGTAAATTGTATTTCTTAGACCTCCTCACTAGGGTGACCTGTGCTGAGGCGAACTAAAGTTATTTCGTTAATCTCTTTCAGCCAGATTTTTATTTTTGATTTGTAATCATTAAAAAAAATCGCTTTTTGCCTGGGGGAAGGATTTTGTGGAGTTCTGTCGCAAAATAAATGTAATTTCTTTGTCCGAATGTTTTTATGACCTGTAATTTTTTGTCATCGTAATTTGGCCTAGTGTGATGAATACGAGGTATTGTAGTTTTCAGTATTTTTATTTCAGTGAAAAAATAATAAAAAAATAATAATCGTAGATTAAGGACAAATACGGTGTTTAAATTTTCCAAATTCAATGTCCTTGTTAATAAATAATAATAACCCTACCTAAAACCATAAACATCTTTGTTTTATGAACACAAAGTGTGAAAAACACATTTTCCATTGGTGTCCCTATTAATATGGCAACCCACTGTACATATTTTACTTCAATATGCTTAGGAATCGCTGGTTAAAATCCTTCCGGTATAGCTTCTGATACACACTGTATGTTTAATTCACTTGATAGTACCTGTTGTCTTTTTCGGTCCCCTTTGCCATCCTCTTTCTCGCCATGTATATGTTTTTCCTTTCTCAGACCATCCGGTGAATATCTCCAAGCATCCATTTCTTTATATTGTTAATCGCTTTCATCTTACTCACCTTCTTTTCGGAACTCTATAGTTACAATACAAATTTTGCATAAGCCCTGTTAAACACACATATGCCTCAAGGATGTCGTACCTACTTCTCTCGGTATAATGCATCTTTCCACTGTCCGTTGGTAGAATATTGCGTGTGTATCCTAATATTATTATACGGCCGGCGTGGTCTAGTGGTATACGCTTTTGACTACAGATCCGAAGGTCGCGGGTTCGAACCCGGCGTGCGCAAATAAATTTTATTTGATTAATTTGTGTTATTTCACAATTAATTAATTTAAAATAATATATAGCATATTTGCCGCACGTTCCAGAGTGGAAGATACTCTCAGTATCGCCCTGGTGTAAGACCACCATTCAGAATTGAAACGTTGCTTGAAATGGCTTTAGCCGTGTTTGGTGACCAGATCTGAATAGCCAGGTACTTCCCCACCTTCCTCTTCCCATCTTCCTCCCCTCCCCAATACCCTCAGCCTCACAACATACCCCAATTGGGGATGCCATAGTCTCACTGGCTCCAGACGGGAGCAGTTGGGACTCTTGTGCGGTATTACTGTAAAAAAAAAAAAAAAAAAAAATTCCCCATCTTGCTATTACCAGATGATTCGTTTGATCGTACGTCTTTTCGTGGGATGTCCCCAACTTCTCTTATATCATATTTCAAACCATTTTTTCCTGCGCTTCTTCCTTCATCCAGCATTTAAATGTACCTTTCTTAATGTTATTTCTAGTCAAGATGAAGTTCTGGGTTTTTTCGTGATCAATAAAATTAAAACACGTGTTCTTTATTATTCATTTATTGCCAAAAATATGAATGTCGTTTATACTTTTCTACGACAGACGTTTAAAAATCGCATTAAAACTAACGTTAATATACATTATACATATATTTTTTACCGACACAACATTAAAAATGTCAATAGAATGAATGTAACAAACTATAGCAACACTGAACAAATTGCAAATTCATCCACTGTCGGTGTTGCCATGAAACTAATCACAAGTGGAGTAGATGACCTTAACACGTATTATAACCTCGTCATCTTATGAATTAGGTTTACTGTAAGGATATTATGGAGAACCCCTAATAGAAAATGACCTTGTCACTAATAATTTGCCTTGTCATCTTATGAAAAAGGTTTATACGCTTAGTAGATAATGACCTTGTCACTAATAAGTTGTCTTATCATCTTATGAGGGCTTACCGCGGGTGACATATAGAATACCTACTCGTATTAGACAAGGATCATGTCACTTATGACTTGTTTTGTCATCTTATGAATAAGGTTAAATTTAGTGAGCAATGACCCCGCGTCTTACGGTCATGGACCCTGCTTTACATCTTATGCAAAAAACAAATTAATAATGACCGCCGACTTCATCAACTTATGGGCTCTTTCCTCGTAGTTAAGATCTTAAATAGAAACCTATCTATGTACATGTACAAGGTAAAAATCTAAACATGTGCCTTGTGACCTCTCCTCTCAATGAATAATATAATATGCAATTACCGCATAACCTTATTGAATGTTTCGAAGTAGCAAGGACTTAAGTAGAGTTAAGTATGTCACAACAACCATCAAATTGTAGAAAACTATTCGCATATCTAGTAGCCCCATCATCTCGAGCATTAGGCAGATATGGCATGCCTCATCAGTTTTTTTTAAGTTCCAAGATCTTTTGGAGTGTTAGATGTATCATGGTAACAACAACAAGGTAAAATTCTAATCACATCTGTGGTGACCTCTCGTCTGATGACCGCGGACTCCGCCTCATCATCTCAGGGAGTAGGCGGTAGTGGCGAGGGTTTTATGAAGTAGGGTTATGAGAACCACGATGAGGAGAGTCAGGATGCTGGCGGCCCGGCGAGCACATCCGGTCTGCATTGCTTCCGGTCGCTCTCCTAGGACAATAAATATGTACATTAGTTGTTTGATTAGTTTCCTGAACAATGAACGTAATTAACAATTAATTGTACACGAACTATTTTAACATTTTATTTTAATGCAGTAGAACTATTAAGAGTTTTTATTTTTAGTGTAATTATTACTCAATAGTGACTTAGTCAATAATCAATAGCCAATTCAACATCCTTCGTGGAACTTTAAAAAAAAAAAAACAATCTGCCTATTATGATATATTATTGGGTTATCGTGCCGTGTTACTCTACCTCCTTCTTTTCCAGCGTTTTGGACAGCTTTACATTGTCTATAATCAAGACTGTCTTCGGAACCACTACAAAAAACACGAGACTTACAGAGGCCTGCAAAAACCAAGTTTCCTCTTGAAACAGATGGAGTTTATACATTCAGTTGTTCTGGATGTAACAAGGTTTATGTAGGCCAGAATCGACGATCTCCAAAAGGATACCAGAACACTTTCGAGCATGTAAACTCGGCCATCCTGACAAATCGGCAATTGCCGATCATTTAATTGAAACCGGCCATTATTTTGGATTTGTTCCCGAAGTCTTGAGAAGAATCCAAATAATATTAATAAAGAAGACGTGGCTAGGCACAATATTCTTGGTAATAGACGGCTACACCAAAACTAAGCGCAGAAAACCAATTAAATTATACTGTAGAGTGGAGCTGGCAACACGGTTTTGCTTCTACATACATAAAACTCACACACAACCTCTTTACATTGCGCAAAAACTAATAATTAAAATAATATTAAAGAAATCATTTTTATATTCATCTAAACTCATTTTCAAAGAATTTAAAGTCAGAAAATTAAATACTCTTTTCCTGTATCACGCAACCTTACAAGTTTACAAAGATGATATCCTAAACAAAACCGTACCATTCAAAAATCAGCAAATCTCATGCAAAAATACATGTTACCAATTCCGATTTGTAAAAAAACTTTGGATCAGCAAAACTACAAATACTTAGGAACAAATTTCTTCAATAAATTGCCAGAAAATATAAGATCACTAAATGATAGTTTGAAAGAATTCAAAACACAATTAAAAAAATATACTGAAAACTAAATAAAAAAACGTAATTAAATAAAAGAAAAACAAAAACTAAAATTTAAAAAATAAAATAAAAATCTAAGAAACTAAACATATAATACCTCATCGCATACATACAAGCAATTGCTTATAATGGGAGAACATTGAAAAATAATAAATATTAATCATATCATAATATCTTTCATCTTATTACTAGTAAAATATATATATATATATGTATATCACACATTGTAAATTTTTTTATTGAATAAATATAATTTTTTAAAAAAATAAAAAATAAGCACACATTTCACTACAATCTTCGATTACACACTTGCCCTCATGATGGACACTCTAATGCTGGCCGAAACGTTAGCTAAAGAAAGAGGCATAATACTCCAAAAATAATCCAATCTATTACTTTTGGCCGTGAAACAATGTACCTACTCGTAAACGCTTAAAAACTAGCAGTCACTTGATAACAGCATTTTTAAATATGGTTTTAAAAATTGAAAATTATCAAATATGTAAATAATTAATAAAATTTAAAAATAGAGTTCCACACAAAACCAAAAATAGTGTAAACGTCGTCTTATCTATTTTTTTATTATCCAGTGGAAATTCCAAAGCTCCATGGCTCACGGTGGAAATAAATAAAAATTGTTGATTAAAATGTGTTTTACGTATTTTTAAATAATTTTATTTACTAAGCATTCACACAACCTACACGAAAGGAAATGTTAGATAATTATTTTTCCACTTTAAATCTGAGTGAGTAGGAAGGAATTGTTATCAGACAGCTGCTCAGTGTACAAAATGTGTATAAAGCTCCGCCGGCCACTAAAAGCATTAGGTAAGTTCGCAGGTTAGAAAATTCCTCTCCTCTGCATACCCCTTCTTAGAGTGAAATTCTCGGAACTGTACACCAATCAGAGTGAGCTTTGTTGTGCTGTACGATGATCCATTTTTTTTTATAAGTAAACTTAAATAATAATGTTTGTTCTACAGAATTTTTCACGATCTCGACAAATCCCTTTGAATCCGTCATCTATGGTCAGTTAGCAATATTTACGAGGATTAGTCCGCGGTAAACAAATTTTAGCGCTGCCTCAATAGTATCTGATAAGCTTCGGTAACTGTCAATGTATATATCTTTTTTAATAATGTCGTTTTTTACCCAAAATTACTGGCTTATTAACGAACGAAGTTGAACTAAAGAAACTCTTAGAGCTGAAAGAATTCGTATACGCTGTTAGTTGAATCCATACAGGCAGATGACGCTCCATTGGTTCGGGCTTACAGAAATGACATTTGTTCTCGTAAAGAAATTGTGAATAAAGAACTGATTAACTAATGAACTCCTTCTTTTGTCAAAACGTGAATGCGAACCGCCAATGCTATATGTAATATTTAGGTAGTTAGTATTTCAAATTAACCTTGCCAAATTATAAATATTTTTACGTAATTGACGTTTGACGTTTCGGAATGTCAATTCATAGATAAATACCTCCAGTGTTGCCGGGGTATGTCGGTTTATGATTTATTTCGTTATCAATATCGGTCCGGATTATCAATTGCGTGACCGTGCTTGGAAAATCGGTATAAAGTCATCGGTATTTATGATATTGTAAAGTTACCGATTTCACTGTGCTAGACCCCCTGGTAAATTGGCGAGTTTCGAATTCTAGCCGTTCTACTCACCGGGATAGATATGAATAGCTATTTGTTGGCACTCCAAAGCCCAGGTTAATTTCTTCAATTTTTCACAACCCTCTACTAAACATCATCATGTGAAATAAG
The DNA here is from genome assembly GCA_026573805.1 of Hesperophylax magnus. Taxonomy (NCBI): domain Eukaryota; kingdom Metazoa; phylum Arthropoda; class Insecta; order Trichoptera; family Limnephilidae; genus Hesperophylax; species Hesperophylax magnus. The sequence goes on from JAIUSX010000107.1 coordinate 374,118, forward strand.
CCGCCTTTACGATTTTTCGTAATGTAAGTGGAATTTTATGTTTATAGTTTTTAAAACATCAATAAACGGTCTCAAAATCGCCACATATATTATTATTATTCATTGGATAATAGTAATCTGTCATAATTTTATTTGTGGTACTTTTTATCGTTGCGCCGTAAAATATAATATATATTGGTCGTTTGTTTGATGCGTAAACCGAAAAAATAGCAGCGTAAATTTTAATAAACCGTGGGTTTTTTTTAGCTTAGGAGGTAATCTAGGTTTGAGTAACAGCCGGATTCTGCGAACAGAACCGAGTTATTTATGTCCCCCACACGTAGGGAATGTTATTTTAAAGAAATATATTTACGTACCGAAAAGAGACTAAAAGTTCATTCTTACATTAAAAAGCATCCCTCAACAGTTTTATTTTCATGTAACCACACTATGATAAATTTGTTTTTATTAAACATTATTTTTTCGCCGGTGAATTTCGTTTCTTCAAAAGGTTTACAGAATGGCGTAATGCGTATTTCTGGAAGTGAATACGAAACATAATTGAAAAACATGTTTTGTTTTCATAGTTTTTAGAACTCATATTAACTAACTGATTAACCGTCACGCTTTCGTCACCTCAGGGGTAGGCAGAGAGGATCGACCACCAACTAACTCGATCTTGGCACACTCACATTCATACATTGTCTCATGTGTACTCTAATGTTATTCTGACTTTTGACATGGCTCGACACAAGTATTTCGTCGACTTAATCGTGGTATATCTTCTTTAGGCGTCCCCTACTTCTTCTTCCATTCGCATTCGTGTCATATAAAATATTATTAATTATAACTTATGCACCGATGACAATATATTTTAGCACGTATATTTTTTATGATCTTGCATAAAAATAATATATTAAAAAAAAAAAAAAAATTTAATCGTTAGTCGTGTTTCTGTATACTTAACTAACTGTAATCCTTAGTTGTGTTTCTGTATACTTAACTTATTGTAATCGTTATTCGTGTTTCTGTATACTTAACTAACTGTAATTGTTAGTCGTGTTTCTGTACACATAGTTATGTGAGTTCGTTAAGTCGTGTTTCTGTGCACTTAACCTTCATTAGTTGTAACTTTTTTTACTTTTCCTTTTTATATCTCACTGTGTAGACACATTGACTTTCTGTATAGTTATCCTTACTCAGTTGATACATTATTTTACAATTACTTTTTTATGCTTGTTTTCACGGTACATTTTTTTTAAATTATTAAACACTCATTTCCTAAGCACAAGTACAACCTTACATTGCGAAAGAATAATATAATATTGTTCACAATTGTATATTGCAAAAAAATACTACATAATGCAGTAAAGAAAAATTAATAAGTACTGGGATCCTATGGTTTGGTCACTAAAATAGCTTTACCCGTTTCAAGCAATTTTTTAGACTGAATAATGGCCTCTTAAAGGACGATACTTTGAGTAGGTTCCACCTTTGATCGAGATGCATATAAAACTCTTTTTATAATTGGAACGAACTTATGAAAATTTCATATTAACTTTTTTGTACTTGCAGGGATTTTTACCTGACCTCAGTTCAGAGCAAGGAGCTTACCGCTCAGACTATTTTATATTCCTCCATTTTTGCTTTAATAATTTCTTAGTATCTAGAAATATTTATATTCCAGTTTCCTAACGTTCTATAGCCGAGTCTTTCAGATAAATAAACAAATCAAAGGTTTAAATTACCAGGAAAGCTTAGTATCGCCAGTAAACTGACTTTGAATTTAGTAGACATTTGTCTAGGAGTCCCTTTGAACTTGGGAATTTACCAAGTTCGTTTTCTCAAAATCGGAATTTTGTCTTTCTTTATTACCTTTGATCCTGAAGTGAATTCTTTGCCGTAAAGTACCGAAACAAAGCTCAAGACGGCGGAAACCAACCAACATCGTACCAAGTACTTTGAGTGTCTTCCTGAGAAGTGTTCCCGAGGTTTTACTCGGGACAATAAGCCCAGTCATCAAAATCCTGCCATTTTTCTATGCAAGGTAAAAGAATTCTTTCTTTGCTTACGCATGAATTTCGCGATAAAATCTGCGCCAGTTATCTGGAATTGTCTCCTCCTCGTTAGTTCTAAAGAGTTTTTGATCGTTTTTTTGTCCCTTCTTTTTGAATCGCAGTAATTTGCATGTTCTTGGTGCCTTCCTAAAACACTCGACATAGTCGGAGAAGTTCTGAGGTTTTGTGTAAAGGTATGATACCTCAGATATCTACGCCTCACGCTACGCTACGCGCGTGCTTGAAATAATACTCAAAATCCTACTGTTTTTGACAATATCTTGCCTCATTTGTAGGCTTGCGGATTAAATTGGGCTTAGCGGTGTATCCATAATTCAATTAAACTACATAATGAATTTATAAAACAATATAATGAAATGTTTAATAATTCGGCGTGCGTGCTGCATAAAAACAAGAGCTTTTAAGTTCGTAATATATTAAATTTGAATGGGTTCGTATAATCCCAGTTAACATTTTGCTAACAATATTGATTTTATCATACCGCCGATATTTTCATGAAAAAATCCGCTTCCAGTTGTGAGAACGCAACATTCGCCATGTTAATTAAAAACCTATATCCCTTTAGGTCTGTTTATTATTATTGTATCTGTTCTCCGAAAAAAGGTTACCTAATATATTTCCACTTTAGGGATGGCAAATCTGCTTATTTCCCGTAAATAAATTGCCAACTAGAAGCTTAAATACAAGTTCAAACTTGAGGTACGATCTAAATAAAGCCTTGATTAAACGTTTTGTGGACTGTTAAGAATCGATTCGTCGAGTTTTTCAATGGCTTATGTCTAATGACTTGGTAAAATCCTCCAGACTTTGGAATCCATTTTGAATCGTTTGGCTACCTTGTTAGATTTCTCGATGGTTCACAATTCATTCCGGAAGTCTTTAAAATAGTTAATCCGTTTGATTTTAGCTAAATCAATTTGTTCATTTTGTGTTTACCTCATCGTACCTGAACAGAATTTACATTAACTACGAACTTGAATTGATTATATTTTTTTAGGTCTCAAACTTTATTTTAAATATTCTTGTGTATATTACAAACTTTACTAAGGTAAATAACAAGCAAAGTTTCTAACGTCTTATTAAGGTTTGGTTTTCTTCGTAGTTGTATTTTTTCAATAATGGTCTTACTGCCTCCAAGAAATATAATATTATCTTGTTCTTTGATAATAGCTTTTTATATGTTTCTTGTTATTTGATTCTTTAGCTTGCTTTTTTTGTTGAATAACCAATTCTTCCAACACCGTTCTAAAGTAGGAACTTATTAACTTTTAAACATAAATTTCAGTGCCCATTTTCTTCTAGAATTATAAGCTTTTTCATTTACTTAAATCTGGATTTTTATTATAATTAAATTTTTATTTATAATTTTTATCTGGCTTCTTATTATAATCAAATATATCTTTTTTTAATTTAAATCTGGCTTCTTTTCATAACCAAATTTATTTTTTTTATTTGATAGTTTTAGGAAAAATGAGAGAAAATAAACAAGAAACCTAATCCCTTTATATGATTTGATATTAAGACAGCAAAAATGAATTTCGTGATTAATTTTTGAGCTGGTAGTATTGAGCTTCCTCCTTCTTTAGCCAACGTTTCGAACAGCCTTACAATGTCCATCATCTGCTCATCACCAGATGCTGGGCACCCAACGCTGTCTGAAAAGTTTTCTAATAAATGACGAAGCAAAACATGGCATAAAAACCCAAAATTAAACACGATAAAAACTTATTTTTATGCATATAATACGACCATTTAAAAATATCTTATGTACCCTGATAACAATTGAAAACCTTATTTCACAACAATTTATAACCTTGCAGGTATTGAAGAAAAACGAAAATTTTAAAAACGATGTGGAAATTTTAAAATCACAAATTAATTTTAAGAAAGTAATATTGAATAAATTAATTTTTTTAATATTTATAGAAAAATAGTTGGGAAGAAAAACATCAGCGATTTACGTCTCATACTAACTTTCATTTTTATTTTCTTCCAATAAGTCGTTAAATTATTTTTTCTAAAAACGTACGTAAAATGATTTATTCTTCCGAAAAGCATGAGATTGACATTTGAAATGGCATTCGTCCCAATCCAAGCTTCCCTAATGAGTACCTACGTATCTCTGATGAGTTTATCAAGAGAATCACAAGACCCGAGGCAAGAAGGGATACCTAAATCACCCGAAATAAAAGTTCCATCGGACTATAACGGGGTAAGACCTCATATACACGAGTACCCAAAATCCCCAGAAATGGGGTAACCAATTTAATGAAGTAACATTCATCTGCCCCCGGCTCATCATCTAATAACCCCATGACGGGTTACACTACTGTACTATATTCTACACTCTTCTACTCTGCTCTACCCCTGGTCTCATAAGTTGAGTTAACGAAAGGGGTGGGATGAGGTGATTTGAAGGCTACACGTGGAAGTCCCAAATTCAAAACATTTCAAATTACTCATATTACGAGAATGTGTAATATTTCACGTTTTCGTGGATATTTCAAAACTTTAATTTATTAACGGACATTTTGTAATGTGGGTATGACATGAAGTGAGATCTTCAAATGAAACGGCTCTTAACTCAAATGGTAGTGGCAGCCTCCGTGGTTGAATGGTTACAACTCTTGCAAGGTCGTAGTTCTGAATACCGGAGTGCGCACGCGGACAAAAATGAACCTGTTAAAAACGGGATAACATGCCGTTTCCTAATAAACTTTTGGTAGATTCATAATAAACCGGAAAACGTGCTAATTTTCCTGCGTGTGTCCTGATAATACACATTGACAAAATGCGAAAATATTAGAATTTTTGTGAACACGTGTTCCGACATCGCCATAATTCATTCGTGTTTTACTGATAGTTTATCAGGAAAAACTGTCAATTAAAGGCCTGCAGTCCCGTTTTTAACTGGATACGGAATACGAATCATTTAAATAGATTCTTAATAAATTATCAATATTATATTAGTAAGTATTCTCCGAGCAAGCAAATTTTATTTGATTAATTTGTGTTACTTAACAATTTCTTCAATAAATATAAAGCATATTATATTGTGGCACTTTCAACTTGGTAGAACTTTATATGTTGCCCTGGAGAAAGACCACCATTCAGAATTGAAACGTTTTTTGAAATGGCTTTATCCGTGTTTGGTGACCAAATCCGAATAGCCAGATCCCTACCAGCTATAACCCCAAAACATACAACAGTGGTTGTGCCTTAGTGTCACTGGCTCCAGACGGTTGGGATCAGTTGGGACTTTTGTGCGGTGCTCTATACAAAATACATATGTCATTAAATTTTGGCCACCCCTCAGTGCTTCAAGTAAATGTTGAAAATTTTGGATATTTTTTTGTTATACAAAAATATTATTAAACGTATAGCTTTACAACATTATACTGCGTATACATGTTAGAAAAAAACTCGAGCGCAACCATGAATTATGGGAAAGGAATAAAGCATCGGCTCGCGCTTTTTTACTCACGTGTATATGCAGAATAATATTGTGATGTATTTGTTAATGCTTATGTAGGTAGTAGGTACCTATATTTGTTTATTTTCATATTTTTATTATTTGTCTTCTAAGTAGTATTGTTCTAGTGTTTATACTATTTTATGTTACTGTAACATGTTTTACGAATATTGTTTCATTTTCTATTTATCAGTTTAGTGTAATATAATGCATTAAAAAAATGCATAGTTTTCGATAGCTCAATAGGTTTATTTTGTTCTTAAAATAATGACTGCTGGGCGTAAAACCAAATAAAAAATAAAATATTGCTCATTATATTTCTGGCTTTCAAACATGAATATTAAAATGAATTTTCCAAATCGTGAGAGTTCTCACCAATCTGAAGCCAACGATTATCATCCTATCATATCTATTCTACGAGCAACCATACTTACATTTGACAACCCTCGGCCCATAACCGTTTAAAAATATATTTAAATTGAAGCAATTATGAAAGTTGTTTGTTAATCGTCAATGCTGTTATCTCAAATTTCAAAACTAAATAATCCAACAAGCGCAGGTATTGTGAAATTAAGTTATCCAATATTATTGCTAGATTGGTAAAATTTACTACGATTGCCTTAATTGAATTGAACTTCATGCAAAAATAACAACATCTTCAATAAATTTGTTGGGAGGTCTACAGTCTACTTAGTACCTCATTGAAAGACACAAAGTCTGCCGGTATGGATGGCATCACCGTAAGCTTACTCAAGACACTTGTTCATGAACTATTTAAACCTCTCAATTACATTATTAACCTCAGCATAACACAGGGAATTTTCCCTAAACAATTAAAGCAAGGGCTCTTCATACCCATATATAAAAGCGGTCTAAAATTGGACAGTAACAATTTAAAAAAATGCATTTCTATCTTCCTAGACCTCTCAAAAGCTTTTGATACTATCTTCCTTGACATTCTTATTAATAAACTTAATGCCATTGGTATAAGATGGAAAGACCTAGAATTTTTTCAAAGTTACTTAACTAATCGAACCCAAAGTGTCAAAATCGAAAAAAAATTCAACCAACCCCTCCCTATAACCTACGAAGTTCCCCAAGGAAGCGTCTTAGGCCCTACTTTGTTTCTCATCTTCATAAACGATCTTTGTAACCTAATGACAGATGGAAAAATTGTAAGTTTTGCTGACAATACTGTGCTACTCATTCAATCAGACACTTGGTTAAACGCATACAAAATGGCTGAGAAATCAATTAACTCTTTTAAAAAATGGCTAGATATTAACTCTCTTGCACTAAATACTTCCAAAACAAAATACATTACTTTTAGTATGAATATCGTTGGCAAACCTAATCAACATGTCTAAATAAAAGTACATGAATTTTCTTGTACTCACGATACATTCTGTCAATGTCCTTGCCTAGATCGAACGGACCATATCAAATACCTTGGTCTTACTTTTGATCAATATTTTAAGTTGAATACACATTGCCTACTTATCACGAATAAACTTAGAAAACATATTTTTTTCTTCAAAAACATTAGAAACATACTAGACTCCGAATATATTAAAATTGTTTATTACTCTCTTTGTCAATCTATCATTGAGTATGGAATAATCCTATGGGAAGGTGCAACACTATCAGCTATAGATTCATTATCGAAGGCACAAAAATTAATTATGAAAGTTATTCTTAAAGTTCCCTTAGAAACAAGTACTGCAGATATATTCTACAAATTCCATGTTTTAGATATTCGACAAATTTACACAAAAACTATCTTAACTCATCTGTTTAAAAATAAAACACATCCATTTTTTGAAAATACCCAAAATATTATGAACACGAGGCACAAAACCAAAGAACTCATACAAATACCTAAAACAAACACAACATTTGGTCAAATACATTGCTTCTAAAATATACAATAACCTACCTGAAAAAACAAGAAAATCGAATAATATTAACAAATACAAAATCCTGATCAAACAATGGATCATCGAAAAAGGTCGTGCAATAATTAGTCACCTCATCCAAATATAATCCTCTATCTCATTATTGTTACCAACCAACCTGAAATTTTTTGTCAAATATTTTTGCTTTATTGAAAAATGTACTTTATTTTAATATTATAAAATATTTGTAAACTAGTCTGTCTCGGCACAGGATTTCCTAGTGAGACAGGCAAAGCAAAAAAAAATATGTCCACCTTTTTATATAGATGCACATAATAAAATAAATATAAATCGTATATAATTCGTATATAATTCGTTTATGTGCAATAAATATTGTCGATAGCTTGGTGGGTAGAACGCATGACTAACATACTCACAGCCTGTATCAGAATTAATTTTCGATACAAGTTATGCTCTATCAAAAATTCATATTACAGTTACAAAAATAAAAACCGCTTAACTTGTCTCTCACGAGTGCTATACTCTCATAATGTAAGTGCTCTCGTAATATACGTAGCTCGCCATATATTCCCAATGGTGTGGTGAAATGGGCCAAGCCCACTGTCATGTATTATAAGTATATAGCTCTCGTGTGAGACTAGCATTACGCGCGTCGTCTGGAATGAGCAGCGGTTGATGCAAGAGGCGAGTGCGTCGCAGCAAGCCACGAATTAACACTAGCGAACTACTGATAAATCACATCTTTTCTACACATTGCAGGAAACGTGCGTTTGCGAAACTTATTTTGCTTGTGCATAGTTGTTATGGGTCATTTTTAAACTTTTTCTACAACATAAGAAGTGTTTACTAATGAGGTGTTGACTGTTGAGGTGTTTACTGATGAGCTGTTGACTGTTGAGGGTGTTTACCATTAAGCACGTGCACCCTGACGCTAGCGACGTCTGCATTGGAGGGACTGCAGGAGTACTTGCCCGAGTCGGCGGCAACGGCATCCTGGATCAGGAGGTAGGAAGTAGTGGCCTCGCCCTTGTCCGTGATCACCGACACACCCCCCCGGGAGGAGTCGTAGCTGATCACCTGCAAACAGTTAGTTATTAGAAGTATGTATGTGTGGGTATGTTTCAAACGATATGCAATATAATACGGTTGGAAACCCAATACAATCTTGCTCATTCGTCGGTTTAAGAGACCATTCGTAAACACAAAAAGCCATAATTAGTGACAAACCTTGAAAATAAGACTTCCACAAAAACTTTTGTTTACTGTTGATGTCTACCGGCTGCGCAAGTTTGTTTTGACTACAAGTTTTTAAATAAAATCTCAGGGATCAACAAAACATTTTGTACTTTTACGTTCTGATAGATAACAATGAGATCAAATGGCTTTATTAGCAGGCGGTATGCATGGTTCTAGGCTCTGACCTTGATATCTCAATCGTATTTTCTAAGTCTCAATTCCTGCATTATCGACAGCTTTATTGTTACCAGAGCTAACAATGAGTAACCTATGGACCAGACTACGGAACATGTCCATACCATATTCTCGGGAATTCCTGTACTCCTACGGATTTTCTATCTCTCTCCAGTATGTATATAATGCCCAAAGATGCGCGGTTGATCTCCACACCATCCAGCTATCTGCGTTTAGATTCCTAAATATTTTAATTATGATAAGAAATACTTGCAATAAAATAAAAAGAGAAGTCGCTTGCATCCTAAAATATTTCTCATAGCATTCTTTCATCCCGTGAGATTATTATAAAATAGCCTTTTCTGTGATTCTTGCTACATATAAACATTCATAAAGTCTCTCTTACAGAGCCGGCCCAGGCATATAACTCATGTTATTGATGGGTGTTATTGGTGTTATATACATATATAAGTATATGATTTTTTTTTAAAAGACATATTTCCAGATTAGGAATAACCTGACAATATTTAAAAATCTCCAACTACCACCACATTACGCGTAAATTTTTGAAGTGAAACTTCTTTACGCGCGTCATGCAATTTCGAGGACAGGAGAAAAACCGTGATCATTTCGCTATAGGAGCCTAGCTAATATTATATACCTAGTTTAGGTCACCCTCCAAACTCAGCTTCGCGGTCTAGAGGCAGAGCGCCCGACTCTCGTCGTGAAGAACCGAGGTTCGATCCCCGCTTAAACTATTTTTTTTTTCTTTTTGTGATTTTTTTTAATACGAGGAAAAGTGATAAAATGCTGTTGTGCTGCGACTTTTAGATATTTTGACTATATGATATTTTGGTCGAATACGTAATAACCGCGGTCTAGAGGCAGAACGTTCGACACTCGTTATGCAGGACCCGGGTTCAAATCACATATTTTTATAACTTTTAATTTGTTTTTATCAACGATTTGTAATAATGTAGTAAAAAATTACATAAATTTACTAATTTGCCTTTACTTTACTTTACGGTACCTATATGATATTTTGGTCGAAATATAGCTTACAAATCGAGCCGGTAGAGTCGCTCGGTATTTTGATTAATTATTTTTATTTTGAATCATTAAAATTACTAATCAAGGCCCTATATGATATTAATGAATTATTTTTATTACTTTACTTTACGGTACCTATATGATATTTTGGTCGAAATATAGCTTACAAATCGAGCCGGTAAAGTCGCTCGGTATTTTGAATAATTATTTTTATTTATCAACGATTTGTAATAATGTAGTAAAAAATTACATAAATTTGTTAATTTACCTTTACTTTGCATGCTACTTATAAATATTTCAATAGACAGAAAAAAAGAGGTAATGAAATGAAAAGAGAGAGAGAAGAATACTAAAAGTTTCACTTCCGTCGTGCGTAGGCTTGCCACACACTGTATTTTATTCTTGTGTTGTGATGGAAGACTTAGCCAGCCAAGGAATTAAACGCACTACACCTGGATGGTGTAGTTCTCATGTTCATGTCTAAACCCAAGTCCAATAGAAATTCCCTCCTATCATGGAGCCAGAACCATAAACGCCTGGAGATTCAACAAAGGAAATTTCCACTTATTATATGAATTGCTTTCTAAATGCTCATGGCAACCGGTCTGCCAAAGTTCAACAGACATAAATGCATTATGTACAAATTTTTACAATTCAATTTACAATATATTCGACAAGTGTATACCCATTTCCACACCTCGCACTACGGCTCACAGAGTATATCCTAAATGGTACACCAATAGTATTATTTCAAATATTAAAATTAAACATATTTTTCATAAGCAATGGAAAAAAACTCGTCACAACTTGGACTATGCTAGTTTTTCAGCCTATCGCTCCATCGTAAAACGTGAAATCAGTAAAGCTTTTAAAAATCATTTAAATTCAATGGAAGAAAAATTGTCTATCGATCCCAAACAGTTTTGGAATTACATTAAGGATCTAAAAAAATCCAACAACTCATTTAAGTCTATGATTCTTGACGGAGAAGAATTGACTACTGATGATAAAATCGCTAATAGTTTTGCGACCTTTTTTTCATCTGTTTATAAAAATGTCCAACCAACTCTCAATATTGACTCTACCCTTCACACTGTACAGATTGGGCCCCCATTCGACCTGGTCAGTATTTCAGAAAAAGATGTTAAGGAGGCACTCTCAAATTTAAAGAAACCTCACTCCATCGGTCCTGACAATATTCCAACATTTATACTAAAGGGTTGTTCCGACCTTTTAATACCACCATTATGTCATCTCTTCAATGTATGCCTAAAAAACGGGATTCTCCCAGACATCTGGAGATTAACTAAAATAACCCCTATCTACAAGAAGGGTGACAAACGCGATATCCGGAATTATCGACCAGTTGCCGTTCTATGTTCCATCATGAAAATATTCGAGAAAATTCTACATAAATATATACTTAATCACGTTAATCCAATTCTTGATGACCGTCAATATGGTTTTAGACCCCAGATGTCAGTAACATCAAACCTCTTATGCATCTCAGATTTCTTATCACAAACTCTCGACAATCGGGGACAGGTGGATGTTGCTTATTTCGACCTGGAAAAAGCATTCGACAAGGTTGACATCGACATTCTTCTAAATAAGCTAGCTTCATTTGGTTTTTCCAAAAGACTTCTCTGTTTTTTTGCTTCATATTTTCGAAATCGTAGACAGTTTGTTTATTATAAGGGTTCCAGTTCATCGGAATTCATAGTTTTTTCTGGAGTTCCTCAGGGGTCTATCCTTGGACCAATTCTGTTTCTGATTTTTATCAACGATATTGGTTCAGTCATCACACATTCGCTGTATTTACTATTTGCAGATGACTTGAAACTATATCGCTCAATAAAAAACCATCTTGACTGTATTCTCCTTCAACGTGACATTGACTGCGTCTCAAACTGGGCCAAAATAAATGGCTTGAACTTCAGTACACCCAAGTGCAATATCGTCTCGTATACAAGATCAAAGAAACCGCATGTATTTGAATATACAATCAACGAAATTATTCTCCAACACCTAAACCAAATCAAAGATCTAGGAGTTATTTACGACAGCAAACTAACTTTTCACCAACACATCGATGATTTAATAAGCAGAGGATACAGGCTTCTCGGCTTCGTAATTAGAAACTCATATCCGTTTCGTAACACAAAAACACTGACGTTATTATATAACACACTAGTCCTAAGTGAACTTGAATCAAACTCGATCATCTGGGCTCCACATGAATTAACATACACTTTACGCATTGAAAGAGTCCATAAAAATTTTTTAAGGTTTTTATTCTCGCGGCTCTATGGACGTTACCCTTGGCTTTACCCATCGATTTATATATTAGGCATGACCAATTACCACTCCCTAGAGACACGTAGAGGTATTGCTTTGCTTAAATATTTTTTCCAACTAATAAACGGTCACTTTTCTAATAATGAGATACTGGCCCAATTAAATTTTTTTGTACCAGAGTCTCACTCTCGAGGACGTCATCACAATCTTCTATATAGTAAAGCAAGCCGCACTAATTTATTAATGAACTCACCTGTGGGGAGAGCTATGTGCTTTTTGAATGCGGTAGATAAAAAATTAGATTTATTTTTTGTGTCCTATAGCGCATTTGCAAGATTTTTGGCATTGCATATACACTGCATAAATGGTACAATTATAACGTCTTAGGCTTTATTACCTGTAATTGTTATAAATAAATGTACAAATTATATATATAAATAAAAATAAAAATAAATAAATGGGACGTTGTTGTTGAGTCTCGGTTCATTCAATGACGTTACGTTGATGTTTTTTTACGTTAATCCCACACAGGAGGCCTTGAGAAAAATAATTTACCTCAGGGCTTGTGTCATCTTTTGGGATGCTATGTGGAAGGTCTTTTTAAAAAAAATGAAGGAGAGGAAGTTCTGGAAAGGTAAAAAGTATGAGGGTTGGGTAGGAATTTAGGAATCAGTGTGTCCAGGAGTGACGGACGTATGAACATATACCTCCCACTCGTCGAGAGACGAGTTGGAGTGGTAAAAGGGTCTCCCCGAAACAGACTCTCCCCAAACCAGCTCCGCCCGATCTGGCACGCAACGCAACTGGTGGGCAGGCGCATCCTGATCACACCTTACCCGATGAACCCGGGCACCTCTGTTAAATCACCAATCGTAGCGAACAACTCGGGGTAACTAATGGCAGAGGTGTCGGTTATACAATAAATTATTCCCGGGGCGGCGGTACCCAATCGCACCTTTGGAATTATGTTATCTTCCTCGCAAAAATATTTCACATCCTATCGCTATTCTATGAGGGTTCAGAAGCCCGTCGTTTATTTTATGGAGATTGGATCCTTTTCGATTGGTTAATATAATTTGTCACTGTAGTAGCGTCTGTTGGCCAGGATGAATCTTTTGGTAATTTCCTGTCATTTTTCGTAAGAATAAAAGTTCTGGTTAAGTCATTAGATTGCGAATTTATTGAGTGATTTTTTTTAGATCCGTCGGTTCGTGAAGAAGAAAAAACAAAACAATATATACGATGTATTTATACAAAGAATTAAATAAAAACTGTTCAGTTTTGTTGATTTCCAAATTTCAAAGTTTTCTTGGGTACTTCACATAATTTTTTTTTGTATATATTGTGTTATCCTAAGGTTTTTTCTTGCAATTGGATGAAACAGAGAAACTACTTTAAATACAGCTTGGTTAAACAGCAACTCACCTGTTTATAAGTTAACAATCTTACGGTGGTTTCTTAAAGTTTAAATTTGATGTAAAGACAATATCGTAGACGTTCGTGTTTTCATAGAGATAAAATTTTCCTTATTCAAGTAAATCAGAGAGGTTTACACCGAACTTACATTCAAAACGAACAGTTTTAATATTCCAAAACTTTCGAATTCCTTGAATGCCAAGATCAATTATAAAAGTATTCAGTGTTTGAAAGACCATTAAAATTTACGCGAGCCAGACTCTATCGGGTAGACACTGTACATCCGTAATTAAAATTTCATTAGGGGCATTAAATTCTGAATTAGAACCAATTCATTCAAGTGAAAATTCCTTTGAATAGTTGAACAGGGAACCTAATTCCATATAAGTCCAACGGATAACCCCTCAGCGTTTAATGAGCTTTACAAGACATACACATTATAACATTATATACATGGTGAATCGTACATACTTGATTATATATACACGGTGTCCCAAAACTAGTACCAAAAGCGAGAAACTGTTCAATCTACATCATGTTGTGGGAAATCCATAGTTACTTTTTTCCATCGGAGCATTTCGATTTTTTTTCCTACTCTTTCTTTTTTTTCGGCAAACCAAGAGGGTTAAAAAAACTTTTGGAGCCGGGTCTACTCTTTGACGCATTTTAAAAGACAAATAAGCAGGTGATTGTAATCCCGTAGTGACTGAATTAATATTCTGAATGACATTTTTCAAACTCAAATTGACTTATACCACAAAATCGACTCCAGGTACGATTTAGATTCATCAGTTTCCTGCTTGTACCACTGGTTTCCAGTAACTGTTGTCGCAACTAGAGTTGTGTCGCACACAGTACTCCCACAGATGCATCGCTTGCATACAATATTCAAATTAGTTATTCGACTTCAGAAAATAAAATTCCAGTTAAATGGGAAAAGCTTATTTTAAGAATAAAAAAAAGATTGCACTACTCTTTTTTCGGGTAACCATAAAAATTGATTGAATATTCAAATTCTATGATCGTATACAAAATTAATGTCTATTTAATTATTGAAGACAATATTAGCAATTTCCAAACGAAAATCTAAAACAGAAAAATCTGAAAAGGATACGGTAAAGTATATGTTATTTTACTCAATTCTAATGGCGTATTTTCACAAAAAATAAATACCTACGGTTAAAAATGTACGGAAGAATTTTAATAAATCCTGATTCCAATCATTCAATTCATAATTATTGCTTTTAAAAACGAATTAAAACCGCACATTTCGAAACGGTTCCAACTGGTTACAACATCATTATGACGTAGAAAACGCTACAGGCTGGAAAGACGGCTGTCACTGTCGTCGGCCTACCCACCCTTTATACCTTTTTACTTCTCATAAATACCTCTTCTTCCTTTCAATAAAAAAAAACCTCCACACAGCATTCCTGACATAGGCCCTGCGGGAATTCTGTTTTCTTGGAGTCTCATTTATGGGTGTGGAGCTAATTTAACTTAAGACAGTGGCTATTCCACAGACTTCAACACACTCCTTAAAAGTGATATTAGTTACTTTGATAGATCGGTTACTTTAGGTTAGGTTTATAGCCTTATACATTACTTTTAATGACTTTACATCACTTTTCAAAAATGTGTTGAATTGCCTCTGAACTAAGATGCCATGGAACCGTCATAATTACTGTTAAAATTAAACAGCAAGATAGATAACATTTTTTTTTACAATTTAAACCTCCTAAACTGCTTTTGCAGATAAATTTAATAATAATAATAGTTAATTATTGAAGACAATATTAGCAATTCCTAAAGGAATATTTGAAACAGAAAAATCAGAAAAAGATACGGTCACATCTAGGACTTGAACCCAGGACCCTTGCCTTGCCGGGGCACCGCTCTACCAACTGGGCTAATGGGACCCTATCTCCGTCGATCATATTTAACTGTATTCGAATAAGAAGTACCGACATTGCCATCATTTTTCTCACCGCACATTCCTGGATTCGAGTCCTAGATGTGACCGTACCTTGTTCTGATTTTTCTGTTTCAAATATTCATTTAGGAATTGATAATATTGTCTACAATAATTAAATATTACTACTTGAGGTTTTACTTATTGAGTTATTCCAAAAAATAAAATAATAATAATGATTGGATTATTTGTATAGCGCCGTTTTCGTGAGAAGATCACCACAAGAGCGCTTAACAACTTAATTTATTCCTATCACTTAGACTTTGCCTTATTTATAAATATTTCACATGATGCATGATTAGATATGAAGTGCCTATTACAAACGAACTAAATATTTTTGTATTTGAAAATGTATTCATAAATATTTCACATCAAGTACCGGCCACGCTGTATTTTACCGTTATTTGGCTGACAAATTAAATTTTATTGGTATTTGGGTACTCTAATATAACATGCCTAACCAATACCCAAAATTTATTGGCATAAATTCATCAAAGTCTCTCGCAAGACGAAATTTTTTTTGGAATGTTTCGTACTTAACAAGTTATTAAATATCATCGACATCACCATTACTAAGATTATTTACTTCTGGGAATCCTATATCGGATGCTGACTATAAATAGGAAGAGGTAGATCTAATGCAAACGTTATCAAAACATCATTCATTCAAACACCTTCATGATCAAATCAAAGTCAATGTCATGATTCGTGGAATCTCTAACTGACGAATCTGATAACGTGTTTCCTGAATATATGGATAAAACATTAGATGCCCCTTGCGTATCACAAAATGTAGGCTTCATAAAAGTTCAATTTGTGGCTGATAAGCCACACTGGTACTTTGTAATACTTATTTTGTTAACAATTATTTTACAAGCAATAATTATTCGCCTGAAACACTCATCCACATTGAAAAATCTCCTGATAAATGATGCATGACGCCAACGGGACTCGAACCCGTGTCCCTTCGATTTCCGGTCGACAGCTCTGACCACTGAGCTATGGCGGCTTATCTCTAGATTTTTCAATGTGGATGAGTGTTTCAGGCGAATAATTATTTCTTTGTGCTATGCATAAAAAATCTTGTCTTAAAAACATTAGTTTACCAAAAAATAATAACTTATTTTGTTAATAGAATGATATTATAACTTTAAACCAACTGCTCAGCTGTAATTTTAGTTTCAATAACTCTGTTTTTATTTTGTAATAATGTTATAGGTTTATATTTTTAATAGTATATTAAGTTAACACTATTCTTTTTTGATTTACTTTAATTGCAAAGCGGTTATGATTTAATTTGCATATATATAAATATACAAGTGTATTGGTCTAGACAAATAATTTCTCTCAGGGCCTGTCATTTTTGGGTATGCTGTGTGAGGGTCTTTTGGGGGAGAGGAAGGAGTGAACCCGTGTAGGATGGAGAAAACGCCGAGGCAAATCATTCCACAGCCACTGAACTGTTGTACTCAAGAACGCGTCGTATAAACGACTCGTTCTCATGTGACAAATGCAACTGTGTACATACAACATGATAAAAGTGTGCTTTGTGCCGTGTGCCCGAAAAAAGCAGATGTTTCCTAACTTTTTGGTTAAATTGATAAAAACGGTTTGATTCTTGATAAGGCTTTAACTGTGTTTAGTGACCAGCTCATTCACAGCTTGGGGGAATAGTCAGGTACTTCCCCCTTCTTCTTTCCTAAATTCTTCCCCTCCCCAATGCCTTCATCCTCACAAAATATGCGATTTACACCACTATAGTGACTGAATGGTCTCACTGGCTCCGGTCAGTTGGGACTCTTCCTTCACACAAAAAATATATATGTATAGGCATACCGAAATACTTTCTTACGCAGTAATAAAATCATTGGCCAGTGTAGGGTCTAGGAGTCAAAACACCTTATCTTATTTGGCAACATCAGTGCCTGCTCTCTCAAATCGGTAAAGATCAGTGCTCTGCAACCTTTTATCAACCAAAGCTCTTCCCAGAATTCCTAGGCACACCAAAACTAAAAACGTATAATAATTTGGATAAGTATTCAAATTTAATTTTTTTTAGTTGATACATGTCCATCAGATGAACTTACCCAGGCTTACCGCATGTTTTCTTAAACTGGGACAACTTCTCTAAACCTATGCATATGTCTCGACACAGAAACTTCCCAGTGAGACAAGCGCAGGCGTTGCAAAAACCATTTTAATATCATATGCTATCCAGGTTTATATAAAAAAAAAACTCGAAATAAACTTAGGACCGGTCGTTTCTCGGAATTTGAACAATTCATCAATTTTCAAAGATAATATTTAAATTCCGTTGAAGTTCTATCAAGTTCTGTTAGTACTTTACCATGGGCCGGTTACTTCACCGTACGTGGACAATAACAGAACTTTAATTTAAATTTTATTTTTTAAATATGATGAATTGTTCAACTGAGAAACAACCAAGTGTTCTTATTGCAATTTTCGTGTACACAAAAATTATATTCAGACAAACTCTTCCCGATGCTTAAATGAAAAAATAAAGTTCTCGCGTTCTGACTGCTGTAATACATATTAAAAATATTTTAATTTGGGATGGAACTTTCAAATCTACGGTGGAAAAATCTCAACCTGTGTTTTTATTACATCAATTAGCGTACATAGTCATATTTAGACTAACACCTGCTGACTCACACCGGAAAAAAACATTCCCTCTTTCCGAATGCAACTAATCGTCTTAGTTGCTATATATTATGATTAGCCAATCTAACCAAAATCTTCGGGATCATCGTATGCATCAGTGTAAAACAAAAATAATTTATTACAAGTTTAACCGTCACCCCCGGCTTAACCCGGTTTCAGTCTAAACGGTGGAAAGTGTGTTTTGTTTTGCGCACAGAACTTGGTTTAGCGTTATTGTTTTTCACCAGTGTGCAATCGCGCTGCACCGGTTGCGGAACACTGTAAGAGATCACACTTCTGGGTAATTTCAGTTCAGTGAAGCAAACCATGGCTATTCAACAGGGATCATTGCTTTTACTAAAGATTTTAGCAATTTTTTATAATAAATAGGCCGTGGATGTTATTTTTATGGCAGAAACCTTTTTATATAAAAATTATGATCCGATTTATTTCACGACTCGGGCTAATTTTTCACGTTGTTTTCTTTTTTGAAAGAAAAAATTAATAGACATATTTTCTAAAATGACAACAGCAAAAAATCGTGAAGTATTATAGGCTTACTAACTAATCGATACTAGAAATAACTGTATGGGTTTCTAAATCTCAGATTTTGTAAATTTTGGGTTTTCTATTCCTCAGGGGAATCTCATTTGTGTTAAATAACCTCGTTTATTTACTTCTATTAAATTAATTTGTAAAGTTCAACTGCATTCGTAATTTGGCGGCCCATGTTAACATTTTCTCAGCAGCACAATCGAAAGGATAACAAATCGCATAATTGTAAAAATGAGAATGGATCGAAGCCTGGTTGGAAGTGGGAACTACATAAATGCTTTGACCAACTAACCATCATCGATTAAGTCGAGATGTATACGTTTGAGTGTTTATTTGTCTGAAAATCAACTCAAGGTGGGCGATCAATTTACGATTAAAATTTTAAAAATTAAGTACCTTCACATTAGCGATTTTATGTTGCTTATTTACAACAAAAATCTCATAATATTTAAAGGTGTGCTGATTTTCGAATTTCACTTTTAATAAAAATGTTTGTAATTAGTTTTCCACAGTAACAAAGCAATAAAGACTTGACTACGAATGACTGTTATTAATACAATTAGTAGCGGCCCGTGGGACGAAATTACAACACATTTATAGGGCATCCGTAGTACCAGGCGATATATATTCCAGAAATTACATTTTGTACACAACTTTAATTGGGCATCCGAGGAAACGCTGGGGATTTGAGCGTTATCCGACGTTATTAAAAATTCCCGAGAAAAAATCCTGCGTTCACTATATGAAAATAAAATAGAATTTATAATTCTCTAAACACCTATAAATGAAACGTTCAAAATGAACAAACAGGTTCCTTAATGATTAAATAAAAATAAAAAATTCTCGTAAATTTCCCGAAGAGAATCTCTTTTAAAATTCCGCCCTTACCCTTGCTAAGCTCACATCATAGATTTTTTTATATTTTTAACGAGCTTTCTACTGCAAAATAAATTTAATTACACTCTAAGAAGCAGTATTTTGCAGACCGAATATTTCTTTTGAAATCTGAAAGGACAATCTTTTCTTAAGGTTTTGCAGTAAATTGCTTTTTTATTCGGAGCGCGCTGATAAGAACTGCCTGTTTATGGCCACGATAGTTGAATCTATCTGATTTTCATTATATTGTTTTACGGAAACAAGGAAGGAATGTACAGCATTAAAACAAATCTAAATTAAAAATAAGGGATTTCTGAATGTCTCTGATAGCATAGATTATCTAGGCTTCAGATGTGCAGAACCAATCAACCAATGGTGATGGTTATACCAGTCTCTGATAGCATAGATTATCTAGGCTTCAGATGTGCAGAACCAATCAACCAATGGTGATGATTATACCAGTCTCTGATAGCATAGATTATCTAGGTTTCAGATGTGCAGAACCAATCAACCAATGGTGATGGTTATACCAGTCTCTGATAGCATAGATTATCTAGGCTTCAGATGTGCAGAACCAATCAACCAATGGTGATGATTATACCAGTCTCTGATAGCATAGATTATCTAGGCTTCAGATGTGCAGAACCAATCAACCAATGGTGATGGTTATACCAGTCTCTGATAGCATAGATTATCTAGGCTTCAGATGTGCAGAACCAATCAACCAATGGTGATGGTTATACCAGTCTCTGATAGCATAGATTATCTAGGCTTCAGTTGTGCAGAACCAATCAACCAATGGTGATGGTTATACCAGTTGGATAGCTCTCCTGCTTCTGAACAGAATTCAATCGTTGAAAATTTTTAAATTAAATTAGTTGAATTATTAGATAAAGCAACAAGTGATTCTTGATCATCTTCAATTGAGGCTAAAACCAAAGAGACACTCACTTCAAGGCAAAAGAAATTTAGAAAAGTAACAAGTAAAAAATCGTGGGGCAAAATTTCAAAGACCTTAATCAAGTGCCGTCTTCATATTAAAGTTGGACTACCATCAATCTAAACTACTCCGTCTTTTGTGGGACGCTTTATTCGCTTAGTTTTTTATTTGAAATTAATACAGAAATAAAAACGTGGAAATGTAACAATCTAACGACGCTATTGTGAAATTTTCCTTTTCCGCTATTATGGTTCCTTTCAATATATAAAAAGTGGTAGAGTAATAATAACAGAGTTTTTAACTAATTAAACTTTTTTACCCATCCTTGTCTGATCTTTACAGCCAGAGATAAATAATTAAAGTCCCTCAGAAAAATGGACTAAATTAAACCGCATCCAATGCAATCTCAGTCGCCGTGCGCACATGCACATGTGGGACCTAAAATAGTGTTAGAGGTGGTTGACACATTAATCTCGGTGGTTAGGACGCTTGATTAGCAGTCAGATGGACAGAGTTCGTTTCTCACATTCGGTCGGTGCCTACTTCCTCTATTTCCACAAAAACATGTTTACCAAAAAGGTGTGAAAAATAATTCCCAGTCCTTCTAAGTGTGTCACTACCGAACTTGCTCGATGGAACGACTCCGAATTCAATATAATGATGCCTGTAAAATAGTATATTTGGATACCGAAGATACAGCAGCGCATCGACAATGTTCACGGAATTAGGACTAAATGGATTTGCTGGCCTGATGAGACACCGGGTCACTGGAGCCAGGATGCGGCTTATAGCCCACGCCAACACGTTCAAGCTCACTCAAGACCACGACCTGCATAGTTGTACTCTGTTGTTAATTTATTCTTCTTCATATATTTTTTTCATTTTTCACATACCTACCGTACAAAAAATATGTATATATATATATATATATATATATATATATATATATATATATATATACTAGTATATGCGACGTGTGGGATTGCACTAACCTCCCCACATCCTGGAATAAAAAAATATTATTATTATTAGTAAGTCTTTAAAAGTCGTCTTTTGACCACAAGTAGAGATAAGTTTACAAATATTATGAAATATTAATGTTTTGTGTCGATTTAACATTAGATTTTAAGTCAATGAGGAGATATTCAAAGGGGAAATCCTTCTTATGGGTTTGTTGAAAAAATCTCTCTTCGTTGAAGCGATATTCACCACTGTCTGTATTTTTTGTATTTGTTTGTGAGCTCATCTCATTAAATCTTCCGAAATCTTGAAAATATTATTGTTTCTTGTCTGTTAAATTGTTTATTATCTATAAAAATTTAAAAAAATTAAATCGTTTTAATATCTGTAACTAGCTACAGATAATATTTATAAGTAATATTTATAATAAGTATACGTTTAAGGTATAAAGTTAGAGAACTTCAAAGTTACGAAGAAGTGTAAAGAAAGTAAACCATCGTACACAGCAAATCCCCGAGACTAGCATTATTTTAAAAATGATTATTCTCGCGATACAGTTGGTAATTGTGGAGTTCCTAGAACTGTTGTGCTCTAAAATCTTGTTCGGATTTCCCAAAGGCACGGAACAACGTTTTATAAACTTCATAAGCAAAGTTAGCCTAATAAAGTTAGCAAATGTGAAGGAGTTGGAGAAACGCGAAAGTCGAAAGTCGGGCATCGGATTAACCTTTTCCTTCAAAGTCACCATTATTCAAGTTTCCACCATTGTCTTCAGCCGACACATTTCAACATTTACTTAAATCTCGGCATTCCTTTATTGTCCTCCTCTTCTCTTCTCATCCCTTCTCTCTTCTCCTCTTACTCTGCGGTGAGCTTTTAAGCCTCATTTAGAGTGGAATGTCCCAGGAATGGTGACAACAATCATAAGGTTCATGGCGATACTCACTGCAACAAACACATTCAAACCGTATGTTTACTTAATAATTACTGAAAACCCTTATATGTTACAGATATTACATCCTTTCTCTCTTCTCCTCTTACTCTGCGGTGAACTTTTAAGCCTCATTTAGAGTGGAATGTCCCAGGAATGGTGACAACAATCATAAGGTTCATGGCGATACTCGCTGCAACAAACACATTCAAACCGTATGTTTACTTAATAATTACTGAAAACCCTTATATGTGACAGATATTACATTTTTTTCTGTAATTAATCTAATTATATTTTGGAGTTTGGAGTTAAAAATTTTATAGAAATGTTTTTCGATTATTATTTCCCTCGTTTTCTACGTTGCTACTCGCTACTCGTATACATATCGACTGGTTATACCCAAACTTCATCCTCAGAGCACGTATTCCTAACAAATTCATACTTGTGGTTAAGGGTATGGGTAAGCAAAATAAAGTCCGGGCAACGCTGGGTACTTCAGTTCATCTTTATACAATCAAATCACAAGTTTTTCAACACAAAGAATCAAATCAATGTGAAGATATTGATTTACTAGAATACTAAAGAGATAGGTCAACAGTTTTTTTAGTGTACGTACTAAAAAAACTAATGATCTATCCATATTTTTTAAGCTCTGTTCAGACCTGGCTTTGTCCTCTTACACCTTCCTCGAAGCTACCTACCTCAGAAACCTTCCATGTAAATTCTAAAATCACGTAGTTCATTATCGACAACTCTTCCCGGGAAAATTTTGACACGCCGTTATGCCGCCGGGGATAGGTTCAGTTGCGAAACCACTGTGAGTCAAAGCCGAGTACAATAGCCTAAGACTACATTATTTCTCAATTTATCGAACTTACCACTTGTGTCCACTGTACATATCACAGAAACCTGGAATACTGATCACAGTAGCCGTTTACTGTGTGACGTGAAACGAATTATTTGTATAATAATATGAATAAATAAATAAATAAATTACACTCGTCATGATCAATAGTTTAAAATTTAATACAGTTTCTTGTATAAACCTTTGGAGCCTATGTCACAGAGAAATTATTGTAAAAAAACACAAAGCTCAATCATTTTGCTAACCCTTTGATGCCAAAGTTCTTCCTCGGGAACTTGAAGAAAAAAATAATGACTCTTGATATTTCTCATGGCGTATATTTCTTGTTAGGTTACAATCTTTATTCCAGCGACAAATACGGTAAATATCTTATTTTACCGGGACAAGCGTCCATTGGGATCTGTTTATTAAACTTCATATTAGTCGATCTCATATTTTTTAAATTCAGAATTTCATCTTCTTGCAACTAATTTTTTGCCATGTTTTTGACAGCTACCTTTATAAATGATCACAAAATTCGGATGAAATTGGTTTCTAACCTAGATAGTGTATCGGATAAACTTATCCGACTTTTAATCATATGAGATAATTATTGACTTTTTAAAATAATATTCAAGAACAATTTCTTTCGTCAACTTTATTTTTATTGTTTAAAACCCATCAATGTAGTGTATCATTGGAGTAGAAGATAATACTTATACATCTAAACGAAACATTAAACAGAACAAGACACGTAAAATAAAAGATTATAAGTAAAAACAACTCGACCACTGAGACCAAATTATTTATAAAGGTACCTGCCAAAAATATGGGAAAAAATTAGTTGCAAGATGATATTGTTAATTCTGATTTTTAAATATGATATCGACAAATATGACGTTTTATAAATAGGTCTCAACGGTCGAGTGGTTTAGACGCCTGTCCCGAAGACAAGAGATCCCGGGTTCGATTCCTAGTTGTGACCGCTATTTTTATTTTCTGTGTCTTGTTCTGATGAATTAATATTTTTCAACTAAACAATCGTTTGTGTGATAGTTCTTTTTTTCCTTCCTAATAAAATAACATTTGAGGACTTAAAGTAATAAAAATCTAATTATAAAAAATACGCAAAAAAAATATACAAGGTGTTATCAAGCATAAAATATGTATATATGTGGAAACAAAAGTGCGGGGTTTTTAGGGTTAAAAATGGTTTAATGTTGCAAATGCACGCGGCATCATTTCGGTAAGCTACTTGATTTTGAAAAAAATCTTGTTTTAGTATCGTCTAGCGCAGACCCGTGAAAAATCACGGGATCGTATGAAATCAGAAATTAAAATCTCTGAAACTGGCAAAAGCCGTTGCCGCAGTGTTTGAACGTGAGAATTAGCCATAGGTACGTTCCGTCCACCCCTCTTAACAACCTTCATACAAATAAAATTTCAAAAATTGGGGATGCCATAGTTCCACTAGCTTCAGGCAGTTAGAACTCAATAATGACATAAAATAATGTAAAGTCAAGATATTAATAGCTTGAAAACAATTTTAGAAACGGCTTTATTCTTATCTACGATTGGTTAAAAGTTGTTTCACTTCGAGAGTTCGGACATCACACTCAGAAATCGCGTTATGTAACTGAGAGGATTTCACTATTAAGTTAATTTGATGAAGGTTCATGATCATCGTTTCAATCTCTTTCCCTTTAAACCCACGTAACAAAAGCTTACATATTGGTGCCATAAAACTTTTATCATCATGTGACAACGTTATTTCGGATATAATGTGATCCTAGGGGACTTTGCCGTCCGGTTTTAACTGATAATTAAAGGAGTTATTTTTAATACAGAGTTAAGTTTTATTTCATTTAGATGTGATTGTTGCGGGATTCTGTATACTTTGAAGTTTATCGATGTTTCATTACAAATGAACACTATCATTATTTCGAATTTAACGACAGTAAACACCTGTTTGGCGACTATGAAATTTAAAAAAAAATAATTGTATTTTTGCCACTCGGGCCACGTCGTATTATATCAGTCGCAAAATCTACTTTGCTATCATGGTCATGTGTATAATAGAAACAGATTTATAATGAGAAGTTTAGAAGTTTTTTTTTTACTTTGCATTTACCATAAGCGCTCCCGTATAATTTGAAAACAATCTATTAAACGGTTAACCACCAAACAGTTCACCAAAACAAGGCTTGCAATTTTTTTTTAAGTTAGTATTTTTTTATGAAATAAAATAAACAACAAATCTACTTTAACCTTTGTGTTCCGTTTTTGTTACGTGTGACTAATTAAATTTGTTTTTTAGTTTTGCATAAAGTAGTAAATCCAGTTTACAAAAAAAGAATCTACTGTACTCTTTATGTTACATTTATTGTTAGGTGTGTCTAGTTTAGTGTATTTAGTTTACAACAAAAAGAATCTATTGTACTCTTTATGTGACGTTTGTTGTTAGGTGTGTCTAATTAAATGTGTTTTTTAGTTTACAACAAAGGGAATCTATTGTACTCTTTATGTGACGTTTGTTGTTAGGTGTGTCTAATTAAATGTGTTTTTTAGTTTACAACAAAAGGAATCTATTGTACTCTTTATGTGACGTTTGTTGTTAGGTGTGTCTATTTAAATGTGTTTTTTAGTTTTGCATAAAGTGTTAAATCTAGTTTACAAAAAAACCATCGACTTGATCTATGTTTGCGTTCAAAATTCGAATTCATTTAATTACATAATGTCTGTTTGTAAAATCAAAATCTTCAAGAGTCTTTCATCTGCTATTTTATCTAAGCCCAAGAGGTTAAGCACAAATAATTGTTGTTTATATCGACCGGGTTACGCTTTGACTCAATCTTCATCATAGATTAACATTTACCATTTTATTTATAACCTTTTATTTAATTTGTAAACTTTATACGGGTGATTAGTCTCAATCTGTTTTCGGTATTTTGCTGTCACTTGATCACGATATATTTAGATTTCACAATTACAAATAATTAGTAGCAAGGACTATATTTTATTAGTAAATTTTTAAATAGATAATTTTATTTTATTTTATTATTATTATTTTTTTTTATTACTTTATTTATTTTCATTTCTTTACACATATTATACATATTAATAGATAGTATATAATAACACAATATATAATACCAAATAGTATACACAAGAAATGAAAACCCACTAAGGCACTGCCTGAGTGTGGGTAATATAAAATGATTACTATATTTCAAGTACCTAAAGTATAATATACATTAGTAGAAAGGTTTTTTTTTTGTTTATAGTTATTATAAAAATTAAAGAGAAAACATTATGTACAATAGTTTATAAAGTTTCAGCAAGTGAGTTGTAGAAAGGATCAATAAATTTATAGTAAAAGCGTTTCAATATCTGCCTCATTTAGCCATAATTTTATCTCTTTAATATATTCTATCTTTTTATTTATCATTTGAGTTTGTAGTGGTAGAAGGTTAAATTTACGAGGACCAATGAAACTGCTATGTGTCTGCATTAATTTAGTATTGGTTTGGGGGGTGTAAAATATATTATTTGTTCTTTTGCTCATTCTGTTTTCATAGGTCGGTCGAGAATGTTTTATTTTTGTTATATATGACTTTAATTATGTGGTTTTGAATTTTTTATTTATTTTATTTTTTTTTTATTTATTTTATTCGAGACACAAACAGGATATTTATAAAAACATTAATTATGGTTTACAAAATAAAAAAGTACAATTATAAATATCCCTAGACTAATGTGTCTGCAGCAATCACATTTGCACATTCACATAAGTAAACATGTAAAACAATAACAGTATTTATTATAGAAAACATAAAACTTAATTACAAAGATTGAAGCACATAAAATTTAAAGAGTACATATTAAAAAAAATAAATAAAAAATTCTAAACCACTAAACAAGTTTTTTATTTATTTATTTTTCTTTCTTTTTTTTTTTTTTTTTAAGTACAGAAATCGTGGAGATATTTCTTGAAACACGTTATATTATTTGCAAAAATATCTATGACAGTGTGTATTTTAGCAAGATCATTGTATGATCGAGACATTCTAGACATAGGATTAAAATATCCAGTGTTATTGGCAAAAATTTCGGTCCAAAATATGTTCATATTTCTAGTATATTTGGGCCTGGCGTAAAAAGTGATTTGATTGACCAAGTTACTATTAACACGATTATTCACAATTTTGTAAAGCATTAAGAGGTCATTTATATTTCGTCTTTTAACTAAACTCTCTAATTTGAAATATGTAAGTCTTTGTTCATACCCATTTAGAAGATGGTAGACACCTGATCGATAAGACAAAATCCGTGTAAATTTTCTTTGGACAGATTCAAGACGGGATATCTGTGTCGTGTAATGTGGATTCCAGACTGTTGACCCGTACTCAAGAACACTACGGATTAACGAATTGAATAGAATTATTAGGCTATTAGAGTTCTTGAACAGTTTAGTTGATCTTACAATAAAACCTAGTACTTTATTTGATTTATTTACAATGTATTCTATGTGTTGGTTGAACGTTAGTTTGTTGTCGAATATAATTCCTAAATCTTTGATCGATTCAACTGTTTCCAGATTGTGACCACATATGCTATATGAGTATAGAGTTTTGTTGGTGTTCTTGGTGAAATTTATAACTTTGCACTTAGCTATATTCAATTCCATTTCATTGTCAATACACCAGGCAGATAATGTGTTAAGGTCTTGTTGTAAGAGTTCACAATCTTCCATAGATTTAATTGCTTTATATATCTTGAGGTCGTCAGCGTATAGAGAAAAATTACAGTGGAGTTTACATGTAAGGTCGTTGATGAAGATTAAGAAAAGCAAGGGTCCAAGGTGTGATCCTTGTGGAACGCCCGATGTAACTAATATTGGGGAAGAGTTAAAACCGTTAACAGTAACTAATTGACTTCTATTTGATAAATATGATTCTAACCAACGAAGCAGATTTCCGTGTATGCCGATTTTATCCAGTTTATTCATTAAGATAGTGTGACTAACTTTGTCGAAAGCCTTACTGAAATCGGTGTATACGGCATCTGCTTGTGTTTTATTATTCATTGATTTACACAGAAAGTCCATATACTCGATTAAATTAGTGTTTGTGGATCGTTTAGCTACAAAGCCATGTTGGAAAGGGCTAAGTATGTGTGTTACATGATTAAATATGTCTTTATATACAATGGACTCAAATATTTTGCCAAAACAAGATAAAAGGCTGATAGGACGGTAGTTCTTTACATCGTTTTTACTGCCAGACTTATGGATCGGAATGACGTGGGCAACTTTCCACAGATCTGGAAATACCCCTTCGTTCAGACTTTTGACGAATAATTTGTGTAAAGGTGCTGCAAGTTGATCTGCACAATTTCGAATGAATAGTGGAGGAATACCATCTGGACCGGAACCCTTATTGATATCGAGAGTGTTCAACTTCACCTTGACCTCGTCTAGGGTTATTTTGATATGAGATAGTGGATAATTATAGAGTGGGAAAGAAAGTATAGAGTCACTTTTAGAATTAGATGGTGAGCTAAATACAGAAGAGAAGTAAGTAGAAAAGAGTTCGCATGTTTCTTTGCCATTTGATGCTGAACTTTCGTGGAGATGCATGATTTTTGAGAGAGAATTAGAAACTCTTTTCGATTTAATGAGGGTTGACAGATTTTTGATACTGTTAGGGAGAGAATTTTCTATTGAATCTACATAGGCTTTAAGGCAGGTACGTATGGATAATTTTACTCTAGCCCTCAAGATGGAAAAACTGTCATAGTCACATTGATTTTTGTATTTTTTCCACTTCTTTCTAAACTTTTCTTTTTCTCTAAGTTGGTGGATCAAAGCACTGCTGAACCAAATTGGAAACCTTTTGTTGCTGTTTCTTAAGCGCGGAGTGTGTTTTTCAATTGATAGCCATAATAAGTTGTAAAAATGTAGTAGGGAATCATTACAATTCAGAGTATTAAGATCGTTCCAGTTATTTAGTGATAGCATTTCATTGCATTTAGTGTAGTCCGTTTTTTTGAAGTTATATTTGATGTGATCTGGGTTGGTGGGTAAGGGTCTGTATTTAGACATTAGAAAATCGAACTCAATGGGAGGATGATAGGAGTCAACTTTAGATAGCACATGTGAAGCAATTTGAATTTCCAGGTGATGGTTGGAAAACACTAAATCTAAAATTCGATCTATATTATTAGAGACATGATTGAACTGATTAAGTCCAGTCAAATTTTGAAAGTCTACTAGGGATTTTGATTTATGGCTATTATATATGACTGGTCTGGTGTGAATTTCGTTGACATTTAGTGGGCATTGAATAGATGGTACATTAAAATCACCCATTATTATTGTTACATCCTCTGATGATAAATTATTATAATATGTTGTTTGACACTTTTCGAAAAAATCTGTGAAATTTTCGATTGGTATATCAGGAGGCAAATACGCCAAACATAAGTTGATGGTTTCCCTAGATGTTTCATTTAATTTAAATTTAATCCATAAATCTTCTGTAAATTTTGAGCTGTGTGTTGGGACTGTGATAGATGTCATTTCTTTCTTTATGGCTATTAGAACTCCACCACCTGATTTTTTAAAAGAACTCGATGTGTCCCTATCTCGTCTGTAAATATTATATCGATCATCTACTATTTCATGATCATAGATTGAGGAGTCTAACCATGTTTCTGTAAGACAAATTAAATCATAATTGCAACTGAGCACTTCGCAGTGCAAATCATTTAGTTTGCTTTTCAAACCACGAACATTTTGATAGTAAAGTGTTATTGCCGTTTTGCTAGAATGCATTTTGAAAGTATATATTAAGCATAATTAAATATGTCTTTTTGTATAATTGATGTGAAAATAATTTATGTGTTATTATATTATGCTTTGAAAAGGGGCAATTTTGAACATGAGAATTTTTTGTTTGTTTGTGGTAAATGATTTTGTCTATGGTATCAGATTTTGACAGAACTAGGTAATTGAAATGTTGGTATTGAAAAATGTATAATAGTATTAAAAAAATTAAAAATTCTAAAGGGATCCTAAGTTTAGAAATCCAAAACATTACATTTTCGTTTTTACAATAATAATACACATTTGTAGCGATTGCAATAGACTGATACAAAGATAAAAAACCGGTTAAGTATTTGCTATAAACTAAAAGATCTGTCAGTATACTAAGAGTGAGAAAAATAAGAGTAATCACAATCTCTTCTAAATACTCGTACATATTGTAAAAAAAATTATTTTCAAGGATAAATTCCTTTAGCCAAGTTTCGCATATAAGATAAATATCAAAATTGTTCAAAAGGACCTGATTTAAGAAGTTATGAGTTTTTGTGGGAAGACCTCGCACATTTTTAAAATATATGTTAAGCATTTTATATATTATGTTAGTGAAATTGGCTGGAAAATATTTTGTAAATATAAAATAATTATTTTGTGACTGGGGGTAATTTTGAACATCCGAATTATGTGTTTGTTTCTGGTAAATTATATTGTCTATGATTCCAAGAGGCTTTAGTTTTGACAGATTGATAGGTATATCTATGGACATATTCACATGATTAATGAATTGTAAACAAGCCCTAAAAATAATAATTTTACTATGACTTGACATTATTTCATAAGTATTTGGTAGTATTTTGTACTTAAAAAATGGTGATAATTCGTGTGTTGCAACGAATGACAAATTGTGTACAATATTCAGATATTTCCATCCTTGCCAGAGATTATATTTGACATGTAAGGTTAATTTTCTAAAGGGGCCTGCGTTTGTAAGGCAGGTTGAAGTGTCTTCAATTTGGAGAGTCTGTTGACATCATCTTGATCAAAAATTAACATTATAGGGGTTGAATCACTTACACGAACGAATATTTTGGAGTTTTTTACCCAGCAGTAGCGAATTTTTTTTTCCATTTTTATATCTCGACATTGTTTTAGAAGATGTTGGTTTTTAGAGGTTAAGTGGTCATTAATGTAAATTCTACTGACTCCATGAAGCTGCAATTCTGAAACAAACATCCCTTTTCTCTTCCTTATTGCAGCTAATAGTTCATCTTTAAGATATCTGCGCGTGAATTTTACAACAATGTTCCTCGGTTTTCCATTTGTTACGGTACGACTTATTCTGGGGGAAATTCTGCTGGCGAAGTCTACTTCATTTCGGGTGATTTTGCATCCAGCTGTAGCACCGATTTTAGATAGAATGTCATAAACATTTTCATTTTTGTTTTCCGGAATACCACTTATTATAACGTTGTTTGAGCGATTATATTGATCACTGTTTTCAATTTGTCTTTCCAATTGTGTAACTTTCTTCTTAAGTTCTTCAATTTCCTCCTTGTACTCCTTTTTTATCACTTCAACTATAGTTTTTTTAAAGTCTGCAAACGATTTTTCTAGGAATTCAACTTTAAAGTCGTCGAACTTTTTATCCAGAATTTGTAGTAGTTCCGGACTTAAGTTACTGGTGGACTTGGAGTTTGAACGTGTAGTCATTGTTATTTTATATGAAAATTGTTTTTTTTATTATTATATTATTGAAAAACAAAGAAAGAGCAAAATTTGACAGTAGTTACAAGCAAGGTTATTGTTGTGTTCAATTATTTGTAGAGGCTTAATAAATGTATCAGGTGCACCACCCCATCCTAATATGCCATAAGTGATTGCAGATTGCACCAGAGAGAAGTAGATCATTTTCAATTTTTCAGCGTTTAAAATTTCCTTGAGTCTATAAAATATGTAGGTAAGATATCTTAGTTTAGAAGTGGTTTAATTAATATGTGATTTCCAATTAAGATTAATATCTATTGATACTCCTAAATATTTTATATTTTTGACATTAGCGAGTTCGTTGCACAGGAAGCACAATTCTTGATTGCAAGTTGTATTATGGATTCTAATTTTAAGGTTATCTTTTGGTTTGTTTTTCATGTTTTTATAAAAAGGTAAGTAAAATGTTTTGCTGTAATTTAAGACAAGTTTGTTGTATTTTAACCATTTTGAAACAAGTAAAATACATACAGTTGCTTTTGAAAAAGTTTCTGTCCAATTATTACCATCCACTATTATTGCCGTGTCATCGGCGTAAGAAACAATTTTACCAGGGATTTCAAAATTACATAAATCATTAATATAAATTAAGAATAAAATCGGGCCAAGAACAGTTCCCTGCGGAACTCCGTTTTTTATCTGTGTCTCTGAACTATAATTATTCCCAATTTTTGTTTTTTGTGTTCTGTCTTTAAGATAGTTTGATAGTAATTTTAGTGTGTCTTTTTTGAAGCCCAGTCGAGTTATTTTTTTAATGAGTAAATTATGATTAACGGTGTCGAAAGCTTTTCTTAAATCTAGGAATATGGCAAGACATTTCTTTTTTTTTATCGATAGATGTATAAATATTTTTTGTCAATTCATATATGGCATCCTCAGTGCTTAGATCTTTACGAAAGCCGTATTGGTTTTTCGATAGAATTTTATATTTTTCTAAGTGTTTAATGACTCTAAATTTGATGCATTTTTAGAATATTTTTGATAGGTTTGAAACAAGGGATATTGGTCTGTAATTGTCTAATTTATGCGTATCCCCAGATTTATGAATAGGTATTATAGTGGAGATTTTAAATTGTTCTGGAAAATGACCATCTTTGAGGCATATATTAAAAATATGTTGTAATGGCGTTAATACATGTTGTTTTATTTTTTTTAATGTATCACATGATAGTCCATCATTTCCCTTAGAGTTGGATGGTTTTAGTTTATCGATATATTTTTCAATTTCTTTAAATGTAATAGGAGAAAAATATTCTATAGAGTTAATTGAATCGTTATTAGAATCTAATTGAGGAGATGTCGCCATATAATCATGATTAACATTAATGCCGGAAGATTCAAGTACCTCGTCTACTATATTTGTAAAAAAGTTATTAAAACATTCTGCAATGGTCGATTTGTTAGTTATTATTTCATTATTTATTTTAACCTCATTTACAATATTTGAAGAAATAATTTTTTTGTTGGCAATTTCATTTATAATATTCCAAGTTTTTTTAGTATTATTTTTAGCATTTTCAATTTGTTCACAATAGTATTTCTTTTTGCAGTTTCGTATCAGTCTATTTAGTAAGTTTCGGTACATTAGATATTTTGTTTTCAGATAAGGCATTGTTCTGAGATTATTATTTTGGCAATCCATTTGATATTTTATCATTTCTCTATATAATTTATCCCTTTGTTTAATTGATATAATTAATCCAACTGTAATCCAAGGTTTAATTTTTTTATATTTTCTGTTAGTGACAACTATTTTACTTTCACTTTTTAGAATATAATCTCTAAGAGTATTATAGAAATTTTCTAATGCTAAATGTGGATTTTCTATTGATATTACATTTTCCCAGTTTTCTGACTGAAGTAAAGAGTTTAAAGTTTTATAATCAATGTCTACTTTTTGTAGAGTTACAGAATTTTGGTTTAAAGGTGTATTTTTGAAATGGTGTCCATAAAAGGTCGGGTAATGATCTGTGAGATTAGTTTCAAGAATTGAAGAGATAATATTGGTCGTCTTGTGCGACTTGACAAATATGTGGTCTAAACATGCAGAGTTACTTAAGGTTACTCTAGTTGGTGAACTAATATATGACATATATCCAGAGCTTGATAAACAATCTAGATACTCATTTTGACAATTTACATTTATATTGTTATCATTAATATTTATATTAATGTCACCTGTCAAAATGGAAAAAGGAAAATTGTTTCTGTCAAGATTTCTAACAAAAGATTTTAATTCTTTTACAAATAAAAAATCATTTAATGATGGGGATCTGTATATGGCTAGTACATGATATTTATAGTTGTTTTGAAAAAAGGTTCATTTTATTGCATTGGCTGACTTAAATTCAATAAATTCAGTGGCAACATTTTTCAGAGTATTATGAAAGAAGACAGTGACTCCATCATGACCAGTATGCTTACAGGCAGAGGAAATTGTGGTATAATCTGGTATATAATATATAAGTTATATGGAATAACATTTTTCATTTGAGTTTCAGTCAAAACAATTATGCTTGAAGAAAAATCTAGGTTATTAATAAGGATACAGAGCTCATCGAAGTGTTTCCGTAAACTTCTAATATTCATGTTTAAGATAGAGAAATTAACATTTTTAAAAAGTAGATTTAGTTCATATGGGTTGGTACATTTATAATTTTCATGTATGTGGTTTTCTTCAGCCATGTTAAAGGTTGATTGGTGTTTGCTATGTGGTGTTTTTATTATTTATTCGGAGGGGATGTCTTCTGAGCTTCTTATTTGTATGATTGGAGATTTTTCATTTTTTCTCATCCAAATTTTTCCGTTCTTTGCCCAAATAAATTTATACCCAAGCCTTGACGATTTAGCTAGGTAAAGTAGGTGTTTATTGTGTTGGGTCAGTTGTTCGTTAATATATATTGTGCTGTTTTCTTCAAAATTTATGTTTTTTGCATATAAAATACCATATATTTTTTTATGTGTTATGATTACGTCTTTACTATCTTCGTTTTGTAGAGACACTACTATGGGATATATATTGCAGCACCTGTTCATGATGAACCTATTAAAAACCATGAAAATGGTCAAAATAGTACCGCAGTGGCACGCCACTGAGGCCGCATTATATGAAAAAGAATCGGCGACATGCAAACATACATAGATATATTATGTTCATAAATATTACGAATTAAAACATTAAAATCATATTTATTTCAATTTGTCATGATTAAAATCATACCGTTACGAGTTTCCGGGTACATTAGGATTTAACATAAACGAGTTTAATAAATTATATTGCGCAGCGCCTGTTTACACAATTATTATTTATGATGATCGATATGACAAACATTAATTATTGACAACGATATTTAATAAATACCGTTAAATACTCAGCTGAAAAGCTGCCGGAAATTTGCTTTTTAATCGAAATAATTCTGCATAATATTTGTTAACGAAGCAAATAGAACGGGGACGTAGTTTATTATGAACAATAATATTAAATCGTTAGATATAAAAAATTACAAATAAGTTCAATCATTATGATATTTTTACTATAATCCTACTTAACTAACTAACGGAGTACCAAATAGTAACACGAGACTTCATGAGTTGTTCTTTGTTCATTCATCCAAAACCAACTAATTTATTAATTCCCCATTCTAAAGAAAAATGGCTTGGAAATAAATTCAGTTCCGTTGGTATTTTTATTTATTCCATACTAATAATTAAAATTATAAATTTCATAAATTTTATGTCCGGGTTAAATCTTACCCATAGGAAATTATATTTTATTATCGGTAACTTACTATTTTGTGTAAATAGTTAAATTATAAGTTACTTTTTCTTTTAGATTTTCTTATTGATTTCCTTTCATTTTCTCTTTTTTTATTTATTGTAATTATATGTATCAAGTTTCTTCATTTTGTTCCTTTCTTTTTTTATATTCGGTTTTTTCTATACATACTGCCAATATGGATAAATTGAATTGAAAATCTCGTTCATGCAGCTGGTAATAAAAATATAATTATTTCTTTAATTATTATGTTAATTTGACTGCAGTGTAATAATCATAAATTTACATTTGTTTTATGTAAAAGCCCGACGGGCATAAATAAATAAGTAAATGTTTAACTTGAAAAGTTTCTGGTCAAAGACAGCTTTCGGTTCCAGATTTTGTGAACCTCGATTCATAAGGTTTGTATTCGCTTCAAAGTAGTAGCTAAATAAATATCCTTTGAATTCGCCGGTATAAAAGAAAGGTTGCTAGAGAAAACATTTGAAAATCTCGATCCTTTTTTCGGTAATCCGGATAAATTCGTATTCCTTCCACAAAGCACGCAATTTTCTAACTGCCCTTAATTTTTAGGCAAACAAAAGTTAAGTGCGATAAGTTTTCTTTGTTTCCACTCGCTGCCTTCGCCACGTGGATTTTTCCCAATTCCTGTAATTCTTGTAACTGGGGTATTTGTTAGACACTCATCAAGCTACCATTCATTAGTCACTGTCTCAGCTTTGTCTTACGTCTTTCTTTTTCTTACAGTTCCTTTTATCGGGAGTTTTCAGTTCCATTCGGTCCTTCCTCATGCTCCATTACTCCACATAATCCGCCGAGCAGATTACACATAACAAACTAATGTAACAAATTAATCTCTTTTTACAGTTTCAAGAAAGAGGGAAAAGTTTTCCACGGATGGGTGTCACCTTGAAGGAGACAAGAGGAAAATACCGACCCCGTCTCTCCGCTTCACCCCTGACCTGACGAATCATGCGGAAAGGATTCTTTGCTTCCATTTACATTACCCCTATACAGGAGGCCCCGGGGAAAATAATATCCCTAAGTGCCTACGTCATATTTTAGGATGCTGTGGGGAGTCTTTTTTAAGGAAGGATAAGAAGTTCTGGGAAGTAAAAATATATGATGGATGTGAATATATCCTCCCACTGCGGCGCAAGGACATGGGTCGAGTGACCAGTTGGAGTGGTCTAAGGGTCTCCCCAAACCAGCCTCTCCCAGCCGCTGGTGGGCAGGCGCATCCTGAACACACCTCACCCGATGAACCGGGCACCCCTGATAAATCATCAAAAGTAGCGAACCACTTGGGGCTCCCAAGGCGGCGGTGCCGAAACCCGTCTCCCAAATTGAGAGTATCATTAGCAATTCCATTGTTACTAACAGGGCGTACCGAACTGCGAACAAGAACATCATTTCGTAGGGATCAAAGGTTACTCGCTTTTTCGTACATTTCCATATTGAACTATATAAAATGTCCGTAAATACAATGTACAGTTAGTAGGGAGAGAAGGGGAAAAGTTCGCCTCGCTCCGTAGCACTGACATACAAATCTACCGACTCACATTCAAATTTATACCTCAACTAGCGCAGACCCGTGATAAATTCCAAAGAACAAGAATTAAATGATGGGCGATTTCAAAATAATGCTTTAAATCCTCAATTCTTTGATTGTTTTTCTTTTAAATAGTTTTAATTAGTTAGGTACTTTGATCGTCACTAATAATTCACAAGAATATGACCAAAAAAAAAATCAACTTCTGATTTGATTTACTCGAAAACGAAAGCTAAAATCAAAAAAAGTTATACCACAAAATCGACTCCAAATGTAATGTAGGTTCCCCAGTTTCTCGCTTGTACTACGAGTTTCCGGACACCTGTATAGGATGTCCGAAAATTTAACGTTATCTTTTGGAAGGCTGATAGGCCAACTCATGACGGCCGGAATACCACAACTTGACTTTAGTTTTTTTCATATTTCATATTGAAGCCAACAATACTAATGCAGCAAAAAACTCAGTAATTATTATTTTTTTGGTAAACTAACGTTTAAGACAAGATTTTTTATGCATAGCACAAAGGGTAACAATTATTTTACAAGCAATAATTATTCGCCTGAAACACTCATCCACATTGAAAAATCTCCTGATAAAAGATACATGACGCCAACGGGACTCGAACCGGTGTCCCTTCGATTTCCCGTCGACAGCTCTGACCACTGAGCTATGGCGGCTTATCTCTTATCCGCGAAATAATTCAATATATACTAGTGTTTCATTCAACAATTACTGCTTGTTACATTTTTTCACCTGAAAACAACCAACTTTATTTTATAAAAAATCTTGTCTTAAACGTTAGTTTACCAAAAAAATAATAATTAATATTTGACAAGTTCAAGTATTTCACCTAAAAATGTAGACAATTTGTCTCGACGCCATCTAGTGAGAGAGTTAGCACTTACAATGCTTTTCTCATATAAAATAAAGTTGGTTGTTTTCAGGTGAAAAAATGTAACAAGCAGTAATTTTTTTTGTTAGTTTTTGGGGTGTTATGCCGTGTTGCGCTGCACGCAACACGGCATAACACCCCAAAAACTAACAACAAAAATGCTTTTGGCCGTGAGAATCTAAAAACTTACCCAAGCAGTAATTGTTGAATGAAACACTAGTATATATTGAATTATTTCGCGGATAAGAGATAAGCCGCCATAGCTCAGTGGTCAGAGCTGTCGACCGGAAATCGAAGGGACACGGGTTCGAGTCCCGTTGGCGTCATGTATCTTTTATCAGGAGATTTTTCAATGTGGATGAGTGTTTCAGGCGAATAATTATTGCTTGTAAAACTCAGTAATTACTCGCGCAATCACAACATACACCCATTACGAAAAATTACTAAATTTAGACATCTTTCGTGATTCTTTTCTAACATACAAAACTTATTAAATTTCTTAGCATGACATATTTCAAAAATATTTTCACATCATTTTTTCAAAACTTCTATGTATTAACAGTCAATTACAATTCGTGAGCTTATTATAATTCTTGTTTTCAATTCATTTATTATTATCAATCCACACACTTCCTTCCTTTTATAACAATCTCAGGCGAAATTACGTAATGATATTTTATGGACATACGTAATAGGTACTACAACAAACTATGTAATAACTAAAAATATCTAACTGTATCTTATTGTACTGTGTATGTCTTAAAAAATAAATAAATAAATAAAATTAAAATAGTATAAAATTTTTAGCGAAATATTTTCACTTCTATGAATTTCTGAAAAATTTTTGATCAGTTTTTCTGCAAAATCCCATATTCCAAGCGTCTAATTTTTATTACACAACCCTGAATGGCCTTGCTATTGATCACAGTCCAAAATAAAATTAATAGGGCCTGTGCCTTTGATAAATAACATCATTTTTGCACGATTCAATTGTACATTTTTTTTATTAGCTAACTTTGACTTTTCATACTGTAAAAAAATATGTGTCGTTAAAGTGTTTAATTTCAAGTTGGGATAGATAATTTATGTAATTTTAAGGTGTCTCCATTAGTGTCGGTAGTAGTACCACATGTTAGAGACAAACTGTTGGAAGTTCGGATCAAATACCCGAATGGTTACGAAGATATTCGATATTAGCCGATCTACAGACGAGCATCTTTAATCAGCGTCCCCCCCCCCCCCCCCCACTTCAAATTAACTTAGAGCACCTATAGAACGGACGTCAGTCCAGCTATTCATCGTAAATAATTATAACCGGTCGGTGGCCGAGTTGACATCGCGTTTGGGTCCCACCCAGGCGTAGTGTGTTCAATTCCTCGGCTGGCTAAGTCCTCCATCACAACACAAGCAACATTTTCAGCTTACTGTGGTGGTAGCAAGAGATTTTCAAATTTTGTCAGGTTATTCGTAACCCGGGAATGCTTTCTTTTTTTTTTTTAAAAATAAACAAACCCGTAATCTCAGATGAACCGAAGTATTATAGAAATCTTCCGATCATCAAGAGTATTGCTAATTATTAAGACATGAACAGTACATTATAATATGTAATTGTACAGGTACATACATGGCATTATATTGCAAAATATAAATCCTACATTGTCTTATCCTCCCAAAACACCTTTATGCTTTAAGGCTATGACAACATAAAACAAACCTAAACTAGGTAACAAAATTAAATAAGGTATGATACGGGATAAGATGCGTATCTTCAGTGTTTAGTGGGCCACTTCGTTTGGGACGCATATTAACAAAACCTTCACGAAACGAACGTCTCTTTAGTAGTTTTGTTTATATGGTTTCCAGTTTCTTTTTAGAGTCTTTGGTACAAAACACGCAGGCGGAGTGTGCCTAATTCTTTTAGCCGTGAAAATCTCAAACCGTATTCATCTTTTCTCGTTTATTTTTCATTCAATATCGCCCCAGTAAAATACCGTCTTAAATCTTTAGTCGTGTTTTGTAACCACATGTGAACAGCCAGGTGCTTCCCAATATTACGGGACTCAATTTATATTATAAAATGCGGGAAACAGGTATTCAAGTTTATCTCAGTCTTTCCCATACGAATGACATTATGTGTCATCCAATATCATCTTTATGGTGTCCAATGAATTCGGTTAAGATATTTGGGTTAAAATTTATCATCGTCCGATGTCATTCTTATGGTATCCAATGGAAAAAAAAATGAAGAAATTGACATCGATTCGAAGAAAAATTGCCAGAATAATTTCAGTGCTTTAACTAATTCATAAATTATGATGTCTAATGTCGTTCCACATAGTAAGTTCCACGAACTGATAATATGAAATGTCCGATCCTAGATGATTTTGTGTTTAGTTTCAATAAAAGTTATTATGATGGGATTTTCACGTTGAAATAAAAGAGATTCACGGAAGGATGAAAAGTTAACCGATTAAGAATTCAGCGAAATATTGTTTCTGATCTACGGCCTTGTTATTGTAATCTTTGATAAATTTATTATAAGCATTAATTACTCGCCTGAAATATCCATACAAATTGAAAATGTCTCCCGAGTAAAAATATATGCCGCCGACGGGAATTGAACCCGCACCTTCTGATGTCCGGTCAGGTGCTCTGGACCACAACATCATATCCATATAATTTTCAATTTATATGGATATTTCAGGCGAGTAATTAATGCTTATAATAATTTGTTATCCTTTGGGCTATGAATAAAAACCTTGTCTTGTAAACATTAGTTTATCATTAAAAAATAATTTGATAAAGTTAACTGATTATTGTTTCTGATCTAAGGTCTTGTTATTGTAATCTTTGATAAAGTTAACTGATTATTGTTTCTGATCTAAGGCCTTGTTATTGTAATCTTTAATAAAGTTAACTGATTATTGTTTCTGATCTAAGGGCCTTATTTTTGTAATATTTTATAAAGTTAACTGATTATTGTTTCTTATCTAAGGCCTTTTTATTGTAATCTTTGATAAAGTTAACTGATTGTTGTTTCTGATCTAAGGCCTTGTTATTGTAATCTTTGATAAAGTTGATTGTTTTGATGTTTTTATCAAAACATAATTTTTATGTTGTTTTTTCTTTATTGGAATCGTTTAGCTTGAAGAAGATTATTATTTAAATCGCTACCTCCAAAATTGCGAATGAGTAGAGCTTTTGTATTCGTAAATGTAGATATCTAAAAGCTTTATAGATGGCGAATGAATTATTTTAATTCACTGGCCTAAATTTTCAACACAAGATTAATGGAGGAATTATGGGAGCTTCTGACTTGACAAACAGTTGTGTTTTTGTGAACTAACTGACTAACCATCCATAGGAGATGGTAGAGGAGAGTTAACGCCACCAACTCTGCTTTGTCAAACACTCCTCGTTTGTTATTCATACGAACTCTTATATTTTACCGACTTTTGAGGTAACCCGACTGAAAAATTGGATTTACTTGATCGCGCCATATCCTTTTTGTACATGGCCGATATCTTAAAAGTTGTCTACTATTGTCTACATGTTTAAATGTAGCTGTATATTGCCCATGTAAATTTAACCAATGTTCACCACTTGTTAACTTACAGTATGACCAATGTGTCAATGTTTTTTTACTCTCTGAATGGTGCCATTGTGATTTTTCTTAAATTGAACGGTACGCCCGTTTCAGCATTTGATCGAATTTCGCCACCAATCATCAAGAATAGCAATCATGAGATTATGCATCGGCTGTTTTCACTTTAAGCACAAGCAGAAACGAGTCAAACATCCCACCCTAAGTGATTTTCATGTAACACAACCACAAATGCAATATTTATCACGTAAAGTCTATGAAAAAAAATGAAGTTGGGATCCCCGGAACTATGAATCATAAACAAAGGAGTTCTAGCAACATAAAAGAAATTGTTGACATGTTTGCCGATTTCTTTAAAGATGTGTTTGAACCTGACATTTTAGATGAACAGAATTTAATTCTGATATAAACTTGCAATGTTCTAATTTTAATATTATCATCACCGACATTGCAAATTACCTTAAATCACTTGAACCTAAATTAAGTTCCGGGCCGGATCAAATTCCACCCATTTTGATAAGAAACTGTGCAGACAGCTTATCCATTCCGTTGTTCATATTATTTAATAAGTCTCTGTCAACGGGAAATTTCCAAAAACTGTGGAAAAAAAGTTAGTTAACTCCAATATAAATCTGCAATTGATAATTATCGTCCAATTTGTATCCAATCATCCATACCCAAGCTTTTTGAAAAATTGATTCTTCTAAAAATAAACCCCAGCGTGAAACCTATCCCTGTACGAAAATTATATTACAAAAATGCACTTGCTAATAGACAACAAGTTGATTCTATATACACTGATTTCAGCAAAGCGTTTGATAATGTTTGCCATAAAATTCAAACTGGCGAAAATTGGCATAACCGGTAAGGTACTATCCTGGTTTAAGAATTATCTGTCTAATCGAGAGCTTACTGTCTGCATCAACACAGTTGACAGTCAACTGTCCTACACTTTTAAAGCTACAAACGACGTGCCCCAGGGCTCACATCTAGGACCCATTTTTTTAAATATTTATAAATGACGTCACACGTGTCTTTATTTTGATGTTATTATTATTACAGTCAAATCTCATTAGCTTTTCTGATTGGTGTATCCTAAATAAATTAACCCTTAATGTAAAAAAGTGTAAAGTCATGAGATTTTATAGGAAGAAGAACCTATTGATTTTCACATACTGTATGAACAATCAAGTCTTAGTTTCTGTACCCGAAATAAAAGACCTGGGGATAATATTTGACACCAAATTAACATTTATCTCCCACATTAACAATACAACCACTAAAGCTATGCAAATGTTGGGTTTCATATTAAGAACTTCAAAAGATTACAAAAATTTCAAAATCAAAAAACTTTAAAAATATTGTATTCATCCATTGTCAGAAGCCATTTAGAATTCAACTCAACCATTTGGAATCCATTTTACATATTCATGAAAAATCTATCGAGCGAATCCAACAAAAATTTTTACGAAACATAAATTATAGATTAGGAA
The DNA here is from genome assembly GCA_026573805.1 of Hesperophylax magnus. Taxonomy (NCBI): domain Eukaryota; kingdom Metazoa; phylum Arthropoda; class Insecta; order Trichoptera; family Limnephilidae; genus Hesperophylax; species Hesperophylax magnus. The sequence goes on from JAIUSX010000107.1 coordinate 417,380, forward strand.
TCCCTATTGAAAACATTAACTACAACTCACTGTTGAAAGTCATGGGCCTTGCCACATTAAAAGAAAGAAGAATATGTTTTGATCTTTTTTTGTTTTATAAAATTGTTAATAACATGTTTGACTCCCCTAAACTCCTTAGGCTGATTGACTTTCATGTGCCTAGTAGAACGGTTCGTCAGAAGGTACCTTACCATTGTAACATTGCAGGTACCAAAGCAGAAATAAATTCAGTAATAAACCGACTGCACAGTGCAGGGAATAAATATCACATGAACACCAACGGTACTGAATGTCTATCAGCCTATAAAAATATTGTTATTAAATCTGTATGTCTATCTTGATAGCTTTGTAATGTTTATAAAATTTCAATGTATCCAAATTTATAGGAATGTGCATCCTATAGTTTACTCTGTTTATTTAATATGCTTTAAGTTAATATTTCTATATTTTAATTGTTATATCTCTTTACTCTCTGATTATATCAAATGTATTTTTAATTGTATAATATGTAAAGCTCTAATTAGGCATGTACAAATAAATAAATAAATTTAGCTTCTTTTTCCATTCTCTCGTGCATAGTTCATTATTTAGACAAAGCTTTACTTTCCACCCACTTTGCATTCCAAACCATCCCAGCATAACATAATAAAATGAAGAACCAGAAATTATGCATAGTCTTACCTCATCTTTGTGATACCAGAAGATGTAGGCGGGCGGCTCTGGGCTGTAACGCAGCAGACACGTGAGGTTGATTGTGCTGCCCCGACCTACGTGCAGATCTGGCCCCCCCAGGATGGTCGCCGTAGGAACTGTTGGAAAAGGGAAAACACTTGGTTACAGTAGAAAGGGATGACAGTCGATGAAAAGCGGTTTTTCTTCAAGGATAACATTGTAAAAATGAGCTTTACCGAACGAGAGCCTCTTCAAATTATTCGTGATCCGGCCTTTTATTAATGAATGAATTGATAGGTTCCCTGATAAACTTTTAGTAAAATACTAGTGTATTGTCACGATGTCGGAAAACGAGTTCATAAAAACCTTACATTGTCATTGTATAATATTATCAAGACAAACGCAGGTACATGAACATTGTTATGAATTTACTAAAAGCTTATCAGGGAATAGTCTGCAACCCCGATTTTAACCGGATTACCATCAATACTCACTTTTCTGCATGCGGTTCTATTAATCTAAATAATTAGGATATAATAGAAAAATGTTTAAAATAGTGTTATAATTGTGAACGTTCTCACTTTCTACTCTTTTTTGTCGTGGTAGTAAAGTTGGTTGACATAAACCGTTTTTTTCGATTTATTGTATTTATTGCATGTTTTGTATTTATTGTATGAAGTGTATGCATATATATATAAGGATTTGGTCAAACATATACTATTATTGATCCTGAACACAAAAAATAAAGATAGATTTTTCGAACTGTTGTTTAGAAATAGTACAAACACATCTTGCACAGTCAAAATAGTTGTTTATGTAATTATCTCACTGCGAAGCAATTTCATATTTAATCAAGGAAAATACGGAAAGATGGTTTATGTAATGGCGGGAGGGAAAATCCAGAGCTGCTACTAGATCTTTCCAGAACACAGATTTCGATCGTAAGAAATACTCCAAAAACGACCCGTTGTCATGCAAAATGTCAATTATGTACGTGTGCTAAACAAAGCATCGCCATGTCTCCCGACTGAACACTGGTTAACGGTTAAAGATATTGTTCGGAAGGACCTAAAATTTGATTGATTTTACAAGAAATGAAAGCAACAGCTGCATTGTTTTTTTTACTTAGCAACGTAGCAGTTCACTTTTGCCCCGCTACCGTTTTAACAAACTATCCAAGGCCGCCTTCATCTGGTACTTTTACTCTATGGGCTTTCTAGAAGGAAGCGCAAGAGATGATTCCCGAAAGCCAGTACCAATCGGACAGCCTTGCAGTGAGGTCGCGCCAACAGATGTGATATGGGCAACTGCTCCAGTCGACATATTTCACGGGAGACGCTGATGGCGGACATAGCTAGTTATATGTAATCGCTGGTCATCATGTAAATCTCTCACTTTTTTACAATTCTTTCCTAAGAGTTGTATGGCGCCCATTTCGGTGAATCAGGTCAGATATTAATGTTATACACAATGTCACACTTTTAACTATTATTGCTACTTTAAAATTCCTTCCGTGCGATCAATTCTTCGAATTGTCACTCACCCCTTGAAAGTATGCTAATCATGTTATTCGAGAGTCTCTACCTCTATTTGTTATGAATAAATGTAAAATTAATCATCGTACCTCTTTTATTCGATAACAAAGCAATCCTCATTGTCTTATACTAATCATGTTACAATGGCCCTAGAGTGGTTGAATTGTACGTGAGTTTATTGCATTACACTGGCAACCAAACGAGTCTAAATTATTATTAGCCAAATTGTGCAGTTACAACTTTTAACCACTCGCTATTTACTACTATTTTGAAATTAACAGGATCATATGATACCGATGCTCTACTCTTTGACAAACTAAGAACTTCTCGTATCATTGATCTCCATGATCATGAATAATTGATCACCTGCTGTACGAAACTAACTTAAAGGTACGGCCATTAAATCAATCGAACCATTACTGTATGCCAAATTGATTTTATCCTGGGTGAGATATTCTCTGACGCAGTCTATTCAAAATGAGTTCTCAGTTACCTACCAATCGAACTTACAAATTCAATTCATATAAATAATCAAAAATTAACCCATATTTATGTCTTATGCTGATAATACATATATATATAGGCTTCAAGGATTATAAACCACTCATTTACTAACTTCGGTGTATTATATCATGGTACATTCACACTTATCTCCTATCTGTGGTGTATCTGCGGCTTTCAAAGAAACTTATAGCAGATCTGCAGGTGGTCCAAAACCGAGCTTTCAGAAATTTTCTTGGTCTTCAATGGGATACAATCATCAAGTACATTAAATTTCCGGTATCCTTCCAATCACAGTCCTTCCCAAACATGAAATCACGACCACCATCTTACAAAATACCTAACAATCAACCTTCACATCAATCCATTACCACAATACTCGGAATAACAATAAACTCCACATTCCTACGCAAGACGTACTACGAAATATGGAATAAAATCTCATAACTATATTGCCTACACACTCTACAACTCTCTTCCAGATATGTATGAAAGCATACAGCATAATCCAAAAATTCAAAGTGAGGCTTTTTTAAAAACATATAAAAACAAAATTGCGTAATTCTTGTCGTGTTGTACTTTGTTTGGTTTTTTTCTCTTTTCTTTCTATATACTGTTTTTGTAATGGAGCTTAATCTATTTTTACCAATGTATTAGTGGGTAAGTACCTTCTTGTAAATTATTACCTTGGCTTTCTGCTTATGTCTGTTTCCCTTTTTCTTTCTTCTTGTTTGTTCTACTTAACCTACCTTTTTTCTATTTTTGGACTGTTTTGTAAGTAAAACTAATAATCTGATAGTATTATTACGCTAGCGTCTGGACGATCTAGGCCCTCTGATTGGTCGAATTCAGATCGTATGTTTCGGGTAAATCCCGAATAGGGGGTCTGCAAGCAAAATTTTCTGCCCCTCTGGCGGTATAAGAACGAACCAAATGACTGGTGCGAATATTTAAATATGCAGCTAACAATACGCATAGTTACGCAAAATTACTTGACCGTTTAATAAGAAGATTTCTTTTGGAAGCTTATCACTTTGTGATGGCATTATTTATTTTATTTAAACACAAATAACTTTGTTTACATCACTTAATTACATACAACCTCTACATGTTTCACTATACAATATTTCACTATACATTGTTGTATACATTGAAGTCAAAAATTAAATATAGATTACAATTGGAAAGAAGAAGTGGAAGGAGGGGGGGAGGGGTAATAGTGGGCGGAGTTTATCAGAATTAGGAATTACAATATCGTTAGACGGCAAAGACCAGTTGAGTGGGAAAATATTTAAAACAGGGTTAATATTTTTTTTGGCTTATTAATTATATCTTATTTTATATTGACATGTTTTCTTATTTCTAAAATTTCAAACTTATTTATTTGCGATGCTTTATATCCTGTTTGAAGTATTTTAAGACCTGATTTTTTATCAAAAGTGTGATTATTATTCAAAAGATGATCAAACTCAGATTCACTATTTCCATTTAGAGCTCCGAGATGTTCTTTAGTTCTGACTTCAAAGTTTCTATCGGTTCTACCTTAGTAAAAGAAATTACAATTATCCCAATTGAGTTTATAAACTCCCGATTTTTTTGTTTGATTATCGCTATCTTTATTATTAAGAATATATTTCTTAATTTTGTTATTAGTGTAAAACGCCGGTTGAATAGTACCAGGAATGTTTTTATTTATAATTTTGGAAGTATAGTTATACACAAATAGAATTCTACGTCATTGTTTATTTCCATCTTTATAAATAGGGTAAATATACCATTTGAAGAGATTATGTTTAATTTTTTTATTTAGTATTTCAACTATCAATTTATTAGAATAACCGTTATTAAATGCTATTTGTTTTATGGTTATGTGTTATTTGTTTTTTAAGTCTTAAAATACTTCACACAGGATATAAATCGTCGCAAATAAATAATTAATATTTTTAGAAAATAGAAATTGTGTTTATATAAATCAGATATAATTATCAAGATTTTTTTAAAAAAAACTCTCTTTTAAATATTTTCCCACTCAACTGGTCTTTGCCGTCTAACGATATTGTAATTCCTAATTCTGATAAACTCCGCCCACTATTACCCCTCCCCCCTCCTTCCACTTCTTCTGTCCAATTGTAAACTATATTTAATTTTTGACTTCGGAGTATTCTTACTCCTGATGAGGTGAATTTCGTTCATGAAACATGTAGTGGTTTTATATAATAAAGCGATGTAAACAAAGTTATTTGTGTTTTAATTAAATAAAGTTTAATAAGATTACATTATTTTATCTATTTCCGTTGTATATCAATGCATATCTACGCAATAAAATGTAAACATTTTATTTTTATAATCTTATATTTCATTCTTCCTTGTTATAACATTAAACTTTATTAGATACAGTAACAGTTGTAGGTAAAGAATTACCATCAGTTGGAGTAAAAGTAACACATTTTAATTAAACCGACTGCTAATCTCATCGAACAAACACGCTCCTTTTATTCATAAACACTGGTACAATTAATCAATATGTAATAATCTATTATTTCAGTCAACTTTGTTATGACTATCTTTAATTGTTGTGACAAACTATACCATATTGATTTACCTTATAGACATTGTAACACATATTTAAGCACTGCAAGTCTCCTATGAGCAAATTATATTAGATACGGCAAAAGTTAATATCAGTTGTAGACATGTAGTGAATAATAGTGTTTCATTTGAAATAATCCATAAAAAATGCGTAAAATTTCATTTATTCAAACAACTGTCATTCTTATTATGCCTAAATTGAGCATTTTACTATCCATTAACTCCTTCCTGTTACGTGTTTTAATAATATATACTCACCCTCTCTCTGTGAATGACCTAATATCTACCTATTAATTGTAACTGTTGTTAGGATTACTTAAACTGGGCGAAGCCCAAGCAAGTGCCGCCCGCAGGGCCTAGCAGAAAAAAAACCCGCGGAGCGGATTTTTAACTGCTAGTTTTGATTATTTTTGTACTGTTTCAAATATGAAACTTATAATTTTGTTATCAAAATACCAATGTAAAATTGTGCCTATTAACTCCCACCTTTGTATTGTAAGTTCCTCTCAAGTCCTACAATGAGTTTTGTAACTCATCTGGATTGCTCTTGCAAGAAATTAAAATAATAAAAAATAAATACTGTATTATTAAAAAAAGGTAAAATTGCAAATCAAGATATTAATACTTAAAAATCATGGTTCGACAATAACCTACTTTCACTTAATTACAGAACGTTAATATCCATAGTGAAAAATGTGACAATTTAAACTCTAAATAGCATATTTGTATTGTAATCAACACTTTTTCTGGAATTTAATATTTGGCACGCTGAGGTCATTGATCAAAACCTAAAGTGGAACAGCCATGTTTCAGAACTAGTAAAGAGAATAAGGAAATGTATCATGTAAATTATCAGGTTAATAAATACTTTAAATGTGAACATAATCAAAAATGTGTACTATGCCGTTGTTCACTCTTTGCTTATCTACGGAATTACACATTGGGGTGGATCTTACAAAAATAATCCAAACTCAGTAAAAGTTTCGCACGGAATCACCATAAAATAAATACTTTTAATACAATAGTGCTAAATTTCGCTGACATATTTAAGCAAGCTTCCATTATAAAAAATTATAGAGAAAAAAAATTAACGAATATCGAGAATTCCACAAACTAATGAGAAATGGAAATGAATTTATTACGACTAATTTTAAAACAATGCCAAATACAAAACCATTATATTTACCAGGCCACAAAAAATACCTTAATCTCCCTTCTGAATTGCGCTGTATTATCAACTAATATGGACAAATAAATAAAATAATAATAATAAATAAGTATAAAACCGTGGCTCAATAATTGGACAATAGTTCCTCTTTTCTGATAAGGTATGTATGACCAATATTGACATTACGTAATATTTTGTAAGATCTGTATAATCTATATATAACCCATATTCTTTGTATTACCAAAAAATGGACTAAATCTCATAGTTTAAGGCAGAATTTTTGTCTCTTTAATTATATTTACATGATGGTAAATATAATAAAAGACACAAAAGGTGTTAGGTAGTCACATTGCAATTTTCAGATCAGTCCACAGCCAGACGCAGAGGAGCAAGGCATCCAAAATAGACTACAACTTGTCAAAACTAATTCTTGCGTATTTTAGATATATTGAACTTGAACTTGAACTTGGCGGAATACAAGAGAAAAATCCATACGTCATACTGATTATATTCCCATGTAGAACAGGTTCGTGATCTGTGCAGATAGATATCAGATGGACCTAAAGCCAGGTTCCTCAGCAATGAAAACTAGAAGATTTACACCCAAATTGGTCGATGGCAGATCATTTTCACTGCCGAAAAAGCCAGCATTCTAAAGAATATTCTTTCAAATGTATGTTAACATCCTATTATATTATTATGTACTTCGTATTTGATGTACCTACTTCCATTTTGCTCGGCAACCTGTAATGCTTTGTCAAAAAAACCTTTTAACATTGTACCTGGAGTATATTATTGAATGGGCCATGCGCATATATCCCTTTCACAGTTTGAAAGGATACCTTGAACCATAACATCTTCCTCTAATAGCCCCTTGGTCCTTTAAGGTCCAAGACCATCCTTTCAGATGTAACACAGCCTTTTTATACTACACAATATAGTGGAAAGTAATTTTTAAGAAAGCAACGTTTCATTTTATTTGCCTAATGTGCCTAGCCGATTTTTAGGTAGCATCTTCCGTTGTCCATTTAGATGTTATAAGAAAAGGTACTCTTGTATTATAGAGTCTACTGTGCAGTCAGTGACGTCAATTGTATTTATTATATTATTTTTAACAGTGGACACCTTTTCTCCGTATGTTTAGATTTCGATGCGCAATATCAGACAATCAATTAGTTACCTACAAGATCGGTTAGAACTGGAGGTATGCGATATAGGTAAGGCGTTTGATGTGATGAAGATTTATCGTTCTCTTGATACGTTTCCCTTTTGTTTTCAAAAGGAAATGTACCAGTATTTCGCTTCAATAGCATTAAGTACATTTTTGTGACAAAACTTGATTTTCCTAAACCAGTGAATATAGCCATATCTAGCTCTCTTAACCTGAAAACATTTTTTTTCAATGTATACAGATTTTTAACATTATAATCTGTATTTATCTGTGAGAAGGTACTAATTGAAAAATTATACATTTTCAGTAATTCATTTTTTTAAAACAGACATATTTCTGAAGGTATATAGGTAAAATTGCTTGTCATTTCTTCCAATATAATTTGGAGTTCGAGCACTAAAATCGTGACCCACAAAATTTACATTGCATTTCATCAGTCATATTTTTTTTGGATTAGAAAACGTCACTCCTTGCCACGTCTTTGACGTTTTGGTCTATAATAGTCCTCCGTCGAATTATTTCAGAATTTGTTTATATAAGTCCGATACATAGAAGTAACTCCAAACGCATAGGTTTCTCATGCCCCAGTTTATATAGAAGTTTAAACTACTCGCAATGCAGTAATTAACCCTTGATTAGAGCGAAATATCACAAAATTATATTTTATTGTATTTGAATTCGACATATTTCTGAAGGTATATAGCGTCCCTTAGCTTACAACACCGCTCAAGTCGAAAATTGGCGGTTTTCACATTTTAATGCCGATAGATAGAGCTGCTCATTGCGCGTCTAACCATTGGTCACATGATATAGATTTCAGTCAATTAGAAGCCTTAATTCAAAAAGTAGTAACAGCGCGCAAGTCGGTTAGCCTCTCAACACCGCACAAGTCGTTAGTCTGTCATACATTTCTCGTAAAAGTTCTCGTAAAAGTACTCCGTGATTATTATATTTTTATGTGAGTTTTATCGCTGAAAGGTCTTTGCAAGATGTTTTAATAGAAGATTAAGAGGTAAGCTACATAATACAGTAATGTTTATTCATTATCACATAATATTCATATAGAAATAAATCATTATTGAATATCTTCATTTACTTAAGCGGTGTTTACTAACCAGCTTTTTTAACTTGGGCGGTGTTTCAAAATGTATTTTATTTCTTTGAGGAAGCTCAATAATTGAAATACACTTTGGATGGAAAAGAAATTGATTCATGGAGTTCAGGTGATGATGGTGTTTTGCAAGAAATCTAAACTCAGATCATGTGACAACATAACGAACAAAAGCGGCAATATTTATTTGAAAATTTCTGGAAGAACATGAACTGGGAGCAGCAAAGATCATTTATAACTTCTCATGTTAATAAAGTACCAAAGAAAATTACAAAAAATCCAGAAATCATCCAAAAGAACTGATAGTCGAACTTACGTTTTCACGATTGATAATGTACGTCACCAAGTCTGTAAAAATGTTCTTGGCCACTCTTGGCATTAAAGATTCGTTTATAAGATATTGGCTGACAAAAACAGACTGTGCCATGCCTCCAGATTTGTCTACTTCAACCAGTAACCGCAGAAATCCAGAGAAAATTGAAGACCACAAATATGTTGAAAAGTTTTTAGCAGGTCTTCCAAAGATGCCGTCGCATTACTGTCGTGCTAAAACATCACGAGAATACTTAGAACCAATTTTCTCGAACATGACACTGCTCTACCACACATATCAAGAGAATTGTGAGTTAGAGGGTAGAGAATGCCTTGTTCGTAAATTATTTGACAAATTATTTTTGAAACTCAATCTGAGCCTATTCTACCCGAAGAAAGATCAATGTAACGATTGTTGCAGTCATAAAACTGGAAACATTACGGATGAAGAATACGCACAACATGTTTTGAAGAAAGATCGAGCCAGGAGAGAGAAAGATACTGACAAAGATATTGCACAGTCTGGAGCTTGTCATGTATTCACACAGGATGTTGAATCGGTAAAATTGGCTCCGTATCTTCAAGCTAATGCAATTTATTATAAAACTAAATTATGTATCCATAATTTTACATTATACAATTTAGCAACTAAAGAAGTAATGTGTTATTGGTTCGATGAGTCAAATAGCACACTTGAAGCCTTTGTTTTTGCTTCATGCTTAGTAGACTATCTAGAGAAAGTTTTGAGCCAGAAATTATTGCCTGTGATTTTATATTCCGATGGCTGTTGTGCTCAAAATCGCTATGTTACCTTAAGCAATCCTTTATTACGTTTAGCGATTGAAAAAAATATTGTAATTACTCAAAAGTACCTGGTAAAAGGCCATACCCACATGGAATGTGATTCCGTACACAGTGCAATAGTGTGTAAATTAAAAGGTAAAGAAATTTACCTTCCACAACAATACATGACTATTACTAAAACCGCTAGGAGTGATCCTATGACTTACGAAGCTCGTTATTTGGACTATACCTTTTTTACCGACTTTTCGAAAGAATTAATTTATAAATCTATACGGCCTGGTAAAAAGCAGGTGACCCAGCCGTCACAGATGTACGTATCCTAGAATACAGACCAAATGGCACAATTTGGTATAAAATTGGTTTTGATGACGAGCTTCAGCCGTTACCACATCGTCCCACGCCAATTAACAGCATTAAACAAATAAATCACCTGCAGAAATTGTATGCAGCTAGAATACCAATTACAAATCGGAAGTATAAAGATTTGCAAGACCTAAAAAGTGTATTACCATCTAGTTGCCACTCTTTTTATGATGACCTTTCGCACAGCAATCGCTAAAGACTGCAACTAACTATTAGACTGGAGATTTCGAGTATATTTTTTTAATTTTATAATTTTATAACTATTATATCTTGTTTAGTTGAAGTTTATTAAAGACTATGTTTTAAATATTTTCCTGGTAAAATAAAAAATAATAATAATTGCACTTAGGTACGCTCTAAAGGTTCGTCTGTCACCAAATAACTTAAAGCAATTTATCTCAACAATGTTATTCTTAAGATTTATGTTATAAATACCTATTTATAACGATTGTTAATTATTTTTGAAATATTTCTTGATAAAAACTTTTCTTTGTAAATCATCTTTAATACCTTATTCCCTAACATTTCCGCAAGCAACACCGCCTAAATCTAATAAAATATCAGTCAACACAGCTCAAGTCATAAAATAAAAGTTAAAATAAAGTAAATTGTCAAAGTAAGTATAAATAATTATTTCTTAACCTCTAACTAGGGTATTTATTAAGTAATAACAGAAAAAATCCACCGATTTTTTAAAATAAACAGTTTTTTTCGTCTCCTGTAAAGTTGGTAAAAATGACTTATGCGGTGTTGTTAGCTAAGGGACGATAGGTAAAATTGCTTGTCATTTCTTCCAATATAATTTGGAGTTCGAGCACTAAAATCGTGACCCACAAAATTTACATTGCATTTCATCAGTCATATTTTTTTTGGATTAGAAAACGTCACTCCTTGCCACGTCTTTGACGTTTTGGTCTATAATAGTCCTCCGTCGAATTATTTCAGAATTTGTTTATATAAGTCCGATACATAGAAGTAACTCCAAACGCATAGGTTTCTCATGCCCCAGTTTATATAGAAGTTTAAACTACTCGCAAAGCAGTAATTAACCCTTGATTAGAGCGAAATATCACAAAATTATATTTTATTGTATTTGAATTCGGCGGATTCACAAACTTAAACATAATTGAATATGAAAAAAAATAAGCTTAGTGGTAATTTAGTTTTCAACCAAAATAATATTTGCGATTCTAAAGAACTTACCAACATAAATGTTTTATTAACCTTCTCCTTCACCGGTTCAAATACGTTTGTAATATCTAAAACTTCAAAATCACATTTAATATGCCTGTACACTTTGCATGGTGTATTTGCTACTTTTATGCTGTCGTTTTAGCGTCCACTGTGAACAAAGGGATGTTATTAAAAAGGCACCACTTGCAATATTTTACTGAGATTACAGCAATTTTTCCGAATCCCTTAAGTGTCCAAAGTTATCTGCCGGCTGCTGCTATTTCGAGACGCGACAACTTTGATTCGAAAAGTATTTGATGGCGAATCATCCCACCTTCAGGCACTCCCGTTTTGCCGTCACATGGCGGAATATTCCCTAAGTTTTTCAATGCGCGGGAACTTTGAATAAGGAAGCGGAACTAACTAACTACTCGTGACGGCAGATTATGGAAGTGCTTCGCTAAATATTTATTGCCTCGGACCTTCGACTTGGAAGTTTGTTTACGACACAACTTGTCCTGACACTGCCGGGACCGATAGAATACAAAGTTAACGATCAGGAGAATAAAGCGCTTAAGAGGTGTTTGACGCTTTCCTAGAGAAAGATTTCGGATGAGATGTTTGTACCAACCTACGTCCCACGCTAGGCTCCTGCAGGCAATTAACGCCCGCGGAAATATTCCCTGTTTTCCATTTCTTTGAAGTTTTGAAAGTATTTGCTCGGCTGAGTTTCATTACAATATTTATTCGTTTCTACTTTTACTTGGGCACAATAAACATGATTTTGACATTTCAATTAGAATGACGGCTTGTAAAGTTTGTGCCGAAACCCCGTGCTTACAAAGCAAAATACAATTATTTTGAAATGGGTATTTGCGAGAGTTTTTTGTTCTTGATCGTTAATTTCCCGTTTCTGTTTTGTTGTTATAAATAATATTCCGTTCGTCGGAAGCCTTTAGGGAATGCGAACAAATCGCAAACATAATAATAACTTGAGTGGTTTGTAACTAATAATTACCACGTTGTATCAATTAACCATCATCCAAGAAGGGAGACTTCTGGAGCCTCTACAAAGAACTACTATAAGCCTGAGAGAATATTGAAACAGCTTTGGGACTATTCCATAACCCAAAGTCGATTTCAAAATATTGTCTTCTCCCTTTGATCCTCTCTTTCCTTAAAGTCCTACCTGGGAAGAAAGAAGACTGAAACAACCTGGGTACATACATGTTATTGCAACACACATGTCATGATTTAAACGAAATTTTGTGGTGGCAAAACTATGCATCTTTCGCATATTCGTCTTCGAACTCAAATCAATCTTTTGAATCGTGCATCAATCATAATAAGTGTTGTTTTGTGGTTTAGTTCCATACATTACAAAATCAATTGTGGTTACATGAGCTTATTTTAAGTAATCCATGTGATGAATTTTTCAAGAAACCAACATCAATGGTAAGGCTTTATCCATTTCTCCTTTTTGTGATTTTAATCCGATCGAATTAACTTCTATTTTCATTTACAGTCCATGTAACCACCAATCATACATTAATTAAACACAGAAAGATATATGTTTAAATAAGAGATAAGGGGTGACTCACCGACGATGTTGAGATTGACGAAGTAGCTGCGGACGGGCTGCGTGGAGACCTGGCACTCGTACATGCCGGCGTCGCGCAACTGTGCCCACTTGATGTGCAACACCCAGTCGTCTGTCTCGGGCCGGTGCGTGGTCTGGAACCGCTGGTCCGACGTGTACGTGTAACTGCCCACCGTCAGGATGTGAAGGTCCCGGTGTCTTATCCAAGACACCTGCACAAAACAATATTTGTTTATTTTACAGTAAAAGATTTCTTCTTTTAACATTAACATTTGGGAGGATAAGTAATTAAACATTGTTCTAGAAATTTATTTCAATAACACCGTTCCACTTATCATTCTATGCTATGCTAGAGAATTTGTTAAGATTATCACACACATAAGAGCTCGGCATCAGGTCACCACGGCCTCACCTTATTCAGTAACTTGACCATGCGATGCCGTTACGATGCTGATTAGTGTGCGTTGAAGTGTGTAGTTGAAGTAAAAGAATTCTGAACGACTGGAGCTGAGGCAATGTTGTGTAAGCCATAGCATTCCAAAAGGACTGCGCTATCTGGGAAGGAAAAAGGAGTGAGTTGTGGGATCTGGGGATCAGTGTGCCCAGGAGTGATGGATGTTTGAATTCATCCCTCCCACTGCGGTGCAATGCGATGGGTCGAGAGAGTCCTGCTGGAGAGGTAAATATCTCCATCAACCAGTCTATCCAAATCCGGTCCGACACACAATGGGTGAAAAGACGCAACCACCACCAAGACCTAGATAATCTTCACCTCATGAACCCGGGCACCTCTGCTAAGTCACCAAACGTAGTGAAGCACTTGGGTGACCTATGGCAGAAATGTTGGTTAGCTAATGTATGGTTCCCGGGAGGCGGTAATCATTCCCGCCTCTCAAAGTATTGCAAGATTTGCAAACTCGGATGAGTTTAATGCGTCCACATATAAAATATACCTGAGATTTTTTTATGTATTTTTTTCCGGAATTTTTATTTATTTAGTTTGGTGTGGAGTCCACACACCACTGGCTTAGTCTAGGTTGCTTTTAATAGACAATCGAACATGGCTATCATTGATTGTGAATCATTAAACTGTTTAGATGTTCTGATGATACACCCTAACACTGCAGCAGGATAAATGAAAGACCTAGAAGATAGTTTGGTAGTCCGGATAGAAAGACAAGAAATCTTCTATATGGTACGTAAAAAGCTTCTAACTATTTGGTATCCTCTTGGGGCAGAATACCTTATGTTGTACAGAGTTCAAAAAAAGTTTGTTGAGATTTCTGTACCCAAGGGCTACAACTCGAGGCTGTACCCAACTAACTCAGAGGGGAGAGAAATTCCACCACCCACTTATTCAATTCATTATTTATTAATTTTTAAAACATTACAAAACTGTCCATTTTAATTCGTTTTTAAATACGTTTGTTATGGAAAATTTTTACATCAATATAAACTGTGGGTACATCAACCATACTAGTAAAAACAGAGCTTGCCTTTAAGCAGCTTCGTTGATGCTAAAAATGTTAATATCCGAATTTATTCTGTTCAACAGCAAGTTGCTCTCCCCACCGGCATTACCATTGGCAAGTTAGTCCTGCAGGCCGGGAGATAGAACAGTCTATGTCGTCGGTAACGGAGATAACCATCGGGAACATAGAAATGAATGATCTCCAAGATGATTGTGTTTTCAAACCATCCACGAATAAGTCTTAAAAATGTGTAGCTATGCGTACATCCCTCCTGACCCGTAGATAGTTCATTCCGAGCATACCCAAAAGAAAGTCGGTTAAATAGAGCCTCGAGTAGTAGCCATACTCCCTCTTGTAGAGAAATCTCAAGAATTTCTTCTGAACTCTCTACAACATGAGAAAATACTTTACCTGGTGTGGACTCTAAATTACCGACCCACTTTCAAGTCTACTCCTTACTAAGGAATTAAACAAAACTATGAGAACCCGTGTATCTCAAAAATTCCTTGCAGTGCGTATAACAAAGCACAGCATTATAAGTGAAGTTATTGAGATTACTGTGCGGGTTATTTTAAGTAGTGCCATTTTGAAGAGCATTTTCCGTTTAAAAAAGTCTGTTCCTTACAAATAATGAATTTCGAAGATTGTGTCAGGTAAATTATTTTATCTATTTACTTGTACAGCCAATCTAATAATGGTTTTCCAGGCGGGTAGTATAAATTGTTACCTTTTTTTTAGCCTGAATCTTTCTCAGGGCTGTAGGTCAAAGTGAGAGGTAAGCGTGGTGTACGAGTATAATTTTCTGTTAAAATATTATAGGTAGGTACTTTATCGCTTCTCTGAATTCTTCAAACAATCAATTCCAATGCTGAAAATGACACCTTTAAATTAAAAGTTAATTCGAGTTAATTGAAACGGATTTCACGCAGCTTAACAACTAACGCGCATTTTATCTTATTTCCATTTTTATAATTTTTTACTTTATTTTATTATTTCCCTGTTTTACTGCATTTCATGTAATATGGCAGACTGGGATTGCAATATCCTCCTAGTCCTGCTGGATTAAAACTTAAATAAATAAAATAAAAAAATTACAGACAACCGAAATTAGTATGTTTGATGATAATTCATTGCACTACTATTTTCATTACTCCACTAGAATAAAGGGAGACTTGGAAATTAAAATGGTTTACTAAGTATATCTAAATGTATTTGCTTTGCTTTGATAAAACAATATAAATTAATCAACTCAAAATAACATTGTACACACCGCTTTATTTGAGGTTAAATTCATCATGTTACTGAGAAGCCCGTTTCTTCTTCAGGGCATATTACGGCTTCCGGGAAACTGATTCATTACTTCGTAGTGAAGTTTCAATTTCCTTGAAAGTATGAATTATGTTGAATAGTTACATTTTGTTTCTAACTTCGTCTCAGGGTGGACTTTGACCAACTTCTTGTTAGAGGTACAACATAGGTCATACGTAAGTAACATGTACCAACTAAACCTCAAATGGCTTCTACAACTATTCTAATAAGATTATTTTAATTTTAAGAGGTTGAAATTTAATACAGTATTTGGTAGTATTTTATTTTTTATGTCTACCTAAAATAACAGAGCATAACTGAATTGACGTTTAAGCCAAAACAATCGAATAAAGAAGAACACAAGAAATGAAATTTGATCGTGATCCAAAGTCAGGAATATTCTCCATTACATTTCAAGTAGAGAATTGTGTTTCATCATCTTTATGAAATTTTATTCTCGGCCGGAAGGGATGTCGATATACGATATTATAGAACGCGTGCTAAATGGGCGAGAACCAAAATATACCAAGTCGGTGGCGATATCGATATTTCCATTCAAATCTCATACAAGGAATTTTCAATATTATCCATTGAATAAAGAATAACACAAGAAAGTGCCTTGTAGACGTGTTTCGTGATGCCAATATTTGCCTAATCGAGGCTAAAATTTCAAATTACAAAATTGTGTTAAAAATAAAATAAAATATTTTTTTTATGAACAAGTGTTCCGACATTGCAATAACACATTTGTATTTTACTGAAAGTCGTTAGGAAACCTATCAATTTATTCGTTAAAGGCCTGCAAACCTGTTTTTGACAGGATTACGAATAATTTGAAGAGATTCGTGATACATTAGTGATATTTTATATCAGTAAGCTTTCTCCGTGCATTTCTGAGATTTGTCGACAAGTTATATAAATTCAAATTTGAGAGCAAGCAAGTAAACAATTGCAAGCCAATTCATAAGATATTTTCGCCGTCGTTTTAACCATTCATAGCAGTTTGTCTAATCGGAACGACCGATAAAAAGAAGTGTACATAAGCACAAACGGGGGTGAAAGTGTTGTTATCTAAACGAAGCAAGCAGCCATATTGATGATCCGGCAGCTCGGTTCATTAATCTTAACGAGGGAATCGATATTCAATGCCCAACAAGTGCTCCACGTCTATTAATAACAAACGTCGAACTTTCGTTTTTATTAAACCGTTGAAAAATGTTTCGCAATTATTTGGCATTCCACAAGTTTTCTCGCCCGCTTCGCGAGATCACATTTTTCTTCGGGAAATTTCCAGCTTCGAAAGCGTTATGCGGGCATTTAAACCCATTTGTTTCTACGTACTTACAACTTACATACTAAGCAAGAATTTATTTTAGTGAAAAACTTCTTTTTTTCTAATAATGGACAAATTTAAAAGAGAAAATAATTACCGATAGAGGGGTGTGTCGATTTAATTTTTTATTTTATTTACTCGACATCTATTTATTTCATTACACCCTAATGTATTATAAAAAATATATACAACAAACGTTGGCTTAAATATACCGAAACGGTTTATATATATATAGTCAACAGTCGTCTTACTAAAATCGATTGTGTAATGCAATATTTGATTGTCCTTTTTTTAGATTTCACAATATTTTTGTATATTTTGTATATATATATATATATTTTTTTTTTTTTAACGTAAAACAAATATTCCCGGGATACAAATAACCTGACGATATTTAAAAATCTCCTACTACCACCACAGTAAGCGGAAAATGTTCCTTGTGTTGTGATGAATGACTTAGCCAGTCCAGGAATCGAACACGCTACGCCTGAGTGGGATCTAAACGCGATGTCATCTCAGCCACCGGTCATATTTACAACAACAAAAAAATCTTCTTTAAACATTAGTAGCTACCATAATATATATTTTTAATATGTGTTTTAAAAGTTCCGCTGAATACGTCGTATTTAATGTTATTTTTTGTTTTTATATGATTTATCGTCTTTTTTATGACTCCATTTTATCGTATCGTATCAAATAAAATGTATACCTTTTTTATGTTTCATTCTTAAACCATTTAATCGTTATAATACTTACTCATATGCATATCCTTTGTGGATTTTTCTGCTACATATGTACTACACTGTACTTTTATTGGATAACTGTTCCAATGTTTCAAAACATGTATCAAAAGCTTCAATAATATTTTATTTTAAAAATTGGCGTCCACGCTTGGAGTTCTTCTGTGTTGTGGGTGACATTTTTAAATTTGAAATATTCAATCAATTTTAACACATTAAAATTTAACTTATAAAGTACAAAACAAATGTTATTTGTAAATCAGTTCTTTACATGTTTTACACAAGTCTGGATGTTATAAATTGTGCAGTCAATTATCAAGCTTATTAGCTTCATATTTGTAGAGTTTTTGTCCAAAGGTGAATGTACTCATTTTAACAAATAATTATAAGCAATAATTAGTCGCCTAAAATATCAATACAAATTGAAAATATCTCCTGAGTAAAAATGAATGCCGCCAACGGGAATTGAACCCGTACCTTCTGATGTCCGGTCAGGTGCTCTGAACCACTGAACTATGTCGGCTTATTTCCAACCCGCCAAATAATTCAATACTAGCAGTTAAAAACCCGCTCCGCGGGTTTTTGCTGATAGGCCCTGCGGGCGGCACTTGGTTGGGCTTCGCCAAAGATATTAGAAGAACGAGATGTGCTATGCGCAGTTCGTACTGAGTGGAATGGTTTAGCCGAGTGTCGCCGGTTTTGTTCACCAATACTACTGCACACCTTCGCTTACGCTAAGGCGATCTAAGGTATCCGCACTAATACATAGAACAGATTTCTGTGCGTACACGTCCCGATACCGTTCAAAGTACCCTAATTAGGTAGTACTCTGGCTACGGTCCGGCGGAGAACATAGCATATCTCGTTCTTCTAATATCTTTGGGCTTCGCCCAGTTTAAGTGATACTAACAGTTACATTTAATAGGTAGAAATTAGATCAGTGGGTAGATATATAATAGAAAGACATTCTGCACCATTAAACACCCCTCACCCCAACATAAATCTCGTCAATGAGAAAAATGTTTCCTCTTCCATACCACCGAAATGATTTAATTTTTAAATCGAAATTAAATTGCAAAATATTTATATGTAATTCGAAAATAAAAAAAATTTCAACATATTACAATATTACATATAACTTTGGTAAAATAATATACTCTTACCAAAAGACTGTCAAAGTAATTACATTTTTTTTTAAATATATTAAGAATTATTTTATAGGGATAAGTCCTAAAAATCTACATATTTGGGTGAAATAATATTACGCTCTTATCTAACGATTGTCAAAGTAAATACACCAAAACTCTCTTAATTCTTAGGCGCGAAAACCTTACAGGTGGGATAAATTAAGTCATTTTCATTTCAAGGGACACAAAAAACAAAACTTTTTAAGCAAGTACAATTTATTATACTTTTATTTTTTACAATCTACAACATAATATTATACACTTTCATTAGTAAAAAATCTATTTTTAAACAATATTATCCGTATACCAATCAGTCAGAATTTGTATAAATAACGATGACTGCGCTCAAACTGTCCATAAGAAAATACTGGTTCAGGAAGTAACAGTCTACCCCGTTCAAAAGTTTGTCCTTAAGATTTATTGATGGTCATTGCATAAGCTAATTTGACTGTAAACTGTTTCTTGCACATATTGAATTATATTGTAACATCCGACAAAGTGTTTTAAATTCTAGGAATGAAATGTACTGTACCTTTTCTGTTCCCCGTAATGATTTCGGCTTGAATTAAGTTACAGCTGAAATTTTTATAGCACCGCTTTTGTGAGATATCACCTCAGGGGCGCTTTCCGTTGAAGTACATCCTCATTGATTGCATAAACATGACTATTTTTAGGGCACAATATGGTACGTTGACTCAACCCTAAGGCATCAGCAGTTGTATGTGTCTCACCGTATACACAGTGAATAATATCTTGACAAATATTTACATTTGGAATAAGCACCGATGACTCTAATGTTCCTTCTACAGAAGGAAGTTTGCCATCTTCCAAGTCCAAAAGCCATTTAGAAAATATATTTTCACTTTCTAAAGCTCTGACATTTGTTTTTAATTGAAAAGTTTTGAAATGATACCAAAGTGTGCTGCTTTTATGCAAGCGGCAATTAATTGTCCTCGTGAAGCACGTCGACACACTGGAAGGATCTGACGAAAGTCTCCGCCCAAAACAATAACTTTGTTACCAAAGACAGAATCACTTCCCATGATATCACGTATAGTACGCTCAATTACTTCTAAAGCTACACCTGGGGCCATCGGTGCTTCATCCCATATTATAATATCTGCTTCCGTTATACTTTTCCGATTCTTTGATGTGACCTTACATGTTGTATTGTCCTGTAAATTGAGGGGTAAATTAAAAGCAGTATGACACGTTACCCCACCTGGAAGCAAGAGTGCTGCAATGCCTGTCCAAGCGACTGATAAAACTCTTTTACCTTTTCGTCTTAGAGTGTGAATTAAAGTTTAGTAAAGGTATGTTTTCCCTGTTTCGCCTGGGCCATCAATTAAGAAAAATTTATTGTCATCATTTTCATGTGAAAAAAACTTATTCAAAATAGAATTATATGCTTGAAGTTGTACGTCATTGAGTTTGGCAGCCATCAATTCACCTAAAGTGTTTTCAGAAATTACATTAAAATCAGATACTTGTCCAAAACTGCAACTTTCATCAGGTTCAGGTAAGCCCTGCATTCTGCAAGATGAATTCTCCTTCATGAGAATATCCTGTATGTTTAAAAGACAAAGATTAATAGCTGTTTCTTCAGCAACACCATGATGAAAAAAATCTTCAGCCGAAGATCGAAGGGATACATTGTATTAAAATTAAAACAAATAGATGTCTAAGAATTTTAGGCGTCAAATACAATGAAGCCTCCGTCATCCACTGCGACCATTCTCGTATGTCATCAATGAGCTTCAGTTCACGCGCCGCATCATGAAAAGTAGCTACATAGTAAATTGCCATCAACAGTTCGCAAAGATTCAAAGGATGTAGCTCCATCCACCTTTATAAGAATCAGCCGTAAATGATACAGTTCTATATTTCTAGGAGAAATTGAAGGTATTCATCCAATGATGTTTCCGCCTCCCCGCTGTCGCCTCGTCCACTTTTTACCAGCTGAAAAGACATAGTTATTTGGTACATCTTGATACAGAATAGAGCGTCCCTCAATATCTTGAAGATTCAATTGGAACCACGCTGTTAAAGAGGTGTTCCTTGTAGATGCTTCCCTGAGAGCCTGTTCCTCCCGCCCAGAGGGGCGGGAGGAACAGGCTTATTTTGTAGAGACAAAATAAACAGATTGGCTGTCGGGTAAATGTAAAGCCAGAAGTAAAGTTGAGTGAGATTGATCATGTATAGATAAGTGAGAACATCTCTAAAAACCCAGTATAAATAAATAAATACTATCCAAAGAGGAACAAATTTTAACATTAATATGAGCATCATATTTTTTGCTAAGTAATGCATTATATAGAACAACAAATCGATTGTCGATACGTATATCCCGAATAACGTGATTTTCAGAAAAATTATCACGTCTCCTGTAATCTGAGTAGCCTGCGGAATTATTATCAGTAGCATCTTTAAATGATTTGGGGAATTTTTTAGAGCACTTACCGTCTACCATGCAGACTGACCTTGGATTAAGTACGCTACATGGTCCATGAATCTTATTTTTTTACATAATACGGTACAAAGCCGAATTCTTCGGATGGGGTAGTTTTGCAGATACGGCATTATCAATATCAGAAGCTGTATACAACTTATCTTGGCTGCAAAGTGTAAACACACCATGTAGATGAGGTAGTCCTCTTTTTTGCTGTTCAATTGTATACACCCAACAAATTACCTTTCCAAAAACATGTTTCTCAGTCATATCATGAATAAATTCCTTGACTTTTAGATGGAAAACCTTGGCTACTATATCAGGCCTGTCCGCGGCCGATTAATAATGTTCCAATTCGGTTTGTATTTCTGGCCATTTGGGATTGCATGTAAACGTTATGAATAGATCAGGACGACCAAATTTACGTACCATTGCCATTGAATCTTGATAAAGTTTATTCATATGGCGTGGTCCACCAGTAAATGAAGATGGAAGAATGACTATATTACCTGCACGTACTCCTCTATCAGTGGCTAAATTTCTTACATGGTCTTGCAAACCTTGGTAGCATTCCACTCTGAGTTGTCGTTGGTTTTTCCTAATGTAATCTAGGCGACCAGATTCATAAATAATGTAAGCATGAATTAAATACTGTTGAAAAAGTTTACCCGCATAATGGATTGGATTAAATATGTTTCTTCGCACTGCTAATTTACTTGCATAAAACTACATATCAGTTACAGTATGACATTGAGCAGTACAGAAATCAGCATGATGCTTAAAGCCTGGGGTCCAACCACATTCACCTGATAGAAATAGTAGTGGGAAAACCATAGGATCTAAATGCTTTGATAAAGTTGCCATCCTTTGAAGTCCTTAACATTTTTAGGTTAAACAGCGATATCTATACCCGATGGCAAATTCCCGTCTGTCTGCTACGTATACCATGGCGATATCGTGAGAACTGGTTGGAGCATTTTACCTCTGATGCACGTGTAAATAATAGACGTATATCTCTCACCTGCCCACCCTCAGCCGCAATGCGTATTTCTTCTTCCTCGACAGATTCTTTTAGTTTCTTATACTGATGAGGGCTTATTTGGCGTATTTCACTATCAATTATTTGCATTATATTTTTATAGCAATCGGCATTAGATGGATGACTCATACGCACTCTAACAGCCTCATCAGGATCGTATAGATAAAGCTGAGCATAGGAAGGTATTTCACCTGCAACTTGTATACTTTTGGAAGTCAGATGATAAACCTAACCAGAATTTTTTAAACAATATGGACCATTACCTGGGATATTAGCTATTTGCGCTCCAAATGAGGCAAATCTATTAGCACTCTTGTATTGACAAATAAAATTCCTAAAGTTTTTAGATTGACTACAATCTCCTGTCAATAATTCGTTAAGTGCTGGAGGATAAGCTAAAATATGTGGTATTATTTTTCCAGTATGACAGCAAGAATGTAACAGTTTACCTTTTTATATGACACTCTTTTGATATGACGCCGAAATAATTCTGTTCTGGAAGCACATAATTAGGATTATTGAGCACACTTCAAGAATACACTATGGCACTTAGATCGCTTGGTAAATTTCCCTCTCATTCGAACATTCCGAAATTCGACCAATTCTGGTAAAATATTGTCCACATTCCTTTTAGCCATAGTAATTAAATTGAAATAATAATATGAAAACAAAATATTTCTTTTTAGCGATTCACAGGTAGTTTGTAAACAAATTTCTTGGTTATCACGTCAATAATTCTGTAATTATCACATATGACACATATTAAACATAAACATGACAGCGCATGGGGTCGGTGTTGTAATATCAAAAAATAATTAATTACGTATTAAAGTATCGAGTGGAACTGGTTATTTTTGCAGCCGGCTTTATAATGGTGGATTTCTAATTATATATTATATTTATTATTTATATTTTTATATAAATATATCTCACTTTAAAAACTCACACTGACATTGTACATTGCTTGACACTAACTGGCTATAAAAGTTTTTTACATTGATTGGAAATCCATATACGCTGGCAACACTGAACAATCTGTCTTTCGCGTGAATAATGATAAACGTCAAATTTTAATACGTAATTGTGGATAATTTTTACTGTAATGTAATGAATCCAATGGATTGTCAACTTCCTAAAACATATTTTCTTCGATATTATCCAAAAATTATATGAGCATCGTATCTTAATTTTCAAATCGTGTCTTAATTTTCAAATCGTGTCTTAATTTTCAAATCGTGTCTTAATTTTCAAGTTAGCGGAATTTAACCGAAACAGACAATTTAAATTTGACCAATGAGAGGGCCTACATCGTCCAGACCCTGGAGTATTAATACTATCAGATGTACTAGTACCTCAATCAACAATTACTGCTTGTAACGGACGTTGTTGGTTATATTTAACTTTTTTATAAAAATTACTTCACATTTATAAAATGTGCCAACTGCCCGCCACTACATATTTCCTAGCCCATTTCGGCCAAATATATATAATTCGGCGTATCCCGGTCGAGCGGATCGATCTTTAGCTTTCTCTATACAAATTTTGATAACAAATTATAATTTTACAAATATGTTGCTAATACATTTTTTAACTTCTACATCTCCTCAGC
Source organism: Hesperophylax magnus (assembly GCA_026573805.1). Taxonomy (NCBI): domain Eukaryota; kingdom Metazoa; phylum Arthropoda; class Insecta; order Trichoptera; family Limnephilidae; genus Hesperophylax; species Hesperophylax magnus. The sequence continues at coordinate 441,516 of JAIUSX010000107.1, forward strand.
GGTAGTCAAATAAAAACTGTTTGCGATATGCTACATCTGGGGAGATATTTAAAAATGCCATTTAACGATTTCAATGTAACCATTTTTTGTCATTAATTTTACATATTTTCCTCTACAATCCAGGAACCGCGTAGCACAGTGAATCTTTCCTCTGTCGGAGGCGCTATGTTACGAGGAACCTCGGAAAAATAATATAAATGGTCCTAACCATATTTACACATTTGATCGCTTCAAGATCAAATTTACAAACTTAATATACAAACATTTTTTTTCTTATCTTGACAAACTAAAAATCTAGTTGTCAAGATACAAATTGTATTAACTATTATGTCGTAAAACCATGTAAATGTAATACAGGCGACCCTGCAAAATCTTTTGCAAGTCTCAAATTTAAGTGTCCGCCTTCAGCAAGCCCACCGCAAAAATGAATATGCAACATTTTTCGGTGGCTTATGTACTCTTATGTAGGGTGTGTCAAATCCCCCACCTCTTTTTTGCCGACAGCCACATGTCGCTTGCGCGTCGGCCGAATTGAATATAAGCAGCCACATAATTTACAATAAATCAGTTCATCTTTACAAACAAACAAGTATTTTACTACCTTTCTACAAGTGACTCCTGCCCATCACCTGCCTCGCCTTGCCTAGTCTTTGCTCCAAATCTTCTGGTGTTTACCTCCTCAAGATCAGCCGGCCCTGTTAGGCAACCGTCAAACGCCAGAAGCGAGCAGAGACAACAGCACACCCAGTGCCCAACATTCACCGAGCACCGGGTGCGGAAGGCAAACTCTACAATCATCTACAACTTTACAACTATCATCACTATCGACCGTAAAGGAGCATCACTATCGGCTGAAGACACGGTTTGGACCCGGCGCCCTATAGATAGATACAGTCTTGTGCGGATTTACGTCCAGTACACTGTTGTAATTGGTTAAGCTGAAATATCAATACAAATTGAAAATATCTCTCGAGTAAAAATAAATGCCGCCATCGGGAATCGAACCCGTTGTCGGCTTATTTCCGACATAGCTTAGTGGTTCAGAGCACCTGACCGGACATCAGAAGGTACGGGTTCAATTCCCGTTGGCGGAATTTATTTTCACTCTGGAGATATTTTCAATTTGTATTGATATTTTAGGCGACTAATTATTGATTATAATTATTTGTTATCCTTTATGCTATGCATAAAACCTTGTCTTATAAACATTAGTTTATAATTAATCAAAATAATAATAGTATTCATTTTAGGTGATTTTACTTGATGTGCATTATTTAAAGAACTATAAAATTAATTTATAATTATTACGTCAGCGCAACTATTTTTAAAGGTATTCTCACAAAATATCTTGGAAATACTGTATTAATTGAAAAATATTTCGTTCTTACCAAAAAATATTTTTTTATGATTCTTATTTCATATATGTACTTATAAAAATATATTCGGATGATTCTTATTTCTGTACTTATTATGTATTTATTTATTGTCACTAAATGTTAAAATTCACGTAAAAACCCATTAGGTTAATAAATAATAAGTAAAAATAAAGCAAAATTGCGATAAATTAGCGCATAATATAACGTTAAAGCTTTATCATGGATATAGTATGTTTGAATGTCATGATACTATTTACTACTAGTTGTAGTCGCCAAAACTATTTAGCACAAATAACAATGGTAACAACGAAGTTGCTAAATCGCAAAAAACTTTTATTCACAGTTGTTTTTTCTTTGTCAGGCCGAGCAGAAGTCTGGTTACCTTTATAAGGAGTTGAGATGTATATCAGAAAGATTTATTTCCAATCAAAGACTCTTCATTCAATATTTGTATGCGGGTCGCAAATTCTCCATGTATTCACCCATTTCTTAAAGCGATACAAATAGAAACTGTCCATAACCACTTGGCGTTAGGGGGAAAGAAGTGGTGAAGGGGTGGGGTTTGGGCACAGGGAGCGGGGAGCGGGTTCGTCTTTGTTATCTTTCCGTTTTCACGGAGTTCCTACTTTATTTTATTCAGCCAAATATTTTTCTTTGACTCGAGTTTATTCTAAGCGGCTTCGAGGAGTAATAAAGTTTAGAAAAATATGTGGGACATTATAAAAGTAGGAACTTGTAACGGTCTACAGTACAATGCTTTTCAGTTTAAACTCATCCCGTAAACTTTCTCTTTATTTATTAACTGTTGTTATGGTATTTAAATAAGTTTTTTTTAATAACTTTACCAACCCACAATATTTAAAAGTAAGTTTGTGTTCCTCTACCAAAGTGCCTCCTTCCGCTCAAAGATGGAAATGCAATACAACCAAGACAGGGCTAATATCAAAGATTTTATTAAAACCACTTTATAAGTGTGCATTTCCAATGGTACGATTCTCATTGTTTTTGTTTTTACTTTAACGTACCTAATAATGTGCGGATATTTTTATTTTTGCTATAAACTACTGTAACTTAACTATAAGGACGGGTTGTTTCGGAGAATTTGAACAATTCATCAAATTTCAACGTTCATTTCCGGGTTCTGTGAAAGTCCTATTCATGTTCTGTTATTATATCATTATAGGCTAGTTTCTAGATAAAACTGAAATTAAAACAGAACTTGAAAAAATCTTTCACAGAACTGGAAAATGAACGTTGAAATTTGATGAATTGTTCAAATTCTCCGAAACAACCCGTCCTTAACTTAAGTTATAAACTTAGCCTGCTCTCAACACAGAAATTCTTAACAGGAAGCTACAAGCCAAAAATGTGTATATTCTTGGTATAGATAAGATACCTTAGATTCTAGGTGATAGGCATTAAAATCGCCTGACAAACGGAGTCTAGAAACGTTCGATTTCAAGCACAAAACTGTTTTTTATTTATTTTGTAAATAATTTTATAAGAAAGCAAAAAGCTAATCAAGTGAAACTGTCACAGATAATCTTAGCTATAATACTCTATTTTTTAAAGTTATTTCCTTTACGCGTTCATACATTTCTATTGAAAAAATATATTTTTTTAGTAGTTTACATTAAAAAATTTTATTGAGTAATTTATTTTTTTAATTGTATTCTACTCAAGCGAAACGATAGAAAAACCTTCAATTTATCTAAAGCATATTTTTTTGTATTCATAATATACACCGATTCGTTATAAAGATTAATCAAAACTGTGATTTAGCACTAACTTCGCCTTAATGAGACAGGCACACAGTTGACACTTGTCACATGAGAACGGGTCGCTTCTACGATTCGTTCTTAAGTTCAACAGCTCGGCTGTGGAACGAACTGCCGGCCTCTGTGTTTCCTCCCTCCTACAACATGGGACTCTTCAAGACCCATGTTCACTCCTTCCTCTCCACAAAAAGACCCTCCACACAGCATCCCCAAAGATGACATAGGCCCTGAGGGAAATTATTTTCTTCAGGGCCTCCTGTGTGGAGTAAATATAAAAAAAAATAAAAAACATCACCCATATAATTAAATTATTAAAGATGAATCAATTAAAAAAAAAACTTCATACTATGTCATTGTTTTATAAAACATCATTTTCTTTGTTTATTTTATTGAAGATCGTTACAGTTCGATAAATTAATAAATAAATAGTACCTACAGAAATAAATCATAATACCCCTCAAAGTGCTCTTGATTTTCAAAACTCAATTTTTGCAAGAGTATTCCATTAGTCACCGATACCTCTTCTCGACCAACAGAAAGAAGAGAAAATAATAATACTTTTAGGTTTAGTAAAATTAACAGTGAACGTTTAATGAAAATTCTAAAAACAACGAAAACCAAATCATCGCCGGATGAAATTTCAATAGGCATAATCAAAGATGCACTGCCAACTACAGGAGACAGATTGGTTATAAATAAATCACTGTTAAAGGTAATTTTCAAGAAAGAAAACTCCCATAATACCATCACTGCCCAAAATAGTTGATGCGAAAAATTTCGAAGACTTTCGAAGAACAATTTTTTTTTATTTTTTTTTTATTTATAACTTTCAAAAATACATTTTTTTACTATTTAGTCCCGTTAAACTGATTGATATCAGTTTGTCAACGGGTTCTTTTAACAATTACTTTTTAAATACACATACAATTTTAACAAGTACATAAAATATACAAATAATTAAATTAGTACAAAAAGATTCTTTCACATAACCATTTTTTTAACATACATTTCGTTCTGTGAGTCAATTCACAGCTTTTTAATGAGTTTGGTAACATGTTGTAAATTATTGGAACGAGGTATTCTAGAGTTCTTTGACCTATTTATTCAGGTATCTGGGAACTACAAGTCCATCGTTTGCAATTAGTCTTGTATTATGAACATGTGTCACTATTTTATTATGTTCAGATTGAGATGTATGCTGACTCGCAATTTTAAGCCACAATATAGCACGAACAGATAATAAATTTACAGAATTGTATAGTAATGACTTTGGTACGTCATTTCTTTGTTCGTATTTAGTTTTGTTTAATAAATAATTTTACCAAAGAATATTGTACATTTTGGACTGAAAGAAGATTTGTTTTTGTTGAATGTCCCCATGAAGTTATTCCATATCTTATTAGGGATTCCGCCAATGACAGGTATACTATTCTAAGGGTATTTGGTGGAACAAAAAACTTCAATCTATAAAGTTTGCTCACTATAGCTCTAAGCCGTGTGCAGACTTTTTGTATATGTATATCCCATTTAAAATTACAATCAATTGTTAAGCCTATATATACGTATTTTGAAACAATAAATGGATGATCATAATATGACTATTAGAATCCATACGAAAAAAATAACATCTATTTATAACAATCTGGTTTAAGAAATAAATATTCCTGGGAAACTACGTGATTAATGAATGGAAAACAGATATGAATCAGAAGAATTGGATTGAATTGAATTAACACAAAACTGCGCTCTATAAATGTTATGTTATAAATATGATTTTAAGAAAAGCACAATATAATAACAGTATTCTTGAATTTTAGATGTAGTTTTGAAATGATAGACAGAGAAAGACTAATAGGGACAAGGACATCTATTCAATTTCCGGTATCCTTTCAATCACAGTCCATCCCAAACATGAAATCACGACCACCATCCTACAAATCTCCCTAAAATCAACACACACTAACATCAAGCTACTTTACAATCAAAACATCCACAACCACAATACTCGGAATGACAATAAAATCCGCATTCCTCTAAACACACAACGAAATATGGAATGAATTCTTTTAACTAGATTGCCTACACACTCTATAACTCTCTTCCAGATATGTATAAAAACAGCCAGCATAATCCAAAAATTCAAATTAAGGCTTTAAAATAATATTTTTTTAAACATATAAAAACGAAAATCCGTAATTCTTGTAGTGTTGTACTTTGTTTTGTTTTTTTCTCTCTCCTTTTCTATCCCCTGTATTTGTAATCGAGCATTATCTATTTTTACCCATGTATTAGTGGGTAAGTACCTTCTTCTAAATTTGTTTGTTCTACTTAACCTCCCTTTTTCTATTTGTGTATTGTTTTGTATGTGAAACCTATAATTATAATATTTTTCTATTTTTGTACTGTTTTGTATATAATTTTGATATCGAAATACCTATGTAAAATTGTACCTTTTAACTACCATCTATGTTTTGTAAGTTCCTATCGTCCTACAATGAGTTTTGTAACTCATCGGCATTCCTCTAGAAAAATAAAAATTATTTAGAAAAATATATAAATATTGAATAATATTAATCAAAAATTTTCTTATTTACATAAATATTTTTTTATAATCATATTTCCATTAATCATAATTAATTAGAAACACTAATTATTCTTCATCTTGATGTTCGCCACTCTTTTAAACACAATCGCCTGCTTCTATAGAAGAGAAACATTAAACAAAAAATCAAAAGCGGTGAAAACTAATTTTTCAAATAGTTAGCATAAATGATTCCACTCTGTAAACTACCTGTTTAATAAATAAAAAATAAAAAAATAAATTGAAGGACATGGGAATTCATGCCAATAAACTGCGAATTAAAAAGGCAATTTTAAAGTAAGTCAGGTACGTCTCTTAATATCCTGTATATTACAATATTATGTAGAAGTTAAGGATACGTTTTTGTTTATGAGTGAAAAGCTTTTTAACAACTACTTACAGTTGATCTCCGATCATCTGAATTTTAAATACATCAGTATGTATTCCCACGTCAAATTTCAGAAATATTTAGAAAAACTCTTTACACTGTTATGATAACATTGTGGGATCAAGGGACCTTGATGATGGATACAGAAAAAAAATTACATGGCTTTGCTTTTTTCCACCCCCGGATCCCTGTGATTGGGTTCCTAGAAATATTGTTGTGCTAGATTCTTTATTTAGTGCGCGCCCACATCAAATTTCTGAATTATTTAGTAGAAAGTATCTTTTCAACAGAATCTTCGTCGACTTAGCATAGATCTCACGAATGTTAACAGTGTATAACGTATATTTACTATCGAAATTTGTAATAGGGGTGTGATTTGGTAACATAACTACTTATCAGTTCCGTGAACAGTCGTTTAAAAGGGTATGATTCTAATTATCACTTATTTAAAACATTAAAACCAAAATTTCCTCTGATGTAACGCGAATTTTAAGTAGTTACCTACTTAATTATACACCGTAAATATTTTACAAAACATTTTTTTTTATTGCAAATAAAGAATTATACAATTTATCAAAATAAATGTCAACATCGCAAAAGCAATTTTTTATCGTATTAGAAATGCAACACGACAGCCATTTTGAACTGGAACCGGAAAGTAACAAACAAATTTACAGACAGATGAAATGACAAATGGTCGAGTTAAAATAGGACTTCGCCACGCTCAGTCAATTACGTAGGGTATCCGGGGGTAAAGTTCGCTAACCTCGGGACGTGATTCTACATGATAGTACATGTAAAAAATAAAAATAATTTTTTCGTAATTCAAATTTTTTAGATTAAAAGGTTAAATTAGGTATGGGAAAAATACTTTTAAATAGGAATATAATTTTGGAAAAAGTTTTAAATCATTTTTACTTTTACCATCAAATAGAATCACCTCCCGAATTCAGCGCACTTTAACCCCGGATATCCTGTATAGTTAGGTACCTATGGGAACTAAGTTACAAAAGTTTACAGGTAAACTTGAATCGTCACAATTTTGTGCGTAGCATTAAGCTTTTATAACTGCTGAAATTATTATGAACTCCGAAGACCTCCTCTCTCGAAAAATAACTTTATCTCCGTTTCAAAAGCTTTATTAAAACATTCTAATAAATTTTCTAAAATATAATTTACCGTAAGTTTCCTGAATAATTTAAGAAGATACCTAATAAGTTCTTCTGAAATTGAGTAAACATAACAAATGGTACTACCTCGAGAAAAATGTTAAAAGAAAATAAATAAATAGGGTAATAAAGTAGGGAATAATACAATGTATAATCTCAGGTTATGATAATATTGAATTTGGATTTTGGAAGATGAGTTTTTTTGCTAGAGAAGGGCGATATACGAAGACAGACAATCTTTATTTCTTATTCAGAAATGTATTCTTCCCCACTGCAGGAAATATCTACAAAAAAGAACTGAGCGAAAAGAAAACAAAACATTTCGGAAAGATCATGAAAATACGTTACTGTAGAATTTCGTCAATTACCAAGGATATGCTTTTAGGGCGTTATTCGTGACATTCTAAAGATTTGTTACAAAATGGCCAAATAATTATTTGAATTAATAGTCTTATTGCGAACGGATATGTAAACCAGAAATGTATTCATTTATCCACTTGGAGGTTCGATATTTATTTTACGATATTTATGCTGTTTACAATTCACGGTTAAAGCCTTATTTTTCATGTGAATACTGAACAAGAGTTCAAACTGCTCCTAACCCAACAATGAGACTTTGGCATCCCCAATAATTGGGACATATTGTGAAGCTGAAGGTTGTGGGGAGAGGAGGGCGGCGGTGATGTACACGTCTTAGATCTGGTCAGAAACACGGTTAGAACCATTTCAAGAAACGATTGCTAATGATACTGAGACCAGGTGTCTTCCACTGTGTCGAAAATATGCTACCTACATATATTTTAAATTATTTGTTTATATGAATACCGCATAAGAGTCCCAACCGTTTGGAGGGGTACCTGTGGGGGTTGTAGGTAGTGGGGAGCGGAAGGAGATAGGGAAGAAGAAGATGTGGAACAACTGTAAAACAATACGAATTAATAAAATGAGAATTACTTGCGCACGCCGGGAATCGAACCCGCGACCTCCGGATTCATAGTCAAGTGCTTTTTATCTTGTACACTGAGACGCGTGGATGCGGATTTTGAAAATGATTTATAAATACCTACAGATATTTAAAAAAAAATAAACAGTGCAAATAAGAACACAAAAATGATCAGTATATTAATAACAAAATTATGGATTAAAAATCATGTCTGTCGTAAAGACAACAACTATATGGACGAAGAATGTTATCTAACGAAAACGACTAAAAATGCCTTGTGACGATAAACGTGTTTTTTAATAAATAGAAAGATCACAAATATATTAATTAATTATATATATTTTTATATTCTTAAGTATTTATATAATTTATTTTAATTAGCTACCTGCTAGAAGAGCCAAGAAGCAGCAAGAGAAGCAAGAAAAAGAAGTCGGCTAGAAGAGAGAGGAATAGACTAGAAGAGTCGGTAAGAAATAAAAAGATTTTTGGGTGAATTTTACATTAAAAAAAGTAGGACGATACAAAAAGAGCCAGGAAGAGATAAGACGAGCCAGGAAGAAACAAAAAGAGTCAATGAAATGTTAGAAGAAGCAAAAAGAAGGAAGACATAAAGAAGAAACAATAACGCAATTAATCTCTGTATTCCTGGCGATCCTAAATTTCAATATTGAAAATTCAATCTGCGAATGTGCAAAAATATGCAAGAAGATCCAAGAAGAGGCAAGAAGAGACGAGAAGAGATCAGATGAACCAGGAAGAGTCAAAAAGAATCAACGAAATGTAAGAAGATACAAGAAGAATTAAGATATTTTTTTTTTTTTTTTTTTATAGTGAATACCTCACAAGAGTCCCAACTGCTCCCGTCTGGAGCCAGTGAGACTATGGCATCCCCAATTGGGGGATGTTGTGAGGCTGAAAGTAAGTGGGGAAGGGAAAGAGGAAGGTGGGGAAGTACCTGGCTATTCAGATCTAGTCACTAAACACGGCTAAAGCCATTTGGAGCAACGTTTCAATTCTGAATGGTGGTCTTACACCAGGGCGATATTGGTAGTATCTTCCACTCTGGAACGTGCCGCAAATATACTATATATTATTTTAATTAATTAATTGTGAAATAACACATATTAATCAAATAAAATTTATTTGCGCACGCCGGGTTCGAACCCGCGACCTTCGGAATGGCAGTCCAATGCGTTACCACTGGACTATGCCGGCCGTCATATGGTATAATGAAGAAACAATAACGCAATCAATCTCTGAACTCCTGCTGATCATAAATTTCAATATTAGCTTATTACGTTGCCATATATAACGGTCGATTAAACTCCAACCTCCTTCTAATCCTCCGACAACGTGTTCCAAGTCCTAATAAACCAGTGGTCCTGGTGTACCGGTGTAACCGGTACAGGAGTGCTCCTGACATACCGTTTCGTAATCTTATTTCTTATTTTAAAGAAGTGTGTTCTCTATATTATTTAACGTATGCTTAACTCTTGCGTTATATTTTGTAACTTCAATGTTAAACGCAATATCATGTATGTACATGCTATTTATTTACAACAAACAGTAAACACAACCGTATTTTACATTTGTTTCATGTAAAAGCCCACTAGGGCGTAAATAAATAATTTTATATTACCTAGTCTAAGTGTTCTAGGTTCTGGGTATTATTGATTACATGAAATTATTATGTCTGCCAATGTTCTCGTAAACATTGATTAGCATGGTAACGATCTCAACTACGTGTTTAATACGGAATCCGTTTACTAGTCTCTAGAAATTGAACTGCTATTTCTCTCTGGATTTTCAAGGTCAACGAAAATATCCACTCGAACCAAACGTATGGTGTCATACATATATACATTTACCATATTATTTAATTAACATCATTTCTCAAAATATTAATATGGAAACCATATGAAAGTGCTTATTGTGATTTAAAGCAAATGTATCCACCTATATTTCACCGTCTATCCCATATTTTATGTTTTAAGACATTTATTGTTTTGAAGGTCAAGTGTGCGAAATTTCATGGATCGCGGAATAAAACTGTGGATAAGTTTAAAAAAACAAACCTACACCGAGAAAATAGTGGATCTCCTGCAATGCTTCGCCATTTCTAATGTCTTTCTAGGGCGCCCTTTTAATTTCCAATTTTATTTCACTCTGTATCTCAACACGGTGCAGAGATATTGCGTTAAGTATTCTTCGGGCGTCACCGATTTCTTCTACTATTTAAACATCTCTAAACACTCCTGGCATTAATAACTACAAATTTTGAAATTTACAGCGATATCGGTAGACTACTTTTCGAGTTTTGCGAGCACAAACATACGTAGGCTGAATTATTATATCCTATCTGACGTGTACCCGTGGGTAATATATATATATATATATATATATATATACCTACATAAATAAAAATTCCGGAAGAAATTCTCATAATTAAAATAATTATTTGCACTATTCAGCATAAATTTCTCATTCTAATGTATGTATAAAAAATAGGTATATGCTGACTACGAGTGCCCAGTAAAATTTAACACTTTCCCGACATAATTACTAATTCCTGATGATCTCAAACTGTGCCCGTGGTATTGTTCTCAGGTGCAAAGCTTTCACTTAGAACAAATTTCACTTCGTTTCATTTTTACACTCAAAATAAATATGACATATTTATCAAAATATCCCACTGCGCGGCCATTTTACATCGTACTTTTTGCCGGGAACTTGATGGGAGTCGCTATATGCACAGCGACTAATCGACAGGGGGCGTGGCCAACATATCCGAGCATACCCGAAGTGAAGTATAGGTATAAAAGGGACACTTTCTTTTGAATCACAAACCATGTTACACAAACCTAGCGTAGCCGCTAAACTAATTGAAAACTGGGATGTTTTTCTTGCCTGGACGCGAGCAGGCGGTATTAAGGGGACACTTTCTTTTGAATCACAAACCATGTTACACAAACCTAGCGTAGCCGCTAAACTAATTGAAAACTGGGATGTTTTTCTTGCCTTGACGCGAGCAGGCGGTATTAAGGGGACACTTTCTTTTGAATCACAAACCATGTTACACAAACCTAGCGTAGCCGCTAAACTACTTGTAAACTGGGATGTTTTTCTTGCCTTGACGCGAGCAGGCGCTATAAAGGGGGCACTTTCTTTTGTATCACAAACCATGTTACACAAACCTAGCGTAGCCGCTAAACTAATTGAAAACTGGGATGTTTTTCTTGCCTTGACGCGAGCAGGCGGTATTAAGGGGACACTTTCTTTTGAATCACAAACCATGTTACACAAACCTAGCGTAGCCGCTAAACGACTTGTAAACTGGGATGTTTTTCTTGCCTTGACGCGAGCAGGCGCTATAAAGGGGGCACTTTCTTTTGTATCACAAACCATGTTACACAAACCTAGCGTAGTTCTAAAAAGGTTTGTTTACATTATATTATTACAACGCCATTTCTGACGTTTCGTTTCACCGCCCACCGCGTTTCACTGATTTTGCAACTCGGAACACCTCGGGTATGCTCGGATATGTTGGCCACGCCCCCTGTCGACTAGTCGCTGTGCATATAGCGAAATCAACATGGCCGCTTATAATTTGTTAATAAATGTCGATCTCAAACTATTTTCTGTTTTTTCCATGTTTTTCCTTTATTATTTCAACTAAAATGAAGCATAATACGTTTGCCCCAAGGTAAGTTCATAATTACTTCTCATACCGTCGAGATTTGGCTTAATTTGACAATTTTAGCGCAAAAACAGTGAGGGCACTGATAGAGAGCAAGTTCCAAAAAATATTAATATTATGCTAAATGTATTTTTATGTAATATGCAACCATTGATTTAAAAAAAACTAAATCTAGTGATTAAACGCCGACAAAATTGTTAAACTTTCGTCGATGGTCGGAACTGAAACTGGATACGGATCGTCAAACCATGAAAACTGACACACCTCCAATGTAATAAAAAAGCTGATTTCCAAAATTTACCTGAAAATAAAACATTCCACACGTATCTGGGTTTGCTTGAAAAGATAATTAATGAGAGTTAAAATAAAATTTTACAATTTCTCTTTTCAAAATGTCTTGTCTGAGTTTAATCGATTCGAATAATTTTAATAAAGCAGTTTTATGTCAGCGAAATCTCTCGAACGAAACGCTATTACCTACGTCTTGAAATTTGCCATGTTTGTTTGTCTAAATTTCCTATTCCCAGCGAGGCATCCTCAATGAACCATGCAGTTTTGAAATCTGAAATTAACAGTCGAAACGAACATGTTCTATAAAAAATATTGGTTTATTACTGAAAAAGAAAAGTTATAAGTTCCTTTTTCATATAGAAATGCAAATTTAATGTAGATACATTAAAAATTATTTAACTTGCGATGTTCGGGAAATAACATTAGGAAATTATTGAACAAAAATTGTGAACTGCAAAATCTGTTAAAAATGCAAAATAATTTAACATTAAAAAAAATTGCTAACTAATAATGAAAAAATATATATACAGGGTGACCCATAAGCTTTGGATCAAAAGAATTGAGGCGTCAGGGCATGTCATTTGCAATCAAAAAGACCTTTACGTTGTGGTTTAATTCTTAACCAATTAATTTTAATGAAAACTAATATTTTCATTGAGATAACCAAAAAACAAAACTCGCTGGAAAAATTATCATTCTAAGACTGTATTCAGAAGATACAACCGTTTACCAGACCGATGCGAAATTGTGGAAACGTTTGTGCAAAAAGCATTGTCTCGTCGAAATCATTTAGCAGGATTAATGTATTTTAAATGTGAGTAGTAAAAATCTGTGTGCCCAGAGCTCATAAATAATGGTTCAATTTTCCCGGTTTCTGGGGAATAAACCCCAATTTTATTTGAAAAATCTCCCCCCAGTGAAATAAGCCGAGGTCAGAGACGTCATAAAGTATTCTCCGGAGCTAAGAGGTCCCCGACCCGCCGCCGCCGACGCCTTGCACAACTATATCACGGAATAATCATAAAACCTAGGTCTAAAGAATTCTAAGAATCGAAATAAGTTGAAGAGAGAAAATACGTAAGAAAAATAATCCGCTTAAAGAGAGATTAAATATCAGTGTTGAAAGGCGATACCTTACGGTGAATCGAGTATTATAACTAGAAATGCAAGCCTTATTCTACATTTCTTATTTTGGCTCTCTCTTCGAAGGCTGATTATCACAAGGGCAATCTTCATCCTGTTAGTTAGTTAGTTTTTAATCACTAGCTATGAGTCATATTTAGAAGTCACTAGTTATAAGTCATAGTTGTATCACTAGTTGTTATAAGTCTTAGTTGTATCACAAGTTGTCATAAGTATTAGTTATTAGTCACTAGTTATAAGTCTTAGTTGTATCACTAGTTGTTATAAGTCTTAGTTGTATCACTAGTTATCATAAGTCTTAGTTATTAGTCACTAGTTTAATGTCTTAGTTGTATCACTATTTGTTATAAGTCTTAGTGCCATCACTAGTTATTATAAGTCTTAGTTGTTTAAAAAAGAAAAATTTAATAAATAAATGTTAGTTATTCACGAAAACAGCGCTACTAGAAATTATTCTATAATTATTATTATTCTATATAGCATATATTAGCAGTCGGGACAGATCGTATAGGTTCGATTCTCAGTTGTAATCGTTACTCTTTTCTATTTTTCATATCTCGTTGAGAATTACAATTTCGCATTTTTAAGCAATTCGATAAAAAAACCTCTACGTTAGCGGATTTTCTTTATATATATATATGGTATTTTGAGGAAAGGCGTTCATAGATCCACATTTCCTACGTTAGAGGTTATTTAATGGGGGGGGTGGTGATCTGGATATCATCACCTTTCACTAAGACCTCGTAAATCTGCTGGAAAGGAGTATCCAGTGGAAGATAATAAGAGCGTTGTGATAAATGTTTATTTTATTTTTTATCATTTCAAAATACGTTTACGATAAAGTTTTATTTATTCACTCGTAGATTATCTCAAAACTCGTATCCCTCGTAAAATATGCCAACGTTTTTAGGTGCATTCTGCACAAGAGTCCCGACAGCTCACTTCGTATCTTTTTTCCTTTCCAGAACTTCCTCTCTTACATTTCCTTCCTCTCGAGACGCTTCACGCAGCATCCCTAAAGATGATAAATGCTCCGAGAGAAATTATTTTACTCGGGAACCTCCTAAGTGAAGCTAATGTAACAAGAAAATACATAAAAGAAGTGTATTACTTCAATGTCAACAAATCTATTTTTACTTTAAAATATGTGTACATGTACCTGCACATATTATCTTCTATACATTCAAAACGCTGTATTATAGGCACTTTCCTGACCCGTGAAACTTTACGGTGAAAACAACCCTATTATTCTTATTGGATATAAAACGTAAATGGTAAAACCGCGAGTTATGATTATTACCTCCGTTCGTTGGTAAAACGTTTGATTTTTGACCACGCTTGAACATTTGAATCCGCTCAATACTACTAGAAACGTACATAATTTAAAGTATAAAGTATGCACAGTTTTTTTCCCGGTGGAAACAGCATTGTGTGCGAAATTTCCATTTAAATTAATTACATAGGCCATTCTCCGCAAGTTGAATAAATGTATGCCTATTTATGTATTTGTTTTCAAAAGAAATTCTGAGAATTGATTTTTCCACTACAGCTCGTCCGGTTGTTTTCTTCTGCGAAAATGAAATATTTGTGATTGAAGTTTATTATTTTGTTTTGTGATTTCATAAATACCTACGTTATTTGAGAATAATGTTCAAAAAATTCTTATTTTTACACATTAAGAGAACTGTTTTTTGTCGTATTTTTGTCTTTTGTGACATTTTGTTTTTATTTAGTCCAGAGGTTCCCAAACTTTTTTGTGTCGTAGACCCCTTGCCATGTTTTACTGTTTTTGGTAGACCCCCTACTTACCTGATATTGATTTTTTGTAAATTTCTAACTGTAGTGAAGTTTAGTGTTAAAAACTTAAAGTAAAAATACTTGTTCAGTTTTATACATTTATTAATTGAATTTAAATTAAAACTACTCAAAATAAAATTTTGTATCTGTTATATAAAATAAACGTAACATAAAATAAACTAAGCAATAAGTAAATGTTTTTAGTGGGAAGGATGAACCTGATGCTTTAATAATAAATTATCAACATTTGGCGTCAATTTTGTAAGGTTTAATCTTAACTCTCCTCGGCTAATGATGTCCAGTCTGTTTCTTTTTTTCGTTAGGAGATTGGTAACAGCGCTGAACCCCCTTTCCACTAGGTATGACGATGGAAAGGAAATTAAAAATTTCCTCGCTATATTCCATAATACGGCATAAGTAACAGGTATGTTTTTTTGCAGCCAGAAGTGCTGATATCCGTGCTTAAACTGAACTTTAAATTCTTCGTTTGTACTTATTTCAGTCAGTTCCTCTTGTTTTATGACATTCGTTTCTTCTATGTCACCATATGGGTTAATTATCCACGGTGGTATTACCATAGTCAAAACATCCTCAAACCTAGTTTCAAAATCTGAATAGAGGGCATTTAAATGTTGAACGTAGATTGAAACGTCGTCTTCCTGGCAGTTTGTCTGTGACAAATTGGGGAACTGGGAAAATTCGCCCCGTCCAATATTTTACTTCATTAGTTTAACTCTGGCAAGAAACGCTGATAAGATGGACTTTGTTTTAATCAAATTTAGACTGTCGCTTTTAACTGCAAATTAACCATATTAAATTTTGTAAACAAATCTGTTAAATAGGCGATGTCTGTTTTCCACTTCATTAAATTGTCTTTTTAAATTTTATCTTTAGTATACAGAAATTCTAAAATAAAAATAGTCTCAAAACGTGCAAAAAATCTTGTCAAACATAAGCCTTTCGACAGCCAGCGTACTTCAGTGTGAAGGAGTAATTGATGAAAGTGTTTGTCATTTTCTTCACACAACTGCGCAAATAACCACGTATTCAACGCGTTGCTTCAGATTCGGTTTACTGCATCAATGACTAATTGAAGAGATTCATGTAATCTAACCTCAAATTTTTAGCAACTAAATGTTGTCGATGGATGACACAATGTATTGCTAACACCCCTGGCACATTTTGTTTTAAATAGCTTATAAATCCACGATAACGTCCAACCATGGCAGGTGCTCCATCTGTAGCTACTGGCATTATATTTGATAAAGGGATTGCTTTTTCAATGAAGTAATCCTTCAAAACATGAAATATTGATTCACCTTTAGTGTCGGTTAAGTGTAAGTAAATAGGTACTATCAGTGTATGTTGAGATCCACTATCGTGGACCCCCATTTTCATTTCATGGACCCCCAATTTTTTTTTTTCGCTGACGTAGACCCCTTGCAGGTTGTCGTAGACCCCTGGGGGTCGATATAGACCACTTTGGGAATCACTGATTTAGTCCATAAGAAGTTTGAAATACATTTGAACACGTTTTTTAGATTCTTTTCAATCTTTTTCAATTTTTCTTTGTTCGATGGTGTAAATCTTTTCGGCTGTATTATCTATATTTTTTCTGCCAATTATTTATAGTATCAATAGTTGGTCGATTGAGTATCTCCTTTTCTCGGGTTTTTTATGCAATGATTGCGTGGTGTATTAATCGTGTTCGACATTTTAGAATTTTTTTAAATTTAAATTTAAATCGTGCTAATATTATTTTCATTAGGGCGTCGTTCTTCGGGATTTAATAATTCCAAAATAACCTAGATATTTTAATAAGAAACGCTTTCGTTAAAAATATGTTTATTCATATGAATAAATAAAATTGGATAGTTTAATAATAAACAATTATGAGTTACTAGAGTAATGGTTCTTAATTTTGTTGGAGGTACTGTCCCCAACCAATTGGAAAAATAAAATATGATTTTTTCAAATTCAAAACATACATATAGGTATATACATAGGTGCACAAAATGAACAAAACTATTAAAGAACTAAACCATTAAAACATGATTTTCAAACAAAAACGTTACCATTTGTTAAGTTATTACAAAGTTGGGTTGTAAGGTACGTTACCATTTATTGACACCAAAACGTTGAGAACGGTGTTGTTCTGAAGAGTTGCTGTTGAACCTGGTTCTGCTGAATTTCAATGATGTCATCGAGATATTCACCATTGACATCTGTTGTCTCAACCATGCTGGATATGACTGTCTTGTAGGGAAATACCGTAGTATAGTGCGAGGCAATTGCTTGATTCAGTTTAGCGGGTCCAGAAATGTCTTCGATTACAGATACATCTTCGATCTTACACAGTCGTCTAGCAGGGGAAAGTTTGCGAAGTTATCTTCTCTGTTCGTCGTTTCTATAACGGTAGCTTTTTTGGAAAAGTCTTAAGGTTTTCTTCTGCTTCGATGATGTTGACTCCACCGCTCCGTTTATTGAGATGATTGAGAGATGCGAAGATATCATCTGAGTCGGGTGTGTATCTTGACCTCCGCCGAACCCACGATGCTGACTCATCGAACCCATGGGGTTCGATCGAACCAAGGTTAAGAACCACTATACTAGACTCTATCTAATTTTGTGATTTACAGCAGATAGGTACAGAAGACATACTTACCTGACAGGTCACCTCAGATAAACACAGTTTTATTAGAAAGTTTAAGCTTTAAGATAATATGACTTTGCACACAGAGACTATATTAAAAACACTGGACTTTGCATGATTTTAAATTTGCTATTTTACCGACCATTACTATTGATATTACATTTGTTAGATGATTAGTGGCAAAAGTAAACTTGATATTTATTTTAAAAGACTTGAGAATTTCGATATTTTTAGTACTGCAAAGGTAAATGGTTTTACATTATAATTTTGAGTTTCTGAAATTATCTTAAACTATTTAAAATGTATTCTTCTTTGTAATTGATAGAGAAATGCTCGTCGTAAAAAACAATAGATAAACTTTAATATGGAAGAAACAATTAATAAAAATGATTTTTCTAATGTTTAAGAGACAAGGCTTTGATGCATAGCACAAAGGATAACAAAAATTATTTTTAAGCAATAATGATTAGCCTGAAATACCTACATAAATTTAAAAAAACTACCGAGTCTTCAGATTGCCACTCAGAAGCTCTACCAAATGCGCTACGTAGGCTTATTTTTTCTCGAAAGATTTTTTCAATTTATAAAGTTGTTTTAGGCTAATAATTATTCCTTAAAAATAATACGATATGATAAATGATAGTTTTTACCAATTCACTGAGCTTTATTAATTGTATAATAATATTGTTTGATGTTTAAAAGCTGAACCTAAATTTATGATGAAATAAACTTAATTCTGCAGAACGATGTTCAATTTGAATATTGTTTAGAAATTTCTAAGAATAAAATTCTCCAGTAAATTTTAACTTCTACAAGTCGGCATTTTTGAGAGAGAGGTAAAAGGCTTTTTGACGAAAACTAAAATGAGGACTGCCATCTTCTTATTAAATATAATCATTATTTGATCTAATTCGGCGGCTGACTGCCACCTATTCAAGTATTCATTAAAATAATATCTTGTTCAGAAGTTGAGACAAAGTATTCATGTTCAATTTTGAATGTCAAAATGTTTATAAATTTATTGCGGTGTCTCCGGCATACCAACCGCAGGAGCTTATTCAACTAAAGAAAATTATATAAGTTTAATTAAGTGATGTGATATGAGTTTGTTACAAACTTAGCTCAAGTTTAGATTACATTCTGAAATGAAATCAATGGGACGCTTCGGCAGAGGCAATTAGAATTACTTAATTAAATTATTCATATATTATACAACATTTGTTTAACTAACGAAGCAGCCTGCGTATTCTATATTTTCCGTACGTGCGCTTATTATACTGTATCCCGAAACAACGAGATCTAAAATTCAGATATATTGAATATACTGCCTTATCAGTCGTACTGTGGTTAAAGTGTTTGTCATTTGTTACAGAACTTTCGACAGCTGTTCCATTTAAAAAATGTACAGAGGTGTGCATATTATTAGACTCAAACACAAATTCACATATTTTTCATCTCAGACGGTAATTTTTACAGCTCTTTTATACTTTACTCGTCTTATTATTTGTATTTAATTACAGCTATTTTTTTTAAATCGTAATGGAAATTCAGACGCTCTTTGCCAGAATGCCAAAGTTGTCCACAAATATGCAAATTCCAACGCCTCCATGGCCTGAAAGTAGTCCCGATTTAAACTTTATGAATATTTATAGTCGATTGTGAAGAAAGAATTGAAGAAAAACGATAACCTTTTATCGAGTATGGCATCACAACCAAGAAATAACACATAAAACAGCTGCTAAAATTTGGTGCACAGCATGCTGATAAAGATTAAATTGCTTAAAAATATTCACCAAATACTAGACATTATAAGCCATTCATGAAATTATATGTCAGTATGAAACAAAAAAATATTTATTTTTTATTAAAACACAAATAACTTTGTTTATATCACTTTATTTCGATACAAAATCTCAACATGTTTCATGAACTAAGTTCACTTCATCAGGAGCACAAGTATACTAAAAAAGATATGTTGATAGATTTTGTATCGAAATAAAGTGATGTAAACAAAGTTATTTGTGTTTTAATAAAAAATAAATAATGCCATCACAAAGTGAAAAGCAGTTAGAAGAAGTTTTCTTCGAAAAATTAAAAAAATATTTGTTTCGAGTTCAATAATTGTCACACGTCTGTATAAGAGAAATGTGTCGGGTTTCGCCACACCCTTTTTGAAAGTGAAAATTGTTTAAAAACACTACTGTTTTACGCGATTATGTGTATTGTCTTTAGTAACTTACATTATGTGTCATATTGTGTACAATATTCATACATTAATCAACCATATTTGATTGTAAAATGTTGAATAATGGCTAATAATAAAGTTTTTTGAAAATTTGTTGTAGGTAAAAATGTAAACACTAGGAATAGATGTAGTTTTGAATGAAAGTTATAATTTCTTAATAAAAACGTCTTTGTCCAAAACTAAAGGGGTAGAATTTTATCTAGTAAATAAAATTTATATTACAATAATAGTTACATACCTACATGGGTACAAATGTATAAGCTATTAAATCCTATCGAATGTCATAAAAATGCTGCAAATAAAGCAATAGATTTTTGAGCTTTAAGGCCCCGTAGTAAGCGTTCAAAGATGGTTTGAAAAGGAAATATGTAAACACGAAACTTAGCGCGCCAAAAACGAGAATAATTAAGCGAAAATAGGGAATTAAGCATGACTCGTCTGAAATAGAGCAAAAATCTCTCGACTAATGCTTTAGTTCTATTTAAAGATACACTGTGAATTTTTTCATCCCCATAACATATTAAATAACGGAACAAAACGAGCTTTTACTTATTTTCGGAGCTTACTTTGCGATTTTTTTCTATCGAGGGAATTTCAGATAATTAACGTTTCGGTAAATATAAATAATAAATATAAATGTATAGATATTATCTACAAAGATTATTTTTTTGGAACTTAAAAACCTAAAACGTTAAATAAACTTGTTATAAATCGGTAGAAATTGGTAACGCGGGGGCTTATGTCGAAAGATTAGTTTTTAGTCTCTAGTCATAATACTACAAAAAGCACAAACAAGCATAAGATTTTTCTGCTTTTCTAATTTACTGTAAACAACTATTTTAGTCGGCGGTAAGTGAAAGCGAAAATCTTTGAAGAAGAATTTAAACAAATTTTTAAACAGATATTAATTTTGTTAAGTCCGCTATTCTATTCACAAATATTATTATCGCTTAACTAAAATTACTAAGGTTGTACCAAGTTATACAGGCTGGAATAAATCTAAAACCCACCCTCTTATAGAGGCTTCAACAATTTAACAACATGACGTCACTTACCACCCCTGGTAACTTTTTTAACCTTTCTGTGAGAGGCACTCTAACTTTTTGGACAAATTATTGTAGCGTAGTACCTACTTACATACAAGTAATGACGCAACGATCAGCGCAATTTATTATCTTTTTATATATAAAAATATTATGTACTATATTTTTCATTGTATTCTCTTTCAGGCTAATTTGTTCGCTTTTGGGAACAACTCGTATGGTCTGACAGAAATCGTTATGTCTTTCTCAATTTTGTGGTGCGAAATGTCATCCTTACGGTGTTAGATAGAGAAAACACCACGTTTTATATTCAAATCTAAAATTTAACCAAAGAAAAAAAATATTTACACTCCAATGAAACCAAAGTTTCCGACCGCAATTTGAAAAAAAAGTGATGAAACATTGTGAATTTTTTACTAATTATTTTTACATGAATCTACAAAAATTGAGGTTACAATTTCGTTTATAATACATTTGTGTAATATTATATGTGTGTGTCATTATTTTCGTATCGTTATCAGTAATTTTCGTTAGAAAAGACGTAAATTAGGTCATTTTAAAAACTCTTTTATGTTTGTATTCAAAAAAATTATGTTAAAAATATTATATTTCTGTTTATAATAATAAAATTTCAATGAGTATGTCAACACCTTCAACTTCTTTTTTTGTTTTCGAATACATTCAGAATTATTTGATTTATTTGGATTTAATTTCAAAGTGGAAATACCGGCAGAATATGGCAGAGGCCTGAGAATAACTAACTCCACAGTAATCCCTCCTAATAATTTTAACATGTTTTGACATTTGACGAAAGAGATGTAGAATGTTTATCTAGTCCTCTTCACTAGAAGATCCCGTGCTAAGGGGAATTAGATTTTTGATACAGCATTTTCAGTGACTTCAGGTTCCATGGTTCAATTGTTGACATTTGAACAGTCTTAACTATAGACTTCAGAAATTCAATACTTTGTTTGTATGAAAGCACTATAAAACAAAACATGGTTATTACTTCAATGGTGAAAAGGTGAAACGGGCGAAGAATCGATGTTCGAGGACCATTCTAATATCAAAGAGCATCAAACATACTAATTTCTGTCATGTGTCTGTCTGTTTGTCTTTGGTTCAATGAACTTATATCATTTTATATTATTTATTTGAAATGTACATTTTTTTGTTAATCTTAACAAGTTAATTCAGATTTCGTAATTTTCAGGGGACTACGCTTTTCTATTTTTTAATAAGCGTTATTTACTAACTTACTAGATTTACTTAAGGTGTTTTTTTTTATCTCTGACAGCCGCTCTAATCTGTCAAAATAATATTTATTTATTTATTTTCTGGAAATCGTAATTTTACATTTATTTCAGTTTGTACATAAGTATTATATAGCCAAAATAAAACCAAGTATGGATTTCTTCTTTGTGTCTTTACCTCAACTGAGACAGAATATGAATTCAAAAATTTATACAAAACAAAAGATTTATTTTATTATAAAGAAAATTGACAATATTTGTTTTTGATAGGCATTAATCCAGAGAAAAATATTTTATTAAAACTTTCAGCTTCACAAATACTACACTTTTCAGGGGTTGGAACTAAAATAGTAATAATAATAATGTTTCGGCCGCCATACCAAAATTGAATGGCTTATTATATTTATTATAATCAATTCTAAACCGCAACGAACCTTCCTCTTCTCTCACTCCCTCCATCCACACTCCCTTCTTCTCATAACATTCCTCGAATTGGGGACACCATAGGCCCAATGGCCCTAGGCAGTTAGAACTCTGCGGTATTTCATTAAAAAAATTAATAATTATACTAAAGCAAAACCAAAACTTTTAAAAGAGGTTGAGACCACATTGTTATATTAAAAACAAGTTTATTCAACTGTATCCAAGTTTTTCAATTGCATTTAGAAATTGGTTAAATGTAGTCGACGACGATCCAGAGGTAGCGGGTTAAAATATAAATTGTATTACACTTATACTATGTGTTATTTCATTCATTAGGTAGAACTAATAAAGGTTTCTCTGAAACATAAAATGAAATAAATTCATTCAATAAATTTGGGAACACATGCCGAAAAAACATTTCATAATTTGAGATTCTTGCTAGAATGTACAGTGAAAATACTATTTTAGATTATGTTTCCAACTTTTTCTCGCCACCAGAACCAATATGATATGCCCTAATAAATTCTGAGGGAGACAAAAACCAGTGACAGAGGGGAACTGAAAGGGTGGGCAAAGTTTGAAAAAGTTACAAAATTCCACACTTTTGTTTGCAAATTGACATTCTTTTAATTGTTTGTTTTACTCACAAGAGATTCAACATGTTTTCGTAAATTCTTCTTTTTATTGAAGAATTTAAATAATGTTGTCGAACAATATGGCGTCTTTTCTCATTTTTTACAGAGTTTGTAGACATATTTCAGAGCTCCTCGTGGCGACGATAACGTTGCGAACATGCAGGATTAAGATGCTTGGCAGGTAGGTAAGAGATATTATGGTTGAATATAGCAAATCGAATTTTAGCTGCTTCCGACAGACAAATTATGTACTTTATAAGTATGGGTAAATTATAAAGAATTCATAAACTGCTCGTTTATATAATGGCTCTATTTTAATTATTTTAAAAAAAATAGATTTTTTGCAATTTATGATTAAAAATATTATAATGAATTGTTTGTTTACGCCAGTTCACACGGAATATAAATAATTTTGTACGCATAAAAACTTGAAACTATTATTAATAATAGTTTCAATAATATTCACATTCTGTGTTCATGCGCAAACATATCAATAAATTTGTGACTATCAGCAGACTTTCAATACGATTTTAATTGATTTATAATACAATATTATACTGTCTAAATTTTCTCATGTTGTGCTTATTTAAATAGCTGTATAAAAGGGTGTTAGTACTGTTGTTATTTTTTCGATAAATCTTTCTTTTCTTACAATATAATATTTGGTTTGCTTCCGAATTACTGGAGTGCCTTTGGCAAGATATATGTAATGTGTTTTATTCAATTTAAGAAAATACAGAGTACAATTCCAGCAATTTCCAGGGCCTATACTGAGACCCCGTTCGCCCCTGGCCATCGCCGATGCTATCGGGAAAAATCTCCGATGTGTTGGATAAACATATATTTATCTCAAATAATACGAAATACTGGGATGTTTTTTACTAGAAAAGGATCAAATTGAACGTCGTCGTGTTCCAAAAGACACAAATTTAGGACAAGAATTTTTGTCGGAAAATAATAAAAGAGATGGTTTTTTCATGGAGCTTCGTGGATGGGAAATTCTATCAAATTCAATCAGGAATGCGGAGCTTCTATGGGCACATTCTTAACTTAACCTACTTAACCAACCTATCTCACTTCGACCCAATATCGAGCCTTTTGTTTATATTTTTTCTTTATTATCAAAGAAACGATGTTTAAAAATCGATTTTCGTTGTTCATAAGAAAAGCGAGTGATAAAACAAAATTGTTCAGTAAGGCTCGTATACCAGAGTGAAGTATTTTTAAAGGGCATTCTTCACATATCGCTTTATGTGGCGTATTTCAACGTTCAAAGGGTAATATTTCATATTATGCGAGTATATCAGTATGTATTTTTATATTACAGCGTTTTTAGCTCACAAACATTGAAACTTGGAGAATGATGTTCATAAAAATTTTTGAACACTTTTTTTAGAGTTAAGGATTCTGTCCACTACAACGTATCATGATCGCCTGATACATTCATAGCACGGTCATGGTATGCTCCGGTAATGTGTGCTCCTGTCTGCTTAAGGCCCAAACATAATAGTTTTTAATCGTAGATTTTAACGGGCATAATTCCAGTCAGTCAAACGAACTCTTTTTGCATTTCTAAACTTAAATATTTTGTTATAAATAGAAAGGTTTTTTTTAAATGCTCTACGTGGTTGAGGGGTAAGGCTCTCGACTAGCAAGTCAGAGATCGCGGGTTCAAATCCCGGCAAACGCAAATAAATTTTATTTGATTTATTCATATTATTTCACAACTTACTCATTTAAAATAAATTTGCGGCATGTTACAGAGTGGAAGATAATTTCAGTATCGTCCTGGTGTAAGACCACCATTCCGAATCGAAACGTTGCTTGAAATGGTGACCAGATCAGAATAGCTAGGTACTTTTCCACCTTCCTCTTCCAATCTCCTTCCCCTCCCCACTACCTTCAGCCTCAACACATATCTTAATTAGGGATGCCATAGTCTCATCGGCTCCAGACGGTTGGGAGCAGTTGGGATTTTATAGTACCTATTACCTCTCTTCATGATTTTTTTTTGCATCTACCCCAAGCAGAAGTTTATAATTTATAATTTCAAATAATGTGTAAAGTATTGAAATTAATAATTTATTTTACTGTACGTACAGGATGTCCGGGTGTAAAGTTCGCTAACTTCGGAGGATGATTCTACACGATAGTACAAGTAAAAAAGAAGAAAACTATTTTCGAAATTCCAACGTTTTAAAGTATTTTAGGTAAAATAATTGAATTTTTTTATGAGAAAATAAACATTCTTCTATGAAAAAATATTTTTAGAGTGGGAAAAAAATTAGGAATTTCTAAAAAAGATGATTTATTAGTTACTTACCCGGACACCCTATATAGTTAAGAGCAATCCGTGGCATGAAACTACGTACACTTTTTTTTCTTTGCGAATTTCAAAAGAATTTTAACTTAACGTTGACTTGAACCGCGGAACTATGGCGACTCATTTGAGGTTTTCCAAAAACCTTCCCTGGGGTTGGAACGATATCATGACAGAGCACATTTTCGGCAAAGCGTGAAATGGGAAGTGGAAAGATTCATAGACATTGTCAACTTTATATATCTGCTCCCCGACCAAACAGGTAAAAAAATTGCCACTTTCGTGTCAGTAGATTCAATATAAAACTATTCATTTCGATAAGAAATAATATCTAGACAACATTCTAAGCAACGCATTCCATCCTTATTAAATAAAAAATAAATATTGTTAAGTTTTAGTTTTAGACTGTCGTCAGACTGACCTGTATGGAGTTAATATAAAATATATCAGCGGTACTCCTTAAGATAATATAGAAAGTGTGGTAATTACGGTTTTGTTCCCCAGGTTGCGCACCCTGCAGCTGAGGTAGGCGGAGCGGCCCACCAGGGCGGTGACGTTGGGTGGGGCCAGAGATACGAAGAAGGGGTCCACGCGGTCCGGCCCGAATAGCGGGAAGCTGCTGACTGTGGGCGGCTGCAGCAGGTTGGCACCCTGACCCGAACCCTCGTCCTGGCCGAGCTGCAGTGAATCTGGAAGTAAAGACACAGTTAAAAATTGCCAAAATTAAGTCTAAAATCGAGTGTTTTTTAATTAAGTGGGTAGGTACCATAGACATATGAATATTAGTAGACCTGCCCTAAGTGATTAAAAGCGTATTATCCCCACTCCCCATACCGGTTCGATTGGAGCCGGCTGTGCTCGCGTATGGCCTCAAGTGAAATTTGAAAACGTGACGTCATCATTCTTGTGCGAACTATGGTCGAGGCATCATCGGTTCATTTTACGAAATAACACGGCAGAATGTTGACTTGTGCTATGAAAACTTGTAAAAATAGATGTGAAAAAGAGAATAAACCCAATTGTCGTATTACATTCGATATATAAGCATTATTTTACTTTATTTTAAGCATATTCACATCGTATAATATGAATCAGTTGTTACTATCACATCGAGAAACGTCTGGACGCGAAACACAAAGCTGGTTGGTTGCTGGGAAGTAAATTATGAACATTTATAAAAGTGTCTTAACCAAATACTTAAACGAAATATTCGACTCTGAAAATAGAACCGAATTTTTTTGCCGAATTTGGACTTCGCAAATTTGTTCATAACGTGGCGAGTAATTTGCGCTCCCATGTAAAAATGTCTATTCATTCAAAAGCAGATTTTACTTTTAAGAAGTAAATGATGATATTATAATGCGAGATGCCTATTTACTGTCAGATTGATTTATTGACGAATCACAGTCAGCTTCACTCCCTTCGTTCTTCAACAGTTGATTTTACCCCTCGCCATTATCTTCTCGTCTATTAATTCCTATGTCTGTGGTAGGTACCCTTTAATAGTACAGTTTTGCACATCTTAAACTAGCATGGTCGATACGATTAACAAACTTGGGTACCATGTCATTTGGTCGCATACTTTTTTTATAAGAAATCTGATTAAAAGCTTTAAGCATCAGATAAAATTATAATTTATACACACAAAAGTGTGTATAGACACGCCCCTTTTTCTCATGTTTGTACAAACATTTGTTTCAATGTTTGTAGTAAGTCGGTTCTACAAAGACCAAATGTTTTTAGAAATCTGAAAAAAAGAGGCTGATTTGGAGAGACCCTTTTGACCTCTCCAGTTGGTTTCTCTTAAGGCGATGCACTACGTCGTGTAATATTTTAAATTGAGCCGCTATCAATAACAACCCTTACGTAGATGGCGATAAGTTTTAAATTCCCGCTTAACACCATCCGCCTGTTTTGATTTATGCAAGAAAAAAACATGGCCAAAAAGTGCCTTTTATTTTATTTTGTGGATGTTCAGGCATAAATATTTATTTTTTATATAAATAACTTAATTTGCCACATTATACAATAAAATCATTACCGAAAATGGGTTCGTAAGTAGGAAATTTTGAACTTTAAAGCAGTTTTCATAGGCCTATACATTATTTTTTTCTGGGCTCGTAAAAAGACGTATATAAAAAATACTCGATTATTTCAAAGACCCGAATGTATTTTACTCGCACTATTTAATTAAAGCATCTGAAACATTTCTAGGCGATTAAATTTTCAAACCAAAAATACATGATTTTGCATTACTACGTATGACATCGCCTTAACGCATCGCTTTGCACTGCAGCGGGAGGAACATATTGATCCATAAATTCCAACCCACTCCACCTTTTTCCTTCCCAGAACTTCCTTTTTTTAAATAAGTCCCTCCACATAGCATCCCCAAAGATGACATAAGCTCTGAGGGAAATTATTTTCCTCCGGGTCTACTTTGTAGGGTTAGTGTAAAAAAAATGCTCATAAGCAAACCTGTTCAGATATGCCAAGAGCCACGCCGTTCCACCCTCGCCTCAGGTAGCAAGCTTAATTCTAGCATTGTTTTAAGGTACGGACACACGTGCTTATAAATAAGCATGCTTGCGAGCATGCTTAAAACTAGCATGCTCTTCAGCTGTATGCATTTTCTAGTGCTAGGCATACTGGTTTTAAGCATAATTTATACGAGCACAACCTGTTCCGACATGCTAAGAGCACACACCTTACACCTGCGCCTCAGGTAACATGCGCAAATATCAAAAGCCGATTGATTTCTCTTATGAGTTTTCAACTCTAACAAGCATGCTCAATACTAGCAATGTTTTAAACACTCAAGCCACAAGCCGCAATTGCTCAATAATAACTTTATTTCGTACTACTAATGAGCTTGTCTGTCCGTAGCTTTACACACACATGCCACTATGTAATAATTGCTCAATGAGCTTGTCTGCCCGTATCTTAACAGGTTCATTGTCAACTCCGCCATTTGGCGGAGTTCGAATGTTTCAAAAAACTCTACATCCGCCAATTTGCGATTGCGTCAATATAACTTTCTATGCTCAGTGAAAATCCGGAAAATGTCGCGATGTGTTGTTTTTATGCTGGTCCTTTGATTGAATGAATCAAAAATTGTTATCCGTTTGCAATTTTATACTATCCACTCTTTTAATGTTTAAAATTACAACTACTTTTCATATAATACAAGCGATAAATTAGGTACCAATTGTTTAAATTTATTTATAGTAAGTAATTATTTATTCTAAATATGTATTTGTTTTATCTAAATGTCTGACAGATGTTTATATGAACTAATGGAGTGAAAATTTGTTACTGAGACAGCGCGCTTAGTTTTACTGAACTAGGTGTTGTGGACGTTGCCCGTTTATATGCATACTATTTGAATGGCTATCCGTTTCATAAGTGGTGCTACATTTTTTGTTCGATTAGTATGTACACAAGTCTTGTATTTGTAAGATATCATTGGACAGATGACGTAATTTTTCAAGTTTATCGTTCATAAAAGTTTAAATTATTGTAACAATTTTTTTATAGTAGGGTTAATGGGTAATGTTAAATCCCACAGGTGAGTTACAAGTACTTGATTGGTGTGCTAGAGTTTCTACAGTCTAGCTTGTATGAAACGAATGTGAGCCCGATACCATACTGATGAGTATCGTTCGCTCGGTTTCAAATATCCGACAACTGCTGCGCGGCCTTTTTCACACATAGCTCGGATTTGAGGCCAAAATGCCGAACCAAACTGACATAATTACTATATTAAAATTACAAATGACCGAATTCTTTTGTTTAATTCCTATTTTTCCAATACTTGTGAGATAAATACATGCTTAAAATAATATAATCGGTACCAGCGGATATGATTTTTACAAATGCTGTGCATGAAATAGTGTATATACGACTTATACGAGTACATCAATAAATAAATAAAATAAATCATCTACCTCTATTGCTAAATTTCTACCTTTTGAGCATGGAAATTCGTGAAATTGCGCGGTTTTGAAGTTTATTGCGTACAAGCATATTATCAGTTCAGATAATCATTTTTTCATTCTATTTTTAACTTCTCCTTGAATCACCCCTGGCTTTGGTTATTTTTAGATAATTGAGAGCGAATTTCATAAATAGTAAAGCAATATTATCAATATAGGAAAAATACATATTTTTTCGTTGCGAAATTTAAGCTGCCACGAGAATTATTTATTATTGAAACCTTTACCAGATTTTCTGATCGTAATGGCGGCCGTACACGACTCTTTCTGAAAGGAAATTTATTTTTGAAGGATTTATCTGTCACTAGCTTTATGCCCGGCTTCGACTGAAATTCACAATATTTTTACGAAATCTTTTTGTAATCAAACAATTGAATTTTTTTAATAAATTTTAGCATATTTTCTTTATTTCTAATAGTAAAATTGCTTTTCCAAACGCTCATGATGGACATTTGGTAGCGAGTTGAAAATAGTTGTAGGAATTTTTTTTCTCCTTTAAAGAACAGATTGCGTAGGTAAATACTAAAATGCGGCATTAACGAAATAATATATCCAGAATTATAGATACTCCCGTTGAAACATTGCTTGAATGTCTTTGACAGTGTTAGGTGATCAGATCTGAACAGCCAGATACCTCCCTTCCCCACTCCTTTCATACCCCAATCGAGGATGTCATAGCCCCACTGCCTCAGAGCCGTTGGGAACAGTTACGACGCTTGTGCAGTATTCACAAAAGATAATAAAAACTAAATATGCTTAAAATATAAGTTCCTTTTGACAAGCAGAGCTAGTTTATTTTTACTGTTGAAAGTACCTGTTTTTTACAAAATAAAAGTCACAGCTCGCCGCTTGAGTGTACTTTTAATCATACTAATCCAATTTCTGTAAATAAATATACCAAAATATCGCTCTGTATCCCTGCTTGATTACTACGTATAATGACCAGCTCGGACTGTTAATACTTAACACAGCCCACTTTAATTAATTGTGTTTACCTTTTCCGGAGTATTTGAACGAAAAAACCAATGTTTTTTTCTGTGCTACTGATTGGGCGCTCATAAATTTAGAGTGACTGTTAATTTACTGCATTAGCCGAATCCCAAAAGAAAACCCAATTTCTATAATAATACACAATTTTTGCGCAATTTTCGACAGTCTTTGTCTCACGTCTACTTAAGGGCGCGAAATTTAAAGCCTCCTGGTTGTTATTTCGTACTGGTGATTTCGTTACAACGCCAACACGTGCTCTTTATTATTTATAAGACCGCGTAATGAACGAATAAGGAAAAGAAGGAAAAAAAACTTTTAATATTAAAATACCAAATGCGAGTCATAAATATTTTTAACTTATCGGGATAAGGATTTGGGCAGGTATTTTACTCGTTCTTACTTCCAAAAAGCAGGAATATTGAAGATTTTGAGTGTAAAATTTTATTATTAACCTTATCTTAAGTTCTGAAACATGCATTTTTTCTGTTTTGAAATTTCTAGCACAACCCAACTATAGGTTGTAGCAGTTCACTTTTGCCCCGCTACTGTCATGGAATGCTTTACGCAACTCTATCCGAAGACCGCTTTCATCTATGGCACTCTTGGTATATAATTGATTGAGAAGAAACGCGACTGATGCTCTCCAGAGCACTAGTACCAATCGGGCAGCCTTGGAGCGAAGTCGGGACAACAGGAAGGATTCGAGCAACTGCTCCAGACGACAAAATTTACGGGAGATGCTGATGGCGGAATTAGCTAGTTTGAAGTAATCGCTGGTCATCATGTCTATCACAACAAATTTTACAGTTCTTTCCTAAGAGCTGTATGGCGCCCATCAATTCCGAGTTTAGAGGTCGCGGGTTCAAACCCCGGCGTGATTTTGTGTTGTTTCACAATAAATTAATTAAAAATATTAGATAATAATAATAATGATCATAATAATTTATTTCACAAAAAAAATTAAACATGGTGACCGGGTATGTCATCAAAATGACAATTCAACACACCTTCAAAAAGTGATATGAAGTCATGAAAAGTGATGAAACAAAAACTAGGTTACATAAGTAACTATTAAACCTAGTTTTTGTTTCATCACTTTTACTGACTCTATAACACTTTTTAAAGGTGTGTTGAGTTTTCATTTTGATGAAATATCAGGGAACCATGAAACATATATAGTACCTACCTATATTTTCGGCGCGTCTCAGAGTGGCAGTAAAACTCAATATCACCATCACCATTTAGAACTGAAATATTGCTTGAATGGCTTTAGCCATGGTTGGTAACAAAATCTGAATAACATGCTACTTTTTCAACTTTCTCTCACTCATCTCCTTCCTCTCCCCACTTCTTTCAGCTTCGTAACATATCACAATCGCGAATTTCATAGTCTCACAGGATCCAGACGGTTGGGAGCAGTTGGGACTCTTGTGCGGTATTTCACATGAAAATCGAAACTCTCAAAACAATATTTATTATTCTTTTACTTTCTTATTTATACCCTTATATTCTGACATTTTACATCAAAGCCTTCCCCCTCCTGAGAATACTGCTGTTACTTTCTTCGAGATAATATATTTTCAGAATTCTACAGAATAAAAGTTCTACTTTGCTGGGCTTCTTTCTCCCATACAAACGATGTTTATCGTCAAAGGTTTGTCCTCTTGGGTTTATATTATTTTGTATGGGAGAAACCCCACTCCGTCCATCGCTGGGTATAACGTGAAACCAGGGCGCGCGGATTAATTGGTCGAAAAATCCAAACTGAAATATGCGTCCGCCGGATCATAGATCACTTCTCTGAACCAAAAAACGTCCATGGAGTTTTTTTGTAGGTTTTAAAATATGCTGACACTGAATCAAGTCCGTAAATCGACCTTCGTCCAATGAACATTCCGAAATTCCTTTTGCATGCAATTTCAGTTGACTTTTTTTAGATATTTCCGCTGAAATTTTCATACGAAAATGTAACTGTTTTATGTTGAAAGTTTTTTATTACCTGCCTAAATAATTGCGGATAACGTAAGATATTCGTAAATGGGACATTTCCATAAACTGTAAACACCGTTAAAATTGTGTGGAAGACTAAGGATGGGTTGTTTCGCAGAATTTGAACAATTCATCAAAATCCAACGTTCATTTTTGGGTTCTTGAAAGTCCTATTTAAGTTCCGTTATTATATTATTATAGGCTAGTTGCTTTACAGCACAATTATAAGAGAACTTGAATAAATCTTATTTGTTGATTTTAAACTCGATATAAAACCGCGCATTTCAAAACAATTCAAATGGCGAATTCACTAATATAAACGGACGCGTCGTTTTGGCGGAAAATCGTTTGAAATGGCACATTTGAAATCGTGCTGTCATAAAAATACCTTCATTATCGTAATTTATTCGAGGAAAAAAAAATAATGAAAATACCTTTTTGAATTAATATGAGATCAATAAAAATTACCGCATTTAATTATATTTCAGTAGATCGTATATAATAGAGAAGAGTTGGTCCATGTAAGAATAGAGATTCTGGGTTCAAGTGCCTGTTGAGAACATTATCTTTTTTTTATTATCAGCGTCTTCTGTGATCGTATTTTCACTGAGAGTCGTTAATATTATTCCTTTTTTCGTATTTCTGCGAAGTGTGTTCACCTGACCATACAATATTTGTTAAAATCGATGTTTAAAAAATATATCTCTTTCACTAACGTAATTGGACGGATGAATAAAGTTTGCCACACATGTGTCACCCCGGCATCAGATTAGCATCCTATTAGTTCGAGCCGTTCAGAAATATTTATATGAAACTTTATACTGGAACGCACGCTAATCAGCGCCGTCGGTATCACTTCACCTCGGGACAAGCAAGTGAAAAGAGGCGAGGCGGTGCCGATCCGGTACCGAGCTGATATGTGTGCGATAACCTTAAAGGACGTATGTAGTCTGAGGATAGAAAGCGACAAAGCGGACAAAGGATAGACGAAAAGACAATGGAGGATAGGATAGAAAGAAAGGATCGTTTTTTGTGGTTTGCGATATAACCACAAAAGTCTTTTTTGTCTGGCTTGAGTAATCCGCCAGGCCCCGCTACTTTTGCCGGCCGGAGGAATCCCGCCGGCCCACCGAGCAGGCGCTCGCGCCCACCCAACTGCCTTTATCAAGGCAACACTTTCGCGCAATACTCAATACTCGCAGATTCACGCTGGCCCCTGCAAACCGCCCGCAAGCTCCAGAGACGTGCTCCCTCTTTAAGAGGAGGCACCGACTACCGCCTGTCAAGATGTTCCCGACGAGGATGCTCCCCGCTGACCACGAGGACTCCCCGGTCGTGGTACCGCCCGGCG
The DNA here is from genome assembly GCA_026573805.1 of Hesperophylax magnus. Lineage (NCBI taxonomy): Eukaryota > Metazoa > Arthropoda > Insecta > Trichoptera > Limnephilidae > Hesperophylax > Hesperophylax magnus. The sequence continues at coordinate 475,576 of JAIUSX010000107.1, forward strand.
CCCATCAGATAGCGCTTCGAAGGAAGACAGGGACCATGCGCCTTACGGTCCCCGCACCACAGCCCCGCACCGAGGACCCAAGGACCCGGAGACCATCCACCACCACGACTGCCACCACGCCCGACGTAACCGAGATGACGGAGCCCATAGCAGGCCCCTCCTGGGCAACAGGACCCAGTCCTGCCCCCAGGCGCCCCCCGATAGGCCCAGCGTCGGCCTACGTGGCGCCCCCGAGGCCCCAGCAGCCGATGGAGACGGCTGCCCCCCAGGATGGAGGCTGGACGAGGCCGTCCAACCCCGCAAAGAGGCCCATGTCCCCACGGGGACCACAACCGCTCCAGTGTGGCAACCGATTTGAAGAGTTGCCCGAGGTAAGCGAAGGCGCCGGCGCGCCGCGTAATAAGCGTGCCAATGCTAATAATTCTTTCTCCCCCGCAGGTACCGGAAGGAGAGACCGTGTTCCCCCGGTTGTGATGACCCTGGGGAACATGACACACGCGCAGATCACAGCTGCGGTCCAAGGACATCTGGGGGCTGGTAAGCTCTTTACTTTTAGGTACAACAGGGGCGGCACGGCCAACATCTTCGTGCGCTCGATGGAGGACCATCGCGCCCTCACCAATGGACTGCGAGCGGAGGCGCGCGGCTTCCACACGTTCACGGCCGAAGCCGAAAAAATGAAAAAGGCCGTGATCAAGGGCCTGCCACTAGTAGAAGTAGAAGACATCGCGGCGGATCTGGAATCGCAAGGATTCCCAGCTGTGAAGGTGGTCAAGATGACTGCCTCAAATGAGTATCCCATATACTTAGCTCACTTCAATAAGGAAGTCAACATGGGACAGCTGCGTGCGGCCGTCAAATACCTGTGCCACTGCCGCATTCGACTCCAGAAGCACAGGAGCAATCACCTTCAGCACGGCACCCAGTGCTACAGATGTCAAGACTTCGGGCATGGGTCCCGAAACTGCTCGCACACAGCAAGGTGTGTAAAATGCTTACTGGAGCATGCTTCGGCAGAATGCCCCAAGAAGACGAGAGACGAGCCCGCCGCATGCTGTAACTGCTCAGGCCCGCATCCCGCCAACTACAGAGGCTGCCCCAAGCGGGTAGCGTACGTCGCCTCAATACAGCAGCGACCTGCCAGAAGGCCCCAACGCCCACCGGCAGAACAGAACCCGAGCAGGCCACCTCCTCAGCCGAGGACGGATGGACGCACATGGGCCAACGTAGCCGGAGGCACCGCCCCCGCCCAGATTTGGAAATCGGCGACCGTGCTGCCATTCGCAAAGCCGAATAAAGATAGAACGCAGCCGACAAGTTACCGGCCGATTAGCCTACTATCTACGTTGAGCAAGGTATTTGAACAAATTATACTAAACAGGCTTGTCCCACACCACGACGAACACAAGACTTTGCCAGACGAGCAGTTCGGCTTCAGAAAGAGGCACTCCACGACCCATCAACTCACCAGAGTAGCGGAATACATCGCAAGAAAATTTAACGAACATCGCTTCACCGCTGCTGCGCTCATCGACCTAGAGAAGGCATTTGACACCGTATGGATAGACGGGCTCGTGCATAAGTTGCACCGCACTAACACGCCCATATACCTAACGAGGCTGATACAGGAATACCTAAAGAATAGATCGTTCAGAGTGTTCATAAGGAACGTGTTATCTTCAATGCGTGAGATTCCAAAAGGCGTGCCGCGAGGAAGTTTACTGGGACCATTTCTCTTCATTCTGTTCACCTACGACATCCCCCTAGACGAGAGATGCAATCTGTCTATCTACGCAGATGACGTCAAACTATACGTTTCCTCGCTGAAAGCGAACATGGCCGCAATTTACCTACAGAGGGCGCTCGACGCGCTCGTAGAGTACTACAAGAAATGGCGCCTGAAACTGAACGAGGCGAAAACCGAAGCCATCATGTTCACGAGAAAACGTATAAATAGAACACCTGACTTCAACATCGAAATGGGAGGACACAGCATTGAATGGAAAGATGAAGTTACATATCTCGGCCTGACCATGGACTCCCGCCTCAACTGGAAATCTCACCAAGCAAAGATGCACGCGCGCACGCGAAAAGCGATCGGCATGATGAAGCCAATTTTCAATAGACGGAGTCCGCTACTTCCCAAAACCAAACTCCTCGTCTACTACTCGCTCATTCGTCCGGTACTCTCGTATGCGATTCCCGTATGGAGCAGCATCTCACACACAGACCACAAGAAACTACAGACACTTCAAAATCTCTGCATCAAAATCACATACAACACGAGACTCAGAACAAACTTGAAGAGATTACACGAACGAGAACAAATTCCAACTCTATACGAATTAACACACAGAGACTCACTACACGCTTTTACAAATCACTCACACTTAGTAAAAATCCACTCATACGAGACATAGGACAATACAATGCTCCGAGCGACCTGACATTCAAATACACACACAGACTACCTAAACACATCCTCATGGACCATGACCACATATGGTACATACCAGAATCAGACGCGGACGAATAGCGAGCAGTAGGTATTTCCTAAACTCCCGACTTTCCTCCTAAATATATAATGTTTATATATCTATTTATATATTTATATAATATTTTAATAATTTGTATGTATATGTATGTTTATTTTCTATCCTCCCATAAGTATATATTAACATAAAAACAGACACACACACACACATCTCAAAAATGCAGGACATCATATACCGATGTTACTGAAGGCCGCATACGTTTCAAGTTGACGTTCGGCCGCTCCTTCCGGGTAAGGTTTTCTGCGATTTTCCTTACTCCCAACGGCAAATGCGGAAGGACCCCAACAATAGGGCGCAGCCGAAATTTCCCCCCCCCATTCCCAACACAACACAAACAGACACGTATGTAGTATATGGCCGCTGTCGGTCGCTGGTGGTGCTGATGCTGGATGAAAACATGCAATTTTAGTAGGGTTTTTAGGTAACAAATTTTTTCCCTACCGAGAAAATACAAGGCCTCTAAGTCTATAAAAGCCAGGTAATATTTGAATAAACCCATATGAGGTAAAAATTGCGAGGCGCATATGACGCCGTTCTATTTGTATAAAGAACATTAACTTTAAATTCAGTAAATTTAAATGATTCACCACTTCATGGAATATAAGAATCTAGAAAATAAAAAAAAAAAACGTATGTAGTCTACAACAATTCATTTTTCAATTTATGTAGTTTTTCAAGTGTCAATCTGGTTTCAATTTTTGTGGCTGTTCAAGTGTCAATATGGAACACTTTTCTAGTTTAAATGCATGTGGCTGTTCATGTGTCAAAGTGGAACACTTTTCTGGTTTAAATGAATGTGATGGTTCAAGTGTCAATATGGAACACTTTTCTAGTTTAAATGCATGTGGCTGTTCATGTGTCAAAGTGGAACACTTATCTGGTTTAAATGAATGAGATTGTTCAAGTGTCAATGTGGAACACCTAACGGGATTAAAATAATGGCTTCAATTTTTTTTTAAATTAAAAATGCAAAACAAATATTATCACAAAAGCTGTGCTTTGGAAATCATTCCTGAGCCAAAAAAAACATCAAGCAAGTGGATCATTGCGATATAATTTCCAACCCATTTTTTAGTTTTTTTTGTATTGTACTGTTTGACCTTTTCCCGATTTCAGTTTGACAGAGGACAGAGAAGATGTCACTCGGTAGCGAATTATTGAATAAAGTATTTATCGACAAAAAAAACATTTTCAGATTCAATTTTCGTCTGACTTTCGTCGGACGTGCTTGGATTCGGCCTTGCCTCATTCAATTCATAAATCTATTCATCAATTTCCCATCAATCTTCCCACTTCCCACATGTTCAGTGTTCATCTTTCACAGCGTTTAAATGGATAACTGTTTACAGTCGGCTTTATATCTTGTGCTCTGCGCAAAAACACTTTCGCGAAACGCAGTCTTCCTTACATTGTGTAATATTAGATGTTGTTTTTTACAGTAAAATTATTGGAATTGAGTATTGTTCTCTACCCTTGAGAAAATAAGTTGAAAAGAAAGTGTGGAACAGAGCCGCCTTTAAAAGATTGGGTGTGCGATACCAGACGATGATTTGTGGAAACATTTTTATTTTATTATTCTAAAATATATAATAGATGCAGAGTAAGCAATATATGTGATCTTATTTTAAAATAATATATTTTGTTATATGCGTTGTGTAAAAGCTGTGATTGTGTGTGTTATTTATTTAGTTACTAATAAATTGTTGTTTTTTAAAATATGTTGTGTTTAAGTTTTCAGTGAACTTCTCTGTTTTATTTTGAATTCCCGGAAGTTTTTTATAAATTAATCTTATATTTCCATGCACCGTTATCTTGATCATTTTTATCCGACATACTATAATACATCTGTTTTCAATTTTCGACTGGGGCCGGCTAGTAGCTAGTATTGAACCTTCCTTCCAAGGGTCTGGCTCTTAAACTGGTGTGAACTTACAATGGATTGTCATCGACATCGAGTCTATCTAAGGAGATTCAGTTCGATTAAATATCGGGAAGTGAGTTAAATTCCACTTTCGAGATTTGCATTCATTCATTTCCGAAAATAAAAGTGTAATTCAAATAGATACATTTAAAAATTCATCCATGTTTTTACTAAAATTCAATACGTTTACAATATCATTTTATTGAATTACCTACCAGCCAGAGCACTTTTGCAATAATTATTTCATGATTTGAGAGTAAGATTTAATTCAATTTAGGAGGTGGATTTGGGTACCGCTGCCCTGGGAATTATTTATTGGATTGGTTGGTTCGTTACGTTTGGTGACTTAGCAGGGGTGCCCGGGTTCATGGTGTGAGGATTATCTAGATCTTAATATTGCGTGGCGAGATGGATTTGAAGAGACCGGTTGAGGGAGATATTTTTAAATCTCCGACAGGACTCTTTCGACCCATCGCGTTGCACCGCAGTGGGAGGAATGAATTCAAGCGTCCGTCATTCCTGAAAACACACTTACCCCCGATTTCTACCCACCCCTCATATCTTTCCTACCCAGATCTTCCTCTCTTTCCTCTCCTTCATTTCCTTAACAAAAAACTTTCACACAGCATCCCCAAAAATGGCATGGGCCCTGAGGAAAATGATTTTTTTCAGGGCTTTCTGTGTGGAACTAACATAAAAATGCTGTAATAATATTGATTGGATTATTTATATAGTGCCGTTTTCATGGGAAAATCACCCCCAAAGACGGTTTACTTAATTTATTTAATATATAACTTGCTTGACATTTGAAACTCTTTATTTATACTACTACATGGCAGAGTACAATAATTTATTGCCTATCTCTAATTCGTCAAAAAACTCCGATGCGTTGGTGCCAAGAGTCGATATAATACCAAGTGACCTTCTGACCTACTTGACAGCATCACATTTATTGGTATTGGATGGGCAAACGATTTGCTCTTGTTTAAGTCTAGCCTTTCTTTGATCTTTGCTGGATGTAAAATACACTAGATCAGAAATTCCAAAGGATTTCAGGCTCCCACTTGAATCAATTTAAAATCAAGAATTTCGGATGTAATTTGACTGCAACGAAAACAAAAAATATATTGAACAAAAATACTGTTTGAACAATTTCAACATCACGGTTTCGAAAGATCGTCGGATATTTGTAGATATATTATAATAAAACATAGTTAAAGGTATCACCATCAAATGTGTACGTGATTGCATTGAGAAAGTTTCAAAGAAAAATTTATTGATCGTCTCGAAGACTTCAATTAAATACATGTGTAGGTATTATGTAAGTACCTGCCAATAATATTACATGTGTTTTTAAAGTATGTTTATTAAGTATGTACGGTACGAGTAGATTGGATTAATTTTTAAAGCATATTTATTAAGTATCTTTATATTGTATAAATGATAATTCAGGTGAGGAATAGTGAAACCAAGATGCCTCAAAAGTCAGAAAACTTACCCACCTTTTTATGACCATCAGAAATATTCTCTCTGTAAAAGATATGAAATCAATATACCATTCCATATGTAATTCTTTACTCAAATATGCATCCATAGGTTGGGGTGGCTGTGCCAAAACAATATTAGACTCCCTGGTTAAAGCACAGAAATCACTACTAAGAGTCATCCTCAAAAAACCATTCAGGTACCCCAGTTATGCATTATTCACGGAAATAAAAGTTCTCAATGTTAGACAACTGTATACTAGAAAGATTATATTACTTGCACAAAAACAACGTCAGCACTTCCCTTCCATCGACCACCTTCACGACACCCGATTTTCAAGGAATAATCCAATTGTCCCAATAAAAACCTCGACGTCCTTTGGGCAACGGCAATTCTCGTACTTAGGACCTAAATTATTTAATATCATTCCTAATGCTTGGAAAACAAAAAGTACAAATGTTTTGCGCAAATTGGCTAACGACTGGCTAATTGATTTAGGGAGGGTAAAAAGTGAAGATATGTTGATCAATAGATAATCTCATTATAAAAAATATATATGTACATTAAGTCCATACAATACAAAAACACATATTTATCACCTCTGAACACTATCTATTGTCAACTTTGTCTATTGTGTATTAATCTATACTTTATTTATCAATGCTATCGATTATTTTCTAATCACCCAACTATATTATAAACTTATACACTACCCTTCCTATATTTTCTTTCTACCTTACAACTCCTGCGGTGTCTGTCTTTTTTATTACTACTATCTGGCTGTTTACTTTACTGGTTTTGTTTTATATTAAGTGCTAAATTATGATATGAACTAAACTTGTCAATTTGACTAGCCTAAAACATGATCCATTCCTAGTTGGCTAGTCAAAGTTTCCGCATGTTTAATTGTATGATTTTTATGTAAAATAAAATTTATTATTATTATTAAGATAAAGGAAACAGCTGCAATCAGAATAACAGACCAGTATATTACAGATAGACATTGTCGTGAAATTAAATTGATCTAAGTTTACCAATAAAATGATCTCGTGTTGTTTATTTATTTATTTATTAATTAACGGACCAATATATAACAAAGCGACACGAGATTTAGGACAATGTACATTGCAAGAGTAAAGGATGGTATATAAAAGCAGAGACAAACAGGGAAAACATAACAAAATGGAAATGAAATAGAAGTGTCACGTCAAGTCAGGACCTTGCTAAAACTAAAGTGAAATATCCTCAATTGCATAGTGAGCGACAAAAAACATTCTGACTTATACCAAAAAAATCAAAATCTTGACGTGAGTTGACCATTCTACATATTCTGAACAATGGTGAATTATAAGTATAATTAGACGAGTTGATTGAGGGTTGTTGAGTTTGATTGAGGAAGAGCAGTTCTTAATTTCTGAGTGTACGAGTAGGTATATTGAATGTGATGAGTTCTAGTAATGTAGGTGAGTCAATCAAATTGTTGATAATTTTAAAGAAACAAATGAGATTAGATTTTTTCCGACGGTCTTCTAAAGGAGAAAGGTTTAGAATTTGTTCAATTTCATAATACGAGTAATTGCCTCTTTCTAATCCTAGTTTATTAAGTTCAAAAAAATGGTAGAACCTGGAGACAAGTTGTCTTATAGCAGCACAGCGTGAATACTTTTTAGTTATTATTAAAATTCTAATAATAGAAATGTTTTTTTAGTTAAAAATTAAATATTTAAAATAAACAAATTATGTTGGCATGGAGGTACAAGTATGTATATTTTATTTATTTTTTGGAATTAACGGCACAACTGCCATTTATAAACGGGATTACTCGACAGTCCAAGAACAAAAATATTTTACAAAATGAAAAGATAAGAATAATTGATTACATAAGTAAACAAAATAAACTAAAAATATTATACATTAGTACAAGGTATATTAAATCATCGAAGAAGAAAAACAAAATTGTTATGCAGTGGCCTTGTTAAAATATCCACTACTAAAGAGTTTAATAAGTACAGCTTTATACTTTATAACAGAATTGTAGCCTGAAACCGTAGTATAATTGTCACAATAATACAAACTAGAGAACCTTCATCTAATTTTGAAAATGTAAAGGCAGGGGAGCTATATCGCCACCCGGTTGGGCAACGTTGTGCGGCGCGTTAAGATAGGGGCTGTAGGGAGGGATTTATTAATGCGAGTCTTGAAAAGGCCCGGATTATATGAAGGAGGAAAAACAAATGCCGGTAACTCGTTCCACATACGAATCGTCTTACAAAAAACGAGTCGAAGAAGCGGCCCGTTCTCATGAAGCCAACATCAACTGTGAACAGTTGCTCCGCTCGTGTACGTCGAGTTTCACGCACTTACACCGGTTCACCGGAGATCAATGCAACTTCGCAGAACAGTGTCCATTAAAATACCCCTAGAACAGACTCAGCATGCCCAGAGTATCTGTGTGCATTAGAGGTGGTAATCGGTTTGTTAACAATGAATTTTCAATCAGACGGACTGCCCTCCTTTGCACAGGATCAAGTAAGTTTATCAATTATTGTGAGGCTCTAGCCCAGAGGTGGCTCCCAAATTCAATTGTTGAGCTTACTTGAGATGTGTATAGGGTTAGCAGCTGTTACTATTGGCGAGTCTGCTAGCCGTAAAACGCCCATCTTAAAATGGTAGGAAATTAAAGTTAATCAACATCAATATATCATGACTATCCAACAATAATTTTCAATTTTAAATATAAATAGAAGATAAAGAAACTGTCACTTAACTTTTAACAAATTTCAATGAATTTAGTAAATGTTCAAAATTCTAAAGGAATGAATATTTTGTTTTTATTTTTTTTATGATAAAATAATGTTTATAAGACAAGGTTTTTATGCATAGCCCAAAGAATACTAAATTATTAAAAGCAATAATTAGTCGCCTGCTATTGCAGAGCGTCTGACCGGACATCAGAAGGCGCGGGTTCAATTCCTGTCGGCGGCATTTATTTTTAGTCGGGAGATATTTTCAATTTTATAGATATTGCAGGCGACTAATTATTGCTTATAATAATTTACTATTCATTTTGTTTTTATATTGATTATACATGTGTAGGTATTAAACATGAATTACTTAAGGCGATGCCATACGTACTAATGCAAAATCATGTGTTTTTGGTTTGAAAATTTGGTCGCCTAGAAATAATTCAGATGCTTTCATTAAATACTGCGAGTAGAATACATCTTGGCCTTTGAAATAATCGAGTATTTTTAGACAAGTCTTTTTATAAGCCCAGAAAAAAATAATGTATAGGCCTATGAAAATTGCTTTAAAGTTCAAAATCTCCTACTTACGAACCCATTTTCGGTTATGATTTTATTGTATAATGTGGCAAATTAAGTTATTTATAAAATGATCGGAAATAAATTAAATATTTATGCCTGAACATCCACAAAATAAAATAAAAGGCACGTTTTGGCCATGTTTTTTTCTTGCATAAATCCAAACAGGCGGATGGTGTTAAGCGGGAATTTAAACCTTATCGCCATCTACGTAAGGGTTGTTATTGATAGCGGCTCAATTTAAAATATTACACGACGTAGTGCATCGCCTTAACACGTTTAATACCTACGCATATTATTAAATTTATTGAGAAATCAGATATGAACGCATCATAATAAATAATAAAATAATTATGTAGAATTCGATTGTTTGCAAGTCAAGGGGTCAGCCACATCTTTATTTTGTCATTTTTAGATAAAGATGCCAAAAAACCTGCATTCGATAGAACTAGATACCCTATCCATCCCTCATCAATAGATTGCTAAGGTTTATTTTATTTTATATTATGTTATAAATACTCGTTTTCGAAACATTTTAACAGTTGAATGATGTTCTGAATTAATCGCTCGTATACGAGCGACGTCCATTTGGATTTATAAAAAACGACCTCAACGGTATCGACGTCAAACGAAACACAGCCATCGAATACGAATGTCCTTTTTTTAAGCATTGCCCTCAACATGTCTCTTGACTGAATTGCTCGACTGCTACTAAAATATATCGGTACAGTCGTATCAGAGCCATAAATTTACAACTTTGAAAAATTCCTAACGCCCTAGACTATTAAATTATGTTATATTATGAAGGTATGGATCTAAATACATGTTTGGTTAAAATTAAGACTTGAGAACAAAAGGCTACATTCCTCTTTTTTTTAAATGAAACACTTTGTAGAAGTTGAAATTACACCGATTTTATTGTTGTTTTTTCCAAAGTTTATACTGCTACCGACACTCTGTGGAGATCACTCTACCAACGGAGAGCGAAATATAATTGTCACTTTAAGTTCCTTTAGCTAGAAACTATGGAAGAGAAGTGAGTTCCCTAATCAAAATTGAAACTTTAATAACATAATTTCGCTGTCTTTAAAGAAGGTGCAAACTAGCGACATCTATATTTCTAAACCAGTTACTTTTTTTAATTATTTAATAACTCGGAGCAATTTCCAACAATGTTTTATGTAAATAAAAAACATATAATAATTATTAGACAACTGATTAAATGCATATTATGCAAACACCAAAATGCATAATTTTCCTTTGCCAATGTTCGCCACAAAAATATGAGCTGTTCTGTTCATAAATCAAATGGTTGAAATACTTGTCCTTCCTTTCAGTTTATTTTTTTATGAACCGCTGCGTCATTCTGAATTGGATAACCAATAACCCTGCCATAGGTCACCTCAGCTGATTCGCTACGCTTAGTGACTTAGCAGGGATACTCGGTTTGGCGGGTGAGATGCGTTCAGACCTTACCGGCGGATGCGCCTGTCCACCTGCTGCATGGCAGGCCATATCGGGAGAGGCCGCTTTTAGGGAGACCCGTTGACCTCTCCAGCTGGTTTCTCTCGACCTATCGTCTTGCACCGCAGCTGGAGTGATGGATTCATACGTCCGTCATTCCTGGATAAACTGGCCCCTAGATTCCTACTCACCCCTGATACCTTTTTCCTTCCCAGATCTTCATATCCTTCCTTTCCTTAATAAGACTCTCCACAAAGCATCAAATGTGTGTTTTTACTCTAAAAAATACAATATCACACCAAAACATAATATATTGCGTTCAAAAATATTTTTATTTGGTCAATAAATGATGTTGGTTGCTGGAGTTAGTTTAAAAATCATAGTCACAAGCATTCAAGATTTATGGGTTTTTTGAAGCTTAAGTTTAAGTTCGTGTTAGAATTTTATAAACACATTTCTTCAATAACCTGGATCCCATTCATTTTAAAATAGGCTACTAGAGGCTTTTTACGACTTTATGTCCGGGTTAAATCTTTCCCACAAGAAAAACTAAACCCTTCCATACACTTTTCCACAAATGATCATCTTGTCAATTCACATTATGCAAGTGCATTATATAAGCATAATAAATACAAAATAATACAAAAACAACATGTCAAATCACCAGAGATCAAATGGGAAAATAATTTACCGACTTCAGATATTTTCATATGAGAGGGTTCGGCTCGGTAGAACTTCTAATTGGAACTATAAATCCTACTGATCCTCAGTATAAATATTTAAAACATCTTTCGTAATCCTACATGTATTTAAAATGACCAATTTTTGCATTTTTATGTATAAATTCTTTGACAGATCCAAACGCCTAAATTTTCAATGAGAGAGCTAGGTATAATGCCAGTAGCCGAAATAACAAATGGTAATATTTTTATAGCCTGACAATGCCAAATTCTTTTAATTTCATTTCCGAAATCTGTGTTTAATTAAATTAAATTAAATTATTATTATTATTACTATTAAAAAAATATAAATATTTTTATTCCATGCTACATTTACCTATAATATGAGGATTGTTTAAGGTTGTAAGAACTCCGAAATAAACAAATCATTAATATTATTAGACCGGTCAGTGGCTGAGTTGGCATCGCGTTTGGGTGCCACCGAGGCATCGTCAGTTCGACTCCTCCATCACGACATATATATAATATTATCCACTTACATTGGTGGAAGTACGATTTTCAAATTATTGTCAGGTTATTCGGAATGTAAGTCTTTCCATTTAAAAAATGCATGTATTTAAGTAAAGGTATTTAGGTATACCCACTTGCCGAATATCTGTTTTTTTCAGCTGTCAATACTTGGTGGAACTCCGTCGTATTAATAATGTAAAATAAAACCAGTTTTTAAAAAGTGATTTATTTTGGGGGTACTACCACCTTCTTTGGTCAACCTTTCGGGCAACAGTACTGTGTCCATCATCAGATGAATCTAAAAACAACACATTACAGTTTTAACACATCTGCCCTAATGTTTCTCTCCGAAACGTAGGCTAAAGAAGGAGAAAGCGCAACACGGCATAATAACCCCAAAATAAATCACTTTAATACTTTTGGCCGTGAAAATCTCAAATCATATCCAATTTTTTAAACTTTATTCCACTTATTTTTAAACAAACAAAGGTGAATTTTATTATTTGCAATAATTAGACGCCTGAAATATCCTTACAAATTTAAAATATCTCCCGAGTAAAAATAAATGCCGCCGATGGGAATAATTTGTTAGTATAATTTATAAGTATGATAAATAATTTATTATTTCTACGAATATTTCTTATATTATACTGATTCGTCAAACAAATTTGAAACGACTATCACTAAAGGACGTCCCGATTATGCCCATGGCCTACCTCTAATACTCTCCTCTTTGTATTCAATTTCAATGGTTGTGCGATATCCCACAGCCGAACCTTCTCACACATTCCTTGCACGTTCTACGTACTTGATATCGGCTAAATTAACATGTTTCAATAATGAGAATTAACATATTTTGGAGACTTAAAGGTATTACGATGCGGTCTCGTTGGGCTGCTATAAAATACAGTATTATATGATATCTACTCTCGCAGGCTCCCATCCCCTCTGATATTCGTTAAGTATTTAAATTAAAACTTGGGATAAAGGTTGATAACCACATTATCTTTTTTCGTAAGACTCAAAAATCGTCTTTTCCACGGGGGATTTTTATTTTATATTACCGCGTTCAAACAGGGCATAACTCTGCGAAAAATAATATAATATATTAAGTCTAGGATTATTTGATAGATTGCATCTTATGGTTATAGTTACTTATAGTTATGGCTGTAAATTGAACTGTCCTAATGCTACTACTATCGCATTTAAAAAAAAATACATGATAGGTGGTTTTGATTTAACACATATATAAATATATGTAGATTAATTGTGGTTTAAATCTGGCAATGTTTTATTTATATTATCTAACTTCGCACAGGAGGCCCGAGGAAAATAATATACCTCAAGGCTATGTCAACTTTGGTGATCCTGTGGTGGTGAAGGGTATTTTTTAAGGAAATGAAGGAGAGACGAAGTTCTGGGAAGGAATAATATGTGAGGGTTGGGTAGGAATAATTGGGTCGGTAAATTTGTTTTAACGGTTCGTTTCAGTTTCAAGATTGTGGACGTTTTAATGGTTCAGTAAAAGCAATTTTTTAAATATGAAATGTTAGGACGGTTTGTTTCCGAGAATTTGATCAATTCATCAAATTTCAAAGTTAATTTCCAAGTTCTGTGAAAATCCTATTGAAGTTCTATTATTATCACAACATGGGCCAGTTGCTTCACAGAACTGAAATAATAATAACTGTTTATTTGAACTTTCTTATTCGCATTTTTTTTTTTCAATATTATGTACGGTACCTACCTGCCTGATGGATGTTAGATAAAGGAATTTGATAAAAAATAATAATTTAACAACAAAAGCCTAAACCACTTTCTTATTGGATATTTTTCAAAAATATTTAGTTATTCACTCAATTATAATATTTCCACTTAACAATATAACCATTGCTTCAATAAAAAAAATTAAACTCTTGTTTTCAATCCTTCATAGCTCGGTTCGATGTTTGTGGGATTAGGCTTTTACTGTCCCAAACAGCTTAATTGAAGCGTCAACTTGGCATGTTACTTTAATTTTTAGCCAAAAATATTGGAAAGTGTTTAAAAACTATAGTTTACATTTTAAGGGAGGTTAAATAAATCTTATCGAGGCAATCTAAAACGAACTACCAAATCAAATTTTTCTACCATATTCTCATTTTTAACGTCTTTTTCACGTATATCTGGTTTTTTTTTACTGCACATACTCAACAGTCAACTATTTTAAAATTTTATGATTTTTAACACTTGGAAAGCTATTTTTCCATCTACAAAAATAAATAATAATATTCAATATAATATCATAACTTTTGAAGCCTATATGGGTATATCAATGTAATATTGAATCAATGAAGAAGAATAGAATGATATTAAAACATGAAAATATTAAACATATTAAATAAAAAAAATACAAACATGAAACAGAAAATAATCAGAAAATTGATATTTATTTTTTTTTTTTCGAAGAAAATTGATAGGTAACGGCAAAGATATTAGAAGAACGAGATGTGCTATGCGCAGTTCGTACTGAGTGGAATTGTTTTGCCGAGTGTCGCCGGTTTTGTTCACCAATACTACTGCACACCTTCGCTTACGCTAAGGCATCGCTAAGGTATCCGCACTAATACATAGAACAGATTTCTGTGCGTACACGTCCAGATACCGTTCAAAGTACCCTAATTAGGTAGTACTCCGGCTACGGTCCGGCGGCCAACATAGCATATCTCGTTCTTCTAATATCTTTGGGTAACGGTCACATCTGGAGATCGAATCCATGACCTCTATCTTACATCTGACGTAGGTCTAGACCTGTATTTTTCAATATTTATAGTATTGTCTCGAGAAGATTTCGATGCTGTACCTTTTTTAATAATATCCTTAGCAGTGTTTAGCATTATACTAAATACAAAAGCAGCTGTCTTGTTAACTAAGCTTTTATCTTCGGGCTCCAATCAACGCGTAGAATTAATGTTGAATTATTAATTATGAAGTCTTGATGAAGCCTCTGCACTATAAAATAAACATCCCCTTACTTTTCAAACGCTATGTTAATATTACGCGGCGCGTGAGATCAGAACAGTGAAAAACTTGACTTATTACCATGGTGTTCGCTTGGTTAAACAGGTGTTAACCAGGCTCAAGGCCGGCTTTACCACAGTAACATTGAACCGGCGAGTAAGAAACTAATTAGCAAGTTGGATTTTTATAGTCTAATGCAGTAGCGATGAGTAGTTCATGAGCGAGTTGCACAATTGAGCTAACTCTTTATGGCGAGCCGCATTCTAACGACTCCCAGTAAACCGTACCACGACTCAAATGAACGGTTACTCTTTTTATCAACAAATATTTTTTTCAATAGATCCATTAAAATTATCAAAGTGTTAATTGTTATTACATACTCAGAGACATGAACGGCGTCTGACAGTCTGACATCTGGAGTTGGATATTACCTACTAACTATGTACCTAGCATCTTATTTATCTCGTGTTACGAGGCGACAGGCGTACCGGTAAGAGTCGTATGATCATTCATGCGCTGGGAGCTCGGAGCCGGATCAGAGGAGCCGTACCAGAGGAGCCGTATCGTATTGTGCGAGCACAGTGTTATCATTGGTCAAAAGCTTAGAGCTCACGGCTCCCGTTCAATTGAGTCGACTCGTTGAGCCGTACGAAAATATTGAGCTGGTACCGTGACTCCCGCGCTTAATAAAATGAGTCATGACTCATCGCTATAATGCAGTTCTTTCGATTGTTCCCGTTAATATTTTGAATGAAAAAAAAATGCAATTAAGCAATCATAGTAATTTGTTACTTACCCATCGAGAGTTACTTAGTCCGTGTGACCGAAAAAGCTTTACCATACTTTTGTGTTTTATTATATTTTTTAATAAATTTGTTCAACAAAGGTTTAGTATCGCCTTTTTATAAATGCTTAATCACATAAAATCTAAAACTTTATGCGTAATATTTAATTTTTCTCACTGTTACTGGTGTAGGTAGGTACCTACTCAACCCAACAGAAAATATCGGTTCTGTATTCTGGTAATCACTACTTGCGACTTTTTTACATTAGCTCAGCACACAGGAGGCGTTAGGAAAAAAAATTCTTCAGGGCCTATGTCATCTTTGGAGATGCCGTGTGGAGGGTTTTTTAAGGAAAAGAAGCAGAGGAAGTTCTGGGAAGGAAAAAGTTTTAAAGGGTGGGTAGGAATCTAGGGGTCAAAGTGGTATGAGAGTGGCGATGGGTTGAGAAAATCCGGCTGGAGGGGTCAAAAGGTCTGCCTCAACCAGTCTTTCCCGATTTGGCCCGCCAGTCTGGCAAACCTGTCATTTAGAACAAATGAATGGAATGGCGATATACAATGTCAGGTAGTGAAAAAGAAACTGCGTTTCGTTGTGTAATGTTGATTGATCTAACATTTGTGTGTTTTGAGACATTGTCCTCCATTCAAATCCACATGCAAAGCACTACGTTTGTGTATTATTTCTTCAGTGTAAGTAGACGTTTTTGCGCTATATTTTCGGTGCATAAACCTAAATTATGAATGAGTTTCCCAACTTAAATATAATAATTAAAAATATAGTTCTTTTTTAAATAAATATAAAATACAGAATATTGTTTAAATAAAACATGTAGATCAAAAGATAAAAACCCAGTTTTGTGTCAAAAAATGTAGCGGAAAAGAAATTACAATATATCTAACATACTATGCCAAATAACGTCGATATAATCGATTAGATAGAAAACGATTCGCAAGAAAAAAGCTAATCTTCTAACGTCATAACTGTATACAATACATTCATCACTCGTTTTATTTGTGTAGTTTATGGACTAATATTGAGTTGACTTCACCGATTTGTGGATTTTATCGACTTAATACTCGTACAATAAATGTCATAGCATGAACGAACTAAACGGTAGTCTTAAACTGTTGCCAATATCAATGATAAGGTAAACCTTTGCATTGCGTACTTTTTTTAAGAAAGGACGGTGTCATTTTTATGATATATTCTTTCTGACTGAGTTACAGGGGAGGACATCTGAAATAATGCAAATCCAATGTGAGCATATTATTTATATTCTCTAAACATTATAAAAGAAAGTCGGATTTTGATAGGGGTTTCATTATCTTTTAGAGAATTTCTTCCTGAAGGTTTATATATACATATTATTTATATATTTATAATACATGCATGTAATATTTATAGAAAGTAGAGAAAAATCTGTCTTGCAATCAAGTCGTAAAAAAATATTTTCGGGCGCTTACATTGCTAATGCTGGCTAAACCTTATGAAAAATAATGTGTTACGGAATTGTATATCTTAAAAAGGCCTACAGAAAAGTCTCCGAAAGGTATATGTCTATCTCTAAGTATAACCCTCAGTAGCGTGGGGTACACGTCAACTCAACACAGTGACAATTCAACACACTTTTAAAAAGTAATATTATAATATATATAAGTCATTAGAAGAGATGAAAACAAAAAAAAAATTAACCTTACCTACTTAACTCAGTTAATAAAGTTTTATTTTCATCACTTTCCATGACTTTATATAACTTTTTAAAGATGTGATGAATTATCATTGTGATGATTTATCCGGTCACAAAAATTCAGCCTGCTTATGGTTGTGCTCCA
The DNA here is from genome assembly GCA_026573805.1 of Hesperophylax magnus. Lineage (NCBI taxonomy): Eukaryota > Metazoa > Arthropoda > Insecta > Trichoptera > Limnephilidae > Hesperophylax > Hesperophylax magnus. The sequence continues at coordinate 493,131 of JAIUSX010000107.1, forward strand.
AAAACTTGGAAAGTAGTCAACCGATAGCGCTGAAAATCTCAATGTCTGTTGTTATTAGTACCAGGAGTGTTTAGAGAGTGGGTTGAATGGTAGAAGAAGTCGGGGACTGCCGAGGAATACTTCACACAATATCTCTGCACAGTAATGAGATACGCAGTCGAACTAATTATCTAGCCTTTTCAATAAACTCAAGAGGTCAACCGGGTAAAGAATACACTGTAAAATTGCACGAGTGTCAAAACAATAAGTCACATTGCTCTTGCCCTATTATAACAAAGGCAAAAAGTATTAAGTATATAGGAGTGGAAATAGACGAAAACCTTAGATGAGACATACACATAAATGGAATCACTAAAAAGCTTACGAGACTTGTATATTTCTTCAAAAACCTAAGAAACATACTACCTAGGAAAGACATCAAAAAAGTATTTTATGCTTTAGTTCATTCCCGTCTGGAGTACGGAATTCTAGTATAGGGATCTGCTGCAGCAAATATCATTAACCACTTAGATATTGCTCAGAAGAGCATTATAAAAACCATACTAAAATTACCCATCAGAACCCCCTCAAAAGATATTTTTAAGTGTTTTGACATTCTAAATTTAAAACACATATATGCCAAGAATATTTTAATAATTCATTTTAAAAACAGAAAATCTCCTAATGAAACTCGGATACATGATTCAAGAGCCTCAAAAAGGGATATACGAGATGTTCCAAAATTCAAGACAAGTTTTGGCCAAAGAAACCACATATATCTGGCAACCAAACTTTACAACATCCTTCCTCCAAGTTTGAAAAAGATAGAAAAGATAAATAAGCTTAAGGAAAAAATCAAAACATGTGTAAAAGAAATTAATGCAGACATACTAGAAAATGTATTAAAAACATCATATAAACTAAATAACAGAAAATCAAAGAAATCTACCAGTCCGCCTCAGCACAGGACTACCTAGTGAGGAGGACTAAGAAGAAACTATATAAATGAAATATTATAGATTTTTATATAATGTAACTCTCATCAAACCTTATTAAATAGACACTAATAAAAGAATTAAAAAAAAATTTAAAAAAATTAAAGTCGATGTAATGTAGTTTATAACATTAACATGAAACAAATAGTGGTAAATGGAGAAAGAAATTGAAAACGACCGAGAAAGACATTAGAAATGGCGAAGCCTTGCGGTGTTCACATAAGATATAAGTAAAACTGTGACCGGATAAATCAGCACAATGATAATTCATCACATCTTTAAAAAGTTATATAAAGTCATGGAAAGTGATGAAACAAAAACTTTATTAACTGGCTAAGTAGGTTAGGTTAGGTTAATTTTTTTTTTCATCGTTTCTAATGACTTTATATCACTTTTTAAAAGTGTGTTGAATTGTCACTGTGTTGAGTTATCATGGAACCAAGTAAAACACGATTGAATGATTTGAACTTGTGTATAGCGAATGGATAGAGAAAAAACTGTGAGGATCCCGCGCAAGTGGATGGAAGGGTTCGTGGACACCCCAGGAAGACGTGGTTTAAACGAATTGATCAAATTATTGAGAGGAGTCATGTCAAGATTCGGTTTTACATTTGAATATGCCAGGATAGAGTTGTGCAAATACACAGATCATTTTATATATATATCCATAAAAAGTCCAATTCAGGTCTAAACTAAAAACTTACCTTTTTAAGCTGTCGTACCCTTAAATTAAATATACCAATCCTAAGAAAAAGTCCAGTTATATTCAATTTTTCAATTAAGTCCTAAATCCTGTATCTAAATTTCGCCAATAAACAATTAGATAATGTTAATTTAAGTGTTAATCTCAAGTGACCTACCAGGTAAGTATTGTACTGTATATTTTCTCCATAAATAGTTAAGAAATAACATAGATCACTGTAGAAATGTATTATAAGTTTGTACAGCGCCCTTGAGGTGTTTTTGCACAAAAACGGCGCTATACAAGTCATCCAAGTATTATTATTATTTATTATTACATACATAGCAAATGCTTAACTGTTACTTAGATTCATATGTAACAAACTATTTCAATGATGAATCTTTCCAAAAAACTTTTATTTCGTTCTTTACTTTGCATTAAAAACCTGGTGGATTTTCTATTTGTAACCCTTAGGACAGCTGTTGCCAACAGTGGAGCCACGTTTATCTGACATTAATTCACTGAAGCAGTTTGGTAGCAGTGTCTAACACATGCTGTTCCCATTTTAAACAGAGTACTTTCAATGGCGTCTATTGATGTGTTCGTCACATAATGCAGTGCGCCGGAGTGCCAATAAAACAATCCAATCAAAGTAAGACCTCGCCCCCTCCCCTCCCTCCTCCCACTGGCCAACCCCACTTCCTCCCCTACCACCTCTTCTTTTGTAGGAATCTGGTAAATGTTCGGTGAGGATTGGGCGGAAGTTATCGGCGATAGCAATGAAATACACAATCATGTGATAAAATATTTATAAGAAACAGTAATGTGATAAAATATTCGTAAGAAACAGTAAAGTATGTTGAAAAATTGATTTTTTCCGGGATTTTGAGTTTGTTTAAAATTTGAGTTATTCAAATAAATACTCACCTAGAACGGGTTGTTTCACAGAATTTGAACAATTATTCATCGTAAGAATTTCAACAATTCATCGTTTCAAAATTAATTTTCAAATTCTGTGAAAGTTCCACTCGAGATCTGTTATTTTAACCATGTGGTCCAGTTTTTTCACAGAACTGAAACATTAACATAACTCCAATAGAATCTTTACAGAATCAATACAGATGAATTGTGCAAATTCTATCATTAAGGGGGAAGTATCATAAATAGCGCTAAACATCACTTTGTATTTACCTAGTAAAAGGAATACCACTAATAATTTATCTAAAAATTCTATAGGGGTAGTTAGAAAAATGTCTTATGTTACCAGTGAATTAACTTTTTTTATCGTAAACTTTTTTATTCTATATGAAATACACATTGCAAGTTTACGTAAAACTTCAAAAATGCCTTCGCTGGAAGCAGAATAGCTCCTATCAGAGAGATTTTTTTTTAAAATCCATCGTTCATCTCAAAGTAAATATGATACAGGTCATTTTAAATAAATAAAAAACACTTTAACATATATGGATTTTTGTTGTGATTCAATTAAACTTCCCGAATATTTCAATTATTTTCCGTCATACAAAATCCTATGGATGAAATCATTGTCCATGGCTTGACCGAACACCGCTAGTCCACTGTCAGTCTCGAGGTGAATTCGGAAGTGAGGGCACGCTTATTTTGTTTATTCTCCAGTCCTCGGCCAACTTTCAAATTTCTAATAGAAATCCAGAGGAGATTGGTGCTATAGCCAGTGGAAATTAAATATTATTTATTTTGTAATATATAATTTGAAACTTGTTTTACGGTCTCAACTTTTTTTTACCTTTTTCAGGTACCAATACGTAAATAATAAAGGGGCACATAAATGGGAAATAATAAAGGGACTCGCGCGTACAGCGCCGAAAGAGACCGCTCCACTGGAGGAAAAGAAGAATAAGGTTTGTCAAAATACATCATTCCGATGGACACGTTTTCTACAAATTTTTACCGACTTCTATCGAAGTCGGTGAAACGGAGTAGGTGGTGGCTTGAACTCGGATCTAATTTCAAAATGCATTATTTCGGCATCAATCATAAATTTCTCCAGTTCTCTACCGATTTAGTTCAAAATCGGGATTAGAGAGTTTAGATGTGCACTGTACTCGGATCTAATGTCAAAATGCATAATTTCAGCATCCATCTTGGATTTCTTCAGTTCTCTACCGATTTAGTTCAAAATCGGGATTAGGGAGTCTAGATGTGCATTGAACTCGGATCTAATGTCAAAATGCATAATGTTGGCATCCATTTTGAATTTTTCGAGTTTTCTACTGATTTGGTTCAAAATCGGGATTAAGGAGTTTGGATGTGCATTGAACTCGGATCTAACGTCATAACTTCAGCATCCAGCTTGAATTTCTTGAGTTTTCTGCCGATTTGGTGCAAAATCTGGATTACGGAGTTTGGAGATGGACTTTGCGAGACTAGTGTGAAGGTGCTTTCAACGATTCTACCGATTCCTTTCAAACTGTCGCTAAGATTGGGAACAATGTCTATCAGTTTTTGTTGTTTGTTTTTAGGGTGTTATGCCGTGTTGCGCTAACTCCTTCTTTAGCCGACATTTCGGACAGCGTTGCAGTGTCCATCATCAGGGCAGATCAGGTAGATCCGAAGATGTGATCTACCGGATCTGCCCTGATGATGGACACGCAACGCTGTCCGAAACGTCGGCTAAAGAAGGAGTTAGCGTAACACGGCATAACACCCCAAAAACAAACAACAAAAATGCTTTTGGCCGTGAAATCTAAAAACTTACCTAATGTGTATCAGATCCATTGATAAATGCACTGAATTTCGTTGATGGCTAATTCCGGGTAGTAGTATTATAAATAAATTATTAAAAAAAATATATAAATATATGTAACGGACGTACTGCTCCGATATCAGCCGACGTCACCCCATATTAAAATCTGCCATTTGCCTTAACTTTGCCTGTCCTTAAGGGGATGTTACCGTAAGCGCAGCATAATTGCGGTTTTTGACGCAGTTTTTTATAAATTTCCATATTGTTTATAAGAAAATAATATTATGTTTTGAACAGATAATTTATTCTTCTAAACAATGAGAAAACAAAACGCTTTAAAATGTTTAAAACATTTGCGTAAAAAAATATTTACAGAACCTCTAAAAATAGCTTTAAGTTCGATTATATCCTTTAATTCTAAATGCAGAAGAATTTTAAATAAATACATTATCACCACGTCAATGTCGTCTAAACGATGAGAAAATAAAATTATTTTGAAAAGCATTAAAACAATGCTTAAGTAAATAAAAACAGTTTTTTAATACTAAGATATTGTTCCTTGTATCACCGCATTATATAAATCACAACGCAAGTTATTTATCTTCAGTAACCGAGGTGAGTTCGACGTGAGAGCACGTTTCATTTTACAAAAAATAAATACGTAAATATGTAGGCACATGAGAAAAGAGATCACACTAAAGGCTAGTCGTTATGTTATTATGTATCATTTCTAACCCAAGTTGACTTTTTTACTATAAATCTCGTTTTATGCAACACTTGGCCATCTGGCTGACTATCAGCGGCACAGAATATTAGAGAGTGCCCCTTCACTAGAATCGTATTCCTAGTTTTATTTATTCACGCCCTACTGTGCTTTTACATAAATTTCTAATTATACATTTATATTAGTTGTAACAATAATTTATCTAATAAATTATGGTAAAATAAAATGAGTTTTTATTAAGGAGTGGTATTCTCTTATATTTCAATAATTCGAGTGTTTGTGAAGAGTTCGTTTCATTACTGATACGGAATCCCCAAATAAATAGACAACATTCTCAAATTTATAACCCAGATTATGCCGTCGTTTTATAGGTGTAGTAGTTAGTTTGAAAAAAAAAACACAGGTTATAAACTTTTTTGGATTAACTAGGCAAGATCAAAATGGAGTTAGTGGATAACACTGTCACTAATAAAATCGCTTTTGATTAACACGATAGTTAAACTTTTTTGATATATTTCGACATCACGGATTTTTTTTAAACGTATCAAATGATTAGTTTGACAGAGCGCGTCGTTACTGCTAACATGTAGGTACGTTCATCATCTACAAATAAATACAAAAACCGACCTATATAATCCTTAAATCTTTTTTCCAGAGGTTACTAATTGTTTAGAATGGGCAACAAAGAAAAGAAGAACAGGTATTCGCTAGGAAGTAGGGCTGATGGTTTGTGAATAATGTTTATGTCTCTATTGTTTATATATAATTTTTTTTTTGATTTGATATCTGCCACCTCTCTCCATGGCTATAAATGTATTGTTTTGTAAATTTTTCGATTTATATAATCTTTTGTTTTATATAATTTTTTTAATTCATATTTCTTTCTCACAAATTTAAATAACTTATTCCATATTATGCTGTCCCAGTTAAAGTCACAAGGAGGAAATCCATAATTGGTGTTATTTTACTATATAATACTTATGTACAAACTGATTAAATGTAAACTGTCGATTTCCCAAAAATGAATACGCTCTAATGGGCTTTTACAAAAACAAGTAATACAGTTGTGTTAGGTACATAGTACTATATAGTATATTATACTCTCGGGCACTTCACCATAACATATTATATTGCCGATTGAGTCGTACAAATCTGTACCCGAATTCGCCCGTGGGAAGAGCGATACGCTATTTAAATATATAAGATAAAAATTTCGACATATTCTTCGGAAAATTCAATGAGTTTGTAAGGTTTTTGGCACTACATTCTCACTGTGAAAATGGTACTTTTACAATTAGTTAGATAAAATATCTGTAATGTTGTAAAATTTTTTGTACACAAATAAAATAAATTAAATTATATATAGTGTACAATAAATAATGTTTTATGATGAAGTAAATTAAAATTAATAGTGTGGATTATGGAAAGCAAAATATGTATCAAGAAAGATAGAAATATAAAAATAAAAGTGTATTCACTACGGAGTCGTGAATTCATACATCTAAGTAAAGTGATAAAATATATCGTTTTATAACTAATACGGTATCTTTAAACATGTCTAAAATATTCCCAAATATATTGCCAAAATGATGTAGTCTATTTATAGGTGTATGAGCTTCATAGTTGGTTTTAAAATTGGCAAAGAAAACGGTAGCACTTTGCCTCAAATTTCTGGTTGGTACGTAAAATTTTATTTTGGCGAGAATTTCAGGGTTGTCAATGCAATTATTAATAATTTTTTTTAATATTACAAGTTCAGAGATGATCCGCTTATCTGACAGCGTTATTGTTAAGTTGTTTCATCAAAAGGACATAGTTTATATTTTGAATTGGAATATTCAGTTTAAAGTTAATAAATCTTAAAAATATGTGCTGTACCCTTTCTATATTGTCAGAAAGCGTTTTATACAATGGGGATCAAATAGGCGAATTATACTCTACCTGGTTTCTTACTAAAGAAGTGTACAATGTTTTCAAACATTCAAGTGACTTGAAACCACTCGCTGTTCTGCATATGAAACCAAGCATTTTTGTAGCTTTCTTTGTTATATCATTTACATGCAGAGTAAATGTTAACTTTTTATCAAATATAACCCCCAAGTCGCTGATCTGAGCGACTGATGTCAATAGTACATTATTTAAAGAGTATTCATAAGTAACATGACTTTGGATTTTACGAAAACGAATAACTTGGCACTTTTGAATATTAAGAAATAATTAGTTGATCACACACCAATTATACAATTTAAAATTTATCAAAATTAGATTGCAAAATATGGTAATCCTCTATATTACGTATCATTCTATATATTTTCGAATCATCAGCGAAGAGCAGAACTTGTACATCTTTAAATACACCAACAATTTCATTTATAAATAATAAAAACAGAGTTGGTCCGAGGTGAGATCCTTGGGAAACTTCACATATGGATTCGAAGATGTAAGATTCTACAGAATTTATTTTAACACAAAGCTTTCTTTTACTAAGATAACTGTTGATCCAGATCAATAAGGTTCCTTTAATGCCCAAAAGACTTAGTTTATACACAAGAATATGTCTCCTAACTATATCAAAAGCTTTGGAAAAATCAGTGTATATCGAATCCAGCCGATGCTTGTGGATAAGGGAATCAGTTACATAATTTTCATAAATGATTAAGTTACTGAAAGTGTTTCTATCTGTGATAAAGCCGTGCTGATTGGGAACGATTATATTATTGATTTGTTTTGTAATGACATCTAGTAAATTATTATGTAAATTATTTTTACTATTCCTAACTGATAAAATAATAAATGATGGCCTTTATATAAAAAAATGAATCTTATGCTTTTTACATTACATAATTATTTGTTTTATGTAACTTTTTTGCAAAAAATAATAATAAATATTGAAAATGACCGATATTTTATTTATCTTGCCAATATATTCAGATATATATATTTTTTTTATAGTGAAAACCTCACAAGAGTCCCAACTGCTCCCGTCTGGAGCCAGTGAGACTATGGCATCCCCAATTGGGGGATGATGTGAGGCTGAAGGTAAGTGGGGAAGGGAAAGAGGAAGGTGGGGAAGTACCTGGCTATTCAGATCTAGTCACTAAACACGGCTAAAGCCATTTGGAGCAACGTTTCAATTCTGAATGGTGGTCTTACACCAGGGCGATACTGGTAGTATCTTCCACTCTGGAACGTCCCGCAAATATACCATATGTTATTTTAATTAATTAATTGTGAAATAACACAAATTAATCAAATAAAATTTATTTGCGCACGCCGGGTTCGAACCCGCGACCTTCGGAATGGCAGTCCAATGCGTTACCACTGGACTATGCCGGCCGTCAGATATAATTATGATCAGATATTATGAAAATAAATACCGTATTGTTTTGACATCTGTCAATGAAGAACACGTCGGTTACGAGTCATAAGGTAATGTCTACCGTCTAGCAGTGTAGTTGATAGTATCGATAATTTATCAAACAAGTTTGATAGAAATCTGATAATCTCATCTAAATCTCATAAAATCATGAGCTCCTTCTGCAATTCTTCTATCGAAATTTACCTAAAAAATGCATACTCAACTTAATAAACTTTATTTGAAAGACGCTCATTATTAAGCGTTTCGTGTTCAAACCTTACTCATGGGTACCATCTAGTGGATTTCATCGCTGCTGACTTCGAACTGAGTTGACCACTAGACCATCGCACGTCGCCGCGTGTTCCCCGTTCCAACTTACTTCATACCTCTCCGCCCCGAAATATTATTTCGGTCTTTGCAAATACCCCCTTAAACTGAATAAACTGTCCTCTATGTATGTGAAATTGTTATGTATAATTTATTTTTATTTTATTTTATTTATTTATTTGTTTGTTCACGCCTTGACGGCTTTTACATGCAAGGTAAATTATACAGGAGCATTATAACAGGTATATAGCATCATAAGAAGTATAACATAGTATTTATGATAATAAGCTGAGCATGAAAGACAAGTTGGCACAACACAGGTAAGTATTAGTATACGATAAGTAAATTGTATATTGTATAGAGGAGTTCAACCAGCAAATACTTATTTGGGCTCAGGCTACAGTACATTCAGCAATTATAATTGTCACAATATTACACAAAACATAATTACAAACAAACTCGAAACATACCTGTTGGCAGTGGTGCAAAACATTTTCTAGCGATTTATAAAAGTAAGTAATATTCTTGTAATTTAAAATATATATATATATATATATTTTTTTTTTTGCTATTATAAATGTACGTAAGTTTTTTTATTATTATGACAAAAATAAAAGGTACACAACAATTACAAACAAAAAGAAGTAGGTATTATGAAAGTAGTTACAGAGTATTAAGTTTATTATTATTAACAATCAACAGGATTTTTGCTTAATATCTGCATACATATACGCTTTTTAAAGGAGGCGATGTTTTTATTAAAAAATATATCAACAGAGCATGTTTCATTCCCCACACGATGCAATCTCTGAAGACAAGAGTTGATCATAAAATTAGTGCGAGAAGCAACTATATTGAATGGAGCATGAAGTCTAGTGTTGTACTTATTGGGAACTTGATAATTTATCATATTCACTAGTTCGGGGCTGTCCAAATAACCGTTGATAATTTTAAATAATAATAAAGCATCACAGATTTTTCTTCGCTGTGATAATTCAGGTAGTTTAAGCAAGTGCATTAAATAATTATAATTTAAATTTTCTAATGGAATATGTAATTTGTAATTTATATGCCTTAAAAATATGTGTTGTATTCTTTCAATTTTGTGTGAGTGTACATTGTATAGAGGCGACCAGAGAGAGGAATTATACTCAAGAATGCTTCTGACAAGTGTAATGTACAATGTTTTGAGTGTATTAGTATACATTAGATCTTTGGACGTTCTTAATACAAATCCGAGACATTTAAGTGCTTTATTCGTGATTGCATCGATGTGGGGGACGAATGTCATCTTGTTATCAAAGACGACACCCAGATCTTTTATTAATGTTACTGTAGAAAGATTTACATTGTTAATATGATATTGAAAGAGTATTGGATTTTTATTTCGAGAAAAACTTATAGAATGACATTTATTAATGTTTAAAAATAAATCATTTATGTTACACCAGTTATATAATCGATCCAAGTTTTTTTGCAATACAAGACAGTCCATTAAATTTCTTATAATAGTGTAAATTTTCAGGTCATCAGCAAACAATAGGAAATGGATACCTTCAAATATTGTAACAATGTCATTGATAAATAACAAAAAAAGAATCGGACCTAGATGAGAACCTTGAGGCACCCCACTTGAAGCTTCAATTTCATGTGAAATATGGTTAGATAGTTTAACGTACAGTTTTCTAGATGTCAAATAGGTCTCAAGCCATTTTAGTAGATTTCCTTTTATCCCATATACTTCTAGTTTGTTTAATAAGATTTTTATAGAAACTTTATCGAACGCTCTGCTGAAATCTGTGTAAACTGCATCCGTTTGCAATTTTGAATTTAGATTATCAGATATATATTTTTCGTATATAATTAAATTTGTAAGTGTAGATCTACCGGATATAAATCCATGTTGGTGAGGGGAAATGATTTTACGAGCCTGCAACATAAATTTTGATAGAAATACGGATTCAAACAATTTAGGTATTACTGATTGTATGCAAATAGGTCTGTAATTAGAAGCATCCGTTTTGTCGCCTTTTTTATAGATGGGACTAAGGAAACTGGTCTTCCATTTTTGTGGGAAAAGGCCAGATGCTAATGATAGATTAAATATTTTGGTTAGGTGACCTTTTAAGTTAGATACACAGTTTTTTAAATAAATTGCGGGTATGGTGTCCGGGCCAGCGGATTTCTGAGTATCTAATAATGTAATTTTACGCTGAACATCGATTTCATCAATAACAAGGTCGTTAAAATCAATAGAAATATTGGAGTTGAATTGAGGTAACTGGTTATTGGATGAGTTTGCTTCATATACTTCGCCAAAGCATTCGGCAAATAAGTCAGTAATTCCTTGAGGTGTATCAGCAATTTTACCATTGTAGTATATGATAGACGGAATACCAGATTCATTACTATTAAGATTGTTTGCGAATTTGAATAAATTTTGAGGTTTATTTTGTAACGATTGCTCAATATTTTCCAGGTATTCTTTGTAGCAGGAGATCGACATGTTTTTCACCCTGTTGCGTAATTTAGAAAAAAGTAGATAGTCATTTGGAGCTCGAGATATTTTGAATGTTTTATGTGCAAGTTTTTTTGCCTGGATAGTACAAATTAGCTCTTTTTTAAACCATTTGGGGTAATTAGATGTCCTATATTTTGTAATAGGGACGTAAAGTTCAATTGATTTCTTAATTATGCAGTAAAAAGATTCTTTTATATCATTAATATTATTACATTTACTAATGAAGTTCCAGTCTGATTTGGCGAGAAACTCGTTTATCTTGGGAAAATCAGCTTTATAAAAATTTAATTTCTCTTTATAAGACTCTAAATTTAAAATTTGTGTAGATATATGCTTAACAAAAAGTGGTGGGTGGTATTTATCAATTGTTGAAACGTTATCATTTGCATGTTTCACATTTATATTGTTGGAGTTGCTGAAAATTAAATCTAATAGATTATTATTACAGTTATATATAAAGTTCACTTGTCTAAGATTTAGGAAACACGACATTTCTATAAGTTCACGAGAACCATTATTGGACGTGGAATTTGTGCAGGTATTATTGTTGTCAATGTCCCATTGAACAGTGGGTTGATTAAAGTCACCTGTAAGAATAAATTTAGCGTCTGGGTATTTTCTTCGCAATATTTCTACATCTTGACAGTAACTAGTATAAAGCTGGTCATCAGATGAGGGTGGAATGTACGCACAACCAACTATTATTTTTTCACTTTTGTATGTCACTAAAACAAATAGTTGTTCCACGTTGATATTTGCACATTTGAGTTTTCTTGAGGTTAATTTAGTATTAATAGAAATTAGACAACCACCTCCCCTACCTTTGTTGCTAGTATTATTATCACGGTCCATTCGATAGGTGTTATGGGAGTGAAATCCTAACTCGCCATTTTTAATATCTGGGGTCAACCATGTCTCAGTGAAGCAGTAAACATCATATTCAAGGGTTGGTAGTTTAATTCTTAAATCATTTAGTTTAGTTTTCAGTCCTCTTACATTTTGGTAGTAAATATTGATAGATCGTAATGTGGATTTTTGGTTATGGGTCAGTTTTTTGGAGATAATTTGACAATTGTTGGGATGTTGTTAATATATTTAATTGTGATATCTTGCTCACCTGATGATTGCCTATTTTGGAGTTCCGTTCTTAAATCATTTAACTGAGTCCTTTGCGCAAATGATAGATCCGGGTACATTCGGATGTTATTTTTTAGTGAGTGTTTTTTGCTGAGTAAGATTTTAGGCCATTTTGACTCGGGAAACTCAACTTTGATTCCCCTCGGTTTATTTATATCCTTTTTCCCTATTCTGTATATTTTGAGATCGAGAGAATTTGTAGAGTTGTCCAAGTCAGAAATAATTTTTTTAATGCTGGTGATATCATTATTCATATTCTCTGTTTGGGTTAATGCTTCACTTTCAGGTACATTACAAATTATTATATTTTTTTCTCTATAATTTTGTTCATTTATCTCGGCAATAATTTCACAAACGTTTTTTGTATGTAATTGTGAGGGAACAGTAGTGGTTGTCGTGGGAGGCATATTTTTATAAACAGACAATTCGCCTTCTAGACTGGCCATTCTCGCTGCCATTTGGCCGATGGAGCTAAGAATGTTATTTGTTTTAGGCATAATTTTTCCAATATGCTCCTTAGTAAATTTATTGTTCGGATCCATTACGATGTTGGTCAATGCATTAATGGCGTCTTTAGCCAGGGAAATGTATGCTTGCGCATCCATAATTACTTCTGGTATTTTGACAAAATAATTTAAATTAAATAAATTAATGGTTGGTTGGACTTCCCTGGTTACTGGCTTGCAGTCTGGTATGTCGTTCACTAAGTTGGTAGTGGTGGACGGACACTAGGCGTGTAGAGTGCAAGTTACCTGCGCCGATGGTGCACAACAATAATTTTAAATATGGATATGTGAAATTTGTTTGTCAAATTTAAGCGAGTTCACCGTTTGTTTTCTTGGTACTTAGACTGTGCTGCTATCGTGCAGTCACTAAAGATGCTAGTTGATTAGAAAAAAGCGCCAAAAACAGATTTTAATTGATGTTTATTGTTATTTTACTTTGGACGAAAAAAGTGCGTGCTCACTGTGTTCACGTATTTTGTATCATATAATGAAAGAAATGTATAAAATGTATGTCTGAACCTCTATGTAAACAATAAATGAAACGTCGGAGCTTGGCTAGGGGACACGGGCAGAGAAGTATACTATGAGAGCTGGCAAAATCATATTCATATTTAATTCGGGCACGATTGTTAGAACCGTGCCAAAACGTAGTGGGAAGCCTTGCCGTACGCCATGCGCCGGCATAGCGTCACAAATGACCACGGCCCGAAATTACCGGCCGAGGGGCGGTAGCCAACCCGGCGGCGGGCCGCGGGCACGTAACAAACACGGGCCTCGATTCCAGGAATCAAAGAGAAAGCGGGCCCGTGTGAACGTCGCTCGGTCAGCGAAGGCCGCCGGGGTCCTATAAAACGGGCAACAGCCCCTTGGAAAGACAGTTAGCCATCACAGCCAAGAAATCAGCAACGTTCTTGGCCTTACCTATCCCGTCATTTCAGTCCACCGCATGCGGACTGGCCCCTCCCGCAGGGAATTACCTCTCATGCTGGTCAACCTGACCAAAACCGAAGCGGCGAAAAAGATTTTCACCGAGCTCACTTCCATCCTCCACCTTAAAATTTCCGTTGAACCCCAACGCAGACGCCTCTCAGTTAGCCAATGTCACCGATGCCAAGCCTTTGGCCACTCCCAATCCTGCTGTAACGCCACTCCCCGTTGCGTCAAATGCGGCGACCACCACCCAACCAGCTCATGCACAAAAACCCCCGATACACCAGCTAAATGTGCTCTCTGCACCGGCCCCCATCCGGCCAATTACCAAGGATGCCCCGAACGCCCCTCCCCCCGCTTCTCAAACAGATTTCGCTTCGCATTTCCCTCCAACCTACGCCTCCTCATGCATACACCGATCTCAAAGCCCAACTCCTGGCCCCACCCTTCCTTTACCAACTTCAACACTGCGCCCACCCCCCCACTCTCGCAACAAAACCACATCGATCAGACTCCCATCACCCAAAACGACATACAAACAACAGATACCCCGCTGGCCCCCACAAATACCCCGATCCTACGTGTCCTCTCCACCCCTCCCCCACTCTCCCAAGACTCTCTCACCTCTCCCCCTTCACCCAACCTCCCAACTTTAACCCCCCATATCATCAAGGCCCTGACAAACGCCGCCGCTCAACTAAGATCCGCGCTAGAAATGAACAGCCGACTCCTCACCAACGTCGAAACACTCCTCAACTCCATCCACAACCAATAATATCCCCAAACAACACCCATCCTCCCCTCAACAACCACTTTAAATCTTACGCAAATTACCCCCCCCATATTGCAGCCACGTATATTGCAAAAAAAAAATTTTTTTCCAAAAAAACCTAAAAACCTAAATCTATTTTTCCTAGAACCAAAACTTAAAATCATGATGAAAGAGAAAGGGGCCTTTTTGGCCCGGAGCTCTATATGCCATTTATTCAAAAGTCAGTTAGCCAGCAACCTCCACCAGCTCAACACCTCTCTCTCTGCTCTGCCCTCTACCTCGCTCCGACTTCTGCTTCTACTCGCCTTCTTTCACTCTGACCCCCGCCTCACCCTGGACCACGGACTTGCCTACCCCTTCGGACCAGACTCGGAATCAGCTCAAGAACAAGAAAACAGCATTCGGACCAGCTCTACAGCGGCTTCAGAGACGGCCCCGTTCTACCCCTCCACGCCACTGAAGGACGACGCCTTCCGCCTCCACAGATTGGGATCACCGGCCCCTTACAGTCTTATGTGTCACCATTACGTCTGATACATAAGTGGTCCTTCGAGCCGGATCTTTCTGTGGAAATCATGTCACCTTCACTGCGCTCTGGGAAGAACAGCGCTGACGGGGATTCATCGCAGGGAAGCGATGATCCCACACCAACCGGGGTGGCCACAGCCGCGCCCCCCGGACTCCGGCCAACCGCCCCCCTGGCCCCCTCTGATCCCCGAGCGGACCTACTGCCTGGTCCCTCTGGCGCATCACCACCACAGACGCCCCCTGCCGTGGCCGACGTCTCGTCAAGAAGCGAGGCTTCCAGCGAGGACACGCTCCGGCAGGCGCAGCTCGAGCTAAGAGCTGAGAGGCGGCGCACCCAGAAGCTGCAGGACGACCACGCCCGACAGATTGCAGAACTTGTCGCCACGCTGAAGGGCCTCACGCGGACCGCTTCACCTGCAGCCTGGCAACCGGACGGAGCCTATCCCGGAAGCCAGCCACCTAGCGGCCCCGGGCAAAGCTGGGGCTACGCACCCGAGGCGCACACCACTGGCCCACGGGTGAGCCTTCCACAGACTGCGGCGCCCCCGAGCGGCCCCAGTCATAGCCTTGCTTACACAGTGGGAGGAGATCCCACTGTTCCGCAAGCTACAGCTCCACGGGCGGAGTACCAACCGACGCCGACGCCGGCGCCCTCGGGCGTACCTACGCAGAGGTACGCAGCGGAGACGCACGCCACAGCTCCACGGGCGGAGTACCCACCGACGGCGGCGCCATCTAGCGGCTTTGGGCGGAACCTGGGCTACGCAGCGGAGACACACACCACTGCGCCGCGGCTGGGTTACCAACCGACGCCGACGCCAGCGCCCCCGGGCGTACCTAGTCAGGGGTACGCAGCGGAGGCGCAAACCACTGGCCCACGGATGGGCCTGCCACAGACTGCGGCGCCCTCTAGCGGCTCCAGTCACAGCCTTACGTACACAGTGGGGGGAGAGCCCACTGTGCCGCCAACTACAGCCCAGCCTAGCGATGTTTTTGGGAGCTCGCGCCGCGCCGAGAGGGCTCACACCGGGACGGAGAGAAACCATGCTGCGGATCCACTCACGGACGGCGCTTCCCCAGGCGCCGCGACGCTGCGAGGTGGACCAGAGCCGCAGTACGGCTATCCCGGTGTGACCCGCGGGCCCGCCCAGTTCCCAGCATTTGCCCCGAGCGGAAACTCGCCATCGCAGCCCCCCGCTGACGGATACGGGGCCTGCAACCGAACGGATGAGGCAGCGAGGCAGACACGAGACTGGGTGCATCAAGGGAGTGTCCCTCTCGCCCAGGTGACGGTCATGTTCGCTGACGCCCTCCGGCAGTCTCAGGCCGGTGGCACACCTCGCTACCATCCCGAAGATGAGCGGATGGCATCCCTCATCGCCCGGCAGTCCAGCGCAAAGGACTTGCCGCCCTACGCTGGCGACGCCATAGAGTGGCAAGCCTGGAAGGCGCAATTCCTCCAGTCGACGGCCACCTGCGGGATGACGGCGGCCGAGAACCTGATGCGGCTGCAGCGTGCCCTGAAGGGAAAGGCACGAGAAGCCGTCAGCCCTCTCCTCCTGGACCCGGCGCAGGTGCCGGAAATTATGGATGTACTGGAGCACCGCTTTGGCGGCGCGCACTCTGTCGCGGCGGTCATGTTCGACCGGATAAAGCGGCTGACCCGACTACAAGAGGACGCATCGACCGAGGCTCTGGTGGAGTTCTCGGGCACGGTGCAGAACATTGTGGCTTCGCTGGGGAATCTGCGGGGTGATTACCTCTCCAACCCGGCCCTCCTCAGCGAAATCGCCTCGAAGATGCCGTTAGCCCTACGCCTCTTGTGGCTGGGTAAGGTGGCCGACCAGACGCACGCGGCCACCGTGGTGCAGCTTGCCGCGTTCCTGAAGCGGCTGACCAACGCGGTGCCGCGGTCGGGCCTCACCGACAATGGCCGAGCAGCGCGGCCGAGCAGCTCGGCCGAACAACAGCGGGCCGCCCGCCCGTATCGTGAAAACGTGTACGTGACCGACGAGCGCCCGGAACCCCGCTGTGAAGTTTGGTGCACACTGTGCAAAGACGATTCGCACAAACTCTACAAGTGTCCCCGATTCGCCGAAGAGACAATCAGTGCGCGTTGGGAGCTTGTAAAAAGTGCACGGTTGTGTTTTAAGTGTCTGGACGGTGTGCACCAGACGAAACGGTGCGAGTACCGGACCAACTGCGGAGTGGGGACGTGCCGGGCCCCGCATCATCGCTTGCTGCACGATGACGCATACACTCGTGACCGCGAGACGCACACAGTCACGAACACGTGGGAAAGTGAGGGACAAGTGCTAATGAAAGTGATTCCCGTGACATTGTGCGGCCCCGGGGGCCATGCGACCGTGCACGCGCTGCTTGACGAGGGCTCTGCAATAACCCTAGTCGAGGCAGATGTTGCAGACATCATCGGAGCCGCGGGTCCGGTACGCGGCCTGCGAATTCGGGGCGCTAATGGGATGAGCTCATCCGATGCTACGTCCCGGCGGGTGAGACTGTCGGTGCGCGGCGACGGAGACGCGTTTACGGTGACGGCACACACCGTAACGGACCTAGACCTCCCGCGGCAAACAGTGGCCGGCCACCGGCAAGTGAAACCACGGCTGCTGATCGGCCAAGATAACGGGCCGCTTATCGTGTCGCGGGAGGTGCGGAAGGAAGAGAGCGGCCAAATGACGTCCCGGACAGCCCTCGGTTGGATCACGCATGGGAGCACCCGGCGCGACGCCGACGCCGGGACAACGCTGAGGATGGCTGGTCCGAACACCGTCCTCGCCGCCGACGCCCTGGACCATGCCGCCGGGGACCATGCCGCCGGGGAACATGCCGCCGGGGACCATGCCGCCGGGGACCATGCCGCCGGGGACCATGCCGCCGGGGACCATACCGCCGGGGACCATGCCACCGGCAACAATGCCGCCGGGGACCATGTCGCAGCACGCCGCTTGCGAAGAGTGTAGCCGAGCTCCACGGGGGGAGTGTAACGGACGTACTGCTCCGATATCAGCCGACGTCACCCCATATTAAAATCTGCCATTTGCCTTAACTTTGCCTGTCCTTAAACTGAATAAACTGTCCTCTATGTATGTGAAATTGTTATGTATAATGAAAGAAATGTATAAAATGTATGTCTGAACCTCTATGTAAACAATAAATGAAACGTCGGAGCTTGGCTAGGGGACACGGGCAGAGAAGTATACTATGAGAGCTGGCAAAATCATATTCATATTTAATTCGGGCACGATTGTTAGAACCGTGCCAAAACGTAGTGGGAAGCCTTGCCGTACGCCATGCGCCGGCATAGCGTCACAAATGACCACGGCCCGAAATTACCGGCCGAGGGGCGGTAGCCAACCCGGCGGCGGGCCGCGGGCACGTAACAAACACGGGCCTCGATTCCAGGAATCAAAGAGAAAGCGGGCCCGTGTGAACGTCGCTCGGTCAGCGAAGGCCGCCGGGGTCCTATAAAACGGGCAACAGCCCCTTGGAAAGACAGTTAGCCAGCAACCTCCACCAGCTCAACACCTCTCTCTCTGCTCTGCCCTCTACCTCGCTCCGACTTCTGCTTCTACTCGCCTTCTTTCACTCTGACCCCCGCCTCACCCTGGACCACGGACTTGCCTACCCCTTCGGACCAGACTCGGAATCAGCTCAAGAACAAGAAAACAGCATTCGGACCAGCTCTACAGCGGCTTCAGAGACGGCCCCGTTCTACCCCTCCACGCCACTGAAGGACGACGCCTTCCGCCTCCACAGATTGGGATCACCGGCCCCTTACAGTCTTATGTGTCACCATTACGTCTGATACAATATATATATGAGAGAGAGAGAAAATAAATATAAAATAATATATTACCGGTAACATGCATAGTAAGAATTATAGTGTATTTTATACAATGTACAAAAAACTTTTTTAATAGCCTTAACCACAAAAAAAGCCAAAGTTTTGGCACTTTTCGAGGATATTATGCTAAAAACATGAAAAAAGTATTTTTAACCAAGACATTTAGATAATTTTATATCGAATTTTTATCAACTTCTTTATATCTATCTTAGACTGTGTTTTTTTCTTAGTTTATGTACTTCATTCTACTTTTTTGTATATCTAAGTTAATATTGTAAAATATATTCTTTCCCGAGTACGAAAAAAACATTGAAATAAATTTTCAAATTACATTCATGATTTACAAATAAACTTTTTTCCATTTCTATCGCACTAAATATATAATCAAAAAATATTTGTCGTAACTTAATTTTACGTTT
Organism: Hesperophylax magnus; assembly: GCA_026573805.1. Taxonomy (NCBI): domain Eukaryota; kingdom Metazoa; phylum Arthropoda; class Insecta; order Trichoptera; family Limnephilidae; genus Hesperophylax; species Hesperophylax magnus. The sequence goes on from JAIUSX010000107.1 coordinate 512,599, forward strand.
TCCCTTTTTTCACACCCATTGCTTTCTGGTAATATTATATTTAAAAAAAAAAACAGTTATTGTCATTACACAAACCATAAAATCAAATTTATGAACCAAAAATCTTTTCCAAGTCAAAACACGATTAGATTCTATGTGACTTTGAGTAAAAAACTGAGACGTCAAAAAAGGTCCAGGGCGTAAAAGATGTGACTGTATATCCATTATTTTGCTAGTATGATTTTTATTCTGTCAAGTTGTATCCATTATTTAGTAAATAAATATAAATTTTATAAAGCACGTGTATTTTTATTTCGTTTTTTATCAAAACCGTGCCAATCATCCCCCTATCTACTCAAAAGACGCGGTGTTGGTTTTGAAACCGCAGCTGTTCTAGCGGCCGACCGATTCATTTACAAGTAGCAATAATACCTAACTGTACTGAAGTCGAGATTTGATACCGTCCCCTTAACCAAACAACTGTCCATTACTCTTTAATTTACTTCCTTTTCTTCAATTCTTTCACCTAGAAACAATGGTTAAGAGCTCTTTTAAAGGGTAAAAGTCAAATGCATTTTAGACGAGTACAGCTAAATGTTAAATATTGTCAAGTCAAATATTAGGGTGCGTATAAACAGGACGAATTTTGCGCGAGCTGAGCCACGAATTACGGAAAGTGAACAAAGCAACCGCCGGCAGTTCCATTCCCATAATTCGCGGGTCGGCCCGTCTAAATTTTGTCCTGTTTGTAAGTAGCATTATGATGTTTAACAAGCTAATGAAATAGTGACAGATAAAAATTATATTATGCTTATTAGACTGTTTGATCTGGCTGTTCTTTTACAAATGACAAATGTTGACAGCGGTAAGTATCACATTATAGACAATATCGATAATGGCAGCGCAGACAAATTGTTTTACTTGATTTTTTAAAAAACGACAAACGTTCTCGAGTTTCGACTAACTTGACAAGTTGAAGGAATTCGAAAAGCTCCTACTAACATGATTACAAGCGAAAGATGTTGCTTTGAAATAATGGAGGACTTATCTAGCAGAGGAAATGAACCACGAAATGGTCAGTGTAGAGTCATCAACTCAAACAGTGATAGATAATCTTAATAACAAACACTATGCAGGTGCAGCATCTCCAGAAGTTGGTTGGCTGTTTGACTGGTCGGAGTGATGCTGGGCAGATGGCCGCAGGGGAGATGAGATTGTGCAACTTGTTTATTGCGACATGAACACCTGAGCTCTCCCTAGCCACCTAGCCATCCCGGAATCTGTTTAATAACCAAAAACGGGAAGTCTTTCAACTTTATTGTTCCTGGTGTGGGGGGCGTTTAATCAAATTAAACTGTTATGCTTGCTACTTTTTACTTTGTTTTGTTGTCTTCATCCGTCTGTCAGTATTTTGTCAGGTTCCGATTTCGGTTCAAGATGGTAGCCGTTTTGGTTACTACAAACTTTATCCCACCAGATTTTGCGTGATCGTGGTTCATTGTACGAGCTGTCAAATCTGAATAATCAATATTATTATATTTACCGGTCTGAATAAAGCTTGAAAAAAAATTTATTATTTAGGTGGGGACATTTCTTACATTTGACATTGACATTTCTACATATTCACAAATCTTAAGATTTTCGGGGATATTTTTTATAAAATGAGAGAAAATAAGAAACATGGACGCGAGGTTTACTACCCTTCACAGAACTACTAGTTATTTGTGGACAACTCAGTTAACTGTATTGATTTTTTATAATTTTTGTAATAATACCGTTCGGAAAATTCATTTTATTTATGGTACTGATAAAACTTCTTTTAAACTTTATCGGCATTCGAACTTTGACAGTTGAAGAACTCTCTTGTCTTTTTTCCGTTCGAATACGAAAAAATCTAATTTTATTGCCTTTTGTAGGTTAAAACAATATTTTTTGTCCTGTTTGTGTGCCTTTATTACTGACCAAGTCCAGTAAATGTTATTTATGTTAATATACATTCCTTTTTGCCCCAATGGCTTTTACCATGGGGAAGAAACCACCAGATCCCGTCCCCTCTAACCCTGACCCTGTTAATTTTTAAAATGACATTGCTAGCGAGGTAGAAATAATGACGGATTCCTCTACTCCCAAAAAAAGAAGAGTTAGCGTATTTCCGAAAAGGGAATTTTCTCAGGTTACAGTTCCTGTAGAGACTGTCGCTCCTCCATTTGCTTCACTGTACCCGACTTTAGAAAAAGCCCCCTTCATCGTGTATGTGCAAAACAACACACAAGGATACTCACTGCATCCCCTTGATTTCTTGAACTTATTATCCCAGCATCTTCGGGGAAAGTTTTAAAGACTAGGCGGTTGAATTATAAAGATAGGACTTCCAATTCTATAGTTTGGAAACCCTCCTAAACTGTAGTTCTTACATTTGAAGGCCAATCTCTTCCCTCTCATGTGTACCTTTTCCACAACTCTCTCCCAGTGGAAATTTATTCATATCCGACAATTCAGTGCTTTAACTGTTGTCTGTTCGGCCATTCCAAGCAATCATGTCGTGCTTCTCCTCGCTGCTTTAAATGTGCAAAAAGTCATTTAGCAGACCAATGCCCCTCCCCTTCCAATCCCTCTACTTGCATCAACTGCTCAGGCTCTCACACAGCCATAAATCCATCTTCCCCGAACTTTCACGCCAAAAAACATTAAAAGTTATTTGTCTTCCAATAGCGTATATATAGCTCCTTCTAAAAAATCTTTTGCTGAAGTCGCCTCTCAACCCCAGTTATCTCAAAATATTATTCCTCCAAACTCGTCATACAGGAAGACTGTAATGATAAAATCTGCTTCTCGTCGTCTTAAAACCCCCGGATATGATCATCTTGGCCATAACTCCCAGCTCTTATTCCCAAATGGTAACATCAGCTCCCTATTTCCACAAAATACCGTCTTTCCTAACAGCAAAACTTTGAACTGCAATTCCGTTATCCCTGATTCAAATGGCAATTCTTTAAACAACATAATTTCTAATGACAATTCTAATATTATTCAAACTCTCACCATGTTACTTATCTCTATAATTAATAACAATAATTCCCTACCGCCCAACGCTGCCTCTTTACTCTACTCCTTAAATTCTCTTATTTCCAATGGCTGCCCTGACAGCAGGGATTCTTCAGTGGAATAGTAGAAGCGTCTTCACCAATAAGGCTGACCTCATCCGCCTTCTACAATTACACACAAGTTCTATTGCTGTCATCTCTGATACTTGGTTTAAACCGTGTCAGCTCTTCAAGGTGAGTTGCTACCAATGTCTGTGGGACGACCGCATTGATAGGAAGGGTGGTGCAGCCCTTCTAATCAAAAACTCCCTGTCCTTGACCACTTCCTATGGGCTCAGTAATTGGGGAAAGCGACCACCACAAACAGGTAAGGAACCTGTCAAGGATTCCACCTTGTGACCTCGCCCAGGAGGATAGCTTCACTCGAGTCACTAGACAAGAATAAGATGTAATAATTAAGGGTTTGGGTCCTAAGAAGGCACCAGGGCATGACAGGCTCAACGGTGCGATAGTGAAGCAAGTTTGGATCTACGCTAGGGAGGAACTCTTCCAAGTGATGGACACGTCCATGAGAAGAGGGGTTTTTCCCTCGGAATGGAAGAGAGGCGTGCTCAGGATTATCCCTAAGGGAAACGATAAACCGATGAATGACATCAAAGCCTACCGCCCTATTACTCTCCTACCAATAATGGGTAAGATTCTGGAAAAACTAATCAAAACACGACTACGGCAGACTCTTTCGGCTCCTACTGACAGGCAATTTGGATTCGTCCCCGGGAAATCCACCGAGCACGCTTTATTGTTTGCGCTCGATTGGGTGAAGGTTTGTCCGAAGAGGTATGTTGTGGGAATATTCCTCGATATTACTGGTGCCTTCGATCATGCATGGTGGCCGTTGATACTCACCAAGGTCAAAAACAGGGGCTGCTCCAAACAACTCTTTAAGATGATCGACAACTATCTCTCAGAGCGATCTATCATCATATCTTTTGGAGACACCACCATAGAACGTGAAGTGGACATGGGTTGCCCACAAGGTTCCAACTTGGCCCCGGATCTGTGAAATATTGACTTTGATGACTCCTCCAGGTTACCCTTGCCTGAAGGAAGTGTCACGGTGGACTATGCTGATGACAAATTGTTCTTGGTTTCGGGGAACAGCAGAAAGGAAGTCGAGAGCAAAGCTGAAGAGGGTTTGAATCTAATACTTGAATGGGGAAAGAGAAACCGCATGACCTTCGCTCCCCACAAAACCATGGGTCTCCTGATGAAAGGCTTCCTAAGCAGAGCAAGGAACCCGACCATCAAAATGGGGGATACCTCTATCAGATTTGTTGAAAATGCAAAATACTTAGGCGTTACTTTGGATCGATCGTCCTCCTTCCTGTCACACGTTAAAACAGTGTCCAGCAAGACACAAGCGCTATTCCTTAAGTTGAGGAGAATCTCCACGGCGGTTTGGGGATTGCGTTCTCCGGCGCTCCGGACCCTATACAGGGGGGTGTATGTTGCGCAAGTTTCATATGCGGCCTCTGTGTGGGAACACCGACTGGAGAACGCACTTATACTCTCAGCTCTCAAACGGGGTCAGCGAACCCCCTTGCTGGCTCTTTCCGGCGCGTATAGAACAGTTGCTTCGGACGCTTTGCCAGTTTTGGCCAGCATCTTGCCTATCGATCTGGAAATCAGGGAAGTGCTCACCAAGCAGAGACTCACCAGAGGACGCCCAGCCACACACCTAGGAGTCACTCTGACTCCGGGTGGCGCGGGGACTCTCCTTGGGCTGCTTAGGAGAATGAGAGAACTGTCACTCAATGAGTGGCAGATCAGGTGGGATAGTTCGAGAACTGGGAGATGGACTCACTCCTTCTTCCCGTCAGTTAAAGCCAGAATGGAAGGGGCTCATCTCACACAGGATCACTACGTTACACAGCTGCTTTCTGGACATGGGGAATTCAGGGGGAGACTTCACGCCCTCTCACTGGCCCCCCATCCCAGTTGCGCCTGCGGTGACTTAAACCAGACAGCCGAGCATATTCTGTGGCACTGCGAGATCATGAAGGATGCACGTGATGAACTAACGGCCGGTTTGATTGTCGATAACAGACCAGTGGTTAACGCTGATCTAGTCGCTAACAGAGTTAATTTCGAATGTCTGAGGAAGTTTACAAGGATTTGGGTTGAGAGATGGCCTGTGCTTAGAGTTGCCGACTAGTTTAACATAAAATTTTAGTCCCCGGGTGTATTTGTTCCTGAACATCCACGGTTTAACTCTAATTGCTATTTTACTCCTCTGCCTTATTTGTACCACGCTCTAATAATCGCTTTTGATTCTTCTTTCTTAATATGTTTTTGCCTTTCATCTCAATATGTATGTTCTTCAGCTCCTTATTCCTTTTTTTGTTTCTTCTTTCCTTTTTGTTTCTTTTGTTTTTTTTTTTTTCCTCTAGCTCTACCTCTTGTATTAATGGCTCCTGAGACTACAGATTTTTCTCTTCTTTTTTAACGATCATGCACATTTTTTTTTTTTTTTTTTTTCAGGTGTTTAATTATTGCATCACAATAAATTTTCTGCTTTCACCCTTTTAGGCCAGAACTGAACTCCGTGTCTGTAATGTATCGTCCTAATCCCCAAAAGGGGTTGGTCAAGACCTGTCCCCACATACGTTCAGGCGACAAACAGACAGGGGGGGCTGGCTCTCCTTGCCAGCGCCACCCCCTGGATTACGGGCGGAACTGAAGAAAGAGGGAACGAAGCCCCACGACCTTCCGTCCTGCCTCTGGAACTCGACGCTTTTCTCCTTGGGGTCTTGGGTTGTCCCCCTTTCCCGCTTACTGTCTTCAAGGCACCACCGAGTACCCAGCTTAAGGACGCGGTAAAAAGGCCTAGTAACTTCGATCGGATTTCCGCTCCGTGCCCCGGGGACAGCCTAGCACTGAGGGATGCAGCTTCTCCATTTACTGTCTCCCCAGCTTCAGACCATTTACATACATGTATATTTCTTTTGTTAATTTAGGAGACGCAGTGCCGGCCGAACATGTACATCACTTTTCAGTTACCTGTTTCACCAGCTCATCATTATATATTTAAAATTTTTACTATTATTCCCCTCTTGTATATGTTTGGCGCTTGCATACTGCCACCTAACCATGTATGCGGGGACATTGGAGGTCTAGAGTCCTTATTTATGAAATTGTAGAGTCATTTATACCAAAAAATTAGCTTCCTTGCGAGAGCCCCGAAGGGGTGACAATAAGTCACCTATACCGGGACGGGAAAGTGGTGGGTCCCTCCAATGTCCTTCACCACTATTTCCATTAAACCCCCAGATTCATCCTTTCAATTAGTGGCAGCTACTGTCTCTAATATTACATTTGTATCCCTCTACATTCCCCCTTCTACCCCATTTGACATTTCATTATGGATAAACATGTTTAGAAAAATATCTTCTCCCCTGGTCATTCTGGTGACTTCAATGCCCACTCCCCTCTCTGGAGTTCTTCATCAACGGATCCCTCAGGAATCAAAATAATTGACCCTATGGACTCCTTGAACATGTGCCTTCTAAATGACGGATCCCCAACAAGGTTAAGTCTACCTGGGCAGAGCCCTAGTGCGGTGGATATAACTCTTTGTTCCCCAAGTATATAACCACTAATTTCCTGGAGAACTTTATCAGACCCCTGCGGCAGTGACCACTATCTAATTATTCTAAATCTGGCTCAAGGGTTAAATACTAACCTCTTTAAAAGAAAGCCAAAATTTATCACAAAAAAAACCTACTGGTGCCATTTTAGAAAATCTGTCCAGGGTCACACCCTTTCCCTGCCTACCCCTTCTTTAGAAAACTGCACCTCCTCTTACAAATCTTGGTCTGATTCCATTCTTAAATCTGCAGACAAGTCTATTCCCAAATCATCCCCTGTAGGCACGAAGGCTGAAGGAGAGGAAAGCGTCCAATAAGACATACTGCCAACAGATGACAGTGGAAAATTTCTTGAAAGCCAAGAATGCCCAAGCTGTTGTTAAACGTACATTCCGTTTTAAAAAAAAAACAGCTGGCGTAATTTTTGCACTAATATATCCCCTGCTACTCCGGCTGGGGAGGTATGGTCCATGATTCGCAAGTTTAGGTCTTCCTTTCCCCTTCCGAAGTCATCTCACAATTCTGTATTTCGATTACTGACAAAATTAACAAAATTGCTCCCCCTTATGTACCTAATCTTAACGAAGTGCCTGTTTTATCTTACTTCCCAAATTCTTCTTCTTGGTTAGATGCTCTATTTTGCATAGACGAGTTAAAAAGAGCTACGGAAGACCTAAAAGACTCAACTCCGGGCAATGACGAAATCTTGAACATATTCATCTGCCACACTGATGACGATTCCCTTTCCTACTTTCTCTCTCTTATCAATATCTTCCTGGTATTATTCCCCCGGACTGGAAAATTCAAAAAATCATACCCATTTGCAAAAATACCAAAGATCCAAGTCTAGGCTCAAGTTACATACCGATTGCTCTCTCTTCAACACTTTGCAAAGTAGCTGAAAGAATGATTAAGAATAGATTAGACTGGTTTGTAGAGAAAATTCATATTCTTCTCCCTTCCTAGTTTGGATTTAGAAAGGGTAAAAGTACCCTTGACAACCTTTCCTCTCTTGTTACAGATGTCAAATTAGAGTTATCTAAAAACGAATATTGTATTGCAGTATTTTTAGACATCTGTGGAGCATACGACAATGTAAATATATCCATTCTTAAAGAAAAGTTACTGGCGATTGGTATTCCTCATAAATTGGTTCAATTCATTATCAATTTGCTCTCCGAGAGAACTGTTTTTGTAGATGGATCCGAATCCTCTCCCCACATAAGACAAATATTCAAAGGACTCCCGCAAGGGTCTGTCTTAAGCCCGATACTGTATAATATTTACAAATACGATCTGGAAAAATCTATTCATTTCATGTGCAACATACTCCAATATGCTGACGACTTAACGTTTTACAAAATATCCGCCAATCTTTTCATCGCAGCATCAGCAATTAACAATGCTCTTAGAAAACTCTTGGCGTGGTTAAATAGTAATGGTCTTGAACTTTCCCCTGCCAAAAGCAAAGTTGTCATCTTCACTCGTCGACGAAAGCTTCCGGACATTCAGGTGAGATTTGGCGATGAAGTCATCCCTACCTCTAAGGATGTTAAGTTCCTTGGAATGTTTATGGACTCCAAGCTTACTTGGAACTCTCATATCAATGACGTTGTTACAAAATGTGAAAGCAACATCAATCCCCTTAGATTTCAAGCCGGATTGTGGTGGGGATCCCACCCAGCATCTTTAAAACATCTATACAATGCCCTCATCCGAAGCCATCTCGATTACGGATCTTGTCTGTTTGATCCAATGTCCACTTCAAATTCACATAAATTAGATAAAATCCAGTCAAAATCTCTTCGCCTTGTCTTAAGAGCCATGAAATCTTCTCCAATCAATGCAATGCAAGTGGAATGTTGCGAACCTCCCTTACATATAAGAAGGCGATGCCTAGCAGAAAAATATATTTTCAAAATATGTTCAATAACATCCCATCCCTTAATTCCTGTACTTTAATCCTTAAAGTATGAGGTTAATTCAAATCACTTTTGGAAAAATCATTCCCCTCTCCTTTTTTATGATTGCTACAACTCTTTCCTGGATTTATCTACAAACACCTATCTCAATGAATCTCTTCCCTTATTCTCATGCCCCTATGAAAGGCTTACTTTCTATCCGAAGGACCATCAAGGAATAAGTAAAAAAAACATTAAAAACGCAACTCAATTAAATAATGCAGAATTTAACAAAATTATTGAAAACAACTGGCCAAATTACATAAAAATTTTCACAGATGTTTACAAACTCAGTCAGGACTCCCATTGCGGGGCCAGTGTCTATGTTCCTCACAGAAAATTGTGTTTCCCACACAAACTTCCCAAAGAATGCTCCATTTTCTCTGCTGAATGCATAGCCATCATAGAAGCTCTTCAACTCGTCAAATCATTAAATATTAAAAACGCACTCATCCTTTCAGACTCGCTTAGCTCACTACAAAAAATAAGAGCATCCCCACTCAATTCCAGTAGCGACTCTCTAATCTGCTCGATCGGGGACCTACTGCATTCCATGTCACTGATTCATGCATCAGTGGTCCTAGCCTGGATACCGGGACACCTCGGTATTACTGGAAATGATATGGCTGATTATATTGCTAAGGAAGCCACAGCCCATGGTCCGTTAAGTGATATCCCTATTCCGGTTAGAGACCATTTCCCTATTCTAAAAACTAAGTACCAACTCCAATGGTCTTCTGAATGGAAAAAATCCTCTCTGATAAAAGGTCACAAGTACTCATTAATTCAACCTTCTATTCTTGTTAAGCCCTGTTTTCACAAATACACTGCCATGCCTAAAAAATATATTTCTTCCATAACCCGAATGCGGCTGGGTCACACTTGTTGTCTTAGCCTTCTTGCCAGGTTCCACATAGTCAGTTCGCCGTACTGTGATTGTGGGCCAGAGGATACTCTGGACCATAATTTTTTTGAGTGTCCTGTCAATGACCATTTCCAAACTTCATGCATGAATTGGTAAAACTTGATATTAAATTGCCTATCAGTATTCCCTGCCTTCTTAGTCTAAACACTCCTGAAATTTACCATTTGTTGGCAAAATTTATTTATAAAAATGGCCTTCATATCGGACCATAATAATAAATATAAACCAAATTTCTTTCACTTTCATTTGTATACATTTGTTCAGGTTCCTATTTTCATCTATTTTCACTAATCCCAACTCTGCATATTTTGACTGAGTTAAATGCATTTGTATATTTTTCTTGATTATTTTATTGTATTTGTTTATATTTATTTCATAGTACTGTTTTTAAAAAAATAATGCTTCTTATTTTGGAAAAAATTGTTTTTAAATAACAAAAAACGCCCACTAATATTGTGCACAGGTTCCTTTTTTTATAATTTTGTAATTACCTATTATTACCAGCTCTGTATTGTTTTTGTTAAGTTATGTTTATGTTATACCTATGTTATGTTTACGTTCTGTTTATGGTAGGTTTGTGTTTATGATATGTTATGTTCATGTTATGTGTATATTATGTTATGATAAGTTTATGTTATGTTCGTGGTATGTTTGTGTTATGTTTATCTTTATGTTTTATAATCACATTTGTTTACTCCCATATGCTGTGTTTGTTTATAAGATTGCCAATTTCATATTTCTGTTTAAAAAAAAACGCTACTAATTTTAGAAAAATCTTTGGTTAAATAACGAAAAGTGCCCACTTATATTGTAGGTACACAGGTTCCTATTTTTATAATTTTGTGATAACCTACTATTACCAGCTCTGTACCGCTTATGAGAAGTATGTTATGTTATGTTTATGTTATTTTTGGTTTATTTATGTTACGCTATGTTATGTTTATGATGTGTAATCAATTATATTCTGTAATTCGTTGTATTTGTTATTAAGAAAAATGTTAATTGTATATGGCCAAGATCACCCTTAATGAGTGAAAGCCAAAATAAAGAATAATAAATTTAAAAAAAATTCTAATAGAAATCTGTTCTTTTAAATAACGAAAAACGCCCCCTATTATTTTACACTGGTTCCTATTTTTATAATTTTGTAATTACATATTTATTAACAGCTCTGTATTGTTTTTGTTTATATTTAATGTTATGTTAAGGTTAATCTTATGTTATGTTATGTTATGTTATTTTATTTTATTTATTATATTTATTATATTTGTTATGTTATTGTATGTTATGTTATGTTATGCAAAGTTTATGTTATGTAATGTTTATGTTATGTAATGTTTATGTTATGTAATGTTTATGTTATGTATTTTTATGTTTATAATCAAATTTATATACTCCATTAGCTATATTTATTTATAAGTTTATTTCATAGTTCTGTTTACAAAAAATAAAAAACGCTACTAATTTTGGAAAAATCTCTTTGATTAAAAAACGAAAAACGCCGACTATTATTATACACACGTTCCTATTTTTCTAATTTTCTAATTATTTACTGTTGCCAGCTCTGTACCGTTTATGTTAAGTATGTTACGTTATGTTTATGTTAGGTTTATTTATGTTACGTTATGTTATGTTTATGTTGAATAATCATCTGTATATTTATATTCTGTCATTTGCTGTATTTGTTTATAAGAAAAAAAATGTAAATTGTGTATGGCTAAGATCACCCCTAATGATTGTTTCAGTTTTTGGCTTTCGCCAAAATAAATAAATAATAATAAACTTCATCGGGCAATAAATTACATTCATTTTATGTTTATCAATGTCGCTTCAGGCAGCTGTTTTACTTTTTTCACGTAGGTCAGATGATTTTTGGAAAATAAAAAGAAAAGAAAAATGGAATAGTCTTGTTTTTTAAATAGAAAATTTTGATACTTGTTTACAGTCAGCCGATGACTTTTTTGCGTATTTTTTAACCTTCAAACCTAACATTGATCGAGAAAAATTGAACTTTAATGCATCTTTTACCATCTCCCACCACATAAATAGTTATTTCTTTTAGTAATTAAGTTGAAACCAAGTGCTGTTTATAATAAGTTAAGACGTGTCGATTAATTTTTAGTGCTTCCAAATTAGTGTAATAGATGATTGCCCAAATGTATTGATTTCAACTTGGAGTAATGTGTGTTTAGTTTTATTTAAAAATACAGTTTGATATTTGATTTTAGGTGATATATATATTTTTATTTTATGTGATTAATTTGTGATATTTTACAATTTATATATTTATACGTTCGGTACCGCCCCGGTGAAAGACCACCAGTCCTAATCGAAACGTTGCTTGAAATGGCTTTAGCCGTGTTTGGTAACCAGATCTGAAAAGCCAGGTACTTCTTCACCTTCCTCTACCCATCTCCTTCCTCTCCCAGTACCTTCAGTCTCACAACATACCCCGATTGGGGACCCCAACTGGCGGATGGGAACAATTTGGTCTTTTGTTCGGTAGGTATTTAGATAAAAAATAAATATAATTAAAAAATACTTTTTTTCTCAAATTTTCCAAATGCTCGTTTTCAACTCGTGCTTGAGTTGAGCATAAAGTTGTTTGTATAAAATATAATAGAGAATTTCTAGATACTGGAGTGATTTTTTGGCATATTTTGCCATATTGCAAAAACGAGAAATCGCTTGTCGTTATGTGGCATATTTATGGATCCTAAAAATATGGGATAAACGGTGAAATATAGGTGAATTTATTGGCTTTAAGGAGCATAAGCAGTTTCATATATTTTCATATTAATATTATTACGAATGGTATTTGTTAAATAATATGATAAATGTCCATATATGACGCCAAACACTCATTATAACATGAGGTATGTACTAGGTACTGCTTTCACAGGAATCAAACCAATGGCCTTAGAATCTATACGTAATCACTTAGAATTTTCTTAACGGTCAAATCGAATACAGAGAGACGAACAAGAAAAACGTTTGAAATCTTTCTTCTCCTATTCTCTCCTTCTAACGTAGATGAAAGAATGTCCCGAAAACACAATAACTTCCTTCAAGCACGGGTATTCACCTCAATTCTTTTACCAGAATAAAACCAAGAGTCATAAATCGTGACTATGAAACCTGCAGACGTTTGGATGGACCTTTAAATAACTTTACACGAAGCCTTGTATTGTTTTACCCATCCCAGCTAGACAAGTATAATATTAAATAAATATGCATCCAAAACTAGACGGGAGTGTCACTTGAGATTATATTAGTTTGCACGGCGCTGTGGGGCTGGAGAAATGGGACACGCGCGAGGCTTAGAGATGGGGGAATGCTACATCTAAGCGAAAAAAACTAACTTTCTAGAAACTAGAAGGACAGAGTGTCACAACAAAAGATAATACTCCAGACTTATAAATAAATTCAATTTTGATACGCTTTTTAAAGCGACGCGGCGTCGCGAGATACCAGAAGCTAGGGTTGTTTTAAATCCATTAGTGAGTACGTAGCTAAAATTGTTTAATGTCTGAAATAGCAAAAGTTCACGAACCGTATTCTCTGGCACCATAAATTTTAAACAAAATTTTCCTCCTGAAAATTCTAAATTCTAAGTCAATGCAACTATTTTCAGTCCGCAAAGCTATTTCCAGCATGAGTTTGAACTTTTAAATATCCATTTTCATATGATTGTCTGTCATCTTCAGACCAGTCTGGAGATGCTCGACATAAGGTGAAATCGGTCTGGTCATTAATAAAATCATTTAAGAAAGTTACAAAGGTGTTTAAATCGATAAAAAAGTTGTATTTAATGAAAAACGTATATATTTTCATTTCAAATGTTGGACACAGCGGGATTATTAAACTAGGTGGACTCTTTGTCTCTTAGAGAAAATACACACATTTTATAATCGTAGGCATAATAATGCGCAGCTGAATGTCAGTGCCGTGGAAACAGAAATATTTTTGTGACTAATTTTATTCGGAATTCTAATTTTCCAAGACTTGGAACGCAAATTATATTTGATCTCATTCTGGCCTCTTTTGCATTCATTTTCTAAAGGCTACTATTTATATCAGCGCTTGTTCCGTTATTTAACTTCGCCGAGTTCTGAAGGCGTTTTTATTCCAAACTCCAGCCGTCTCCTGACGTAAATCAACCCTTATGAGACAGCTGTACATACAACGACGTATTTTCTCACTCCAGAAAGACCAATATCGCGTATCAGCGTAATCATCCCGTAATAAGTTTTAAATTTATACAGCGCAGCAGTCGGGAGACATTTGAATTGATGGCTCTGAAATTTCAGTATTGTTAAACTGAAACTCTTCCGTAGATAAAGTTGTTAGTGTTTTCATGAATTCTCCTGAAATATCTTGACGCTTCGGAAATGGCACCCATTAAATGTTTAATTCCATTATTAGATGGAACTTTCTTGATTTAGTGTAACTGTATTATTTACGAGGTGATGAAATGTGGTTTGAGGTAAACAAGGTGATTTATTTATCAATGTTCCTTGACACTGTTTCAGGGCCATTTTAAGGTGCATCAGGCAATCAACATTAAAAATAGATTTTATAAAAATCAAATAATTCTGAAACATTATTCCGACACGAAACCAAATGCACATACCACTACAAAATTGTCGAAAATAACAATACGTCTCCATCATCATCATCAGCACTAAGTTAGTGTGTATAATGACTAATAACAATGGCAATATACATATCACGAACATTATTTTCACAAAAACAAGGACTGTACAGGCTACTCTGCGAGGAGTGAAAATAGTTTATGCAAAGTATGTTTTACTGAAGACTAGGAGAGAAAAGTCCACCAGGAAGACCGCAACAAAGATTTAAAAGAGCAGACCAGGGAACAAAAACAAAAAAATAGAAAGACAGGAAGGGGCATATACCCAACAATGGGTATAAAAGATGTTTTTTTTTTTAAATTAGAACATGAAATGGAAACACACTTATGTTTACAGCCGATTCAATCCTAAAGTGATGCCAAAGGACATCTCTGCTGAACGCCTAAATAATCAGACACAGCTCGACAATCCCCAGCGCACCCAGTTCACAGGGAACACTTTTGAGATGTTGACAGTAAACAGCCTTGGTCTGCGGTCCTATATTTAGCTGACTGTTTAATCCTGCATGCTTTCCAGAAAATGCCTGCCATTCCAGAAGGAACTTGTAAAAGGCGCAATCGTGTCGTAAAATGTGTCGACTAAATTCCGTTATAAGCAAATTGTCAGAAGCGAAAAACATATATGTAAATTAATTTTTCTCTTCTTACAACTTTCTACCATCCAGTACTAACATAATAATGCCTTTCTACTGCGCGCCCTTAACATTCACAAGGGCAACATAGGTAGCAACTTAACATTGAGAATAACGTTTCACATGAAATGAAGCGACAAACGGGGTGTATAATATAAGTTAGCACGAGTAAGAAAAAATATAATGGGATTGGTAAGAAAGGGGCAGAATGGCGTTTGTCTCTTAGACGAAATAACGGCGCTTTTGGTTTAATAACTCAATTTGTGCTTTTTCTATCTTAGTGTAGGCAAAATCGCAAAACTCGACACTCGAGTAGACTTATCCCTAGCGACCAATCCTTTGTTAGCGAGATTATATGAGATAGGGACATAATACAGAATAAAGCCGCTGCTCGAGTTGGAATGTATAGTCCATAAAAAGTAAACAAAAAGATACTCTCACCTTCAAACTAGGTTATTTGAGGTTATTCAACGAATTAATTATTATATTCCCTGTTATAATAGGAACTTGATAAGTTTGTTGGTCGTTCAGAAGTACTAAGAACTATTGAACATTAACGATTATTACTAAAGGTACTCGGAACGGTTTCGGTGGGAATATTATAAGCAGTGTTGTGGAATCTTATCAAGCTTCAAGTAAGTTCATAAGAGCAGTGTTTGATTTGAACCAGAGCAAACCTGGACGTGGTTCCGGTTCGTTTCATTCGTTTGTTAATGCTTTTTAAGAACTAGTCCCACAAATAATAATATTTTTACTTATTATTTTGTCATATGCCAATTTTTTTCATGTTGGCGGAAAATACAGCGATACCAACTGTGATTTGGGCTGAGATTCATTTATTATTTTTGATTCTTTGTCACTTCTTTTAGAGTTAAATATACTGTAAAATATATGCGTTCTTTTCATTGATTTAATTTGTGTTCAAAACGAAGATGTTGATAAAATAATATTTTTACAAAAAGCTCTTTAGTTTACACAATTTCCTGAAAGGAAAAATCAAATGTTTGGAAATGCGAAAAAAATATAGAATTCTTAAAACAAAAGATGAAAGGTTGAGGGTACCTACCCATATTGTAAGTTTAATTTGACCCATTCCAATCTCCATTTCACACGCAGAATTGGGCTATATTTGGGGAAATAATACCCCTAGGATGCCCCATGATCAC
This sequence comes from Hesperophylax magnus, assembly GCA_026573805.1. Lineage (NCBI taxonomy): Eukaryota > Metazoa > Arthropoda > Insecta > Trichoptera > Limnephilidae > Hesperophylax > Hesperophylax magnus. Next base: position 528,607 of record JAIUSX010000107.1, read on the forward strand.
TTTGTGGATTAGTTGCAACCTTTGGACATAAACCTGTGCAGCTTAGACTAACTGAAGGTTCCCAAATATTCCACAATTTAATCCGAATAAATTACCGAACTAACGCATGAAAGATATTTTGACGATATTATGAAAGCTATTGATGATTTTACACGCGTACGTTGTACACTTCTTAGTAAAAAGTCAGGTATTATACAAAGTATATATATGTTTACTAATTTTGAGCTAAATATTTAAATTCATAATATCAATCAGTAATAATTATTACATAATTCTGTTGAATCGACTAAATTTTACTACGCTATCTGATAAGCAGGTTGACCTCGTTCTATTAAATAAAATTATTAATGTTGGTATTGACAGCCCTGAAATTCTCGATAAAAAAAATGTTGTGATTAAAAATACAATACAAAATGCTACGTAATAGATTTAGTAATTTCGACTTATTTAGATATTCCGTATTAGTAATGAAAAGAACTCTTCATAAAGACTTTGCTAAAATTTACGAGCTTACCATTCCATAGTGAATATATATTTCTTTTTATAATTTTTTTTAATATTTTACATAGGTTGCATACTTAATTTACTAATCATACTTTTTTTAAAGTAGACTGATTTCTTTGTATTTTCATGTGCGTTTTACTTACTGTGTACTTTGTAACTTATTTTATAAATCAATTCCACTTGTTCTTTCATTTTTTACTATAAAAAGGTAACGTAACACAAATGTATTATATTAATTTCATATAAAAGCCCACTGAAGCGTAAATAAATATTAATTGTCAGTAAATAAAACAAAATAATTGGGTTATTTAGTCTGTTTATTTTTTGCGATCAAAATAAGCGTTCCGGGTGATAAAATTGCTGAATGCAAGCACTGCTTTCAAGGCCATATTTTGAATAAAGGGATAATAATACACATTGGTGAAATGCGAGCTTACTAAGCTACTTACACTTATCGGTTCTATTAGTAAAATGATGATGATGGATGGAGTCTTCTGATAGCGAACTAACTGATAGTTGAACAAGGAAAACGTCTTAGAATGTATTATTTTATTATATACGAAGCGCAAATTAAGTATAAAATATTATCATTTTACGTAGATACATAATACCAAATACCCTTTAATATTAATAATACCTCCAACTTCAGACATTTCCCTTACATTATGATGGCAAGTTGCTACACTAGCGACTCCTGGCGGCATGAGTTGTGCGTTTTTTCTGTCATACATTTTAATAGATTTTATGTGAAATATATTATTTATTTTACGATGATAAATTATAGAAATCGAATATATAACCTGACTGCATTTTTTGCTAATACATAAAAAAATATTAAAATGGCTTTCAACTTTGTCTTTTATGATTTCGAAAGGAAATAAAATACTACATTTTGAGTAATTTTATTTATCAATATATTCAATAAAAATTTCAGAACATCAACATGACTTCCAACCTCAACATGCTTCCAGAATTCTACATCGAACTTCGCTTACACAGCTTTGCTGAATTGACCTTAATTTTTTTTATAATTACATTTTTCATAGTATAATCCAGTTTTTACGTTAGCAATAACATTTTAATTGCTAGGATTTAACGAACTCAAAATATATTTCACCAACTAACCTGTCAACGTTTTCTGGTACCCTGAAAAATGACTTGTTAGTGTTTTTGTTGTTCGTAATTATTACACCCGTAAACTGCACCACAGAAGTTTGGAATATGTATACATATATTTTTTCAATAATAATCTAAATAAATTTAGAAACCGCAGAACACCATCACCGAGTAATAAATTTAATTTGCCGCCATTGAAAGGAATGTAGTTTTTAATATGCTACACTGGTGCCTCTAGCGGCCAGAGTTGTTGATATAACTACTATTTCACTGGAGTTACACGTATTAGCAACGTTATAAGGTATTTTTTTGGTAATACAACATCGAAACAATATTCTAAAATTAAAAATCGAATGTTATGTGAATGTATTAAGATAGATCATCCCACTATCATTCAAAACTCACAACAATATTTTAACATTTAAATCTCAAATATAAAGTTCGATATAAAACATAGGGATATCAGAAATAGATAATATACTGACACCAAATACAGACTGAAACCGAAACCACTTGACTGAACAAAAAAACACCTTGTAATATATTTATAATTATTTCAGAAAAAAACACTGTTCAGTGTATTTATAATTACTTTATATTATTCATACTACTAAATTTTAATCATATCTAAATGAAATCCTTGGCACTGAAGATCCCAGTAAGGATATTATCATATCTATTTGTTAAAAAGAACGAGATAATAAAACACTAATTATTATTATAATAGATAAGGAGAAACCAGTACCAGTACCAGGCCCCTACTTACCTATACTTACATATCCTCAAATTTAATCCGATTCTTAAGTTTCTAAACGGGCAATTCGGTACACGCCTATAACGGTGCGGTAGGGTTGTCATAACTTTTCAGATGCATGTACTTAAATTAAATACAAGCAGCAAATTTATACGCTACCTGTTCTTCTCCAGCTTCGTATTTACGCCTAGAGCTATGGAAAAAGTTCTAACAATCTGGACTGAGCCCGGAGCTATGGTTAGCATACCTACCCAATACCCGTGAAAACCTAAATTAATGATTTATGTTCCCCTCCGATCGGTGATGGAACTTTGATTCGGCAGCTTGTAATATAGATGTTGTATTACTGGATAACTTCCGAAATTATTAGCGTCTACCATAATTTCTTTTGCAGGGATTTTTTACTAGCATCAAGGGTTGAAGTGTTTTCTATATTTTATTTCTCATTTTAAGTGTTCTAAGTACTAAAGCTTATTCTTAAAAAAATCAATTTCCCTTTGACATTGTTGTCGTTAAATTTTTTATTAGTTATTCAATCTGCTGGGTCGATATATTCAGAGATGAAAGTCAAAAAAATCTGTAGATTTTTCCAGAATTCACGCTTCTACTCCAATCGTGAGTGTTGAAAAATAAATGGCACGTAGCCACTTGTAAGGTCTGTTTTGGAGGTCATAAAAAGGTTTTTTTTAACATTTTATGCCCTGATTTGAATTACTTTGCTATGATCCTATTGATAATCAAACCAAACTTTTTCTACATACATTATGTTTTTTCTACTTGTAAAGTGATTGAACACTTTTTTTAACTGATATTTCTTCTGCTTAATGTTCATTTCTTACGCAGTTAACTTTTCAAACTGAGTGAACTCTAAATATAACTTACTCCTAAACCACGCTTTTAGAAGTTGCCTGGTTTTCATTATCATCCCTTCGATATTTTTATTCTCATAACGTCGCAAAATATCGTTAAAACGGCCTTCAAAACGTTAAAACATCCATTAAAATTCATAACAGGTAACTTTCGTTTATCTATTAAAAAATAAACGTAACTGTTCCATTCTTCCTCCATAATAGCTCCTGAAATATAAATGGTACCGTCTCTCACAACTAAACGGGCTATAAAGGCAAAGTACCCTCTGTACCTATGTTGCCTCGTTCGATGTTCCGTGTTCCCTGTTCCTTGTCCCTCCCTTCAAAGTCTTTGAAAGTCATTCCTTTAAACCCTGCGTAGTACAACCAATCCTTACCGAGAACTTACTGAGATATTTGAGAAATATTTCTCGAATATTATCACCAATTAATTGAACTATTGTGGAACTTGTAATCATATTAATTGGTCGCCACGAAACCCGTTTCCAACCCTCGTTTAATGTTTTAGGATCAAATGTAATATTCTTAAGGTAATCGAATATTCAATGAATGTGTTACGTAACTCTGGCATAACAGTATTTAATTAAATAATTGGAATTGACTAGGTTAACCAGACATTGTCAGAGCCAAAAGGTGACAAAATATTATTATAATTCGAGTTTCAAAGTACCTACTCAATAGTATCAGTTTCCTTTTAATAATTTGCCATATAAAGATAATGTAAGCGATTTCCAAAAACTTATATAGTAAATTGGGGTATTTTCATAAACTTTCATAGTTTGTGAAAATACTTATTTTCAATAATACAATATTTTCACGTGTGGAAGGTTTTAGGCTTATTTTTCTGTTTCTGTTCATTTTACTAAAAATATGTAATTTCTTCATTATTATTAATTTGAAAAGTGCACTTTCCGAAGCGGTTCAACTGGCTACAACATCATTATGACATATAAACCGCCACTGTCTGGTAAGACGGCTGTCACCAACGTCGCCCGGCGTGACGTCAGCAGCGTCGAATTCACGAATATGTAATTTTGGCGGCAAATCGAAAAAGGCATATTTTAAATTGTTATAGAAAATTTATTCGACAACATAAAAATAAAATATCTTCAATGTGGTAATTTTTCTTTATTTTTTTCTAGAATAAAAAGAAACATTGAATATACCCTTTTTAATATCATTATCACTCTTATTTCTAAGAAGCTTCTCATTTGGATTCAACATAATGCGTCAGTTTTTTTTTAAATTTATCTTCCAAGCATTGTAATACAGAAACTTGACATTTATTTATATGAATAATAATGGTATCATTTTACTACCACGACGGCTTTAGGCAGTAAATGAAAAAGGGATTGCCTTGTAATAGAATATTAGAGTAATAGATTAAATTCATTGCGGAAAATGAATAACGAAAATTATTATAAATGTTCTAAGTAATACAGTAAAAATGTCGATTCTAGCTTCATAATATAGTACCTAAGTGATGCAATAGCGAATCACCTACGAATGCTAGCAAGAATAAGAGCGCCGCACTGTGATTCGCCCCTTACAAGCTAGAAAGTATATATGTTACCGGAAATGTATGATACCTAGGAATTGTATACATTTTGTAGGAAATGTATTCAATTCCGAAGCTGTTCAACAAATGTATAAAATATTGTTTTAAAAATTATTTAATAAATACATATCCTGGGAAATGTATACATTTCCTAGGAATTGTATATAATTCCAATATCGTATTTGGAAATGTATAAAAAGAATGCTTTCTGTAATAAAACACGTTGTTTTATTTTTTATATCCTTATAAAGTTAAACTTTCATTTGGTAAGTAATCAGTCTGTTATTTTAGTAATTATAAATGTCACAATATTAAAGTAAAAGTCTTTACATTCTTATACCAAGTTTAATGTAAACAAGACAGTCCATATGGATATTTATTTTTGCTGAGTAAGCTGGAATGGCACTAGGAAGTACACAATAATTTATTTTTATAGCACAGACATCGTGATGTAATACAGTTCTTCTTCTTCTTACAGATATCTTAAATGTTTTACATTTCCGATTGCTATTTAGGAAACGTATAGATTTCCTATAAAATTTCTCTAATATAATTAATTTCACACATTTCCGGGCGATTTTAGGAACTACATACATTTCCTAGGAATTGAATACAATGACGGATTACATACATTTCCGTTAACATATTATACTTATATCACTTTGGAATTTTTGAACGATGACTTCATGGGGGGTATTACTAGATTGACAGTGTGAAAAGTGTATTTTTAATTGGAGTCATTAATGCACTAGTAGACTTTATCTGAGTCCGAAAGTCTGATAATTAGTTTATGAAATGTTCAGATGCATGTAGGTATTCGCTTTTTGCGGAGCGACGTTTTGGGTTGTTTATTGAAATCAGAGTATCGTATTTTGGTTCTTAAAAAGTGGAGTTTGCTTTGGAAGGAATTTAGTATGGTTTTTTGTAACACTTGAATGTAAACCATTTTAATTTTTTTTCAAATAATTAAATAAGTTGTGTGTTTTTATGAGGCCTAAAAATATAATGCTTCTAACATAAACACTACATTAAAATTGCACGAAAAAAAATTATTTTGTAAGTGTATTTTTATTCAAATCAGTCCCGCACTAACCTGCATCAAGCCTATTTTGTTATTTTGCAGGCACCACATTTCCGGGCACGAATTTTTCGTAACATGGAGGAATTTGACGAAGAAAAAAGGCTTAAAAAAATTATTATAATAATATAAGTATATTTGAATTTCAGTGCACGCCGTGAAAATATTTAGAAAGCCAAGGTGGGCTTATTATAATCTTAAAAAGTATATTTTTTCTGATAACTTGAAAATACTGTACATGACCGGATTTATGCATTAATGAATAATTTTGCAAAACATTATGAAAGGGTAATTTATATAAAATAAAATAAAAGTGAAATATTTTTACTAAAAAAACAATGTGTATAAATATATAGATATTTTTTATCATAAATTTTCGTCATATTAGGTTAGTTAGATATTAGGTGTGTTAGAGATTTTACCGTCGAGCTTGTATGAAACGAAGCACTGTGCGCCGCTTTCTGGCTGCCCATAATAAGATATCCAAAATATGAATTGTTCACGCATCAGCCATCCCGATACAAGATTATGCAAATATGTACAGTGGCGCTATGCGAGCATATCTGCCAGAATTCCCCGAAACAACATTCTTGATAGCACTTATGGGAATGTAATTCCCTCGCAATATAATTTACGCGAATATGATAAGGAAATGAGCAGTCGCAGAGTCCCGAATCTCTTTGGTTCCATGATCTGGGTAACGACTAACGACTTCAAGCGACAAGGAGGAAAGGAACCCAGGGGACCACAAAACAAAAAAATTATCTGTATAAGTACTAGTACATATTGAATTATTTGGCGTGTTGGAAATAAGCCGACGTAACTTAGTTGTCCAGAGCACCTGACCGGACATCAGAATGTGCGGATTCAATTCCCGTCGGCGGCATTTATTTTTACTCGGGAGATATTTTCAATTTGTATGAATATTTTAGGCGATTAATCATTGTTTATAATAAGTTGTTATCCTTTGTGCTATGCATAAAAAACTTGTCTTTTAAACATTAGTTTATCATCAAAAAATGATATTAATAACAAATGTAATCATTAAGATCAACAACTCTCATGAAAATATGAATGCGATAAAGACACAAAAATATTATAAAGGTAAATAACTGTCCACATCCCTAACAGATCTAGTCTTGTCGGTTCTGACATCTCTACCAACTGAGCTATTGCAAACCTTATTACGTACGTCATTTTTATCAATCTTCTTCGATTTTTTTTAAATTTCTAACACTAATATTTTTAGGCTGCCATCTTTTGGTGAGATTGCCAAGTTCTACCCGAGTGTTTTTACAAGTAAGATGGTATATTTTATAAATCTATCCATTTTATTTATACACAGAGAAAAATGAGTATTGATACTTTATTAAGAATCTCTTCAAATTATTTGTAATCCGCTTAAAAACGGGATTGCAGGCCCTTAACGGACGAATTGGTAGGTTTTCTGATAAACTAAGTAAAATATGAATGTGTTATCACGATGTCGGAAAAAGTGTTATTAAAAATCCTAATATTTTCGCATTTTGTCATTACATATTATCAAGACAAATGCAGGTGCACGAACACGTGTTCCAATATATTAGGAATTTACTAAAATTTTATCAGGAAACGGCCTACAATCCAATAATTTTAAGAGATTTTTAATAAATTGGCAATAATAAATTTTCTCCTTTATGGGACTTTTTTTAGCTTTTCTAAAAGTCTAGAATGAATATTCAATTCATTGAATCTTATTAATCTAATTATGACATTCAACCATTGAAGAAATTTTAAAATGTTAAAACTCCTAGTTTTTTGTCCGCGTTTTTTTCAAATTTAACACTCGAAACATATAGAACTAGAAACATGACGTCATCTAGTTTGATTTTTAGTGACAAATATTACATTTTAAAGCTCCATAGCTCATGGTGGAAATGTGGTTATAAGTTAAAAATAATTGCGTTGACCTGTAAATCCTACATAATAAAGACTGTCAACTTTCCATATAAAAAGCTAAGCTATATAGCTAAGGCTTATCTACCGTTCGAGGGTTCTTAGTTGTTACAGCAGTTAAGATAATCAAATCTAAGAATAAGTTCTTCTTCTAATGCATGTATGTATTTTTAATCGCGATCGAAAAATGAAATGGTTTGGGCCATATAACGGCTCCTGCTAATTCCATTAGAGTATAGTCCTTTCGAGCGTTTTTTAACTGGTTTACAGTCCATTTATTGGCTTCGGGGAATTGAGAAATAATTGGTTTCCTCCCAAACGCGATTGTTTACCGAATTATTTTTTCTGTCTATTGGATTTTTCCATTTACTCCATTGCAAATGAACCTTTTTAATTATGAAAATGTGCAATTAATGATAATTTTGTTTTTCATCTTGAACGTTATTTAAGATGATTTACTTGAACAGTACCTAATCCCCATGAAAGACTTGATATCCAACTAGACTAGGGTACCTTCACAGTTCTTTATTACTTTCGACGTCCTACGAGTCTTGACCTTTTGACTTCTAGTTTTATGGTCAGTAAATAAAACTTTATGTTGTGTCAAGAAAATGAACACGTTTGTCCTTTCCCATCTCTGGTTACATACTCTTTTGTTTTTTCCAAGAGAACTTTGTATTTTTATTTCAAAAAATCAATGCTTTGTTCTCATCAAGAATGGAATACAAAAAATTCCCATAGGACTTGGCCCGTTTAAATTCTTGATACGCCAGATTCGTTCGGTGGCTTCCAACACATTAAATATTATTGCAGACTTTGTGAAGCTGCCCACACACGGGTTTATGTCATTTGCGGGTTGAAATGATACAATCAAAATAACGCTTGAGTAACGAAGTTGATTAAACGCTAAGAAAACAAGTGATGGAACTTAATGTAAGGAAACGCGTTTAACCGCATTTTGTGTAAATATTAAAATAGAGTAAGTGCTGAAGGCCGACTGGAGTCAGGATGAAATATCACTTTTTTGAGATGTTCTCAGATAATATTCTTCCATCAAATCATGAAAAGACGCAGATGTAAGCTTTATCTTATTATTTCAAAAACTTACAGATTTAATGTTTGCTGAGCATTTTTGGGTAAGTATGATCGTTATATCAAATTCTGCGAACTTCAATGAATCAATGTCAATATCTGAGATAGTTCAAAACAGTGCCAGGATGAAAATATTTTACCTTTTGATTACAGAGCATGTTTAAAATTTCACCATCTTCCATAAATCACAAATGCCTTTCACTTTAAAATTTAAGCACATATTTACTGTTTTCCTTCCGAGAACAAAGCTCGACAAGCTACATTTGTATGATCAAAGTGTTCCCATGTTAAAGATTCGTGGATGTTGGAGCTATTTGTTTTTGCATGACGCTAACACAGTAGGAAAGTCGCAACACATTTCCTAACAGAACTGTGTTAGAATTAACATATTTCCACTTGTCTGCTAACCTTCAACTCTTCGATCTGAAAAAGCCTGTCTGAGGGTCTTAACAGGGCGGGGAACGACCCTCTGGTGGTTTAAAGCACAAAAACTTCAGGCCCTTTTTGTAATGTTTTAAATAAAATACGGAGACTACAAACGAACCGGAAATTCAACTGGATTACATAATATGCCTGAAAGCAATGAAATCTTCAAAACGTTTGCCAGAACGTCTAAATATCAAGGTTTTATTTATCAAAACAGAACTCCAATTTGTGAAAGTACACTCGGTTTACATTCTGTTTATTTTCTTCATTTTCATGCAAGTATATTTTTTCAATAACCATCAGAATAAATAAATATTTACATAACTTCCATACGGCTTTGAAGTAAGTCACAAAACGTAGGTCGTGAAATATTTTCCGAAGATGTCAGACGCAGAAATAACATTCATCTCTTCGCCGACTTTTTCACCCACTTAAAAGGAGAAAATGGGTTACTGATACCTGAACCTGAAACGGTTGAAATGTCCACCGTTTGGAGCCCGACTGACCCCGAAGTAATAAATTCAGCAGCGGGTATTAATCAAAGCCCTCCATTGCTGTCAGAACACATAATATAAATTATTCAAACGTCGAAATTACACTCTGTTTTACAACAAAATTTCTAAAATCTTTTCACACACGACTCGTAATTTAACGCGAAACTAAAATATTGCTTTGCATATTAAGGCGTACTGCCTAAACAAACAGTTTTTAAACCCCATTACGGTTAGAGTTGATACGAAGTCACCCATAAGCTGCCACCACGACCGAGTGCTGATACATTAGGCTGGTAAGTGAGAACGTATTGTGTAAATTTAAAACTGCCTTTTGGCAGTTCTTCTTCGCTCGCAGACTCACCAAAAAACTGTCTACATTATCGCAAAGTTTCACGTTACTCAGCGGAAAAAACTCATATTGATGACAAATTTGAAATCGATATCTCAGCAATATTTAATGTGAAATTTTCGCATTTTGTATTCCCTTAAAAATGTTTTTTCATATACGGAATAAAAGCCGCTCCAGTTTATAATATTTATCGGAAAAGTTTTAACAGCTTTCAACGTGGTATATTTGGATTGTGTGGGTAGGTACATTATGGATAAAGCACAGGAAACGATACATTTAACGGTGGTGAGTGGTGATTGGGGGAAGGTATGCATTCTCTATTCACCCTCTTTTGATAAACCACCCTCATAATGGAAATCAAGTTGGTGCATAATATAATGTTAATCTACAGCAATATATATACTAGTGGGTCCGGGCAGACGTTGTCCTGCCATAGACCGCCTTCTAACTAGACCGCATTTTATATAGACCTCATTTTATGTAGACTACCTTTTATCTGGTGGCATTGCTGTTGGATATTTTATGCATTTGACATACATAGAATACATGAGCAGGTCACATACATCGTTTGACGTTTCATTTGATATCGATCATTTCAGCAAATTGTGATTATTGTTTGAAAATAGGCAAAAATGCGGTGGAGGGGGTGTAGGGAAGTTAAAAGTTGTGGTTGGATGAGAAATCTAAAAAAATATATATATATATTCGTTGAAAAAAAAAATTTTCATCTCGACAACAGCGCTACCTATCGGGTCCAAAACCATCATATCTTTCCAGCTGGAACCAACCATACACATGCACAAAATTTTATTGAAATCGGTTGGGCGGTTTTGGAGATTAGTGTGTACGAATATATATATATATATATATATATATATATATATATTATTTTTTAATAATTTTTTTTTTTTTAATTATTGTACAAGATTTCCGCCAAGTCCATCATCTTATTTTGACATTTTTCATTTGGGAAGTAGAAATACAAAAAGTTCTAAGATAGGTAATTAAATATATTTACTGTTGTAGAAATTTCATTCAATAGCACAATTCCTCTTTTAATGCTGCGCTTTGCTAAAACATCTGTTCTGCTGTGAATCTTGAATGTAGTGTCTATTATTAATAAATCTTCGCACGTTAGACATTATTAATTATCTACCTAAAGATTCTGAACAAACAGGGTTAATTATACACCGTTAACCAATCACAGTGTTTTGAAGACAAAAAAGATTAGATGCTTGAATCTACATTTTTATACAAATTTTGATAAATACATTTTAATACAAATAATGATAAATACATTTTTACACAAATATTGAAAAATACATTTTTACACAAATATTGATAAATACATTTTTATACAAATATTGATAAATACTTTTTATACAAATATTGATAAATACATTTTTACACAAATATTGATAAATACACTTTTATACAAATTTTGATAAATACATTTTTACACAAATATTGATAGATACATTTTTATACAAATATTAATAAATACATTTTTATTGACTTTATTTCTCAATTTACCAACGGTCACTTTCACCAATAAAAAAATCGACCGCTATGGCACTGCGGTGTCTTAATTCTACATAAACAACATTTCTTGTCGTAACTAAGCTTCTTCTCAAAGTAAATAGACACCAACTTATTTTTAAATTGTTATTGGTCCTTGTTAACACTTATTTAATATGTTATATGGATAAACTTAACGGGTTCTTTAACTATGTTAATTTAATAAATCTGAATCTTCATTTTTAACGCAATGTACTAAAGTGTCTAAATTTATGAATAAATGCTGAGCGACAAAAACCGCATTCGTTTAAATTTGAAGTGAAGTTTTAACAAGTTTCATTTTTGAAAGCGGATATAAATGGATTTTTTGTCATTTTACTTTTACAACAAAAACACACAGCTTTGTATCTAACGACATTCAGGGAATTTTAAAAAGGGGAAACCGAAACATTGTAGTGGAGAATTTGTTAAAACGAGAATCAAATTCATCTGAATTTACGGTGTCTCCATTAAAATTAAATATTATCTTAGTAAGTAACTACATTATTTCCGAGGTTACGCGGCTTTGTGTCTTTGTTAACTTAAAGACACAAAACTGGCAATGATTTGCACATTTCTTTGAATGTAAAAAAGTTATTAATATATAACATCAATATGGAAATCCGCAAAGAATGCAAGGCATAGTGAGAGCGTAGTGAGTAAGATTAAGAAAGGGACGCTCAGATGGTTTGGCCATATACAGCGAATAAACGAAGAAAGAAGTGTAAGGAGAATATATTAAGCAAATGTGAATGGTAGAAGTCGGGGTCGCCCGAGGAAGACAATCAGGTACTTGAGTCGAGCCTAGTCAAGATTCAGAATCATAAAAGAGTATGTATGAGATGATGGATGAATATGAATGAGGCAAGGAATGTGTGCCATGATCGAATTGTTTGGCGGTCCATCCTCTCTGCCTACCCTTACGGGGAAACGGCGTGATGGTTAGTTAGTTAGTTAGTTAACATCATTTCCATTCTGACCACTTTTTTATGAATACAAATCAAAAGAGAATTCTGGAAAAGGTAGATATTTGTGTTACGCAGTACTGTGAGTTGTTTATATTATTTTCATATAATTATTTGCAATAATTAGTCGCCTGAAATATCAATACAAATTGAAAACATCTCCCGAGTAAAAATAAATGCCGCCAACGGGAAATGAACTCGTGCCTTCTGATGTCCGGTCAGGTGCTCTGAAACCATTGAGCTATGTCGGCTTATTTCCAACCCACCAAATTCAATATGTACTAGTACCTCAATCAACAATTACTGCTTATTATATTTTTTCCACCTGTAAACAACAAACTTTATTTTTGTAGGAAAGGTTTTGTTAGTGCTAAATTTCTCACTAGATGGCGTAGAGATATATTATATCTTCATTTATTGGTGAAATATTTTTGACTTGTCTAATAGCATAAAGGAAAACAAATAATTATAAGCAATAATTAGTCGCCTGAAATATCAATACAAATTGAATATACTAAAAATAGACTAATTATTGCTTAAAATTATTTGTTATCCTTTATGCTATGCATAAAACCTTGTCTTATAAACACTAGTTTATCGTTAAAAAATAATATTATTTTCAGATTTATTGAAACTGATAAGAAAAAAAATCTCGCACCAACAGTTGGTTCCAGGCATAGACTAAATTAGACGTTCCAGGTATTTTTTTCAGTTCACACAAAGGTAAAGGTATAATGTTCGTAAAGCAACCCTTCACTTAAGTACCTACTCAAATAAGATGAAATTATTGGTTCTATTTTTGTTGTTGATGTTGTTTCAAATACCTGGCGCGAATTTTTGATTAAAAATTTCATAACTGTTCCAATTATTTATTTTAAACTGGCTTCAACAAGCTACCGAAATTTATCGGAATCAAAAATCATATTTTTTTACGCCTGAACAACTAAGTTATTATTACGTAAGTATTTTCGGTGATCCGACTCTTAGCCCCCGAGAGTTGAATCCCCTGACAGTAAATCCCCCGACCGTTGATCCCCAGACACATTAACATCCACGACTGCTGGTATGTACAAATATGAATACATGAAGAAACTTAGGCGATCAATTGTCCGAGTGATCAACTGGCTGGAGTTCAGCTGTCAGAACTGGCAGAAGGGTCGACTGTCCTAGGAATCAACTCTCTGGGGTTCAACTGTCCAGGGATCGTCTGTCCGGGGGATCAACTGTCGGGAATCAAGTGGGAAACATATTTTCTTCATAAGTGAGGTATTTCTTTTACATGTGCCTAAGTAAAAACAATAAGGCTGTATTGCCAATTATTTTTAAGCGTGAAAAAAGTAGTAGAGAAAATATTTAAATCGAAAAACTGTTCAAATATGTAATTTGTAGATAAATAATATAAAAAATTGTAATTACTTTTTCCCTGTTGAAATTGGGTTTATGTAAATCTTCGAATATCGTCCATTTCTTCCATTCCAAGGATACGTTAAATCATTGCAATAAAATAAATATTATTATAAGGAATGTAACACTGTGAAAGACACATTTCATATTCTGATGGATAGTTTGGTAAATCATTAATTTCGTTGACTTAACAACTATCAAACTACGTATTTCATATGGTCATTGGTGAGGTCCAAAAAACTGAATATTTTAACATGGTCATTGGGGAGGTCCAAAAAACTGAATATTATTGATAAAAATGATATCTTCACTAAATGTATATTTGTAAAATCTCCAGTTTTGTGGAGCATGAAAAATGGGCCAAACGCCCCGTAGTAAGTGTGTAAAGGAAGATATGTAAATACGAATGTTAGAGGGAGCGCGCTAAAATTAAAAAAACGATAATAATTAAGCGAAAATTGTGAAAATATTTAATAAAACACGACTCGTTTGAAATAGAGCGAAAATCTCTCATCAAATGCTTTAGTTGCATTTAAAGATACGCTGTGAATTTTTTAAAACATATATTGAAAAACAGAACTAAACGTGTTTTTAATAATTTTCCGAACTTACTTTGCGTTATTTTCTATCGAGGGTATTTCATATAACTAACTTTTCGGCATAACAAATTTTTAGATATTATCTTCAAAAATAACTTTTTTTTTTGGACCTAAAAATCTTTAAGAGTTAACGAGAAATTTGTTATAAATCGGTAGAAATGGGTATGCGGGAGTTTAAAACAATAGAATAGAAATGTATAAAATATTGTTTATTAATATTATATATATTTGCAAATATACATTTTTAAAGTGAAAACAAGAAAATACCAAGTTAAGCATGGAAGTATTTCTGTTATTATTGGTGCAAAGACTCTTCCATTCGGTATAAAAATAATTTTAGCCTCCACAAAATTCAAGGCAGTTTCATGGATTATATTTTAAATAGTATCTCGGATTAAAAATAGAGAACCTCGTTTCACTAATTCTGACACCACGAGGTAGATAGCTGGAACTGGTCGCGATATGATACACGAGGTTCCATGACAAATCAGAACAGGGACAAATTAGAACATTTTTGAAAAGTGATGTACTGATAAAATCATGAAATTTTTTTGCCTCAAATCAAAAATTAAGTCTTGCATGTAAAAGGTGTTAAAAGGACGGAAACGGGTAGAACCGAACAATATTTTTTTTAAATAATTTTGTCATATAATAATCATTTATATTGTCCCAAAAATATACAATAATAATAAATATGAGCTAAATACTACGCTACTTATGTTATACCGTGATTTCTATTTTTAAGTAAGCTTTATTTATGTAATTATTATTGTGAAATTGACATGCCGGCAATTTGCTTTGGTAGTTTAGCGGGTGTGTAAAAAAAAATAACAAAATTTTAAAAAATCACAAATTAAGTCCAAAGTGTTTTGTTGTCCACGAAGTTATTAATTAAACAGTTTGTGAGATATTTACAACAGTTTATATTTTCAATTTTAAAAAAGGATTTCTTCTATTCTTTCCCATTTTAAAATCAAACGTAACTAATATCGGTTGTCTGTGACGTGCATTAGTTATTCCTGTATGAAATCTGATTAAACAAACTTAAATTTACTTTGAATTGAAGTGTCATTTTCAAAAGTGGAACTGATTGTTTGAAGAATTCGGGCAAGCGACATAGTACCTTATTACTTATAAAATAATATTTTTATGTTATTATTATCCCTTGATTTTTCGCGGGTGTCTGTTAGTACCTACAGAATATCTACAAATATTATTTAGATGCTTTTTAAAGAGTACTACTCGGCTTTGCTTGCGAAATTTACACTTTTAAAATCAAGACGAAAAAGCAGTGCGAATTTAATGAGAACAGAAATTAACATTTTTGAATTTTCAGTGAACTTTATAAACAATTTTTCTGCTTTATGCGAGTAATTAATATGTTATGAGCTTGCTAAAACACGAATGTGGTTTTTTAAAACATATTAATACCCTCCGAGCTAATTGGTCAATTAAAGTAGTGGGGGTTTTGTTACACATCACATCAAGGGCGTGTGTTATACTTAATCGTTAGATTTTACTATAATGGTTTACTTTTTCACTAAAAAAATGACAAAGTGGATTTAAAAACACCTATATTCGGACTTTTTATATTGTTATTTTTTAGATTATTTTACCTGTTAACATTTTATAGGATAGGCGTTAAGATTGATGACTGCCTTCGCAGTATTTGATCAAAAGCGTGTCAACTTAGAAGCAACACGTCGGATTCCAATTAACCCCTAAAATTCTAAGGGTATTTTATATAGGCTTAGCTAAAGCCAGCACCATCTAAGAGAAACCTACCCTTACTTGACATTTGGGCAAATAATATATACCTTCGGGTTTTTCGAAGACGGGTACTTTAACCCTATGTTAAATAAACTTTTTTCATTAAAAGGCCCGGCAGATTTTCGTGGTGACATAAAAATCGTTTATGTGAGAATTTAC
This sequence comes from Hesperophylax magnus, assembly GCA_026573805.1. NCBI lineage: Eukaryota > Metazoa > Arthropoda > Insecta > Trichoptera > Limnephilidae > Hesperophylax > Hesperophylax magnus. Next base: position 545,236 of record JAIUSX010000107.1, read on the forward strand.
ACACTTATTCAATTAAGTGTACATTAATGAAAATTCTCCCCCCCACTGAACTTCAGAACCCTCCCCATTCCACCCGTTGTGGCCACCCTGGTGGAGATACAACATACAACCATACCTGTGATATAGGTTGCACTAGTTGATTCATGTTTTATGTAAAGATCAATCAAGAGTTCGTAGCCGGAAGCGAGTGGCTATGGTGACCCCAATTCGGTGAAAAACCAACTTCAGTGAAAAATATAATTTCTTAAAAAATATTCTTAATGATCGGCAAATTTTGATTCTGAATATACAAGTCTTATTATATATTAAAACGATTAAAACCATCGGAGACTTAAACGTCCTGTTATGTCAGAATTTAAGAAAACTCCCTCATTCCCCGGTCAGTCGCGTGCATTTTTAATGCGGGACTCGCATACTGGGTACCATTGCGGTATACAACTTAATTCAAAAGTTTTTATGTATTTATTCCTGTTAAAGAAATGTATTTTGTGATTTTCTTTATTTTATACCGTCCAGTGTGGGAATTGTCTTGTTTTAGCAGGCTTTAAAAAATCTAACTTATAATATTATTTTAACTATGAAAACGGCATAAAAAAACTGGTACTTAAGTTACTCGTAGAAGGTGAATATTGATTTTATTTATTTTTCTGTTATTCCTTTATTTATCTTTTTTTATTCTTCCATCGTGTAGAATCACCTCCCGAAGTAAGCGCACTTTACACCCGAACATCGCGATGCTTCAAAGTCTGGCCGTAAAATGTATTTTTACGATGAAAAAAAATATTATTTACTGAAAAGGTCAATCTTATATTTAGTGCGTCAATGCCACAAACCCATAATATCACATCATGTCGCTTTGGCACCATTGTTGGCCTTGTAAGTAGGAAGCTAAAGTTTGGATTTTTTATCACTCTTGCGTGTCGAGCGATGACTTCGCTCTTGTTTTTTTTTTAATGGGGCAGAAATAAATATAAGAATGCAATGTTACCTGTACACAGCCCTGACAGACAAAAGGGTGGTGAGGAACCCCGGTATATTTTCATATTTTATCACCCGGCGTGTTTAGCAGCTATGACAGAAATGTCATATTAATAATTTCGCGCTCCATGCTTTCACGTGAGCTATTTTGATGAAAAAATATTTTCAAATGTAATATGAGGTGTTGGTCTAAATCAAGGCTGCCCAACCCCAGGCCCGCGGGCCATATTGTGGCCCGTCAACGAATTATAAGCGGCCCGCGTGAACCATTTTCAAAATACCCGCCAATTTGAAAATTACTTGGATCGAAAAATATTTTCATATCGTTGCATCATCCACCAGGAGGCGTTGTGTGCAAAGGACATAAAGTTGAATGATATAATGGATCCGGTAGTACTCTACATAAATTAAATACGTTCAAAAGCTCTTCACAGACGTCAATTCAGAGTTTTATTTGAAGAAGAAATCAGCGAATTTGGAGAGTTACAACTATATTGCGCTTTGCGATGGCTTTCAAGAAACATTTCTGTTAAAACATTTCTTCATCTTGAGGGAGCAGGTGTTGGAATTTTTAGAAGAAAAAGGGGCGTTACCTTTGGAAAGCGATTTACTCAAGAATAAGTACTGGTTGAGTGATCTTGCATTTCTTGTTGACATCAACAATTATCTCAATATTTTAAATCTCAAATTACAAGGCAAAGATTGTTCACTTCCGACTATGTTTAGCCAACGAAAATATAGACCTTTTTCCCATACTCAAAGATTTGAAAGAGAAGCTCAATTACAATGTCAGAAATCACATCGATTGTACCAATTACTTGGATTTAGATTTTTGTTACATAAAATGTTGTTTCGTTATTTGGCAGTAGATGCTATTTATTTTATTATTTCAATAAACGACAACAAAATTTCAATATGTTTATTAATTTGTTTGTCGCATAAAACAAGACATTAAAAAGCATAGGTAACAAAAATAGGAACCGTCAGTAGTCAGTGGCCCGCCAGTGACTTTTAAATCATCAATTTTGCCCAACTGTTAAAAAGGTTGGGCAGCCTTGGTCTAAATCATTCACACAGTTTTATTAGATTAGTTTTTATCTACTATACTTCTTTGCAGTTGTGAAGTCATAATTATAAAATCATGGGATTTTATAATGATTGTACGATTTGTGAATTAACATATGTATAAATTATAAAATCACAAAATCCGGAAAATAAAATTACAAATAAACACACATTTCAAATATAGAATTATTAATTAACTAATTTAAAATAAAATAATGTTTGTGACTACTTTATCGCTTGTCTGAATGATTCTTCACAAATCAGTTCAAATTTTGGAAATGATGACACTGAAATTCAAAGAAAATTTGAGTTCATTGAGCGCGAATAATTTCACGCAAGAATAAAGCACACCACAGACAACTGAAATTAGTACGAAAAATCCATACCATTTTAAGATATGAATATATTTATACGTGAGGCATCCTGGATCCACCAATGATATTTATAAGTAGCGTCCAGATAGGTATGTAATTCTATTATTATTATTAAATGCTATTTTTGAAAATCCTATTATTGGTTATCCGGTTAAAAACGGAATTACAGGCAGTTTGTACATGTACAAAAAAAGTGCAATACGTCTGATAGGGTGACCGGATAAATCACCAAAATGATAATTCATCACATCTTTAAAAAGTTATATAAAGTCTTGGAAAGTGATGAAACAAAAAAATTTTAACTGGGTAAAGTAGGTTAGGTTAGGTTTGAATTAAATTTTTTAAAATTTCATCGTTTTTAATGACTTTATATCACTTCTTAAAAGTGTGTTGAATAGTCACTGTGTTGAGTTATCATGGAACCGTCTGATAGATAGGTTACCCTGTCATTATGGTTTTCGGTGGGAATGCCCAATTACACGTTGTTCCGCTAGCATTTCAATGGAAGGTGATCTGTAACATCATTGATCCCTTCGGTGCCAGTTAATTGATAGCATTCGTACACGAAAGTTAATCGAATGATAACATTCATACACGAAAGTTAATCGAATGATAACATTCGTACACGAAAGTTAATTGGATGATAACATTCGTACACGAAAGTTAATTGGATGATAACATTCGTACACGAAAGTTAATTGGATGATAACATTCGTACACGAAAGTTAATTGGATGATAACATTCGTACACGAAAGATATTTTCACGACATTAGTTTGAACTATACAAAAGCTCGGTTGTAAAATGACTTGCCGGCTCTCTCGGTCTCTTCAAGGCCCAGGTTCACTCTTTCATTTTCATAAGTCATCAATACAGCTTCCTTTTATTCTTTTTTTTTTAAATTTGTAACATTACACGAGTTCCAGCTTCAACCGTCTGGAGCCAGTGAGACTATGGCATCCCCGTATGTATTTTGTTAGGCTGAAAATGGCGGGGAAGGGGATGGTGAAGAGGAAAGTTGGGAAGTACCTGGTTATTCAGATCTGGTCAAGCAACGTTTCAATTCTGAAAGATGGTCACACCAGGGCGATACTGAGAGTATTTTCCATACTGGAAGTTGGAACGTGCCGCAAATACACTATATATTATTTTTAATGAGTAAATTGTGAAATAACACAATTTAATCTATAAAATTTACTTGATCACGCCAGGATATGAACGTGCGAACTCCGACAACGAAGGCCGCCATAAACCTGATATACTGTTTGGTGAAAGCTTTTTTTTCATTTTTCGTTTCTCTTGCAAAATGGGTTCTGAATTCAATAATCTTACCTGATGCAAAATGCTGTAAAATTAGTCTCATCCAAAAATATTAATAGTCAATATCAGCTATAAAGTTTGCTAAAATCATTTAAGGAATAATGTTTAATTAACAATAAAAGCACAATACATATGTGGTTGTTATGGTGGAGACCAAATAAAATGAATTCCGAAAATTTTTCATATATTACATACTTTCGAAAAAGTTTTGAAAAATAATTATATTGGAACAATTAAATATTCATAATAAACTCGTAGAACTTTTGTACATAACTGCGATATATCATAATAGATATCTAATTATGATATTATATTTATGTTTAAGAATCAATAGTAATTACTCACCTAGAATTGATATCATCTGGAACAGGACCACGGCTTGAAAAAATGTTCCTCCGCACATCTTTTTCGCTAATCGTCTTTTCTCCCTCATATTTTCACGATATTTTAAACTTGAGATTAAAAATTATCTTTGGGCATTAAATTTATCTTCCTTAATACGTAGAAACTAGGCAGTTCGAACATTTTATTGTATTATTTAATAAAAGCTATTGTCAAGAGAAAATGGTTTCGTACGCTTTTTGAATATTAAAATTATTGTGATTATTTTTTTATTTTCTAGAGATATTTGAAAAACTACCAATCACTCCTTGAATGTTCATCTTAGAGTAAAAACTTAATTTACTTTTATCACTCTTCCACTTAAATTTTAAACATCACTACAGTGTCTTAAAACTCGTCACATGTTTTGGTCCAGTAAAAAACTGCAAACTACATGTTGCGGTGGATTGCTCCAGATCGCCCAAAGGCCGAGAGGTACATATCCATGAATCGGTTCTGATCTGTCAATCAATGCGTGTGGATCTCAGGAGGTTATTTGTTTTTGAATTTGACGAATGTTTATTTTGTACGACCTCCGGGCTCGGTCGCTGTGTGGAAACTGGTTGGCCTACAGCCAGAACGGAGGGGGCGGGGCCGTGGAGCACTCGGGGCGCACGCGCGGAGGGAAAACCACCAAAATCCTCACTTTGAAACCGACGGTAACAATCGGAGATTCAAAAATCGAATAGAATCGAAAAACGATTTGTTTTTTATTTATTTTTCCCGCCATAAAGTCACCCCTTTACGACTGCATAAAAAGTATGATCACACAGTATTACGTTTAGCATAAAGGAAATAAAAGTTGCGGGTTTTTCATTCACTCTCGTCGGTTGAATAGCGGTATTTACCGATAACACATAAAAAATCGAATCTGGATGAAATGATATTACGCTGTAAAAACCAACTCACATGCATTATTTTTTGGTTTTCTTTTATTGCTGATTCAAATATCTCTAAAGGAAATGTTTCCTTGGTGTTTTTCATGGTTGATTCGCTGATTTAGTTTTTTTTCTTTTTTAAAGAGACAATGCAAGGAAATAACGGGAACCTAGAAGATGCCTTGTGACTTGTGAAAGCTATTAGTTCCCTAGCCAACTATGAAAAAACTTAGAAATTATTTGTGTATTCATCATTGTGTATATGCCGAAGGGGTTTTATACATTACAAGGGTCGTATATGAATCGCTTGAAGTTTATCTGCAATTTACAATATAGAGAGAATCCTATCTATCTGAGTCCCAGTGGCGTATTTCCTTTTCCGTGTTTAATTGGAGGCAGTACTAGAGCTTACAAAGATAATTAACGTAACAAAGCCGTGCGTGTTTGAAGGCAGTACTGCCGTATTTCCTCCTATTGAACACGGACAAGGAAATACGCGTCCCAGTGTGGGTTTGTGGGTTAGTTATTTAAACAAATCAACAGTTTTGATTGAGAATAAAAATTTACACACATGACCTTCAAAACAGAAGGAGAGTCACCGTCTACATGAGATTTAAAAATATAGATTTAAAAGCAGCTTATACTTGATGAAATTTCACACATTTGACGTTCAAAATAAAGAAAATTTACTGCCTACGTATCATTTGCTAAAACGTACGTCCGTGCAACGTCGGAGCCTTTGTATAATATAAGCAAAAAAAATAAAGGAAAGGAACTATAAACGTACGTGAAAGTGAGGTGTGAAGTTATGGGTTGGAAGTGCAGGGTATAATATTACGCATAAAAAATTCTAGGAATGGAGCTAAATTCGTTGTGAAAATGTTTCTCAATCCTCAAATTATGTTCGTTATAAATTTTTTTATACTGACTCTTAAAATAGTTTTCTGTTTGCTTCTCCTCCGATAGATTTATCGCAAAAATTCACTGAAATTCATAATATGTCAAGACTGAACAGAAGTTAAAAACTGATCTCGTCAATTTACATAGGTAATAAGACTTATCGTCTCCTAGGCTGGCGTCTACACAGGCCATTGACATGGTTTCCATTCAAGAAAAAAAATCGCTATTTTAACATTACAGAGATTTTTTTTCTTCATTTTAAATTTTTCATATGCGGGATTGATGCTCTGTTATGTACTTATTTCAAATAAAAATATATTTTAGTATTTAGTATTTCCGCAACCACTTTTTATAAAAATATAGAAAAAACAAATAATGAGATTGAGTCCGAAAACAAATAAACTGAAGCTGTTCCTTGGTATGGTTTAAACTTCAGACTCAAAAACCTTATAAAAATGAACTTTATACGCATTTGGTTGAAACAATTCCAAGAGTTAAAACGTTATCAATTTTAAAAAATATATGATAACGTTTCTCCTACTCGTTCTTGAATTCAACAGCTCGGCTGTGGAACGATTTGCCGATTTCTATGTTTCCTTCCTTCGATAACATGGGTATTGAAGAGATGTTGACTCCCTCATCAAAATACCTTCCACACAGCATTCCCAAAAATGTCGTAGGCCCAGAGGGAAATTATTTTCTTCAGGGCCTTCTTTGTGGAGTTAATATGAAAAAAAATTCACTGGTGTGGCCAGAACTTAGACAAATCAGGAACTGCCGTCGTTTCTGCTATATCTACTACAAAATGTTGACCCAATTTCACAGAGTGATGCATCTCGCGTTATGAACAGGAGTAACATCCAGGAGGTCAATAATCGATTCCAATCAATTTGTTATAAATTTAAAAGTACCTAAGGATAGTAATTAAGCGTGGAAGATATCCTGCGAAAATTAATAATTGAAAAATAGTTTTACAGAACTTACGTGGAATATATTTTATTAATTGCCGGAAAATCTGACGCAATAAGCAATGGAATTATTTTTTTACGGTCTTCAAAATATATTGATTTTACCACAGGCGAGCTAGTTGCAATTGGATGCGACGAAACTGCATTCAACACGAGGTTCAAAGGTGGTGTTATTCGACACATTGAAACACATCTCAAACGTACTCTACACTGAATTGTATGTCAGCTATACGAAAACGAGCTCATTTTGCGACATCTTTTTGGGTACTTGGATGGAACAACGACTGGCCCGAAAAGTTTCGTTGGTGTTATTGGAAAATCTATAGATAAGTTTGAACTATTAACATTGTGGAATTTACAACCATTCGGGGTACATTACCAAGGGTGACAACGAACAGGAGTAAGTACAGGTCGGCTGTATATTAAACATGGCTGCGTAACGTCACCGTGGTTATTCAGTCTATACATGGATAATTGTATCAAAGAATTGAAAGAAGTAGGATTGGGCGCTAGTTTGAATAATCTGAAAGCATGTTGCATGTTGCTTGTTGCATGCTGATGATGCGGTGCTGATAGCTAACAGTATGGAAGATCTACAGTCTCTCGCGTCTGGGATGAATAAAGTATGTATGAAGAATGAGTTCATGATTAATGTAAGCAAGTCTAAAGTAATGGTGTTTGAAAGAGAGAGTTCGAAAACAGTGGGCAATATAGTTGTGAATTAGGAATACTTGGAGCAGGTGGATGAGTTTGTGTATTTAGTGTAATTGGTTGACAGAGATATTGACAGAATGGTAAATGCAGATAACTCCACACTGAAAGAAATGTTTGGGTACTATTTACTAAATTTTCAGTAATTATCTACTAAACAGTTTAGTTGCTGTGGTGACTGCCGAACTTTTAGCTACTGTTTGCTAAACAGCAGTTTATTTATGACAGCTTAACGATTCAGATATTCTAGCTAAACTAATCGGTTGAGACAGCTTTCTGTGTTTAGTTGTGTTACCTAAACTGTATTTATGACAGCTTAACGATTCAGATATTCTAGCTAAACTAATCGGTTGAGACAGCTTTCTGTGTTTAGTTGTGTTACCTAAACTAAAAATTATATACCTAAACCATTGTGTAGTGTTTGGTTAGAAAAACATAACTGTTTAGATGTAGTAACCTTATTATTTAGTTAATATTACAAAATGGTTAGGTTGATTAACTAAACTTCGGTTGGAATAGCCCTACCGATATAGGTGTTTTAGCTCTCTACTGCTAGCTAGCTTTAAGTACTGTAGCTTGACTTTTTGGTTAGATTATCTATATTAAATAGGAAGTGCAGCTTTACAGTTTAGCTGAAAACAATACAGGGTGTAAATGTAACCACCATCAACTCGAAGGATTATACCCATAATTCAGAATCATGGGTTAAATACTTTGAGTTGCAGGTAGTTTATTACAACTCTTTTGAGAGATGAAACCTAAATAAATAAATATTATGTTTTGTAAGACTAGAATGTACTTATTAAAAACCTCATTCATATAAAAGTTATTTTGTTAAGAATGGTCTCTCAAAATATTGTTTCCAGCTACCAGAAAGCCTCAAAAAAGAAAACACGTTTGATCACACACACATTTATATTATATTTTTTTATTATAAGTTTTTCTTAAATATAGTAAAAGTTGTTTGTGTCCTGATTTGGTAAACTCTTTTCGGCGCTGCCTGTATGTGTCTAGTAATTTACCTTTAGCAGCAATTTTTTGGGTAGGCCCAAAACACACATATGGGGTGAAATATACAGCTGCGCTTTCTTTATTAAAGACTTTAGTGATTTGAAAAGCAAATTATCTGGATTTCCCTGCAATTCCTTACTTTTTTTTTTTTTTTTTTTTTATTTATTGAATATACAAACACATTACAATAATTTACAAATGTAGATATTTTGAGGCTGATTGCGAAAAAATTTGAAATTTTTAACAAAAAATTACCCAACTCAATTGAGAAATTATTTCTCGTGTTTGAGTTGGGGAGTGTTGTGAGTCATTATGGTTTATAGGTTGTAAAATTTCACTAGTTGATGTAGCTAAAAATTAACAAAATAGCTATAAAACTAGATGATAAATTCGATAACACTATATAATTAAGAAAATAAGAAATTTAATTACAAACTAAAAAATAAAAAATATAACTTAAATAATATAATAGTTATTAAACTTAGAAAAAATAAGATATAAAAATATATAATTAAGAAAAATAAGAAATTTAATTACAAATTAAAAAATAAAAAATATAACTTAAATAATATAATAGTTATTAAACTTAGAAAAAATAAGATATAAAAATAAAAATGTACTTATTAGGTACGAAATAATAGTAGGTAGGTACAGTACTGGTAGTAAATTGTTCAAAGACCGAGCTGGCAATCTTGTATGAAATGGGTACTTAATAAAATGCAACAACAATAAACGCATATTAGCACATATTAGGAAGCGGATAATATAAATTTAGAGGATATGTATTTTTTTTTTTAAATATTAAATTTTGTTTATGTTTATTTTTTTTTATTAATCATTAATCAATTTTCCTAAATTCATGACGTGAATTTAGGAAAATTTAATCAATAAAAATTACAAATGAGTTCATATAAACAATTTTTTGAAAAATGTATCAAATGAAATTAAAACTTGTGATTACCGTTGGGTTTATCTAAAAGTTGTTTGATTTGTGATTTGAAAGTTTTGTAATTTTTTTCAGTTTTAATTTTATCCGGAAGGGCATTAAACAATTTTATACCTTGATAAGTATAATGGTGTTGACCAGCACTAGTATTACATTTAGGAATTTCTAAGTTACCACGTGATCTAGATCGGTTACTTATTTTTGTAGAAATTGTTGAATTGAAATGGTCTTTATGAATTTGTAACAGTGCATTCTTTTTAAAAATTTTGTTTAAGCTAAGAACCCTAAACGAGTCAAACAGCTGCGTGGTTGGAAATATCGATGGTTTCCTTAGGATGACTTTCAAAATTAACCTCTGAACCTTTTCTACAGGTGACAGGTTAGTTTTGAAAGTCCCTCCCCAACCGATTATACCATATTGTAATATGGATTGAGCAAGAGAAAAATATATAATTTTAATCATACTGGATGATAGGATTGTTCTTAATCTAATAAATATATATATTAGTTTTCTTACTCTAGTTATAGTATTTTTAATTTGCTCGCTCCATTTTAATTGACTGTCAACTATTACACCCAGATACTTAATGCTATTTTTTCCGGTTATGGGTGAACATTTCACATGATTACATTCTTTTTTATTTTCACACTCGGCAGAGTGGATTTTAATTCGAACATTATTTTCGACGTTTTTTTCTTTCAATGAGAATGGGATAAAATATGTTTTCTCAGTGTTTAGTGACAGGCAATTTTGGTCAAACCATATTTTTAGAGTGTTTATGTTGGAATTTGCCATCCTCGTTGTTTCCTCCCATGTTTTTCCCTTTGTTATCAGTACAGTGTCGTCTGCATACGATATGATATCTCCAACTATTGGGAGTGTGAACATATTATTTACATAAATAGTAAAAAGGATTGGACCGATGACAGTTCCTTGCGGAATGCCAAAAGAGGTGGTTTCAGGTTCACTTAAGGTATTATTTATTTTAACGTATTGGAGTCTCTCATTTAAATAACTTTGGAACCATGATAGCGCTATTCCATCTATTCCAATTTGCTTTAGTTTTTCTATTAGTTTGGAATGTGATATGCTATCGAATGCCTTGCGGAGGTCAATGAAGATACCGAGGCACTTTTCTCCATTATCTAACTTTTGCATGATTGTCGATGTTAGTTTAGCAATTGCATCTTGTGTGCTGAGATTGTCCCTAAAGCCAAATTGATGAGGACTCATTATCTTTTTGTCTTTTATGTAGTCGTTAAGTTGTTTCTTAACAATTTTTTCATAAATTTTTGCTATGTTTGATGTAAGAGCTATTGGACGATAGTTAGAAATATTTTCTTCATCACCCGATTTAAAAATTGGGGTAACGATAGTTTTCTTATAATTATTTGGGAATACACCTTTTTTTAAACTGGTATTAATTATATGAGCAATTGGTTTACTGATTTCCTTATGTACGGCTTTCAATGTTGTAACCGTTATATTGTCGTATCCGGGACTTGCTGATGATCTTAAACTTATTATAATATTTTCAACATCTTTGTCAGTTACTGAAACAAAGGTTTGGAAACCTTCCCCATAAAATGTGTTTTGTTCTGGTTGGTTAGTTTGTGTATTGTCAAGGATAATATTACGAGCAAGGTTTGTTCCAACATTTGCAAAATAATTATTAAAAACATTACCACATAGTTTTGGGTTTTTTTCGGTGTCAATGGTGATTCCCTGATGTGATATTTCCTTAGGTACTTTTCGATTTGTGTTTTTGTTGGTTATTGTGCTGATGATCTTCCAGAATTTTTTGCTGTCTTGACCAGCGTCTTTTATTTTTTCACGAAAGTACTTTTCTTTTGTTAGTCTTATTAGGAGCGTAAGTTTATTTCGGTATTTCTTGTAAAAATTAACTTTTTTTTGGTCGTTTGGGAATTTTTTGGAGTCCTGATAATATTTTTCTTTTTTTCTGATTGATATGACTAATCCTTTTGTTATCCATGGCTTATTTAATCTATGTTTAGATTTTGGTTTGTAAACTGTTACTATTGTAGATAAATTTATGTGATCTTGAAAAATTGTTTCGAAATTTTCTGAACATGTATCTGGATTTTCGGATTCAAATACTGATGACCAGTTTTCCGTTTTAAGTTTTGCTCCTAAAATTTCCAAATTCAATTTTTTTTTTTCATTTTTTTTTTCACCAATTTGATTAGATTTTATATTTCTTTTATCAATATTGTAAACAAATATACAAGTGTAGTGATCAGTAATATTGGTTTTCCATAATATTGACATGGTTTTTTCAATGTTATTTGAGTTGCACCATACGTGATCGATGCAGGAAGGTGTTTGTCCGATCACATTTCGTGTAGCATTATTTATATATGATTTGTAATTTAGTGATGTCATTACATTTATATAATCTTCTTTCACTTTACTACATATACTGTCATCAATATTTATATTGATATCGCCTACGACGATATTGCAAGTATCCTTCAGAGTTAGTAATAATTGTTCCATTTCTATTATAAAATTATGTTGATCAGATCCATGTGTGCGATAGATAGCAATAACATGGTGAATGATTTTGTTCACTTTTAGACTCAGTTTTAAGCAGTTCGCTAATTGCATAGTAATTTCGGTAACTGTAACATTGTTGTGTTTATTCAGTATAAACACCGCAATACCACTGCATTTGTTAATATGAGTTGTAGACGAGTGATATGTATAGTTAGGTATATCGTATCGGGCGTCAGCATTATATATATTTAAATGCGCCTCTGTTAACACAATGATGTCCGGTAATATTTCAATAAGGCTTAAAGTTAGTACAAACTCTTCCAGGTTTTTTTGTAAACTTCGAATGTTTTGATGTAGAACAACGAATGCAGTCGGGACTTTATTTAATAAGGCATTACATTGTATTGATTCATTGCAAGTATACTGTGAAACTTCAGTTAATTTGTCAATTTCCTCCGTTATAAAGTCATCCATGACTTATTCATAGTCGATTCTCTGCTGTGCTATGATGGACATTCTTTTTCGGTAAAGGCATTTTTCGCTATTTGCACTGTGTTCAATATTATTTTTTGTCCCAAACGATGCATTGTTTTTATGGCAGTTATAGCATTTTACGATATCTTTGGTTTTTTCGCATTCGCTAAAATAATGATCTTTTGCACAGTGTATGCATCTGGGCTTGTTCATTTTGTTCAGACATTTTAGGGAAGTATGTCCGAAACCAAGGCAGTGATAACATTGCATTAAGGGATTGCAATCTTCTATGTGCGCTCGGACAAAACCAATATTGACCCTTTGTTTATCAAGTAATATCTTTCGGATTGGGCCTGTTGTTTCTATTATTACATTGCGCAGTTGGTCACTTTTCTTGTTTTTTAATATTTTAGTTACTTTAATTGAATCATGTGGGGCATCACTTAGTTCATTGTTTTGCAATAAAAGGTCGTTAAGAAAATTATCTTCACTATACTCCCCTCCCACACCTTTAATGATCAAGCACGGTCTCTTCTTTTTTAATTCTGTAGCAGATATTCCGTTTTTATTTTTATTTATTTCCGTTTTTAGTTTGTCTGCGTCTTCTTTTTTCGAGCAAGTCATAATTATTTTATTGTTTGATGCTTTTTTGATCCCATTTATACCAATTCCTAGGTTAGGTGCTTTGATTGTTTTTGTAATAATTTTCTTTATGTCCTCAGATGTTTCTTTGCCTTCTGCAGCAATCATAACGGCATATTTAGGTTCTTCGATTTGTACCGTTCGTTCTTTTAGTACCATTGCGTACGATTTTGGTTCATTATTTTTTTCGAGTTTGGTGATAACTTTTTTTTGGAGATCTATTATTTGTTCTTGGAAATTGTTTCTCTCTTGTTTCCAGGTTTCTTCTAAGAGGTTTATGGTTAATTCGAGGTTATTTCGCACTTTCGAATCTTTTACGGTAGTTATATTTTTTAGGTCACTTTTAATGTTTTCGATTAATTTTAGCACGTCCATAATGTGTTAAAACTTGAGCAGCCGTGCACAAAATGCACGTCACTCCGGGTCAAACTATGTGACAATACTGAATTATAATAGTACTGCACAGTCTGGCAGAATTGTCCAACAGACCCTTTGACTCACAACTGCATTAAAAGTGCTTGCCCTTCATTGATTGATAGGAGATGATTGCGTAAGTCCTAGAAAACAAAATTAAATTGCATATTGATTACATAACTAATAACCACTTCTATAAACATCATAATATTAGTCTCAGGACGGCTATTCTTCGCTGCTTCTACTAAAATACATACATCGGAATTTATAAAACAATTAACCTAAGTTACTAAGGTATCTGAAACTTACTAAAATTATTTAACTTACATTCGAAATTTGCTCTTCAAAAGCTTCTTGCGTTATTCTTTGTGATTTGTTTATATTTTCCAACAAGGAAATGTCATTTTCAACCAAGTCATCGTGTTGATAATATATGGGTGTTGTTTGTTTGGAAGTTGATGGTATATCTTCATTCTGAAACAAAGAGCAGGTTTGTACACAAAGGGGAAAGAAGGGGTGAAGGGGTCAAGCTTTGTTTTATATTTTTGGAATTGCTTGACCCCCCCGGCAGTCGATTATTCATTAATTACAGGAATTATTATTTTAAATACTATTATTTTTGTATCAAAATCGCGTCCGGTACAACTATTTCCAAATGGTTAGCCAAAAAAGGCCTAGGTATACAATATGTCATCATTACTGCTTTTAAAAACTTACTCTTATGACAGGTGAATTAATAACATCCTTGAACGCATTAATGTGTGCTGCAAACAGTGCCCGGTGCCCTACAGTCGGAATCAATTCTTTAATATCATCTTCAGATATTATCAGGAGTGTTTTCGAGTCTATGACTTGTTCTGAAATAAAGAAAAAAAAACGACGAGAAAATACAAAAATTTTCAAATCAGAAAATAAATATTTATTTTTCAAAGGAATGAAAATTATTCATTAAAAAAATTAATATTTATACAACAGCAGATACCGAACACCCTGTATCATGAATCAAGCGGAGATGAAATGGTTTTAATAATGAAATTATTTCATTTATATGAAAATTTCCAATGTAAACATAAACAATGGGTGGTCACCCTGTATTTAAAAAAACATATCCCTCCCAAAAAAAATTCAATAGAATTCAATGTTCAAAATGTTATGTCCGAATTAATAATTGCAATACACATTTATTAAAATTAAACATAACCTGCTATGATTGACCATCCATCGGTACGATTTCAGTAATACTGCAGTTTCAAACAACATTCGTTCAATACAAAATAATACTGGCGGAAACGAACAAAGAAATAAAGGCGCCCTTGAGGTGATTTTGCACAAAAACAGCGCTATACAAGTCATCCAATTATTATTATTATTATTTATATACCACTCTCTGTAACCTGTGTCATGACTCCTGACACAATCTTGGTTCACATGCGCTCTTCAAACTAGGTACATAATAAACATAAATCTACTAAATCTATTGCCTACTTGAGTCATAGAATAATGAAGGTGCCAGTTTCTAAATCAAAAAGAATGGATATTATCATAGTTCCATGATCTAAATTCTAAATCAATAAAAAAAGAAAACTCACCTTTAAATGTTTCTATGTAAGCTTCCAGATTCCAAGAAATTAAATAATCCTTCACGGTTTTGTCTGCCATTATCACTAGGAACTAGGAACAGCGGTTTGCATAAAATAAATTCGCAACGAACGTCAATTCACGTATGATGCCAACTGTGGCGAACTGACAACTGCGTCATAAATAAACAGCCGGACCGTTAGCGACGACGAAAATATATACCAAAGTTCGGGAGATTCAACTAAAGTATTTGGCGCACTTTGCTCAAGTTTGTGCAAAACAACTAATTGTTATGTAAAAATACCAAATTTAGATGTTCCAACCTAAATTTGGCTGTTTGAACAAAACATTTAACCAAACTAGATGGATGTTTAGTTAAATTTAGCTAAATACTTTGGGAAGTAACAAATAAACTTAAGTTACTAAAGTGAAATAGGTTTAGTAAATTACTTTAGCTTAATTAACCAAACCGATTATTTTGTTTAGGTAAGTAAACTTTTAGTATGCTATTATTAAAGTTTGGTTGTAATAGCTCAAGCACATTTTACTAAACAACGACGGTATCTGCACATAAAGTAGTTTAGGTACTACTAACTGAAGTTCAGGCGATGGTTACACAACTTCAATTAGCTTAACACTTTAGCTAACTCATTTTTTTCAGTGCATTAATGGAGGACTGAACGCAGTTGGCGCTAACAAAAAAATGTCTAAAGAAGCGAAGTTAGCAGTCCACAATGGAGTGCTAGTACCTACCCTAATGTATGGAAGTGAGGCATGGAACTGGCAGAGAAAGGATGAAAGTAGATTGAATGGCTGTAGATTGAATGACAGTGAATAGACAGTAAAAATACACAAGCTAAATTTTAATTCCAATAATATTGATTCTTACTGCAACTGTGAAGATTAGGAATGTGTGAAAAACATCAATTATCTAGGTATTATTTTAGACAATAATCATAAGTGGAAATATCAAATCGAAAACCTTTCAATAAGGGTACAAAAACTGATACACATATTATTTGCATTACGAAATATAATTAAACAACAAGACCCTAAGAAAAATATATTTGGGATTGTGCAACCTCAACTTAACGTATGGTTGCATTGGTTGGGGAGAGTCAGGTAGAACAATTTTAGATCCGCTTGTGAAGGCCCAGAAATCCGTTATTAGAGTCATTTTGCGAAAACCCTATAGGTACTCTAGCGATCAGCTCTACATAAAATTTAATGTACATGATGTTCGTCAAAATTACATAAAAAGGATTATTAATAAAGTACACAAAAATCTAGAATATCTTTATAAAATTGATCATAAATATATCACAAGAAGTCTCACCCGAAAGGATCTCGTGGTCCCAGGGAGCAATACGGCAAATATCTAGGACCGAAATTATATAATAAAATCCCCCAAGAATTAAATATTAAAACATGCAAAACATCCTTCATCGGTTCAATAATAACTAAATGGTTGATTGGCTTGGAGAGGGTGGAGTCTGACAAACTATTAAATAATGTCACTTAAAATTTTACATGGTTACCTATTAAGAGGAAGCTACAAGCCAAAGATGTGTATATACTTGGTATACCTTATATTGTAGGTAATAGGCATTAAAATCGCTTGACAAACGGAGTCTAGAAACGTTCGATTTCAAGCACAAAACTGGTTTTTATTTATTTTGTAAATAATTTTGTGAGAAAGCAAAAAAGTTAATTTAATGAAACTGTCACACATAATCTTAGCTTTAATTCTGTATTGTTGTTTCCTTTGCGCTTTCATACATTTCTATTGAAAAAAAAAACAATTTATAAATGTAAACTACAAAAAAAAAAAATTTTTTCATGTTTACATTTATATTTTTTGTAGAAATTTATTTTTTTATTTGTATTCTACTCAAGCAAAATGATAAGAAAACCTTCAATTTATCTAAAGCCTATTTTTTGGTATTCATAATGTTCAACAATGCGTTATAAAGATTAATCAAAATAATGATTTAGCATTAAGCTTCGCCTTAATGGCTCATTTAGTAAAAACTTATTTTTTTATTTTTTATTCTTTATATTGGCTTTCACCCATTAAGAGTGATCTTGGCCATACAATACAACATTTTTCTTATTAATAAATACAACAAATTACAGCATAAAATTAGTAAAAACTTAATATATCGTTTATTCAATTTGGATTATAAAAAAAAAAATAGAACACCTATTTTACAGAGTAAATTTTTAGCAATTTAACAGCATTTGGTTCCTTAGAACCGGCAATCTGCGTAGCTAGGAACTAATATCGACCTACAATTCATAATAACACTTTTTACTTATTTTTAATATACTTATACAGTTATTGCAATATTATTATCTTGTCATTTTTGCTATATACATGTATCTAATGTAATGTGATAAATAAAATTTAAAAAATGCTGTTGAAATGAGATCCCTGGGGCGTATGTGTGGTAAAACCATGCATTTATTGTTTTTGTGTTAAATTCGTAGAACTCCATTTAATAATATAATTATTAAGTTCTGCGAGTATTTTTTGGTTTTGTAATTGTTACAGCTGTTTCGGCATTCAAGGCCATTTTCAAACTGTTTACGAACAGTTTAATTATATTATTAAATTGTGCCAAGACCGAGTTGTTTGGCGGTCGTCTTGAGAGAATCTGTTAACATTTCTAACATTTATTTTTAAAATAATATTTTAGGCTGATGAATGGCACAGTATGATCTTCCCCCTAGGTGCCTACCTAGGGAAGATTATATTGTCTATGTCCGCGCCTTTTTTATTGTTTCGGCTACCTTGTCTATGAAACTCAAAGACTGTAATAATGACGTCATCGGTTAAATAGTGGACAAAATTTCTCCCTACAAAAGCTCGAAGTTATCAATCTAGTGAGTGGTTTATTTATGTGTGAGTGGTTCTCAACTCAACACGAAACAAAGATGTCTCAATTTATTAAACCATGGAAATCATTAATTATTCGTTATTTGACGGAGGGCGAAGATAAGGACATTTGGCAGGACGTAAAAATACTCATCCTCAGACAGTGAAACTGCCATTATAGAGCCCAGAAACAGAAGAGTTTGTATTGTGCGTCCCTGCCAAATGTCCTTATTTTCGCCCTCCGTCAAATAACGAATATAATCAATGATTTCCATGGTTTAAAAAATTGAGACATCTTTGTTCCGTGTTGAGTTGAGAACCACTCACAGTCTGTTTATGTTTACTTATGGAGATAAACGAAATTTGAAAATCGACCGTCAAAAAGATTTTTTTTCAAAAGCTGGTTGATATCTAAGATGATACTTTGTTAATTATCAATTAGTGACTAATTACGCCGGCGGCCGCGTAGGAACTATGTACCTATGGGTGGCATGGAATGATATTTCGCTACGTGTATTTGCTATTTGCAATAAGGAAGTAGGTATCAACATTACTAACTTACAGGTAAACATAAAGATAAAAGTTTAAAATACGATAGCTTTTTTAATACATCGTCGCTGTGAAATCAAACCGGCATATCTGCAAAATGCATATTTTTCACCAGGCGATGCACTACGCCGTGTAATATTTTAAATTGAGCCGCTATCAATAACAATCCTTACGTAGATGGCGATAAGGTTTAAATTCCCGCTTAACACCATCCGCCTGTTTTGATTTATGCAAGAAAAAAACATGGCCGAAAGGTGCCTTTTATTTTATTTTGTGGATGTTCAGGCAGAAATATATATTTTTTTTTCTATTATTTTATAGATGACTTAATTTTCCACATTATACAATAAAATCATAACCGAAAATGGGTTTGTAAGTAGGAGATTTTGAACTTTAATGCAGTTTTCATGGGCCTTATACATTATTTTTTTCTGGGCTTATAAAAAGACTTATCTAAAAAAAATACTCGATTATTTTAAAAGCCAAGATGTATTCTACTCGCAGTATTTAATTAAAACATCTGAAACATTTCTAGGCGACCAAATTTTCAAACCAAAAACTCGTGATTTTGCATTACTACGTATGGCATCGCCTTATATTTTCTATATATTTTTATTTTCCTTTTAACATCTTACGCATGCATAAATAATTTAGAAGAATACTGCTTATTGAAGTAGTAGTTGCAAATAAATCGAAAATGCAGATATGCCAGTATGGCTTTAAAATCAGTGTAATATTTGCTTTTGTGTCAAAGTGGCTTCTTCTTTTGGAACCTGTTTTAGGTATAAAAACAAAAGATAATGTTGTCAATGAAAAAATAATTTATTGCTTCACAATTTGTTTTAAACATCAATTAACATAATACTGCTTTTCCCTCTACTGCTAACTTCAAAGTTTCACGATCGTTTATAGAAATCTGAATAAATTGACGGTATTATCCCGGCAGTAACTAACTTTAGGATACCATTTTTCTTCTTCTAATCAATGTAAAGTCTCTCGGAATAAGCTTGCATCAGAACAGGATTCAAGCTCCCATTGCCCCGTTGATTCCTTTTCTTCGGCATGTTTTCATGGCCATGGCGTATTGGGAAAGTAAGTATATCGGTCCGCTTCTGAGTGCTCTTTTAACTTCTTTTTCAATGGTTGAGTGAGCCGAATCCCCCTCGTTTCAGGTCCCTTTACTAAAATTTGTGTGTGATAGATTTTATGTTTTTTAATGTTGTAACAGCATAATTGTACATTGCCATCATAAAGTTTTTTTTTTTGTTGTCCACAACAATTATCGCTGTAAAAGACGACGTCTATTGGACAGTCAGCTTTGTCATTTAAATCTTGCAGATATTTCAGCACACAGCTCCCAATCTCAATAACGCCTCTTTTTCTCATCCCAAGTGTAACAGTTTAGTGTTTTGTCGCCTTTCAGTTCAGCAATTGTTAAATTGTAAACGGCTCGCTTTGAAATGTAGTAGTAGGAAGACGCCTCCCCCTGCGGACATGACAGCACTGCCCGTAGGTCGTATCCTGCTACGACGGACAAGTCCTTCGTCTGGACAAGTCCTTTTCTATAATACGATTCTCATATTCTGTCGTATTTTGTTTCGTGTTTTGGTAAATGAGACAAACATAACACTGATCTTTCTTCGGTGTGAAAAAAGAAAGGTTGTATTACTTGAAAAACCTCTGTACTGGTAGTAGCTGATTCCTGCAAGGTTTGACTTCTTTCTTTCTTTTAGATAATTTCTGTGAAGTTCGACGATAGATTTTCCAAAATCGATATACTCCTAAGAACTTTGAGATCTGCAGTAATGACTTGGAATTCTGGGATTTTTTTCTATGTGAACCTTTGCACTCTTCACGAGTTCTTTATTCAACTTTCGATCCTTTCCATGCTTGCCTCTCATTTCCAAGCTTAGCACAACTGTGCTTTTGTCTGTTTTTCAAAGGTTGTAGGAATAGCTCTGTCCGATAGGTCAAAAGTTTTTTTTTTAATTGTTTGCATCCCCGTATTTTTTTCTCCATCTTTCGTTATCGAGTATGATTGATTACAGCCCCTTTCCCTTTTACGATTCAATGTAATCCTATGATACTTGGGAACAAGTGCCTGTGTGCTATATTGAATTCTCTTTGTCTTTGCAAGTCTCCCATTGCCCAAAACATTCAAAAAATCTCTTTCCTATGGTTCTCATCAATTTTTTCAGTGCAGTTGAGTTTACAGTTGTCGCAAGGAGGCTTCATGCTTAGTTGGTTCACCCTTCCACGGGTTTTAGACTCGTATTCCTCACCGCAGTTTCGCATCTTCTTTGCTAAAGTTCTTTTATTAAATTTGCCTCTTTTAATTTATTTTTTTAACCGGGAAAAATTTTACCCGGAAACAGACATTTTGGCATATATGCCGGTTTGTTTTAGTTGGGGCTGCTATAAACGTTTATGTTAAGTGCAAACCGGATTCTCTGCCAATAAGTCATATTTGGGTAATAATAAAAATGTACTATTGTGAGATAATTCAGTTTTACTTAGGGAACGTCTTTATGGTGAACGTCTTTCCCCTTGAAAGTTTTGAACGTTTTGAAGCAACTGGCGCATAAATAAACCACTCTCAACTGGCGTATTGCAGAATAGATCTGTCTTCTGCTAAAAAAAATGGCGATTTTCGCGTAAATGCATACCGGCCCAACGCCATCCGACGGACTTTTATTCAACTATACGATATGCCGGTTCGACATAAGTATAGAAGGGAAAAAATAAATTTTTTGACACCAAAAACTCAAAAACTCAATTTTTGCACATATGCCGGTTTGATTTAACAGCGACGACATATTACTGTCGATCTTATATCATTCATGGTTGATACATATTTTCAATGCTCATCTGGTGAAATATGTGTATAATTGCCATTGGCCTAGTTATTCGTCCTATTACAGATATATTGAAAAGTTACGGCAAAAGCTACTTTATTACGGCGATATCCTGACAGATAAAGGAAAGAAAGAATGTTTTGAATAATATGAAATATGACTGCTATTGGTTCTATGATTCAGTAATTTCATTAGAGTTTTAAACAAACAATGTACTGAAATTTCGGCCTTATAAAAACCCGAGTTCGTGAATAATAACTGTTAATAAATAAGTAATAACTGTTTCATGAAAATAGACTTTACGCTTATAAGAATAAGATCAAATTTTGAAAGACAGGCAATTGTAGTCGGCTCACATCATTAACCCGGCGCGACGTGCGCATATTGTAATTATTCTATCTGACAACAACTGGCATTACTGCACATTACTGGCAACACCAAAATCATGGCGTCCTCGAATTAAGTTGTTCGGTGTGTTTTGTTTCGTACGAAATCATATTCTATCTTCGTAATTTCATTCTGTTTGACCATGACATATTATTAACATTTTATTTGAAGTCGTAAGATCAATAGACACACAATGGCAACGTATTCTTCACCAGAAAGTAAGTAATAATACGCAGCAATTGACCGTATTTCACCCGTGTTTATCACTACCTACCTTGTATCTGTCATTTGACACCTCACATCATACAGAATTAGCAAATTATGGGTTTATTTTCAAAGTATTAATTATTATGCAACTTTGCTTTGTTGTCTTACTGAAATTCATCTAACCATTGCCCTAAATCTTGTCAAACTTACACTAGCTCCCACATACTTTGTTTCGCAATATTCTATTTTTACTTCATAAGTTTTCAATAATTATTTTTATTATTAAATGTTTGATTTCTTTCAGGTATGTGGATAAAGTTCTTCTCAGAGGCCGGGCTTCCGCCGGGTATCGGGGCCACCTACGCTCTGACCTTTACAGATAACAGGATACAGATGAACATGCTCCTGGATCTAAACAAGGAATACTTGAGGGACATGGGAATTACGTGTTTGGGAGATGTCATTGCCATTTTAAAGTAAGTGAAATAATATTATATTATTTTTAAGCAATAATTATTAGCCCAAAACACCTAAAATACATGCAGCCGACGGGAATTGAACAATTGGTTTCCTTTGGTCTATGTTTAAAAAAAAAAGTTGTCTAATCATTAGTTTATCATTAAAAATAAATGAGGATTGATTTAATATTGTATTGTATTTTTAATAATCCGCCGTGTAGCGGCCATAAGTACTTGTATGTGGATGAGTTACCAGATGATTCTAATTCAATATTAATTTCAATATTTGTTTTAGGCATGCCAAGAAGTTTCATGATGACACAGCGCGAGACAGGGTGCTGAGCATATCTGGTCCCAAGGTCCCCGTGGCTGCGGTAGCTGGTAGACCTGGCCTGGCCAAACCCACTACACGTTGGTATTCTGCTATCTTTCCCTTTGACCCTACAATTTCCTGAGATGACTGACCCATGTGAGAACTCCGGATAACGACCCACTCTTCGTAGCGTTGTACTTCACATCTCATTTAGCCTGAAACATCATGATGAAGGCCTCAGTAGTATTTGACGCTTTGGAAGATCTGCATGATCTCCAATGCAGTGTTTTCGATCTTACTGGATACCACTGGAAAGTGATTATGTGTATTGGTTGCAGATTTCATGAGATATCAGTGAGTGTTAACTGAAAGGTTAAAGACGTTTTGTATATTTTTTGTATGTTAAATGTTTTCCGTGTTTTACATTCTTATTACTTTAAACTGTGCTAAAGATGATTCCAAATACCTAACCTTATTTCCCCTTTAGTCCGCTTCTCCCCTACTCTATCTATCTATTACTTATGCATGTAGATGGTGTATTAATTAGTTAATTTAGATCAACTCATTGTGCTTACATGAACAATTTTAATTCCCGAGTAGTGCTGAGGTTATTATATTTTCTCTTTATGATCTACAGCCACAACGAGAATGCTAGAACATTACACACGCAATCCTCCTGTAAGCTCTTCGCCTTCTAATTCTATGGCCAGTGTAAAGGAGAGACTGGGGGCCATACATATCACAGGAACCAAGAGGAAAGTCGTCACTCCGGGCAGTCATAGGTATACTTGTTTTTCCTACCGAGTACCGACACTATATTTTTACCATTCTTATCACCGTAAATATTGTTGCTTGCAAATTTAATGACTTTTTCACGTTTTGTTGATTTTTTATTGTTATTTTATTGACTTAATACCAATATAATTTCCATGGCAACCATTTTATTAAAGGCAGAACAAAATTCATAACCTGTTCCATACCATCAATTTTTTTTAATTTTCACCTTAAGTGTCCTTTTCAACTTATATATATTTTATTGTTTCCAAGCTCTTCTCCTGAGTCAAATGACGGAAGAGTAGAGGTTACCATACCAACCAAACACAAGCGGGATAATCTCAAGCAGCAAAATGTTTTTGAAGAATATGTGACCAATTCAACATCCGATTCCAAATGTAACGTATTTTATTTTATTATCTTTGCATGATCTTGAAGTACTAATCCAATACGAAACTGTAACAAATAATATGATGCTCTTTCAGTATTAAACAAACGCTTTTGTTTGCTTTTGACCAACTGTAATAACAATTATTTTTAAAAGATGTTGACAGCACTTTTGATGTACTGACTCATTTGTTTCACATATTTTTGCAGTACCATCTATGAAGAAGCAAATCTCTTCGAGTGTATTCAATCGATTGGGGTTGAATGAAGAATCAAGAACATCCCTTTCTCCCAACAAGTCTCCGCCAAAAGTGACCATCACAGGCCTGAAGAAGAATATCACCAAGTCAACAAGTAGCAGCAACACGGTGTTCTCTCGGCTGGGGGGCAAAGGCGACAGTCTTCGAAGGGACTCCTCCGATAGTAATGAACCACTCAAATATGAAGGGATTCTCAAAGGTTCTTCACCTATTAAAAAGATCATCCTCAACAGAACAACTAGTGCCGATACATTCAAATCTGCCAAGAAAATAGGAACTATGAGAGCTGATGAAGAACCAATCAATGTTAGAGACAAATTACCCCTATCCCATCAGCGAAAGTCTGTCAAATTCTCTTCCCACATTGATTATAAAGAAATTGAAAACCGTGCAACCACAAACGTTCCCCCACATACACCCACGGTGCCCCCTGTCAGAACTGTTGCTATGTCCAAAATAACCACAGTCGTACCAATGACCAAAAAAGTCATAAAACGAACACCAGTCACATTGTCCAAAAAGAGTAGCGTTAAGACGAGACTAGGGAAATCGAGTCTCATCACTAAAAGAAGCAAATCTAACGTGTTCGGCAGACTAGGCATCACCTCCAAAATGTAAAACAATTCCTAATTATTGTCTAAATTAAAACATATTTTTATTCGATTTGTCCTGCCCAACGAACCTGCTGCATTTTTAGGATAGAATTTAACAACTCGATAAAATTACTCTCACAAATTTCCACGATAAGTGCAATAATTTATATAATTTTATTGAGAATGTAAAAAATTAATTTAACTGAAAACCCCGGAAACTAGTGTTCTTCTCAAAAAACCAAAAAAATGGTTTTAATTCTCATTTTATACATAGTATGGATTAATCCGCGTACCTCAATATCTCAAAAATATCGACTGCCCATTATTAAACGGAAGCAGCTCTTCAATTTTGAATCTAGATTTGTCTGAATATTTGAAAGTTTTCAAACAGGCTTTTTTAAATATGTATGTCTATTTGAATTTCTTTTTTGTTTTTGGGAATGAATGAACGCAAATCTTGGATGTGGAAACCAACCCACTTCACGACAGCTGAAACTCGTCAGATAGACTCGTTGTCAATGTCAATGCATTCTATCAACTTTTGGTGACACCCTCGTACATGCACGCACGTTTCTGAAATTGGCCTCTAGCCGGAAGAAATGGCGCGAAAATTTTAAAATAGATGTGTATTACTGTAAAAAAAAACTTGTTTCCATTATGTGTTGATTTTTTTTTTCTTATTGTTTTTTTTCATTTTGACGAATCATCATTACCTTCTGAAATTATATATGTTATAGTCTCATATTAAATTCTCAAATAAGGATTTTCGGACACGCCCTTGTTTAATACTGGACAATCGTCAGAAATAATTTGTCCACCATCTTTGCTTCCTAAACACAGATTTTGATGACTAGTCATTTTATTTACCTTTGGAATTATGCAAATGGCAAATTAATCATTCTATAAAAAGTTTAATATATCTGCACTGCAAAATGAATACATCATCAACTTATCATTAACATCACCTTATCATTAGTACCAAAAGTAACCATTGGTTATGAAAAATTTGTATCCATTGAGCGCCAGGGAATCCAATTGGTAATCTTAAAACAATACTTTGTGTTTATGGGATTTCGACTCTCAGCACTCTACAGAATTAGTTTTTAGGTCACAGGAGCTAGGCATTTCAAATTTTAATCATGTATGTTGGAAAGGAACTTGCGTCTTTATGTTACATGCAAAAACTGACTTTTTTTTCATTTCAGTGACTTTTCTATTTCTAAATTAGTTTGTTTTTTATTAGTGGATCTTATATTTAAGCAAATCATACAAGTGATTTCTTTTAACAACACTCATATTGTATACACATTTGCATTCAAATTGTAAGAGCACCAATTGGAATGTATCTTTTTTTTTTAATTTAAAGCTGCAATTGAAACTGGTAATTGTGAACATAATACTTGAATCAAAAATTTTACTTACGTTATTTAAATATGTATTGATTGTAAATTGTTCATAAACATTATGCTATCAACAATGTAGAGTTTGATTTTAACTTTAACGTCGCATTCTCACCTGATCTAAGTCTTTGAGAATCTATGGTCAATTTATAGAACGAAAGTTGAAGTCAATTCAACTTTGGGTTTCTATTCTATAGAGAAGTTTGTTCTCACAGATCTATTTCATAGATTCTTTGAAATAGATCAGGTGTGATACCGGTTTAACTGGATAACTCGCTTCATTATTTCGAGAGCTGCCAAAACCTGTCTCACATCTCATTCCTTTAGTTATTGTATTTTAAGACATGAATTGTATGCTTATTTAAATACTTGCTCTTAAGTGCGTAAAATTTAATTTAGGAATGATAATAAAAGCTTTTAATATAATTATTTGATTTTATTTCTCTATTGAATATTCCTACAGATATCAAAATTAGTACCTACCGGTGGTTAGGTATTATAATAGTAAAATGAAGTCATAAAATTCTAAAAAAAGAATATCACAACAGTTGACAGCACAGGTTCTATAGTATATGTGAGTGATCAAAACACAATCAACTCTTTGTGTCTTTTGAATTTTAATAATGGAGTGGCTATCCACAACTAAATTCATCAACAAACAATCTAACTACATTCAAGATGACCATTTTAAAGACACAACAGTGTTTGCGCTTTTCTTTTCTGCATTGTTCGATGAAAGGGGAGACGTGTTGAACACGCTGAAGCAGATGTATACAAAGCTGAAGAGTCGTAGATTGCCTGTTGAGATCATATTTATTTCGAAGGACGAATCGGAAGAGCAAATGCTTGAAACATTTAAAAATCATGGAGATTGGATAGCCATAGAATATAGAGAACCAATTGTGTTGGAGTTTGGTTTTATGTACGAAATTTGCAGCATTCCCAAGCTCATAGTTCTAGGAAAAGATGGAAGCAGAATAAGCAGAGACGGTATTGTTGACATTGAGAAGTATGGGATTGGTGCAGTTCTATCGTGGACTTCCACAGTCCATAAGTTCTCTATACCTTAATTTATTTTATAAATTTTACAAATAAGAATGGTGATCACAATCACATTATGGATTTTCTTTTGCATTCATAAATGTGTAAAATGTTTTTATTACCCTCTACTGCACAAAGAGTAATAATTATGAAAGGTTGTATTATTAATATTATAAAAATATCAAAATCAATGGTCGAAATAGCATATTTCTATACCAGTTTATCATAAAGTGGATATTTTGATCGATAGCGTTCATTATTATTATTTGGCACTGACACATATAAATAGGGTATAGAAATAAACAAAAATAAAAAATATTCGTTATTATGTATTTACCAACTGTTTTTTTTTTCAACAAACCTATCTTTGTTTCATTTATTGAAACCAATTTGCTGGATTCACAAAATTAGTGTGTAGTTAAAAATAGGAAACAGGTAACTGGCAGCACCGAACATTCGCTGCGCATCTGTCAAAATGCAACCATCTGTCAAACTCGAATGGAAGTGAAAATTTCACCGCTAGTGTTGGTTGCGCTAAATTGTTGATTCGATGAATTTAGCACACTGTTTTGTGCGGTTATTAAACTAAATAACATGCTGTTAGTTAATATTTTACCTTAATCGGTAAAATCATGGCTCAAATGAAAGTGTAACAGCATGAATATTATATCATGCGTGTTAATTACTTGGAATTTAATTATTTTCATTAATTAAATTTCATCCCTGATGACATGGACTTGTCTCCGGAAGAAGACAATTTTCAGGGGAGACTATTACACCAGGTATTTATACAATTCATCATCATAATGTGGATAAAGTTATGGTTGCTATTGTTATTAATATGTCGCATGATTATTTTTCTGTGCACAAAATCCATACGTTTTTGTTTACTTTTTTGTGTAGATATCACCTTTCTTCGAACTATGTATTTATTAAACATAAATACATAATTTCGTAGCGACGAAAAAATTACCACCCTTCAGATATAATTTTACATGGGTTGTCTCGTCAACCGTTTTTAAGTGTATTTTCCATAACATAATTATTTTGCAAAGATTTTCTTATCCCACTGTGTGCAGATTCTACTATAAATATAATATAATATAAATACATTACTTTCATTCTTTGTATGCCTTAAATAAACAACCAGATAATAACATATAATTGCATTTGTTTACTGACCATCCTGGGGTTCATTCATTGTTTTGTATATCAATGGTCTGTTTAATGTTTATTGACCTACATTTAATATTTCCCACTAAGTATTTAACAAAACAATGTAATAACAATTACTGATCAACTTTACTTTCCAAGTTGAAATTTATTTTAATAAATAATTTACATAAAGAAATGTTGTAAAAATTTATTTGGATGAAGATCAAATTATTCTGTTATGAAAATGGCAGGCTTTAAAGTAGATCACTTTCTAGTTATAAATAATAATCCCAATGTTTGAAACAGTGGATTAAAATATGTATCACCTTATAAACACAAAAATATATTTTAGAATGTAGTTTATCTTTCAAATTTGTGACTTTGAGTGTTTAATATATGTATTATGATTTTCTTTATTCTTTGTCTGTAGGCCGCATTATGGGACAATGCGGAGCTGGTGGAAGACTTGGTGAGCAGCGAGGGAGGGCTGGTGGATGCGGAAGACAGTTGGGGCAGGACGGCACTGCATGCTGCCGCGGCCTGTGAACGATCCAGATGTCTTCCTATTCTCCTCGGGGCAGGGGCTGATCCCAACAAGGCTTGTGGACCTCGTGGAAATTGCAAGGTTACATTAACTTTTCAATACAATATTTCTGTTTATTTTTTGACTGTCGAGTTTAGTCCTGTCAAACCTCATTCCTTTTCCTTGGTACTAACCTTCCTAAAACTTCCCCCTCTCCTTTTCTTCCATCTCACAACATCTTTCAAGCTTTGTGGTATCATCGTTCAACACTTTGCAGTTGAACTCTACTTAATTGTGGTCTTCACCTAAAAATACAAGCAATGATTTGTTCTTCAGTATAAATATCGAACTGCAGCCATTGCAGTGTTCATTCCTCTGATTATAACCACCATAAGCCTGTCGGAATGTATGACTAATCAGTCAAAAATGAATACCACCGAAACTGACAATGTTCCGATGCATTGATCTTTAGACAATAACTGGAGTTTTTGTGACAGACTCCATTACACATAGCAGCGGAGAGGGGAGACACTGAAAATGTGAGGGAACTCCTGGTGGCCGGGGCTTCCTGGTTCCTGAGGGACTCGGCTGGCCACACTTCTCTTTTGCTTGCTGAACTAGCTGGTCACACACCCACCGCCAAGATACTCAAGGATGCTCAAGGTTTGTTGATTTGCCTTTCTAAATGCCTCTATCCTAAAAGAATATAATATAGATATTTCGAAAGCGGACTAGAATTCTGTAATTTCTACATACTTTTTTGCAGTCATAATTATTATTATTGATTATAAATCAAAGAAAACATCGATGAAAAAAGTATTTTCTGTGTTATGTTAATTAATTTTTAATCAAAGTTACTTAAGTTCTGAAATAAACAATTATTCAATATTTATTGTTTTAAAGTTTATTTTGTAGAACTCCGTTTTAATTATAATATTGTTTTAAAGTTTATTTTGTAGAACTCCGTTTTAATTATAATATTTTTGTTAAAGCTTGCTACAGAATACGCCAAAATTATTGAAGCAACAATTTGTTTAAACTTAATTATTACAAGAAACAACTATCTATGTGGGGGAAGATGGAAAAACATGCACAAAATAGGTTATTTAGTTCTTAGTTTGAGTTATTTACATAATTTGTGCATATTTTGGTTGAAGCTGCCAAAAGCGACCTTTTGCCAAAGGTCACTTTGTGCTAACGAAATTCAAAATGGCAGCAAAATGACAAGAAATTTTGAACTCAGTTTGAAAAAAAATAGAACTTCAATGCATCTTTTACCCTCTCCCGCGATGTAAATAGTTGCTTCTTTTAGTAATTAAGTCGAAACTAAATAAAATACCTCTGTATTCAATGGTTTAAACCAGAGGTTCCCAAACTTTTTTGTGTCGTAGACCCCTTGCCAT
Source organism: Hesperophylax magnus (assembly GCA_026573805.1). Taxonomy (NCBI): domain Eukaryota; kingdom Metazoa; phylum Arthropoda; class Insecta; order Trichoptera; family Limnephilidae; genus Hesperophylax; species Hesperophylax magnus. Next base: position 575,576 of record JAIUSX010000107.1, read on the forward strand.
GTTTTACTGTTTTTGGTAGACCCCCTACATACCTGATATTGATTTTTTGTAAATTTCTAACTGTAGTGAAGTTTAGTGTTAAAAACTTAAAGTAAAAACACATGTTCAGTTTTATACATTTATTAATTGAATTTAAACTAAAACTACTCAAAATAAAATTTTGTATCTGTTATATAAAATAAACGTAACATAAAATAAACTAAGCAATAAGTAAATGTTTTTAGTGGGAAGGATGAACCTGATGCTTTAATAATAAATTATCAACATTTGGCGTCAATTTTGTAAGGTTTAATCTTAAGTCTCCTCGGCTAATGATGTCCAGTCTGTTTCTTTTTTTCGTTAGGAGATTGGTAACAGCGCTGAACCCCCTTTCCACTAGGTATGACGATGGAAAGGAAATTAAACATTTCCTCGCTATATTCCATAATACGGGATAAGTAACGGGTATGTTTTTTTGCAGCCAGAAGTGCTGATATCCGTGCTTAAACTGAACTTTAAATTCTTCGTTTGTACTTATTTCAGTCAGTTCCTCTTGTTTTATGACATTCGTTTCTTCTATGTCACCATATGGGTTAATTATCCACGGTGGTATTACCATAGTCAAAACATCCTCAAACCTAGTTTCAAAATCTGAATAGAGGGCATTTAAATGTTGAACGTAGGTTGAAACGTCGTCTTCCTGGCAGTTTGTCTGTGACAAATTGGGGAACTGGGAAAATTCGCCCCGTCCAATATTTTACTTCATTAGTTTAACTCTGGCAAGAAACGCTGATAAGATGGACTTTGTTTTAATCAAATTTAGACTGTCGCCTTGTAACTGCAAATTAACCATATTAAATTTTGTAAACAAATCTGTTAAATAGGCGATGTCTGTTTTCCACTTCATTAAATTGTCTTTTAAAATTTTATCTTTAGTATACAGAAATTCTAAAATAGTCTCAAAACGTGCAAAAAATCTTGTCAAACATAAGCCTTTCGACAGCCAGCGTACTTCAGTGTGAAGGAGTAATTGATGAAAGTGTTTGTCATTTTCTTCACACAACTGCGCAAATAACTACGTATTCAACGCGTTGCTTCGGATTCGGTTTACTGCATCAATGACTAATTGAAGAGATTCATGTAATCTAACCTCAAATATTTAGCAACTAAATGTTGTCGATGGATGACACAATGTATTGCTAACACCCCTGGCACATTTTGTTTTAAATAGCTTATAAATCCACAATAACGTCCAACCATGGCAGGTGCTCCATCTGTAGCTACTGACATTATATTTGATAAAGGGATTGCTTTTTCAATTAAGTAATCCTTCAAAACATGAAATATTGATTCACCTTTAGTGTCGGTTAAGTGTAAGTAAATAGGTACTATCCATAGACATATAATTCCTATGTCTGTGGTACTATCAGTGTATGTTGAGATCCACTATCGTGGACCCCCATTTTCATTTCATGGACCCCCATTTTTTTTTTTCGCTGACGTAGACCCCTTGCAGGTTGTCATAGACCCCTGGGGGTCGATATAGACCACTTTGGGAATCACTGGTTTAAACGAAATGTTATTTAAATAATGTGTGCGTATTAACAAGTAAGTGGACTAAGGAAACTATTCCATATTTTGAAATAATAATGTTATTATTATTGGAAATTAAAAAAAAACGGTTTTCATGAATAAAATTTCTGCTATAATTTATAGTAACTTTTATATGAGACAGCTATTTCTGCTTCCGGAGGCATAATCATCTTCTTATAATAAAGTAAAAATTAGTATATAGCAGAATAAAAACATCTAAATAAGGTTTTTCTTACGTTCATAATAATATATTTATTATATACAAATGAATTTTTTTGGTAAATGTACAGAAAATAGGGATATGGTTAATACGCACATTTAGAGAAAGCTACAAGCCAAAAATGTGTATATTCTTGGTATACCTTATATTGTAGGTAATAGGCATTAAAATCGCTTGACAAACGGAATCTAGAAATGATAGATTTCAAGCACAAAACTGGTTTTTTATTTATTTTACAATAATTTTATGAGAAAGCAAAAAAGTTAATCAAGTGAAACTGTCACACATAATCTTAGCTATAATTCTGTTGTTTCCTTTACGCGTTCATACATTTCCATTGAAAAAAACATTTTTTTAGTAGTTTACATTTATATTTTTTATTGAGTCATTTATGTTTTATTTGTATTCTACTCAAGCGAAATGATAAGAAAACCTTCAATTTATCTAAAGAATATTTTTTTGGTATTCATAATGTTCACCAATTCGTTATAAAGATTAATCAAAATAGTGATTTAGCATTAAGCTTCGCCTTAATAGAAAAACTACTTTGTATCAATTAGATAACAATGAGTATTTCATTTTCCTAAAATGGAAAGTAATGCATTTTAGTAGCTATTTCGTAAAAAAAAACATATAATTAGACATATTTTCTTCACACTATATTTTGACGCAATAATTTTAAATTGTTTTTTATTTACTTATGTTTTTTTAGTAAACCCAAACTGACAACCTACGAACCTGTTTTAGGGTCATAGGTTCATATTTTGGTTTAAATAAGAAAATAAATAAACTAACCTTAAAACATTGACATCAACAACAATGGCCGCCCAGTAAAAATTGGTTTTAATTTTAACGAGATAACTATTAAAATGCATTATTTTCCATTTCTAGAAAATGAAATACTTACCCCTCATTATTATCTAACTACTACAAAGTATTTTTAAAACAAAATGTGCGTATTAAGCGTATCCCTAGTTTCTGTAATATACCTTTTTTAGAAAAAATCGTAATAATAACAGTTATACGCGGAAAATTCGTTATTTCCGTAAAAACCGATAACTCAATTACCTACATATTATTGTCTTCGTTCGAATCAAAGTAGTTACGTAGATTTAAACTTTTTTGTATTATGGGTACCTACCTACCATCTTACAAATTAATTTATTCCTTCTCCGAGATCCGAAATCTACAACTAAATTTCTCACCCCAATGCGGCTGCGTTGGCACCATGTTGACACGGTCACCTACCTACCCGTTTCCCATTTCATTATCGATTTTTAGGTTGGCCACACAGAAATAGGTGGGCGTGCGCGCGCTTTTACGATATGTCAAAATCGAGTCAAATGAGCGGGATAATAAACCGTAACGCGTTGTTATTTAATCGAAAGCAACAGTAGGAAATCGCTTAATAATCTTTAATGCATAGTGTGGGATATTAATTAGTGTTGTAATGGGTGAATACTGTGACTAATATCTGTTAATAATCGTGAAAATTGTTTTCGTGGACAGCTGTCCGATTTCCATATGAGCCGGCTTTACTTCATGTTTACTGGTCAAAGACGCCGGTCTTCTGGGCTTCAGTCTGTGTTGTTCTATTTGAATATATAATTATAATAACAGGATATTCGAAGTGAAGAGTCATTTTAAGTGATTGTGCAAAAGCGTCAATGTGCAGAATTAACATTTTATCATACCGTTTTGAATTTCAACTTTTGAAATCGTAATATTGATCACGTGCTCGTAAAACTATTAAATTACACAGTGTCTGGAAGCTCGCGGTTGTAAGTGGAACTGTGGATTATGGTCTGAAATGTGGAATATGGCTTTTTCTTTATATTTTATTTACGGGTAAACCGAGTAAGTTGAATATTACTTTACTTATTCGACAATAGGGCAAAGTCGACCGTAGGTCCGTTCAATACGCCGTGCGTGCGCCGGATATTGTTTTTACACGACTTCATCACTTGGGTCGTTAAGATTCCCACTTTATTTTAGAGATTTGCTAGGGAAAATTCAACCATAGGTCAGTCCAATACACGAGGGCCGCGCGTCGCATATTTTTATGCGTGGCTTCTTCACTTACGTCGTTAAGATTCCGACTTTATTTTAGGGTATTGTCTCGTCTTAAGATTACGCAAGCCAAAATTATGTATATTCTTAATGTGTCTTATATCACCAAAGATAATAGACTTGTATTATATTATCTTTGAATATCACCATTAATGAAAAAAAGAGAAATAGAATAGGTAATAGATACAAAATCGGTTGACAAACGGAGTCTAAAAATGGTCGATTTAAGCTCAAACATGGTTTTTATTTATTGTTAAATGTATAAGTAAATTATTTCTTACGTGCGTTCATAATTTTCCAATGAAAAAATACATTTTCTACTAGTTTGCCCTTATTTTTTTATTTATTTTAATTCTTCTCTAGAGAAACGATCGGAAAAGCTTCAATTTATCCGAGGCATATTTTTGGTATTCTTAATGTAAAGCGATTAATAGTAGAGATTAATCGGAAATAGTGATTTCATTGATAGCATCGTCCTTTTTATTGAAGTAAAGTTGAAAAATAGCAACCTATAATATGCCCCGTTCACACTGGGAGACAAATGTAGCCCGGCGTCATTTCTTGGCATGACAGTTACTGAAGGTCGTCATCACCGCGGTCAACGCGACTTTTTTAATGACCGTCATTAGCTAATAAAGAACCCCGGTTGCTTTTGTACTACCGTTTGAATGGAGCGAACTGTGCTGTTTATGAATCTGCTAAAGAATTATAATAACTGAACAAATCTATGCTGTTAGTGTTTTACGTAATATCGCGATTTGCTTCGTTTTAACTATTGATGCACAATTATTGTTTTAAATGGTTAAATCAGCGAATGAAGATATAAATTGAAAAACTGCAAAAATTAAGTATGTATATCTTGCTTTCTAGTCTCTAAATCCGCGTCTGTCTGTTTGTGCGCTTAGTTCTTCTAAACTATACAACAGAGTTTGATAGGGTTTTCACTATCATTTAGAGAATTTCTTCCGGAAGGTTTATATATATAATACATGCATATTATATTTATTTGAAAGTAGAGAAAAGTCGAGCAACGCCGGTTACACGTCAGCTAGTTTATTGATAAAATGGAGGCCGTGCTCGATATAGTTTCCTCGTTTCTCCCCTTCTATAGGACTGAATCATCTAAACTTTTAGCGAATCTTCAGATATTTTAGGATTTCTAGGAATTTTAAGATTAACTTTCATAAGACGATGCATTAGTGAACACAATAAAAGAGTATGAATTTTTAGAAATAAATCAAATTTAGGAATGAAATGGATCCCATACTCAACTTGACTTTCGTCTTTGCTCCGAATCCATGGGATGAATCGTCTAATCAGTTGCGCTTGGTTGGTTGGTGACCTATATCGTTGAAAGTTCAATCGAAGATAAGGGGGAGAAAAAATTCCGCCAGATACATGCACAAATTCTACGTTGGTCTTTTCGGTGTTAGTTTGTTTATTTCCCTAGATCTAAAGGAATCTTATCACATCAATAAATGCTCCAGAGTTTAGCGACCTAGCAACAAAATACAGTTCAGCGGTTCATTAAAACATCTGTGGCTAAGAAATATAATGTCGTAGATAACAAAACACATACGCATTTTTGTGAAATTGAATGACATTTTATTTAATAAATAAAAAAATTGTAGCAGTTAATATAGGAAATAAATGTCAGTACTATCCAATTGGGATTTGGCTTAGGTATTAGCAATATTCTCTAGTCCCTAGGGAGGAAGGTTCGAGCCTCAATCAAACCAAAAAAAAAATTAAGCTGTATTATAGTTTTTTGGCATTCTAGGTACTAGGTACTTACAGAGATTAACATTCAGAGGACGACGCAGCAAATAAATCAGTGATAGTAAGATTTTTTTAAAATATGTCATGATCAGAGAAGAGATGGAACCCATGCTCGGTAAAGATTCCTCTTTTCTCCAGCTCTGTGGGGCAAAATCTTATAAAAATTTTGACGCAGCGTCTTTTTCTAGCCAACGTTAGTCTAACCATTTTGAGATAAGCAAAAAATATCAGCATCAAACAAACGACTGGACTTAAAACGCTGTAGTGTGAATGCGGCTTGATTTTGCTTTGAGTCTGTAATATCGTAGAAATGGCTTAATAAATATTTGAACTAAGGTGAGAATCTAGTTTGATTGGCTACAGAGTCTGGAATTTATATTTCTATTTAATAAATCCCAATATATTAGTATTTCGGTAATCATATAAATTAGGTACCCAGATTTATAGTTTTGTCTTATCCTAATCTTGCGTAATAGAGATTGTTAATTAAAGTTACATAGTTTATAGGCCAATGTGAAGAACAATTTCATACTTTTTTATTCAATTGATTTGGAGGATATTGGCAGAATATCATCTATTTTGATTTCTCTTACTGAAATTCAATGTTACCTACGTTTCGTAAACTCTTATGTTTCATGTTACCTATATTTTGTTAACCTATGCATTGTTAAATCTTATATTTTATGTAATCTGTATATTCTCATATATTATGTAACTAAAAACTAAAAAAAAAATTGTATTGTATGTAAAAGACCTATGGGCGTTTAAATGAAATAAATAAATAAGATTCCATAGGAGACTAGAGAAAATGGTCATGTGCATATATTATAATCCTGTTTGTTTTTTATGAACTATGCACACACGAGTAAGCATCTTTAACGAATATTAAAATTCATTTCCAGATTGTTATATAAGATGTTGTTCCAAGGAGAAACCACCTCGTAATGTAAACGTAGTATTAGATTAGATTATCAAGCCAAATGCGTTGGTTAAGGATAATACAGGGTTTTCCAATAAGAGGTGTTATTTTGATATTCAATCGTAAAAGATCAATGGTTTCTTTGCTTGTGTGGCACGTAGCGCCGTCTTGTTGAAAGTAAACGTTGTCCAGATCAATACCATCCAATTCCGGCCATAAAAAATCATTAATCATCTCTCGATAGCGCAATCCATTCACCGTAACTGTTGCTCCAGCCTCATTTTCGAAAAAGTAAGGTCCAATGACTCCGCCGGACCATAAACCGCATCACGTTGAGGATAGAGAGGCTTTTCAACAATAACTCTTAGGTTTTCCGAGCCCCAGATGCGACAATTTTGCTTGTTGACGAAGCCACCGAGGTGGAAATGGGTTGCATTTGAATCACTCAAGTGAATTTTAATAATTTCAATGCGTTGTTGAAGCGTGTATAGTTCCATTTTTATTAATGGCGTAGTTTCTACTTGACAAATGTCAAAAAAATGACAGCTTCAAAAGTAACATCTACCGAAATAGCGGGCCATTCAAAATAACACCTCTTATTGGAAAACCCTGTATAATACTAGCTGCACTCCCCGGCGTTGCTCGGGTTTTACAAGGAGTTTTTAAAATCAGACTTAGACTGTGATGATCCTTTTGTTTTGAAGGTCAAGTGGGCAAAATTTCATCAATTTCGGAATGAAACTCTTGATGTAATTATTGTATAAAAATTAAAACGCTCGCTGGCCGCCACAGACGCCAGCGACCGTTGCTCGGGGTTATTAATGGTTTTGAGTAAACTTTTGGGGTTGTGAATTCTAGTAAACTGGCTGTAGTTCCAAGGTGGAAATAATAATCTTTTCAATACTTGAAAAACTACATTGTGTATGTATTTGATTAACTTCATCGTGCTATGTCTTCCTCGGGCGTCCCCGACTTCTACCATTCTCTTCCACGTCATATAATCTTTCAACACTACTTCTTTGTTCATCCACTCTCTATACCCAAACAATCTAAGCATCCCTTTCTTAATCTTATCCATTTCGCTTACATCAGCCTTATACATGCCTCGCTTTACCACAAATAAGTACCTATTTGTTTCATTTCATTCATTGTTTTAAGTTGTGTAATATATATATATATATTGTGGTACGTATAGATTTGCGAACCTTAAAGTGAACCGAGCCACGAATTACGGGAAAGGAACGACATTATATTATGTGCAAAAGAGAAACATCTACTTATTTGAAAAATATTTGGGACTGAGTTTCGAACTTTGAGCTTTGTGCTACGAATTCGACTTAAGGCGATGCCATACGTAGTAATGCAAAATCATGTGTTTTTGGTTTGAAAATTTGGTCGCCTAGAAATGTTTCAGATGCTTTAATTAAATACTCCGAGTAGAATACATCTTGACCTTTGAAATAATCGAGTATTTTTTAGATAAGTCTTTTTATAAGCCCAGAAAAAAATAATGTATAAGGCCTATGAAAACTACTTTAAAGTTCAAAATCTCCTACTTACGAACCCATTTTCGGTTATGATTTTATTGTATAATGTGGCAAATTAAGTTATCTATAAAATAATCGAAAAAAATTAAATATTTATGCCTGAACATCCACAAAATAAAATAAAAGGTACTTTTTGGCCATGTTTTTTTCCTGCATAAATTAAAACTGGCGGATGGTGTTAAGCGGGAATTTAAACCTTATCGCAATCTACGTAAGGGTTGTTATTGATAGCGGCTCAATTTAAAATATTACACGACGTAGTGCATCGCCTTAAGCGTTAAGCTTCAAGCTTTGAGCTTCGACTTTGAGCTTTGAGTTTCGAGCTTAGGGCTTTGAGCTTTGTTCTGTGAGTTTCGAATATGAGCTTTGGGCTTCGAGCTTTGAATTTTTAGCTTTGAGTTTCTACCTTGGAGCTTCCAGTTTAGAGCTTTCTTGAACTGTAAAGATCCTCATATTTTAAACAGCAGTGCACAATGTGCATTATTTCATCACGATGTTTCAAACTAAGGGGTGGGAAAATGGGATGGGGTGGTTTTTAGAAATCTAATGAAAACGGTGACTTTCCTGTTGTTTTTAATTTCAAGTGTGCAAAGTTTCATCAATCGCGGAAAAACGGTAGTTTGTGTAAAAACAAAGCCTTGCCAGACAATTATTCTTATATATGTTATTGCAGTATGTACCTACGGTGCTAAAACTTACTATATACGTATTGTGTAAATGCAAACAATAATGAAAAGTAACCAAATGCCTTGTCACAGTGAGTTATTATAGTATGTATTGTGTTTAAACTTATTCTATCCGTATCTTCAATATGTAAACAATAATGTAACCTAAAATAATGGATTGCTGTATGGGAACCCATATTAAACATTTACATATTAGCAAACCATAGACAAAATGGAGAAATAATTAACTAAAAATTCTGCCTCAATACAGGTTCGCCTAGTGAGGCAGGTTATGCACAACCTAAAATATAGTATATTATGCCATTTCTATATAACACTCTTACATTCATATATATTTTTTCTTATATTAGAAACTGCCGTATTATTGTAACATTATTCTTTCAACAATTTCATTGTTTCTAACTGACATATAATTATACAACTTACTAATGATATATTATATATATTCTGTAATTTTTTGATGAAATAAATAAATTTTTAAAAAAATATATATATATATAATAGATAAATAGCTGAAGTCCCCAGCGTTCCCCGGGAGTTATGTAGAATTTTTCTAAATCGAATTCACTGAAATTGTTCTCTAATTTTGAACGTCAAATGTTAAAAAAATCATCGAGTTGCATCAAAATTCTGCTTTAAGGGGGTGGTAAAAGGGGATAGTAGTTTTCTAGATATCTCAAGTACACGGTGATCATTATCTTGGTTCGAAGTTCAAGTGTGCAAAATTTCATCGATCTTGGAATAAACTGTAGATTTGTATAAAAAAACAAAGCCACGCCGACACTCTTCTTTATATATGTAGATAATTAATAGCTGATCCCGGCGTTGCCCGGGCTTCACGCAGGGTTTTTCGAAATCAGACGTATAAGGTAATTTTCGAATTATTTTGAACGTCAAGCGTGCAAAATAATTCTAAAAGTATCAAAATACTGCTTTAAGGGGTGGGATAAGGGGTTAGGGGGTTTTTCAAAATCTCATATAAACAGTGACCTTTCTCTGTTTTGAACGTCAAGTTCGCTAATTTTCATTAACCTCGAAATAAAGGTGCTGATTTGTAAACAAATCAAATCCACGCCTCCCGCCACAAACACACAATCAACTTTATATTATTAGAATAATGTAAGTGTTCAAAAACTGCGTTACATCGACTTTAATTTGACTCCTGATCTTATTCCGGTGCAGAGATATTGTGTGATGTATTCCTCGGGCGTCTCCGATTTCTTCTACCATTCAAAGCAACCCAAAAACACTCCTGGTAGTAATAAGCACCAAATTTGAATTTTTCATCTTTATCGGTACCACTTTTCTAGTTTTGCGAGTGCAAACATTCGCAGGCTGATTTTTTATGTACCTACATATAAAGCTAAACTAGTACCTATAAAAGTTTTTGATCGTTAAGTTTTTACCTGCTAGTCCCTAAAGACGGCCTTTTTTTGCTTCTTTCGATCGAATTTCGTAAATATCCCTCTTATTAAAGTTTTTTCTTCTCAATGCGTACAACAGCAATCGTATGTAAAATTGTTTATTTTAAAAGATATATAATTTATTTTTATTTTATGTATATATTAGATACTAACAAATACAATAACGGAATAGTGAATCTTTGAGTGTCCAACTGGGAAGGTTTCCCGTTTCAGGACAAAAACTTTGTCCATTTGGTCATGAGAATTAAGCCTGTGATAGACCACGCTATAAGCGCTCTACATTTTCGTGGCTTAGCCTATTTTACCATATCGCTCGCCATACATTCCCATTGGTAGTGTATGGCGGCGATATGCCGAAATAGGCTAAGCCATATGCGTATAGCGTAATGTGTCGCCTACCTTATGGTAAATTTGAATTTTTATCCGATTGGACAATTATTTCTTTGTCTAATCGGACAATTCCAATGTGCAAAATATCATAGAATTTATCCATTTATGCAGTTCTTTCTCCGGACAATTCCAGCGTGCAAAATATCGTTAAAGTTGTCCATTTGAACAATTCTTTGTCCAATTGATCAATCAAGATAAGCGCAAGGCGTCAGTTTGCGGGTAATCAATTCAATTGACAAATCATTAGTTAAATCACTCAGTAGTTTAGATCAAGCAGGTTAAATCAATCGGTAGGTAAATCAATCAGTAGTTACATCAATAAACAAATCGGTTTATAAATCAATCAGTTAAATCAATCAGTTGTTAAATCAATCAGTAGTTAAATCAATCAGTATTCAAATCAATAAGTAGTTAAATCAAACAATTGACAAATCAGTAGATAGATCAATCGAATCAGTAAATAATCAATCATAAAATCAGTAGATAAATAAACTGGTAAAATATAATAACAATGGAGTCTTGATAATGCGAACAAATTCATGGAAATAAATTCGGTCTAGTCTCTAGTCCGTATTGTTCCCTTTGTGGTCTTTCTGCTATATTATTTTCTTACAAAAATGTCTGTATCTGTGGATGTTGTCTCGATTTCTTTAGAAATATAATGCAAATTAGTTCGTCTAGCCACAAAAAGTCAAACGTGAAAAGTCACCGAGGCACTGGAAGCAAAATCAGTTAACTTAAGAACCGGTTTATAAACTTCAGGAGGTATAGCACGGGCGATTGATAAAAGTCCTATTTCAATGCGATATTGACTAAATTCGTGATTTATGTTCAGTTAGCAACATTTCCTGGTCGACGATTGATAAGAAATTCTGAAAAAGAAAGCCCGCCAAATCTCCTTGGCTGTCTATACACAACTTTTTAAATAATATTGTTCTTTTTTTTTTTTTTTACACTGGACACTGCAACGCTGTCCGAAACGTCGGCTAAAGAAGGAGTTAGCGCAACACGGCATAACACCCCAAAAACAAACAACAAAAATATTGTTCTTTATGCAAAATTCCTGGTTCATTAATGGATGGAGGACGATTAACGAAACTCCTTGGAATTAAAGACGTCATTTATGCGATCAATAAACTTTAACTTGAAAAATAATGATGAACCCTGCCCTAAACTGACAAAAAAGTGGTTAATAAATTAACAAAACGTTTATCTATCCTAAGCATTATATTTGGTATTAATATTTAAACTTAAGCTAATGTGTATTATGTTATAACATTAAATGGTAGAACCTACAGACAAGCTGATTATCACAGCTTTATGGGACTACCCATATCTTATATTGTATTAAATGTAATTATATTCAATTTAATAAATACGAAATTTAGACACTTGCTTCGTACATCTAGTATTATGGCTAAAGATATCATTGACCAATTCTAAGTTGTGAATAAAGACCTCATTATCTAATTAAGGCGAAGCTTAATGCTAAATCACTATTTTGATTAATCTTTATAACGAATTGGTGTACATTATGAACACCAAAGAATATGCTTTATATAAATCGAAGGTTTTCCTATCGTTTCGCTTGAGTATAATAAAAATAAAATAATAAATTACTCAATAAAAAAAAAAAAATGTAAACTACTAAAAATATATTTTCACTAGAAATGTATGAACGCGTAAAGGAAACAACTTTAAAAAATACAGAATTATAGCTAAGATTATGTGTGACAGTTTCACTTGATTAACTTTTTTGCTTTCATATAAAATTATTTACAAAATAAATAAAAACCAGTTTTGTGCTTGAAATCGAACGTTTCTAGACTCCGTTTGCCAAACGATTTTAATGCATATTACCTTCAATATAAGGTATACCAAGAATATACATATTTTTGGCTTGTAGTTTCCTCTTAACTCCCTTTTTAATGCCAAAAAGTAAATACGGACTGCCACAGCATATGTACTGAGGGTATTTGAAATGTACGGGGAAAAGCGTCTGAACTTCTGAACTGCTGTTCTGTTAGCAAAGATTTCAATCAATACTGCTCCTTCGGATAATACTGTTGATAATGTTCGAATCTAATTCGAAAGTGTTCTGTTATATTTGTAATCATCCGAATCTATTATTGTGCGTTAGTACATTTTCCGTCAATTTCTTTACACGTTGACGTCAGCGTTCCACATCCAGAGAAACCTTACGCGCGCACAAGTACCTTGTCCTCACGCCGGATTATGCGCCTTCCAAATAAACCTTCGTTTTCGTAAGTCTCATTTCGGCGTTCCGCTTTATTTCATTAACACCTACTTTGGAAAGCTTAGTATCCCAAATAACCGTACAACAAAATAAGAAACTCCTTAATTAACTAGAAATCGCCCGTAACGAAGGTCGGTTTTATCTTAATTATTCTAAAACAAAGAGAATGGTACCTTCGCATTTTCGTAAAAACTGCATCAAAGTGATCATTTTTTATACAAGAATAACGTGTGTGTGTGTGTTTTTTATGCCGCTATAATTTCTATCAGTTTTTTACTAATAATATAACGTGTTGTAATATTTTTATAAAACCATTTTCTTATCACTCCAATTTGAAACCTAATACAATTCATAAAAATCTATATCATTCGGAATTACACAATTAGCATTTGAGAATTAATTACCACCATTTGTGCTTAGTAAGCATAAGCATAATTGAGCAAATCTCTATGAGCTGTAATTTATTATCGTTCTCGTATCTGTTTTATACTATTACATATATTCTTAAAATTTTGAAAGTTTTATTGAATAATATTAGAAGATGGGGTTTCCGGATACATTTTCAAACCAGACTGTTTGCTTACCTGTGCTCAAATTGAATAAAATATATCTCCGTGTTTGTACTTATACTTTGTGTGTGTTACGATTACTGAATACTAATATAATCGCTGCATTTCGTTTAACAGCAACACCTTATCAATCTATTTATCATCCATAGTCCGAGATTGCAACCGCTGCGATTTTAGTTTCGCAACGCGCGTGGCACTCGATGAATCAAATATCTCTATATACCAGTTCAAATATCACTTTGGTTAGATTGACTGCAATTCAATTGCAATCACAATTCATCTGCGATTACTTTGTCTGTGTCCAGATATTCTACATTATTTTAGCAATAATCGTATTTACCTGTTTAACATTGTTTATATTTCATTTTAAAACTTATGTCCATCGTTAAAACAGCTTCAACAAAGCGGTGAGCTACTTATTAACAGAAAAAGGTATTTTTTTTGTTTTTATAATATCGTGGTATTAAATTCATGTACGACATTTTATTATGGAGAGTGTTTTGAGAAAGTATTAAAGTGAAAAAAACCAAGTTGAAAAGATATTCTATGAAGGGAACATTATAACAAGATGTCAACGACAATTACAAAAAAATATTGACTTGATAAGAAATATAATTAAATTCAGTGACAAGTGAAGGATTCTACCAGGAGAACATGATGTTGCCATCGGTTACGATTACCGAGACCGAGTGTTGTTAGTGACCGCAGTGCTGCAGACAGTTGGGGGCCCTGTGAGACACATGGTAGCATGCTGGAGCGCCAGCGGGGAGGGGGCGCAGCCTCCTCGGCAGCCATATCGCCGGAGATGGCGTTCGATGCCTGCGATTACTTCACGGATGATGTGTCGGTGCCGTGGGCCGAGTTGGGCAAGTTTTTTTTATACTGCATATTGTATATATTTTTAGGAAAACATAAAATCTAATAACATATCTGATATATTTCTATTCTCGTACATGATGATTACAGTTTACATAAATAATATACATAAAATGTTAATAATCAGTAACTGTATATGAACAGGTTAGTAGTATTTATTTATTTATGTCTATTCTTGAATACACATTTTACAAATGATTACAGTGGTTTATATTGTAGTACAGAGAAAAAAGTACAGAAAAAAGGTATAAAAAATAAAGAACATAGGTTGATATAGGTAAAACTGTGTGTGGGTGATGTTGTATGTTACGTGAACACCTCATTAGGAGAACCTGTGCTGAGGTGTTAACGTGTTTGTGATTAAGTGTGACAGGTATTTATGTGTTGTAGTAGAAAAATATTTTTTTTCACAGACACATATTGAAACATGAAAACACACATTTATATTTATTTATTTATACTGGGTTTTACAGATGATCACACTTACGTGAGAACAATCCACTTATAAAAACTCAGTTATTGTACAATTACAAAAATCTACAATTAAATAAAGATACAAAAAATTAAATACAGATACATACAATTAAATACAGATACATACAATTAGAAAACAAAAACATAAAAAAATAAAAATAAAATACACAATCATATATAAGCTCGCTCAAGTAACACATTACATTATACATTATTACAAGTGGTAAGAGGCATAAGAAATACGAGAGGTATGCATAGAGAGAAAATTGACACAATGAATTAGCTAATATTTTTTAATAGCGCCAGAACTTTTTTTCTGAATCCGTACAAATTATCGACGAAAATATCTATTTCAGCACACTCTATCTTGTTATATAGTCGTCACATCTGGGTCAGAGGGCTAAAGTAGGCGATATTATTTATAAATGTATTCAGGTGAAAAAAATTATGGCGTCTTAAACAATGCGAATTGTGGACATTTATTTTAATATTGCTAAGACATAATGTAGTATCAAGTTGACCGTGAATAATTTTATGTAAACATATGAGATCAGTCAATTGCCTTCTAGTTTTAAGTGTATCAATCTTGAAGTAATCACGACGTACGTCATATGATCTTAGATGGTCATGTAATCCACATTTGAAGGATAACATTCTTAGCATTTTTTTTTGAATGGATTCTACAATATTTTCATATTTGCAGTAATGTGGATTCCAAATAGAGCTTCCGTATTCAAGTTTACTTCTAATTAAGGCATTGTAAAGAGTTAGAATTGATTGAGGATCTTGGAAAGGTTTACATATTCTATGAATAAATCCCATCATTTTTAATGATTTGCACTTAATGTCGTTAATGTGTACATCAAATATGAATTTAGAATCAAGAGTGATTCCTAGATCTCTTATTGAAGATACTTTTTTGAGAATAATATTATTAATAACATAGGAAAAATCCTTTATAATTCTATTTCTAGTGAAGTTTAAAATGTAACATTTTTCAACATTTAAGTGCATATCATTGACAGTACACCAGTTATTAAGTGTGTCGAGGTCGTTTTGAAGCAGTTGATGATCGGAAACAGACTTGATTTTACGAAAAATTTTAAGATCATCGGCGAAAAAAGCATAATCACAATTTAATTTCGAGCCAAGGTCATTTATGAATATAAGAAAAAGCAGGGGGCCAAGATTTGAACCCTGTGGTACACCGGAAGTTACAATTATAGGGGATGATTTGTATCCATTAATAAGAACTAATTGAGTTCTGTTATACAAATATGATTTCACCCAGCGAAGTAGATCTCCATGTATTCCTATTTGTTCAAGTTTTTTTAATAAGATGGAGTGATTAACTTTATCAAAAGCTTTTTGGAAATCAGTATAAATTGCATCTACTTGTAATCTTTCATTAAAAGAATTACATACATAATTACAAAATTCCAAAAGATTTGAGTTAATAGATCTTTGAGGAACAAACCCATGTTGCCTAGTGCAGAGAAGGGGCTTAAAATGCGAAAAAATATTTTTATATATCAGAGATTCAAAAACCTTAGCAAAACAGGATAATATACTGATTGGTCTATAATTTTTTACTAAAGATTGGTCTCCCGATTTTAATACTGGTACCACATGTGCTTTTTTCCACAGATCAGGAAAAGTTCCCGTGGTTAGGGATGCATTAAAAATTATAAAAAGCGGTAAACATAAAGAGTCTGCAAAGCAACTGACAAAGAAAGGAGGAATATTATCTGGGCCTGGACCCTTGTTGGAATCTATTTTACTCAAAAAACATTTTATTTCATCTGCACCAATATGTATTTTACCCAAATTGCTTTGATTGTGTTCAGTTATGTTTGGCATTGAACCATTAGTGGATGATTCCGAATTGGTATAAACAGATGAAAAATATTTAGAAAATATGTTTGCTATGTGTTCACCGTCATTTGCGGAAATATCGTCAAGATGCATTACTTTAGGAATACAATTGGTTTTTCGTAATGATTTTGAGTATGACCAGAACACCTTTATGTTACCTTGCAGACCACTTTCGACAGAGTTGATGTATGATTTATAACATTCGCTTTGTATTTTTTTTGTAACTTTCCTTAAATAAGAAAATTCTCTATAATCTGACTCGTTACCATGTTTTTTTACCTTAAGTCTAATGTTGTTTTTTTTCTTAAGAAGAGCAATCAATTGCTGATTAAACCAGACAGGATATTGATTTTTTGTTTTAGTAATATATTTTTTAAAGTGTTTGTCAATTATTTCCCATAATTTTTCATAGAACAAGATCACCATACTATTCACATTTTCATTTTTAAAAAGAGTTATCCAATTAACAGATAATAGATCCTGTCGACATTCATGAAAGTTTCCCTTCCTGAAGTTATATTTTGAGTCACTTCTATTGATTTCTAAAAATTGATCTTTATTTTGTTTCACCATTATTTCAAATGAAGGGTGATATTGATCCAATTTGGTTAAGCCAGGTGCTATACGTATATCTATGTTAACTTTATCAGAGAAAACAAGATCCAATAAATTTTCATTTGTATTTAGTACATTATTGAATTGATACAAGTTGCAAATTGATGAAAGGTTGACAAGACTGTGTGCTTTCATGCTTTTATAATTAGAAGGTGAAAGTACATTATTTTTAAATGAATTGTCAGGTAACCATTTTATTTCGGGCAAATTGAAATCACCAATAATAATAAACTGTGAATTGGAAATTGAATACTTTAAATACAGATCTTGTAATTTTTCAATCTGATTACAATAATTGTCTACAGTTACACTAGGAGGAATATAGAGGATGCAAATAAAGATAAGCGAGTTGGAACGAGACTTAATTACAAGCCACAAATCTTCATTGTCACTCTCCCATTCCGTTTTTCTGGACACAAGAAGTTTTTTAGAAACGGCGGCTAGAACTCCGCCACCTTCTTTAGACGCAGATTTGGTTGACTCACGATCTCTCCTAAATACTATACATCTGTCATCAAACAGTTCTTCACTAAACACTGTTGAGTTCAGCCATGTTTCAGAAAAACAAATAATGTCATAATTATTGATTAAAATTTCATTGCGCACACTTACGGTCTTTGTTCGAATACCCCTCACGTTTTGATATAATATATTTAATGCATCAACAGCAACTGCCTCGCCATCTTTTTCCGTATGATTAAACGCCATAGTCGATGGTGGAGAGATCCTTCAATAAAGCCGCTTTGTACGCCGGGCAGTCCTTATCTCCAGTGGGGTGGGCCCGGGAAGCTGCAGGCTTTCCGAAACGTGCGCATGTAGCGCAACTGGGTGCTGCAGTAGCAGCGGGGCAGGCCTCGCGCGCGTGTCCTTCTACACCACAGTGAGAGCATCTCTTTGTATCTTTGCAGTACTTGTGAGAATGTCCAACCATTTGACAGTTCAGACACACTGTAAGTCCTACAAAGTCACGCACACCGCAAACGGTCCAGTCCACGAATACACGACCTTGTTGCACCAATGCATGACGAATGTTAGCGGGCACCGAGTACACTCTGTGGCAAGACGGTCCGGTTCGAGCTCCAGCCATATGACTAAGTTTGCACTTGGATGCACACTCTTTAAAGTTGTCACCTTCAGAGATTCCAGAGAGGGCATTCTCTAAAAATTTCTCATCCGATAGTTCACGGGGCACGTTAAAAAATATTAACCTTGGCTGCCTCCTAACTGGAAGACGGGCACTCAGCAAGTCAGAGCTGGATATAACAGGATCATTTAAAAGCCTTTCTTGTTCCTGGCTGCTGGCAGTGTGGATAATGACTCCTTTGTTTTTTATGTTTTTTACTCTTTATATGTGAGTGTATGTATTTTTGGATAATTCTTGAAAAACGTGAATAATATTTAATTTTACTTATCATATTTTGGTTATGTTTGGTTTGGAATTATAATCTTTTGAATAAAGTGAATATCTTGATTTTTTATCCAGGCTACGATATGTTTTTTGAGAAAGTTTGTAGATGCATTTGTAGTCATTAATTGTTTCAAAGTAATGGGCATACTGTTAAAAAGTTTGGTTACGTAGTATTGAAAGTGTCTTTGTCCGTGTTTGGTGTGTGTTATCAGAATGTTCAGTGTTTTATTTGTTGATGACCTGGTTTTTATTATGGCTTTTGGTTGATTTGTAATATGAAGATTATTATGGATGAGATGTAGGAGAGCAGTTTTGGCGTAAAGTTGTCTTATTGACATGACGTCTAGAGTTTTGAAGATTTTGTTTGAGTCTGTGTAGAATGGTACTTGCAGTATGAGTTTTATTATTGCCTTTTGAACTTTTTGAATTTGGTCAATTGTTGTGTTTGTAGCGCTTCCACAAGCTAATATTCCATAAGTGGCAATGGATTGACACAGTGCAAAATATATTGATCTGAGTATTGTTAGTGGAAAAATGTTTTTGATGGATTTTATTAGGTGCAAGACTCGTTTTAGTTTATTAGTGATAAAATTAATGTGTTCAGTCCATTGTAAGTGTGTATCAATAATAACTCCTAGGTATTTTATATGTTTTACCCTTTCGATGTGTTCGCATTGGCAGTAGTAGTAGTGTTACATGTTTGTGTTTTCTTATGGTACGTATACATTTGCGAACCGAGACTCGAGCGGAGCCACGAATTACGGGAAAGGAACGAATCAACTACAAGCGGCATTTCGCGCCATTTGCGAAAGTTGCAAGTTTGCAAGTTGAGGTTCAGCTCGGCAGTTCGGCTCGCGAATAGTTTTTGGCAATATTTATTCGGTGTGTATAAGTGTAACAGCCATAATAATATTTAGTTTTACCAGCGCAGGCCTGTGAAAAATCACGGGATGGTCTTAGTTCTTGACAAATCAATTTCAGTTTTCAAAACGACAATTAAAATAGTTTTCTGTTAAAGTACTGTATTATAGAGTGACTTTATTCTTCACAAAATCAGTTCCAATTTTGTCACTTAAATCCAAGTCAGATCCGAGTTCCAGAGGTCATTGATCCGGGGTTACGCAGAAAACGCGTACAACCGAAATTAGTATTTTCGATGATAGGTGGTATTTTTTTTTACATTAGCTCCTATGTCGACTTTGGGGATGCTGTGTGGAGGGATTTTTTTAAGGAAAGAAAGGATAGAAAGTTCTGGTAAAGAAAAAAGGTATGAGGGATGGTTGGGAATCTGGGGGTCAGTGTGTCCAAGAGTGACAAACGTATGAATTCATCCCTCCCACTACGGTGCAAGGCGATGGGCTTAGAGTCCTGCTGGAGAGGTAAAAATGTCTCCCTCAACCAGTATCTCCAAATGTAGCCCTCCCACACAGTAAGTGGGCAGACGCATCCGCCGCCAAGACCTAAGCTATGTCATGAAACGTAGTTAGCCACTTGGGGTGATCTATGATAGAGCTGTTGATTATCCAGGAAATGGTTCCCGAGGCGGCGGTACCCATACCCACCTCCTAAATTGTATGATTATGTAAGTTATTTAAAAGGCCGTGAAAATTTCCATTCAGCCCTTTTTAACATCAAACAATTCCAGGAGCTTTTGAAATTATTTTTTAACTAGCCTTGAAGGAAGACGCCTTGGATACGGTTCTGTTACCATGTCACTTGCTCCGCCACTCTCCGACTGCTGACGTATGTGATTTATTTTATTTTAAAGGTATGTTATTATTTTACATGGAGATTAAATGAGGTGTTTGATTTCGCTACAGAATAGGGTACCGTACCGCTGGACCATCATAATTTTTAATTTAGGATTATTGGATCTTAAATTTCAGAAGACTTCTCCGGAACTTTCTCTACCGGCCCATGAAATATTGTAATATGGCCTGTGGCCAGGTTCCATTTTGGCCATATTTATTTATTTATTTATTCATGTTCTCCATACATCGGTAATGCATCAGTATATTACACAAATTTGAGGTAAATGTAAGTATAAAAGGTTGTGGGGGCAGTTTTACTATTTTGTGACATTCGTCAAAAGATAGTTGCTGAATTGTCCGTCAGTGACGTAGAAAATGTCGACGGTCAATGCAGATTCGTTAAGCAGTTGAGTCACTCTATTGACTGGCGCGTGCTGATAGGCGAAAGTCTTTGCTTTCGGAGTATAAAAAAGTGCATGGGATCTCCCACGAGTATAATTGTTAGGCACATATAAGTTAACCCCTTTCAATATAAGTTCTGAAGATTAGTTTAAAGAATGTTTGCCTAAAAATATTTTTCGACGTGCTTCGAGGTGTTGAATTCGAGCATTCCTGTTAAGAACAATGATGGATATAGGAATGGATGGTACGTATATTCTCTTATATAGATAACGCATAAACCTTTTTATACTTTTCCATTTCTAGGATATTTATTTATTTATTCAAACGCCATAAAATGGCTTTTACAATACAGTGATAATCGAATTACAAGCGTACATTGGTAAACAGGATAATAATAGCAATAAATTAAAGAACAATTAATGTGTACACAAAAACATTATTGCAAGTGATGCAGTTATTAATATAAGTGCAGTAAGACAATGCATAATTCAAAAGAAAAATATACCAGTGTAACAATAGTTGAACTAATTTATACTAGGCTTGTATAAGACCTGTCATAAGTCGAAGTTCGAGGTGTCTACGATAATAGTCAGTAGTGAGTTTATTGTTATTATATGGTTTTGTTCAGAAGGGGCCCAAATAATGGAACTATAATCCAGGACTCTACGAACAAGGGCTTCATATGTTCTTCGTATTGCGATTCCGTTATTCAAAAAATATTGCATTGTTGTTTTCACATTAGTAAATCACCTTTTTTTATAACTCAATTTCATAAAGTAGGTTAATCAAATTTGCTTGTTAATGTTGTGATTTTATGTTTTAACCGTCTATCCTACTTCTCAGCTATTTTGAGACATAATAGCAATAAACTTCGCAGAGTGCCAACCATCGTTATCTTCGTGAACTAACTGACCCCAAACGAGAGTGAATTAGTAATGCATTTTTTTGTGACAATGTAGACTTTTTTTTTATTTTATTTATATAATCAATCAGTTTTACTAATCTGAGATTTTTTACTGGTGGCTAAAAAGTGCTCGTTTTTGATGCTATCAAATAATAAATTTGCTTTAAAACTTTTTTTTTCAATGATTTAAGTTTTAGATTTTACAAAGTTTAATATATTTGGAGATGTAGAAAGTACCAAAAGCAGATGTTTGGTACATCCGTAATATCTTTTATGAATAATTCGTTATAAACCCAATGAAATAACGCAATTTCTATGAAGTGCGGGTGTAGTGATAAGGGGCGCGCGCTGTCGTTATCACAAATATTTTATTGATTTTTTTTATTCGTTTTATAAGTTTGTAGGTTATTATGTTGGGTTATACTAAAAATGATTAAAAGACATTGCACACAGTAATTTAATTGTGGGTTCTGATAATACATCGTATTTACGATTGCTTAGGAATGAACATAATATTGTTTTATTTGGGGACTCTAAAAAACATGCAAACATCCAAAATATTATGGTGTTATTACAACGGTGTTTCTTAGTCCTGTGATGAGGTGAAATAATGTTATTTAATTAGGTACGTCTTCGATGTCGTTTTTACTACCTTTTACAGTTTTTTCATTGTCCTTTTTCAGACAGATTTTGATTCTTGAATTGTACTCATTAAACGTTTTAATTCGTTTTATGTCTATTCTATGATTGTATAACTTATGTATGTAATTTCTCTTCGATCTAGTGTGATGAATACGCCGTCTAGTAGGGGATTTCGTATTTTTGAATTGTTTCAATACTTACATTTGGTACGTCAAAACTCAAGAGAGTTATTTTTCAGCAAATTTTGAAGTGCACTAAGCCCTTTTTCAGCCACCTAAAAAAATTCGACCAGTTCTTTAACTAATAATAATATGAAATAATATTACGGTATCAACAGCAAAACTGTTTGTTTCCTTTATTTGTAAGGTTATTGGTATCGTCGACCTAATTCGTCGACTTCATAACTCCGTTTTTCTCGAAAATAAGATTTTAATGACATTTGGCGTTAAAATTAGTCCCCCCTCGAATAGTAAAACTCGTAAATTTGTAAAAAGTATACTTTGTTTTTGGACACAATTTAGTGAAATGTCCATGGCGCCCTTTTGCAGAATGAATGCAAAAATCTTAATTTTTTTTACTACAAGGTTTTGTGCTCCTGTAAAAATTGACAAAAGGTAGTTACGCACTCTACCAATTAAGCCTACGATATAATTTATATAGATAATAAATAAATTCGGTCCCAGTATACTTCCTTGGGGACGCCATAGTTTAATGGCAATGGTTTACTCTTTTGTTTGTCAATCTGTACTTGTTGTTCTCACTCTGTTATGTAATATGTCGTCAATAGATTCTTTGTTTCCGCCATTCCGATTTTATTGAGTATTGTGTCTCTAAAGCTTTCTGGAGATCTATGAATGAAGACAACATTTTTTCCCGTCATCTACTATGGCTGTGCTTGTTAAATTTAGGCATTTTTTATGGCTATCCTTTTTAAATTTTGTACTGCATCAATGGTATTTCGATTTTCCCTAAAGGCATATTGGGACGGTGATAATATTTTGTTTGGTTCCAGAAATTGAACAATTTTCTTTTTGATGACAGTTTCAAAGTGTTTTGAAACGGAGATTGCAATCACGATAGATCTTTTTTTGAAAAGGTGTTTAATAGGTGTTTAAAAGGTTTTTTAATTTTGAGGAGGCATTTCTAACAATGGCAGACCGAGTCATTCGGATTTATAGTAATTTTATTGACTTTATCTATTTTAGTTTTTTAATTCAATTGTTGTGAATTGATATGAGTTGTGTTTAGTAATTATTTATTGCGCGGTAGGTCTAACATTAAATAACCTTTGTGCCAGATTCCCAACACGTACGAATGAATTCTCAACAATAAGAAGATTTAAAACAACAAAACTTATTGCTAAAACAATGCAACAAACCTTTGTTTTATTATACCGTAAGCTGTTCAAATCTGCGAACGACGACTCAGCTCCCATAAAACTTCTCAATATAATTAACGTGTTACCAATTTTCTTTTGCTGCCTTTCGTGGGTTATGCCTAAATACTATAAAGCATAAGTTTAAGGTGTGTTGTAAAGTGTCCTTAATGTTATAGAAATAAGTTGTTAAAAGGTTTAAATATTTGATTTTTTATAATTAAATAAAAACATACAAAAAAAAGTTTTATTTGAGGTATTGGTAAACTTATCGAATTCAACTGCATGCAAAGGCTCTTTAAAAAAACAACGCTTGATTTCAACTTAAATATCGAATGGGTTTAAGTAAATATGCACAAAATGGTAGTTTGTGTTATTTTAATACTTTGTGCGAATTTTCTAACCTTCAAACATAACTTTGATTGAGAAAAAACGGTACTTTAATGCATCTTTTACCATCTCCCACCACATAAATAGTTATTTCTTGTAGTAATTAAGTTGAAACCAAGCGCTGTTTATATTGTTTGCCTAGCGTGTAGCGGAATTCGATGTATAGTTTCTATAGTTTCTTGTATGTATATTTTCGCTTATTTTCCGACTTATGCCCGGGTTAAATCTTCCTCACAGGAAAAAACTAAACCCTTCCACACACTTTTCCACAAACGATCATCTAGTAAATCACATTATGCAGTTGCATTTTATAAGCATAATAAATACAAAACAATACAAGAACAACACGTCAAATCACCAGAGATGAAATGGGAAAATAATTCACCGACTCCAGATATTTTCATATCAGAGGGTTCGGCTCTGATTTTTGCATTTTTATATATAAATTCTTTGACAGATCTAATACGCCTAAATTTTGAATGAGAGAGCTAGGTATAATGCCAGTAGACGAAATAACAATTATTGTTTCTCGCATTAACATTGTTTGTCTGTGTTTACAGCACCATGTGCCTTTGTCTGTATACGGTTGGTTGAAACGGTAAAACCATATCTTAATTATAAAAATATCATTGTTAGTTTTTATTTTGTAGGATATACGGAATTATTTAGTTGTCGGCTAGCCATATTTATGACATCGCCATGAATAACAAATTTTCATTGCTTCTTATTATGTACGATGTACAATTTACAGCGGTTTGGCACAGAAAACCATCGATGCGTTATTTTTTGTTGAAAGGTAAAATTTTTAAGTTTATGTTTAGACATCTGATTTCAATATAACTATCATTGTAATTCGTGAAACATCCATCCATCGTGGTGTCCTCTCTTTGATCTAAATTTTCGTCTTATACGATCAGCTGTAAATAGATTATTTAAAAAAAATACATATATATATATATCACAAAATAGCAATAATCTTCAGAAACATCAAATAGAAGTAACGCGTAAGATCATAAATTAATACGTGAGGATGGAATGTATCGAAAGCATATCCTATCCTTATCCTATATTCCTCTTCCTAACCCCTTTACATACCTATTAGTTTTAAGACACAATAAATGTCAATAAAGTTCGGTGGCCGAGTTGACATCGCGTTTGGGTCCCACCAAAGATATTAGAAGAACGAGATATGCTATGTTGGCCGCCGGACCGTAGGCGGAGTAGTAACTAATTAGGGTACTTTGAACGGTATCGGGACGTGTACGCACAGAAATCTGTTCTATGTATTAGTGCGGATACCTTAGCGATGCCTTAGCGTAAGCGAAGGTGTGCAGTAGTATTGGTGAACAAAACCGGCGACACTCGGCAAAGCAATTCCACACAGTATGAACTGCTCATAGCACATCTCGTTCTTCTAATATCTTTGGGTCCCACCCAGGCGTAGTGTGTTCAATTCCTCGGCTGGCTAAGTCCTCCATCACAACACAAGAAACATTTTAAGCTTACTGTGGTGGTAGTAGGAGATTTTCAAATATTGTCAGGTTACTCGTAACCCGGGAATGTTTGTCTTTCTTTTTAAAAAATTAAATTAAAATCTCATATCTTAGCATAAGAAATTTTTTTGGCCTAACTTTAATTAAATTCATAAATGTAGGATCATCGATCTTTGTATTATATTAGCTGTTTGTTTCTTGCAAATTAATAAAATGTACAACAGTACAAATACTCGACGGCCTCCGTAGTCGAGGGGTAAGAATCTTGACTAGTAAACTAGAGGTCGTAGATTCAAATCCCGACATGCGCAAATCAATGTTAATTAATTAATTTGTGTTATTTCACAATTTACTCAATTAAAAATAAGTGCAGTGGCGGCACGTTCCAGAGTGAAATATACTCACAGTATCGCCCTGGTGTAAGACCACCATTCGGAATTGGAACATTGCTTGAAATGGCTTTGGTCGTGTTTGGTGACCAAATCTGAATAGCCGGGTACTTCCCCACTTTCCTCTTCCCCGTCCCCTTCCCTTCCCCAATAACTTCAGCTACACAACATACCACAATTGGGGATGCCATAGTCTCAATGGCTCCTGACGGATAGGAGCAGTTGGGACTGAAAAAGTACAGGTGTTATTTTGAATAGCCCGCTATTTCGGTAGATGTTACTTTTGAAACTGTCATTTTTTGACAATTTGACATTTTTAACAATACACGCTTCAACAACGCATTGAAATTATTAAAATTCACTTGAGTTAATCAAATGCAAATCATCTTAAGTGATGAGGCCCATTTCCACCTCGGTGGCTTCGTCAACAAGCAAAATTGTCGCATCTGAGGCTCGGAAAACCCAAGAGTTATTGTTGAAAAGTCTCTCTATCTGTTTGGTGCAGTTTATGGTCCGGCGGTGTCATTGGACCTTACTTTTTCGAAAATGAGTCTGGAGCAACAGTTACGGTGAATGGATTGCTCTATCGAGAGATGATTAATGATTTTTTATGGCCGGAATTGGATGGTATTGATCTGGACGTGCCACACAAGCAACGAAACCAATGATCTTTTACGATTGAATATCAAAGTAACACCTCTTATTGGAAAACCCTGTATATAAAAAATGCACTAAAAACCGTCCGTAAATTCGCGGAGTTCTCCATCATAATATCATTCTGGTAGCCTCCTTAACGTATTGTAGGTCTACGAATTTTCTTTGAGAAGGTTACGGGTTTGATTCCTGCCGTGGCGCAAAAATAGATTGATTTGGGTATTTTCAGTTCCGAATTATACACTAAAAGTTTGGGCATTGAGGTTGTTTCGTAACTTTGAAGAACCTTACAAAATTTCCACTTCAGTTGTTTTAAGGAACAGTTGATTCATTAAATTTTATTGGAATTACTTTTGAAGGTTATATCCGTCAATGAAATATTTAATCATTGAAACAGAAGATAATATTAATAAATCTAAACGAGACATGAAACAGAACAAGATACAGAACAAGATACAGAAAATAAAAAAAGTAACGGTCGCAACTGGGAATCGAACCCAAGATCTCTGTCTTACCCAGGACAACGCTTTTAACCACTCGGCCATTTAGGTCATTTTTAGTTTCTGTGTTTTGGTTTATGTTTCGTTTACATTTATTTATATTATCTTCTTCTTCAGTTGATTAATGACTTATTCAAAATGGTTGATATAAACCGCTTTTTTCAATTTTGCTTTATTCCCACCATTTTGTTTATTTCACAAATTGAAACTTAAGACAGGTTTTTTCACAGAATTTGAACAATTCATCAATTTTCAAAGACTTTTTTCAAGTTCTGTGAAGGTTCTATTCAAGTTCTGTTATTATATCATTATTGGACAGTTGTTTAAAAACTGAAATAATTACAGAACTTGAATAGAACCTTCACAGAACTTGAAAATCGAATTTGAAATTAGATGAATTGTTCAAATTCTGTGAAACAATCCGTCCTTATACTATCGAGGTTATTTTGACTGCCCTGGAGCACACAGCTAACTAACAGCTCTTTTGTATATTTACGTAGTCGTCTAAAACGTGGGTAATAAGTCTCTTTTTCATGGTACAAACCACTTTCACGTCCACTGACCATGAATGAGTACGCTTGTTAAATTGCATATTTAATACAAGAAAACAATTTCATTTTCAGTCATGGTAAGTGCATGTTAACACTAAAAAACATGGATTCACGCGAATCCGCTATTCATGTGCAATTGGTATTATTTATTTTTTTGTTACAGTAACAATTATTGTTAAAATTACCTCGTATGATTATGAGCAATAATGTGCATACTTCCGAATACGTGTCGATGAAAAACAGAAAAACCATCATAATGATCAAGCTGCATCGTAGCATAAATCAAACTGCATTTCCAGAAATATTCCTCAGAACTCATTAGTGTTATTTGTCGTGTTACAACACAAATCTACAAATGAGAATTAAATGCACGACCTCCGTGGACGAGCAGTTTTCTGAGTCTCAACTGATCCCAACCGTCTGGAGCCGGTGAGACTATGGCATCCCCATTTGGGGTATGTTGTGAGGCTGGAGGTAATGGGGAGGGGAAGGAGGTGTGGAAGAGGAAGGTGCGGTAGTACCCGACTATTCAGATCTGGTCTCCAAACACGGCTAAAGCCATTACAAGCAATGTTTCAATACTGAATGATGGTCTTAAACTAGTGAGATACTGGGAGTATCTTCTACTCTAGAACGTGCCGCTTGTATACTACATATGATTTTGAATTAACACAAATTCATAAAAAATTTACTTGCGCACGCCGTGATTTGAACCTGCGACCTTCGGATTTCTAGTCGAGAGCCTTATCCCTCGACCACGGAGGCCCTCAGGATGTTGAGAACATTTGGCTTCAGATCCTCTTTTCTCTCTTCTTTTCATTAATTATTTTTAGAAATATTTATATATTATACATTATTGAACATTAACTCACCAATCAATAAAAGGCAATGGACCATGTTCCCTATTTGGTAAGTATTCTCCGTTTCCGCTATCCGACTACGATTTAATTTCACGTACTTCTTGTGGCTTTCATTTGGTTTCCCCTTGCCTACGGGGAATCCACTTCGCGTCGCTTCGAGGAAATCATGAGAAAATGTAATCGATTGCCATTATTTGCCCGAGTAAATTATAATCGGACATTTGACACACCGCAGTTGTAAAGTTTCCGTAGGAAGATAGTCACTGTCAATTTGACGGGAAGGTATAGTTCCGGTGGGTATATTTGTACAATCCAATTATTGCGTGTTGTATTAATTTTTTACATCCTAATAATGACTGCTTTACACCATACTTTTTTTCATACCGATCCCCAAATTGGGACCCATACGATTTTTTTTCGCTTTACACGATAATTATTTTCATACTTACGATTACATATAGATAGTTGCCATTAGAGAAGAAATAATATTTTGAGACAGTACTAAATCGTCAAAAATGGCAACACCTTGAACATAACCATATTCACAATCATGAGATCATCTGTCACAGTCATTTGCGAGCTTTGTCTCCCAGTCGATGTTCTTGTCTTTGAACCTTTGTCATGATGATTTTTATAGGTACCTATGCCATGTCAAAATTATCTACCTGGTCATCGTATCTTGATCGGTACGATATTCGTACAATATTTGGAACTACCAAAACACACATGCCAAAGCAACAGCTCTCACAACCCTGTCTCCATAAATAAACCACTCATCCTGTTTCTATAAATTAATTAAAAAGTATTTTACAATATCAAGTTAACACAGATAGATATTATGTATTGTATTAGTTAACTGTACATATGTAAAGTTCTCTTGTATTATTTCCTCAAAACAAAATATCAAATCATCAAACATGCACGCAAAATTTACAATATCTAACAGTAATTCACATTCACAATTAGTAATAAAGACATATTGTGGTTAAAACTTAAACTTTTTATTTATATTTTAAATATAAAATGCAACATTTTCACGTAATATAGTTGCGTAAAACAATGATATATGGCAGAAAAAAATCAATCATCAAACATACACGCGAAATAATCAGTAATAAATAGATATTGTAGTCTTTTACTAATTTTCACGTAATATAGTTATGTAAAACAGTGACAGGTGGTAGACGTCAAGTAATTCCCGCCATCTTAAAATGTATGAAACACACGTCTCTCACGGTACCAACTACCAAAATAGAACACGTTCCTTTTTCCATCCCGATTAGACAAACTGGCTGAAAAAAGGTGCCATGTAAAATGGTCATTAGTAAGGATTCAGTTTATCACCTTGACTTGACTATGCTATTTTTCGCATCCTTTCAGATATTTGTCGTATTTCCTAAACTTTGACATTAATTTTTCGCTCGTTTGTCTTAATGTGGGTACAGCTTTTCAGACTTATGGATTACTCGCCACTTCTTTATTATCAAGAGTAATTGCATACACACTAGAAAGCTACAGTTGAATCTTGTGGGTTCTTAAAATTTTGTGAAGCCTTCGTGGTTCACTCGGTATGCTGTCTCATTTGTCGATGTTCCAGTCTCTTACTGTCTTTGTAAGGAATGGCTTAAAATTTCATTAGGGAGTATTTCGTGGTTGTTAAGCTTTCCTGGATTCTCAGCGCATACTCAGGTTTACCGTTCTTGGTTAGTGTCTCCGATATCGTCTTCCGAGTTTTATGAATGTCATGATATTTTTTTCAGTTGATTCAGTTGACTGATCCGTTCCGATCGACTGCAATTCCAATAAACCTGCGTGACCGGATGAACTGAATTAAAAATGTGTGACAACCCGTTAGTTTAATTTTAGGTTATCTTTATTTGGTCGAGTTGTTTGAGCACAGACAAACACCTAAAAAGATTTTTCAAAATTATTAAAAGAAGTACTGCTCTCGACTCGTGCAGTTGTGGCTTTAACATGTTACAATGAAACAATTCGGTTTAATTTTTCATACGATACACGCGCCCGCAGGGCCGGTCCTGTGCAGGCACAATTGGAGCAGCTCGCTCTGGGCGCCGACTTGCCAAGGCGCTAAGGATCTAGGCGCTGATAATACCTAGCTCTTGAGGTTTTTAGTAGCGTCAGGAGTCGTTTGGCTCAGGGCCGACCCTGCGCGTCCGCATAACAATATTGTCCTGTCGCTGAGAGCCCCGTCGTAACTTATCTGTCTGTTAAATGCGTCATTTGTGAGAAAGAGGCAAACATTACAATGGAACTCTCAGCGATGTCCTTTTCTCGTTGAAATTGAAATATGATAATATCGAATATCTAACAACTCCTGCATTAAAGACCACCCAGTCGGTCAGTTATTAAGAATACGCATATTTTAATGAAATCCACTTTTTATTTGTTATGCATGAATATGCAACTAATTGGATTAAGAAATCTAGCATTATGGGGTATTTATTTACACAGTACTAACACGTAATGTACGGAGATTTGATTTGTGACAAACCACAAACCGCAGGCTACTTAATAAAATTACAACATTGAATATTAGGTTCGCGTTTACTCTCCGGTGTTGTATAAATTCCTAAGAATTAGTTCAGGGTTGTTTTTTCGGCATATGTAATACAATGAGGATCATATAAGTTTTGTTCCAGGAAGGCATGTTATAATACAGGGTTTTCCAATAAGAGGTGTTATTTTGATATTCAATCGTAAAATATCAATGGTTTCGTTGCTTGTGTGGCACGTAGCGCCGTCTTGTTGAAAGTAAACATTGTCCAGATCAATACCATCCAATTCCGGCCATAAAAAATCATTAATCATCTCTCGATAGCGCAATCCATTCACCGTAACTGTTGTTCCAGCCTCATTTTCGAAAAAGTAAGGTCCAATGACTCCACCGGACCATAAACCGCACCCTGTTTGGTGGATAGAGAGACTTTTCAACAATAACTCTTGGGTTTTCCGAGCCTCAGATGCGACAACTTTGCTTGTTGACGAAGCCACCGAGGTGGAAATGGGCCTCATCACTCATCACTCAAGATGATTTGCATTTGATTCACTCAAGTGAATTTTAATAATTTCAATGCGTTGTTGAGGCGTGTATCGTTCCATTTTTAATAATGGCGTAGTTTCTACTTGTCAAATGTCAAAAAATGACAGCTTCAAAAGTAACATCTACCGAAATAGCGGGCTATTCAAAATAACACCTCTTATTGGAAAACCCTGTAGTTGTACTATCCGGTTTCGGTGTTTTTATAATCTTTTTTTCTTATTAACAATTTAAAATAATGATTGGATTATTTTTATAGCGTCGTTTTCGTGAGAAAATCACCTCAAGAAGAAGCAATAAATGGATATTTGAAAGTCGTTATTATTATATAAGTTGTTGTCATGTTATAGATCTCATAATGAACGACGGTTTCTAAAAAATCCTACCTACGCAGCTTACGTAATTATTTAACGCTTTTTATGTTTATGAAAACTTACAATTATTGTGTTGTGTTACAAAAGGTGCTAATATGAATTTATAATTAGTCATACAACCTACTTAACCCCTCGGGTAATTTTGGGAGATATTCTTCACATACAACCAACAACCGTTTTTGGTTGTATGTGAAGAAATGTGAGTTTTTTTGGTATCCATATCTCCCAACCTGACACGGTCTCACAAAAGTTATGCTATCTCATTTTGTAGTACTGCGAGAAACATGATTTAAAAAGTGTTAAAAATAGAGAATACCATTCTTTCAGTTTGTAATTTAAAAATTACCATACATGCTCCCGAAAATTTTTAAATTATTCAATGAAACAACATTTGTCATTTTGAAAAATATTTATCAATTTTTTTTAAATAATTTGTTTTTTTATACGAAAAAAATTGAAGCGACAATAATTTTTTATGAAACCTTTTTATAATTAAATACTTTTTTATTTTCGCGTAAAGTATTAGGTAATTACAGTTTATACGATAAAAACCATCAGTAAGCGACGAGAGAAGTACATTGCTAAATGTCAGAGGCTTCACTGGGCATCGTGATTTGCAATCGGCGCCGGAAAACGGAAGGCAGGCAATTTGCATAGCACGGCGTATTGTACATATACGGACTAACAGGCGCCGGCAATCGGAAAACCAGCTTTTATTTACGACACTGTTTATCCAAAACGATACATTTATTCATAACCAACGGTTTTTTATAATAGCGAAGAGCTTTTTTTCCATGATACACGCCAAGCGGACATATCAGGTTACCGATTACCGCAAAGAAATTAAACCAATTATGTTTATCCAAAATTTGGAGATAGACCATTGTACGTAGTGCACAAATAAAAACATTTCCCGCAAAACAGAGATCACAGCCTCCCGCTGTACACACATAAGATAAGGACTGTAATCTTCTTCTCCAGCATACAAAGTGTGTTGTGACACTCTGCGGACGTAGCAGAAATGGAACACAAACCTAAGGAAGAATTCAAGCCATTTTTTTTTTTCACGGTATCAGAGGGAAGTGCAGCCTGCAAAGCCACCAATGAACGCAACGAACTACTAATAATGCATATCCTTTTTAGGCATGGCAAAAACTATTCATCTGTCCACCTTTGCTTGCAGTCTAACTATAGACACCTCTTTTTTTATTATTAAAACCCACTTTATTTGGTACCTTCCTCTATCTATATTTATTTGGAATGTATAATTTGTTCAGATGAGTGCGAGCGATTGCGGGCGGCGCGCCATGCTGAGCTTCGTGTGGCCCTCGCCAGTGGAGCCCAGCTGCGGGCGCCCCTGGCAGCCCTGGGGCCCGAGGCGGGGCTCATAGTCAATATGGCCCCCGCCGGGGCCAACACATTACTTTTCACGTAAGTAATCACTTGCATATTTATGTATACATTTAAATGAATATTTTTTTGATTTTCTTTATTTTTTTATTATTCTTTATTATATTTTTTGCTTTTTATGTTACACCTCACGAGAGTGCCCCTGTCTGTACAGTTTCAAGACAGGTGAACTATTATGCATCTGTGCATAAGCGATGGCAGTCGGTCTATTAACAATGAATTGTCAATCATACGGTCCGCCATCCATTGTGCAGAATAAAGTAGGTTTATCAAGTATTGTGGAGCTCCAGCCCAGAAGACGCTCCCAAATTCAATTATTGGGCGTACTTGAAATTTATATAGGGTTAACAGCTGGTCACTATTGAAGAACCTTCTAGCACTATACAAGTACCTTATCCTTTTCTTGTCTTCGCAAGAAACAATTATTAAATGAATTGTAAGGTAGGTACCTAAATAAATGATAAAAATTGTGTAAAAGCTCAACTGGGCCTAATATCAAATAAAATAAAAATAAATTATTTCTGCTATTACCTTTTTAATGTATCTACTCCTAGTATGGCATGTATTATGTTTGTAAAAGTCCATCAGGGGTTCAATTGCAATACAAGTTCCAATATAGAAATACATACATTTTGGCTGTTATGATCGCTACTTACCTTCAGCGATCGTGCCATTAGTTGATGTGACTCCAAATTAGAAATTAGAACTCTGATTGATTGAAATATTTTAATATTTAATTATTGAAGACAATATTAGCGATTCCTAAACGAAAATCTGATACAGAATTTTCAGATTTTCGTTTAGGAATCGCTAATATTGTCTTCAGTAATTAAATATTTCAATTTGAGGTTTTACTCACTAAGTTATTCTAAAAAATAAATATTTTAACATTATTGTTCATATAAAATCACACACACAATCAACATAAATTCGTCAGAAGGATTAGAGAATAAGAACCAAACGAACTGTCAACGAAAAAGGTCAGATTCAGAATAAAATCAATAGCGCTCGGCACTTCGAAGCAGTGTGGCGATCCGCTAAATATTGCCAGCGGCAAAAAGGAATATTCGCCATAAATTATTATTGTTATTTTTTATTCCCTATACATTTAATACTCAAAATAATAGCAAGAATGCATAGAGCCTGTGGGACTGTGGCTCTCTTAATATGGGGAATGTTGTGAGGTTGAATGAAGTGAGGAGAGAAAGGATCCCGAACCAAATAGTACCATGGAGGTAAAATAATAGCAAGAATGCATAGAGCCTGTGGGACTGTGGCTCTCTTAATATGGGGAATGTTGTGAGGTTGCATGAAGTGAGGAGGGAAAGGATCCCGAACCAAATAGTACCATGGAGGTAAAATTATAGCAAGAATGCATAGAGCCTGTGGGAATGTGGCTCTCTTAATATGGGGAATGTTGTGAGGTTGAATGAAGTGAGGAGGGAAAGGATCCCGAACCAAATAGTACCATGGAGGTAAAATTATAATTATTTAACTGCAATTTCCCTTTAAATAAATAAAAATAGTAATTTATTTTAACAGTTATTCAGGGGTATGGGACATCGCAATGTCTTCTATAAAAAAAATGGAAAGAAAATTAAAAAACCTGAGTGAAATTGACACATTGCTTGAAAGGGCTTTAGCCTTGTCCGGTGACAAGATCTGAACAGCCAGGTATTCCCCCACCCCACTACCTTCAGCATCACAACATACCTCGATTGGGGATGACATAGTCTCACTGGATGCAGTCGGTTAGAAGAAGTTGGGACTCTTAAAGGGCTTTAGCCTTGTCCGGTGACAAGATCTGAACAGCCAGGTATTCCCCCACCCCACTACCTTCAGCCTCACAACATACCTCTATTGGGGATGACATAGTCTCACTGGATGCAGTCGGTTAGGAGAAGTTGGGACTCTTAAAGGGCTTTAGCCTTGTCCGGTGACAAGATCTGAACAGCCAGGTATTCCCCCACCCGACTACCTTCAGCCTCACAACATACCTCGATTGGGGATGACATAGTCTCACTGGATGCAGTCGGTTAGGAGAAGTTGGGACTCTTATAATAAGGTGTTTACATAAAAATAATTGTAAAGTTAAAATTTCACCTCACGGTAATATCATCCATTTAACATTTCCAGTGCGTCGGAGATGGGCCTAGCAGAGGCGGTGCGCGCGCTGGTGGGGGCGGGTGCGGATGGACGCTCTCACCCCGTCACGCGCTACTCCCCTCTGTATGTGGCGTGCTACCACGGCAACAGGGACATCGCCGAGACACTACTGCTGCACTTTCCTGAGATGATGCAAGTGAGGATCAAATATTATTGTTTACCCTAAATTGGTCTAACTTAATCTAAGGTGTTTCAATTTCTGTCACCGTTGATGATGATCAGCACCAATGTTATTTTTTGACATTTGAACAGTCTTCGTTAAACATTGATTCACTGTCTATTTAAGCTTTTGATCATATTGTAACCAGCTGACAAGTAATGATCATGCTGTTAAAATATCCTTAACATAAGTTAAACTAACTTTACATTCCGAATATTTGTGCTTTGTAAGAATGGGCAACCCAGCAATCTACCAAAATCAAATGGCTATTCACAGTCTGTTTAAAATCCCATATAACCTATAGCAACCTAATTCAACCTAACCCAACCTAAGTGGAAAATATTAGAGCCCCCTGAAAAAGGACAACTCCTCGTTTCATTAAAATTTCTTCAAGCTGTTCCAAATACCATTCCGTATTTCCATTGCTTACTTAGTACGTATAAATATATATACAAACATAATTTGTGTTACACCAAACTGTAGCTAACCAAAAATCGTATGCCTTGTTTTCAGCAACAAACGGTTGAAAGATGGCTTCCTTTGCACGCCTGTTGCATCAATGGACACGCAGAACTAGTGTCTCTTCTCTTGGACTTTCCATATCCTGAGAGATTAATGTCTTCTTTGAGGTTTGAAAATACATATTTTATTATCCACAGCCTTCAGGAAAAGTTCATGAAATCCTAGCACCCGTTGTACAATACCATTATCAAGTCAATGATAAACAACAGCAGCATATTTTGTCGATTTGTAAATAGAGTTAGGTTAGGTAAATTTCTAGGTTCAAGATCAGAAAAGCATTGCATTAGGAAAATTAAAACACAAGAGCAGTCAAGAATACATACATAACGCCATAGTTCGAGCTACATAGCATAGATGGCTCTAGTGCTAGTAGCTGTTCATAGAGTACTCCAAGAGATGTCTCTAATATATAGGTTTGACCCTCCATGTTCAGAACCGAGGTGGGCTTATAGGGGAGGTTAGATCAATTAGGTTTCTAGCAGCAGAGAGATTTTGTAAGAATAATAGAGAGGATGTTGGCCTCCAGGCCGTCCTACATGTCCTACACTACACATTCGTTCCTGATTATAAAGAGTTTTTGGTCTAAATAAAAGACTGTGTTTTGTTGTGATGAAGGAATTATTATTTCCAGAATCCATTCAAACAAAAGGTAATCCAATAAATAAATGCCAATCACACATAGAATATGGAATTTTAGCTTGGGGTAATACTTCTTCTAGTGCCCTCGACCCCATCATTAAAGCACAAAAATTAATCATAAAAATAATTCTCAAACTCCCTCTTTCTACCAACACTGATACTATCTTCAATACTATCAATGTTATGGACATAAAACAGCTCTTTGAAAGATCCATCTTGATTAATTTACACCAAAACAGCAAAACACTATACAAACCAACTCAAACGACACACAATACCCGAGCCAAAAATAAAAAACTTCACCAAACTCCTTTTGCTAGAACCACCTTTGGGCAAAAACATTTTAAATACACAGCTTGCAAACTATACAATACACTACCAACCACGATTAGACAAACAGAGTCAATAACCAAATTCAAACATGAAATAAAGAAATGGATAACAAGTATTGGGCGTCCCATTATCGCAAACCTCTGTAAACCAAATTACACGTAAACAATAACAACAATTCAAATACTAAATAAAATAATAGAATCAATAATTTTATAAAAACCCCTTTGTAACTACGTCCTCCAATTACATGTATATATATTACATATATATTTACAATATTTTCATACCTGTACCTACTCTTTCTATCACCTATCTATTGACTCCATAATCTAAAATGTATACAACTTTGTAATTTGTACTTTGATTTTGATTTAGTCATGCATGTAAATATTCTATAAGTTTCTGTATACGTCTGTCTCGACACAGGTGTACCCTAGTGAGACAGATGTCGATAAATACAAGTAAAAACCTTTATATTAATAGATAAATAAATAAAAAATAAAAAAAATCATCAATCGAAGCCCTTTAGGCACACAGAGACAAACTTAACCTAAAATGTATTGGTCGATCTGGAGAGATTGGGAGAGAAAGATTTCTGAGAGCAAAGGGCAATGAATAATTCAAAGTATCTGAAGTACTTCATGGCCATCATACTTTTTTTCCATGATGTAATTTTTATAACCTATAAACACAATGAGATACAATGAGGCTAACTGCAGAGGGTTTCTAAATCGTTTAAAACTATTTACATCAAGTTATTTTAAATATTTTTGTCTTCCTTTTCTTGTTGTTTAACTAATTTATAGCTTCTTAAAAACAATTTTCACCATTCAGAGATCAAACGGGAGAGTGGGAGTACCAGGCGGTGTTTGACATAAACCACCGCGATGTGAGCGGGCAGACCGCCCTGTACGTGGCCTCTCTACTTGGCAACCGCCCCATTGTCGATATCCTTTTGCGCCACACCGTCAAAGGTGTTAAGGTTTCCACGCAGGTAAGTGCTTTCTTTCTATTATCTATCTGTCATGCCTATTATTGATGTGCCTTCATTCATATTATTTGCTCTCATCTCGTGTCAAATAAACGGACCTTAAAATTGATCAAATTTCAATTCTCTCATGTATAAATTTGAAATAATCATATATTATTAAAAACATTTTGAGAATGTAGAAACGACTGAATTTTTTTTATCGTGTTGTCATCAAAAAAAAAGGCACTGCAAAATTTAATGTCTCTAAAATTATTAAAGAGAGAATTCTAAACTCAAACTGTTTGCTGCCACCGTATCCGTTTGGGAACCTTCGAGTTTAGTTTGTTTACATCCTTAAATATTTGTGGCAGCTATTCTTTTAATGTGATTTATTCCTGTTCATAAGTTAGATAGGAATTGAATACCTAAAATACAATAAAAATATTTAAATATGTCTATTTTTGATACTGACAAATCGTAGTGTAATTACGCTATAGTGATATATCGAAACAATTTAAAAAAATTTTCCACTTATTAAATTTTTTTACCGTTACCAGTTTCAGCTTATTATAGCTATCTTCAGACTGATACAATTATTCCTTAACGATGGCTTATGTACACAAAATTTGAGGGAGGGAGGTTTACAGGGCTAACAGTTATACCACCCCTATTAACCTTCCTCCCCCAAATGTTGAGTATGTAAACCATGTTTTAAGGAATAATTGTACCAGTCTGAAGGTATTTATAAAAAGCTGAAACCGGTAACGTTTAGTGTATCAATAACTTTCAGTGATTTTTTACGGGTTAGTTTTACTTGTTTATATATACTCGTAACAATGTCTGTTCTACTTTCTCAAAATTTTAAATTCATTGATGTTTTATTTTTACAACAATGTGCTTATTATAACAGCACATCAGAACGAATCAATGTTTAACCTGCTAACTGCCGGGTGCGCATTTGTGAGTCACACAAGCGGGTGCTGCACAGTCTGGCCCAGTGCCTAGCAGTAGGTTAATGCAAGTAATCGATTCACCTGTGTGTTTGGTGTTGTTTTAAATAAAGAAATCTTCGCAAATAGTTCAGTTGCGAACAGTAACTGTAATGTAAATAAGTACATTTAGCTTTGTCGTTTTATTAGTTTGCACGTTGTAATGTATCATTTCGATTTGCCGCTAGAAATCAGAAACAACCGAAGAAACAAGCACACCGAGTAAGACCGTTGAACCGGAAGCGATAATGAGTCCCACCAGGAGACGGATCTCGGTTGGCATACAGTCCATCATGTCGCGCCTGAGCATTAGTAGTAAGCAACCTGTGAACTCACAGGTAAGGTTTATCCACCATTTTGTTTTCATTCATTCATCATTTTGTATGTTCCGATGTAAAATAATTGCCATGTGACACTTTTGCCTCAAATTTTAGTGGACTGGTTATTAAAGGTGCTGATTTTACACAAAACCAACACTGTACAATGTATCAATTTGCTCACTGAGTGTTAAAAAGTATTAGTTGGATTTTTTAACCAATGTATCAGCATGTTACTTGTGTTTTGGCTGCCTTTAACTCTTTGTGTGCCGATGCTAAATTTTAACCTCCCGCCCGCAGATTCTCTTTTCATAATAACAGAATAGCTCATAGAAATTTTAAATTTTTTTGATTGTGCCTGTCGGCAATGGCAGCACAAAAGGGGTAATCAATACAACAAAAAATATAAAATAAACTCTATTATCTTGATCATATTATGAGAAGCAACAAATAAAAGAATACCCAAAATGTGCATCTTACATAGACAATTCAGGGAAAATCTATGTGACTGGTACGAATGCAGTTCCGCACTGTATTCCCAGGCTACAGCTTGCAGGGTAAAGACTGCCCTGATGTTAGTCAACCCCGGATGGGAGAGGACACCAGAAGAAGAATGAAACAATCATTGTGTACAGAAGTTGAAATTTCATTTATCATTTAACGTCACATGACAGTGATTCGGCTGTTTTATATTGCAAGTTTATTACGGTTTTACACTCTGTGGGTCAAATTATAACTTGTAATAATAATAATAATAATTGGATGACTTGTATAGCGCCGTTTTTGTGCAAAATCACCTCAAGGGCGCTGTACAAACTTATAATACATTTCTACAGTGATCTGTGTTATTACTTAACTATTTATGGAGAAAATATACAGTACAATACTTACCTGGTAGGTCACTTGAGATTAACACTTAATTAACATTATCTAATTGTTTATTGGCGAAATTTAGATACAGGATTTAGGACTTTATTGAAAAATTGAATATAACTGGACTTTCTCTTAGGAATGGTATATTTAATTTAAGGGTACGACAGCTTAAAAAGGTAAGTTTTCAGTTTAGACCTGAATTCTGTTGGACTTGTTATGGATCTTAGTTATGGATCTTAGTTCCGGAGGGAGTTTATTCCAA
This sequence comes from Hesperophylax magnus, assembly GCA_026573805.1. Taxonomy (NCBI): domain Eukaryota; kingdom Metazoa; phylum Arthropoda; class Insecta; order Trichoptera; family Limnephilidae; genus Hesperophylax; species Hesperophylax magnus. Next base: position 616,241 of record JAIUSX010000107.1, read on the forward strand.
GCCTTCGGCCCAGATACTCCGAAAGCGCGATCACCAAACTTAGTATTTGGCTTGCGCTTAGGTTCTATCAGTCTGCCTACAGCTGATGATGTTGCTGATCTAAGCGTTGACTGCCTCAGACCAGTGTTTTCCGGGACGCATAGTTCAGAGATGTAGGGTGGGGCCATTTCATTGATGGATTTAAACACCATCCAGCACAGTTTGTACTGGATTCTTTCAGGGCACTTGAGCCAGTGAAGGTTACGAAGGTGTTCTGAAATGTGCGAATATTTTGAAACCCCGGTTATGAGCCGTGCTGCTGCATTAAACACTGATTGAAGTTTGTCAATTTGATATTTTGGAAGGCTGGCATAAATGCCGTTGCAGTAATCGAGACGTGAGACTACGTACGAGTTGACAAGTAGTTTTGTTGCTTCTGTAGGAAGGTTTCTTCGGACAGACTTGAGTTGTCTTAGGTGAAAAAAACCGGTGCTTACAGTCCTATTTATTTGACTTTTAAACGAAAAGTCTGAATCTAACTTGACACCGAGAAGTTTGACTGTTGTTTTTGGGATGATATCGCTGCCGGAAATAGTAATAGGTGAATTGTCTATGAAATGTTGACGTTTGTTTGTGGCTGCCCAGAGAAACTCAGTCTTAGATGGATTGAGCTTCAGCTTGTTTGAAGACATCCAACGAGTTATTGCTTCTAGACATTCAGTTATACGGATCTTGAGACTATTGATTTCATTTGGAGCGCAGTAAAAATAAACTTGCTGATCGTCAGCGTAGCAGTGAGACAAGAGATCAAATGACTCGATTATTTTGGCGACATCATTTGTAAAAAGGATGAAGAGAAGTCTTCCCAAAACGGATCCCTGGGGTACCCCTGAAGAAAGTGTTGCGAAGTTGGAGAGTTTATTTCCAACCCTCACGGCTTGTAAGCGATTGGATAAATAGGATACCAGCCAATTTTTTATGTCGGAATTCAAACCAAATGTTTCCTCTAATCTCCTTATGAGGAATTCATGATCAATCGTGTCAAACGCTGCACTCATGTCTAGGAGTGAGATAAGTGATAACTTACCTGACTCTACGGCAAGAGTTATGTCTGATAGCATACGAAGTAGTCCGGTTTCAGTTGAGTGGAACTTTCTGTACGCAGATTGACGTTTTGCGAATAATTTATTTGAATTCAAGTGACTGGTTATTTGTGCGGCAGCAATTTTCTCCAGGATTTTTGAAATAAATGGTAGATTTGAAACGGGTCGATAATTACCTAAGTTATCGGCGTCTAGTTTTGAATTTTTCAGGATTGGTGTAACTACAGCTGACTTGAGTGGTTCAGGAAAGTCACCCGTGCTAAGTGATTTATTAAAAACGTGAACTAGGAATGGCGCTAAAACAGTAGAACATTGTTTTAATAACCATGTCGGTATGGGATCAAGACTGCACTGTTTATTAGGCGAGCTTGAAATAATTTTTATTACTTCTTACAGCGTTGTGGGTCTGAAGGACGACAAAATTCCTTTAGAATTTAAAGTGAATATTGGCGGAGGGGCGTGAGATGCGGAAGCACGAAAGGATTCAATTGTAATTAGAGGTCAAAGTTTATATGTTAATATTTGGCATCTGACTGTATATGTAAATATATAATTCATTTCACTTTTGTGTGTTTAGGTAATTGTAATAAACTGGCATGAAGAAATAAAATAATAAGCAAGACGTATGTGTTGCACCTCTTAGATTGCATGTCACAAAGGAAAAGTATTACTACAGAACCGATCAGTTGGTGGCTGAGTTGGCATCATGTTTGAGTCCCACCCAGGCGTAGTGTGTTCAATTCCTCTGTGGCTAAGTCCTCCATCACAACACAAGCAACATTTTCCGCTTAGTGTGGTGGTAGTAGGAAATTTTCAAATATTGTCAGGTTACTCGTAACCTGGGAATGTTTCTTTCTTTACTGTTTCTTAATGTTTTGTTTTACTACAGAATACCAAAACTTTGCTTTTTATAAATCAAATGTTTTATTTTCATAAAAATGTATCGTCCTTTTGAATGACGATAAAACAATTTCAATATTTTTTTGTAAATAAAACACCTAATACTATTTTGCCTCTAATTTTCAGGAGGCAGCATCGGAGCACCGTTTTCGTCCCGTGAACCTCGACACGGTTATTGGCATCACACGTGACACGTGTCTCCGTGCTGCTGTTAGAGGGGGACACACTGAGATTGCTCAGGTCCTCTTGGCTGCAGGGGCAGACCCTAATGCCCCAAACTCCAGTACACAAGTAACAACAAGTTTTTAGTTAATTATTTATTTTCGGGAAATCTACAGTTTATGTTTTATCAGTTTTTATATTTGTAGTATAGCCAAAATAAAACCAATTATGGATTTCCTCCTTGTGATTTTACCTTTTATTATGCCATTTTGTGCTTAGTAAGTCTTACTGGTGACCTTTCACAAAGTGGAGTAATCATTGCAATTACCAAGGTTATTGTGAACCACTAAATCCATAATCCTTCAGATTTATAGTATGTACTTATTTTTCAATGCATCTTGAAAAGTGAAGGAGAGAAATAAAAATATTTTTGTATGAAGCAACAAAAACTCTCAAAAAAATAAGACGCAACCCCCTGTTGTTTGTTTAATATTTTTTATTGTGTATACAAATATTTAATAAGAAATAATGCCTAGTTCACAGGACAATATTGTTGTATTGTCCCATTGTCCTGTCTTGCGCAGTCGAGGCTGTTTGTGGAACAGGACAATATTGTCATGTCTTCTGTATTATTCTTGTGTGAACTCGGCATAAGAGTAGGTATTACGACTCTGGAAAAGACAATTTAACTAATATAGCTAATATAGACGTAAAGAAGCCCTACTACTTGCCTAGAAATAGCATGAATTTGGATACTAAGTGAGTAAATATATTATATTAAATAATATCTTTCAGCATTCCAGTTCAGTCCACCCTTCAGCAGGGTCGATCCAATCGCAGAGCTCCAACTACCCCTCCACCAGCAACAGTGCTGGGGGCAGCACACCGTTGGGAGGTGCCCCCTCCCCTTGCCCCCCGGATCCCATCAGCCTACCTGCGTTGGTCGAAGCTTGCAAGTCAGTTCTTACTTGTTTCATTTATTTAGATTTATAAAATTTTATTTAGATACAGTGCAATGGGTACCATCAAAAATTCTAATTTTGGTTATCGGGTGTGTCCTGCTTACCTCTGGTTCAATAAACTCAAATTTGTTTTTTGAATTTAAGTGTCATTTTCAGAATTGGAACTTATTGTGTGAAGAATTCAGATAGACAATAAAGTACCTGCCTATTATATAATATTTTGAACAGAAAGTTAACTATTTTCGTTTTCATTTTCAAAACTGATTTTTCAAGATTTCAAACTATCCCGTGATTTTTTACAGGGTCTGCGCTAGATAAATATATTTAGGTTACACAAGGTTAAAGTGGACAGGTAATAAAAAAATTATTATTTAGTTAGATATTGTTTTAGATATTCCATTTGAGATTTGCAATTTCAACACCTTTTTTACCTAGATTCCGAACAGCTAAATATCATCTACCACCTTTGTCTAAGTATTTGTAACCTATTTCTCATTAATGAAGCACAAATTAGAAATCACAAAAGATTATAATAAATAATTATAACTACGTAACATAAAACAACTGATTATTCATAATTTAGATGATGAGCAGGTTTTATGTATCCAAGTTTCATCAGAACAGTATGTTGTGAATTTGAATTAAAATGTATCACTTTTTATCTGTAATAAGCGTATATTTTTTATAACTTTTACTGGTTCGTAGGGCAAGAAACATAGCGTTGGTTGACCTCCTACTGAAGCATGGAGCCCTTGACTTGAACTGCCTTGCACTCCGAGAGGCAGCTAATCTAGGAGACGAGGCATTGGTTGCAAGACTTTTAGCTATCAAGGTAACTACCCTATCACATTTACACTCCAAACCAACATGTACAGTAGAATCCAAAACACGCAATTTTAAATTTTATTTTTATTGTGCACGTAAATTTGTGCATCTAATAAATCATATAATTTATTATATGATTATTGCTTGCATATTATTAATCTGCCAGTCGCGCCAGTAATCGTCCACAATATGTCCTATTTTTACAAATTTTTTTTTTTTTTTTTTTTTTTTTTTATAGTCGGAGGCGGTTTACTTACGTTCCCCGCGAGCACTTAGGCCATAGGCCCATTGTACTATCTCCCATTTTACCTCATTCCCTTGCCAGTAACCCGGTCCCTTTTATGAAGTTCACCAGGGCTGTCATTGGATATGTGGCGATGTCTTCTGGTTCCACACTGTGTCTTCCCAGGTATCTGAGCCTTATTCCCAGCAGAGCGGGACATTGGCACCATAGGTGAATTGGAGTCTCTTCCTCCTCTTCACATTTCCTACAGATGTTGGTGTTTTCCACTCCCAACAGTTGCATGTGTCTCCTGAGATGGCAGTGTCCCGTTAATAGTCCTACCAGTTCCCTCAGTGAGTTTCTGTCCATATCGAGTAGTTGCCTGGTTCGGTTAGGGTCCGGTCCGTTTATGAGTACTTTAGATTGCCTCATTCCGGGTGCCTTCTTCCATTCCTTCCAGTGTTGGGATTTGACCCACCTCTTGATATGTAGTTTGGTGTGGCAAGCTGCTACTCCTACGGCCGGCTCAGATCCCGCAAGTGGTGCTTTCGCCCCTTTCCTTGCTAGTTCGTCAGCCCGCTCGTTGCCCTCAATACCTTTATGTCCTGGTACCCAGAGCAGGGTTACTTTATTGATGGTCGCCAGTTCTGTTAGGATAGTCCTGCATTCCATCACCAGTCTGGAGTCGCATCGGTTACTTTCCAGTGCCATTAAGGCCGCCTGGCTATCCGAACATATGTTTATGTTCTTATTTCTGTACCCGATACTCATATTCTCCTGTGCGCAGGCTAAGATGGCTTTCATCTCAGCTTGAAACACAGTGCAGTGCATTCCTAGAGGTATACTGAGTTCCCTCTTAGATCCCTGTAGACAGACCCCGGCCCCTGTTCCTTCCTCCATCTTGGACCCGTCTGTGAACCAGATTAGTTCCTGTTTGGAGTTTGGACCTGGGACCGAGTCCCATTCCTCCCTTGTGGGGTACGTCACTTTAAACAGCTGTCCGAAGAAGTATTCGGCTTGCTTGCCGTCCTGCTTCATCCCAGCCGTCGGACTAATTGCCCTCAGTCTTATTCCTATCTCCGTGTGACTGTTTCTGGGCAACTCTCCTCTCCATTGGCCATTGCAATGTAACCTGTAGGCTGCCGCCATCGCCGCCCCCTCTATTTCTATGTTTAGTGGGGGTAGGTTCAGCAGCACTCCCATGGCTAGTATTGGAGTGGTTCTCATGGCTCCTGTGATGCTTCTGCATGCAAGTCCCTGTATGTGATTGAGTGTGACCATCACTGTTTTCAGTGTTGTTCTCCTCCACCAGACCAGGGCTGCGTGCATGATCCTTGGTTTTACAACGGCTGTGTAAAGCCATTGCATCATTTTAGGTTTGAGACCCCACGTTCTGCCGCAGATTCGCCTAGTTGCCCACATCAGAGCACAGGCCTTTCTGCCTACAGTTTCCACCTGGTTTTTCCAGCTCAGTTTGGCATCTATGATGACTCCGAGGTACTTAACCGTGTCAGAGGGTTCTAATTCCTTTCCATAGAAGGTTGGATTGCTCCATCCTTCTAGTTTCCTTTTACGCGTAAAGATTACTAGTTCTGTCTTGTCTGGGTTGACTGACAGTCCTGTTTCTTCACACCATTCTTCCACTGTTGCCAGTGTTGACTGTATAAGGCCTCGGGTTGTGTCTGCATCCCAACACCTTATTATGGTTGCAATGTCATCCGCATACCCTTGCGTATATAGGCCCCTGTTGTTGAGTTTCCGGATGAGGTTGTCCACCACCAGGCTCCACAGCAAGGGTGATAAGACCCCTCCCTGTGGACACCCCCGTGTCACCAGCACTTTGATGCTTACCTCACCCCTTGTCACCGTAAGTATCCGGCCTGAGAGCATGTTCCTCAGCCACCTTCTGGTGGTTTTGTCGAGTCCATGTCTTTCTGCCGCTTCATCAATGGATTTAATAGTGGTGCAGTTAAATGCTCCCTCTATATCCAGGAATAGCCCTACCGCCAGTTCCCCAGTCGCTTGTGCCTGCTCTAGTTTGTACACCAACCTGTGCAGTGCCGCGTCGACTGACTTACCTGCTTGGTAAGCAAACTGTAACTCGTGGAGGGGCTTCTCTTTCAGTGCCCCGTCCCTTATGTGCCTGTCCATTAGCCTCTCCATTGTCTTCAAAAGAAATGAGGTGAGGCTAATTGGGCGGAATGCACCTGGTTGGTCGTAGTCAGCTCTCCCCGGTTTGGGTATGAACACTACCCTTGTCTTCCGCCATGGTATGGGGATGTATCCGAGGGCACAGCATGCCCTCAGGATCTTCGTCACCGGAAGTAGGATTGTATCTAGGCCCCTCTGTAGAAGTGCCGGAAAGATTCCATCCTCTCCTGCGCTTTTAAAAGGGTCAAACCCTCTGATTGCCCATTTAACTCTGGAGGGAGTAACTATTTTAGCCGCAGTGTCCCAGTCCTTACCTTCCCGTGTAACTCGGGCTGGTGGTGGACCGGTATCATCTGCTTCTAACTTTTTGTAGCCGGGAAAATGTTTCCCCAGCAGTACCTCCAACTCCTCCTCCCAACTGTTGGTATATCCTCCATCAGCTTTTTTGAATGGGCCTTTTGCTGCCCCTGGGTCTTTTGCAAGAATTTTTTGGATTCTTGCAGTCTGTGGGATGGTTTCCACCTCCCCACAGTATTTCTCCCAGGAGCATGTTTTGGCTTTCTGGATTGCCACCTTGTACTCTTTCTGGTATTGCTTGTGGGCATCCCAGTTTCCTGACTTTTTGGCCTTGTTGAAAGCTTGCCTTACTATTTTCCGTAGCTCCTGCAGTCTTCTGCTCCACCACGGTGTTTTGTCCCTGGTACTTGTCTTCAGAGGGCAGCTATTTTCGTATGCCCTTATCATTGAGTCCCTCAGTACTTCTACTGCGTCCTCAATTTCTTCGGGGCAGCCGTATTTAGCTGGGAATCTTGTCATTCCTATATTTAGGTCCTCCGAGTATCTAGTCCAGTCAGTTGCTTTTGGGTTCCTATATGTATCGGTCCCCGTTTTGCTTGTTTCTCCCTCTAGTTTAAATACTATGTGTCGGTGGTCCGACAGGGATGGTTCGTCCGATACTCTCCATCCTGAGACTCTTAATGTTCCTAGGGTCAGGTCTATCACCTCCTGTCTGTTACTTATAACGAAGGTGGGTTCCCTACCTCTATTAAGAATCTCAAGGTTCACTGTCATCAGGTATTCCAGGAGGTCCTGTCCTCGTTTGTTGATGTCCGTACTCCCCCACACAGTGTGGTGCGAGTTAGCATCTGCTCCGAGTATCAGTTCCCTACCCTTCTCCCTGCAGTCCTGGACGAGTCTCGTTATTTCCCTTGAGGGTGGTGGTTCCACAGAGTCATAGGGCATGTATGCTGATGCCACAACTACTTCCCTGCTTCTTTGGTCCAGCGTGACCTGTAGCTTCACAGCCACTAAGTCCCTACTGCAGTGTTCGGGTAGCAGTGTGCCAGGTATCCCTCTGATGAGAATACAGGCCCTGGGTCTGTCCCCCGACTCGTTATAATAGATTAGACCTTGGTTCATGTTTAGTCCTCTGACCTTCCCCCTATAAGTCCAGGGTTCTTGGATCAGCGCGACGTCCACACTGTCCCGAGTGACTCTACTGCTAAGCACTGCAGTCGCTGCCGGACTGCGGTGCAAGTTTATTTGAATGAACTGTAAGTTTTTAGCCATTACTGCCTAATCCTTAAGTCATTCCTCCTATTTACGCTCCTCGGTGTTAGGAGAGCGCACCGTGAAAGTGGCCTTCCTTATCCCGACATGCGCCGTCATCCCCATCTCCCTCAGCACCTTCACACTTTCCTCGTCCACACTCATGATCAGGCGATACATGTTCTTATCCCTGATCGAGTCGTGGACGATCCATTTTTTTGTGTGTAGCCGGGGAGTCTGGTTCTCCAGCAGTTGTAGCAACCTCTCGGTGCTTACTGCTCCATTTTCGGGGATTACTGCCATAACCTTTACGTACTTTGGCAGTTCCTGCAACCCCACCACCTCCAGGTCGCAGCCCTGCCATTTCCGTATGGTCGGCACCATCTCCCTCAGCCATGTCTCTGACTCCTTGTCGGAGCAGGTCATTTTCAGGACGCCCCTCTGAGTGAAGCATTCGTCGAATCTGGGTTTGAACTGCCCCTTTGGGATGCTCAAAATCAGATCCGCGGCCGCCTCACTCACGAGGGCCTCCTGCTCTTTTGTAAATTCTTCCTCTCTGTTTCTATGGACAACAGCCACTCGAATTTTATTTCCAGCGGCTTCCGCATAGGTAGCAGAGGTGAGAATTCCTCGGGGCTTTTTCCTGGCATTTCCCGGTGAAAGCCCCAAGGGTTTAGGTTCTGGTGAGGTTCTTCTCCTCTTCCCAGCCTTCTTTTCCCCGGACGTTCCAGGTTGCTCCCGGTTACCTTGTGCGGTCCCCGTTAGCTTCCGGTCTGTCCCTGGTTTGCTGGTTCCGGCCTTCGAGGTCCCTGGTTGTCCCCAGCGGACTTTTACAGTCCCTGGTTGTTCCTGGTTTCCTTCCTGCCGCCCCTGCTTCTCTCTTTTGAGTTTTCTCCTCGCAGCCCCACTGAGTTTCTTACTGATGTGAATTTTTTTCACATCGTCTGACAGGGACTTTACCTTGTCTTCCTCAGCGGTGGTTGTTGGAGTAAGTCTCTTCTTTAAGTCCCCCCCTCTCCGCTGGTTCCCCGAGGGCCCCAGTTGGAGTCGGGGGTTCTTAAAGAAGTTATTTTCCAGGTCCCCTGATGGTCCCTGCATTTCCACGTCTGGATCCCCTGGGGGATCCCGCCGTGTTGCGTCCGTCGGAGGTCCTTCTTTATGGTTCTCAGAGGGCCCCTCAAGGGAAGAGTCCACCAGGGTGGTCCCATCTCTCCTCTCCACTTCCTCTTGGTTCCTCAAAGGCCCCAAGAGGGATGAGTCCACCGAGGCGGCCTCAACTCCTCCTTCCACTCCCCCTAGGTTCCTTAAAGGTCCCTCGTCAGTGTTGTTTTGGTTTTTGTTTTTACAGTCCATATTTGGTCCCACGAGTATCTAGGGAAATAAAAGGTCCACCCCAGCAGAGCCCCGAATGCTGGGGTAAGGTCTGTATACTCCGAGATGCGACCTTGTGTCTCGGAGGAACCGTTTGTGACACTGTTCCCCAGTGTCATTCAGCCCTGAGCACGGTATCTCACACCTTAGCTTGGGATGGCACAAATTTTACTTAGGACGGGTTATTTAATAGAATTTGAACAATTTGATTTTCAAGTTCTGTGAAGGTTCTGTTAAAGTTCTGTAAATATTTCAGTTTTGTGAAACAAACAATAATGATATAATAACAGAACTTGAATAGAAACTTCACAGATCTTGAAAATCGGCTTTGAAACTTGATGAATTGTTCAAATTCTGTGAATAGTCCTTAGAATATTTAAATTTGAAGGGCTGACCGTGATGGCAATCAGCAATATGTAGTATTTTTATGAATTTACTTCAAATATCTGGATTTGAAAGGCGAGCCGCAACTGTAATCACCTGCGAAAATTCAACTTACGTGGGAATGAGTCTTTAGTAATAAGAATTACAAATTTACTTTGAATATTTGATGCAGCGACCGCGGAACTCTACTTTTCAGCGATTTTAATGAGCAAGGCATCTTTCTGCTGGTGCGGTCATATCTAATTTCATGATAACTTAAAGAGTAATTGAGTTTTTAAAATAACAAATAAGTTAACCCTTTCTTCTCTCCAAATGAGAATACAATCAAACTTTAATTTGATGTAAAAATTTTAACTACGTGGGAATTTATTAATTATTTGGTTTTTGAAGTCCCGTGGGTATAAAGATTTTATTTGTTTTATGAAATAATAAAAATTCAAGATTTGATTGTTGGGTCAATGCAACACAATGGGTGGTAGCAATGCGGAGGTTGAGGGTTCAAATCCCGGCGTGCGCAAGTAAAGTTTATTTGATTAATTTGCGTTATTTCACAAAATCATTCAAAATAATAAATAGTATATTTGCGGCACATTCCTGAGTGGAAGATTATATCGCTCAGTATCGCCCTGGTGTAAGACCACCATTCAGAATTGAAACGTTGGTTGAAATGGCTTTGGCTGTGTTTGGTGACCAGATCCAAATAGCTAGGTACTTCCCCACCTTTCTCTTCCCCATCTCCTTCCCCTCTTCACTATCTTCAGCCTCACAATATACTCCAATTGGGGATGCCATAGTCTCACTAGATCTAGACAGTTGGGACTCTTGAGCGGTATCACAATTGAAAAAAAAAACATTAGAATAACCCTTCAGGCCTCTGGCATTTTGATCGTTATATTTCTTAAACTACTTTCTGAATGTACACAAAATTCAAAACTGAAAGAAAGAACTGACTAGAATGGTGATAAAATACGCTTTCAAATTTTATTATTAGAAATAAACATATAATTTTTGGAATGTTAAAATCTTGAAATCAAACATAAAAAAAAGTTTTAAAAATGGCTCACCTCACTTTTTTGTCATTTCATATAAAAATAGGTAGTAAAAAAATCAAAGTTTTAAAAAAAAATTCTCAAATTGCGGTCGGAACCTTTTGTTTCATAGAGGTGTACATTTTAATTATTCTGTGGTCAACTTATATATTTGAATGTAAAGCTTGATCTTTTTTCTTTCTAACACCATATATTTCATATTTCTAACTACGGCGGTAAGGGAGACACAATGATTTTTACGAGACCATATGAGCTGTTCCGAAAAGCGAACAAATTGACTTTTTGGGTAATTGTTGTATGTTCCCAAAACCAAACAAATTAGACTGAGGAGATAATTAAGAAACAAACAAAAAAAAATTAAATAACTTTTTTTTTCCTTAAGACCTTGCCACTTTAATTCGACTCTTTTGTTCGCCCATTTTATTCGATTTATTTCCAGGCCTATCCAGATCCGGAATACAAGATAAACAAGCGTGGGATGACGGACAGCATGTCCCTGAGCGGTTTGCTGAGCCCCTCGGCCCCCTCGCACTCGCCCCCCGGCCTGGCGGTACCCCCCGCCGTTGCGCCCCCGCACGGCCCGCTGCTCACCTACAGCGCCATGTTTCCCAGCGCCCCCGCCATGCTCAACTGGCACAATCAGAGCTCCAAGCTAGCCACCATCAAGTTAGTACTAGCGACAATTACTTGAGATGTTGAGCCACATTTCTACATGGGGCCCATTTTTATTTGGGTTTATGCTGTCAAAACCATATGTTTGTGTGATCTTTTTCATGCAGAAAATGTTAAACTATGTAATAATTATACGAAAGCTCTATATTATGATACATCACCTCACAAACCTAGTTTCAATCGATTTACATTTCTCATTTATCTTTGAAAGTTGCAACTATCTTTTATTTATATGGCTCAAATTTTACACACATCATCATTAGTTAGCAGTAAGTGGGTTATTAAGCGATAATCTATCTTATCATATTGCTTACTTTGTACATAAACAAATTTGAGGGGAAAATGGAACATTACTGCCTTTCCTCTTAACTCTATAATTTTGCAGTGCTTTTATATAGGTAAAAACTCATGCATACCTAATACATATTTGTGTTATCAGTATCCTTTACATTTGTTGTCTTTTCCAGAATGGCATGGATCCAAGAGGCTGCTTTGCATGTGAACCCCCGCCTGAAGACTTCTCCGCGAGGGAAAGCAGTGGCCCTTCATGCTGTCACCAGAATTGACATCTCTGGCAATGCTCTCACCTCCATTCCTCTGGAAATACTTCAGATGACTAGTCTCAGGTAGGCTTTTGCTTACCCTTAACCCTTAGGATATGACCAACCACAATAGCAGTTCAGGAAATCATGACTACCTTCAGATGCACTGCAATGTGCATTGTATAGAGCTAGGTTTTAAAAGTTTTTAACGAATTTCAATATTGTCCATGATAATTCCTAAGTAAAACGTTGACAATGTAGATGCCTGTCAATAATTTCAAATATAATTTTCAATATTATATTTGACTTTGAGATATTTACAAAATATTAGCCCTCTTCTCTTCTCAACTACTTTCGGTTATATTTAACCTTCTTCAGGACCGTAATAATATTAACTAACTTAAGTCCAGACATTTACACTATGTATATAAAGAGATAAGAATAAGAAGAGCGAAAGAAAAAATATATTAGAGGGAGACGGAACATCAAAGCGTGATAGGTAGAGGGGTGGGAGATGGATAGGGATTGCATGGGGAGAAATTTAACAGCGTTGCTGTGGCTCAGTCTGTCTGTGCAGAAAGAGAAACAATAGCGCGTGTCGCTTTTAGATCCAACAGATGTTGCTGTTTTTCAAAAAAGCATGTTTTTACCTGTCACAGGTAACGTCTATATAATATAGGTATATAAAAACATGCACATATTCGAATGCAACGTTGTGTCAAAATTTCAAAGCAATCGGTGAAGAAATTTTGGAGATTTAAGATTTTGAACAAACGAACATTTACATTTTTATACATATGGATAAATTAAATTAAATATACAAAAGGAATTATCCAAAAGTTCATTTTTAAAGCTGTTTCATTTCTCCCCATGGAACCCCTACTCTCTACTCTACTCTACCTACCATGCTCTGATGTTCTGTCCCCAGCTAATATATTTTTTCTCTTTCTCTCATATTGTTAGCACTTTGTAAACGTAAATGTCGGTACTTATGTTAGTTTATATTATTACGGACCTGAAGAGGATTAGTTATAATCGAAACTAGTTGACAAATTGTATATTGAAGTTGTTTAAAACAAATTAATATTTCATTTTAACTATAATGTGATGCCACAAAGATATTGCTTTCTTCGATAATTATTTTCATTAATCATTGTTTTTTTATTAGGTATCTGAATGTAGCTCAGAACAAGCTCGAACGTCTCCCCACGAATCTGGATGCAGAAGATGTGGTCGAGGAACATGCTCCAATCCGAGGAAGGAGAAGTCGGCGATCCAACAGCCACCATCTCAACCCTGAGGAGTATTACACCGCACCGTTTCTGGAAGAGATATATCTTCAGGTAAATTTTCCTAAGATTTTAGTTTTAAATTGAAATTGTCTTTTTGCAATAGAGTGAAAACTATATTTCTGTACAACAATTTCTTAGCTACGTCTTAAAATTGAATATTCCAGGAAAATCGGCTGGAACAACTGCCTGACCCTCTGTTCTCGCTGCCGGCGCTAACCACTCTGGATGTGTCCAACAACAAGCTGAGGAAACTGCCATACGCCATGTGGAGAGCGCCCCGCCTGCGCGACCTCAACGCCTCGCTCAACCTGCTCAGGGACCTGCCCACCAGGCCTGAACATGTAGGTTAAATCTTATCGTGAGCGCCGCATACTACGTACTTTTGCCCGCTTTGGTTTTAAACTTGAGAATGCGTATTGTATTGGTAAACGTTTTTTCATTCTTTGTTATTTACCACAGCCGAAGCTCTTGTTTAACTCGCATATCGAAGAAAGAATTAACTTGCAGTGTGTACAGAAAAATACAGTAAAATTTGAATACAGAACAATCTCCAAAGACAGCAGCGGAAAAAGTTGTGGTTGGCGGCAACCGCAACTAAGTCTTCCAACTAAAAAGTCTCTTGTGTACACACCTCCATGGCAACTCCACATACCGTAAAGGATTTTTATACCTGCCACTGTCTCCCCAACTAATTTCTCTCTGCAGGGGCTTATAATGAATAATTTCTCATGAATTTTATAATAAAATATTTTTTTTATATCTTCAGGTTTCCTTAGCAGAAGAAGCTTCGAATATCCTCTCCCCAACCAGCCCCTCTGACTCTCGGCTTCCTTCTTCTACATCATCAGGGCACCTGTCTGCGAATTCGGTACACTCCTCAGGAGGTTCAGGAGTCCAGAGGAGGAGCTGGTCTGTGGACCGTGTCAGCCGGAGTGGATCTGAATCCAACAGGGACAGCTTCAGCGGGGATGGAACCTTGGATGAGGAGTCCATGTCTGGGTGTAAGAAGGCAGATGGAGTGGTGTGAGTGAAATAGAAAAATAATATTTTTGCATTTTGTATTTTGTGAGGGCTGATGATTTTTCTAAATCTGTGACCTAATGCTAAAAATGCCAAAGTCATAAAATAAAAACAACCTACCAACGTCAACATTAAAAGTTAAGTCTAATAATATAGCATTATGAATCTCAACATCGTTGTTGTTGTCATGGTACATTGTATTTTCTTGCTCGGGAAGACATGAAAAATACAACGAACCCTACATCTTTCCTGGCACAAACTCCTTGCTTGATGAATTCAATAAGAGCAAATACAGAAATCTAATTGCTGGTTTTGCTGTAATTTTATTAGTTTATTTGTTTCTATAGGCAACAAGAGCTGCGTCGCCATCACCTTTGGACCCGTGGCTTGCGCGTAGCCGAACGGCCCCCCTCCCCCCCACCCTCTGCCCGGCGCTCGCGTCTGACCTCCCTCAACCTGGCGCACAACCAGCTGGCCTCGGTGCCGGCGGGCCTGCCCTGCCTGGCGCCCCGCCTGCAGCGCCTGTGCCTGGCCTACAACGCCCTGCGCACTATGTCCCATCTCACCAGCTACCCCAATAGCGTCAGGCAGCTGGACCTGAGCCACAATCAGATCACCTGCTGGCCCAGCCTGCCGCAGGTACTTTTATCCTTATTGTGCCTGGTCTGATCCTTCCACCTTCCACCTCTCTTTCATTTTCTCGTCCCTCCTTCCTTACCATATACCTCCAGATTAAGCCCATTATTATGTCTTGCTATGCAGACTCCACGGGATATTGGAATCATGAAAATATTTTTTTTATGTAACATTTTAGGATCATAAAGTAAAGAACTGATTTCAGACTCGCCCTGTTCGAAAACAGCACAGGTTATATGATAGGGCCCGCCCAAAGACATTAGAATACAAGGAGACAGAGGGAGATTATTGACGTAAGCCCCCGTACGCTGGCTGCGAAGCTATTATGGCCGGTACATCAAAGTTAGTGATGGAACGCAATTGCGTTTTAATGCAGACTATCGATATTTCAAAATACAATTTTTTTTTAAATGTACTATTTTGTTGATGATTATTGTTGACGCTTAAAGACGCTGATGGTGGTAGAAAACGGGCAATGTTTTTCTTTTCAAATACAAAATATTATTACCTATGTTTCATATTTACCCATGAACTTTGATTGGAAAAAAGGAATTTAAATGCATCTTTTACCATCTCCCAACATTTTTTTCTTATAGTAATTAAGTTGAAACAAAGTGTTCTTTAAATAATTTGTGTGTGTTAAGAAGTAGGTGAGTAAGGATACTTTATCCCATTCAGCCGCATAACATACACTTGAGGAGGCCAGTGGGAGCAGTTACACTTTATTTTTGTTAGGTAAAGTATCCCCCAGACATCCTGCATATCTCAGTTTTTATGTGTCGTAAATTATACTCGTAGAATCTTAAATTAATTCAGATTTCCAAAGGAAAGAAAAATGGATTGACGCAACGGGGAGGGAGGGAAACTGGTTTCCTACTTGCCATAGCATCATTTGCTCGTCTCACTTTGGCCAAATGATTGTAACCAGCAACAAAAATTGGAGACTTTTTGAGTGGGCTGTTCCTACATTCAAACTACCACTTATTTACCAATATATGATTCGGTGCATTTTTTATTTATTTTTATAAAGCGTATTTTTAGATTTGGAGTTAGATAAAAAGAATTAATATTTTTTGTTAATTACAGCTCTCAAGTGAACCCACAACATCTACTTCACTCACTACAGTAAACCCACACTATTTAATCAATCTTGAGCATCTGATGTATTCAAATAAGGGACGTTATAAAGTACTTTCTGGTACCCAAATCAATTTATCAAAACTGACAGCCATTTCTAGCATTAACCTCCGGATATTTAAGAAAAGTGTCCAGGCGAGGGTTTGTTTTTTTAAAAAAATATACAGTTTTATTCCGAGACTGATGAAATTTTGCACACTGACGTTCAAAATAAGAGAAAAATTACTGTCTATATTTGATTTCATATATAGTCATTTTTTGATTTTGATATTTATTTCCCGTTCATAATTATGACCAATTTACCGTAATTTAGTCCGACGTTATCAGAAATGGTTATTTTGAACTCGTAATTATGCTCCTTTGCTGTGATTAGCTGTTAGTTTCGGCCATTGAAAGTTCAAATTCCATCCGGTGAACAGTGGAAGGGGGACAACATAAATACTGAGAGAGTTCCTTGGCGGTGGTCATTTCTTCATTTGGTGGCTCTGGGTGAAGAGATAGATGTGTTTCAGGATCTGTTACTATATCAGCATGTAATTATCTTTACTAATTATATATGGCATATTATTCGATAGAGTTAATTGAATTAAAAGATCTTTTATGTGTCGGCGACACGGTATCTAAAGATTTCGGAGTCCGAGTGTTCTTTCAATTTTACATAAATATGAATTTTATTGAAAATGCTGGCATAATACTGGACAGGTATGATACAATTATCGACCCCTAATAAACATATATTCGTTCCAGGTTGACAGCTGGGGCCCACTAGAGCAGGCCCACCTGTGGTGCTACTGCCCGGGCAGTGGTGGAGGGGCCCCCAGGTCGAGGGCCCGATCAGCCGGAGGTGTAAGGAAGGCTGTCTTGGCAGCCCTGTGCCCCGCTAGGAGACATCTCAGACTGGATGGATTAAGAACATTGGTACTTTTGGGAATTTTTAATGCCAACACTAAATAGCTAATGATGTTAGTTGATTGAACACATTCTTGTTTTATGTTATTTAACTCAATTTAATGTTTTACAGGTGCTAGCTGACAATCTTTTGTCGCGGATCCAGCTCACTACTGATGATGATGGTGGAGAGCTGCTAGACGGAGGAGAAAGGGGTTCAGCTATTGATCGTTCATCTGCCAATGGCAGGGATTCTGCAGATGATGATGATGATTGGGTAAACAAAAGCAACGATTTAAGCATACTGTTTTTAGTTTCATTTTTAAACTACAATAATTCTAAGATCAATAACATAAATCTCTGCATTTACATGAAATAACTTGTGTGGCATAATAATGATTGCGTGCTCCAATAACTTTTTTTACAGAACTTAGTCCCTGTAGTTCGAACAAGACTGATTTTCCCAAACCTCTCCATGCTCGATGTCTCTAACAACATTCTCAAATCAATACCTCCTGCTATTCACGAATTATCCAATCTCTCTGTGCTGAATGTCAGTGGAAATACAGGTAATTTTTCATTACTATACTTATTCTCTATCATGAATTAATATATATTATGTTAAATAAACTTTAAATAATCACAATATAATTTAGACTTCCTTTGCATATAATTATTAAATATATTGTCAAAAAAGAAACTATGGACAACGAAACTCTTTTCCTGCTCTTTGTTTTTGTGCATAAATAAACTACTCACTAGATCGATATCTTCGGGCTTTTTGTATGAAACAAACTGGTCCTCTATTTAACCATAGATATGCCAATATTTAGACAAATTTTATGCTTGCGACAATACTATGTCACACACCGTCGACGAGGATAGAGGAAACTCAAAAAAGGGTGCGACCATAGACAATATAATTCTCATTCGGAGCCTACTTATTAGCTTAAAATATTTTAAAAATACAAATGCCTGACATGTCGAAATATTACCTCACAAGAGGAAAATGAAAAACTCAGTTACATGTTAAGCAAGACAATTAAATCATCAATGAATAAAGTAGAATCCTACCTAGTATGATATAATTACGATCCAGTATGGCCTCACAATATGCACATTCCTATAATGAACACGGGTCTGAAAAAGAAAACAGATTCATTTCTGCAATGAAGTTTAATTAAGGCTATTACAAATTAGCAAATTAGGAACAAAACAAAAAGAGATTATCTCTTGTTTTTGACTGCAAATACATGTCTAATTTTGTGTTGGAGATGTCATTGGCAACGCATAATCATAATGAACCACTCGACCTTTTGCTTCCAATTGAGAAATATGAGTCACAAACTGACGGACATCTTGCTCATATTGGATAAACAATATATATTCAAATACGCCATAACTATACGACAATGGCATAGTTCGAGATCAAAATATCAAACAACCATAGATACACTCAGCTATCAACAGTTTTTTCCAAAGACATTCAAAGTTTTTCATTGGTGGATATAGTTAGGCAACAATATGACATCATAAGCCATGGAGATTACCATGTCTTTCTATGGTTCCAATTTTCGATCAGATATTTGCCCTGGTTTTGTGTCTTTTAAATTTGTAAATAGATTCGACCTATGGTGCCATTATCAGGATACATCATAAAATATATTTTATTATTATTAGTACCTTCCCAACTCTCTTCGGGGTAGCTATTCTGCCATAATATATCAGCAACAAAATAGCATTACGTTATTTTTTTTTTCTAGATATCTGTGAATTACCCCCTCAAATGGGACTTTTGAGTCGATTATGGAATTTGAATACAAATGGATGTTCCTTACAAGAGCCTCTCAGATCCATGATTGAGTCCAAGAAGTACAAAACCATGGATATTATAGGTAAATAAGTGTATTTGTCTCTCGGTTTCTCGAATAGTATTTGTACAGAGATGCAATTGGGAAAATTAAGACATAATTTTTTTTTGTTTTTTTGTACATTATGGGAAGTAAATAATTGATATAAAAAATATTTTTTTAGGTTATCTGAAGTCAGTTCTTGAAGATGCCAAGCCCTATGCCCGCATGAAGCTGATGGTTGTAGGAATACAAGGCATAGGCAAGACCAGTTTACTGGAGAGATTGAGGCAAGAGAGTGCTCCAGCTCATCGTAGAAGAGGGCCAGAGGTTTGTTACAACTCTAATTTGTATTTTTACATATATTTTCAGTTCTTATTTTAATTTTTTGTTTTCTTTATAGATGTGACTATCATACCTGTCAAACTGGGTTAAAATCAATTAGTTAGATGTGAAGTTTTGCAGTACATAATGATGTTACACATTGTTTTTTGCAATATTAAACATCGCATTCATTGTACGTACATACACATTGTTAGCAAGCAAAAATTTATCTAAGGAGTAATTGAACATCAGGTTTCCATCAATTTTTTATATGCGCTTGATGATGATTTATGTCCAATGTCTTTCCTCAGCACTGGGCGAAGCGCATGGGCAACAAGAATGTGAACACGAAAACGTCACGTGGGACAAACATGTCCACGGTGGGTGTGGACATTGGGGACTGGGTGTACGACCGCCACCCCTCCCGTAGTGCCCAGCGCTCCCACGGACCTGTTATCTTCAGGACCTGGGACTTTGGGGGGCAAAAGGAGTCAGTACAATTTATTTTATATTTTAAGTAATTTTTTTGACAATTCTGAGTTAAAAATTCTAGCATCACAGAGGCATCCGCAAGAGCGTTGGTGTCCGGAAATTCCCTGCAGAAAATTTGCCATTATTTGGAAATGTGTTTTTGGAAGGTTAGTTAGGTGAATTTTGGGTGGTGAACTTTCCCCTTAGTGATTGTGGTGGATGTTCCTCTGTGAATTTTCCGCATTGAATTGTGGGCGGTGATATTTAAAGGGAGTGGAGGAGCCTAGTTCATCAAAACTACTAAAATGAGGGCCACGAATGACTAATGAAGACGATTCAACTAATATGAATCATCACTTTCCCATTTGAATATGATTTTATTAAGGTGTTAAGCCGTGTTGTGTTACCTCCTTCTTCTTGGGGCAATGTTGTGGAGAGCCTCGCAGCATCCATTATTGGCCATAAATATTTGATTCCTCTTGGTTCTTCAACTTTCGAAGCAGAGCATTAAAATATTTTTCTCCAAACCCAATTGAAATAAATTCAATATGGTAATGTGTTTGCACTTTATTCCAGGGTTCAAGGCGCTTTTAGTATCATCTTGGTGAGAAACCGCGATAGAGAGTTGAAATGTGGTTTTATGTAGCCAGATCCGAATCTCCAAACATGAGTGTAATAATTTGACTTGACAAATCAATTTCATGATCGCATGGACAGGTACTACTCCACGCACCAGTACTTTCTGTCGCGGCGCTCCCTGTACGTGGTGGTGTGGCGCGTGCCTGACGGCGTGGCGGGGCTGGCGGGCATCCAGCACTGGCTGGTCAGCATCCAGGCGCGTGCTCCTAACTCCCCCGTTATCATCGTGGGCACGCACTATGACACCGTCGCTGAAGTAAGCAATACCATTTTTCTTATTACAGTAGAATCCAACCCCACAAATTTTCACACTTGTGATTCTCATCCATTATTTTAGTTTTCCACTAAATGTACTTACCGTATTTGGAACCGATTTTGATGTCATGCGTTACCTATTTCGGGTTAAATGCTCTTGTCACTCCATTCATCAGACTTCGTAAACCTACACCCAAAAGCGACGCCATCTTTGATTGTGAGATCCGTATTTCTTGATAGGAAAACTTTAAATCGACAGAAGAAAAAATATTGCTAACTAAAACTGTCCAGAGATGGCAGTAGTACAAAGAATCTTTTCCCATTATTATCTCATATTCGACAAAACGACAGTTAGATCCCTTTTCGAGGCAAAGCTTCAATTCGCCACCTTATTCCGTTCAGGATGTAGAGGTCATTCGAACTAAACCTTTTTTTTTTTTTTGGAATATTTGATAATGAGTAAAACCTCAAGAAATCCTAAAATCCTAAATCCTCTAGGGCTAGAGCAGAGAGAGAACTGCTTAGATTAATAAAAATCAGGAAAATTTCATATCTGGGTCATGTACTTCGAGGGGAGAAGTATCACTTGCTCCAGTTAATATTGAAAGGCAAGATAGAGGGTCGCAGAGGGCCTGGTAGGAGACAAATGTCTTGGCTGCGAAATATACGAGAGTGGACCGGCATTAGAAGTGTGGAGGAGCTATTCCGGGCAGCGCAAGACAAAGAGACATTTTCTAGAGTGATCGCCAACGTCGGGGGGACCTGATACGGCACATAAAGAAGAAGAAGAAAACCTCAAATTGTAATATTTAATTATTGTAGAAAATATTAGCATACATATAATAATATTCATCCTAGACTTGTAGAAAAGTCAATAGATGTCGCACATTCAATTAAAAATGAATACATTTATCCAAGGCATTATCTTTATTGCATTTAGTTTGCGAAGAATCTTGGAATCATACATAAAGATAGTTGCCAATAAAAATATACGTTAAGAAAAAAACGGGATAGGGTCGAATTAGCTCAGTGGTAGAGCAAAGCTGAGGTTTCAATTCCTAGGTGAAACCGAATATTTTTCTGATTTTTCTAATTTTTCGTTTGAGCATTGAATGAATATTGTCTTCAATGATTAAACCTTTTTTTTATTGCACAAGGCAAAAATATATGGTAGATATCTCTAGTTTGCTGAATAATAGTTCATACCATTTTAACATCTGATTTTTATTGCTATAACACCTTTCAAATTTACTTAAGTTGTCAATAAGATTCTATGTTTCAATATCTAAGGCCTAAATTTTTGCAGTTAGCCCTGAGGTAGATCTATATTTGTATATTTATTTATGAATTTATTTACTCAACTCAATTTCTTATCCCCATTAATATTGCAGCTAAATTTGAAATTTCAGAAAAATAGATGTTTATATATGTACAGTAAGGTGGAGTGAAATTTTTTTTTTGAGAATTTCGAAATCGGCATAGTTGGGAAAGATGCTCCATATATTAACGATTACAATAAAAATAATTAAAAAAATATATTCACAATACCTGGACATCGCCAAAGCTTTATATTTTATCATTTTCACGATTTTACCTAAGTATTTATAGCTCATGTACGCGAAATAAAACACACATAAAATTTGTATTTTACCATTTATTTTACAGATAATACATTCGTAGATTGTTAGAATGGAACAAATATTGGAAATAAAAAATGTACATATATTATTTACCGCGTTGAAAAGCTTGAAAATTACAAAAGTTACTATGAACTGTACTGCATTTTGGTGTTAAAAATAGGCATAAGGTGTCGTGACTCTAACCTTGATTTTATTAATCCATCTCGCCTCAAGGGTCCACAAACAACGGCTAAGGCTTCTGTTACAATTTTCACACATCTCTCTGTAGCTTGAGGAAAATTCAAGGAAAATGCAAGGAAAATTCTTTATCATTGGTAGTATGACATCCTCAATTATCGTGTGATCGGTAATGGCTTGTAAAATTGTCTCGTCGCTTACAAATTTGGTTAGTGGTGGCTCGGTTATATTTTCCCACTTTATAACATCAATATAATCATCTGCTGAATAATCAAAAACAGGCACTTTGAAGGTACGAATAAAGTCTGATTGCATTTTCATTTGCCGAGCTTTCAATATTCTTCTCAACGCCAACACTCTTACGTATTTTCGGTTGTCGTTTAACATGGTTAACAATATATTTTCGTGATGATTACTGGATCAATAATATCTTTTAAATCACTGGGCAAATACCGTGAAAGCACTATTGTTTCGTGTAAATGCCTTGCACCGGAAATACATAATGGTTTGGTCTTAATGTTGAACCACATAGGTGCGTAAACTGTTAATACAAATGTCGTTAAAGTTACCATATTGTTTTATGGTTTTAGGGTAGAAATGTAAAGCCGAAGAATCCGATTCGCTGTAGTGAGCCACCTGGATTGTACAATTTTACGGGGATTTGTTTTTGGTAAATTTTCAATGCAGAATCCGGAGTCAATAGTTTTACACATTTTCAGTAGATACAGCTGATCTGTACTTAAATCCTGTGTATTTGTCATACTTGGTAATGAACATTGAATGATTTTAAATTTCACGACAGGAAGTTGTTCACACTTATTTAAAGATTTACCAATAATTCCAGTGAAATTTTGCGGTCCTGTCGTGGTTCCATCGATGTTCTCAAAGAGATGTCGCAAAATGAGTTCGTTTGCATGTAATTGACAGACAATCCACTGTAAAGGCCGTTTGAGATGTGATTCAATGCGCCGAATAACACCTCATTTGTACCCCGTATTAACTTCAGTTCCGTCGCATCCAATTGCAACAATTTTTTCCAAAGCAATATCTTTCGAAGACAGTAATGAAATAATTCCATTACTTATTGCTTCAGATTTTCCGGTTTTTAATGAAATGTGTCCCATGTACTCGCTACCTATTCTTTTACTAAACTAACGTGTTCTTCAGTTATTATTTTTCGCCGGTTGTCCTCCATGTTTAAAGTTTTGTCCTTCCGTTCGTCGAAGTATAAACCAAATTGATTGGAATTGATTACTAACGGCTTACTAGTTAGGGCAGTTCTTTTCTTCATTCGAGCTCGACGAATTTTACTCCTTACACAACGCGAGATGTATCGTTCTGTGAAATTAAGCCAACATCTTGTAATACAGCGGAAACAATTGCAGCTCCTGCTCGATCTGAAATACAATATCTGTCTAATGTTCTGGCCACAACAGGGAAGTCTTTCACCTCATGGTGAAAATTATTTGGTTGTGCTTCACTTTGCATTATTTCTTGAGGAATTGAAGACGAAGCACATTTTTTGAGAGTCTAAAGTTTAAACTACAAGAAGGAATAGCGTCAGTTAATTTGTTTTTGCACTCAAACTCATCATGATGACGTTTTCTTGTCAATAAATTCATTTTTTTTTGTAGCATCTCGGTCCAGACCTCCTATCATCATTTTTCGATCCGTTCGCTGATCCAGTAGGAATTTTTGTTCTTTGATGGGAATTTTTCGCTTCTTTTCACACGAACATAAGTCAAAAGATGTGCATCTGCATGTCGCTATATCAAAAAGAAACGGGGTTTTTTCTTTGAAGTGTTAAAGTTTTTGAAGATTAGCCGTAAATTTTTTTCTGCTTTTGGACGACTTATTTACTAAACTATAGTACTTTTTATAAATACGTACGAATTCGTCTCGTAATGCTCCTGTGGTCAATAATGGGAATTGACGCTCTATTCCAGATATCCTCTAACTTCACGGAAATTTCTTCATATGTATCTTTAAATTGTTCTTTTTTAGAATGGTGCACCCACAAAACACATCGTAATACATCTTCACAAGTAGGCAAAACATTCAAAGGTAAATCACTTCCAGAACCGAATACAGGACAAGTTAGTTCACTTCTTAACATTGCCATAATGTTCAACTTTCAAAGAACAGTCGATATAAACACAAACTTCGAAAATTAGTTGATTTATCCTACTGCAGCGCACAATTACAAGTACCCATAGTTTAACTGTTTAACTGTTCCTATAGTCCTACTTTATAATTATATTGTAAAATAATAATGTAATTATATCATAGGTAATAAATAAACACTCAATTTTTTTTACATAATTATAAGCATTTCTAAGAATCGGGAGAACATTATTGGTGTTTTCAGTGTTTTTATCAAAAATTCAAAGTGGTGGCGATGTCGTAATTATAAATAAATATTTTTTATATTTTTTTATTTAAGATAAGTACATAACGGAGCACCAATCCCGCGTATGCCGAATTCTATATTACAAAAAAAAAAATTCTCCATACTAGACCGCTCCACCTTAATGTACAGGTAGAGAAATTCAAAATTGTTAGGTTATTTATAACACAAATACAAAATACAAATTGGTCCTAAAAAACCATAGATATGCCAATATATAGACAATAAAATTCTCATTCGGAGCCTACTTATTATACTATACACCAATGGTGATTTTTCATTGGTGGATTTAGGCAATAATATGGCATCACAATACTCACAGTTCCAATTTTCGATCAGAGTTATACCCCCCTTGTCTAGGCATTTGAGATGATTTTGGCTTAATACTGTCGGTTTCAATGTCATCTGTATTGAATTACATGATGTTAATATTATATTGGGTTTTCCTCAGTCCATGTCGGGTGAACATTCTCCGGAACAGCTTCAGCGCATCATCAGAGAGCGCTTCATCTCGGTGGCCGACCCGGAGAAGCGGGGCCTCCCGAGGGTGCTGGATAGTGTGGAGGTCAGTTGCGCCACCCGACACAACATCCGACTCCTGGCCAACCTGGTGTACGACACTGTCTTCAGTCTGCGCCAACCAGGTGAGTTACGTAACCTCAAATTTAACTGGCAATAATTGGTTCTGTATAAAAACTGTTAAATAATTTACAGTTTTCTCTAAGGGGACACCTTTGGGATTCATATAGAGCAGTGGTCCCCAACCCCCGGTCCGCGGACCGGTACCGGTCCGTGAAGCAAATGGTACCGGGCCGCGAAAAAAAACTTATTCTGTTGAAAACATCTTTACGCTAAGTAACCGCCTACACAATACCGTTGAAATAAAAAAAAATTATTAAAAACATTCTAGAATATTAACATTTAATTTAACCACCCTCAGCGGGCCGCGGTAAAATTTTCAGACGTTGACCGGTCCGCGGCGACAAAAAGGTTGGAGACCACTGCTATAGAGAATTAATGTGATATGTTACCTGTACAAATCTTAAGTACGCCCAACAATTGAATTTGGAAGCCAACTCTGGCCTGAGCTCCAAAATACTTGATAAACCTACTTAATTCTGTGCAAAGGAGGGTGGTTCGTCTGATTGTCAATCCATTGTTAACAGACCGATTGCCATATCTAATGCACAGATGCAATATAGGCATGCTGAGTCTGTTCTACAGGTATTTCAAAGGAGCCTGCTCTAAGGAGCTAGAAGCATTGATCTCCTTTGCACCGGTCCATGTACGCGAAACTCGACAGACCCGAGCGCAACACCCATTCACATTTGATGTTGGCTTCATGAAAACGGGTCCTTTTTTTCGACTCGTCTTTGTCTGTAAAACGTGCTGCAGATATCAGTTTTTCCTCTTTCTAAGACTATCATTTATAAATCCTTTCCTACAGCCCCTGAATTAACCCGCCCCACAACGCTTTCTAATCTTTTAGGTAGTAAGGAGTTACTACTGGAGCAGCGTGTTCCTGCTTCATACTTGGCTTTGGAGGATGCGGTTGGAGTCCTGGCTGCTGACAGGAGAACCAGGGGACTCGATCCTGTACTCACACATGAACAGTTCAAATCTCAAGTGAGTATAACTCAAAGCTGTACAAATTTATGAATTCAATGGATCATTCTGCGGTTTTGCAAACAACGTAACTACCTGTTTTTATTTTTTTGTGTAAATACGTATTGTAGTATTTTAATGCTTTAAATTTTTATTTCAGGTTGCCCAGTTTATGCAAAGTAAATTTCATCGCAGTTTTCGAGACCAAGCAGAATTACACCAAGCAACAATGTTCTTACATGACAATGGTAACGTCATATTATAATAATTATGTAAATAAACAAACGAGATGGCAAGACTCTTGAAGAAAATTTACTCCAAATGGTTTTATCATACTTAATTTCTAACTCTCTTTCTTACTATTGCTGTTCACGAGCATGGTTCTAAAGAGAATATATTAAGTAAAGTCGCATGATAAACTGTTAGGTCGAGTGGTTAGAGGCGTTGTCCCGGTAAGACAGAGATCCTGTGTTCGATTCCCAGTTGAGACTGTTACCTTTTTATTTTTCTGTGTCTTGTTCTGTTTCATGTTTCGTTAAGATTTATTAATATTATACATATACATAACAAGTTATGAGGTTCCACAAAATCAAACACCCAATAATGTATAATTATTCATTGTGTAATGTTGACTTAATCTCTGTAATCGAAATACTTGACCTAGGCATAATGTTTGATCAGAAACTCTGCTTTGTATCTCACATAACTTCTATTGCTAACAGGGCTATGAAAATGTTAGGTTTTATAGTAAGAATTTCCGAGGATTTTAAAAATATCAACAAATTAAAAATTCTGTTCACATCTCTCTCTTTAGAAGTATTCTAGAATACATCTACAATTTGATCACCTGTCTTTAATAATCACATTAATACCATTGACAGAGTCCAACGCAAATTTTTGAGGTGTATTAATTTTAGGCTTGGAATTCCTTTAGAAACAATAGATTATTCTTTCTTATTACATTCATTGAAATTACTTAAGTTAAGTGATAGAAGAAAAATTTTTGATCTTATATTTTTATACAAAATTATAAATTATCAGTTGGATAGCCCTGACATTAATGTTGATTCAATTTCATGTACCTACCATTAGATCAAGGTCCTCTAGTATGTATTATTGTGACAATTATACCACAGTCTCGGGATATAACTCAGTTATAAATAGATTGCACACACTTGGGATCTTTTATGATAAAATCGCAGATACTTTTAATATTCCCTTGTAAAGTATAAAGCTGCACTAATAACACATTTTAAGGTGATGCACTACGTCGTATAATATTTTAAATTGAGCCGCTATCAATAACAAAACCCTTACGTAGATGGCGATAAGGTTTAAATTCCCGCTTAACACCATCCGCCTGTTTGGATTTATGCAAGAAAAAAACATGGCCAAAACGTGCCTTTTATTTTATTTTGTGGATGTTCAGGCATAAATATTTAATTTATTTCCTATCATTTTATAAATAACTTAATTTGCCACATTATACAATAAAATCATAACCGAAAATGGGTTCGTAAGTAGGAGATTTTGAACTTTAAAGCAGTTTTCATAGGCTTTTACATTATTTTTTTCTGGGCTTATAAAAAGACTTGTCTAAAAAATACTCGATTATTTCAAAGGCCAAGATGTATTCTACTCGCAGTATTTAATTAAAGCATCTGAATTATTTCTAGGCGACCAAATTTTCAAACCAAAAACACATGATTTTGCATTAGTACGTATGGCATCGCCTTAACGCCACTTATTTTAATGAGGTCACTACATAACAGGCTTATGTTATTGCTTCTTTCTTTACTGTTATTTTGTTATGTTTTAACTAAATTTAATTATTTAATTTTTCTCATCAAAATTTAATACTGCACTATGAATATGTAAAAAAATAAAATAAAAACTTTGTATGTAAATGGCACTTGTGCCGTAAATTCTAAATAAATAAATCTTCTTCAACAATATTCTTGATTTATCCAGAATGAGTAGTTTTAACTATGCACATATTTTATCGCTCTGTTTGTGAAAAATATTATTATTGTCTGGTTTTAGGTGTTCTTCTGCATTATGATGATGCAACGCTGAAAGATTTATACTTCTTGGATCCGCAGTGGCTCTGTGACATGCTGGCCCATGTTGTTACTGTCAGGGAAATCAATCCATTCGCCAGATCAGGTAATAATTGTTTTAAAATCACTTCTGTTGCATGGCTCAAATATTTTTGTGAATTGAAATTATCCAAGTATTTTCTAGAGAAGTTTGTAATAGAAACTGATACCGATGGCCTTATCTGGAACTAACTTTAAAGGTTTTCTCATGTGAGACTTCTTTCCGATCACTTCAAAAACCTTGTAAGAGAGTAAGACTAATGATTTTCTTTCTTTATAATAATTCCAGGGGTGATGCGTCTAGAAGACATGCAGCTCCTGTTCAAGTCCTCGCGAGCCGGAGACAGCCGTGACTATGTGGTGTCCCTCCTAAACAAGTTTGAGTTGGCTCTGAGCTGGGATGGGAGGTCCCTCTTGCTTCCGCCTCTGCTGCCAGCTCTGGAACCCCCTATGGACAGTACCTCCAATAGCTGTGTCAAGGTACTTTTCATCTCCAATAGCTGTATCAGGGTACTTTTTATCTCCAATAGCTGTATCAAGGTATTTGTTATCTCCAATACCTGCCATGTCAAGGTACTTGTTATCTAGAGTCTTCCATACCTCTTCATTGTCTTATGTACTTATCAGCTTTTGATCGTTTGACTTGTCTGAAACTTGATTTATGTACTATTTGACATCTTCTCAGATTCCACTGAAATCCCGGGGATGGACGGCCAGAGGTCACAAGAAGATTGCGGTTTCTCCGCTCTCAATACTCAATCAGACTGCAGATGGACTGGCACCATCGGGTATATTCTTTATAACTATATCTTTCAAACACTAAGGACGGGTAGTTTCAGAGAATTTGAACAATTCTTCAAATTTCAAAGTTAATTTTCAAGTTCTGTTATTATTTCACTTCTGTCAAGTAACTGGCCTATAATGATATAATAACAGAACATGAATAGGACATTCACAGAACCCGAAAATGAAAGTTGAAATTCTGATAAATTCTCTGAAACAACCCATCCTATAGTCTTATCACAATTAAAAGTCTAAGGCTAAGAGTATATATTTTTTATTAGTTTTATTCAAACCTTGTTTTCATTGGTGACCTAATTTACTCTTAAATTGAGCTGTTAATACGATTATGTACGTATGTATCTTTGGTCTTATGTGAAGTACAAAAACTTCATTTCTTAAAAAAACGGTTCAAAACTTTCAATTGTAGAAATAATAAGTTTCATGTTAATTAAGTTATGTGTCCAAGTAAACTGATAAGTTTGTTCTACCTCAGGTACAATAGTTGCCACGACCGTACCATGCGGCCCCTCCACTTCAGGCTGCCTGGCCCACGGTCGCGCCATGCCGCTTAAATGTCTGCGCCGCCTGCTGCTGGCTTCCTACTCACCATGTGGCTTTTGGCCACGTCTCATCACGCGCCTGCTGGCCGATGACACAGTGCCCGATATTGTGGACCACTTCTATCCACTACCTGATGAGGTGAGCCTCCTGTTGTTGTATTTATTATTATAAAATGGAGTAAAACTTCATCTTGTACATTAAGTTATTAGTTGTTATTACTACTAAGAAACTATGTATATCTAGACTGCAAACAGTGTGCAGATTCACATCTCTTGCCACGAGGGGAAAGGGTGTGATTTATTAGTGGTTCGTTAGAGTTCATTGGTAGCTTACCACACCGCTCTCGCCTCTCGCTCCCTGCTGCTATTGGGAGGATTTTGAAGTTCCGTACTATAGTATACTCTTTTATTTTATTTATTTATTTTTTATTTATTTCGATAATTTGAACTCATACTAAAGTTTCTGTACTGCTTCAATTCAAATCATGTGCTTTCATTATTTCATTATTTTATTTATACATAGGTGGTTACATTACTCATAAAATCTTCTTGATAGTTTAACCTAATGAATCATACATTATTATTATGTGGTCGTGAAGGTAATCTATATATTACTTACCACTGCTCTGTATATTAAACTATTGTGCATAATAGTGATACTAAACAATAACATACCTATGTATACTATTATATAAGTACTCAAATATAAATAAAACAACATCAAGCACCATTTATGTGACGTTTATGTGACGTTTACATTTCAATTACAATATGTGCGTGTGTGTGTGTTTGTGCATATAATGTGTGCGTTGTCGTGTTCGCATCATCATTTATGTGACGTTTACATTTCAGTTATAACATGTGCGTGGATGTACGTATATATTTATGTGTATATGCTTGTACATGCGTGTGCATGTATTTGTTTTAAATACGATTTCACCCTAAACTAACATCATATATGACTTTTTCAATCTATAATTGGTTTGAACAATGTCTGTAACTATAACATATTGAATATTGCACATAGTTAATTTTTATTTATTTTTTTTATCACTACACTTCCTTCATTATGGCATTATATCAACAATCTCACTTTAATGTGTAGTTTTAGACTTAATTACATATATACCTCATAAATTATTTGCTGAAACTAGCTATATCACTTGTTAACTTGAAACGTACTAGATCATCTCGCACTGCTTTCATTTCTATCTTTTTCTTTTTTATTATTATAATTTTTTTTATTTACTTTTATTGCTTTTATTTAACCTTCCGTTAAATATTGTTATTTCTTCTTTTTCCCTTACATCCTGTGTTATTGTTTTTAGTAGTCGAATTTAATCTATATATGGATTATATAATTCGTCAAATAATCAATGTACTCATTATTCAAAAAATTCCACCCTTCCTTCCTCACACTCTCCTTACCCCCCTTTATCAAAATTTGCTACTCGTACTTGCTGCTCACCTTTCTACTACAGTATCGTATGTATATAATTTCGTACACGTCATTCATAAACCTCTACATCTTTTCACCTTTTATGTCTATCAAAATAACAATACACATAAAAAACGTATATAATTTACAATGATTACTATTTTTTATCAAAACTGTAGAGGATTACGTACTAAGACAGAAATATTTCATAATAATATTTTATTGAATGACGATTGTTACATATTCGGTATTTCTGAAACTTGGCTTAATAATTCTATTTTCGATCCTGAACTAGCACCAATGGAATTTTATAGCATTTTCAGACGGGACAGATCAAATAACATTTCAAGGAATAGTATTAATAACCAAGAAGATTCTCGTCGAGGCGGTGGAGTGATGATCATAACACACAACAATCTTAACGCATACCCTCGCGAAGACTTAGTGTGCAATGCTGAATGCATTTGGGTCACTATTCCTCCCTCTAACTATACATCCAAACGTACCATCCATGTTTCTTGTCTATACTTACCACAGGGACATGGATATGAAAATGCTCTCAGTTCATTCCTTTGTTTGCTTGCTAACGTCAAAGATCAAAACCCAGATGATATTATTCTCGTAATTGGAGACTTTAATATGCCCACCATAACATGGAAACCACAAGATAAAAATTCACATTTAACACCTGAAAATTTAAATTCAATTACCTCCTTACTCGCTGACACAATCCATTACTCTGAACTGAACCAATACAATTCCATCAAAAATGCCAATAAACGTATACTAGATTAAGTTATCTGTAATGAGGAATGCCTTATATCTCAAGCATACAACCCTCTTGTCAAAGAGGATTTACACCATCCATCGCTTAAAATCATACTACAATTAGACATACTTCCAACTATCAATGCTCCACCAAAAGAAATTTATCGGTATGATAAAGCTGATTATGATTTAATAAACCAACACTTGTCTAAAACAGACTGGTCTTTTACTCACGATAATGCTGACGTTGACAAAGCAATTTATACGTTTTATGACATTTTAAATAACACCATTAACCAGTTTGTCCCTAAACGTTTCATCAAAAAGAAAAAAATTTCCCAACTGGTACTCACCTCCCCTAATCAAAATCATAAATGAGAAACGAAGACTACACAAAAAATGGAAATCAAATAATAATCCAGTAGATTACATAGAGTTTTCTATCAAACGAATACAACAAAAACACTTACAGAAACATTGTTACACCCAATATATAAATTCAGTTGAGTCTAGTATTCCAACTAACAATAAAAGTCTATGGAATTATGCTAAGAACAAAAATAGGACAAATGGCATACCACAAATCATGAACCTAAAAGACGAGTCAGGCACCGGTGCTCATCAAGTGTGCCAACTGTTCTGTAAACACTTCCAATCTACTTACGTAAGCGATGAGGGCACGGATGATCCCAGTAATATAGATAATTCTACCTGCGTTAATAATAATAACCCGATCGGGGACGTACAAATAAAAAACTCATTGGTCAATAAATACTTGAATGAATTGGATGTTACAAAGAGTGCGGGCAGTGATGGTATCTCCCCATATTTTATCTCAAAATGTGCCAAAAATCTTGCATTTCCTTTAACTAACTTATTTAACATGTCTTTAAAAAAGGGAATATTTCCTACAAAATTCAAAGAAGCCATTATAATCCCCATCCATAAAACTGGTTCAAAAAGTAACATTGCAAACTATCGCCCAATCTCAATACTCACAGTATTTAGTAAACTCTTTGAGCGTATTGTGTACGATCAAATTTATATAACTATTGTCCGCAGCATACAAAATCAACAACATGGCTTTTTACAAAAAGGTCAGTAATAACAAACTTAGTCAACTTTACTGAATACTTAACAAGCAATATGGATAATGGACACCAAGTAGATGTTATCTACACAGATTACTCGAAAGCTTTCGATAAAGTTAACCACTCTATCCTCATTAAAAAATTACACCAATTAGGAATCCATGGCGACTTACTTAGGTGGCTAACTTCATATCTGCAGAAAAGACTACAGTGCGTATCAGTTGAGGGAACTAAGTCTAGTTTCTTAACTGTGCCCTCTGGCGTACCGCAGGGTTCCCATCTGGGACCATTACTGTTTAATGTATATATATTTGATATTTATAAATGTTTTTTACATGCTAACTACCTTGCATATGCAGATGACAAAAAAATATACTTAGTAATCAAATCTATCAATGACTGCATAAAACTTCAAGAAGACCTAAATCGTCTTTTTGCATACTGTAAATTAAACAAATTAATCATAAACATTTCTAAGTGCAACAAATTATCTTTTACGCGCAACAAAAATAAAATTTATTTTAATTATAACTTTCATGATACACACATCAATGAAATAGAATCAATCCGTGACCTTGGGGTAGTACTGGATGTAAAACTAAATTTTATCAAACACATTAACGAAGTAATCAACAAAGCCAATAAAATGTTGGGATTTATAATTCGAATATCTAAACCTTTTCGCAATATTAAAACCATGTATTCCCTTTACACCACGTATATCCGCCCCCACTTAGAATACTGCACACTAATTTGGGCACCGTTCTACCAATGCCATATTGACAGAATCGAAAGTGTGCAAAACAAATTTTTTAAACACATAAATTATAAATTTAAATTACTCTTTGCAAATAACACCGAATCCTTAAAATTTCACAACTTTACTCCACTTCAAACACGTAGATTAATATCTGATCAAATATTTTTATACAAAATTCTAAATAACGGCCTGGACTCTCCTGAACTCGTAAATTATTTAAGAATTCACATACCTACAAGGCCAACCAGACAAAACCATTTTTTTCATTTGCCCGCGTGCAGAACCAACCTTAGAAAAAATTCTCCAATCCCCCGTATATGCGCGCAATATAACACGCAATTTAACAATATCGATATTCTTAATAATACTCTTGTGAAATACCGAAACGAAGTCAAGCTTACGACCACAAATGTTAATTAAATTAATGCACAGTTATAGAAAAGGTACAACATGAGCGTCTCCTATCCCCATCCCATCTTCCTCTGCCTCTTGCCCTTTCCTATTCCTTCTTCCTTCTAATATATTTATATGATTTTTATTTTTTTTTTGTTAATCTCATTTTCAGTTAACCACTCGGAACATTAGAACGTCAAAAGACGTAAATATGATAATAGCGGTCAAGACATTAGTACGTCTTTTCACGTAAACGCGCGAGATTTTACAAAAATCGATTTATTTCCATCACTAGTATACGGATTGCCATGATTTAAAAAACAGAGTATCGATAATGAATAACGCTACGCGTCTGCATTCAAGAATATCTATGGAATTTAGAGGTGCATTATCTGAGTCGATTGAATCTGTCATCTTGTTCGTTCATAATTTATTGCGTTTTTAAATAATTTATTAAAAATATTTTAGTTTGGACGGTTAATATTTTGAGGTGACTAATAGTTTTTAATTATATTTCTTCAATATATAAAGTGTTATTTCTTTATGATACTCAGAAAAAAGTACATTTTTCACAGCTTTGAAATAATGGTCAGCGATTTTTACATATTTTGGACGTTTTCAGAAAATGTATATTTAGACACGCAAATATTTACGTGTAACAAAACAATACGATAGTGAATTTCATAATCTTTCCAAAACATTTTTTAGAATGAGGCTACGTTTCCCAAAACGTAAGTTATGAAGCTTTTAACAAAACTCGTGAATAACACAAAAAAATTCGCGTTTTGACAGTTCGCAAAGGAACACAAAGTAAATAAAAGTCCTTTTCTGAGAGGATAATGATTATAACCAATTACAATTTTGTATTATATCACATGAACCAACATTAGCATAAGAAACTATTTTGGCTTACCTCGTATTTAACCTCTTGTATAACTTATCCTGTATAAAATTGCTGTTTGTTTCTTACAATAAATAAATAAATAAATAATCATCTCCCTACAAACTTCATTCTAACCTATCTTTATCTCTCTTAATCTAATTTTCTAACTGAGCACCTTCCTATACGCCTTACCTCGTATTGCCTATAAATCTTTCTTTTCCATGCTGATTTTACTAGGTACATATTTAAAAAAAAAAGGTAGTGTACAAAATCATAAAAAAACATTTATAAACTTAAGCGGTGTCTCCTGCGCCGTTTCCACAAAATTACTTCAACCATTCAAAATGGGGGCGTTCCTGTCCACTATTTTGTTTGCAGAAGTAATATTTGTGTTTTCCGTAGCCGATGGAAAGCATTCTCCGCGCGGGTGAAAAGGGGAACGCAGGGGAGGGGATTATTTCATTTTTTGACAACCACCGCACGGTGCAGTCAGTCCTGAGCATAAATCGCTAATTAATTTAATAATTAAGATTTCAATAAATTGTAAATAAAAAATGTCAAAATGGATGATTGTTTTTATCATGAACTCACCTTTAAATAAAGTCCTTTGACTCTATTAATTGTATTTTTGAAATTCTTAAATGTACATTAAGCTTGTGTACAATTAGCTATAAATCGTAATGTAATACCAATTCACATTTGTGTTGAAATATTTTTTTGCACATCTCTAAATAGTATTAAATAATGTCGTTATCCGCGTCTGTCTGTTTGTGCGCTTAGTTCTTCTTATCTACTCAACGGATTTTGATAGGATTTTCACTATCATGTAGATAATTTCTTCCGAAAGGTTTATGTAAATAATACATGCATATTAAATTTATAGAAAGTAGAGAAAAGTCAATGTTTTGTAATCAAGTCGTAAATAAAATATTTTCGGGTGCCAAAACTTATCAGATACATCAACATAATGTAGTACGGAATTGTAGATCTTAAAAAGGCCTACAGAAAAGTCCGCTATGGCATATGATTATCTCCTAAGAATAACCCCCAACAACACGTACACGTCAGCTAGTGTCTTATAAATTAAATTAGTTCTTCGAAATAATTTTCAGAGACATGGAAGAAATTGTCCAATCCAGATCGATATTCTCTTCTTAATTCCTTAAATCTATTAAAATTTCGAGGTAGTAAGTACATTCTAACTCGGTATCTATGTTTTCTTCCTGATGTAGCATCTACAAACTTTTCTCTAAAACTGTAAGCATAAGCTCTTCCTCATCAGAACTTGAAATTTTTTAACGACTACGTAATACTTTAAGTAGGCATCAAACGTCAAGTGTGCGGTGCGTAGATACATCTTCACCACAGACCACTAAATAAAATGTGTGTGGCCACACCCACCGCCCTTCAATGTTTCAACAAAGTGAGGAGACGGAATGTGGACCAAAACATATAATGTTTGACGTATTTTTCGTGGAAACGGTCGCAGGAGACGCCGCTTCAATAATAATA
This sequence comes from Hesperophylax magnus, assembly GCA_026573805.1. Taxonomy (NCBI): domain Eukaryota; kingdom Metazoa; phylum Arthropoda; class Insecta; order Trichoptera; family Limnephilidae; genus Hesperophylax; species Hesperophylax magnus. The sequence goes on from JAIUSX010000107.1 coordinate 652,740, forward strand.
TTTGGATGATTTGAATAGTGCCTTTTTTGTGCAAAATCACCTCAAAGGCGCTGTACAAATATATGATACATTTCTACAATTATCTACTGTACTTATTACTAACTACAGACTAGTCAAACTATTATAAATTTATAACTAACAATTTATAGAATGTACATATGTTATTATTATGTATTTACATTTTGTACAGACAGATAATATACAGTACCATACTTACCTGGTAGGTCACTTGAGATCAACACTAATTAACACACACGACATAATTGGACTTTCTGGTATTTATTTTAATAATATTTATATATGTTCTATAATATGTGTGTTTAGGAAAAGAAAAGCAAAATTTATGCTGGGCGGTACCAGAGTACAAGGTTTTGATCAGAATTCACTTTCCTAAATGTGATTCGTCCCTCGGTATAAGACAGATTTCGAATAATGTAAATTCAATAGGAAAAGTGTGATTAGGATGTATTATAGGCAATACAAGAATGCTACTCTCAGGAATAGTATATTTAATTTAAGAGTATGACAGTTAAAAAAGGTAAGAGGGAGTTTATTACAAGCCTTCGGCTCAGATGTTCCCAAAGTACGATCACCAAACTTAGTATTTGGCTTGCGCTTAGTTTCCATCAGTCTGCCAATAGCTGATGATGTTGCTGATCTAAAAGTTGACTGCCTCAGACCTGTGTTTTCCGGGACGCATAGTTCAGAGATGTAGGGTAGAGCCATTTCATTGATAGATTTAAACACCATCCAGCACAATTTGTACTGGATTCTTTCAGGGCACTTGAGCCAGTAAAGGTTACTAAGGTGTTCTGAAATGTGCAAATATTTTACGAGACCCCGGTTGTGAGCCGTGCTGCTGCATTGAACACTGAGGGAAGTGTGTCAGTTTGATATTTTGGAAGGCTGACATAAATGCCGTTGCAGTAATCGAAACTTGAGACTATGTAAGAGTTGATAAGTAGTTTTGTTGCATTTGTAAGAGGGTTTCTTCGGACAGACTTGAGTTGTCTTAGGTGAAAAAAACCGGTGCTTACAGTTCTATTTATTTAACTTTTAAATAAAAAGTCCGAAACTAAATTGACACCGAGAAGTTTGACTGTTGTCTTTGGGATGATATCGCTGCCGGAAATAGAAATAGGTGAATCGTCTATAAAATGTTGACATTTGTTTGTGGCCGCCCAGAGAAACTCAGTCTTAGATGGATTCAGCTTCAGTTTAAGCTGAAGAGAGTTTATTTTTTGGTATAATATTTAACATTTCAAAGTAAAATCCAGTAATTTGGCCTCGCTGGGTGGCTTACCCGTGCTGAGGCCTCCATTTAAAGGTCTCCTTGCTTCAAGATAATCAGCTATACGGATCTTGAGACTATTGATTGTTTGAAGCGCAGTAAAAATAAACTTGCTTATCGTCAGCGTAACAGTGAAACAAGAGACCAAATGACTCGATTATTTTGGCAACATCATTTGTAAAAAGGATGAAGAGAAGTGTACCCAAAACCGGATCCCTGGGGTAACCCTGAAGAAAGTGATGCAAAACTCTACCCAAACAAAATAATCACAGAAGACAAACACAATGTATTTTGGTTTTGTCACTTCTAGTTGAATGGTGACAGTGCAGTGAGACGTGTGCTGAGTCACGGTGGAGAATGGTGCGTCTGGCAATCTGGTGTGAGACTACTCCGCTCAGGAGTTCTGCTCCTGTCCATCAAGGAGTTGCCGCAAGAACACAATGTTTACAGATACTCCAGGTATGTTATCAAGTAAATAATGACAAGCGCTAATTATACTGACATGAAATCGAAGCCTCCTCATGACTCTTCATTAGACTGATATCATTAATCTATTAATCTTCTTTTTTTCTTTTCTCCAGATTTAAGCTCAAGCAAGAAGGAGTTTGGTGTGAAGTGGATACGGCAAATTCCTCTATATTAGAAATCATCCTTCCTGCTGATGAAATGATTATTAAAAAACCCATCACTGATGAACAGGGAGACACCATTGGCTACCAAGTACGAATCACATCTATTTAAATGTACCGTGTGCGTTTTATGGTCGATGTTTTTTTTTAATAACTTTTAAATGAAATACAATTTTATATTTTATTGATTGATTATATGGTCTTTAACATTATGTATGGAATATGGTGTCGGTCAAGTGGCCGCCTCTGGCCATGGCGCAAAGGCGAGCTCTTTTAAGCACATTTTTGCAGACTTCTGACTTTATTTCAGCAATTTCGTTTGGAATATTGTCCTTAAGTATTGAGGTTGTGGTTGATTTATTGGTGTACCCTTTTCCTTCAAGTACCCCATATAGTAATAAATCGGGGGATCGTGGGGGGCCAGTCGATATCACCACTTTTTGACATTATTCGGTGAGGCAGGTAATTTTCTCCGCGTTCACAATTGAATAATTATTTAAATAAAATGGTTTAATAATTTCAACACATTGTTGCGGCGTTAGATGCTCCGTAATAAATTATTATCAACTACTCTCTACAACTGCCAAATGCCAATTTACAAATGTCATCCAAACCAAAATGGCGGCCAAACAAAATCGACCTGGAATATAAAATGCACCCTGTATTTTCTGTTTTTGTATATTTCCTTCTGTTTACTGATTAGACTGATTTCATTGCAGAATATCACACTAGAGCCATCTATGGAGGCCATGGCAAAACTTCTTGTTTTAGCAGTTGACCACATCGATATACTTCTGGAGGACTGGTATCCTACATTAGGTTTGTTCCTTTTCTTATTTTATCGAGGGGTTATTTCACCATCCTTTTGAGAACTATCCATTAAAATGAATAAATAAATCCTCATGATGGGTAGAAAACTCGACCAAGTTATCTGATATGGGGGTATTTCTTCATCCTCTTGATAGCTTATCCATAGGATAACATATATATTTGATTAACAATTTATTTATTTATATAGTCTGAGTTTACTATTCGATACTCGATCCTAAGAATGTGGCTATGTTGGATAAGTTAACCGAGTTTTCTACCTATTTCGAATATTTATTTGTTTATTTATTAATATGCATTATACTACGGATAACTAGAATAAGCTATCAAGAGGATGGTGAAATACCTCCATGATATAGCCACTATTGATAGGTTCCAGTACTGAATAGTAAACACGAACTTCATGAATAAATAAATCGAAAATATACATAATCCTATGGATAGTGCTTTTCACCGCTTATCGAGAGGATGGTGAAATATCCCCTGAAACAATTGCTCATCTCTTAATTATTTTAATTTGATGTACATACATTCATATTACGTAGCATCAAATTTCAATTCACATAGTGAGGTTTATGTATAATTGATCAATTTTTTTTTGATACTCCCCTTTTTGTCAATGTGCTGACATCTATGTATTTTTCCAGGAACTAGGTTCGTCCACACTTCTGAGGGCAGATTCCTTGTGACCAGACTGATCCCATGCCCCCACTGCCTAACTGAGGCTGATAGCAATGGGGCACACAATGGGGGAGAGGGCGGACCCAAGGTCAATGGGCACGATCACATGGGAGACATGCAAGCTCACTTCAACGAGGTATACATTCAACTAATTATTATTGTTACTAAATATACATAATGCTTCCCTCTTACAATGTTGATTATCTAAATATATATTATCCAAAGTAAAAAATTGCTCCAGGTTTTGTGGATCTGACATTGAAACTCATTTATAGATGTAACACCTCTGTGCTATCCTTACTACTCTAACCAAATCAGCTCTTCGGCATGATGCAATCATATTTTTGGTTACCACAGGCATTCAAGCGGGCCCCCGTAGTGGAGAATGCTGAAGGGGCTGTGGGAGGGATGCGCCCCAGAGCTTCTCAGGACTCCTGTGCCTCCGATGGCGACAGTGGAGTGGGACCCGACTCTACAGGTACCTTAACTAACCATCCTACATGAACCGTTTGTTGTCCACTGTGGGAACAAGACTTTTGCAAAACGCAAGTCAAATAGTCCCACTTGGACTATGAACCACCCATTACAAAAACGAAACTCGCCCATTACAATACAATATGCATACGTAGGCTAAAGACATCCTTGTCATTAATTTATGTGTTTACGCATATTACCGTTGTTTTCCTAACAACATAGTCTGCAATTCTCTTTCTCAAACTTGCACATCTGTTTTATCAGCCCTTAACATTACCAAAATACTAATACTTTCCATCTTCAGGTTCCTCACGAATGCCGTCGATGGAGGGGGTGGTGTCCGGGCTGGGCTCTCCCGCGCCGCCCCTCCACGCCTGGACAGTGGAAGAGTGCATCCTGCAAGCCAACAACAACGCTACAGTGGACTGCCCCATGCACCACGAGGTCAAACTTGTTCAAATTGCTCCCGATGTTGTAAGTCTATTTTGTGTCATCCTTATCTTCTTCTTCTTCGTAAGTTGTCTAGCTTTAAGCATAGGCCTTTTTCAAACTTCTACAGTTTTGTCAATTCTTAGCGGCTTTCACCCATCCAAAGCTGATAGTTTTCTTTAGTTCATCAGTCCGTCTCATCTGTGGACAATTCCTATTGCTTATTCCCAATGATAGTCAAACGTAATTTCAATAGTTATCTATTGGTTCCTCTACACGCACAGGATACTGCCGCTCATAGAATAAAGAATAGAAATGTCTTCCACTTATTATGTATCATTTCATTTTATTTGATTTTACACCCATTTTTTACATAGAATATAAAAACAGAATGTACCTGATGAAACAATAAACTAAATATGAAACAATATTATTAAAAACATGTAACAGTAACATAAAATAAAAATAAAATTAAATCAGTACACACTATAAGAGAATTGCAAGACTTTTGGATTACTAAACACGCCCACATTGCATTTATTGTTCTGTTATATTTACATCGTATCCCCTCCCCGACCGGGGAGTTCTGAGTAGAGCGCGCTGCAGACCCAGTATTTACATCGCATCCCCTCTTTTTTGCCCAGGCGGGGCCAGGCCAAACACTGACCGGCAACCATCAGCCAAACACCACAAAGCACGAAATAGCTAGTAAAATATTTCTCTGTTCACATATAATTGCGCAAATTAATGTTAGATTTGGGAGAGTCTCGCCGCAGTAATGCAAAATAAAAATATACAGGTTGAAAAGATGGACTCGCGTCTTTGTTGTAAAGTAATATTGAAATATAAAAACATTAAAAATGCTAGGAAAAAGCAGTTTTCATGAGATGAAGCGGCGTGAAATAAATAATTTGAATATTGACTATTAAAGTCAAGTGTAAAAAATGCACCTAGTTAACATGGGGCGGTCCTGTTTCGCGCACATCGACCTGTGCACGGTCCCGCTATCCCCTTTATATACTGCGCGAAAAGCGATATCAAGTATCTCTCTTCCGACATCTACTCTGACCGCTTCACTCTGGACTGCTTTTCCCGCTGTAACCACTACAATCGCCTTTGACTTCCGACCTTGCGCTTCCTTGGACTACCGACTGCTCTCTCCTTGGATATACGACATCACAGCAACCGGATCAGGCCCTGAACATATAGCAGCTCACCGACTAGAAAACCCAGCACACCCACTTTACAGTCAATGTAAAGCTCTCCGGTCTGATACACCCTGGATTTTTTAATGTAGTTTTCCTTAATAATGTTACCTTCGGGATATTTTCATAGTTAATATATGTAATTATTATTAATTTTGATTTTTTTAAATATTTTTTAGATGTTCCTTGATCTTGGTTCCCGCCGCCTGGCCAACAGCGGCGATGTTGTTCGGGGGGCCCTAGCCGGAAGGGGTGCCTTTGGCCTTGTTTTCAGGGCCGAATGGAAGGGCAGAGGCCCCGTGGCGCTCAAGGTGCTGCAGCCCGTGCCCCCGGGCCCTAGGGCACCCAGTAGCGCTCTTCAGGCTTACAAGGTAACAAAAAACTGTTTTATTATTATACCTGTTAAGATTTCAGGTACTGAAATATTAATATTGGTGCTTGTCACCCTATGGGTGTGGCAACATTTATTTTTGTGTTAGCGATTGCCGGGGCAATTTCGTATTGCCACGGATTTAATCGTTCTTCTCTTGTTACCATCCGTCTTGGGCGGTCGTTTTGGCAAAACGGCAGAGCTGCCAGGTTTTCACTTACATGTGGTTTATAAAACCGCGGAGAGAGATAGCAATATTGGGCTCACCTTACATGAGCTGCCCTACGGGTCTTTTTTATTGTTAAAATAAAGACCATTATTCAAGAGCTGGAGTTATTATTGAAGAGTTACTCCAGTCATACTTCCTTGGAATCTGGTGACTCACCACGCCGGATTGCTCTGTCAGGAGAGTGAAGTTAAGATCCTGAACATTGATCATTCAAGAGCCGGATGATTATTATTTGGATTGATCCATTTGAGACGGAAGATCATTATTTGGAGTGGTCTAGTCGGGCCTCATCATCATCGGGAGTGGTCCAGTCGGGCCTCATCATCATCGGGAGTGGTCCAGTCGGCGTCCTCATCACCATCATTGGATTGATCAAGCGAGCCTCATCACGACGCTCGCATGCACAGCAAATCAGGTTGTAGCCTTCCTTTCATTGTCCTTTCAAATTCCATTTAAAAAAGCTAAAAATCTGTGTAGATGCCACATTATTTCGTATTGATTATATCGAATTATATTCGGGTGTTCATAATCAGATGCTTTCAAAATAGCATAAAATTGTTGGTGATAATAATTTTTATTGTTGTATTTTGCCGAATAACTTTGCTTTGCTTACGTACATATCTAGCCACGCGTTTTCAAGCTTTGTCTTTGCATGCCATAGTATTGTAATCGGTTTCTTTATAATCCATAGTATTATTTTGTTTACGTCAAAACGTCAAACTGCCGTTTCGAGTTGTGTATTAAGTTTTAAATCAGGTTATTGTGTTATTCGTTTCTAAAAAATGGAACTCGACAAGTTGGTTAGACAGCGCGGGGTGTTGAAAGGTTCATTAACGAGATTTGAAACCTATTTAAGCAACGAAAGTGATATTAGGCCCAGCGTATTGTCGTCGAGATTAGATGCCATCAAACCTTCTCTGATAGAATTCTCCAAAATTCAGCTGGAGATTGATTTATTGAATAAATCAGAAGATCATGACGCGAGGGATAATTTTGAAGGTACATATTTTAATGTAATTGCATTAGGACAGGAAATATTATCAAAATTTAAGAAGATTGAAAATGTCCCGATTACATCTGTGAATTTACCACCAATTTCAATACCTATTTTTTCAGGAGACACTCATAAATGGTTGACTTTTAAAAACTCGTTCATTGCCCTAATTCATGATAACAGTAAATTAAATCATGTTCAGAAATTTCATTACCTTATTAGTTATGTGTCCGGAGACGCACTTGATTTGATTAGTTCTCTAGAAATAACCGGGGATAATTATAGTTCAGCCTGGACGATGCTTATTTCAAGATACGAAAATGTCAGACTTATTGCAAATAGACATTTGAATTTCTTATTTAATGTTACACCGTTAAAACGACAGAATCATCATGAATTGCGAAATTTAATTGATCAAGCAAACATTCATTTGAGAGCGTTACATAATTTAAAGCTTCCAACAGAACATTGGGACACATTAATTATACATATTCTAACCTCAAAGTTAGATAATCACACACGTAGCCTGTGGGAATCCATGGAGTGCGATAAAGTTTATCCTACGTTCGAGCAGTTTAGCAATTTTATTTCACAAAGGTCGCAGATTCTGGAAACTATCCAAGGTGATAATGGTGGAATGCAACAGAAAGCGGAACCAGTTGCAACAAAACCAAAGTTTTTTAATTTTACGGAAAGGAATTCTACGAACAAGGTTACGTTAGCGTCAAGCAACGTTAATTGTATGCTGTGTAATGACAGCCATTTCATTTATTCTTGTAAAATATTTGTTAACAAAGCACCAGCGGCACGAAGAAAGTTCGTTTCAGAGAGCAATTTATGTTATAACTGCCTAAAACCGGGGCACCCTTCAAAGGTGTGCAGGTGGAAGGAAAAATGCAGTGTTTGTGATCGAAAACATCACACTCTGTTACATATCAATACTGATAATGTACAAGCGGGTACTTCAACTGGCAAGGGTCAGTCGGAGGCACCAGTGAATTTAGCGTGTCATAGCGACATGAACGGGCGAGAAATTTTACTATCTACAGTAATAGTAAAAATAGAAGACGCGTACGGTGGAACACACAAAATACGCGCACTTTTGGATTCAGGTTCAATGTCTAATTTTATTACAAAGGATACTTGTAAGAGATTAAATTTGCATTGTACAAAATTGAACATACCTGTTTCAGGTTTGCATAATAATTTAATTCATGTAAAGGAAACAGTTGACATTAAATTTAAATCATTATGTTCTCAATACGAGGATGAAATATCTTGTTTGGTATTAGATGAGATTTCTTGCAATCTTCCACAGACCGTGATTAACCCAAAAATGTTAAACATTCCAGACGGTGTCCGGTTAGCTGATCCGCAGTTTTACCAGCCAGCTTCTATTGATATGCTGATCGGAGCAGAGGTTTTCTGGCAGGTGCTTCGTACGGATCAGATACAGTTAGGAAAGGGTAAACCTACATTGCATCGAACGGAGCTAGGCTGGATAATATCAGGAGCTGTACAGAGTCGTCATAATCCGAGGCCAGTTAAAGTTTGTCATATTTCATTAAATTCTTTGCAGAACCAAATAGAAAGGTTTTGGAAGGTTGAAGAAACCGAAAATAGTAAGCATCACTCTCTGGAAGATAGTGAATGTGAAAGGATTTTCGAAGGCACGCATAAACGCGATGCAAACGGTAGATTTGTAGTCAACTTACCGTTTAAATCTAACCTATCTCAATTAGGAGATTCATTTAGTATTGCTAAAGGTAGATTAGCGTCAATGGGAAGGAAATTCTTAAGACAACCTAGTTTAAAGGAACAATACTCGGAATTTATTGATGAGTATCTTGCGTTAGGTCACATGACTGAATGTGAACCTCCATTTCGTGATGAAATAGCTTCTTTAAGTAATGGAAGATTTGTATCTAGGCAGAGCAAGGTAAAGGCACTAAATCCTTTTATGCAGGATGGGTTATTGTGTGTTGGAGGTCGACTATCACAATCTGATATTACCTCGGTCTCTCAAAAACATCCAATTTTGTTACCACAAAATCATAAGTTGACTGACTTAATAATAACCCATCTGCATTATGAGAATTTGCATTTAGGATGTAATGCTCTGCTCGCATTACTGCGTTTACGGTTTTGGCCAATATTTGGTAAAAACGCAGTAAAGCGAGCACTGCATAAATGTATTGTATGTTTCCGAGTCCGTCCGCGCGAGTGTCGCCAGCTCATGGGTGACCTTCCTGCTGACCGATTCCGAATCCAAAGACTATTTTATGTAACCGGCATAGATTATGCAGGTCCAATTTTAATTAAATCTGGTTTAACCAGAAATGTTAAGAGTGTAAAATCTTACATATGTTTATTTATTTGTTTTTCAACAAAGGCAATTCACCTAGAATTAGTGACTAATTTAACTTCAATGGCATTTATGAATGCATTGAAAAGATTTATAGCTAGGAGGGGTAAACCCTCACGACTCTTTAGTGATAATGGAACTAACTTTACAGGTAGTTATAGGGAACTTACTGAACTATTTGATTTTTTGAAGGCATCTGATAAGGATATCCATAATTTTTTAGCCCAGCAGAATATTAGCTGGAGTTTCTTGCCTCCCCGCTCACCGCATCACGGTGGACTTTGGGAAAGTGCAGTTAAAATGACTAAATTACATTTAAAAAAGGCAATGCGGTCAACTGTTTTGACATACGAAGGCATGAATACCATACTAATACAGATTGAGGCTTGTTTAAATTCCCGTCCTCTGACTCCATTATCATCAGATCCAAATGATTTAAACGCACTCACTCCTTCACACTTCCTTATTGGCGACAACCTGTTAGCATTGCCTGAGCTTGATATCCATCATCTGCCTACAAACAGGCTTAATATTTACCAAAAGATGTCTACCGTTGTTCAATCTTTTTGGCACAGATGGAGCCGGGAATACCTAGCAGAATTGCAGAACCGAGTCAAATGGCAAGAAGGACGTCAACGCAGTTTACAGCCTGGTGACATGGTCATCATCAAAGACAACCAACTACCTCCGCAGTACTGGAGGATGGCACGAGTGACGGAGATCCACCCTGGTCAAGACGGACGCGTCCGCGTCGTCTCCTTGAGGACGGCCAGAGGTGTCACCAAAAGAGCCGTGACACAGCTCTGTCTACTTCCCATGGAGGATCCTTCCTCCAACCTGGATTAAGAACCAATTACAACACTAAAAGTGATGTTATGTGTGAATCAAAATGCCGTCAGGCTCAACAGTGCCAAGTGATAAGATATTTTCTCATAAGTGGGTGCAGCGCACCAGAAGTTTCTACGTTATTAGACTTTTATTTTTTAATGTCAAGTCTGACATAGGGTTATATACGTTGTTATAAGTTTTTTGTTATTATTTTGATATCCATGTATTGAATATTGTTTATTTTTGTATGTGAACCTGTTGGGTAAATTCTGAGTACCAATGTTGCAATCTCTTCCTACATTATTTTATGAAAAACGACTATTCCCCAATACTCGTTTTGGGGCGGGAATATGTTAAGATTTCAGGTACTGAAATATTAATATTGGTGCTTGTCACCCTATGGGTGTGGCAACATTTATTTTTGTGTTAGCGATTGCCGGGGCAATTTCGTATTGCCACGGATTTAATCGTTCTTCTCTTGTTACCATCCGTCTTGGGCGGTCGTTTTGGCAAAACGGCAGAGCTGCCAGGTTTTCACTTACATGTGGTTTATAAAACCGCGGAGAGAGATAGCAATATTGGGCTCACCTTACATGAGCTGCCCTACGGGTCTTTTTTATTGTTAAAATAAAGACCATTATTCAAGAGCTGGAGTTATTATTGAAGAGTTACTCCAGTCATACTTCCTTGGAATCTGGTGACTCACCACGCCGGATTGCTCTGTCAGGAGAGTGAAGTTAAGATCCTGAACAATACCTATTTCTCTTTTGTGATTTATAACATTATCTCTTCTGTACAAGAGCCAGGAAAAACGCTTTCCAACTCTAATTCTTTATTATAATACATACAAGGGGGTACCCAAAAGAAACCGAACTGATGTTGCGGGGGGCTTAGTTTTTGTAGTATCAGGTTCTGCCGGTAGAATCGTCTACAGCTACCTTTCCCCAGTCAGTAAGCCAAGCACTGCGCTGAAGAAGTCGTCCATTTGGCTGGTGTGAATTTTCTAGTGACTGTCGTTTTGTGTGCTCGTCGATTTTTAGGAAAAATGCTACATTTTCCGCTTACTATGGTGGTAGTATAAAATTTTCAAATAATGTCAGGTTATTAATAACCTTGTAATGTTTGTCTTTCTTCTAAAAATTAAAAAAAAAAATAGTGTTTAGACCTATCAAATTTATAGCTGTTTGGTGATTACGATAAATCAGTACCTAGGTACATACTAGATTGAAAAGATTAACCAATTTTCTTTTCCTTTTCCAAAAATTGTTTACCTGAATTTTATTTGAATATATTTTTGTTTAATATTTGCAGGCAGCGGCAGCACGTTGGGAGCGAGACCCCATGCAGGCCGCCTGCCGGGCCTACCTCTCCGCCCGGGCTGAGCTGGGGGTCTTGCTGCCCCTCCGCCACCCCAACATTGCCCCCCTGCTAGCTGCCTGCACTGCCCCCCTAGCCCTGGTGCTTGCCCTGGCCCCCATGGTAACTAACCCTTAGCACATTTTTATAAAAACATTGTAATGGAGTGGGTACCTACTTTCGCTGGGTAGGTGTAACTCCAGTAAAAAATGTGATGTTGAAATATGAAGTTCCTTATTATTACATTGAAAATTTTTAATTTGGAACACTAACCCTAGGTACCAAGTAAGGTACCTACTTCTAAGTTAGGTGGGTAGATACTAACATTCTAATATTATTAGTAATGGCAATAACAAAAAAAAAAAATTCTATGGAATACATGCAGTGAATGTTTTGTTTTATTAATTTTTGTTTTGACGTTTCGTTACAAATGTAAATAAGTACAATATGACATCTGACATATTTTAGTTGTCATTAATTATTTTGCACTAGCTGAAGTTCCCAGGCTTTACATAGAGTGTTTTGAAATCAGAATATACAATAATTTTCCTGTTATTTTGAACATCAAGTGTGCAAAATTTAATCAATTTCGGAATAAAACTCTAGATTTGCATAAAAATTGGTCTAAACTTACTCTAAAACTTTACCCCAAATTTTAGCAAATGTATTTTATAATTCAACCAATATTTTTTTGGTAATTTAGGGTGCTCTAGACTGCGTCCTACGAGGTTACCGGCAGTCGGGAGCTCGCCTCGGTCCGCACTGTGCCCAGGCTGTGGCTGTGCAGGCCGCAAGAGCCCTAGAGTACCTACACAGACAGAGGGTTATCTACAGAGATCTCAAGGTACATTAAAAGAAAACCGATTGAAGTTTCATTATCAATAATCTCGCAACCAACTCGTTTACTACTTTTTATGCAGAAATAAACTACCTTACCTAAACTAGTTTTGTACAGTGGAACCCGTTAATTAAATCCACGGGTTACCAATAATCAAATTTCGAATTAACAAATTCCATGTAATTCCAAATTTTAGGAAAAAAAAAAGAAAACGCCGAAAATCGAGTTCCTCGGACGCCCCTTCGAATTTGGGTTGTATCTTTGGAGTAAATTCCTAATAATATGACATACCCCCACCCCGGTGAATCGAATTTTTGCAGCCCCCGCTGTCGGCCCTTCGAGTTCAGTTATTCGTAAATTCGACATTTTTCCGCATAAATCAAGATTTACAGCTGGCCCCTTAAACTCAGAAATTCAAAGTAAATTCGTAAAAATACTATATATTTCCACGTAATTTAAAATTTCACTGCCGTTTTTTTATCGCAGCTCCTTTAAACTCAGATATTCAAAGTAAATTCGTAAAAATACGATAAATCGATTCAGATTTACAAAATCATAATGCAAAATTAGGTAAAAAGACATTTTACGCCGTTTTACCGCCATGGCTGTCTGTCAGATTCAAATTTATGAAATTATTTGATTTATTTACACAAAAATTGAATTTTTCCAGATTACATTAACAACTTTTCGTGCGTGAATGAAAATAATATTTGAATTACGAATTAATGAATTTTGAATTAAAAACCATGACAAAAAATTTCTTTAGTGGTTTTTTTAATTATTGCGGAATTAATGCGGTTATAATGTACTAGTTATTGTTTTATAAAGAGGTTGGTAATATTTTTTGCTTCCCCCACTTTTAATATAGTTTTGTCGAAGATTTCACTTGTTTAAGCTGCTTTTTTTCATGGTAACACGTACAACGGTAAATTTAAAGTCATTCAGGAAGTTGTTTCATGATGTGATTTATTTTTATTCTAGGCTGAAAATGTATTAGTATGGGAGATGCCTCCACCAGTTGGACCCTTCAAAGATCACCCTGGATTGGCAGTTCACATCAAAGTTGCAGATTACGGTGAGAGCCACAAAACTACTTTGGTTTCTTGTGTATTTCGCTCCTTCCGATTAGACAATTCTTTTTTCAAAATATATCAGTAGTATGTTTTTCACTTTGGGTAGCACAATGTATGCTGTTTTTACCAAGTATGTATGACATGCAAGAATCAATAATAATTGTCCTCTTATGTTATTTGTGTTTAATTTTTACAACTTATTTTGATAATTTGATTGATCTTTCAGGTATCAGTCGACTCTCACTGCCGTCGGGAACCAAAGGTTTCGGAGGTACGGAAGGTTTCATGGCGCCAGAGATTATGCGCTACAACGGAGAAGAGGAGTACACAGAAAAGGCAAGTTTACCTATTTTTTTTACTGATATTTGTTTTTTCTATTGAAAATCTTCAAAAATTTCATATTCATTCCTTACACCGTGTCCAATCGACTTACCAAATTAACTTACTTTAAATGTTTTTAGGTGGACTGCTTCTCATTTGGCATGTTCTTGTACGAACTGTTAACTCTTAGACAGCCATTTGAGGGTCATGAAGCGGTGAAGGAATGCATCCTAGAAGGAGGGAGACCCCCTCTCACACACAAGGTATTTTTATTCCAATGCTTTGGCCACTCGAGTGATAGCTACCCAATTTTGGTGATTTCTATGAATTAAAATTTATTTTGAACTTCCCGCTTTATGCTTACGGGCATAAAAATGATTTTTTATAGTTTTGGTTTAGTAAACTACGTTATTCACCAAACTAATCATATCCTCAATCCCAGGAAACCCTCTACCCCTGCTACATGCTGGACCTCATGGTGGCGTGCTGGTCGGGCCAGCCGGAGCAGCGGCCCTCAGCATCACAAATTGTCTCCATAGCATCAGCTCCGGAATTCACTCATCTTGCCGATGTTGCATCGCTGTACCATGCCGCAGATGTAACTAAGGCAACTGCTACTCAGATGCCCAACATTACTGGTTAGTGGCTTTTTCATTATGTTTTAGTCTTACGACATGCCAGGCTGATAGAGATGCATAAGGGATACTTTTAATGCTTTGAATAATTTTTTTTTTCTATTTGTTCTTCAGATGAAGGTACACCAGGCTGGGAAATCTGGATAACCCGCTGTCGACCACGCTGTGATGTTTTGGCTACTGCCAATGCACGATTTTTAAACTATCATGCTCTGTCAGCACCTCCTGTTTCTTCCCAAGGTAATTATGTACTTCTTCAAACACTATGCATCAATTATGAAGAGTTTGAAGGGCATAATCCACATTGATATGAAATTGCATTAATCTTTTTGTCATTAAACAGCAATAAACTGAATGTAATATAATCTTTCATTGTTGTAATCATAATTTACTCTACATGTATACATTTTAATAATGTATGTTTTATATTTAGAGCTAATAATTTTATAAAGCTCCAGAAAATCTTGGAATTTATTGTGGGTTTTGCCCATTTGTTTTTTATAGATAATATTGTTACTTATTTACAGTATGTACACCGGACTCCCTTTTTATATAGTTTTTTATTACACAATTTTCAAATAACACGCTGCTTGCTACATTCTTCTATGTCGTTACAAATGTGTGTAAATGGGTTTGTCTACTATCTGACAGTTATAGTGAATAATCTTTGTTACAATTTTTAAACATCTATCAAGGATCTTGGGGTCACTCTAGACTGCAAACTTTCTTTCCGTGAGCACATTAACAACATTGTTAACAAATCACTTAAACTACTCGGCTTCGTTCATAGAATAACCTCTGACTTTAAACATATAAGTACCCTTAAAACTCTTTACTGCTCGTTAGTTCGCCCTCACCTTGAATACGCTAGTGTTATTTGGTCTCCTTTCTATGCTGTCCACATTTGTCACATAGAATCCGTACAACATCGCTTCCTACGAGGAATCGCTTGGAGGTTGGGTCTTGAAAGAGGAGAGTACTCATATGATGAAGTTGAACAAACTTTAAACATTTCTTCTTTGGAGAAACGTAGAAGGGACACTGATCTGATTTGCATATTTAAGATTATCAATGGTATTACAGACTCACCTGCTTTGTTGCAACTTATCCAATTCAACATCCCTTCCCGTAGACTCCGAAATAATGAATTGCTGTTCGTCAATCAACATTCTACCAATTATGGATACCATTCTCCTTTGTCCAGAATGTCGAGACTTGTCAACTCACTGTCAAGTCAAAGCATTGAATTTTGTGGTATATGCCTAAATGACTTTCGACAGTCAATACGCAATGTCTAATTTCTAATGCCCTTTGAACCATCTTCATGCTTTGACTTATTATTATCTCCCATTCTTACTTTTATATTATTATTGTCATTATTATTGTCTTCGCTCCTCATTTATATATGCTCTCCTTTCACTGTCATCTCTGTTTATAAAACTTATTCGTGTAATTAATATGTTGTTAATGGACTATTTGTCCGTAAATAAATAAATAAATAAATAAAAGAAAATTAAGATACATTACACATGTATATTAATGATTTTTTTTAATCTTTTGATTTCCCAAATTTATTTTTATACCGGTATACTTTTTTACACGGTGTTGCATGAAACGTATCCACCATGAACGAGGCCAGTGTATGCACATTTTTCATGTGATTGAAATAAATTTCACATAATGTTATATTCCCCTTCTGCTATATAAGTAATTATCCTCCAACCACACTATTAATGTATCATTTCCTCATCACAATATTTTACTCTTTTCACATGGTATTTTCCCTCCATTCTACATCTCTCAAAAAAAAATAATTCTTTAGTACCCTTTAAAATTGGAACGCATTCATAATTCAAAGGATATTATTATTCTGCTAAGAAAATACCTACCCCAATTTCCTTTCAAATATTACAGTATTAGTGCTTGCACTAAATACATAACTCATTTTATTATATTGGTGTTGTTTTCAGAGGCTGCAGCTGATGAACCAATCATACCAACGGCAGTTTGTTCCGTGGGCGATAGAGTGTGGATTGGAGACTCCATTGGAAGAATACATGCCTACAAGTAAGCTCAGATCTTGATGTCAGGCGAAATTAATAATTAAACATAATATAATGACTTTAATAATGTTTATTATTATTATTTCAGTGCCTCCGATTGCCAGCATCTCTTTTCCTATGCCCTGGAGAGTGTTGCCACTAGCTGTCGTGTTGCCGCCCTGGAACATCTCCCCTCTCTAGCCAGAGTTGCCGCAGCTCTATCAAACGGAAGGTAAGTGTCTGATGGTACAAATAAATAAAATTTATAAGTACGAATTATATATCATCTCATATTATGTTTACTATGTACATAATATTTTGTGACTAGGAATCAGTCAATATCACAACCAAAATAATAATATATTATGTAATGTGATTAATGAATTGTTTCAGATTATTCCTCCTGGATAATGTGGCCCCTCCCTTAAGTCCCACCATGGGGGAAGGAACATTTGTGATGACAGAACTAGGAGCCGCCACAGCCCTGCACTGCCTCGCCGCTGTCTCAGCAGATGACTAGTACCAATTTTTATTATGTTTTTGGGTGTTTACGGTGCACGGTTCATTTCCCATATTCTCTTCCTCCTACATTATTTCCACAACACATATCTACACCTAATTAATTTCAACCATTTTCAATTTCCTCCATATCCCTCTTAATTCTGAGTTTTCCCTCCAATATGGCATCCATCAAAAATAACCTTTGTTTTTGTAAAATTTTAAAATTGAAATAAATCATAAGTTAGATAAATGAGATGATACCTACCTACCTACTAACCCAATTTGGATTCTTGCAATATAAAAACTATATCAAACTTTCATATGAAGCAATCACTTTCTGGTTAGACATTATTATAATTTTCTCTATTGTTCACAGAGCTATTAGTTTAACATGGTTCAATGAATTGTACTATTATTTTTATAGTTGCGAGCTCTGGTGTGGTGGCAGTGCTGGGGGCTCCCTGTGGGTGTACCGCCTGGTGGTAGGGCTGGGTGCCGCGGGGGCCCGGGAGCTGGCGTGCCCCGCCGTGCCTTCCTCTCCCTGCTCGCGTGTCCTGCATGCGGTGGCCTCGCATAATACTGTCTGCACTTATATCTACCCAGGTAAATAAACATTACCCTAAAACTATCAGTGAACAATTCGTGCTAACCACTGGAGCTTACGCTGGCCAAAAGGTAGCCAATTTGAAGAGATAAATCGAAAAAAAAATGGAATTATTTCAAAATCCCCGCGTCTTCGTAACTGCGATATTCGCAGAGCTATTTTATCATGTCAATATTCAGGTATGATTTTGAATGAGCGCGGGTGAATTTAAAACCAAATGTATGAAAATCTCCAGCGCTCGATGCATTTTATCGTCTATCTTGGTGCTCCAGTGGATTTGAGTGTAAGTATCATGTATCCCGTATCTTATGTCTTATTTTTTTTTTGTAGTAAGATTGATAATCTACGATACTAATAAATTAAGCTTAGATTTTTTAACTGTGTAATCTATTTATGTAAAGAAGATTGTCTGTGGCAGTTGGGTTTTGATTGTTTGATTTTTATACAAATCTACACTTTTATTCCAAGATTGATGAAATTTTGCACACTTGACCTTCAAAACAAGATGAAGGTCACTGTCTGCATTACATTTCGAAAACTCTGTGTGCCGGGACTTTGGCAAGTTTAAAATATAAATGCTTTCATTTTAACAGTTGTTAAAACCATGTCATAGTAAGATCAACAATCAGGTAATAATTTATGCTTGCATAATTTTCGAATTGATTTACGTTATATTCTCAGCTGCTCAGATAAATGAAAACTGATATTTACATATTATGTATTTACTGATGTCATGGACGTCACGCTGTGAAAATATTTGTGGGATAAATAATTGTCAAATTTGAAAGAAAGATAAATATAAGATATGAATTTGCACAGTACATACTATAAACAGAAAATATTTTTCTTCATAGATGGATAGATATAGGGTAGATAGGTAGATTGATAAAGATATAGGTTAGTTAGGTCGATTGGTTAAAAATAGGGGAGGTAGGTAGATAGGTTAAACATACAGGGTAGGTAGGTAGATTTTAGGAATAAAATAATATATTTTATCAAATTAATTAAAACTACATATATTTTTATTAATTATAATATTGACTTGTGCAGTAAAATTGAATACATATAAACATTCTTTTACCAGTTGATTCCCGTGACACGACTGGAAATATATCTCAATACATAATTTATTTATTTATTTTATTTGGTACATTATTTTGTTACAATTTATGTTTTCCAGTAATGTAGGCCTCACTGGGTGGCTTGCCCGTGCTGAGGCCTTCATTTTATAATATGAAAATCTTATCTACATATTACATTTAAAGAGAAGATAGTAAATTTGAAAAGAAAATAATAAATTTAAAATTAAAAATAAAAATACATAATAATACATTTAAAATTAAAAAATAATACAATGAAAATAATCTTGTGTGTTTGTGAGTGATGTGTGTTTATGTTGGTTTTGTGTGTTACGTGTAGGTTTTATTTTTATTTTATGCTATGACATTTTGGTAATATTGTCTTTTTTGTTGTTTAATCCATTTTGTAATTTTATGTGTGAATTTATTTTTATTTTCCTCAATTTTAATTTCAATTTTTAGACTGTTGAAAGCTTTTATAGCATGGTATTGGTAGTGTCTTTGTCCAAAGGTTGAATTTACTGTTGGAGTTTTAATGTTTTCTTTGTACGCTTGTCTAACTGGTCTGTTAGTGTTATTTTGTGTATGTTGAAATTTATTTTTTTTGTTAAAAATGTAGTTTAATAGTGTTTTAACGTATAATTGGCGTATGTCTAGTACGTCACAGCTGTTGAATATTTGGTCTGTATCGATCAGTCTATGTTTTTTTAGTATTACCTTTAAGATTGTTTTCTGTGCGGTTTCTATGTAATTGATAGCCGAGTTTGTTGCTCCTCCCCAAGCAATAATTCCATATTCTATTATTGATTGGCAGAGTGCAAAATATATTGTTTTCAATTGTTTTATTTTATATATGTTTCTTATGTTAACGAAAATGTGTATTGTTTTGAGAAGTTTATTTGTGATTTGTTTGATGTGAGGTATCCATCTAAGGTTATGGTCAATTACGATTCCTAGATACTAATAATAATAATAATAATTTAATGACATTTGTAATTATTCGTAATATTAAGCCATCAGACTTTATATTTTTATTAGAGTTTTGCTTGGATGTTGCCGACGGATTGGTAAATAATCCTGAAAAAAGGAGAAGAAGTGTCGAAACAGATGAGGAAGAAGACGAATTGCCAAGTAATAGGAAATACAGGCCAGCAAATTCACTATCTGTAGCTAAGAGATATGATGGATGTAATCATCTCCCAGTTTTTGACGAGATAAATGCTCCCAGAGTCTGCCGCTATGAAAATTGCAGAAGCCGTTCTAAGATATGCTGCGAAAAATGCAACGTGTTTGTGTGTTTATCTCGAGGGAAAAATTATTTTTATATTTACCGCAAGAAAATATAATTTTCATAAATGTAGATATGTGTAAATGCATGAAAAAATATAAATAAATATTTTTGTTGTTTGTTTTTGGGGTGTTATGCCGTGTTGCGCTAACTCCTTCTTTAGCCGACGTTTCGGACAGCGTTGCAGTGTCCATCATCAGGGCAGATCCGGTAGATCCGGATCTGCCCTGATGATGGACACTGCAACGCTGTCCGAAACGTCGGCTAAAGAAGGAGTTAGCGCAACACGGCATAACACCCCAAAAACAAACAACAAAAATGCTTTTGGCCGTGAGAATCTAAAAACTTACCTAAATAAATATTGTTTTTTAAATTTGAATTGTGTTTATTTTAGAGAAATTATACTGAAATAATGGTACGACCGTGCGCATGTTAAAACATCTCTGAACCGCACGATAGTGCGTGTACTTTTTCTAAGTATCTGGTCTCTGGAGATTTTTAAAATTATTTTTCCCTGACCTAAGGGATAATAACTAATAGCTTTATTGGTGTATGGTGCATTGCTAATCCGATTTTTTTTCCACCAGTTGCAAAGGGCTATTATAATAAAATACAACAAATTTATATGAACAGTGTTATAACTCACTAAGCCATAATTGTGTTTTACATAATACATATGATATTTTATTAGTCATTTGTAATTGTTTTGTTATAAGATTGGACGAAAGCGGACAAATAAAATTCTTATGTGTTTGCATTAATTTGGTGTTGATTTGGGGGGTATAGAATACATTATTAATCCTTTTACTTGATCTATTCTCCTTTTTCTTCAAACTTATTTTCGTTTTTAAATACATAGTTCATGGTTTGCAGGATAAATTATTTGCGAATATTAAGTATTTTAGTTTCTTCGTATAACAGATATATTACATTAATTATAATAATTAAATATTATATAGATGTTATATTACATATTTTTTTTTAATTTATGTCATTTTCAAAATTGAAACTGTTTGTTTGAAGAATTCAGACAAGCGATAAAGTACCTACCTTCAAAATATTTTTACCAGAAAATAATTTTATTTTCCATTTTCGAAATTGGAGCTGATTTGTCGAGAATTCAGAAAATCCCGTGAATGTTCACAGTTTTGCACTAGTAAGATGATTAAAAGTAATTATTTAGATACAAGGTCATCAAATTATTCAGTATTCAAATGATGTTATGGAAGATCAATCTAGTGCCAAAATTCTACGGTAAATTTTCACAGCAATCAAATTTCAAAGAATTTCTTCTTCTTCTCTTTTAATATTAATTATTTTTTTATTAGCGACTATATATGAAGATACAAAATATGGTGTACATGAGTATATTTTTTTCTTCTTATCTTTACTTCACCACTTGAACAATTCTTCAAATTTCAAAGTTAATTTTCAAGTTCTGTGAAAGATATTTTTAAGTTCTGTTTTTATTTCAGTTCTGTCAAGCAACTAGCCGATAATGATATAATAACAGAATTTGAATAGGACTTTCACAGAACCCGTAAATGAACGTTGAAATTTGATGAATTGTTCAAATTCTCCGAAACAACCCGTCCTAAGTCTCGGGGTCATGTGCTGAGGCAGACTAAAGTAAATTTAATTAGATGTGTTTTATCTGTCATTTTTAGTGTCGTTTACAAGGTTATATTTTCATTGACCTCTTGCAGCCAGACTTTAATTTGTGACTTGTGCTCATTAAATTTTTCTATTTGTTTTATATCTTGGGGACGGATGTTGTGGAGTTTTGTTGTAAAATAGATGTAGTTTCTTTGTCCGGACGTAGTTTTTTAACTTAATTATGTATAATATAGTCTAGATGAATTTCAAGAAGGTCGTAATAACTTTCTCTCTCCCCCAGGTTGTGTGATTTACAAGAAGGTCGCTCTAATAACTTTCTCTCTCCCCCAGGTTGTGTGATTTACAAGAAGGTCGCTCTAATAACTTTCTCTCTCCCCCAGGTTGTGTGATTTACCAGTGGGACGCTATGAAGAAGGTTGTCATTGCTCGCCTGGACTGCTCCAAGCTTGTTCCGTGTTCAGAGAGTCTTCGTTCCATTGCCATTGAAGAGCATCTCAGCCCTGGACGCTGCCAAGTTAGTTTCTTTTGCATCCTGAAAAAATATCCAAACAAAATTTTTGGGCAATACTGATTTTTTTGTATTTTCAATCCTGTAATTTATGTAGTCCTGTGGCTTTAGCCTTGTTTGGTGACCAGATCTGAATAGCCAGGTGCTTCTTCTCCATCTCCTTCCCCTCCCTAATTGGGGATGCCATAGTCCCACTGCCCGCAGACAGGTTGAGAGCATTTGGGAGTCTTGTGCGATTTTTAAAGGATATTAGTTTTTAGCTCTATGCTCCAGGTGCACATAATTCACATTATGTATTCAATGTATTACTCTCGGAAAGGAGGTGATTTTACATGATATTCTAAGGAAGATGCGACCGATCTCTGAGGCAAACTGCAGACAAATTCAAACTGCGTAAAATATATATTGCTAACTTTTGACGAGCCTTACTCGTGTTAGTTAAAAATAGAACGCTGCGAGTCGAAACCGGCGAGCGTCACTCGGGCTAGCAGAAATTGGAACGCATGTAGCGCGCGAGCGTCACTCGTTCAAAAGCATTAAGTGGTTGAACAATACCTACCTACATATATATTTTAATTTGGGAGGATGGTATGGATACCGCCGCCCTGGGAACCATTTATTGGAAAACTAATACCCCTGCCATAGGTCACCCCAAGTGGTTCGCTACGTTTGGTGACTAAGCAGGGGCGCCCGGGTTCATGGGATGAGGTTTATCTAGGTCTTGGCGGCAGATCCTTTTGCCTACCTGCTGCTTGACAGGCCGGTTGGGAAGAGACTGGTCGAGGAAGACCTTTTGGCTCCAACCGGACTCTCTCGACCCGTTGCTTTGCACCGCAGCAGGAGGGATGAATTCATACTTCCGTCACTCCTGGACATGTTGACCTCCAGGTTTCTACCCGCTATTTTCTCATACAATTTTCCTTTCCAGAAATTCCTCTCCTTCCTTTCCCTAAAAAGACCCCCCACAGAGCATCCCCAGAGATGACATAGGCCCTGAGAGATTTTTTTCCTCAGGGCCTCCTGTGTGGAGCTAATGTAAAAAATAATAATATAAAAAAGGTTTGCCTCGAGATTCCTAAAAAATATCAATGAAATTATTAATCTCTTTTTCCTTTGTGTTTCAGGTGACATCATTGGCTGTACTAAATGATGATGTATACATTGGTACCACCTGGGGTTGTATCATCATCGCTGAGAGAGAGACCCTGAGACCTGTTACCATATTCAGACCTTACGAAGAAGAAGTACGTGCCATCATTCCACTGCCCGCCTACTCCAGCCCTGAGGGGGCAGACACGGAGGGACACATCGGGGAGGGCTGCGAGGATAATCCTCCCCTCATCGCCACGATTGGAAGGGGCTACAGGAGCCTGCTTGCCCGATACACTGATACTTCTAATACGGTGAATACAAATTGCCCTATTCTTCCCCATTTCCTACCACCTCACAACTTTCCCCAATCGGTGGTGCCATAATCTCTTTACTTACTGACAATGGTACTTTTGTGTGATGTACACATTAATTATAAATATTTAAAATTGTCAGATTGCTGCGTAATTAACAAACTTTTTACTTGAGCTCTTCCAATCTATTATCGATCATTAATTAGGTATGTCCAAACCTAATAATTTATCAAAAATATTTTATAGTATCTTTAGAGGCATATCGCTGGTAGCACTATTGTAACTTGTAACCCGTCCATCTTTCCGTTACATGCGTCATTTATCTGAAAAGGCTAAAGGGTTACAGCAGAACTCTCAGCGACAGTCATATTTATGCATTGTTCTTGTACTTAAAATGAAAGTTCATATACTATTAGGACTAAGTAATAATGGGCATTAATTTCAGTCGACCCCAGCATCTAACGTGTCACAGGGCCCCGGGGTGATGCACTGCCTGCTCTGGCGGGCGGAGCACTGGGCGGCCAATTGATCCGCCCTGCACCTCCATCACTCCACCCGCATGCTGCTGAAGCAATGCTTCGCGCTGCCCTAATCATCCATCCAACCACCAAACCAGTTGCCGAGAACTTCATTAGAGGGGCAAGAGTTCTCTAACGTTTTTATCAGTAGAGCAAATTTATCCATTGTCAAATTGTTCACTAGCCGCAAAGGGTACAATAGTGTTTCGTATTTCGAGCTTCAGGGGAGAAACACTAACACATATTAGAAACAATGATCTGAAAGTCGACCGCATCTGCACTGCGAAAAATACCAAAACATTTCAATAGCAAATATCTCCGCATGTAAAATTGATTATTTAATAATGAATAACCCTGTACTCCTCTTTTAGACTGTTTTATTTTTATCGTTCTTGATTATTATGTTGCGAGTGGTGCAAAAGTTTGATCTTTTTGGCAATTACGCTGCTGTAAATGTGAAATCGAGCTGCAGGTTGTGCACTATTGCTATATTTAAATAAATCATTTTTGTTTTATTTCTGCTCTAGATAATGCATAAATCATCTTGACCTTGTGATCTATTTCATTTTTATCCTTTCATTACAGTCATTCTTTATGTTGTTTTGACAAAAAGCATGAATATATAAATGAAAAATTAACAATATAATAATAGTTTGTGGTTTGTGGTTGGGACGTTCTTGAATTTTTAG
The DNA here is from genome assembly GCA_026573805.1 of Hesperophylax magnus. NCBI lineage: Eukaryota > Metazoa > Arthropoda > Insecta > Trichoptera > Limnephilidae > Hesperophylax > Hesperophylax magnus. The sequence goes on from JAIUSX010000107.1 coordinate 677,535, forward strand.
CTCACAGTCTTATCTTCTGTTCTGTGGGTCTTTTGGTTCCATGATGGCCAACTTTTAATAATTTCATTTGACTCATAGGGATATCACCCACATTAGAGTGTCTGCTAATATTTTATCTGATAAGACTTGAAACTAATAAGTACTAGAATGTTTTAAAATTGTTTTTGGACTATCATTTTATAACAAAATTGATAATATGCTTGATTGCTTTGTCTTACATTCCTTTTGAAGGTATTTCATAAACTATACAATTTCCATCCCTGACAGTACAAATGTTACTTACATTTAAATTCTATTTCTGCAAATTAGTGTTTATATTTCAAACGAATTTCTGGCGTAATTTTTTAACTAGAAGAAAATAGAAAGTTCAGACTTAGGACGGGTTGTTTCAGAGAATTTGAACAATTCTTCGAATTAATTTTCAAGTTCTGTTATTATTTCAGTTCTGTCAAGTAACTGGCATATAATGATATAATAACAGAACTTGAATAGGACATTCAAAGAACTCGCAAATGACCATTGAAATTTGATGAATTGTTCAAATTCTATGAAACAACCCATCCTTAATTAGTTATAATTTTTGTTTATCAATTGATTGATAGTAATTCTGAATTCGTTGCAAATAATTATGTAGATATTAAATCAGTGATGAAATTTTATGCATTATTTTTGATGACAGAATGTTCTAGATAATTATTTATCAATGTTTTCCATTATTTCACTATTTATATTATTAATTTTTACTAAAAAAAATCTTTCTTTGTGGGTAAAATTTATGCAGATGCACATTATGTTAATATAATATATTATACATAATAATATAAGTAAATAATAAAAAAAATCAAATTTTAAAACTATGTATACTAGTCCCAGCAAGACCTCGTTCGGACGTCATCGACGTTCATCCTCTTCCTTCTTACGCGTCTTGTTTGAAAACTAGAAAGATGAAGTCACATACAATCTCTCGCTGGAATTAGTATAGTACGTTTTCGAGTTTATACACAATGATATGCATGTACAACCTTTGTTTGGATTTTCCAAGTCAATGTTTGTTTTTCATTTTGATAAAAAATTTATCATATTCATTTTTATCTGTGGGATTTGGGTTTTCCATTATCTGATCAATAATTAGTTTTATTGATATAATAATTTATTTCTGACTGTAATCTACAATAATAAATCATTCTTTTATTTGTTGTGAATAACAATCATTTTATCTTTTAATCAATTAGTTTTGAAGATTTCCATCAATAAATATTCTTTGTTGTCAATATTCCTCAAATAACAAAAAAAGTATTTTGTACAAAACATTTCAAGTTAACTTGTTATTCTAATTTTTTAAGTTGAATGGGTAAATAACAAAACCTTCCAACTGGAAATAATTGGTTCTGGCACTTAATTCCCAATACCCATTTATATTGTATGTTTTTGTGTAACAAGAAGATTAACACAGAGGAGTTTGTTGCGAAATTAAAATAACAAACATTATTCCTTCATTGCTAGTTGTTTACTCAACAAGTGTTAAATCCTGAATAACATTGACACAGTTAGATAAAATATTTTTTATTGATTTATTTTGTAAACTTTAACATCTGTTCATGATCTTTAGACAGCTGTTTCTCTTGTTTTTAATACAGTCTAGCCGTGACGTATTTTCCTCGTTATTTAGAAAAAAATGTGTGTATAAATAAATATGTACTAATTGTGTTTTTCTGTCTTTATAATGTATGAATGAACACACAATCTTTGGTGAAAGGGCATTGAGTTAGAATACAATGTATGAAGCCACTGATCTGCTAACCATTTAAATTTGCTTTAAAATTTAAATTAATTACTTTTATTATGTTGAATTGTGAACAGCTTGACTGTACTATAAGGCCGGAGAAATGAACAATGACCATTAGTTTGACTGTACTATAATAAGGTCGGAGGAAATGAACAATGACCCATTAGTCTGAACAAAATACTTAGCAGACGATTTCGTATGCGTAATTTTCTGTTAAATGATTGTATATTCTGAGTGAATAAAAAATATTAATCTGTAATCAATTAATTAATTTATGTTTGTAATATGATATTGCAATTCATTATATTTGCATTTCTTTTGATTTGCAAGATGCTTAATGCGCATTTAACCAATCTACCAATATTTTAAAAATTGTCAAATATAAGTTTTTAAAAACAAATTATAATTTTGAAACAGCTGCTGTATTTCATGTTTATCTTTAAATATGCTTAACCTACTTACCTGTGGTTGTGTTTTGTGAAAACCTTCAACGGTGTTACAAAATGATATTATTGTTTGTGATTTTACTTAATATTTTAATATTTTCTTGCACATCTAATTTCATGATCATTTTCATCATCTTACTGTTTTAGGATTTTCAGTATTATTTTTTTTATATTATTCCATCGTAACCTTAACTGATCTCACAATTTTTAATCAACCTTCAGTCATTAATTTTAGGTAAATAATGAACAATTACATAATGTGGATATTTTATTGTGATGTATGAAAAGTTGCTTGAAAGGGCTTTTCTTATTTTTAGTAACTAGATCTGAATAATTAGATAATTCCCAACATTCCTCTTTCCCTTCGCCTCCACAATTTTCTTTTGCATTTCAAGATTCTAATCAGGGATACCATAGTCCCACTGATTCCAAGCATTGTTTATAAATATTATCTGTTATCATATAAACAAATATTATCTGTTATCATATAAGTAATAACTTTTCAGCTACTATATAATGGCAACTCGGATTTTTCCCTACAAATGGCAACACCAAATAACTATTATGCTTGTGCTGTTCTTATAACTATTTTACATGTGTTTATAAGAAGCTTCTCACCTTTTAAGGTCGTTGACATGTTCCGATGTGACGACACTAGTGTGCGGCATTATTTATTCCGTATATGTAATTTTGTGCTACGGCGCTGTCTCATATGCTGTCAACCCACGGGGCATATGTATTTCGCCATCAACTATGTTGAGATGATAGCCCAGAAAGAGTTATACTAAATGCTCGGAGCTTTCAGAAACAAATTCCTGCCGCAAAGATCAAGTATTGTATATTTTATTTATTAAGCTATTGTCTGCGTATATTTTTGTATAATACGGAGTTGTTGTGATTTGTGAAGAGTTTTATTTGAATAGATTATTGAAGAGATTTAATACTTTCCACTGTGAAATATTGATCTTAGTAATACATAAATATTACCACATTCTATTTAAATTTCGATATGGTTTCATCAAACTTGAAATATGTATTTGATAAGATAGATGTTTGCGCCAATTCTATTGAATGTATCAAATATTGTTGCAAATAAAACAAATACTTGAGGATGTTCTCTTGCTGAATGCAAAATGTAATATCTCTTTTTGACAACAAATTTATATTAATGCGTGGGCAACATTAACCATCTCATGCATTGCATTGAAAGTATTCATTATATAATGGTTTACCTCATTTCCTTTTATTATCCGATGTTAATTCAATTTTGTGTATGTAGTTGAACACGGGGTGAAAAGACCGAATTAATTTATTAAATTGATTACATCTCTAAAACATGTAACACAGGACAAGATTTATGCTAACCACATATTAATAGCACCGCTAACTAACTCTTATTGTACTGCATAAGTGTGTTTAATCCATGCTACGCTCGTAAATTGATGCATATTTTCAAAGCAAATTTGGAGAATGAAGTTTTGATCGATCACTCAAAAAGAAATTGATAAATCTTGTCGATTCATTTTTCTGCTTGTACAAATACAAAAACACAATACATATTTTATATAAATGACAGAAGCATTCCAGAAGTTTGTATGACCAGCTTTATTGCAATTTTTAATCATATTATCTGCTCGTGTAAATTATATTCCGTTATGAGAGAAGTTTTTAATATGGCTGAATTTTGCAACCCTTTGAGAGCTTATCAACATTTTGCCTTTTTGAAAATCGTGTTCAATAAGGTATATTATTAAATAAATTTTCTAAAATTAATAGGTAATTTTATTAATCTCTTTCCTTCACTAGATATAGATAGGCTTAGCTAATATCCCAAAAGGGCATTGAAAATGTTTCAATGATTTTGTAAATAAACCTTGGTCCACTTTAATAAACTAAAAGTTTGAAACGAAAACAACCGGGAATGGAAACGGAAGGATGTTTCATTTTTTTATCTTAAATCTTTTAACCCATTGCATTTCAAATGTTGCTCTTCATTCTGAATCCATCCACGAAAGTTACAAATTCCTTGCTAAGGGTGCAGAACCGAAGAACAACCATTTACCATACATTAATGTTTATCAGTTGTGCAAAATTTAAAACACTTTATTAATAAGGCTCGTAGTCTTTAGTGATTATTCCGTCTCATTCAGGTTCATTTTTGTGATGCTAGTTTTTATACTTTATTTTTATATTATATTTGATACTTTTTTCAATTGCACTACTTATGATTGACAACTTGCCAAAGATAACAACTAATCTATGTTTACAATTATAAAATATTATTAATTGATGTATATCTGAAGAGTTTCAAGATCAATTGATATTTTTTATTATTAATTTAGAAGTGTGATTAAAATACTGATATTCTAGATAGTAAAATCTACTCCAATAAAATCGTTTTCTTTGTTATATTTTTTTTCATGTTCCGCTATGAGATTTCACCACACATCAGATTCTTTTGAAAAATCCTTTTCTGATAGAAAATCGAAAAAAGAAAGATTTTTAAACTAGTTATGATTTTCCAAAAAAAAGAATCCAGTATTTTGTATATTTGAACAACTTGCTGAAATACTTACGTCATCCTCAAAACAAATGTTTTGCAAATTAAAACACATGTATGTAATCCATTCTTAATCATAACAATAAAGAATAATATGAAATTAAATGCTTGTTTGAATTTATAATACACAAACTTTATTTTATATGGCATCGCTCCCAGTTTCAACAAGTCTGCAAAAAGTTTTGAGCGATCGCTTGCCATAATGTGCCAAATTTATAGAACTCGAAAACATAGGATAAACGTTGAAATCTAGGTGGATTCCACTGACTTTAAACCGCAATAAGCGGTTCATATATGCTTCCATATTAATATTTCAAGGAATGATATTAATTAAATCGAAAACACCTACTGCTCAAGTGGTTAAGAAATCTTAATTCTTTTTGTTCCATTGAAAAACATGGATGACGTCTCGTATAAGTTTTTGCTAATTAAATGGATTATCACAGCATATGTTTTTTATTTGTTGTTACAAACTAAGAATTCTTCATTGACCCACGACTTTCAGACGGAAAAGTGGTGAAAAATTAATTTTTCCAGAACTTGCTGCTTGTAAGCCTTATATATAATAATATGTTATGCTTCATGGTAAAATACAATGCGTTTCAAATCGAGAAACTGTATTAGGTAAATTAAAAAAACTTAATTACATTTTAGACCGTGTTTCATTCTGACACAAAAAATCAGCATAAAAAAATTATAATATCTAATATTTATTATAACGTACGTACCTACATAATTTTTTTAAAATTTATTAATGACTTAAATTAACATCAATCTAATGCTTTGCTTTTGTTGCCTTAGGACGCTAATAGAGAACAATATAAACACACTGAAGAGATAAACTAGTAGAAGTGCATTATAGACATGTCTATAATATCCCACAGTAAGGTCAATTTTATCCCATTTCAGGCGAAATTGATCAAATAGGTACCGAAAGTCATTCTCAAAACCTGTTTGGAGTCTAGGAACAGAAAGGCCATATGCAAATTGGCGACACCAGTATTCTTTCAAATCGTATTTCTATGTGCTTATAATATGTTTTAGCTATTAAATCGTATGGGTTCTTTAAATGCACTTTATGTGAACTCTGTCATAAAAAAAATCCTTCATGTTTTATCAGCTGCACAACCACGACCAAGGAAGTGGGTTTTTGATATAAAATAGACCACAATAACAGTCTGTACTTGTTAATATTTTATGCACAATATATTATTATCTCTTAACTTTTACAGTTGCAAAACGATTCAATTGTTTACTGGTGCCTCCATTTTATCGCTAACATAATGTTTTATCGTTTAAAATTATATTGTTTTGTTTTGTTCTTCTAAAAGTTATGCTTCATAAAAATGAAAGGTTATCTTTTAATGCCAAATCCTACGAGCGATTGGTTAAAAAAAAAAATATTTTTATTATTTGCAATTTTTTTGATACATGCAGGGACATATATAATTATACAAAACATAAGACAGTAACAAAAAAATCCCACAAAGGCGAAGCCTGTGCGTGGGCATTATATGTTATGTATTCAAAACAGTGGTGGTTACATTATCTATGGTTTAAATGAAAAAAGAAATATGAATAAAGAAAAAAAATATATAGTACATATAGTTAGTAAGTTAATATGATTTTACTGGAGTTTTTGCGTATTTAATAAAAAACAGTTTAAACAGTTTTTTCTTAATGTAGATCGTAATGGCATATTTTAGGTATCATATTCGTATTATAAATTATTGAAAAAAATCTCTCACTTCCAGATACTTTTTTACCCAGCTTTTGACATTTATTTTATACGATTTATTTAATTATCTGAAATTCCCTCGATAAAAAAAAATCGTAAAGTAATCCCTGAAAATAATCAACTCAGGTTTTATTCTGTTATTTAATATGTTATAGGCATGAAAAAAATCACAGTGTATCTATGCAACTAAAGCATTTGTTGAAAGATTTTTGCTCTATTTCAAACGAGTCGTTTTTTATTAAATATTTATCCATTTTCGCTTAATTATTATTGTTTTTTAATATTAGCGCGCTCCATCTAACATTCGTATTTACATGAACTGCTTACTGCGAAAAGCCAATGAATCCACCTAGATTTCACTTGTATAACCCAGGGCTTCCCTAACTGTGAGTCGTGACGCCCCGGGGCGCCGCGGGATCATCCCAGGGGCGTCGTGAGGCAATTTTTATAGCGTCTTCCACACGCACACTTCGGAGTGACTGAGTCCCGCGCCACTTCAGGCCGCCGCGCAGAAAATCTCTGCGATATATTTCAAAAATTAAATGATCTCAATAAGTCCTTGCAGGGAAATAATACTCACATATTACAACTGGCAGATAAAATCACTGGGTTTCAGAAGAAGTTGCTCTTATGGAAAAGAAAATTAGAAGAAGATCAAGTAAGTTCCGAATGTTTCCCTGCTTTACAAGGCATTCTACAAGAAAAATCGACAGAAATTCTCGATCCTTCTTTAAAAATAATATTTACACAGCACTTGTCATCTTTGAGCGAACATTTTGAAAAATATTTTCCCGAAAATCTGGAACAGTATGACTTGGTTAGAAACCCTTTCCAGCCGACCTCACCATCAACACTTTCGACAGCAGAAGAAGAACAGTTAATAGAATTGTCCTGTGACTCCAGCCTTAAGCTGCAATATAATAAGGATAAGCTACTTGAATTTTGGAGCTCAGTTTATCAAGAATATCGTTCCATCAGCACTGCAGCGTTAAGGGTTTTATTACCGTTTGCGACATCATACTTGTGTGAGACAGGTTTCTCTGCAGTTGCAGTAATTAAATAAGTACAGATCAAAAATAAATTTAGAGGCAGAGACGAGAGTGGCGATTTCGAAACTTCAACCTCGTTTTGAGAAACTATGCTCAGAAAAGCAAGCACATCCTTCTCATTAATACCAAAGAAAAAAAATGCTTTTTTATCTTTTTTGTTTGCTTCCATTTTTGTTTTTATGTTGTGTTCTTTATTTTCTAATAAAAAAATTAGATACTATTTGGAGTTTTTCTGACAAATTGTTATTAGGTAACGTACCCATACTACGTGACCCGTTCAGGGGGGGGGGGGGGGCTTCAAAATAACGCTTGGTACAAATGAGCGGCGGGGGGCTTAGATTTTTAGTCATCGGGGGGGGGGCGTCGCAAAAATATGGCAACTTACCAAGGGCGTCACAGTTGAAAAAAGTTTGGGAAGCCCTGGTATAACCCATATTTTTAGGTTCTATAAATTTGGCACATTATGGCAAGCGATCGCTGAAAACGTTTTTGTAAACTTGCCACAGTGTGCCAAAAATTATTAGATTGTATGTCTACATCTTCATGATATAAATTATTGAAGCAAATAGCCAAACTATGAACAACTTAATTAGAAAAGATTTTCAATGTTAAAAGCCCCGATGACGAACTTCAGAAGTAGTTTATGGGAAGTTTTAGTTTTATTTGGGATACCACCTGATCATATTTCATAAAACGAACCTTTTGAAAATGGAAAAGAATTGTTGTGCGTCTCACTTGTTCTATTCTATTTTATTCAAACTTCTTTTATTCTGGTTGATTCTATACAGAATAGAACGAAAGTTGAAGTTGATTCTACATTGAGTTTCTATTTTTATGAGGCGTTTAATGGCATAGAAAGGTAAATAGCAATATAGCAAATTTTTATAGCAAATTTCATAATTTTTTTTCATAGCAAATCATCTATTTCGTAGATTCAGGTGGGAACGCGCCATTACATTCAATTTTAAAATGGAATTATATCGGAAGATCTTTATTTTTGGGATCTTTTTTTACAATTGTCAAGTTTTCATACTATTTATTTAGAGTAACTTAATAAGTAAATGTAATATTTTTGTATTGTGGTACATAAATTAGATATCTTTTTTGACTTTGTGCGTTCTACATAAAATGGTATGAAGAATGACACAATTAAGAAATTTGATTTTAAGATTACAGTGTTCATTTACCAAGCACTTTTCATAAAAATTACCAAACAAAACAGGTTTTTACAAAACTTGTCCATTTCAGTGAGTATAGTTGATGGAAAGCAGAACAGAACAGAATGCATTCCATCCATTTCGAAGTTGGTTGGTTCTACCGAACTTTAACTGTTATGTGGAATTAGTATTATTTATATTTAGATCTTTGTTGCTATGCGGCATCCCCCTATAGTACTACACCCTTGTAAGGTCGTTAACCCTGTGAAGTCCCTTTCATAATTTTTTACAGGGGTTTTTTTATAAGGGTGACAGATATTATTACGTGTATAATAATAATAATAACATGGCATTTATATAGCGCAGTTTAGTGTCATTTCACTTCAAGTGCGCTTAACGTGAAATGGTATATCTTGGAACATTGTCAACTTGAAAGCGAAGGAAAACCACATAAAAAAAAAAATTATTTGTATCGATGACTAACTAAAAATATTGTAATATATTTATTTTATTTACGTAATTAATTTTTGTTATAATTAGGTAATTAAAGTAGTAAGTATACTGCTGTTGAAATTAGCGGAAATAAAAAGAAAAAATAATTAGTGGCCAAAACCGCAATTATGCGTTTCGCATCCTTTGTTCGTTTCACAGCAGTAGGTAATACTTACAACTTACATCACGGGATGTTCGCATCACTGCCCCAGCGCGGCCTGCTTCCCTGCTGCCTGCTCCCCTGTTCAAGACTGCATACATAGTAATTTACTGTCACCCTACAGTGCTACGGCAACAAACACTTCAACACAGTCAGAGAGACGGCCGCATACAAAGACACCCTACACGGAGGAAAAGAGAGACGGCTGTATACAAATACATCCTATACATAGGAACGGAAAGATAGTCGCATACAAAGATACCCTATAAAGAGAGATACAGACACATGCAAAATTGTTTACATCACAAGTCGTGTGCGGGGGAACGTGTTCCAGCTGCTCGAACCAAAATAAAGCGTTCCTGGGGAGCAAGGGGTAAGTGAAGGCAGAGGGAAAGGCAAAATACCGGCCGAACACACCTAAAAGTGCTAGGGAAATAATACAATTTATCAAAAGAATAATAGCATTCTCATGCAACTCGCTTAAAAAATCCTACTGAGGAACGTTTTTTTTTAACTGGTGCCCGGTACTAAAGTCATCGTTCTTCTGGATGTAGATACAGCTGTATCGACCGACGAGGCACCTTTCATAATATTATTTAAAATTTCTCAGGGCTTAAATGTTGAATGTGTACGCAGCGCAAAGAAATATTCGAGAAGCAAACTCACAAGAAGTAACAAAACCATACCATTTTAACCAGCTTTGTTTACTACTTTTGTTTTTAACTCATGTATATTTATGCCGTTGCATCAAAACTCATGTTTTGGGTACTCGAATATCTAGCATCGTGCGTACCCATTGAAACTAGCGGAATATCGCGATGAAGAAATCAGGTGAAGTCCGCTTTGCTTTGACTGGTCTGGTTACTGGCTGCAGACACCGTGTTCCATGAGACACACGAGAAGTCTTTGTTCCGAGTACTGACACGTTGAACCAGAAACCAGTCTATCCCCGAGAAATCTAGCTGCATGCTGCTTGGCTTCTAATCGAAACATCGCCTAATAGCGATCGAACACGATCGACGAAATGATAATCTACATTATATAAAACTATCATAACTTTTGATATTCGTTACACGGCGATTGGCTCTGCACTTACTATGCAGATATTGCAACATTTTAATGGATGCCAAATCGTGGATTTAATCGAATTGAATACGAATTAAATTAGTAACTACATACTTGATCGATTTACTGAAACCAAAATTATTGATGATAATAAAATATCTCAGTTCCTACCTATTTATTATGTATATTGTGGGGATAGGTGGGTAGGTACTATTGTGTGTGGTTTGGTATCTAGTCACTGTTCCTAAAATACTTCTAATAAGAAATTGGTTATGTAAGTTAGTCCCTACCTAAATCATAAGGCAAGGTAGGTAGTTAGGTACCTACTGGGTTCTGGTTGGGAACCTTTGAAAATGAATCTATGAAAGGGAACCCATAAAATACAAGTCGGTAATCTATAATACCTACCTACATTAGATATAAAAATACTAAAAAAATATTCACATTGTAATAATAAGTCCAACCTTAAAAATACAGTACACTAAAATTTTGTTTGTTTGTGGCAAAGTGAAAGTTTTTTTCTTAGTAATATCCAAACATTGGATACTTGAACACTGTTATTTTATTTTGAATATGCGACACAAGTTTTAAATTTTAGTTTTGTAGTAGGTATTTATTATCTTTACTCGGACGTATCTGCAAAACTAAGAGATATGGATATTTTCCATTGTAACCTTAAAATAAAAAATAAAAATTATTAAAAATCTAAACGAATTTAAAAACTACTTCAAAGTTCGCTCCTTTGAAGACCAGAAAAGAAGATGAGGTATTTTACGCAATATCTCATTTCGATTTGACAGATTGTGAAAAATACACACGAAGACGCGGGAGACGTGAAAAACAATTTCAGAAAGTTTGTTATTTCAACCTCACAATGAAATCATAAATGTTTTACTTTGTCAAATTGTTGTTCGTCGGCTGTTAATTACTATGCGTTAGTTAGTCCTGCGTGAAATCTGGTCTAATGAATTCAAATTTGCTTGGAATTTAAGTGTATTTTCAAAATTTCTACAAGAAATTCAAGCGATATAATTTGATTAGAAAATTATTTTAATTTCCATTTTTACTGAGAAGTCGGATACTATCCCGTGATTTTTCACGTGTCTGTGCCACTGATAACTAAAATGTATTATGAACAGTAAACTAAAACCGATAATACAATAATCAAATTTTGTATTTTTTTCCATTCTTGGTTGAATTTGCTATTTCAAATCCCTATTGAGTTTAGTGAAATCAAATATTACGTTCGCACAGATTTTATTTTATTTACTAAACAAAGAAACTAAAGCTACATAATTCATCGGTTGTTTCCGCATAGAGCCTGCTTCAATGTTTCTGTTTTCCATTTCCACCCAATGAAATAAAATACAAATCTAAAGTTGTAAAACAGCTTAGCTTATCTTACCTACCTACTCTAACAAGGATAAATTATTCGTATCATAATACACGAATAAAATTACTATAATATTACGCAGATGTTGCAGAATGGTATATTTAGTAAAATTCTGTGAAAAAGTACTAAGTATGAGTTATTGTAAAGCTATACTGCACAAGAGTTTCATCTGCCCGGAGTCAGTGGAACTATGGCATCACTAGTTTTGGTGAATGTTTGAGGTTTAATAAAGTAGGCAATAGGGGAGAAGAAGGAGAAGGTTGGTAAATAATTTGATAATCAGATCTAGTGACTAAGCATACTGTAATTTGAAGTAAGGTTTAGACTGCGAATGGTGGTCTTTCATCATGCAGGACCATTCTGCTCTATTTTTCCTTCTACTCCCGACTTTATTTGCGATAAATTAAATTTGGGAATTAAGCTCCACCAGAGCATAGAGCATCAAAAACAAAGAAAGATGCCTTTGGGAGAGTTAAAATAACAACACTGTTGTTGATATCAAGGTGGCTCAGCGTATTCGGCCACGGGACAGCGATTGCATAACTTGCTTTCCCAACCCAAAACACAACCAACGAACCAACTGATTAATTCATCTCCCAATAACACAACGAATAATGAATAAAGTCACGTGGTCTGTTCTCATGCCCGGATAAATGGGTTATTTTGTATTTTGTAGAGTTTCCCCGGCATGTGGCAGGTCGACCTGCGGGCCTTCGTTTCCTCGAAGTCCTTTGTTACAATTACCAGTATATTATTATTCCGATAAATTAATAGTACCTACCTGGAACCCCGGGCAACCTTCCCGGTCACCTGCGCCCTTGGAGATACCTCACCTATTTCGGGTAAGCACTACCTCCTACCTTCTACCTTTATTTTCTCTTTGTATATTGTGTTCCTTCACATTCCTAGCCACGTGACAGGTAGCTTGTCCCTTGTCTCTTGCACCTGGCATCTGGTTTTGGTTTATATTATGTACCTCGACAGCTGTTTACAAGGGCGGACGCATTTTTTTTAAATGTGCCTATTTTACGGTCTCGTAAAATGTCTCGTATGTATTACCGTTTGACTTTTAGTGGAAAAGTAGTGAGTTCCTTTGCCGGTCCCGTTTTTTTTACAATTTACATAAAATATGGACGCCATCTGGTCTAGGTATTTCTAATAACTTAATCACACCAAGCTTACAAAATGACTCCAAGAGAATAAGAAACATTGACATCTACTCGTACATATATAAATACTAGTAAAACCAGGCCCTAAAGGTACCTATTTGTGAAGAGCTCCGTGTTTCTCTTAGGACGGGTTGTTTCGGAGAATCTGAACAATTCATCAAATTTCAACGTTCATTTTCAAGTTCTGTGAAAGATTTTTTCAAGTTCTGTTTTTATTTCAGTTTTGTCAAGCAACTAGCCTACAATGATATAAAAACAGAACTTGAATAAGTCTTTCACAGAACCCGAAAATGAACGTTGAAATTTGATGAATTGTTCAAATTCTCCGAAACAACCCGTCCTTAATCTCTTTCATTTACGTTCAATCATGACACGAGTGACTGACATTTAGTATTTATATCACACGATTCGACAATGTCTTCTCCGAAAGACCCCGACACCTTATTCCATCCACTCGCGTACCGTATGTTATCCGAACACTTTCCAATGGATGACAAAATATAGAGCCTTTGGACAAATTAGGGTACCTATTTATTTAAGATTATGCACCGTTGGTGAAATTATGTATGAGATTTTTCTTGCTCATTTGTAATGTAGTTAATCGTTTAAACTCACCAACCTGAGTCCCCCTCTGGCTGTACCTAGTTAAAAATTATATTGTCACGTGTTTGCAGTTTGCAGTTTTTGGAGAATGACGCCACAATCAGACAAGATAAAAACCGTCCGGGAGTCTTTTTCAAGCCAATGCCAAGCCTCTAAAAAGCGTTAACAATACAATCGTGGCCAGATTTCCAAGGCAAAACTAAATACTCTACCAACTAAAGCTGTTTTTTCTCATCTTGTTCGGAAAATGAAGCATTTTTAATCAGATTTCATGGGAAAAGTTGGGTTTTGAAACAAGAACCTACTAATCATACATAATAAATATACCAACCAAACCCTTTTTATCTGTAATCGCGGAAGTGGATAAAGGTTACAGCGCGCCACTGATAGATAATAACCCGTTTTATATTGATAGTAGGTACCTACCTACTAATGTACTTACCGAGATGGACGGTCGGTTTTTCATACAGGAAATTTGTATTCCTACGAAACTGTTTCCTGTTTTCGTGTCTCGGTAACAGTTATAGCACCGTAGAATAATAGTTCATAGTAAATATTTATACTTTGATCAGCGTTATGTGCCGGATTCTCCGTAACTTATCCGAAAACCAAAAAGCTAACTCATTCAAACAATGACAAACGCAATTTTTTTTTAAATCGATAATAATTTTGTATGCTGGGCCCCACATCTTGCACAAGACTCAATGCAATGGGGGCAAATTAGTTCAGAGTATTATATTAATTATAAAGATGTACGGGCTTTACCTTGGTATTTTCCTATTTACCCCTTTGCTCCCTTACCGAAATTATAAATAAAATGTATACACCATGTCAACTGCCATAACTCCAATTTTAATTACTCGGTAATAGAATATTCTAGCAGGTACCATTACTTACCAATGAGACAAATGTTGTATTCTTTGGTGAAATCGACTTTGTAATAATGCGTAGGTTGATAAAATAAACACACTCATATTTTTAACGATATAACCAAACATACCCAACGATTTCTAAGTATTGAGTACATAGGTAACTATCTGTTTTTCTGATATTCGTATTAGGCATTAGTCAACAATACGCAGTACAGATACTTTTTTATGGCCATGGAAATAATACGAACAGTTATGGTAGGCGAGTATAATATCTTGACCGTTTAATATTTCATTTGTCTAAATTTGTGTGTACGTTCCGTTTTCGATTTCTAAAATCTGCTGTGCCTATTTTATTATAAAATTAAGTCGTACTTTGACTAGATGGCTAACTTTGACTGAGCTTTTCAATATTACAGTAATTACCTGCCTGAAGAAAGTTTGAAAAGAAATTATCATTGAGGTAGTGAGGTTTCTTTGGACAAATGGTTTAATTCCGTATTTGAAATTAAAAAAAAATATACTTTAATAATTGCAAATTCTGTTTGTGGCATTTTAGTAAAATTGATGTAAAAAATACGTAAAATATTATTTGATTTAGAATTAAATATTTAAGTAGGTACCTACTTACAAATATTATTTCTGAAAAATTTAAGTAGGTACCTACTTACAAATCTTATTATTTCAAAATAATTTTGGTTTTGAGAAAAGAATAAGATAAAATTACAAACACTCTTTTTTGGACTCGAGGCGTAGGTACTGTTCATAGGGTTGCCAGATGATAATTTGATAAAGGAGGGCAGATGGTTCCAAAAAGGAGGATTTTCTGTAAAAAAGGAGGACATTCAGAAATTAAACGAATTTCTTATATTATTTTACTTTATTTTAATCATATTTACCTGAGCTGCCAATTTTGGAAAGAAGTTCTTGATTTTTTAACAAATAATTATAAAAATCTTCACATTTCATGTTTTTGAAGTTGTATGGAGCAAGAATTAAAGATTCAACTGACTGCACACTTAGTATATTCCTCTCTTTGCTCCACTGAGTATTAATCAGTGAAAAAACTCTTTCCACATTTGCGTTATGTGCGCTTATACAAAAATATAATTCGCAGATCTTGAGCAGTTCTAAGAAAAATTCCATGATTTTAACACTTTTGAAGTAGATTGACCACTGCTCTTGCAACTTCAAATCATAATATGCTTCATCTTCATCTGATTTTGCTTAAAGAAATGAAATCAAGTTACGTAGTTCGTAGCTACGTGTCTTTCTAAAGCAATAATGCCCTTGTTGCCCACATTCACATGGCAAAACAGAACATTTTTGGCGTCAAAGTCGTCTCGCCCGCTGGTAAAACAGGTATTTGGCTGTTTTATTAATATTTCGTATGTTTAGCAAAAAGGAGGACTTACAGTAGGTAAGGGAGGACGGGAGGACAAAACATGGAAAAGGAGGACATGTCCTCCTTTTGGATACCATCTGGCAACCCTATGTTCACAGAACTAAAAGCTATCCCTAATTATTATTTTAGATTTTGAGAGTTGATAGATAGTTTATTATTTCTTATATGAAAGCATTTTGAATCGAAGCGAAAAATCACTATTTTCATAATGATTGCAATATTACCGACCTATGATTCACAGGCAGGAACCAAACTTGTGTAGCGTGTGGGTAGTAACAATAATTGAAAAGTGTATTAAAATCCTTTCAACAGTACAAATAATTATTCTATTACTGGGTACCTACCTACAGCATTTAAAACATATATGTATTATGTTGAAAGAGAATAATAGATGTCCTTGGACGAACCTCGTGTTTTTTTAATATGATGAATTATGTCGACACAAGAGTTCTATAGTAACCAGATACCACAAGGAAAACGATAAGGTTGGACCTAACTAACCATCACGCCGTTTCCCCGCAGGTGTAGGCAGAGAGGACGGACCGTCAAACAACTCGGACTTGGCACACACTCCTTGCCTCATTCACATTCATACATCGTCTCATACATACTCTTCTATTATTCTGACACGGCCCGACTAAAGTATCTGATTCTCTTGATCGTGCCATGTCTTCCTCGGGCGTCCCCGACTTCTGCTACCATTCATATTTGCTTCATATATTCTCCTTACACTCCTTTCTTCGCTAATTCGCTCTACATGCCCAAACCATCTAAGCGTCCCTTTCTTAATCTTACTCATTACGCTTACATCAGCCTTATACTCTTTGCGGATCTCCACATTTCTCACACGATCATACATGATTTTACCACACATACGCCTCAGGAATTTCATTTCTACAACATTTAGTCTATGTTCATCCTTTTCTGCTAGTCCCATGCCTCACTTCCATATATCAGGGTAGGTACCAGCACTCCATTGTGGACTACTAGCTTCGCATTTTTGGACATTTTTTTGTTAGCGTCAACTGCGTTCAGTCCTCCATTAATGGAGTAACCTCATAGACATAAATTCCTATGTCTGTGAGTAACCTGGATTTACCCTTCTTTCAATATCTCTGTCAGCCTTCCCATCTCTCGTAAACATACTTCCTAAATACACAAACTCATCCACCTGCTTCAAGTATTCCTCATTCACACTATTTTCGTACTCTCTCTTTCAAACACCATGACTTTAGACTCACTTACATTCATCTAATACCTGTTATTTTTTCGTTTTTAAAGACTCCTGAATCCTGACTCCTCGCATGTGGTATACCATAAGATATACATATTAATATAGATAAGTCTCGAATATTAGATTAAAATAATATTGTGCCTCTTGACATAATTATGTGACGTCCCAAGTCACTCTTCCAAGAACTTCCGCATATTATCGTTAGTACCTAATTACAAGGAAAAACTGTGTCTTGCCGCCGTTCGAGATTAACGAATGACGACATAACGACGTTGGAAATGTATTCTTTTAACTTTCATATTAATTAATGCTGGCAAACCATCGACGAATTCATTTCCAATATGTACACTAGCGTAGATCCGCGAAAAATCACGGGATATTATAATTTTAGGATTTCTGAAGTTGAAAGTATATATCTCCTATCTAATAATACAAAGAAGAGTGTCTGTGTGTTTGGGGCAGGCGGGAGGGCGGTCACGTGGCTGACGCCTAAGTAGGGGATCCAGGGCCGGCCCTGTAGGCGTAATTGGAGCAGTCCGCTCCCGGCGCAGATTTGATAATACCTAACACGTCGCCGAAACGGCGCTACACAAACATACATCTGATCCAAATATCATTGTTTACAGTGATCACCTACCTAGGCGTCTACCGGGTTTGACAAAGGGCGCTTAAATTTAACTCGCTCCAGGCGCCGCACAGTGGGCTGAAAATCGCCTTTCATAGACATAGAGACTTGAATTTTAAAGGGTAATTTTTTTGGCTAGAAATGGATTCTGCTGATCATTACTATGCTATAAAGTTTCATATGAAGCAATTGTATTTTTTTTTAAATCCTCAAAGTTGAAAAAAAAACTTTTTTATGTTGATGATTCATTTTAATGCTTTACATATGAGTATGTTTTGTCTAGTTTACAATATTTTATTTACAATATAAACCAAAACAGTCTAAGAAATAACAATAGTTTTTTTACCAATGTGGCGATATATCTACTATTCATAGTAGGTATTTAGAACTTTTAATTGTATTGGATTTTATGATTAAAAAACAGTTATACACACACATTTGATTTGTATTAAAAAAAAACATTTTTAATGTCAGTGCCATACAATTTTTTCTTAAAAAAACTCCTTCATTTGTACACACAATTGATCAGCAGAATCCATTTCTAGCCAAAAAAATACCCTTTAAAATTCAAGTCCCTATGTCTATGAAAGGTGATTTTCAGCCCACTGTGCGCCGTTCGGCTTAGGGACGGGGATCACTGTAATCAATGATATTCTGATGATTTGTATTTTTGTGTAGCGCGGTTTTTGTGAAAAATAATCTCAAGGACGGTGTGTTGGATCGTTAGGTATTATCAGCGCCTTGGCTCCTTGACAAGTCGGTGCCCGGAGCGGACTGCTCCAATTGCGCTCGCATAGGGCCGGCCCTGACCGGGAGAGCGGCGGCGTGGATGTGCTATTTATACAATTCTATAATTTTACTCCGATATTGATGAAATTTTGCCCACTTGACCTTCAAAACACGAGGAAGGTCATTGTCAAATATATGCCTAGGGATCATTGCCTATCCAAAAAAAATCAGAGACTATCAGGAATCTATCATTCAATCAATTCATTAATTCATTAATTCAAATCAAATTCTAATCAAGTGGCATCGCGGCAGAAATGCGGAAAGTGCCTGTACACATTCTGATTCAATACCTGTGCAAATTCTAACAAAGGCAGATTAAACCACTGTGTTGAATTCCTGTTGAGAAAAACCAAAGAATTTTGTCTTGAAAACAGGTATGTACATATTTTAGATACTCGTAGTTTAGTCCAGAGGAAGGCAATACTTCTAATTCTAGTTTCTCTAATTTTAGAGAGAGAAACTTAAATTACCTGTAGTGGGGTTTAGGTTTTCCCCGGACTGGATCCGGACCCAACAAGAAACTACTTACCGGCCCCTGGTTTGTACCCTCAAACGATGTAAGTACCTTCCTAACCTAGACTACGTCATGAGCTATAATTAAGCATAATATTTATTTTATAGATAAGAACATAATAAATTTGTTCAGGTACCTACCCAAAGGGTTAATTTTTCTTTCTGTAACATTAAGGCGATGCACTACGTAGAAATGCAAAATCATGTGTTTTTGGTTTGAAAATTTGGTCGCCTAGAAATGTTTCAGATGCTTTAAATAAATACCGCGAGTATAAAATACATCTTGGCCTTTGAAATAATCGAGTACTTTTTACATAAGTCTTTTTATAAACCCAGAAAAAATAATTTTTAAGGCCTATATAAACTGCTAGAGTTCAAAATTTCCTACCTACGAACCCATTTTCGGTTATGGTTTTATTGTATAATGTGGCGAATTACGTTATTTATAAAATGATCGGAAAACATTTAAATATTTATGCCTGAACATTCATAAAATAAAATAAAAGGCACTTTTTGCCCATGTTTTTTTCTTGCCTAAATCAAAACAGCTGGATGGTGTTAAGCGGGAATTTAAGCCCTATCGCCATCTACGTAAGGAGTGTTATTGATGGCGGCTTGATTCAAAATATTACACGACGTAGTGCGTCGCCTTAACTTATTAATTTGCAACCGGAAATTCCATAATTCCATGCTGGGTTGATTGACCGATTAAGCTCGGGTTTATTTTGTAATAGCCCAAACCCGTCTTTAGGGGGAAGGGAACATAAAGGGATTTCTTTTTAAAGAAAGTTAACGTTGGGGAATTTTATCCTTTAAGGGCAGGTATCACCTATTAGTCCAATTATTACGGTTGGAACTAAAATTATTGAAATATGCATTCCCGATTTACTTATTTTCAACATTTATAAAACCTTAATTTTGTATGGGTATGAGAAAGTATCAAATAAAGCGATTTTCCATTGAAATTCATCATACACCTTTAAATTTATCTGTGCATACACTCCGAGCCTATCTAAAGGTTTTAGAACTACTATGAAACACCAACCAGCAGTCCCCTCTTAACCCGCAAATGCCCAAAGAGACACAGCAACGTTTATCAATTCAGTTTAAATTTGGACTCGATAATGTTTTGTTTTATGCTTTCATTTTTTCCTAACAAAAACAAAATTATATTAATTTATTAATTATTAATTTTTTTAAAGTTTCTCAAAAATGATTTATTATTTGACAAAGTTCACCTCTTTCGCTTTTTAATATCTATTCCGAAAACTATTTAGTATTCCGACTGAGTAAGGATGACGCATAACAAATCATAATTTCCCAAAGAAATCATTAGTAAGAAACCCACATAAAAGTACCTGCTGCATTACTACCTATCATATTATCAGTCATTGGGAACACGTTATTATTTATTTTCAAAGAGAATTTACTTATAAATTGTACCTAAATATCAATTGTTACAAAGTTTATTGATATGTAGGTACCTACTATGTATGTTACAGCTTGCGTCTGTGAAAATAATATTGCCGATCATTTTATTACTGCTATTAATATAAAATGTCATAAACGTCAGGTAGACTTTGCAAATAAGTATATTCAAATCATCTCACAAAAGGATATTGATAGACATATCAGAGATTATAACTGGAGTAAACTTATAGAGGATAAGGATTGTATTTCATTATATGAAAAAATAAAATCTTTATTTAATAAATTTTACAAGAGCAGTTCTAAAACGATAGTGCAAAAACCGAAAACACGACCTTATGCAATAAATGAATGGGTAAGCAGTGAATTATTATGTCAAATAAATAAAAGGGATAAACAATATAAAAAATGGAAAAGTACACCAACAAACAAAACATATGAAACAGAATACAAAAAATCACGAAACCTTGTCAATAAACTTATAAATAAAGATAAAACTAACTACTATAATAATAAATTTAAAAACTGTTTTAATGATACAAAAAAAACCTGGGATGTGATAAATAATATTTTAGGACGTAAACCCAAAAACGATTGCGATGAAACAATAACACGATATATGTTAAAAGATAGAACTGAGGATTCTGTGTCAAATGATTTTGTGAATTACTTCTCGGATAGCATCAGCAACATGTTACATAATTGCAATCACAAAGCTACTAATATTGTACTGGAAGAACTGCCTCACAGTTTATTTATACCAAGAGCTACTATAACTGATATTGAAAACATTGTTAAAAAAATGAAAAACTCTAAAAGCACAGGTATTGACAATATAAGAATGTTTGATTTAAAAAGAAATATAAAAACTCTTGGGCCAATAATTACTCATTTAATCAATACGATAATAAAGCAAGCAAAAATTCCACAAGAATTTAAATGTAGCATTACTAGACCAATATTTAAAGGTGGAAACACATTGAACTGGGAAATTATAGTCCTATTAGTATACTACCTGCGTTAGAAAAAATTCTCGAAAAATTTTTATCAAATAAATTAAATAATTACATTGAAAAATTCGCTATCATAGATCCAAATCAATATGGCTTTCAAAGAAAAAAAAATACTGAAAAATTACTGCAAGATTTTTCCAATTACATAAATAATCAATTAAATAATAAATTACACGTTATTGTGTTATTTATCGATAACTCTAAAGCTTTTGACACAATTAACTCTAAAAAACTGCTAGAAACCTTAGAAAAAATTGGAATTAGAGGAAATGTGTTAAATTTATTTAAAGATTATCTTAGAAATAGAAAAATATGTACCAAAATAAATAATACTTTTAGTAAAACAAAGAATGTATCTGCAGGAGTTCCACAAGGTTCCATATTGGGACCTACACTATATATAATTTATGTAACTATAATGAAAAAACTTTTCTCTTTTGTTAAACATTTTGTATTTGCAGATGATACGGCATTGGTCATATCACATAAAGATCTAAAAATTGCAATTGAACTCATGCAAATTGACTTTAATCAACTTTGTAAATGGTCACATGATGCAGGACTATTAATAAATGCTAAAAAAACCAAAGTTATGCATATAAGATCACCTAATGCCAGATTTCAATTTAATCCTAATATTATTTCTCATAGTTTTAATTGCATCCATAAAAATATCCCGACTAATTGTAAATGTGAAAGCTTAGAATTAGTTACAGAATATGTCTATCTTGGTGTTACAGTAGATTGCTTTTTCAAATGGGACAAACATATTAAAAAAACCTGTAAAAGACTCAGATCAATTGCTGGCAGAATGTACACATTAAATTTTTTCCTATCAATTGAAACACTTAAAATAATTTATATGTCAATGGCAGAATCTATAATAAGATATGGATTAACCATATGGGGAAATACTAGTATAACCAATCTGAAACAAGTCCAAGTTGTACAAAACGCAATTGTAAAATTACTAGTCGTCCCTAATATTTTTAAACAGAGACATAATACACCGTTGCTGTTTCAGAGTGCCAAAATTTTACCCGTTAAGGCTATACTATGGCAAAAAATCATAATTCAGTATATATTTACCCCGCAGCATAAAGAAAAATTAGAACATAAATACAGTACTAGATTCACGCGCAATGACGGGTTAATAGTTCCGAAATTTAATAATAAATACGGACAGAGAACGTTTGAATACAACATACCGAAGATATTTAATTTATTACCTGACACTATAAAGCAATGTAAATCTATGAATAAGGTTAAATATATGGTGAAAAATTGGCTATCGGAAAAAAAATATTTATTTTAATATGTATGAAAAATTGTATGAAAAATTGTTAATTCTGTAGATATAAGATGTAAATTATAACTTTAAAAAATGTATTTGAAACTAACTTTAAGCACCTGTTGACAAGCCAATTCAATCGGCTTAGCAGGACTTGTTTGTTGATATTATGTATTAACTATTTATTCAATAAAAAAAAAAAAAAAAAAAAAAAAAAAAAAAAAATTTCTTCACAGATAGAACGATTCTCAATACATTTAAAAAAAAATAAGTAGGTACTATTGTAATAGTACTGACGTAATTGATTTTTCCGGCTGACCTCTGTATGTATTTTCGCGCGTTTTATTCGCGATACTTCTGCCTCTTGTCAACGTCAACAAAATGGGAGAATAAACATTGCTGACTGTGAGCACAGGTCAGATCAAACAAGCCTTTTACTCTGTGCAAATAATATTGAAAGGTAACTGAAAAGGTTTCTCACATTTCATACTGTTTATTTACACAGCAAAGTCAACAGTATTTCTTTTGACATAATGCCTGGTAAATGCAATTGCTGCGTGGTTGGCTATTTTGAGGCGGGTATTAAACCCAACATTTGAAGGTAATTTTCGCTATTCTTCAAGTTCATTTGAACCCAGTGGAAAAGTCGATAATTTCTTTCTACTCTGGTATTCACCAGGATCAAGATGAGCATCTTTACTCAGACATCCATTGAAATGACATCTCAGGTTTCTGAATATGTAACTTTCAAACAGAAAAAAGGATTCTGTAAGCATGAAAAATATCCTAAATTTAATTTTTGTGAGCAAATCTTGTCTCTTTTGACGATTTAAATATTCTCCAGCAAAATTCCAGGGAATTTCTCAACGCCAGGACAGTGTTTTCAGCGGTTTTTTGTCATAATTTCATAGTGCATTGACTCCAGCAAAATAAATACTATATAAAATTAGTATACCGCATATAAAATCAACTCGTAAATTAGCACGCCTAAAACATTTCGAAAACTCTCGATCATAAATATACCCTCTCGATCTCCAGAGAGCACAGATGTACCACTCAAGTAGATAGTAATTTGGTTTTACATAGAAAAATTAAGAACATCTCTCTATTAAAATCAATGACAACACTTTCTACCTATAAACTGATTATGTTCCAAGCCGAATTATGTTCCGCTAAGCTCGACATTCCAACCAAGCCTATCTTTAAATCATTCGATATACCGGGCCTAACTCAGTCTGTTGGAAACTTATAACTGAAACTATATTTGTTCAAGCTATAGGTAAATTCTTCAGGAAACTTTACCGTCACGATTTAATTAGCATACAAATAAAACCAACATAAACCTACTGAATCGTATTATCTATACAGTAGTACAATCTAATAGCCCATTCGTAGAGTGGAAAATTCCGTAAACCGTACAAGAAAATATGAATTTATCCCCTAAAGCCCCTAACATTTTGCAATGTTCCTAATTCTCTTAGGAAAACTACCAGAATACAGAATCCGCGTAAAATATTTTTCGTAAGACATTTTTTATTTCAGATAAATTCGCTATTTTTGAACGTATTTCAAAATAAAAATACTTAATAATAATAAACTTTGAAAGCAAATAAAAGGCTCTTTCAGATTTTACAAATATTGCAAATCGACAGATGCAATAAAAAATATTAAAGTTTTGAACGCCAATAAAGCTAATGTTTTTAAAGTCGTTTACCGATTGTTTAAACTGTAAACTGTAATGACTACCTTACACGAAACTAAAAAATGTATTTAATTAGACTAAGTATATTGTCACTTCACTTTTTTTCATTTAGTATAAAAATTTATTAAAAAATATAAACCTTGCAAATATTGTTTCTTAGAATTCTTTCAAATTTTTTTTGGGAACATTTATGGTAAATCTTTGAATACAAACTAATAGCGCGGTAGGTACTTTATTTTTTCTAATACTTACCATTTAGAGACAACTTTTCTCTTTAACTTATTTTGAAGGTTATCATCAATGGTTATACCCATCAATTCAATATATCACTGAAGAAGAAGATAATACTAATAAACCTAAAATAAATATGAAATAGAACATTGTTGTATTTTATTTATTCAATGATACTATAATCATATTTCTTACCGTAATACAAATTGATGTAGCATAACTTTTATGAGACCATGTCAGGCTGTGAGATATATATCTAAAAATACTGTGGTTTGTTGTCTGCAAAGAATATCTCCCAATATTGCCCAAGGGGTTAATAAGAAGAGTAGACCAAAATAAAGTGATAATAATATTATTATAATCTAAATCCACTGGGTTGAAGATTTGCCGATCTTATTGATTCAACTGACGTCAGTGTATTTTTGTGTAACAGCTGCCTCTGTGTGTGTGACTGAAGCGTGTATGTATATATAAATATAGAGAGAGACACCACCGCACAGGGCCAGCCATCAAACATGATGTGCTCCCTACTCCACCACTGAGCCGAACTAAAATATCGCAGGGCCGAAATATCATTCAAATTTGCTGAGCTCACAGCGAGTTCCGCAAAGCGCTGGCGTATTATTATTTCAATTCAGCTTCAGGGCTGTTAGTTTTTAATATGCCTACCGTTATTTCACTCACAATGACACTCAGCGTGACATTTACTGGGAACGAAATTACGTTCAGCAAATTATTATAAATGATGCAGTTTCGAACGCTCGCTCTCTGACTACGTCCCTGGATCTTAGATTACACAAAAATACGGTCGGGCAATTTAAACTCAAAATAAATACATGAGTAAGTAGATAATAGATATGTATTCGATGCGTCACACAAAGTTACATGCGTGTGTCTCGCGTAGCGTGGTTTATTCTCGTACTTTCTATATTTTAAAGTTAACATTTTACAAAGGAGGCGATATTATGTCGATGGCGCCACGGAATGTTGTGTCATGCACTTAATTTTGAAGCGGCGATGATTTTGGGTTATTCGAAAATTATTATTTCAGTCAGGTGCGTTTTCCAATAAAGCCAGTCGATCGATTAAGAAATTTATTGTTTCTATGGCGCAGCAGTGTTGCCGAAGCTCCCGATTTTTCGGGAGATCTCCCGATTTTTCACTTCATCTCCCGATCTACCGGAATGGCATCAATATCTCCCGATTTTTCAAAGCAAGCAGCGAATCGTCGTCACTCGACGATTCTTTGTTTATGGTCTGCTAAACAGGCAATAAATTGTCTCTGGCAAAAAAAAAAATTCCCCCGAATAGGGTATTAACAAGAATAATTAGAGAATACTGATTATCTAAGCCTTTTTTTTTTTAAAGAAAGACAAACATTCCCGGGTTACGAATAATGGTGCTGCCACACGCAAAGCTCACATCAACAGATAATATAAAGCACAATAGCGCTCGCCATACAATCCCATACAGACCCGACACACGTAAAAAGATAACGCGCTATGAGTGTGGTTCTGAACTTCGCTAACCGAATTTATTTTACGTATCCGCTCCCGAAGCGATATTTGAAAAGTTATGCGTCCCCCTCTCCGCCGTAAAAAGGAGAGGGGGTCATTTTAATTACGGAGCTACCAACTAAGTTCTGTGTTCCCTTAGTAAAGTTGTCACTTTGACAGATGAAATTATGTTCCTCGGCCGCTCTCGAATTCAACTGACCCCCTCTCCTACCATAGGAAGAAATATTTGATAGCGTCGTGTGTCGGTAGAAAAGATGATGCGCTGTACATTAACTTTTGATGTGAGCTTTGCGTGTGGCAGCAGCTTAACCTGACAATATTTTAAAATCTCCTACTACCACCACAGTAAGCCGAAAATGTTGCTTGTGTTGTGATGGAGGACTTACCCAGCCCAGGAATTGAACACACTCGGCCACCGACCGGTGTATGTATGTATTAGACCTATACAAACCGATAATCTATGAATTTTACGAGCGAGAGTTTAGAATTTATTACGTAACGCCTCGATTCGCTTTTTTGGTTCTTCGTTCCTCGTACATATATATTTTTTTTAATTGTGTAATATTAAGTTTTATGTATAAATATCAATGTCATCAATATCTCTATACTACTATAATATTGAATTCTTATATGTTATCTTTAAAGATAACTAGATAGTTCTTGCATTCTCTCTTCCATTTACCGATAGGTGTTATTTTTATGCTTTCTGGCAGTACATTGACATTTTTTATTCCTATATGGTGTAATATTCTATCGAAACACGTTAAAGTTATCTTTATTATTTCGATAACACATTGTGTATTATTAAATTTTCTTTATAAATATCAACGTCATCAATATCTCTGTTTTACTGTTAGCCAATTTAGCTCCTGTAACATTTTGGCTACTTTAAAAATCTATTTCGCCTAAGTATTATTCACATTGCTATATTTTGAACAATTTGCAACTTACTTTGTTCTCTGTCATTTCACCAGAAAAGAATCGTTGGACAGTTGTTAAAATATGGGCTAAAATTGGAGTTACGAGTATATAGGTACTGTAATCGCAGATTATTGGAACAACTTTTGAATAATTCTTCCCAGAAAAGAGATACTTGTACCCAAGTTTCTATTGTAAATGCGCAGCATGCTTATAAAAATTAAATCTTAATCTAATATAACTCCTAATTACTCCATAGCAGTAACAATTTCCACAATTTTATTTTCGCTCTTGCATTGTATTTTTTTTTTTGCTAATTCATCTGCTAAATTAGTAGGTATTTCATAATAAAGAATGCTAAACAGTTAACTATTGGGTGACAGCGGAATGTTTACATGTGAAGCCAGGTGATATGAAGAAAAAGCTCTTGAGGTGATTGGATGGTTGCTTATTAAAATTGAAAATAAAAAGATTGTTTCGTTTCATTTAATCGTAGACACATCCCGAGGACAAAAATCGTTACTTGTTTGAATGCCGCTCAATTTTAATGTACATAGATAGGTATTAATAAATTTTGACGTCTCTTGAACTGACAGTTCAAATTTCACAAAAAATGTTCTGTGTTGACAGACGTAAAAATAAGTTTCCATCGAATGTTACGGAAAATTGCGTCATTCCATGGGCAACATCTACAATTATGCTGCTTCTTGATTTTTTAGATCGTTGTTAATGGTCTGCTTCGGAAATAGTAAACGGGATTCGGATTGTTGACAAGGGAGAATTTTTATTATAATAGTTCTAGTCGTCTCCCGATTTTTCCCGATTTCTTCAAATTTCTCCCGATTTCTCCCGATTTTTAGGCAAAAATTCTCCCGATTTTGAATTTTTAGTTTCGGTAACACTGGTTTGGCCACATACTGAAAGACGAACAACAAAGTATTGTCGATGGGCGCTCACAGGGATTATTATAAACGTTGTTTTATGGCTTCGATAAAGCCCCTAAGGAAGTTTAACGTTAATCTTAACACCCTTCACTATATGAAAACTTTGCACAATGGTGACGATGACGTATCCGTGCGTAAATATACCCTTCCAATCAAAAATAATATTGGGCACGTACCTACACGTCCTTATTATAAACTAATCATTCAGAGTAGAAAGTTGATTGACAACCTTCCTCTTCACTTCTCCTTTCCCTCCCCAACTTCTGCCGATTTTCATTGGTATGTCTGCTAGTTCACTCCTCTGTCTTCCAGGTAATTCCTACAATTTCAAAAACTTCTTTCAGAGATCTTACTCTCCAGGATTCGGCTCCCATTTTTTATCCTTATCTCAATCGCTCTAGTTTATGTCAAAGCTAAAATGAGGGAGATGGGTATATTCCTTAGCTAAGGATAAATAATGGGAATCCACCTCCAGGCCTCCAGGATCAATCTAGGAAACTAAGGACAAGTTGGTTCACAAAATTTGAACAATTCATTCATCATAATTTTTCATAGTTCTGTTATTATTTCACTTATATGAAGCAACTGGCCCATAATGCTATAATAACAGAACTTACACAGAACTTGAAAATTAACTTCTTAATTTGATAAATTGTTCAAATTCCGTGAAACAACCCGTCGTTAGTTGATAAAATAGAATAAAAACTATTTATTAAGTGGTTAATAATATATTCTAGATGTACTTACCTATAATAAAAGTTTTTTTTTAATGTAATCAAAACCATATTTTTTAAAGTATTTGTTTTATTTTTAACGAGTACAAAAATAATTATTGTCTGCGAACACCGCTGACTGCACCTCGCTCTATTTACACGCAGAATGCATTCTCCATGACCGTGGGAACTGGGAACTGGGAACCCTCGAACCGTCTCCTTTGTCACTCTATTCTCCACTAAATATCTAGTTAATAATAGGTGTACAACTTGTATTGTGGGAAATTTAATAGAAATGCATTGTTTGAATTAAAAGAAACGTAGCTAACTAAATTAGAGTATTATTAGTAAATGTTTGTTCGGCTTTCGCCACGCCCCCACTTCAACGCTTTGGAAATCTGCCCCTCAAAGAAAACATGGTTTCAGTATCAACGGGAAGCGCCGCAAGCGAAAAATTTCTTAGTGCAAGTTACATATTTATAATATTTATCTTTTGGAATAACTTTATTGAGTAAGACAATATAATATTTACATAAATCGCATTGAAGCCATCTAAAGAAAATTTGTCCATCATTTAAATTTCAAATTAAATTCAAACCTTGACGTAAACAGCTCGATGGACCTTTATGGACTTAAGCCATTAAAAACTAGAAGAGACTCCGCAGATATAATATATCTCCATAAAATTATCAATGGCTTTATTGATTGTTCTCCCCTTCTGTCTGAAATTAATTTTAGAGTCCCGAGCGTTAGAACTAGAGAAAAATCACTTTTTCATCTCCATAAATGCTACTAATATCAGACAAAATGCGTTTATATTCAGAGCCTGTAGTATATTTAATAAGAATTTTAATGATATGGACATATTCACATGTAATTTAAGAACCTTTAAAAGATATGTAATAACTAACATTAAATAATTTTAAATATTCTACTGGAAGTTATCATGTTGTTGCTTTGAATCCTTTCCAGTTACTTACCTTCCAATTTATACTCATGTGTTCAATTTAGTTGGAGGTATACATTTATTATATTGTTATTATTGCTATTGTGTAGTGCTTTTATTGATTGCTGCTGTGTTTAAATTTTACAATGCATTATGTTTTGAATTTTAGCTGGTTATTAGTATACCAGTTAACTTTAAATTTTTGAAATTATTAGTTATTAGTATATCAGTTAACTTTAAATTTTTGAAATTTAGCTGGTAATTAGTATATCAGTTAACTTTAAATTTTTATTTATTTGTGTTCTTACATCTTCTATTATTTTTTATTTATTATTTACAATATTGTATTTTTTGTAAATCTCTCAGGCCACGGGTACAGAACCCTTAGTTTTTTTAAATATTTTTTATTATTGTTATAATTTTAAGTGAAAATATGTTATTGGATTTTATATTTATTATTTAGTTTATTCTTATATATGTAAATATCTAATCTGTTGATTTTCCCAAATAAATAAAATAAAGTCCACAAATCGTAATATTTAATTATTGAAGACAATGTAAGCGATTTCTAAACGAAAATCTGAAACAGAAAAATCAGAAAAGGATGCGGTCACATCTAGGACATCATCGGTCACATCGTCCTAGATGTGACCGTATCCTTTTCTGATTTTCTGTTTCTGATTTTCTTTTAGGAATCGCTTACATTGTCTTCAATAATTAAATATTTATAATAGTTTGACTCTCTATAAGTAATAAGAAAAATATTGTACTTTTTTTTTTTGGCTTGACATTATACAATTTTTTATTATTATTTAAAAATATATTTCTTTTATATAAAAAACATAAATATGTTATACTAAAAAAATCAATTACCATAAAAATGTTTTCTTTTTAACGTAACTACCCAATTCGATAAAGAAAAACGTTTCTCGTGTAGTCAATAATAGATATATACTATATATTTGTAAGGGCGCTCCCTTCAGGTGATTTTGCACAAAAACGGCGCTACACAAATCATCTAACTATTATTATTATTATTATTTGCGAAGGGGACTCACCAAGGGTGTCATTAATTACTAATTACATTTATTTACACTTTTATTTCTCGGAAAGTTAGGGTTGCAATATTAAAATATTTTTTAACATAAATATGATTAAAGATCTGCGCATTGCCCTCAAAACATTCATGTTGCCAATTCGTATTGGTGGGGAGTGTGCCCCACGTTGAGAAACACTGGTTTAAAGTTTTCCCGCGATTATGAAAACTGTTTGCATTCTCACGCAAAGCAAATAAAATGATTGCTTTGTTTAACCTGTATTACCTATTGGTTCAAGTGTTTTCGATTACATTGTAAGTACTTACCTTTTCATAAAAATAAAAACACGTGTTGATAAAAACTCTGATATTTTCGCATTTCGTCTTTATATTTGTTAAGATAAGCGCAACTGCATGAAAACGTGTTCAGATATATTCTGAATGTACTTTTTGTAGTTTTTTTAGGAAATGGTGTGCCGTCACGTTTTTAACAGGATTTTAATAAATCGGCCATAGGTACTCATTTTTCTCCGTGTGCGACGTGAGTTGGGTTTTTTTCCATTGCCTTACGTGTTAGTTATGAAGTCTTATCATTTATCATCGTATGTTGTTGCCACTTATTATAGATAGATAAGATAATTAAACCAACGTAAGATAGAAAGATTACTCCTACTTACTTGTCTGGTTTAAAAAAAATTGTAGAAATTTATGTAGTACCTAATACATTCTCCAGTTTCCCGCTTGTACTACGAGTTTCCGGACACCGTGTATAATATCATTTTAATTAATTTGAGGGTGCAACTCTCTAACTTGAAATCGTGTAAAGCACCCTTTCGTCTACTTAGGTAGGCAGACCCTCAATGATTCTATATCTATCACCAATGAATGGAAATAGAGTTGCTGTGTTGCTGCATACCTACGGTACCGTAGGATTGTATATGGAATCAAAAATTTATCATAAATAGTATCTATTATTTACGCATTGTAATTTATATTAATTAGTTTTATTGTTTATGCTGCCCTTTTGTGGTGGCTCGTGACTTTTGAGTGTACTAGATGTATTTTTTTTTTCGAAAAATCTTCACACAAATAATCGATTTTTCGAAAAAAAATCGTTTTCAGCTACAACAACCTCAATAATGCCATTTTTGTAATATTAGCACTACAAAATTCACGAGTCGCCACTGAATTTGGAATCCTTTGGATATTACCATACAGTGTGCACCTCAAGAGCAGACTCGACAACAGACTTTCTTTATATAGACTAGCTGAAGCGCCCACCGTTGCCCGTGCTTTATTCTCCAAAAAGGGGATGGTCTGGTTTTTCTTATGTACACAGTGTCCTTCCTCTTGTTTTGGAGGTCAATTATTTGTCAATTAATAATTATAATTAAAGTCTTTCTATTATTTTTAACATTTTATTATATTTTATTTTCAATTTATTCTGTTTTTTTTTTTCAGTTCTATCTTTTTGTTTTTGATTATATAGTTTTTGTATCTCTATATGCATGGAATGTGTGCGACTGCACTAACCTCCCCACATACCGGAATAAACAGTTTATTATTATTATTATTAATTGTGCAAAATTTCATCAATTCAGGAAAAAAACTGTAGATTTGCATAAAAAACAAATCCACACACACACTCTTCTTTTTTTCTCTATATAAATAGATTTTTATATAGAGAAAAATACGTGCTAGACTACCTTCCATTGGCCTAGTGTCCATTATCATTAATTGTATCGTTGTTACCAGCAAATCATCCAATTACCATCGTCAAATTCATTATATTCAATGTTAAAAGTTGATCACTGAGTTTGTGACTAAAAAACGTCTGACTAACAGCCTTGTACTGAATTACTCAATATTATCCTATTTGATTAATAGTGTGTTAAGAGTTATGATAATGTAGATATCTAATTCAAAATCGTTAGCTACTAATGTATTTTTAATTCTTTAAATAAATCATTAATATTATATCGTAACCTAGCTCACCCAGCTAAATTTTCATTTCAAATCCAACCAGTCCACCCTATCAAACATCAAACTGTAACATCACTATTGGTGTCGCACATCACTAGTGCTAGAGGTGATTGTAACACATTGTATTGTCGTCTGTGGTCACGCTAACAAGCTCTCTGTATAACCGTCACAAGAATAAAAGTCTATCTCATAAAATACAATCAGTGTCTTAATATAAAGTCATCCACATTAAATAGAATAAAACATGGTGTCAGAAGTGCGATCTCGATAATAAATAATAATAATACTGGAAGTTGGATGTTAATAACATAAATTGAAAAATATTAAGTATAATTTAAAATGGCGAAGGACGCGCAAAAGTCGCACATACAACATGATTTTCATGCCCTGTCAAATCTGCAAGTGTTGTCAAATAATATGAATAATGATTCAAAATGGAAAAATTGGTGGCAAGACTACGAAATATACCTGGTAGCGTCAGGTTTGGAAGAAGCTACAGAACAAAGAAAAATCGCAATTCTGCTTCATTCAATTGGCTCCAAAGGTATGGAAATTTTCAAATCATTTAATATGAACATGGAATCAAGCACGCTACGACAAGTCAAGAAAAAGTTTGATGAATATTTTGCACCTCACAAAAATTTAACAATGATAAGAAATTCATTTTTTACACGAAAACAAAATAATTCAGAAGACATCAATAATTTTCTATTGGACTTGGAAAATTTAAGTTTGGATTGTGAATTTGGAAATTTAAGAGAATCTCTGGTAAGAGACATATTTATTGCAAATATGTGTGCAAATTTAAATCATATCCGTCAACGCTTATTACAAGATTCTACATTGTCATTACAAAAAACGATTGAAATTGCAAAAACCATCTTATTGTCACAAAGCAATGCAGAGAAAATTAACCAACAAACACACACAGAAAATATTCTTCAAATCAGTCATAATAAAAATACTTCAAGACAGTCGAGAGCATCATGTCAGTCAAGTCTAAGAGGGTCAACTTCAAGAAGATCAAGTCAGTTTGGATCTTCAAGTCGTCATGGGTCACCATCATCATCATCACAGCCAAGGTCAAGTGGTCATATCAATCCATGTGGAAGATGTGGTCAGCATCATCGCTACAAGTGCCCAGCAGTCAATGTCAAATGCAGGTCATGTAATTCTTTTGGTCATTTTGCTAAATATTGTTTTAAAAATAATTGTCACAATAAAGTCAGAAATTTAAACTTAGAGTCATCAAAACCCAATGATGACAGTGCTAATTTCACTGAGGGTCATTTTATTGCAACAATCAGAAATATTAATAATAACAATTATTCAAGTCAAGCATGGCACATAGATATAATAATTAATAATAAAACATTAGACTGTATCTTGGATACAGGAGCTGATATAAATGTAATGTCATTGACAAACTTTAAAAAGTTAAATTTATGTAATACAATTTTACAAAAAGTTTTTACAAAAGTGTCAGGATTTGGAGGTAATAAAATACCTATTATTGGTCATTGTGATATTGTATGTCAAATCAATGGAAATGTCATAAGTAAAATAATATTTTTTGTCACAAATATAGAATGTCAATCAGTCTTAGGTCTTCCAACTATTCAGAAATTTGGAATTATAAAAAGAATATTTAATGTTCAATATGATCATAACACCTTATTTACTGAATATAATGACATATTTCAGGGTCTCGGATGTTTACCACCTGTCGTTCATCTCAAACTTCGTCAAGATGCCGTTCCGTGCGTTGATCCTCCGAGGAAAGTCCCATTTGCCTTACAAAACAGACTTCGTGAGGAATTAGATCGCATGGACAAGATGAAGGTCATTGAAAAGGTTACTAAACCTACTTCTTGGGTAAATTCTGTTGTCATAACTGTCAAGGAGTCAGGTAAATTAAGAATTTGTCTTGATCCTAGAAAATTAAATAACTGCATAATGAGAGAATATTTTCCATTAAAAAACATCGATGAAATTAGATCAAAACTTATAGGTGCTGCATATTTTTCACATCTAGATGCTTATTCTGGATTTTGGTCATTGAAGTTAGATGAAGAAAGTAGTGATTTATGTACTTTTCAAACTCCATTTGGAAGGTACAGGTATTTAAGACTACCGTTTGGAATAAACGCAGCAACGGAAATTTTTTATAGGATTATGGTAGATTTGTTTGGAGATCTGGAAGGTATATTAATTTTTGTCGACGATTTTTTAATTTATGGAGAAACTGAAGAAATTCATAATTTTAGGTTAAGAAAAGTCTTGGAAAGGGCTAGAGAAGTCAACTTAAAATTAAATAAGTCGAAATGTAAATTTTTAGTCAAGGAAGTATGTTTCCTAGGTTATATTTTTAGTAAGGAAGGAGTAAAAGTTGACAAAGAGAAAGTCAAAGCTATTTTAGAGTTGCCGTCTCCTAAAAATGTCAAAGATTTACAAAGATTTTTAGGAATGGTAAATTATTTGGGCCCATTCATTGAAAACTTATCAAATAAGTCACAAATTTTGAGAAATTTATTAAAAAATAATGTTATATGGTCATGGGATGAAAATTGTGAAAAATGTTTTAAAACTTTGAAAGAGGCTATTTCAAATGCAACAGTTTTAAGTCATTATGATCCAAAAATACCACTAACTTTATCAGTCGATGCATCAAAATCAGCTATAGGAGCAGTTATTATGCAAAATAACCGTCCAATTGCATTTAGTTCAAAAACAATGACACAGTCGCAGGAAAATTATGCTCAAATTGAAAAAGAATTATTTGCCATACAATTTGGTTGTAATAAGTTTCATCAGTATATTTATGGTAACAAAGTGACAGTACAAACTGATCACAAACCTTTAGTCTATTTATTTAAAAAACCTTTACATGATGTACCAGCTAGATTGCAACGTATGATGTTAGCTCTTCAATCTTATGATTTAAATGTTATACATGTCCCAGGTAAAGAAATGTATATATCAGATACTTTATCTAGAGCAGCTTTAAAAGATCATTATATACCCGATTATGAGTCTGATCTACATTGTCATGTAAATTCAATATATATGAACTTAGCTATTAGTGAAGAATATCGTAAAAAATTGAGTAATGCTACTGCTTTGGATGAAACTATGCAAATATTAAAAAAATATTATTATGAAGGTTGGCCGAATAGCAAAGATAAAGTTCATTACACTTTAAAATGTTATTATAATATTCAAGACGAAATTCATGTCATTAATGAGTTAATATTTAAGGGTAATAAATTGCTAGTACCTCAAACTATGAGAAAAGAAATGTTAAACAAAATACATGAAGGACATCAAGGAATAAACAAATGTTTAAGATTAGCTAGAGATACTTTATATTGGCCTAGTATCACTTTAGATATAAAAAATTTAATTGAGCAATGTCAAATATGTAATAAATTTAAAGTTTCTAATCAGAAGGAACCACTGATAAATTATGAAATTAATAAGTTTCCATGGCAACAAGTAGGTATTGATTTAATGTATTTTGATAATCAAACGTACCTCATTGTAACAGATTACTATTCAAAGTTTATTGAAACTGCTTTCCTAAATAATAATTCTACTGCAAAAAATGTCATAATTCACTTAAAATCTATTTTTGCACGTCATGGTATACCAATGTCTTTAGTCTCTGATGGAGGTCCGCCTTTTCAAGCTATTGAATTCAAATCATTTTTATACGATTGGGATATAGAACATGTAGTTACTAGTCCATATCATTCTCAATCTAATGGTCAGGCAGAAAGTTCTGTTAAAATTATAAAAAATATTCTAAAAAAGTCAAAAGAAACAAATACAGATCCTTATATAGCTCTATTACATTATAGAAACACACCTAAAGCCAATTTACCGTCACCTGCTCAATTATTAATGTCTAGAACTTTAAGAATGAATATTCCTTCAACTCAAATTAAATTAAAACCAAAGGTTGTAAGATTCTCAGATTACAAAAACTGCGTTGAAAAAAATAATTCAAAAAATTCTAAATATTATAATGTCAATGCAAAACCTATGTCTATATTTAAAACAGGAGATTATGTGTATTTTAAGAAAAACCCTAAAAGTAATTGGTTACCAGCTGTGGTCAAGGAAAAATTAAAATGTAACAGGTCTTATATTGTTGAAGATTATTATGGTAACACGTACAGACGAAATAGAATTCACTTAAAAATGAGATATAATACAAATGTTAATAATGACCATCTGTCCATGCGATCTGATCCGGCACTTGAAGAGGCAGAAGCTGGAGATGAGGGACAGGTGGGAGAATATAATAATTTGAACAACCCTTACATTACCAGATATGGTAGAGTGGTCAAACAACCCGATAGGTATAATGTCTAATGTCAGTGTATTTAAGATTTTATTGTATTGTATGTAAGCATAATGTCTAATATCAATGTATTTGAATTTTTATTGTTTTTATAAATAAAGAAAGGGGATGTAACATCACTATTGGTGTCGCACATCACTAGTGCTAGAGGTGATTGTAACACATTGTATTGTCGTCTGTGGTCACGCTAACAAGCTCTCTGTATAACCGTCACAAGAATAAAAGTCTATCTCATAAAATACAATCAGTGTCTTAATATAAAGTCATCCACATTAAATAGAATAAAACACAAACCAGCTGTAACTTTATACGCTGAAACTGTGGGACGCGTGTCAGATATTTTTTTTTAACGAAAACTTATTTGAATATTATTTTCAAGCGCAGCTTTGGAGGGTGGATTAAATTTTATTTGAAAATATTCGTTACCCTTAAAAAATATTCCTAGCCCCTATAATAAGCATCCATCGAGTTGAAAACTAACGGAGGGTGGAAACAATGAACATTAACTGTGTAGGTACCAATATAAATTATTATATATTTATAATGAACAAGCAAATACATAGGTAGCTACATTATTACAGACATAAGTAGGTATAAGTATGTAACAGGGTTCAACAGAACCAGTAGCTATGTGATAACATACACGTTTTATTTTTCAGGTAAACATTATACCTACTGTTGGCGAACATTCTTTAGATCCATGCAAATCAAATTATTAAGTAGGTACATGTATCAGGTTTAATAATAAAATAATTATAATATTTGGATGATTTGCATAGCGCCGTTTTTGTATATAATACATTTCTACGATGATCTATGTTATTACTAACAATATATGGAGATAATATACAGTACCATACTCACCTGGTAGGTCACATAAGATTAACACTTAATTAACATTAACTAATTGTTTATTAGCGAAATTTAGGTACAGGATTTAGGATATAATTGGAAAATTGGATATAATTGGACTTTCTCTCAGGAATGGTATATTTAATTGGTATGACAGCTTGAATTCTGAATTCTGTTGGACTTGTTATGGATCATAGTTCGGAAGGAAGTTTATTCCAAGCCTTCCGCCCAGATGCTCCGAAAGAGCGATCACGTAAATCGATCGCGATCATGTAAACGTTCACGATGTGCAGACATTGTTACATGGTACAAGAGACAAGAGTAATAAAGTAATACATATATATTTGACGCATTATCTTCATTTCCTTAAAAATATAGTAAGAGATTTAGACACATCATTTCTATAAAAAAAATTACGTACTACTTATACCAAAAAACTTTAAAGTTCTAACACCACGGTTTTTCTAATTATTTTTTTAATGGAATAATAATAAAATGAATGAGAAAGTAGGTACTTTTAAAATATGAATCATTTATAAAAATAACTACAGGGTTTTCCAATAAGAGGTGTTATTTTGATATTCAATCGTAAAAGATCAATGATTTCGCTGCTTGTGTGGCACTTAGCGCCGTCTTGTTGAAAGCAAACGTTGTCCAGATCAATACCATCCAATTCCGGCCATAAAAAATCATTTATCATATCTCGATAGCGCAATCCATTCACCGTAACTGTTGCTCCAGCCTCATTTTCGAAAAAGTAAGGTCCAATGACTCCGCCGGAACATAAACCGCACCAAACAGTCACACGTTTAGGATAGAGAGGCTTTTCAACAATACACTCTTGGGTTTTCCGAGCCCCAGATGCGACAATTTTACTTGTTGACGAAGCCACCGAGGTGGAAATGGGCCTCATCACTCAAGATGATTTGCATTTAATTCACTCAAGTGAATTTTTCAAGTGAAGCGTGTATCGTTCCATTTTTATTAATGGCGTAGTTTCTACTTGTCAAATATCAAAAAATGACAGCTTCAAAAGTAACATCTACCGAAATAACGGGCTATTCAAAATAACACCTCTTATTGGAAAACCCTGTACAACCTAATATATTTATCATTATAAAAAATTAACCCGTAATTTTTTTTTTTCACTATAATACATCTGTTTTAAAATTTCTTTTAAAACTATTTTTTTGGTTTGTCAAGAATTTTTAGTAGGTAACCATTATTCATGTAACAATATTGTTCTTTCAATATACATATTACTTTAACCTTCGGATTAAATAAATAAATGTATTTATTTATACAGAAGGTTTATTGTGAACATTCGATGATAAGCATTGCACTTATGTTTGAGACAATTCATATTATTATTATCATTCTCGATGATGAAATTATAAAATCAAACATCCAACTACAACACGTGATTTTTGTTTTCTACAACAGTTTTCTTGAATTGTAACAAAAAATAAATGGTACAGATTATTTGTTTACTTACATGAATATCTTCGATACATACCTATTTATTTATTAAATTGTGTCTTTCTCGTATATTTGAATATAAATGGAACATTTTTCATATGAAATGAAGTCAGCGACAAAGTATAATAATTTATTATTAACTTTGGCATTTCTCAAGCTCAATCTTTTGTTGGTAATAAAAATACATTTTACAAATATCATGAAAAATGAATAAGTAGCAGTGGAGGTCCGTGACTTATCAATGAGTGGTAAGATTGAAAAATACGATATGAATTATGTTATTGTAGCTAAAAAATATATATGTATATACATACATATATTTATAAAAAGATATTTATTTCAATTTTTTACATGTAAATTTTTCAGTTTGGAGTTGCTCTTCCCCAAACTAAAAGAATCCCAAAAATCTTCATACAATAAAAACTTTTCAGTAACAACAACATCAATAATGTCGTATTTATTAATCTCACCACTACAGCTGACTGAAAAGTCACGGACCGCCATTGGTTACGTAGGTACTTAGGTAAGAATGTTGCGTGTGTCGCAAAATTGGGACTGGGAAAGTTTTTCTGTTTTATACTAATTTCAAAAATGTGAAATAATTGAAGAACGAAAGACACGAACACGTAAGACATGAATCAAAAAGCATATTTACATGGGTGTAATCAATATTATAGAACCCTTATGAATTAAGCAACCAACCAAAATGCATTCTACAAAAAATATGAAGGCGTGATAATGGAGAAAATTGTGACATCTGGTAAACATATGGGACAAGGTTTTTTATTGGTTAGGTTGTTTAGTTTTGCATATTAATGATGCTTCCTGTGTTTTATAAACAGGCCCGCATTTTGAGCCAGCAGACAAAACCATATTATGTTCTCTCTTACTGTAATATTATTATTCTATTTTTGGATCGGATTTCTCAACCATAGAGTTCAGCATTTCAAAACATCGAATTCATCTCAAATGCAAATGACCCATAAAAGGTTGAATTGATAAATTCTGTTGTCAACATTGAATTTAGAAAATGTAAGTGCATTTTAGTATCTATGCTGTAAATTAAACATCGTAATAGCTGGTGTTTGTTTATTTATATTAACATTAGGTAGTAACTCTATAACTAATAGTCCACAAACTGGTAAACACATTATTTTGTTATCAATTTTATAACTCAACATAGATTATTTGTGACTTTATTATTGACATTTTGCCATGTCATTGCTATACACGTTGTCCAGAAACTCGATACAAGTGGGAAACTGGTTTTTTAAGTTAGAATTTTAATATCAAATTTTAAAAAATCAGTCGCTAGGGGGTTAATGTCACCTGTTTAATGTCAAAATGCGTCGAAGCGTAGACTTGGTTACAAAATTAATTTTTCTAAGTAAAAAAAAATCCAGACATCGTGAATACAAGGTGTCCGGAGGTAAAGTGCAGAAACTATGATTCTAGATGATAGTACGAATAAAAATATTGATAACTTTTCGATATTTCAACGTTTTAAGGTAAAGAAGTTGAATAGTTTGCATGGAAAAAATAATATTCTTGTAAGTATGGAAAAATATGTTTGTATGGAAAAAATTACAGAATTTAAAAAAAGTCATTTACCTTTTTTACTTCAACCATTGTGTTAATAACTTGAGAAGTTTGTGCACCCCCCGACACCCTATATTTAAAGTTGTACAATAATCAGCCATTCCTATCCAGTATAAAAATATCTTCGGCAAACAAAACGCGATAACCCCATTCCCCGCTGAGTAATATAATAACTAATAACGTTATTTTGTCGCTGATAAAAATACTCGTAATAAAATAATTAAGTACATACTTAGTGCTGTCGTGCCAAGTTGTATTCGATTTATCGATCAGTAATAAACTTATCGCGGTACAAACTTCAGTTGGGTATTAAATATGTTGCGATATTAAAAAATATATTATTATCACTTAAAAAATCGTATCAATTCAATTCTCTTGCTATATGTGATTTATTTAAATACATGTTCTAGAACATGGTTGATCTCTCCATGCAAATTCTAGAATATGGTTAAATTTTTAAAGAAAGACAATCATTCCCGGGTTACGAATAACCTGACAATGTTTGAAAATCTTCTACTACCACCACAGTAAGCGGAAAAAATTGCCAGCCGAGGAATTGAACGCACGTCGCCTGGGTAGGACCCAACCACGACCAACTCAGCCACTGACCGGTCTATCTAAAAAGATATATTTTCATAATTGACAATAAAAAGAAAAGAAAAGGGCAGGGGAAGGAGATTGGGAGGAGGAAGGTGGGGAAGTAGCTGGATATCCAGATCTGGTCACCAAACACGGCTAAAGCCATTTCAAGCAATTCTGAATGATGGTCTTTCACCAGGGCGATACTTTGAGTATATTCCTCTTTGGAATGAGCCACAAATGTACTAGGTACCTATGTATTATTTTTAATTAATTAATTGTGAGACAACACAAAACATTTAGATAAAATGTTCTTGCACACGCCGGGATTGAAAACGTGACCTCCGGATCCGTAGTCGAGAACCTAACCCCTCGACCACGGAAGCCGTCAAGTGAATTAATAAATTTGCTACACAGCTATTATTTTACGCGTAATAATTGTTTCACATTTCAAAATGTAGATTATGTTATTTTTCAAATTTTGTTTCCACTTGGTATGTTTATTGAATAGTTCCACTTGGTGAAACCGACTCTTATTATTAAAAAAACGATCCATTCAGCTGTTTTACGTAATGATTCCAGGATTCAAGGATGAAGCGTCCTTCACCCGTGAAGGACAAGTTCCCAAACCTAGCGCCTTCCCTCTCCATTCACCCCAGCCTGTGAACGGTCCCTCTCCTCTCTGCGTATTGATCCGGGTATATAAACCTTCATACATTATGTAGTATTTCCACCCATGCACCGTGTTACAGCCTCCCTTCCCCTTTCCCGACAGACTAAATTTAGCCTGAACATTATTCTCCGATTAAAATTACTAATTTCACTTTTCTCGGTTCTCTGTTAATTTTCTAAGCCCTCAAAATTATTCACAACGAACCAACCTCGACGATGTGAATGTTTCCAGTGAGCGTTTTACCCTGAAATTTATCTTGACATTCTTTTGACTATTCAAATTTAAATTAGATTTTTTCATCCTTGCAATATTGGAAATCGATATTTTTAGCTGGTAGTACTTAGGCCCAGTACATCAGTCAGCCCCTATCCTTGCTTCTATCAAGTTACTCCCTGGACGAGTCAAGAAGGTCTCTCTAAGACGACACAAGACTAATAACAGGGGTTTGCTCGAAGCTAACATTTTAATTAATTCCGACGAATTCGTAACGATATATACATTTTTAGAGCAATCCCTACGGATGTAGGTTATTTATATTTAAGTTTAATAAAAATAGTACCTTACCATCATAATTTGAAAATCTTATAAAACGTTTTTCAACTATAACATTAGCGGTAAGCATCAGATTTTATTTTTTAACGATGAATTAGTAACTTCCCGAGGGATCCCTCTAGAAACATCTGAGATTTTAGTAATACGTTCAGAAATAATAAAAATAAACCCCACGAAACATCAATTTTCTAGGCTTACTAGGGCAAATTCGAGCGCAGGTCCGTCCATTACTCCGGGCCGCTCGCCTAAAATTGTTTTTACACGACTTCATCACTTATGTCGTTAAGATTCCCACTTTATTTTAGAGATTTGTTAGGGCGAATTCAATCGTAGTTCTGTCCAATAAACCAGGGCCGCGCGTCGCATATATTGCTGTGCATGGCTTCTTCACTTACGTCATTAAGATTCAGACCTTATTTTAGGGTATTGTCTCCCATCTTAACTGTCAGTTCAGTGTCTCCAGCATGGCCTATGGCGGTGCTGAAAGTCAAAGCAATCGCTGGTAGAAATTTTTTCCGATTCCGATCCCCGGATTTGGCGCTACTTTTATGAATAAAAATTAATAATTCATTTCAAAGCGTCATTTTCACCTCGGGGGCTGTACGAATCCAGAAAAGAAGATTATAATATGTAAATTTATCTTTAGTTATGTTATATTTCAAAATTATCCAAATATAAGTAGGTATCTACTTCATTATTCGTCTTTAAATTATTTTAAAATATAAGTAGGTATCTACTTCGTTACTCGTCATTACATTATTTTAAAATATAAGTAGGTATCTACTTTTTTACTCGTCATTACATTATTTTAAAATACATATAAGTAGGTATCTACTTCGTTACTCGTCATTACATTATTTTAAAACAAAGCATTCTTTTTCTAAAAACTAATTGAGACATTCAGATGATCGTGTCATTGCGTGATAAAAACTGAAATATATTAAATATTTGTACAGCGCCCTTGAGGTGATTTTTCACAAAAACGGCGCTATACAAACCATCCAAATATTATTATTATTTCTACTTTTTCTACCATTCACTTCACGTAGTATCATGAAATCCACATTTTTACTGTTAAAAAACTACACTATTTAGACTTTAATTTGACTCTGTACCCTGTACCTCATACCAGTGC
Source organism: Hesperophylax magnus (assembly GCA_026573805.1). Lineage (NCBI taxonomy): Eukaryota > Metazoa > Arthropoda > Insecta > Trichoptera > Limnephilidae > Hesperophylax > Hesperophylax magnus. The sequence continues at coordinate 721,545 of JAIUSX010000107.1, forward strand.
AGAGATAGTTCCGGGCTTCGTCGGGCGTCCTGAAAATTTTCTTAATATAAAAAAGTACCTACTCGGAATGTGCGTTTTTAGATCGTTTTTGAAATCAATAATTATGAATAAATATTTAAGTTACATATTTTTCAGTACGATGATCATAATCAGAAAGTGTTTTTTTCATTTGCATATAATTTATGAAAGAATCCATTTCATTAAACCATGGTGTTTTTGACTTACACACGGCATCTGAACTGGCTCCCGACCTCGTAGGGTCTTTGATCTTTTTTACCTCAGTCAGATAAGTTGACCGCAGGCTTTTGATTTTTAGTTTCAGTTCATTTGAAGTGAAATCCGGCATTTCCATAGCAGCAACAATTGTGTCCACCGCGTTTTCCCTGCGCTGTTTATCCCTAATATTTGGGCGATAAATGCGCCATAAACGTTATTAATTTAGTAATTTACGCGACATTTTTTCGCCGAATAATTCGCGGGAACGACAAGTACGACACAAGTTCTGCGGAGATGGCCTGCCCGTCTATCTCTAGGGCAATGACTTGATCATTCAAACTTCTGTTCATACTAGGACAATAGGTCCGGAGTTGTGACAAGACAGTATTGTCCTGTCCTCGTGTGAACTACGCATAAGTTACGTTATAATATTTTTAATCCCTATACCAAACAACAGAAGATATTGCAAACATTAAAAGGTTAGATTAAATAAATAATCAACGATAACAATAAGCAAGAGATTTTAAAAAGCATAAATATAAAAAAGGTGGTCATAGATGGGTAGCTTTTATTATAAATACAACTTCAGAACATGAACAATACAATATTTTGTGTTGTTCAGTGTGGTAGACTAATGAATTGAATAAAACGTTTGGTGAATTGAATTAACGTATGCATCGCGTTACGTGAACGGGTATGTTTGTAAATGTGCGCAACGTAGCCCGATAGTCTGCTACGTCTGTGTTGTGTACGAAGATATCACGTTATATGGAAATATAGTAAAATCTACCTACCTAACTGCAGGTTTGTTTTCACAACAGAGCTCCGAATCTGCAGCGTTGCCAGAACTAAAGCTACGTGACCTGCGCCAATGATAGCATGGCGGGAGCGGCGACGAGAGGGGGGGTTTGTTTTTGTCGTACGAGCAACAACTGCGCAGTTAATTGTACCTACTGCCAAAGCGAGAAAATCGGCCAAACCAAAGCAGCTAGGCAGAAGGATATGACGCATCAAATCTAAATAACACGCCACATATAGTATTGCTGAAACATTTTGATTCTTTCCCCGGACGCCTCGGTACTGCGGCTGTAAAATCCCCTCACGCGGTCACCAGTATCTGCTGGTTTCTAGGCAGAGTTACTGCTGCGTAATTCGTTTCTCAATGTTGATGTGCTTTTCAGTATTTTTGAAATTATCCTGTGAAAATGCATGGCAAGTTCAAAGCAAAAAATCAGCTCCCGCTTTGATGAAACATTATTGTTCTCATGAGAGGATTTTAAAATTTGGCATGACTCTTGTGGCCCGACTGAAGTATTTGATTCACTTAATCGTGCCATGTCTTCCTGTGGCATCCCCGACTTCTGCTACCATTTATATTTGCGTCATATATTCTCCTTACATTCTTACACTCCTATCTTCGTTCATTCGCTCTACATGAGCAATCCATCTAATCCTCTCTGTTTTAATCTTACTCTTTATGCACATCAGTCTTGCATTCTTTGAGGATCTCCACATTTATCACACGATCGTACATGGTTTTACCACAAGTATGCCTCAGGGATCTTATTTCTACAGTATTCAGTCTCCTTTCGTCCTTCCTCTGCCGGTTCCATGCCTCTCTGCCGTACATCACTATGGGTACCAGTAATCCATTGTCGACTGCTAGCTTCGCTTCTTTGGACATTTTTTTGTTAGCGCCAACTGCGTTCAGTCCTCAATTAATGGAGTTACCTGGATTTATCATTGTCAATCCATTTTATTATATTCCTAATTTATTATAAGCAATTATTAATCGCTCTTCTTATGTTCGGCTACCACCAAAGTGACTACCAATGGGCGTTTTATACGTTTTTTTTCTTGCCGCTCCTCATATGAAAACTACAAGTGTCCATGGGTAGGTACTACAATTAAAAAAAAGATTAAAACTTTTTCGAAATTCCAACGTTTTAAGGTAGTTTTCTGGTAAAAAGATTGAATTGTTTCTATGGAAAAAAAACTTCTATGGGAAAAAAAACAATGGAATTTCGAAAAGTTCTTTTTTACTCCTACCATCATGTAGTTGTAGAACCATTCGAAGTTTGTGCACTTTACCCCCGGACGCCCTGTATATCGGGTCCCAAATGTAAAATCTTTGCTTTACACGAATATTACCGCCAGTCAGAACTCGAGAAATTAAAGAACGTCGAAGAAAGCAATTTTTAACCGGTTTGAGAGCTCTAAAATTTCAAGATTATCATTATTTACATTTATAACATATATTTTTAGTTAAATTTTTTTGTTCATAGACACTAGCTCATATTTTAGAATTTTATAAAAGCCAAAAGGAACCGATTTCAAAATAGTCGGGTTTTTTTTAAATAATATCGGGCGGTCCAGTTGCAGCAAAGTAACCGGGACAAAAAAACATCGTACATGTTTTTTTCTTTTCATTTTTTGAATTTGACTTTAGAATGCGTTAAGTTAGGTTAGACATTCATCAATTTTAATTTTGTTATTAGAAGTTTGGAAATTGTTCAATTTGGGAATTTTTTTACATTGCTATATATTTAATGCAATCATAACGGCTTTTTATTTTATTGTATTTAATAAAAAAGGGGATGGGACATGTCATTAAAAAAACCAGGAAAAGGAATTTTTCATACATCTTCCCCCTCACCCCGCGGCTTCAAACTGTTCTCGAATAGATCTGTCCAGGGCCTTTTAGGTTCATGTGACCGACACCGACCCATGGTCTATGGAATATTGAGGCTTGAAAGAAATGTGTACTTACAATTTCCTTTCTTTGAGGAAAATACCTATCTGTGCAATCGTTCCGTCTTGTATTGGAATTTAGAATACCTACCTCTCAAAAATATTTTATAAATGAGGCAAGACCAATTTCATCGTAATGCATTTGGAGAATGAGTGTTGTGTTGCCAGAAATGGAGTATGGCTGCTGTAACATTTTTCCCAATGCTCCGTTCCGTTCATGTTCCGTACAAAACATGGAAGATTCATAATATTATTATTGTGGTGGTATTTTTACTACGATTCCTCCTCTTCCATCTCCGGGCAACACTCGGAAACACTCGGCAACACTCGGCCAGACTCGGCCGCCGCCTCGATGTGCGGCGTTGCCAAATATGGTAGCGCTACAAATATAAAAGAAAATTCACAACAATGTTATACAAATAGAAATAACATATAAAATATTGGTACCTATAACTATACAAATTAGAAGTTCAAAATAGACAATTAAATTATACGCAATACATAAATGAAGATAACTAGCTACCTATTGCGTATTTGTAGCAGATTTCAAAATAAAATATTTCCAACAACCAAACAAATAATTAGATACCTACCTACCCCATCTTGCTCTACTGAAAGGGGTAAAATATTACCGACTTTATTAGGTAGGTACATATTTATTCGAAAGTATTACGACCTATTACTATCATTAAATATTACGAGATGTTGTATTGTTTAAACCATGTACATTTATTACAATTAATATTTAAACAACATAAAAAAATATAACACTATATTTTGTTATGTGCGACTGTCCTTCGTACAAACATGCGGGAATCCGAAGTCGGGAAAATCAATAAGGCGGTAGTAGGCAGCAAGCCTTGTTATTTTTAGGATCCGGGATTGAAGTTTCTAAAAATACTTTTTTCTCGATATTAATTAAACCTTAATAATTTACGTATTTGCTAACAAAGTTCTCATGTAGGTAGGAACACACAACAAATCGTGTATGAGCTAACTACTGCTTTTATATTTCGTATAGTCATCATCAGACTAAAAAAAAAAAAAATTATCAATATTGACGTGTATCTGGAAATTGTAAACAAAATGAAGAATTTCAATTCCAAAAATATAACCTACTTACATAGCCATGTCATAAGAATGAGAAACAAAAAAATATATATTTGGCCCGGGTCCAAAATGTAGCGGTGCCAGCAAATCTCTTGTTTACCCTTTTAAAAATGTTGATAACGATTTTTAGAAGTTTTTTGAACGGCCGCCAGTATTTTATTTTGATAAACAAAGTATTTATTTATTTATTGGACAATATTTATATCGCCTTTTTGTGAGATATCACCTCAGGGGCGCTTTACAGTTGACGCAGGTATTACAAAAATAAAGTGAAATTAAGTTAAATAAAATGAAGTGCAGGAACAGGTGATGAAGTACAGGAACAGGAAATACGAAGATAGAGACTCTGCAGCAAGAATCCTAGGTGGTGAAGAAACTGGACCAGCTGCTGCAGCGAGAGAGTCCACCGCGACCACCAACAGTGCCAGCACGAGGTTCGTCATCCGTCCAGGTATGTGTCTGCTGCTAATTAAGCGCTGACACATTATCCTCACATTGATATGCACTTATAATTTCTATACCCTACACTGAAGATGATAATCTTAAATCTCAAGATTTTGTTATAATTTAAAAAATGCAGATTACAATAAAGTTAATGAGGCACTGTCTAACATTAATTGGACAAGTCTCAATGAAGGTGATATTGATTACAATACTGACTATTTTTACTCGCAACTCAATAATGTAATTTCAAATAATATTCCTCTTACCCAACATAAAGAATCAAAGTATCTAATATGGTTCACTAAGGAATTAATTCACTTGATAAATTGTAAAAAAGAATCTCATAAAATCTATAAAGAAAATAGATCTGTACCTAATTATATTAAATTTAAAAGTATCAGGAAAGCTTGCAAAAATTTGTTTAAAATTAGTTAGAAATTAAAATTAATTAATTAGTTACACGTAAAGTCTATGAAAAAAAATGAAGTCGGGATCCCGGGAACTATGAATCATAAACAAAGGAGTTCTAGCAACATAAAATAAATTGTTGACATGTTTGCCGATTTCTTCAAAGATGTGTTTGAACCTGACATTTCATATGAACAGAGTCCGGAATTTAATTCTGATATAAATTTGCAATTGTCAAATTTTTAAAATTAACATCACCGACATTGCAAATTACCTTAAAACACTTGAACCCAAATTAAGTTCCGGGTCGGATCAAATTCCACCCATTTTGATTAAAAACTGTGCAGACAGCTTATCCATTCCGTTGTTCATATTATTTAATAAGTCTCTGTCAACGGTAAATTTTCCAAAACTGCGGAAAAAAGTTACTTAACACCAATATTTAAATGCAGGGATAAATCTGCAATTGATAATTATCGTCCAATTTGTATCCAATCATCCATACCCAAGCTTTTTGAAAAATTGATTCTTCTAAAGATAAACCCCAGCGTGAAATCCATCATTACAACTTGCCAACATGGTTTTGTTTCAAGCAGATCAACCTTAACCAATCTATCCCTGTACCAAAATTATATAACAAATGCACTTGCTAATAGACAACACGTCGATTCTATATATACCGATTTCAGCAAAGCGTTTGATAAGGTTTGCCATAAAATTCTTGTTAGCAAACTGGCGAAAATTGGCATAACCGGTAACGTACTATCCTGGTTTAAGAATTATCTGTCTAATCGAGAGCTTACTGTCTGCATCAACAGGGCTCACATCTAGGACCCATTCTTTTTAACATATTTATAAATGACGTTACAAATGTATTTACACGGGTCTTAATTTTGATGTTCGCAGATGATTTGAAAATTTACCGAATTATTGACAATATTAATGACTGCTTATCATTACAATCAAATCTCATTAGCTTTTCTGAATGGTGTATCCTAAATAAATTAACCCTTAATGTAAAAAAGTGTCGAGTCATGAGATTTTATAGGAAGAAAACCCCATTGATTTTCACACACTGTATGAACAATCAAGTCTTAGTATCTGTACCCGAAATAAAAGACCTGGGATAATATTTGACACCAAATTAACATTTATCTCCAACAATATAACCACTAAAGCGATGTAAATGTTGGGTTTCATATTAAGAACTTCAGAAGATTTCAAAAATTTAAAAACATTAAAAATATTGTATTCATCCATTGTCAGAAGCCATTTAGAATTCAACTCAACCATTTGGAATCCATTTTACAATATTCATGAAAAATATATCGAGCGAATCCAACATAAATTTTTACGAAACATATATTATAGATTAGGAATTCCTATTGATAACATTAACTACACCTCACTGTTGAAAGTCATGGGCCTTGCCACATTAAAAGAAAGAAGAATATGTTCTGATCTATTTTTTCTTTATAAAATTGTTAATAACATGTTTGACTCCCCTGAACTCCTTAGGCTGATTCTGCTGACCTTGGCAGCACCGCTGTGACGTTCGGCAATTCCATCATTCATTTCCATGCCCACCAAAATAGTAAAAAAATATGTAACACATATTAAGGAACAAAGAAGCTGAAGATTTTGAGTGTTAAATAAAGCTCAAATGTATTATTTACGAGGTAGTTAGACATCAAGAATCGCGTAAAAAAAATTATAGTTATACTAGCTGACGGTACCCGCCCTTTCTAGGGGTTATCCTTAAGAGATAGACATATACACATATATAGACATATAGAATTATACAAAAACAGCATTATTTTTTACAATTTTTTGATTGTTTAATATTATTATTTTTACGTACTTTATAGAATTTACTCCAGAGAATTTTATTTTTTTAATAATTCGGGCTGGTGTTGCGACAAATAATTATCTATATTTAAATTTAAATACCATCGGGGATTTTCTGTAGGCCTTTTTAAGATTCCATAGTTAATGTTTTAATGTATATCATAAGGTTTAGCCAGCTTTTGCAATGTAAGCTCCCGAACATATTTTTTTACGACTTAATATAAACATTATATAAATGTAATAACATGTTTTAAAGATATAAACCTTCCTCTCTAAATGATACTGAAAACCTTGTCAAAATCCGTTTAGAGATTATGTTGTGCAGCGTATGGAGCGTATGTCACATTGCCTAAAATAAAAAAATTCAAAGGTAGGTACCTACCTATAAGGTCCTTTCACATTTTTTTTTATTTGTACAAGTAAGCATGTGTCTTGGCAGAGTAACAAGATAAGTAATCTGTATTCCTACATTTCAGATATTTCTATGGTATCCTGCAACAAAGTCGGATTGAAAGGATAAACATATCCATACAAGAGGCTAAAGGAGAAACATTTTTTTAATTGATAACAACTACAACAGACCTCCCGACTGTGTACATAAGTTTGTAAATCTGATTGATAGACCATTTTGCTACATTTAAAAAAAAACTACAGAATGGCCGGTACGAGGAAGATTTTTACCAGGAGCGCTTGAGAGAAGGTGACTCGATATTTTTGTCGACGGAATTCGATACTTCAGGCGTTTCTTAGCGGTCTCGGTCATGCGGAGCGCAGAAGTCGGCCGAGTAAAATACCCGGAAGATAACAATGAGTTATGAGGATAACGGTTTGATAATTTTAATTAATTTCGTAGCGGGCGCTAATATCGCAACTTAAAAATAATCATCTCCAACCTTCCTTGCAACATCAAAATGCCAGGGTCACAGAAAAATGAATTGAGTGTATTTTCATTTGGTTATCTTTATATTTTTTTTAAGTTTTCGTGAAATAATAACCTTCCAAAATTTCAAACATTCCAAAACCTCTAACGGTGTTGGACGCGAGTGAGCGCCGTAAGCGGTGAATAAATAAAATAACACCTTCAATCCAAGACAAATTATATAAATACATAAATTTACGGAAAATATATTTTTTTAACCTGAAAAAATGGAGGAAGCGGTTGATCCGCATGCCTTCATAACAAAGGCGAAACAAAACATAAGTGACTTACATACAATCATGGAAGAAAATAAACTTACCAAAGAAACCAAATCAAAAATGATGAAAGAAATAAATAACATCATGGAAATGATATCGCACATGGCAATAGAATTAGCTAAATTACAAGAAAAGTGTGATATTCAAGAAAAAAACCAAGCACAAAAATACCCATTTTCATACTCTTCTGCAGTAAAAAACTTAATATCAAAAACGCAAGAAAAACGATTTCCTATAATAATTAAAAGCTTAAAAGAAGAAGACACTGAAAAATTAAAAGAGAAAATACAAAAGATTAAAATATCGCAGTTGGGAATTCGAGTATGCGAAATTAAAAAAACAAAAAAAAACCTTATAATAACATGCCCAGAAAAAGAAGACGCAAAAAAATTAAAAGATAAGATAAATGAAGTCGACAAAACCATAATAGCGGAGGTACTTCTGAAAACGGATCCATGCGTAATATTCAAAGGTCTTGACAAAGACTATACCGAAAAAGAATTCTTAGAAGACATCATTGAACAAAACAACGACATCAAAATGATATGTGAAAAATACCAAGACAAAGAAATATTACAAGTTAAGGCCATCATTACAAACAAAAAAACTAACAGCAAAAACTTAATACTACAAACAAATCCCGAAATGAGACTACATCTTGTTAATAAAAAAAAAATTCATCTAGGATTCATGAGAATCTATGTAGAAGACTGCAGTCCTCTTACCCAATGTTTCCACTGTCAAAGATTTGGACACACAGCACAAAAATGCTACAATAGAATGAATAAACCAACATGCAAGCACTGTTCAGAAGATCATCCCATCTCCGAGTGTAAATCCCTGGAACTGCCACCCAAATGCGCTAACTGCAACTCAGCTAACAAGAAGAAAGAAATAAACTCCTTGAACAGTAAAATGAATGAAGTAGACCACCGAACAAACAGCGAAACATGTAAGTTCCGATCTTACATGCTTAAATTAGCCAAAGAAAGAATTAACTACGACATTGAATAAAAACCTTATAAATAATTTTGTAAAATACAACCGAAAATGCATTAAATGGATGATTTCTTAAGTAACGAATTAGAGTTAAATATTAAAATTCAAGAATATGAATGTATATGTACCGATTCGTGTAACAAAATTATTTCTAAAAACATCAATGATATAATTATTATGCACATAAACATCCGTAGCGTTCAAAAAAATTTAGATGAATTAATTCTAAAAATAAATAATTTAATTAAAAAACCGGACTTTATAGTGTTAACCGAAACATTTACGAACGCTGAGTCACCGTCTTACCACTTACCTGAGTACAACTATATTTCTACCAAAGTAGACATCAATAAAAATTCGGGAATAATAATATTTGCAAGCAATAAATTTAGTATTGTTAACATATTAGAACATCCAATACACTTAGTAAACTGCATCGAAGTACATTTCAAACTCGGCAAATCCATATACCATCTAATAGCTATCTATAGAACGCATGGCTCGAGTATTATTACATTTATTAATGACCTCAAATACATATTATTAAAATTAAAAAATAAACTTTGCTTCGTCGTAGGAGATTTTAACGTTAATATTAATGAAAAAATAGAAAATAATAACAAAAATGAATACATCAATTGTATGACTGAACAAAATTTTATATCTTGCATAAATAAAAATACTAGGGAAATAAAAGAACATACTCCATCTTGTTTAGACCACATTTGGACAAATATAAACATTAAAGATCTTCACAAAATAAAATCAATTGTTTGGAAAACTAACATAACTGATCATCACTCATGCTTACTTCTGTATAATAATAATATTAAACATAAAAAACATAATTTATTAACCAAAAAATCAACAATAGATATGACTATTCTCTCTGAAAAATTAAAAAAGGAAGATTGGAATAATGTTTTAAACAGTGATGATACTGAAATTTGTTCGACTAACTTCGAAAATATTATGTCACAACACATTAAAAATTCGACAACTGAGATAACAACACACATAAAATCAAAATTAAGATGTTTAAAACCTTGGATTACCAAAGGACTTATTATATCTATCAGAAATAAAGAAAAACTTTACAAAATAACTTTAAAAAATCCCCAAGATGAAAAAGCATATATTTTCTATAAAAAATATAAAAATAAATTAACATCTTATATTAAAAAAAGTAAAGAAGAGTATTTTAAAAATAAAATATTATCTTCAGAAAATAACCATAAACAAATGTGGAAAACTGTTAATTTCGCCATAGAAAATACAAAAAAAACACAAAACATTAAGTACATTGAACATGATAAAAAAATTATAGATGCCAATATACAGCCTAAACAATGTGCAAACATATTTAATTCCTTCTTTGCAAATGTTGGGAAAAATCTTGCGAAAAATATTCATAAGCCTTCAAACCAAGAAAACCATAAAAATAAAAATATACAGAAACGTAATATACTTTCAATGTTTGAAACAACAACAGAATGTGAAATCTCGAAAATAATAGAAAATATGAAAGGAGGTTCGTCCCCCGGTTTTGATTCTATTACGACACACATGTTAAAAACTATGAAACCTCACTTAATAAAACCTATCACTCATTTAATAAACTTAAGTTTAACAAATGGAATTTTTCCAATGAACTACAAAACCACAATAATCTCACCTATTTACAAATCTGGAGATCCACATCAAGCAACGAATTATCGCCCAATATGTCTAATTTCTAATATAGGAAAGATCTTTGAAAAAATAGTTAAAAAACAATTGGTAAATTTTCTAGATAATAATAAAATATTACACAAAAACCAGTTTGGCTTTATAAAATCACTCAGCACACAAGATGCTATTGCTAACGTAACTTCATACATTTACGAATCACTAGATAAAAGTAAAAAATGTGCGGGTATATTTATTGACCTTAGAAAGGCATTCGATAGCATATCCCATGAGATGCTATTAAAAAAATTGAATAATATCGGCATAAAAGGCAACGCGATTAAATGGATCACCGACTACTTAAAAAACCGTCCTCAATTAGTAAAAATCAATGGTGTTAATAGTGATCAAGAGATTACAAGCTTTGGAATCCCCCAAGGTACAGTGCTTGGACCAATTCTATTTACTATATATGTAAACGATATTTTTTTTCAACCTTTACACGGTCAAATTACGTCATACGCCGATGATACAGTATTAATAATAAGTGATAAGACTTGGGAAAATGTAGAATTAAAGGCCACGGAAGACATCAACACGCTCAAGAATTTTTTCGACACTAATTTACTGTCACTTAATAATGAAAAGACATTTGTAATTCCATTTGCAATACATACAAATGATACTCCTAAAAATTTTAACATTGTCATACATAATAATACTAAAATTCACAGCCAAAACTATTGCAAATCAAACTGTACAGTACTAAAAACAACAAATAAAATTAAATATCTAGGAGTAATTATTGATAAAAATCTGAAATGGAAAGAACAAATAAGTCAAGTAGTAAACAAAATTAGAAAATTAATATATATATTTTTAAGAATTAGAAACTTTCTGTCGATAAAAAATCTATATTTAATTTACTATGCCTTAGTTCAATCCACTTTACAATACGCTATTATTAGTTGGGGATCCGCGTATAAATGTAACCTTCTTCCAATTGAAATTATACAAAGAACAATTATTAAAATTATATTAAAAAAATCCTTTGACTACCCAACAGAACGCCTGTTTGAAGAATTTCAAGTACCTACATTTAAAGACCTATATATTAAAAACTCATTAATCCAAATTATAAAAGAAAAAGATAAATATCAATTTTTAAATGAAAACAGAACGCGACTTAGACATGTTTTTCTATGCCCAAAACTAAATACGTCTTTTGCACAACATCATTATACTTACCAGGGAAGAACTTTTTTCAATCGTTTACCAGAAGAAATCAGAAGCATTAATGATAAAACCCGAATACTGCTCTCTGTCAAGAGACACTTTAAAAATATTCTGAAAAAAAAAAAAACTACTGTCACTTAATTAATCTCACAAATATCCTTAGTTTTCCATAGCTTCCTTTCTTTTTAAAAATTTAATAAATAATATATTATCCTTCACTACTTTCCAAAGAAATATTACAGCAAACATACATTTATGTACAATGAATTATTTAAGTACTAACTAACAACAACATTTATGTACACTCCCCTTCCATACACAAGCAAATGCTTTCAATGGAAGAGTAGTAAAAAACCAATGATGTAAAATGAATTATGTCCCATGTAAAACATATTATTAAAAATAAAAAATAATTATAAAAAAAAAAAAAAAAAAAAAATAACCTAATACCCAATCATATTTATGTGACTGGTAATTTGTTCGTCGACGCTCCAAGTAAAACAGAAAATTTTTTGGGGAAACATTAAAATGCACGTGTTATTTCTCAAAATCCAAAGACGCCCGAAGTACGGTCGACGTCTACAAAATTTAAAAACTAAAAGCGCATCTCCATTAAAAAAATCGATTATTTCGACGAGTAACTTTCTAGCAAGCGCGTTTTCCACCTTTTTGTACCAGTCATATTGTAACTAATTTACAAACGTATTTAGACAGGTGAAAAAATCTTATTAGCTCATTACTCCCTCTTTTAGGCGTACGCGTTTGTCATATAAATAATAATAATTGGATGACTTGTACAGCGCCGTTTTTGTGCAAAATCACCTCAAGGGCGCTGTACAAACTTATAATACATTTCTACAGAGATCTATGTTATAACTTAACTATTTATGGAGATAATATACAGTACTATACTTACCTGGTAGGTCACTTGAGATTAACACTTAATTAACATAATTGTTTATTAGCGAAATTTAGATACAGGATTTAGGACTTAATTGGAAAATTGAATATAACTGGACTTTTTCTTATGAATGGTATATTTAATTTAAGGGTACGACAGCTTAAAAAGGTAAGTTTTTAGTTTAGACCTGAATTCTGTTTGACTTGTTATGGATCTTAGTTCCGGAGGGAGTTTATTCCAAGCCTTCGGCCCAGATACATCGAAAGCGCGATCACCAAACTTAGTATTTGGCTTGCGCTTAGGTTCTATCAGTCTGCCTACTGATGTAGCTGATCTAAGAGTTGACTGCCTCAGACCAGTGTTTTCCGGGACGCATAGTTCAGAGATGTAGGGTGGGGCCATTTCATTGATGGATTTAAACACCATCCAGCACAGTTTGTACTGAATTCTTTCAGGGCACTTGAGCCAGTGAAGGTTACGAAGGTGTTCTGAAATGTGCGAATATTTTGAAACCCCGGTTATGAGCCATGCTGCTGCATTAAACACTGATTGAAGTTTGTCAATTTGATATTTTGGAAGGCTGGCATAAATGCCGTTGCAGTAATCGAGTAAGTTTGTAAATATGTTTCTTTTGTGTGAAAACCGCACTCAAGTGTACCTTCTCTGGCTAATTTGTTCGGGTTTTGGCGGTAGAGTCAATTTAGTCGCTTTCGGAACAGCTCACGTGTGCTCATAGAAATCGTTGTCTCCCTTACCGCCATAGTTAGAAATATGAGCTAAATGGTGTTCGAAAAAAAACACCGAGGTATAATAACCACGGAATAATTAAAATGTACACATCTATAAAATCAAAGGTTCCGACCACAATTTAGGAAATGTTTATGAAACTTTGTGAATTATTTTTATATGAAATGTGTTATATTATAGATTGTAGTATCTCTATGGGTGGCAGTAATGTTTATATAATACATTTGTCTAATAAAAGATATGTTTTCTTCATTATCAGTAAGTTTAGGTGAGTTAAACGAAAAACGTAAAGTGAACCATTTATGAAAAAAGAAAAAAAAAATTATGTTTGATTTTAAAAATTTTAATATTTCAAAAATTATACGTTTATTTCCAATAGATGTAGCCCGCCACGCGTTGAAGTGGCTTAGGCTGTCTGTGCAGATAAAGCAGAGCTCCCAAAGTGGTATATATGGACCCCCAGGGGTCGATATCGGCATGCTGGGGTCTATGTTAGCGAGAAAAAAATTTGGGGGTCCACGTAATTCAAATGGGGGTACATACGAGCGGACCCCCATTTACCTCAGTCAACATTTAGGAGTTCCGTAAATGACACAATAGACCTAAAACAAATATAATAAACTGAGAAATTACTAATTTGATATTTGTATTTTTACATTTCATAAAATTGTTAATTGAGGTATATAAATAGATTCTACGTTCCTTTTCTGGTCAGAATTAATATATTCAAGCAAAACATTGCACATTGGAAGCCGCAAATTTTCCTAGTTCCCCAACTTGTTTTTGAAAAACGTCAGGGTAATAATGACGTTCAACATTTAAATGCACTTCACACATACTTCAAAACTAAGTTTGAGGACATTTTGACTATGGAAATGCAACTTTGAAGAATCGGATATCATGTGGCAAGAATAACTGACCGAAATAAGCACTGACAAAGAACTTAAGGGGCAGTTCTGTAGGGCTAGCTACAGAAAGAAATTCCGGTTGCTTATACTGATTCATTTTCATATCCTGCTTCATTTTCATTTTTCATACCTCACAAGGGTGCACCTGTCTGCACAATGTAAAAACAGAGCAACTATACCGCCACCCGGTTGTTGGGCAGACAAGGGAAGGGAATATTTTTACTAAAAAAATAAATGATTATCACATGGGATGCTATGACTAATTATGTATGAATAGTTTTCGGAAAATTCAATATTCGTAAGGCAGGGGTCTACGGAAAAAAATATATTTGGCAAGTGGTCTACGGGGCAAAAAAGTTTGGGAAACTCTGCTGTAGATAAACAATAGCACGATTTGCTTTTACGTTCAACATATGGCGTTGTATTTCGAAAATATTTGTCCAAGAGATGGTGCTGTTTTAAAAAATGTTTTTAACTGTCACAGGTGACATCTATATGTATAATATAGATATGTTACCGGAAATGTAGGTATGATATCTAGGAATTGTATACAACTCCTAGGAAATGTATTCAATTCCGAAGCTATTTAGGAAATGTATAAAATAGTGTTTTAAAAATTATATAATACATACATATCCTGGGAAATGTATACATTTCCTAGGAATTGTATATAATTCCAATATCGAATAAGGAAATGTATAAAAAGAATGCTTTCTGTAATAAAACAACGTACGTTGTTTTATTTGTTATATTCTTATTAAGTTAAACTTTCAATTTTTAATTTGGTAAGTAATCAGTCTGTTATGTAAGTAATTATAAATGTCACAATATTAAAGTAAAAGTCTTTATATTCTTATACTAAGTTTAATGTAAACAAGGCAGTCCATATGGCTATTTATTTTTGCAGGGTAAGCTGGAATGTCACTTGGAAGTACACAATAGTTTATTTTTATAGCACAGACTTCTTGCTGTAATACAGTTCTTCTTGCAAAGGCACTTTTTAAATCCTTGGCCGGTTCCAGTGGATTGTAGGTTAGCAACTGACCTTGGTGCAATCTCCGTACTCGGTACATCCTCTGCGTCAAGAAGGACTCTTGGACACACATTAATCTGATGATTCCGTTCTTGGTACCAATTTGATAGAGCTCATCATCGGTTTTGGCCAAAACTACACCTATAATATTTCGGTTATCATCACGTCCTCTATCAACCTCTGGAACTGCAATTCGTACAGAAGTGCCAATAGGTACAGGGGCAGGTTTTTCTTAGCACTTTGACGAGTATCTAGTATTTTAATTTTTTTTAACACAATGGACATAGAACTTTAGATCCAAATCCTTCATCGGGTGATTCTTCAGCAACAGCGCAAATAGCGTGGATTGCACATCCGCATTCTCTACATGTATGAGCCCCTGTAGTTTCTTGTGAACAAACGCTGCATTGGAGGCTGCAAGCTGGAGGCTCCGTGTTCACCTTAGAGAGTTCACGTGCAGTGACTTTGGGATCCTCTTCCTTTTTGGTAAGGTCCTGTATGATTATCTCCAAATCTTCTTCAATTTCAACTTTTTGCAAAAACACACGCGTATTCGATTGCAACGTTGTGTCAAAATTTCAAAGCAATCGGTAAAGAACTTTCGGAGATTTAAGATTTTCAACAGTTTATTTCATAGTTGTTTTTTTTATATGCTACTAATTTTGGAATAATCTGTTTAGTTAAATAACGAAAAAACCCCACTATTATTGTATAGGTTCCCATTTTTATAATTATGTAATTACCCACTGTTACCAGCTCTGTACCGTTAGTCTTAAGTATCATATTCCAAGTAAACCTTGGTTCCACGGCAAGAAAAAATCCAAAAGATTTATATCCTGTATCTCGAGAATGAGAATTGGTCATTGCTCCATTGCATCCCATTTGTTTAAAATCCGGGTTCTAGATAGTCCACTCTGCCAGTGCGGCATGGACAATGAGACTCTTGATCATGTTTTCTTTAATTGTAAAAAACATTCATCTTTCAAAGGCATTCATCGTTTACTTATAAAAATCACTCAACAATTCTCGCATTTTCTCAGTTCTATACAAGTTCATAGACTTGAATGACTTCAATATTTGAGATTCCCTATTCCCGTATAGATTTCCCATAAAATTATAACCATCTCCCTTAACTTTAACGGCACATAGCACTCTTTTTAGGGTGAATTGCCTAATACAAAAAAAAAGTATATTATGTTTATTTATGTTAAGTTGTGTTTTGTTTATGTTGTATAAACATTTGTGCATTTATATACTCTCATTTCTGTAATTGTCTATAAGAAAAAATGTTAATTATGTACGGCCAAGATCACCCTCAATGGGTGAAAGCGAAAATAAATAAAAATATGGTAAATATTCGGAATCGCTGGCCACGGATAATACGAAATATTTTTTAATAACACCTTATGATTTACCTTAATTATTATAAAAGGAGTCTGACCTTTTATACTAATTAAGAAAAATCAGAAGTTTATATTTAAAAATATTTCGTATAATCCGTGGCCAGCGATTCAGAATAATTACCATTACTATAAAAGGAATCTGACTGCATTTGAAAAATTTTTAATTTTTAATTACGTAAAATGAAAATTCGCTTTCGTTTTATGGGATGACAGCCATTTCAAATAATTTCTGTCAATTGGTATTACTGATTCTACATAAGTGGCCGACTTCATGCGGATAAAAAAAAACAATAACGGGTAATTTTGTTTACATTAGCGACATGAAAAAATGTGAAAAATTAATAATATAATGTAAGCAAACCAAGTTGCACTGTTGACAGATATTAATTAGAATTACTCGAGAGTTGCTGGTTTTCATCGTCATTATCTTCATCGTAAGGGTTGTACGTCTCGCTGGCCATTTGAAAAAGGAGTGGATTCGATCCTTATTTTTGGGAAGGGATCTCTTCCAAAGAAAGTCACAAAGGTATCCTTGGTTCACAAAGGTTTGATTTAGCAAAAAAAGTACCTTTTCTAGCCGAAAAAGAAAAATTACACCTGATTTTATGTTTGTGACCGGCACTCACTATTTTAGTTTTGCGACATCTATAAAAGGTTTTCAAAACTACAAACCTTTCCGAATTTTTCACATTTTTTTCCCCCCGGATTACATTGTCACTCAACCATTCTAATAAAACCTCCTCGTTTCTAATAACTTCCAAAAAACTCAATATACCAAAAGAACAATTACACGACATAGGTAATAATATATTTTCGAACGTACCGCCGATAAGTTAATTACTTCGGACGATTCATTTGTTAACGAAAACACAACGAGCGGCTAGAGACAATTGCATTTAAAAAAAAATTATGTAATACAATATTCCGGCAAAATAGTACATACTTAAAAAGCATAAATTATATATTTAGGTATTATTATCATTATTATTTTATTTAACCTAACCCAAATTAACCTAACCTGACCTATCCTAACTTATAATAATCCAACCTAACCTAACCTATAATAACCTAACTTTTTTCATATTTCTTTATTTATAAAACAGACCTAAATACCTTTATTTTATTTTTCGAGCTCGTCAAAAAAGTACCTACCTAGTATTTGCATAGAGTAAATGGTAAAAATTCTAGCCACTCATATCAGGAATATCAACCAAAGAAAATAACAGAAATTATTCCGGTTGTCTCTCCATACAACGAAAGCAAATTTTCATTTAATTTAAAAATTAAAATGCTAAAATAAAAAGTAATTAAGGTAAATCAGAAGGTATTATTTTAAAATATTTCGTTTAATCCGTGGCCAGCGATACCGAATTATTACCAAAAAGATTTTGAACAAATAAACATTAACATTTTTACTTATGTACATAATAAAATTTGAAAGTGTGTTTCAAGATCTAAATGATGTTAGAAAGATAAAACACCACGCTTTATATTCAAATCTAGAAATTAACCACAAAACAATTAAAATGTGCACGAGTTATGAAAGTAAAGGTACCACCGATGCAGGTTTGAAAAAAAATTATGAGACTTATCATTTATTTTAGCTTAAAAAAACGTAAAGAGAGCCATTTTAATTTTTTTATTTTGTATTAAAAATTTCAGTATTTCAAAAAATATATGTTTATTTGTAATAATAAAATATGAGAGCCTATTACACCATCTTTCAAAAACAGTTTTTAGTTCAGAAATATCCCATTTATTTAGATTTTATTGAGAAGCGGAAACACATACAAATTCTCCGACTAGGAAATATAAAGGTCAATATTGCAGGGACATAAAGGGGTAGGGAGTTACTGAAACTATGACATCCCCATAATGGGGTATCTTGTGAGGATGAAGGGTGTGGGGAGAGGAACAAGTTAGACGAGATAGATAAAGGTTAGGAGTTTAGTTATTCAGCTTTAGTCGCAGTGCCCTGACTGAGCCAAACGGCTCCTGGCGCAAGTGTCGCTGTCAAGGTACACCTTGACAAAGCCAGTAGACGCCTACTGTGAGTACAGGGTTTTCATACTGTATTCTTTCAGGGCACTTGAGCCAGTGAAGGTTACGAAGGTGTTCTGAAATGTGCGAATATTTTGAAACCCCGGTTATGAGCCTTACTGCTGCAAACACTGATTGAAGTTTGTCAATTTGATATTTTGGAAGGCTGGCATAAATGCCGTTGCAGTAATCGAGACGTGAGACTACGTAAGAGTTGATAAGTAGTTTTGTTGCTTCTGTAGGAAGGTTTCTTCGGACAGACTTGAGTTGTCTTAGGTGCTTACAGTCCTATTTATTTGACTTTTAAACGAAAAGTCTGAATCTAAATTGACACCGAGAAGTTTGACTGTTGTTTTTGGGATGATTTCGCTGCCGGAGATAGTAATAGGTGAATCGTCTATGAAATGTTGACGTTTGTTTGTGGCTACCCAGAGAAACTCAGTCTTAGATGGATTGAGCTTCAGCTTGTTTGAAGACATCCAACGAGTTGTTGCTTCTAGACATTCAGTTATACGGATCTTGAGACTATTGATTTCATTTGGAGCGCAGTAAAAATAAACTTGCTGATCGTCAGCGTAGCAGTGAGACAAGAGATCAAATGACTCGATTATTTTGGCGACATCATTTGTAAAAAGGATGAAGAGAAGTGGACCCAAAACGGATCCCTGGGGTACCCCTGAAGAAAGTGTTGCAAAGTTGGACAATTTATTTCCAACCCTCACGGCTTGTAAGCGATTGGATAAATAGGATACCAGCCAATTTTTTATGTCGGAATTCAAACCAAATGTTTCCTCTAATCTCCTAATGAGGAATTCATGATCAATCGTGTCAAACGCTGCACTCAGGTCTAGGAGTGAGATAAGTGATAACTTACCTGACTCTACGGCAAGAGTTTTGTCTGATAGCATACGAAGTAGTCCGGTTTCAGTTGAGTGGAACTTTCTGTACGCAGATTGACGTTTTGCGAATAATTTATTTGAATTCAAGTGACTGGTTATTTGTGCGGCATCAATTTTCTCCAGGATTCTTTAAATAAATGATAAGTTTGAAACGGGTCGATAATTACCTAAGTTATAGGCGTCTAGTTGTAATTTTTTCAGTATTGGTGTAACTACAGCTGACTTGAGTGGTTCAGGAAAGTGACTTATTATAACTGGTGACTTTAATATAAATTTCAAAAATTTGAATGATACATATACTAAAAGACTTAAAAAAATTATCCTAGCATCGGGAATGAAACAACATGTTAAAAGTGAGACACGAATAACGGATAAATCCAGGACGTTAATTGACCTTGTCATATCCAACAGATTAGAGTTGAATGTAAAAGTTCTAGATGAGCCAAAAATAACCGACCATAACCTTATCCACATTACAGATAACACAAAAAGAACTAATACGAAAACCAGCAAAGTAATAAAATACAGAAATTATAAAAAATATAACAGTGAAAGGTTAATTGAACTTCTGGGTGATATGAATGAACTTCATCAAATGGAATTTAATGAAAAGTCTAAATCATTAATAAATAACCTTCAAGAAGTAATAGACCAGTTAATACCAATCCAAACTACTAAAATAAGAGGAACAAATAAATGGTATAACATAGAACTACAATCAATACAATATGAAAGAGATAGACTGTACAAAATTGCAAAAATCTCAAGAAACTCACAAGACTGGAAAGCATTCAAAAATGCAAGAAATAAATACTCAAAACAACTGAAAGTTTGTAAGAACGATTAATTAAAAAATAAAATTATCTGTGAAAAACGAGACACTAAAAAAATGTGGAAAACCATAAAAGGATTAATGCAAACTGAAGATAAAGGGATGAAACATGACATTGAATTTCCACATCAGATACAGGGTAGCATACAAAACTGCTTCAACAAATATTTTGTAAACAGCATAACGGAATTACATCAGAGTATACCAATACTGAAGGAAGACAACCGCGTGAGAAATGTTCCCCTAAACCGAGAAAAACTTGTGTTTAAAGAGATTGATGAAACATATCTTTTACAGATTCTAAACAGCACCAAATCAAAAGAGAGTCCAGATGGAATAAGTTTTACAGTTTTAAGGGATGCAATGCCAGCGATAGGACCTCATCTACTGAACATAATAAATGAATCGTTAAGAAGTGGAAAATTTCCAAACACATGGAAAACATCTATTGTGATCCCGATTCCGAAAGTTGTTAATACCAGAAAATGTGAAGAATTTATACCTATAAATATGTTACCAAAATACGAACAGGTACTAGAAATTGTAATAAAGAAACAACTCGTTGAGTATTTGGAAAAACATAATATATTATGTGACGAACAATCAGGATTCCGTAATAATAACTCTTGTGAAGCTGCAATAAACATTGTGATTGATACATGGAAGAAAGAAACAGATAATAAAAAAATCACCATTGCAGCATTCTTAGATTTTAAAAGAGCATTTGAAACGATAGAAAGGAAAAAAACTTTTGGAAAAATTAGAAGATATAGGTCTTTCTGAAGTAGCTCTAAATCTTTTCAAAGAATATCTCCATGAAAGAAAACAGGTAACAAAAGTGGAAATCTCAGAATCAGAACCGATAGAAAACAACCTCGGTGTTCCACAAGGGTCGGTATTAGGTCCAATTCTATTCATTATTTACATTAATGATATAATTAAAACCATAAAACATTGCAAAATTAGATTATTTGCAGACGATACATTAATCTATATTTCATGTGAAGAGTACATAGATGCAATCAATAAATTAAATGAAGACCTACAAAATATAGCGAAATGGCTGAAATTAAACAAATTAAAACTGAATGTCAACAAAACAAAATATATGGAAATAGGCAACAAAACGCATAACACAGAGTTAAAATTGACAATTAATGACGAAAAAATTGAAAAGTAAATGAAATTAAGTACCTGGGTGTGATACTAGATTCAAAACTAACTTTCGCAGCAAATTTTGAATATGTGCTAAAGAAGGTATCTAAAAAAGTCAATTTTCTTAGAAGATTAAGAAATAAACTAAATGGAAACACTACAGAGCTGATTTATAAAACTATAGTTGCTCCACATTTAGATTATTGCTCTACTATGTTGTATTTGGCCAATGAAGGAAACTTGAACAAGCTAGATGTTATACAGAATAGAGCTATGAGATGTATACTAGGAAAAGGAAAATACGCAAGCATAGATCAAATGAGAGAACAGCTAAATTGGATTTCTATAAAAAAGAGACTATTATTTAATGTGTTAATTTTTGTACATAAAATCATGAACAACCAAATGCCAAAATATTTTAAGGATGAAATTGTTTTTAATAGAGATGTTCATAATTACGAAACCAGAAATGTAAATAGGATTAGATTGCCACATATGAAAAAAACAAAATCACAGAACTGCCTAATGTACAAAGGACTAAAAATGTATGATGAAATGCCTGAAAGTCTGAAGAATGAAGGAAGAATGAATGTATTTAAAAATAAATGTTATATTCATTGTAAAAATATGTAAAATTACAAAATGAAATATGATCTTGTTTATATTCAAATGTATAAACTAGCTCAATAAATAATAAAAAAATTAAATTAAAAACGTGAACTAGGAATGGAGCTAAAACAATAGGATCAAGACTGCGCTGCTTATTAGGCGAGCTTGAAATAATTTTTATTACTTCTTCCAGCGTTGTGGGTTTGAAGGAAGACAAAATTCCTTTAGAATTTAAAGTTAATATTGGCGGAGGGGCGTGAGATGCGGAAGCACGAATGGATTCAATTTTTTCCCGAAAAAAATTTGAGAAGGCTTCCGGGGTAATATCTATTTTCGTTGGAACAATCTCTTCAAAAATAACTTATATTGACCGGTCGGTGGCTGAGTTGACATAGCGTTTGGATTCCACCCAGGCGTAGTGTGTTCAATTCCTCGGCTGGCTAAGTCCTCCATCACAACACAAGCAACATTTTCCGCTTACTGTGGTGGTAGTAGGAGATTTTCAAATATTGTCAGGTTATTCGTAACCCGGGAATGTTTGACTTTCTTTTTTAAAAAAAATATATATATATTTTTTTTTTGTAACTTAAAAACTTAAAGTGTTAAAAATAAATGTTATAAATCGATAGAAATTCGGAATGCGGGGCTTAGAAAAGTTTTTTTTAAAACTTTGTATTTACTAGGGAGTTACTGGGAGGTATAAGCTCTTTATAGACATTTTCTACAAACATATTACTTTTTATTTGTGGTGGTGAGAATTTCCGAACATACGATTTCCCTACAATATTTCGCACCCTGGGGGGAGGTAGAGAATACCCGAAGATACAATTTCCCTACAATATTTCGCACCCTGGGGAGGAGGTAGAGAATTTCCGAAGATACGATTCCCCTACAATATTTCGCACCCTGGTGGGGAGGTAGAGAATTTCCGAAGGATAAATTCAAAAAATTCTGTTGATTTTCACAAATTCGAAAATATAAGCAATAAATTAAAGATTCATTGGCATATTGAACAATATGACTATCGTGAGTAATCTGGGGAATTTTTCATATTTCTGGGGATTTTTAATGCCCTAGCTTAGAGTTTCAAATTTTGACTTGGCAACGCTGGCGCGCATAGACGCTAGAGGTGGGTCCTATGAGTACTTTTCGTTACTGGGTACAATAAGTACAGGTACAAAGAAATACCTGGTAAAAATACCGGTGACAAAATACTCAAAAACCATGGGGGGGGGGTTGTTAGAGAATTTCTGTAAAACATATAATTCCCCACAAAATATTTCAAATCCGTGGGCGGGGGTTTGTTACAAAAACTTCTGTGAAAAAAAATTCCCCACAAACATGAAACATGTTCATATGTGATTCCCCACAATAATTTTTCGAATTTTATGAGGGGGGGTGGCTACGGAATTCCCCGTCAAAAAATTCCCCACATTTTTCCGATCAAAAATAAAAAGTACCCATCAGGAATACACATCAAAAATACCTGGTAAAAGTACCTATTAAAAATATTTAGTCCCAGTATGAGTATTTTGCAACCAGGTATTTCGGAGATTTGTCACGAGTAGTATCGCAATGAAAATACCCGGTACTTTTACTGGGTACGATAAATACGCCTCACCTCTAATAGCCGCGTGTTGCTTGATGCATATAATCAAAAGTAATGTAATCTACATTTCCGTCCATTATTTGGACACCTGTCCATTTATTATATATTCATTTAATTTAATACATAATTATTTGTGGATAAAATTAAATCTTGTTCTTATCAAATAATTTATGATAATCAACTCTAAATAGTGTAAAATAAAGTAGCTATCCCCGTCTGTCTGTGCGCTTAGTTCTTCTAAACTACTAAACGGATGTTCACATGGTTTTCACTATCTTTTAGAGAATTTCTTCCGGAAGGTTTATATATATATAATACATGAATATTATATTTATAGAAAGCAGATTAAATCAATGTTTTCTAACCAAGTAGTAAAAAATATATTTTCGGGCGTTTGCTATTGCTAATGCCGAAAAAACCTGAGATGCATCAAAATAATGTACTACGGAATTGCACATATTAAAAAGGCAATTGTGTATGTCTATCTCCTAAGGATAAGCCCCAGCAATGCCGGGTACACGTCAGCTAGTAAATATTTTATTATAGTAATACAATTTAAGTAAGTTATTAGATTTAACAAAAAATTAGATGGGAAATAATTATGTTCTCATCTGTATTAAATTAATATTGAAAAGGCATACAACCTTACTGCAGATTCATCACTCTCTCCTTCGCGAAGACAGCTCTGCACTCAGAGTGCCAGAAAAAGGGTCCCCAAGGCGTATTCGGTGATTAGGTCAGGCCGGAGTGGCTGTCAAAAGTGATCGGAGCAGGACCGGTTGGTTTTCATCAGTCATCAGAGCAGCGCAGGGTGGTTTTCATCAATCATCAGAGTAGCGCAGGGTGGTTTTCATCAGTCATCAGAGCAGCGCAGAGTGGTTTTCATCAGTCATCAGAGCAGCGCAGGGTGGTTTTCATCAATCATCAGAGTAGCGCAGGGTGGTTTTCATCAGTCATCAGAGCAGCGCAGAGTGGTTTTCATCAGTCATCAGAGCAGCGCAGGGTGGTTTTCATCAGTCATCAGAGAAGCGCAGGGTGGTTTACATCAGTCGGGCAGCACCAGGTGATTGTCATCAGTAATCAGAGCAGCACAGGGTGGTTTACATTAGTCATCAGAGCAGCACCAAATGATTGTCATCAGTCATCAAAGCAGGGCAAAGAGGTTTGTCATCTGACATCAGGTGTAGCTTTGTATTTTAACCTATTATAAACTTTATTGTTTGCGCAGTTGAACCATTCGACTTTCGTAATTTGCAAAAATTGAAATATTTGGGGCCCCTAAAGGGGCCGGAAGGGATGGGACGGGAAGGGAAAGGGATGATGGAGTGGGAATAGTGATCAGCGAGGGTATCCCCCACGCCATAGGAACATTTCTCGAGGATTTCTGGATTTATAAGTAGTCTAAAAACATCAGTACGATCTAATTTTGTCGGACTTGTTGGAGTTTTGTCTTCCAATATCACAATTTACTTTTTTTAACATCACTTGGGTCAGCGAAGAAACTGTTTGTTTGGAGTAGGCAGAGAAATGGTTGATTCCAGCCAGTGGGAGGCGGGAGAATGGGTGATATGCCAAAGTGGACAGGTACTTTAGTCTTGCGCAGATGGAAGGATCTAGCTTGAGGACACTGAGTGTACGAGGAAGGAAATGAAGCAGCGTGGGAAACACTGCTGGGGAAGAGTTTAGCGTGGAGCGCAGGCGATGTGTGCTCCTTTTGGTGTCTTCTTTCTTGATTCCAGGCTGAAGGATTCTTCCGAGGTGAATATGAATTATGATAATTCGATTTGCTTAATAGTATGTGCCTTAAAATTAACATACAATGTCTCTTGATCAGTTAAAAAGAATGAATATCCTATTTTTGTACATCACAGTTATAGATTCAGATCTTCCCAAGTTTCGCAACAAGTACAATGTAGTATTATTACAAAAGTGAAATACTTTGAAAAGGAAACCATGGAAAATGGCCTCTTGAATTTAAATGATTAATTGACGGAAAATCAGAACTGAGATCATATAATATTACACATACAATATGAAAATAATGATTATCTTTAAACAGTCGTATAAAGTTTATCGATATAATTTTATCGAACCGAAAACAAAATTAAGCCAAACATTTGAAATAATAAACAAAAAATCTTCGTAATAACCAAAATTACATCTATCAGGGTGGGCGGCCTTCTGCCCTTTCGTACATTTACAGAAATTACTATTCCACACATTCCTCCACATTCACTCGATTGATATCTATGATACGCTTTGTTTACAACCAATTTTAACACAAACATTTTAAATATGATCTTTTTCATTTGTTCCCACGCCCCGGCCTAGTGTGGCCACCGGAAGGGGAGCCGCAACTGGACCGGGGCATCTCGCAGCAGATTTACAATTTCATTATTTCACATTATAGATTTACATTGGAATTGAAAGTGTAAAATAAAAACACAGATGTCAATCACAGGTTACATACACGCTAACCTAACACAACACACTGACAAGTATTGTAATTGCAACAGGCTGCTGGCGGCCGGTGAGGCAGGGGGCCCCGTGGAGGACAGGGCCCTCCTGACTTGTACGGCTCACCCACAACTTAATATATTGGTCTCTTCCCAGGACATGCATAGTTACATTTATATTATATTCTCTTGTCCCCCATCTCCAAAATGGCCGGGGACAAGTTTTAAAATTGTCAAATTTAAATGAGTAATACATTTTTGTACTGTTCGTATTCCAAACATGCCTTTTCTTACTTCTTCAAATATCACATGCGCAACTAGCACTTCCACCAAATGTAACATAAGGGAAAATATTGTCATTACAATTGTTGGTATATATATTTAAGTCCACAAGAGCTGCGGATTTCTGAAAAACACAATTGCGATGAAAATATTAGCTCTTAGTAAAATAATAAAAAAAAGTTTATTTCATATTTAATATACCTATGAGCAGATGGAAAGATGTTAAGTTAGGAAGGGAGTCCTCCCATTGTGGGAGGAGCTCCCCCTATTGCCAAATCCAGTCTACTAACTTCTGCCGCACACATCAGCCTCTACGAGACATTTGACAAAATTGTACTCAACGGAATTAGCTGGGTGACACGTTGAGGTTCGCTCTAGTCACTTGACATTTCCCCGCCACTGCAGATACTTCCACGACGCCTCAGCAATGGAATGATACAGAGCGTCTCATTCAACCTTCACAAGTATGCGGGACCTTCGCTACCGTGCGACACAAAGCCATATACAATATGCTGTGTGCCGCCACCGAGCGTTACAATTTGTACTTTATACTGGACAGGTTGTCCCGCTTATACGCACTCACACTTCCTGTCAACCATACTTCAAATAAACATATTGTCGCTGTCACATTCTCTATACATCAGCTATCCGTGAGGCGTACCAATCTCCTTGGAGAGGGTTGGATGGGAGCACCGACCTCATCACGGCGCGATGGCTGCGATGCGCCCATCCAACACTTGACATTCACATTGGGAAACCACCGCGCACGGGCGCATGTATTGATTTATATAAAACTAACATGTCGCTCCGCCAGCAGTGTTACATAGTGACTATGACTAACAACTTACGCAGTACTAAAAGAAATGCATTAGGCCGGAGCACTTACCCGTCCGCTTCGCCGCCAGCCTTTTATAAATGATAACATATTTTTTTGCCTCCGTCTCACCGGCAGTGCGAGGGAGATTTTTATAATTTTATTTAGATACAGAAGAAGAATAAAGTGAATGGAATACATATAGTGGACGCGTCTCGTCCATGGGGGGAGAAAGGGAGGTAAAGAATAGCTGACGGAGAAGCGGCCGGGGGGGGGGGGCGGCCGGATGTTTGTACGTAGGAGGAACGTTCCCCGGGTGTCTTCACATCGCTAACAGAAAGCCAATTCTCTCACAGATCAACCGTTATTATAATCATTTACAACTTCACCTATTTCCGCCCAATAATAAAAATGGCGTCTATAAAAAAAATAACAAAAACTATATTTTCCGGTATAACTTGCAGAATTAGCTTTCTTTCGGGCAAATTGCGAATGACGCACCATCGAACAATTTTATCAAATATCACAGTTGTAACTTCATTTTCATAGATTTCATAGGCAAACTAATTCTAATAATTACATTCAATCGATTTTATCTCCATTGCTCTCAATTCTGAGAGGGGTTCCTCTATACAGTTTACCCCGGTACACTCCGAGGGTCACTTTTATAACAAACAATACAGCCAATATTAACCAACAATCTTAAAGAACTATGCTTCTTTCATTTTATGTTTTTATGTTTTCTTGTTAATATTCTAAGCTCTACTGTTTGAAATCATAATATTATATTATATGTATGTAGATATATGGATTTAAAGCCAAAATATTGTTATAAAAATGACATTAGCAGATTCAACTATTTGCTTTAGATATTTCTTCATACTGTTATTAGATTTGATAAAAAATATCTCATAACTATATTAAAATTAAAATTTAATATACGGATAAAGTTAACGATTTGATTTAAAACATAAGTGAAAATGACACAAGTTTTCCTCTTTTCCCCTAAAAACATGGAAGAGGAGAAATTGCCATCAGAATGGTATGTACATGCACAACACGTACAGAACAGAGTCGAGAAAATAAAAAGTAAACCTAGGATGTAAAAAGATAAAGCTAGTCAGCGACCTCGTTAGAGGACCAACCACGGTGGTGTACAAGTCACAAGATAAAATAATAAAAGCTGGCAGCTCTGTCTTTCCACAACGGAGACCCCATCTCAGAAGATTTCTTCAAACCAAAACGAACAATCACACTGACAGTTAATCTAAAAGTTTGAAACATTTTATATACAATTTAAAAACTATTTAAAGCGAGCGGCGGCAGGCAGGGCCGAACCCTACATAATATAAATGTGTATATTTGTAATGTAGTGTGGTTCCGCCGTGCCCCCCGCCCCGGCTGATATACAACAGTATGTATTGAGGATCCTTATGCCTGCACTTGCACGTTGAGCAGCATCTTCAGGCCGCGGGCGAAGTCTGGCTCCGCCCTGGTCCAGTGTGTGGGCGGACGAGGCAGAGCCGCGGGAGCTGGGGACTCGCCCCACTTGCTGCCCGCGTAGGCTCCGGGGCCCGGGCTGCCCAGGCGAAGCACTGCTGAGCTGGCTCGCTCCAGCCTCTCCTCCCGCTTGCCGGGGCGCTGAAACCTTCCCACCTTGCGTGCCCCCGTGCTCAGTCTCTCGGTGCTCTTCGCAATAATCCTCCCGTGCGAGTTAGTCATCCTGGCTTCTTAGATTAGGCTCTGCTCCTCAAGACCACACTGTCACTTCTACCCTCCGCTTTGACAATAACACGCACCGTACTGTTAATCTTTAATCTGTTCGTAAGAGTATCACAGAGCGGAACACTACAGACTCAGTCCTTTTAAAGCTTTAATTTCATTTAATACTTTATACTCTGCTTTTTTTCGACAGCTGTCGGGCTCTAGCATAATTTTCGGATCTCGGCCGTTTCGACAAAATGGTCGCCGAAATAGGCAGACAAAGAACTTTCCAATACACCAACCAACAGACGTTCAAAAGGCTTACCGACAGCTGTCCATCAACGATTTTATAAAATTGAGAAAATCAAAATTATTTTACATAACCCAACGTCTGAATTCTCCACTTTCAAAATTATTTCACTATCTTCAGACGGTACACCACAAAGATCGTCCACGTCTCACTCTCAACTTCACCACTTTTCAAATTCAAAGTTTTCCGAGAGATTTCGCGTATTTATGCATTTCATGATATAGGGATGTATTCTCATGTAAGCTCTGACTACAACTGAATTTTCCTTCAGCTATTTTCATTTAGGTTGCCATCTTTCTTTTGACGACCAATCATAAGTAAGGCTCATCTGTGTTTTGTGACTTTCTATTGGCTCTTGCGCGATGAAAAAGAAATATGAACAAAGTACTCCGGAGGACTTATGAATTCGACATTTTGCGTGTCCAGTGTTGCCATCGTAATAATATTAAAAACTTTTACTTCACCGAATAAACTAATGGTATATACGTATTTTCCACCAATGATAAATTTTCAGAAAAAACCTGTTTAATATATAAAATACCCTATAATATTAATAATACCTCCAACTTCCATGAATCTAGGTTCATGTCAACTTCTGACATTTACCATAATTTTATTCTGTGAAAATAAATTTGTTTACTTTCAATGTATATTAATGCGAAAATACAGTAGAATAAAGAAGGGCAAACACTCAAACAGCGCAGGCGTGTTTTGAGATCCAAAAGTCTAACCATGTTTGATTTTCTTAATTTTTTTTTTTTTCTATTACCCCATCCACATAGAGAGATTTTAATTGATCAAGTCGAAGTTGAATGACACTTGAAAGCTAATCGTCGACACGTGTGAACAGCCTTTCAACAGAGTTGATCAAGTTTTTAGTTGAACGACGAAAGTTGAAAGCCCGTCTAATTTTGTTGTTCAAGTATGAGTCATCGTTCGATTTTCAAGCGACTTGAAACGTGTGAGCATATGTTTCAAGTCGCTTGCGATTTTTATTTCCCTGTGGTCGAAAATAGACGTCAGACGTCCCTACTGAATGAGTTAATTATGCGTACCTAGTACCTACAATGGCATCTACTTCAATGAAAAAATGTATTAAGTGGTAGGATGACATGATGTTTAGATTTATGGATCTATACCAAAGCCATCCCTGTATTTGGGATCAGAAGCAAGAAGTTTACAAAAATAAGAATGCCCGTGACACTCCAAAATAATATTATTTTTGAAATGTTACTATAACATAGTAGTTATTAATATTAAATAACACGTCTCTGAATGTTTCAAAAATAATATTTTTTTACCTTCATAACAAGTTTTAGGGCATCAACTATTGCAACGAACACTTATTTTATAAACAATGAAAACGTATTTTTTGGAACTCTGTGATTGTAAGTCAGACTTGAAGAAGAATCCCCCGTTGCCATGTATCTTAGCGTAATTTGTAACTTAGTTTTTGCTGGGAAGCAAAGGCCGCGCGCATAACTATGTCTTTTTTGGATTTTTTTTAAATTTTAGACAACAGTACTTCTTCAGAAATTCGCAAATGATTGCGATAGCTTTCAATATCTTCTAACGCCATCTCTCATTATAGTGATAGAAGCACCCAATTCTTTTCTCCTTATAATCCATTATCTGGCCCACATACGACGTTTTTGCGCTTTTTCATATTCTAAAGTTCGTTCCGTAAAAGGTCCGAAATCGTAGGGACGCACGCAGCAATAATTTCACTTGACGCCATCTTGATTAAAAAAATCGGTTCGAGTTAAATTGAAACGTCTGAAACATCTTGCAGTGTTGCCAACGAAGGCGATTTATCGCCATTTAGGCTACTCAGAACGAGGATCGGTGACGAAAAATTCTAAAAGGCGACTGGTCGCCGATTAGGCTACCTCAGAGACAAGTTATTTAAATCAGCCAAATTACAAATAATAAATAATTGAAATGAATTTTTTTAATTTCAACGGAAAAATGTGAGGAATTTTTGAAATGGAATTCCGCAGCCACCCCCCCCCCCATGGATTTCAAAATTGTTTTGGGGAATCACATAATGTTTTTGGCTGTGCGGAATTTCAGCGAAGTTCTGTAACAACCCCCCCCCATGGATTTGAAATATTTTGTGGGGAGTACTCATTTTGAATCATTTTTGTGGGGAATTATGTTTTCAGAAATTCTCTAACAACCCCCTCCCCCCATGGATTTCGAATAATAAAAGGGGGTCTCAAGCTCACGTACAATATTTGTGGGGAATATGTGGGCAGAATTTATGCGAGTTCATTAGAATTACTGCAACTGAAATTCGGCTACTAAATGTTTGAAAAACGGCGACATTAGGCCAAGATCCGTTGGCAACACTGACATCTTGTTCAATTTTTGTCATTCAATAAATGTTCAATAAAGAACGGGGGTGATTGGTTTATTTATGGAACGGAGCATATGGGTGGGCCCAGGTGGGCCCATGGTGGGTTATGATGGTGGGCCTGGGTGGGCCCCGGGCACAATCGATGATTCACTCGATCTTTTTTACTATGGAAATGAAAAAATTCCCACTTCTAGACCACGGTAGTATTTCTCGATTGCCAAGTACTTACTTCTGGAATTATAGAAAATAATACACTGTTGTGAGGGATAAAGTAAAGTAGGGAGAATATAACTACCTAACTATCAAACGTTCGCAGGGGTAGGCAGAGAGTACGGACCTCGAAACAACTCGGTCTTGGTACACACTCCATACCTCATTCACATTCATAGATCGTACTGTACAATCATAAATTGTACAATGTACATACTCCATACTCTTGTTATTCTGACTTTGACCAATTCAAACATTCAACATTATTGATTTTGTTTAGTCAAAAACATTTTTTTTCTAAAATTCGGTGTATGAAATAAGAAAAATCGAATTTTCGAAATAAAAAAATATTTTCGGCTACAACAACATCAAAAATGCCATTTTTATAATATTAGCACTGTATTACACCCAACCTTCGGTTCACTTAGTCGCATCACGTTTTCATAGGGCTCCCCTGACTTTTTCTACCATTCATATTCGTGTCATATATTCTCCTTACACCAGTGGCGGTCTGTGACTTTTCAGTGAGCTAGAGTGGTAAGCTTGAAAAATACAAAATTTTTTATGTTGTTGTGACTGAAAATATAAATATATTTTTTTAAATTTCAATTTTGACTGTAGATTTTTTTTTGTTCGGGGTTGCTCAGCAACTTCATTTGCTATTCATGCCCAACCCATCTTAAGCATCCCTTTCTTAATCTTTTTAGTAGGGTTATTATGTAAAATATTTTCTACACCGAGAAAATACAAGGCCTCTAAGTCGTTCTATTTGTATAAAGAACAGTAAATTTAAATGATTCACCACTTTATGGCAAATAAGAATCTAGAAAATTTAAAAAAATCTTAATCTTCCTCATTACGCTTTCATAAAACTTGTATTCTTTTCCGAATCTCCACACGTCTGTTTACCATGCATACGCCTCGTGGATTTCATTTATACAGCATTCAGTCTAATTTCGTCCTTCCTCTGCCAATTCCATGCCTCACTGCCATACATTGGCATAGGTACCAGCACTCCATTGTGAACTGCTAGTTTTGCTTATTTGGTTAATTTTTGGTTGACGCCAACCGCATTTAGTTCTCTATTAATGTAGTTTCCTGCATTTACCCTTCTTTCAACATCTCTATCAGCCTTTCCATCTCTCATAAATATAATTACCAAATTTTACACCAGAAATTACTTTTGTTTACATAAATGAAGAGTCATTTTTATTTTATACTAGATGAAGCCAAGTGTGCAAAATTTCATTAATCTCAGAATAAAACTAGATTTGTGTACAACGCCGCAAATAGACACTCTCCTTTATATATTAGATTATAGATCTATTATTGCTAGCTAATCTAATTTAATCATAACTGGCTGACGTGTACCCGGCGTTTCTAGGGTTGTGAATGATTTGGAGTAAAGTTTTGAGGTTTTGAATTCTATGATAAACATAGAATTTTCTCTACTTTCTATAAATATAATGTGCACATATTATATACAGTCGAACTTGGTTATAACCAGAGATGTGCTTTATTTCAAATAAATCCATTTCAAATGGAAATGCAAAATGCAAAATGGGTATTTTCCATTTTGTATTTTAAATGCTTATCTAAAAACCATTTTGCATTTTGCATTTTAAATGCTTTTCTCAATGCATTTTCCATTTTAAATGTTTTTTTGCAACATTCTTCCTACTATCTCCACTCATCTTTTTTTCATAAGCCCCAAATAGTCGACGGCCGGCATAGTCCAGTGGTAACGCATTGGACTGCCATTCCGAAGGTCGCGGGTTCGAACCCGGCGTGCGCAAATAAATTTTATTTGATTAATTTGTGTTATTTCACAATTAATTAATTAAAATAATATATAGTATATTTGCGGCACGTTCCAGAGTAGAAGATACTACCAGTATCGCCCTGGTGTAAGACCACCATTCAGAATTGAAACGTTGCTCCAAATGGCTTTAGCCGTGTTTAGTGACTAGATCTGAATAGCCAGGTACTTCCCCACCTTCCTCTTTCCCTTCCCCACTTACCTTCAGCCTCACAACATCCCCCAATTGGGGATGCCATAGTCTCACTGGCTCCAGACGGGAGCAGTTGGGACTCTTGTGAGGTATTCACTATAAAAAAAAAATTTAAAAAAATTATCAGTCGATCCTCAACCTCGCTATGAGAGATAATTTCCATTTGTCAAGTTGCTCCCTGGTAGGAGCCCTGGCAATTGAGTGATACCATTACAAAAAATACTGATTCAAATACTGAACATGGGGCCATTACGCTGTAATATTAAATGTTAGATAGCAGTTTCTATGTTTTTACGTTGGCAACATTAGTCCCGCGCAAATTTTTTGTGGTTTTATAATCTGCAGTCGTGGTGTTTTTGGATTTACCATCATGTAATATGTTTGTTCTACATTGATATCCATTATTAAATGAAAAAATTGTTTAGAAATTCTATAATTATTTTAATTGTTTGACCTGGGAAACCATTTTGCATTTTCAATGCATTTTGAAAATAGGTATTTTGCATTTGAAATGCTTTTCTAAAAACCATTTTGCATTTTCAAATGGAAAAGTTTTGACCCATTTCCATTTTGCATTTCAAATGGTTTTGGGTACCCATTTTGCACATCTCTGGTTATAACGAGTTCACATCTATAATGAGTAATTACAAAAGTTAGTAGCTTAGGTAGTGTGGCGAACCCATCGCTCAAGGAGTGGAAACACGACCTGCAATAGCCATCCCAAGGTAAGGTGTGAGCTACCATGCTCAGGCTGAATGACCTGGGGAACAGTGCCTCCGAGAAACAGAGTTGCATTTCGGAGTATTTAGACCTTACCCCTGCACTCGGAGCTCTGCTTCTATTCTTCTACCTTCTATTTTACCAGATACTCGTGGGACCAAGGGGAAGTAGACTCCTCTGTCGTGGGGCCTTCAGAGAACCAAGGAGGAGTGGAGAGGAGAGACGAGACCCTCTTCCCTCGTGGGGCCTTCAGGGAACCAAGGGTGAGTGGACTCTTCCATCATGGGTCCTTTAGGCCACTTTAGGGAACCAAGGAGGAGTGGACTCCTCCGTCGTGGGGCATACAGGGAACCTATGAGGAGTGGAGAGGAGAGACGAAACACTCTTCCATCGTGGGGCCATTAGGGAAAATAGGAGGGGTGGAGGAGAGACGAAGGCCTCTTCCCTCGTGGGACCTTCAGGGAACCAACGAGGGGTGGAGAGGAGCGACGAGACCCTCTTCCTTTGTGGGGCCTTCAGGGAACCGAGGGGGAGTGGACTTTTCTGCCATGCGGCCTTCAGGGAACCAAGGAGGTGTGGAGAGGAAAGACGAAACCCTCTTCCATCGTGGGGCCTTTAGGGAACCAAGGAGGAGTGGAGAGGAGAGACAAAGTTTTCTTCCATCGTGGGGCCTTTAGGGAACCAAGGAGGTGTGGAAAGGAGAGACGAAGGCCTCTTCCCTGGTGGGGCTTTCAAGGAACCAAGGAGGAGTGGAGAGAAGAGATGAGACCTGGGAAGACACATTGTGGAACCAGAAGACATAGCCACACATCCAATGACAACCCTGGTGAACTTTATAAAAGGGACCGGCTGACTGTTGAAGGAATTAGGTAAAACGGGAGATAGCACGGTAGATATAGCAGATAGGAGATGGGCCCATGGCCTAAGTGCTCACGGGTACTACATGTAAATCGTCTCCGCTCTATAAATAAATAAATAATTATACAGTCGAACTTGGTTATAACGATCGTGGCAATAGGGAGTTCACGGCTTATCTTCGTATAATTGTTGACCGTTATAACGAGGTCGATTCCCTGACATACCGAGCTAATAATTTTGTCAGCACAATTTCTGAATAGGTATCTGAATGGGACGCTGGGTCTGAAAAGTAGTTGGAAATTATTCCAGAATTATTCTCGAAGTAAGTAGTAACAAACAAAGGGGAGGGAATTTCCCATCCCGTTAGGGACGGATTCATATTTTTTATGGCACTACCTGTGTAAGATTGTCGGTTCTGTGAACCATTTGCTCTCCATTGGGCACAATGTAAAATTGTCATAAAATCTGCGAAATTTGAGCTTCGCAAACTTGTTTCCTTTTTACATCTTACTTTGTATTACAACTCATCGTCAATTGTTTTAAAAACTAAAAATATGTTTATGAAGGTACCTGGTTACGAGTACCTACATCCCTGCACGGGTAGATTTATGCCAGTGATGCACAACTATTTCGCTTTGCCTATTTTTAAAACCGGTTTTTTTTTTGTGTTCGTTGAGGGGTAGAGGGTTGACAACGAAATTCAAGTGGTAAGGTTTCTGTTGGATTTGTGTTATAAAAACCGGTTCTTCAAATTTGGTTCCATTTAGGAAACGCAACGTAAATTAAAAAAAATTCTCAGCATGGGTTTTCAAGAATTACCCCCAAACATTTAGATTTTTCTCATAGCCAAATGGGCCGTATGAAATTGACATGCGGGCCGCAAGAATGGGGCCGCAGGTTATGCATCACTGGTTTGTGACAAATAAATTTTTTCAGCCAAAAACCAAAACAATCCTGCATTTATGACAAGTGCGGTTTTAAAAGCGGTAGGTAGTAGGTACAGTATGCACAAGCTAGTGATAAAAATACACAAAATTTACTGATATTTTTCTTGGAAGCCTTGAACCAGGTGACAATGGTTATAATGCGTTGATTGTTTTGAAGAGGAAATTGAGAAGCATGAAAAAAAAAATCATTGATACTAAATTTGAGTAATATAATATAAGTGTATTTTACCTACTCGTATTTTGAAGATATACTGCTCATTTGCTAATATACTGATAGTAGAGGCAGGTAGGTATGTACATGTCTTTTAAAGAAACGATTTGGGTATAACGATTAACGGCTGTAAGGAGTAAATTTAGTTGGTCCCCTCGTGCTCCTATGAAAACCCTATCAAAATAAGTTGCACAGTTTAGGAAAACTAAGCACACAAACAGACAGACGCGGATTGTGACTTTATTTTATACTATTTAGAGATATTGCTGCAAACTTATTTTGAGAATATGTGACATTCGGCGACTGATATGCACAGATATATTTTCAGCACTTACAAAATGAGAAATAATCAACATACAAATGTCTTATCCAAAGAGTGAAGCTTTTTATTATTTATTTAAGTATTGCTGTTGGAACAAATGGGCTATTTAAGTATCAGGTCTAGGTTCGGGGCCCTGAAGTCTCCCAGGTATGGTCATCTGGAGTTTCCACTCACTCCCCTGTCGGTATGCCTCATGTGGATGATAAAACAGGACCGAGATCTCATTAGAATAGCTGTAAACGGTTGAGTGCTAGTGTCTACGTATATGGAAACATAGTTTGGTGCAATACAGTTTAATTCATGGTACACATGGTTTACACAATTCTAATTAGAATTAACACGGTTCAGACTCTCTGTTTTCATTTTAAATTTTGGAGGCGGCTCAAGGTAATGCAATAGATTTTTGAAATTCACAGTTGCGGGGGCGGTCTGCTTCAAGTCACATCCTGGCTGGCTCACGGAGGTTCCATTTAGACTTTAGACTTTTGTAACTGCGCTGAAGCACCCCGTCCGGTCTAGGCAGTACGAAGGAATCTATGAATCCATCTTGTGCAAACTTGTTATGTTAGGCTGGTAACGGTCGACTGGGGTTCGAACCCAGCGTGGATGCTTGAGTTTGGTTGATTGCCATATTTGTACTCAAGTATGAATAGTTCTATTGTTTCGTGGATGCACTTGCACTCTGTATTATCGAGTTGTGACTTGCTTATAATTTAGGGTTTCGCTTTTAGGTGTGTTTTCGCAATATAACAGTATGTAAATGACTGCTTAATATTGCAAGTTATAAAAATATAAAATAATTATACATTTGTTTTTCTTAGTTATTCTTATAGGGACATGAAGAACACTCCACTATCGAGAGCTTGTTGGTGATGAAATCAGAAACTACATATCTTAAGATACATTTTTAAATGGTCAATAGATTTTTGTACAAAATAGAGGGTACTTCCAGATTACAACGCCTTGCTGGCAGGAGTATAAATAATCATTAATGTTTTTTATTGCTTGCTTGTTTATCAAACTGTACAAAATTAATTAAAAAGTATTTCCTGTATGCTCCAGTTTCAGTAAAATAAGATAAGTAGGTACATATACATTTTTTTAAAAGGGATAAAATAAGGAATGAAAATATTTTTTTACTGTTAAATTTATTTGATTCTTAAAGATACAAACTCCCAGCAAATACCACACCTCTCTTTAAGACTCGAATTCCCTCGCTAAACCTGTTTTCCAAGTCAGTGTTGCCAACATTAGTAGCGGCTTTACACAGTTGTCTCAAAACTTCTTCCAACATGCGCATATAGCGGATGATAGACCCTGAAATAGGAAGCAAATCATTAGTTTAGTGCTGCACAATAAGAAACATATTGTATATAAATTTTATTACATATAATTTCAAATAGAATTAATAAATCGTCATTTAAAAACAATTAAAACTGTGAGACACTCAAACGCCAGGTGATTGGCGGGTTTTGACAGAACTTAAACCTCTACCTCAAATCTCTCTACAATGATGTGCCCAGGTGCGCCGCATATACTCGCACACAGGTCACTACTGCGGTTTACAAATTATTTCAAAAGAATTCATGTTTTTTGAAAATCTTGCAATAAATTTAATTTGGATTTTTTTTCTTTACATACCAATCGAGTGGGATAAACCTTACTGTTAACCGACAAAACAGATCCTATTTAATTCGACTTGGCGGGCTTTGAAAATTGCAAACTTTGAAAATTATTTTAACTCTTCAGGCCTCGGCCACATTCTGTCAGACGGTCAGAGTATTTCCGCTTTGCAATAATATCCAAATAAATAGAATATTTCTGAGCGTATCCGAAAACTAAAAACTGTTTTTGAAAGGTGATGAAATATGCTCTTTTATTCTATTATTGAATAAACATATATTTTTTGAAATATTGAAATTTTTAATGCAAAATAAAAAAATGTCTCACTTTACATATTTTAAGCTTAAATTACTGATAACGAAAAAATATATAAAAACACACTATTTTATTAGACAAATGTTTTTCAAACTTTATTGTCACCTCACTTTTTTTGTCATTTCATAAAAAAATAATTGATAAAAAATTCACAAATCCCATAATTTTTTTTCAAATTGCGATTGGTACCTTTGCTTTCATAACACATGCACATTTTAATTGTTTTGTGGTTAATTTCTAGATTTTAATATAAGGTGTGGTGTTTTCTCTTTCTAAAATCATTTAGACCATTTTTCTAACTATAACAGTAAGGAAGACACAACGATTTCTGTGAGACCATATGAGTTGTTCCAAAAAGCAAACAAATTAGCCAGGAGGGTTAACTATAATATCGCTATTGTAAAAAAAATTAAAAATATTTTCATTTAAGTTAGAAGGTGAACATCAATAATAAATAAAAAGAAATTGACTGATTCCTTATTACGAAAAAGCATTTTGGCTTATTTTTTAATTATTACCTTCGTATATTTTTGTATTTTTACAAATATCAAGGAAGGAAGCTCCACGGCACCAGTCTAAAACAAGCTGAAAAAGATGCTCTTGGTAACAGTTTTCTGTGTAGTCTTTTTTCTTTTTTATTAACTTGCAGTCAACGGAAATATCACCAATCATAGAAGCAATATTCTAAAAGAAAGCATAGCACAAAGATTAGTATGTTATGGGTCAGTACATTATCATTATTATTATGGGAATATAGATTTATGAAATAATATGATACATATGTATTAAAGTAAAAATATGATCCGCCATTGTATTATAATATGTTTTTTTGTTTCTAAGCTAAAATTTAATAGTTACCATTTAACAGGATCCAATAAACAATTAAACTGGCAATATAATGGTCACAAATGTCAGAAGTCTCATCAATTGAAATACAAAATTGCATTATAATTCAATAAAACGATGACAAATGGTCACACTGTTAGATTTGCAATAAATATTCAAATATTTGTGCGACATTCACAATCGGCAACCAAAACCTAATAATCAGTTGGATGAAATCGAGTATCTCACAAATTACTATCAATACCAATGGATATCGACTCTCAATAAACTCAATAATCAAATAAATTATAAGTATTGTACAGATAAAAAAAACTATTAAAAAAAATAATTTTTATATTGTGACAAAAATAAATAAAAATTACACTTACTGTAACTAATTCCAATGGCCTTTTGATTGTTGTGTCAAAAGATCTTTCTAGGTGGAGAGTAAGTTCTTTACTAACAAAACAACTGAGTAAAGCTACACAGTAATCCACGGGAAGCTCCGTGAAAATACCATTGAATATCATCTCTGTCAAAAGTAATTCATCAACACTGAAAAACAAATAAATAATACACTTGTCAGGGTCATCTATTCAATTTCTGGTATAGTTCCAATCACAATCCTTCCCAAACAGAAAGTCAAAAGCACCACCCTACAAATTACTCAACAATCAATTTATAATAATAACATGGCATTTATATAGCACAGTTTAGTGTCATTGCACTTCAAGTGGGCTTTACTATACAAACTTAAAAACAGTAATTTAGTATTAGTGGTGGTGTTCTTAAAATTATCACTACAGTGTGCCTTACCCAATACAGATATAATATTATAACACTAAATATACAAAGTGATGACAAAACTTAGAATAACAATATAACAGCAGGACAGGACAAAACAAGAACATTAAAACTAAAACATAATATAAAACAGGAGGCAGTTTGTGATCAGAAATGACCCACACTAACACCAATCCCTTTACAATCAAGATATCCACAACGACCATACTCAAAATGACGATAAAATAAAATCCGCATTCCTTTAACACACACTACAAAAT
The DNA here is from genome assembly GCA_026573805.1 of Hesperophylax magnus. Taxonomy (NCBI): domain Eukaryota; kingdom Metazoa; phylum Arthropoda; class Insecta; order Trichoptera; family Limnephilidae; genus Hesperophylax; species Hesperophylax magnus. Next base: position 762,590 of record JAIUSX010000107.1, read on the forward strand.
ATGGGATAAAATCTCTGAATTATATTACCAGCACACTCTACAACTCTCCATATATATATAAAAACAGCCAGAGTAATATAAAATTTCGAAGTATTGCTAAAGAATATTTTTTTAAGATTATTTAGAAATGAAAATATTTAAATTTCTCATCATGTTTTGTTTTGTTTATTTTTTCTCGCCTTTACTTTTCCCTATATTTGTAATTATCCATATAATATTTATCCTTGTTTTTTTATTTTTTTTAAGTGAAACTTCTTTACGCGCGTCATGCATTTTCGAGGACCGGAGTAAAACCGACTCATGACCGTCACGAAAAACCGTGATCATTTGGTGGTGGGGGTACGGGACCCCCACCACCGCTCACCGTTCACTGTCGCTCTCTCACCGTAGTCGCTTACTGAGGTGAGGGAGCCACTGACGAACGTTCTCTCTTTTCCTCTCTCTCTAGCCAACGACGCCACGCCAGGCATCAGCTGCTTGCTTTGTGTACTGCGCGGTGAGTGTAATACGAGTGAAATACGTTATTGATTGTGGTTTATTCGATTTGGAACAGAGTTTTAGTGTCAAAAATGAGTAGTGACGAGATAGAAGTGAGAAAAACATTCGTGGCACAAGAGGAAATATCCCCTGAAAATCACCAAAGAAGAAGAGAGTCTGATTCACACAGTGATGACATTAACGTAAGGTAAACATAACCAAGAAGAGTGGATAAATATCTCACAAAATAGTATTGTTGTTGTAATAGTATGATAGGATTGTTTAACATATTGGCGAGATTATATTAACAGTGAAATATAATGTAGGGATGTCGTGCCTACAACCGAAGCGTGTGTAAACAAGCGTCGACTGGGACAGCGCGCAGAGGCCAGCAGTCGGTGGAGACAGCGGGAAAAGAAAGTGTCAATTTATATCTCGCCAGGTAAATCGATTACAGATATCAAAGATTTTATCCACCATGTACTTTTGCCATACACAGAGGGTGGTTCAAGGTTATTAAATACAAATTATCACGAAATTCCGATGATTATTTCGGGAGATTTTAATGTAAATTTCGCGAAGAATGAATCTGTAGAGTTATTGAACTTTTTCAAAAACACCCTTAATTTGGATATGGTTAATGATAGGAGCATTAGTACAACTAGACGGGGGACAACAATCGATGCAGTTTTTGCACGATTCATTAAGGATTTGAGTGCTAATGTATATTTATTTATTTATTTTATTTTATTTATTTATTTATTTATCAAAAGAAAGTACATATTACATATTGGATGCTTTGCCTGTCCAACTAGGAAAGTTTCCCGTTCTAGGACAGACAAATTGACATGTTTAGTTCATATTATTACTGAAATGTACATAATTACATAACAAAAACCAAAAAAAAGTTTCATTTTTCTCTGAAACTAAGTTGTGTAATAAAGAAAATGTATATAATAAATATAAGTACCCATACATTGTTTTGTGAGAAGTAGAAAAAATTAAACTGGTAGCATATATTATAATCGGATTTACCGAATTAACCTGGTAACATAAAATATTAAAATTTACAGAGTATGAGGTAAGCGTTGTAACTAGAATGTGTAATAAATTATGTGCATGATTGTTTTCACTGAATTAAAACATGAATTCAGAACAAATTATATTATACGACAATACGAATATACACCGCGCTCATTTCTTGAACTACTGCTAAAATGTAAAAACAATAACTATATATATAGATAGAAATATAAACTATGAAACATAAACCATGAATATAAATACATAGTACCTACCTGATATAGTGCTACTTTGGTGAAATTGGTGCATTACTCGCATATCATATCTTATATCTCACTCTTATATCTCGCACTTTAGTTACCACCACCCAATTATCACGACATTAGGAAATAATATCCGTGAAAGTGACAATGAAAATGTCACATGATTGGTAAATCGTAATCGAAATTTTTAATTGTAATATTGTTGTGTATGTAATATTTAATAATTGTAAATAGTATTGCATAACTGTAAATAAATTGAAAATTTTTGGAACTGTACTTATATCGAAATTCATTCATGTATAAGAAAATATTAAAAAGAGAAAATCTATGCTTCGTCGTTGAATTATTTGACCTATAATCTTCAAACTAAAGTAAGACAGAAAAAAAGAGAGAATGAAATGAAAAGAGAGAAGAATACTAAAAGTTTCACTTCCGTCGTGCGTAGGCTTGCCACACACTGTATTTTTTTTGCTTTCTCCTGTTGTTTGTTCTACTTAACCTCTCTTTTTTTATTTTTGTTCTGTATTGTAGGTGAAACTTACATGTATTTTTAATACCAAAATCTCTATTTAAAATTGTACTCATTTATTTTTCACACCCTCCCACTTACGTATTGCAAGTTCCTCCCATCCTAAAATGAGTTTTGTAACACATCAGGATTGCTCTAGCAAGAAAGAAAAAAATAACAATTCAATAGAATTAACTTTGCACAGAGCACATAAAATCTAGATGCGGCTCTTACCTTTATAAAATATACTCTTTTTGTGTTAATACAGCACAAGAATCCTAACTGCCCGGAGCCATTAGGACTATGCCACCCCCCAATTTGGGATATATTGCGAGGGTAAAAGGGTTGGGGATAGGAAGGAGATGGGGAAAAGGAAGGTTGGGAAATACCTAGCTATTCAGATATGATCGCTAAACACAATTTTTTCATTTCAAAGAACTTTTTCTTCTATCTTTCTAGATTCTAATGGTCGGTCTATATGTTTTGGTGGATTCTGCATTTCACCAGGGCGATACTTAGATTATCTACCACTCTGGAATGTTTTGCAAATGCAGATATATTATTTTATTGTAAATTACATATGAAAAATCTAAATTAGCATTTATTTCAAGCCAACGACCTCTGTGTCGGGAGTCAAAAGCTGACCATTTTGTCATTGTCGTGAATTAACTATGAAACAATTCTCCTGGAAAAGTGGCAATATGTCTAATAAATTAATTATAATATCAAAATAAAACTCACCAACTGAGTTCGCAAGCAACTCTTCCTTTCATATTAATAACGTCCATTTCATTGCAATAGCCCAGTGATCTAAGCACATTTTTTCGGCACTGGAGTTCGTCCATTTTTAAGACTCCCAAAAGTTGTTCCATCTCATCTTTTATTTCAAAAATTTCTTTTTCAATGTTCTGTTTCCGTTCGAAATGGTCCAGCAAGTTGACATCTCTGATCCCATGTACTGGATTTTGCACTAACCTAATATGAGAAAAATTTTCAAATCAGTCAATGTTTCTAATGAATATTTCGTATTCATCGCTCGTCGAATGCTAACCAAGGCCTCAATAAGCTTAAAATAACAAACAAACAGTTAAGACAAATATATAGTAGCATTCAATTAACAATTTAACATCTTTCTCATATTATTTTACATATAACTAGCTGACATGTACCCGACATTGCTCGGGGCCATAAATGGTTTGGAATCAAATTTTGAGGTTGTGAATTCTAGTATACCTGAAAACTGGGTGCATTTTTAAGGTGGAAATAATATTATTGTATTGTGATAAGTATTTATTTCTCTTGATCGTGCCATGTCTTCCTCGGGCGTCCTCGACAGCTTCTACCATTCACTCTCACGTCATACATTCTCCTTACACCCCTTTCTTCATTCATCACACATGCCACATTTCACCACACGTAAGTGATTAATTTAATTGTGTCATGTCTGCCTTGGACGTTCCCGACTTCTTCAACCTTTCACTTAAAAGTAATACATTCATGTCTTCCTCGGGGGACCCCAAATTTTCTTCAAACAGAGACCTATAAATTCCAGACAGAAATAGTTGTGTAAATTTCATGCTAGAATTCACCGCTCAAGATTTTTCACAGCTTCAGCACACCGAAATATTAAATGACAAGGCAATACATAAAATGTTAAAATGAACTTACAAGCTTTCCAAATAATTGACTTTCTCCAGAAAATGGAACATGCTTGGTGTGTCGATTCCCACATCATTAATCGGATGAAGGGCGGGCAACCCGCGTGGAAATGCTGTCTTCAAATTATTAATAACTTTCAAAAAACTTTTTGATCGCTCTTTGCGATTCTTTCCAGGTAACCTGGCAGTTTGGTTGCTTATCAGGCTGATGCAGTCATATTCAACTGTGTAGGTGGCCACTCGACCTTTCTATAAAGGAAATTTACAAAGAATAAGTAAGATACACACAGCACAAAGCACTCTTTTCAGGGTGAAATGCCTAAAACCAAAAAAAAAAAAAAAAGATACACACACAAAGTAGTATAGTGAAACCTCTATCTATCGTTTTTGAAGGGTTCTGTTGGAATAAACTATAAATGAGGGAATAATATTAATAAATATTAGAAAAAAAATAAACTATAAAAACAATGGATGGGGAAATATAGGAAAAACCTAAATATTTAGTATTCTAAAAAAATAGAACACTTGGCTACATCAATGCATTTTTCAGCATGATGTTCCACTTCTTTGAAAATTTTGATCTTTTTGGGAGAGTACACACTTTTTTCATTGAACGGTTCAATTTTATAATTGAAACTCTCAAAAACTAGAAAGTACAAAGAAAACTGCATGTGCGCACCGCTGTGTTTGAATGTCTAACGTGAAGCAGCCACCGACAGCGTACAATCGAGAATAATAGTACAAAAACATCGTACCTTAAACGATTAATATGTAAATTAAAACTATTTTTGCAAATTAGTATGAAATTAATCCGGGAGTGGAAAACGATTATTCGAGAAACGATCAATGAAGAATTCACTGTATTAATTTTTTTTTAAATTTGGCTATAATCTTTTTTAGCACATTTAGCCGACTACGGAAAGAAAAATAATATATTACCATGCATCGAACATTGAACTATAATGGTCAACAGTAAGCTCTCGGCGAACATTGTTGGGGTATTCGAGGTTTGTTAAAATAAGGTTAAAAAATGTATTAAATAATATGAGAAAACAAAAGTCAAGTTTACCTTTTTTCTAAAAACAGGTTTGGGTAGAGAGTTCGTATCTTGAGAAAATCCTTGTACGTGAAGCATCACCTGAACTTGAATATTCATTTCGCTTATGTGGCTCCTTTTCTTATTCATTTGAACATCCATTATTATACCCCAATCGTATTCATGGTCATCGTATTTGATCTATAGATGGTGGAATAAGATGTACATTAACGCATTCACAGACACAACGTCTACTGACATTGTTTTAGATGGGATGTGATACGATACAGCATACATTTATTTATTCATTCACAGTACATTTTACTACAAGTTATATTTGGTTCTAAGCATGAAATTATACATAGTATGTCCTTAAAATGTCTTGGTAATTTCATCTTGGATGATAATTATCATTCTTAATCCTTTCGTAGGTATGAGTAATAATAATAAAAAATACTAAATAGGAAGAAAGTGTGTTGAGAGAAATTTTTTAAATCTGGAACAATTTGTGTGGAGATAAGAGAAATATTTTAAAATCAATGAGTATACAAAGGTCGCGAATTATAGTAGACTTGATAAAAGTCAATAAAAAATGAAGTGTAAATAGTTTTAAAATGATTTATAATGCCAAAAATTTTTATAAGTTGGGAAATGAAAAATGTCCAAGTTTTCGTAGTGGAATTGTATTATCATTTAGTGATATTGTTTAGTACTTACAAATATGTATATATATATTTAAATATATATATATATATATATGTTTATAAGTCTTTTAGTCAGGGACGCGATACTACAAAACGGACAGGGAAGTCAAGTATTATATTGCAGAGTACATAGACTGTCTATTTGTGTCACCATACGAACACTTCTGATTACTGATTTTACTTTCATTGACTTCACAAAACACATGTGACTGAATATGTTGTTTCACAAACCTCTGTTTTTCGGCAAGTGTCTGTCAATGTGTTCAAACAACATCATTTTTTTGAAACTGATTTGTTCAAACAACATTATCAAATAAAAAAAAAAAAATGTTTTCAAATCTTGACAAGCGATAAAGTACTTACATATTACATACTTTACCAGACAATTATTTTTATTTTATATTTGAAATGTGCATCCGTATGGCTTAGTATTGCAGGCCAAACAAAATTTACAAGTTAATTTACATCCCATGACCAAAATTTTTGTATCTCTGCTTTGCAATAAAATCTAAATATGTATATGGAATATTTTTAAACTTACCGAAAACTAAAATTCGTTTTAGAAAGGTGATAAAATACGCTTTCAATATTTTATCAGAAAAACACATAATTTTAGAAATATTCAAATTGTTAATGCAAATTTTTTTTTTTATAATTACGTTTTATGTAACTAAAATTACTGATAACGAAATATATATTAAAACACTCACATTTTATTTTATTTATTAATTATGTATATTACAAACGTTATGGTCACCTCACTTATTTGTCGTTTCATATAAAAATAATGAATTAAAAATTCAAGAAATTTCATATAAAAACAATTAATGAAAGTCTCACGAGTTTATTTTCAAATTATGGTCGTAATGTTTGGTTTCATAGAGGCTAACATTTTAATTCTTCTGTGGTTAACTTCTAGATTTGAATATAAAGCATGAAGTTTTCTCTTACTAACACCGTTTAGATCATATTTCTCACCATGCCAGCAAGGGAGATACAACGATTTCCATGAGACCATAATAGTGTTAGAAACCTTTGGTTTCATAAAGGTGTACATTTTAATTCTTCTGTGGTTAAATTCTAGATTTGAATATAAAGCATGAGGTTTTCTCAAAAGCGAACAAATTAGCCCGTGGGGTTAATAAAAGTGATTAATAGTACCTTCACCAATCTTCCTTCATGCAGAAATGGTAGAATGTGTTTGGAATTCATAGTGTGAAACTTTATTTCCTCGTGGAGCCCTTCGAGCTCTGCGACCAGACCGCTGTAGGCCCTGACAGCATCTTCATTTTGAATGTTTATTTTGCCGTATTTTCTTTGCTTTATTTTTAAATCTGTAAAATAAAATACAGCTTGAATTAATTCCTGCATATTATTTCAATAATATGTTAACATAATTAAGTGTGAAAAATCAATTAATCCAGTTAATAAACAATCCTATTATGGTGGCACTTCACTTGTCTATTAGCATTCGTGTACATATATGGCAAACAATAGCCATGTATGGTCAGTATATTTGATAAAGGACTGGCCATATCTGTCTATTCGGCAAACAATAGACATGTTTTTAGGAATTCTCATCAGGGTCAACTGTAGTGTTTGTTATGTAAATAACATAGGTTTATTTTTCTTACTTGCAATAAGTAAGAACTTGTCAAATCTGTGAAATCGTTTCGTCTATTGTTTTCACACTGGCAATAACGGGAAGTGATGAAATTCAAGAGGGCGTCACTTCCCGGCCGGACGAAGGCGAGTGTGCGGGTCCGGTCGGGGGGTCATTATTATTTTTGGGGGCCTGATGAACTGATCGAGTTGTATTTCATGGATTTGTGCTTATTACCGAAATGTTCGGTTTGTGCTTCGAGTTTAGAAGTTTAATAATTTTTCCCGCGAGTGGGGTTCGCCACGCGTGGAGTGGATAGTGAGATTTTTTTTTGACATGCGCGACCGGGGATGTAATCGGAGAATATCCGGGTGATCGGGTGTTATTTCTGCCTCTGGACCGTAATCGCCATGGGCATTTTGATTCGCAGCATTTGTAAGTTCTTCCCTGCATCTTGGAAGGGCAACTTACGGATTACCCGTGAATCCGGCACGTGGGTGATGCTACTGTCGTCTTCTACCTACATGGCTGGACCACACTGGGCCGTCGGCCAGCCACTACACTCTGATGCAGCTTGTTCCTGATGCTACTGTCGTTTTCTACCTGCTTGGCTGGACAACAGGTCCGCCACTCGCTGCATACTGCGTTCACTCCACAAAACTCTAAACGTCATATTTTTTTAGACAGGGTAGCTAGATTCTGCATTCTGGTCGTTGGGAGTAAGTTTTCACCTTTCTTGTATACCTATGTGAAATTTACCTAAATATACCTCGTTACGGTCAGTCCAAAATTTAACTAAAATACTTTCATTTAATAACCTTGCTTAACTTCCTTTCAAAACTTTGCTTAGATGGGATATATTTCCCCCGTCCTGTATGGAGGATCAGGCTCTACCGTTGGCTGGTCGGTTTGGCGGGTTCATTTCCATTCTATCCACTGGAAGGGACCCTGGCGCGTTTGGTTTTGAAACCAACAAAGTCAAACCCGGCCATCCACTCTTTCATCAATATAACAGTCAATAATGTACTTAAAATTGTAATGTTAACTAAGGACGGGTTGTTTTGGAGAATTTGAACAATTAATCAAATTTCAACATCCACTTTCAAGCTCTGTGAAAGACTTTTTCAAGTTCTGTTTTTAGTTCAGTTCTGTCAAGCAACTAACGTATAATGATATAATAACAGAACTTGAATAGGACTTTCACAGAACTTGAAAATGAACGTTAAAATTTGATGAATTGTTCAAATTCTCCGAAACAACTCGTCCTAACCCATTACTCCATACATGATACTAACTCCTGCTGTGCAGGGACATTGGAGGTTATAAATGATAATTTTATAACTCCAAGGCTAAACCAATAAATCCTTTTGATTTTTATTCTGAAATATTACCTCCTCAGGTCTATTTTGATAGAAGGTCGGAGTATTTCCGCTTTGCAATAAAATCCAATTATATGGAATATTTCTGAATGTATACGAAAAATAAAAACTACCTATGAAAGGTGGTAAAATCTTCTCAGTTTGTCTCAAATATTTATATATGATTGTATGGATAGAATCCAAAAAATTGTCAAAGTGCATCATTACAAATTGGCGGGATTTTTTCGCTGACAGTTGAAAGTTAACCAATTATTTATATTTTTTTTATTGTATAAACGGTATAAAAAGTAAAGAAACAGTTTTCTTACTAATTCGTTACACAAAGGGAATGTGTTTTTTAAATATTGAATTCTTTAAAAATTATGGACATTTTGAGTCAAAATGTCCCGGAAAGTTTTTGTTAACATTTTCATGTTTGATATTAAAATTTTATTTTTTATAAATATCACTGTTTACTTCAAATACAAAAATTACAAAGATAATTTTATTTAGTTTCTAAAATGGTATTTCTTTTTACGACAAATTCAAAAATGTGAAATATATAGCACATTTTAGATACCTTGGGAGCATTCCGAAATTCCATGAAGGAAAATTTACCTGATAGGTTAATAAAAATATACTATTATCTTACAATCCCATTTTAAACATGTTCCCCTTTCACCGTATGTTCCATCCCCCCCACTCTTCACTATTCCTTAGTCATATATTATGTTCAGCCATTGTTTTGTAATGTTAAGTTAGTATATATTTTGCCCTGAGGAAGGAGAGGTTGTTCCGAAACCGGTCAGCGTTTAAAAATAAATAAATATATAGTGATTCTAACAATTTAACTTAACTTAAATTAACTTGTTTAATCTAATTATGTAATAAAAAAATCGTAATTATTTTATAATTATAAGAGTTTCATAATATTTTTTTTTAAATTACGTTCGAAACCTTTGGTTTTATAAAGGTGCACATTTCAATATTCTTCTGTGGTTAATCTATTTGAATATAAAGAATGTTGTTTTCTCTTTCTTACACAGTTTATATCATATTTCTCACCATGGCAGTAAGGGAGATACAACAATTTCTATGAAACCATATGAGTTGTTCCCAAAAGTTAACAAATTAGCTTGAAGGGTTAAAAATACCAGAATTTTGGGCAGCTGATTCAAAATAGACAAACAAAAGTTTGTCACAAAACCCTTTGGTATTTTTCAATTCAGATTTTTAAAGCCTAATATTTGATCATAATATCATAATAAGAGGGTTATAGAAAATGACTCACTTCTGTTGAGGTCCAAAAGCTTGGCCCGTGTTTGAAATATCAAGAAACTCTTTTCGATCATGTATTCGGGGTTGACCTCCTCCTGCCTCATGAGGTTCAGTATCATATTGTAAGTGAGGTGGAAGGCAGAGTTAAGGGGGTCGGCTTTGCCCATCATCACCTGCATTATCAGGGACGAAGAGATCTTCTTGTCGATCATGAGAACAATGAGACCATTAGCATCCAGTCCACGTCTTCCTGCTCTTCCCGACATTTGAATATATTCCCCGGATGATACCTAATACAAAAATACGAAAATTTAAAAACTTTAAACACATTTACTGCCAGCGCTAATAACAGATTTCAGGCATAAGAATAATTTAATTAGGCAGGTACATATTACGTAATAATCTTTTATTATTTATGTATAAAAATAAGTATTATGTATGTGTGTATTTCGTTTTCCTTACATTTCTTGTTATCATACCATCAAATTTGGTGAAACTCGTGAAGATCACAGTTTTTGCAGGCATATTGAGCCCCATAGCAAATGTTTCCGTTGCAAATAGTGCCTGCAAACATTTAATACCATTAAAAAAAAAATTCAATTGACATTGACATTAAAAAAAATATTTTATTATGATGATTTTGATAAATGTTCAACAATTAATAAATTTTCAAGTTATAATAAATTTTTAAGTTTTATAATAAATTGATAGTAAATTTTCTGAAAGTTCCATTCAACTTTAGTCATTATTTCAGTTCTACGAAGCAACTGGCCCGTAATGATATAATAACAAAATTTGAATAGAAGTTTTACAGAACTGAAAAAATAACTTTGAAATTTAATGACTTGTTCAAATTCTTGAAAAATTGGCCCTTAATGTTTATTTACCTTGATCAGACCTTCCCCGAAAAGAATTTCAACAGTTTCCTTTACCAACGGCAAAAGTCCACTATGGTGAAAAGCGATTCCCTTTCGTAGAAGTGGAAGTATAGTAGTTATCTGTGGTAACAGCTTCTCGTCTTCGCTCAATATATCTATAGCATTATTAAACACCTCATCCACTAATTTTGCCTCAATTTCTGAAATAATACAAACAATAATGCTTATTATATTAAAATAAAATGGTGATTTTGATTAACTTTCAACTTTCAAACCAAATAACTTTTTTTTTAAATAATGTGTAGGAATTTTATATCATATTTATTGCAAGTGTTTAAACTATCGAAATATGTATACGTTAAAACAAAAAAATTGTATATGTGTTCGGGGAGTCAAAATAATCATTAAACATAAAATCATATAAATAAAAACATGGTGATGGATATTATTTTTGAATAATTAATTTGGAAATGAAATTTGATTTACCATTTTTTTTTTTATTGGTGCCCTTTTTTACTCATTTAAAGTACGCTCTAGCGTGTTTAAATCGCACTTTATGGAACGCGCGTTTTTTAAAGTTACCATGGCAACATCAACAAATCAACAAAATGTGAAGTCTAAATTAATGTTTGTGTTTTTCATTTCCATGACAACAAGATATTGTGATGTCACATCACGAATTCATTAATAGTTCTTATTTCCAAATTTTTAATAATAATATCAATATTTATGTTTTCAGTGTACCAATAAAAAAAAATAGCGTAAAGTATTCGTGGATAACTGGTCTTTAAAACACTTGCTTTATTTCGAGCACTCGGCTACGCCGTCGTGCTCGAAAAATCGCGCGTGTTTTAAAGACCTGTTTATCCACTTATACTTTAATATACTATTATAAGCTGATTACAATGATAAGCCAATTCCAAAATTTAAAAAATGCGTGTTTGAATATTGTTTAGTTATATAAATTAGTAGTTATATGTATATATAATTTTTTTTTTATTCTTTATATTGGCTTTCACCCATTAAGAGTGATCTTGGCCATATAACTACCTAAAAACACTGATATACTTTACAATATAAATGACACAAAACTATTATGTATAATCGTTGAGGTTTTATAAAATATATTTTTCTGTCTAAAAATATCTAAAAAATATATACCACTTCACAATTCACTTACTCACTATTCACTTATTTCTTAAGTGTAATTTTTCAGTGGTAGCAAAAATGATGCAAATATGTGCGATGATCAAAGTAGCCCCATATTACGGGTATATATTATTTTACCGCCGTATACTTTTAACATAAAAGATGATACATTGATTTGTATTCAAATTTGTACCTGTATTAAAATTTACTTTGGATAAGTGCGTAGCGAATATTTCACACTCCTTTTTTCTGAAACTGAAAATAATCAGCGGTGCCAGCTTTCGCTCCATCAACGTGTTGACTACATTGTAGACGCTATCCTTTTTGGAGGGCCCACTGGGCTTGGGCCTGGTAGGCTTGGATCCAACAGGTTTACCGGGCATTTCGTCTTCATTGTTATTTACACCCACGGAAGCCATTGCAGCATCAAAGTTTTTCTGAATTATTTGACCCTGGAATAACAAGCATCAACAGATAAAATGTATGTCTTTTCTGATATAATTAACACAATTTCAACCGGCACGCACAAAGAAAACGCCCGGACAAAGCAAAAGATAAGATCTTCTTTGTATCTTTTATGACATATAATTTTTCAAATACAGGCCATTTCATACGTTATCATCAATAACCAGGTGCATCCCATCGGCGGAGGACGGGAAGAGGTAGTGCTGCAGCGGAGTGGGCCGGTACTCCGTGTAGACGACGTGGCACGGCTGCTGGTGGAGGTGACTCACCCACTCGGCAAACTGCCGGGCGTTTGGGATAGTGGCCGACAGAAACACATACCGGACATTATCAGGGAGAAGAATTAGGGTCTCTGCAATCAATATTAATAATAAAGTACTGATTGTTTTGGCGAAGGTACGGGCTAATTGGACTAAATAAACTACCGCTTTCAATATTATACTTTGGGTGATTTCACAGGACATGCGCGGCGGTAATGCGACACTACCATTCCAATTATATATTATACTTTGTGTGACTTCACAGGACATGCCCGGCGGTACTGCCGCACTGTCATTCGAATTATGTATTGTACTTTGTGTGAGTTCACCGGTCACTATTACATACATTTTAACAATGTTCACTTTGAATACTCACAATTTTTGGAGATATCGAAAAATTAATTTTACTGTCATTTTTAACTTTTTAAATAAATATAATACATTTTCATCAAAATAAAAAAATTATAAGTCAACCTCATTATGTATTTACCTTCCCAAACAACTCCTCTAATTTTGTCTCTCATGTAATGTATTTCATCAAAGATAACCCAGCCCACTTCCTTTGTGACTTCAGATCCTCTGAACAACATACTCCTTAGAATCTATAAAAAATAAAACACAAAAATTACTAAAAACTGACAGTTGGATGTACTATTTTACTAACTGATTTAAAAATTTGTAGTGACACACTACTAACAATACATAGGGCTACATGCAAACGCCCAACTAGCGCCCGCAACCTGCCGCCGCTAGTGGTGTCGCCCATAGCTTTCGTAATATGCCACCGCCACTGTTCGAGCCAGACGGTGCCAGAAAGTACTTCATACCTTCGTAAATCTCGATGTAACGCCCGACTATATAAAGCAGCAACAAGCGCGTCACGGGCAGTTCATCTCACAAACTTCAACGCTCTATTCAATACAAATCTACCATACAATTCTTTCACAATCATTTTATAATTTTTATAGCTTTATTGTAAAATTATTTGTGTCGTTTAAAAGTTAGTCACGGCTGGATTATCCCCGTCGACAAAATAAAAAGATTACATCTTTTTATTTAAACAACAACGAACACACCCTCACCTTCACAACAAATTCATTAACAGGGCATTTTCTTGTATAGCATTGCCACTGTAGCAGTGTAAAAGCTTTAAACTACAGTGAAACCATCTTAAGAAGTTTCCGATGAACTGGAAAAAACTTTTTAAGCTGGAAAATCTTATACATGGGATAAATTGGGCCATTTTTCAAATTAAGTCTTTAAAAACCAAACTTCTTAAGCATGAAACATCCTATGTGGGAACTTATTAAGTGAGTTTCACTGTATTTGTTAAGTTATTAAGTAAATAAATAATGTAATTTAAGAGTGAAGATGTGCATACTTCGGTAGTCATGATTAAACAGGATGCCATGGGATCAATAGTCACATCGCCTGTCATGAGTCCAACGTCTTTGAACTCTTCCAACATCTCCCGATACTTTTGGTTAGACAGAGCCTTGATGGGCGTAGTGTAAATTACCCTCTGCTTATTTTTCAAAGCTAGAGCTATGGCATACCTGTTGCAGAAAATAAATATAATACTGTAATACATATATGTAACATTATATTAAAATACTCAATTGTAATGTCATTTCTTTTATTTGTGTCTCTTGCTTCTCTTTGTATTGTTTGTCATTTTAGTGAGTTTTGTAATTTTATGTAGATATGTATTATGCATCCTTTGACTGAGTAGGTTTTTGTAATTTTATGTAGATATGTATTATGCATCCTTTGATGATTAGGTTTTTGTAATTTTATGTAGATATGTATTATGCATCCTTTGACTGAGTAGGTTTTTGTAATTTTATGTACCTATTTGATGATAACTAGTTTTTCTAACTGGATTTTTCTCACCAAGTGAGAACATCTGCAAGAACTCAGTATAAAAATAAATAAATATTCCTAGGCTGCTAATAGGTCCTCCCCACAAGATTCTTCTATCCATTTTGTCAAAAGTGGAAAATTTTCACATAAAAACTATCACTGGCTAGTCATAAATACAGAACAGTAATGTTTGCAGCAGTTTAACAATTCTGTGCATATCTGTCAATAAGAGCTAAAAGTCATTGCAACATGCAATTATACAGAAATCTAACAGCAGGGCCAGCCCTGTACAGGCGCAATTGGAGCCGTCTGCTCCGGGTTCTGACTTGTTAAGGCACTAAGAAGCTGATAATACCTAACACAGGGCACTTGAGGTTTTTACTAGCGCCAGGCACTGTTTGGCTCAGGGCCAACGTTGCCTAACACACCACTTCTCAAAAACTGTGCTCACATCATAGAATCTGATATTTGTTAAGAAATATATGTCTTATTTCTCTGTATAAAAAATGGAAAATAGTTACAAAAAGTACAGAATATAGTATATTTAAAATAAATACTCGGCAACAACAGTCTTTCCCGCAGAAGTGTGAGCTGACACCATCACTGATTGGTTATTTTCCACACACAGAATAGCTTTTTTCTGGAATGAGTCCAATGCAAATTTATATGTCTTCGCTGGTGGAATTTTGGACTCTTTAAGTTGGGGAAACTTCTGGTTTGGGGGAACAGCAACCTCATGAAGACATCCATCGTCCTTAGCGATTGTGTGAACATCTATACCAGGGTCCAAGGATATCCAACTGAAAAAATTATAAATTCTTTTCATTAACATTTCGCAGCCAAGTTATGGGAAACTTTAAAATATACAACTTATGCGTGCATTTTAAATTAAGCATACCCTTATAACAATCATTGGAGTAATGTGTGTATGTCAATTACAAATAAAGTATATGATAAGTACAGCTTATATAAATAAAACACAGATATTATCATACAAAATAAATATTTGTGTCAATCTGATTTTCAATCTAACCATTCCATTTACAAATTCACAGTTCTTTTTGTTATTGTTATTATTTATTTTGGCTCTCTCCCATTAAGGGTGATTTTGGCCATACACAATTAACTTTTTTTTCTTGTAAACAAATACAGCAAATGACAGAATATAACATAACATAAACAAACCTAACATAAAGACAACGTAACATACTTAATATAAACGGTACAGAGCTGGTAACAGTAGGAAATTACAAAATTATAAATAAAATCGGAACCTGTGTACAATAATAAGGTATTTTTGTTGTAAACAATCCTGTTTCAGTAGCAAATAATTGTATACTGAATTATGGGTGTGAAGTTGCCAAAATTCGGGTCTAGTACGCATTTAAAAAAAAATAGCACATGGTTACAACTTAATCACTACAAGAAGCAACTATTTATGTCGGGAAGATGGTAAAAGATGCAATAAAGTTCCATTTTTCTCAATCAAAGTAAAAAAATTGACATGTATTGACAGATCGATGGCCATGCATGTTTGAATATCTAACTTACTTTTCCAGTAGTAACTAAATCAAGTGATACTTAACTATCTGATATATGTGATATAATTTTTTGGTTACTAAGCGTAAGGCAGAATTTGACAACTTTATGAATAATACAAATGGGAATATATGTTTCAAACTTACTCTATATCAAAATCAAGCATAGGATCTTGTTTCTTATTTTTTTCAGCAGGCCCAAGATCTTCTTCAGCCTTTCTTTTGAAATTTCGATCATTATTTGAATCAGTATTGTGTACTTTCTCACTCCTAAAACAAAAGATGATACAAATTAAGTGAGATGCGTAAAACTTGGGGGGGCATGTCGAAATAACACATTCTTCGGTACTTGTGTCTTATCACCCACCACATATTTTGGTTAATATACTTGTAGTAGTTAGATAATAATGAGAAGTACTTTAATTTCCGGAAATGGAAAATAATGCATTTTCACTTTTAATAGACAGAGATTATGGAAATTACACTCTGTTTCAACTTAATTAATGCAAGAAACAACTATTTACATCGGTAAAGATGGTAAAAGATGCATTTTCATTCTAAGTTCAAAATTTCAATCAAGTTCGAAGAAACGAATCTGTGTCGCTTCATACAAAAAATCCAAAATGGCGGCAAAGTGATCAATTTATAAGGTAAATTTTGGACTTTTAATAAAAATGTAATTATAATGCATCTTTTATCATCTATCCTGACATAAGTCGCTGTTTCTTTAAAAGTGCGGCTGTTAGGGAAATATTTTAGATTAAAACAATGCATATTAGAAGAGTTGGCAAACCGTAGTTATAAATACGATATAAAATTAATATGAGTCACAGAAAACCCAAACTATAAAACCGAACACACTTAGCCCGTTATCCCAAGGGTCGGAAAGCAGTCGACATAAACCGGGTGCTGTAAGACCCTGCGCAGAGGTAACTAAATTCGTCATATAAGGTAACGGTCTGCAGCACAGTTCAGTGTGGAACTTTTCTGTCTTACAGCGTTTGGTTTATCTCGATCGCTTACCGACCCGTGGGACGATGTACTTATTCAAATTCTAGACAGCAATCATTAAAACTATTAGCTGGTTCAGACATTTTAATATTTGTTGATCAACTTGACATTTGAAAACATATTGACAAGTATGAACCTTCTTTCAACAAAGTTGATCAAGTTTTGGTAAACTTGTCGAATTCCGATGCTACGAATTTGAAAAAATATAACTGGATTTCAACTTAAATATCTAACGGAGACAACTATTTAAGTCGGGGGTTTAAGTAAACATGCACGAAATAGGTTTTTATGGAGTACGGTTTGTTTTAATAATCTATGCGTATTTCATAACCTTCAAACATAACTTTGAGAAAAATGGAACCTTAATGGATCTATTACCATCTCCCACCACATAAACAATTATTTGTTGCAGTAATTATGTTGGAAAGGGCTATTTATATTTTTTTTAAGTATTAAGCGTGCAGCGGAATTCGGCAAGTTTATACAAATTTTTAGTTAGAAATCTTGTCGTTCAATAAAAGTAGACCAGCTAAAATTTAAACATCTTAACCAGCCATAAGCTACACTGATTAGTTGAGTACAGGCTTATTTCTAAAATATGGAATGATTACAAAACCTTTTTGAAAATTGTGCAATCTCGTCAAAGTAATCGTCTCCAAAACAACTGAAAAGATTCTCCAGTGTCGTCATTTTGCTCAAAATATATAATTAACTTAATATCGCAGATATCAAGTAGTAAATTTCATTACTAGGTTATTTTTTCTAATATAACCTAAAATGGTGACAAAACGTCAAAACAAATGAATGAAAACAACATGAGCATAACATGAAACATGAGGATACGTCATAGACAATACGACAATACCATTGACCATAAATAAACCACTCACGACTCACGACAATACGGACAATAAAAATATAGAAATCTAAAAACCATAAATATTAGCGAACGACTTCCTCGATCTTTTTGATAATCGGAATATTTCGATTCATTATCATGGACAAAATCGGTTCCGTCAAAAATCATCACACAGTGAGACAATCATTTTGAAACGTCATCGAACAAGGAATCGATTCTGTCAAAAATCATCACACAATCCGAGACAATCGTTTTGAAATGTCATCGAACGAGGAATCGATTCTGTGATAAATCATCACACAGTCACTCGTATTCACTCGAAAACGTAAATCGATTCCCAACACCGAGAAATGTCTCGGAAAAAATATCTCGGATTGCTTGACAAACGAGATATAATTCCTGTGGTGCATTGTGTTTCGTACTTAATTAACACTGAGAACTTAATTGTAAAATGTTTAATTATGATATTATCTATCAACCGAAGATGCTACGAATATGTGAAAATATTTTAGGTTGGAATTTACGATGCACGTGCATTTAGTGCGTGCAAAAATTTGCATTCTGACTTATAAGTTCGGAAGGTTATTAATAAACAAAAGTTGACCATTTTTATAGTGCCGTTTTTGTGAAAAACCACCTCGAGGGCGCTCCATAAAGAATCTTAAGGTTGAATGTATTGTAAGGTTATGTATGTATTTTTTCGAAAAGATGCAATCGGCCCGATATATGAATATCGTATTAGGTATTGTTTTAGTGTACAGGTTTTTTTTATGTCAGTGCGGATGAAATATTTTCACTATTTCTTCTATTGAAATATGATTTCACGGAAAATGAGAAATTTGAGGAGATTTCAAACTTCCACTAGGAATATTCAAGTATGTAGGATTTCCTTATAATTGAAAGTAGATTCGAAACTTATTTGAATTATTTATTCAGTTTAAATGTACATATTATAAATTTAACGTCATATGAAACGCATTGAAATTCGTAGAAGTTCACATCATTATAATAATATTGCGATCATTACGTTGCTATCTGCGAGTAAACAATAAACATTATTGACAGTGAAAACACTGGTTTAGCCTATTTTTCGCAAATGCAGTACTTACCTACCAAAATGTTGCCATACCAATGTACCACGCTTTGTCTATGTGCCCCCCCCCTCCCCCCGATTATTAAATCGATTAATCTCTCGATTCTTTTGATGTTTCCATCAAAATATTTCAATCATGTAAATGTTTCGATCCTGCCCATCACTAATAGCACTGCCGTCTCTATTTACCGGCAGTGCTAATAGATATTCCATTCACCTAGAAACCATAGATATACCGGATATACCACTCACCATTTTGAATATTTTGTAACCGGTATTTTTTTGTAACTTTACTCATTGTACCCAGTAACAGTGTTCCCGAAGCTCCCGATTTTTCGGGAGATCTCCCGATTTTTCACTTCATCTCCCGATCTACCGGAATGGCATCAATATCTCCCGATTTTTCAAAGCAAGCAGCGAATCGTCGTCACTCGACGATTCTTTGTTTATGGTCTGCTAAACAGGCAAAAAATTGTCTCTGGCAAAAAAAAAATTCCCCCGAATAGGGTATTAACAAGAATAATTAGAGAATACTGATTATCTAAGCATATATATATATATTTTTTTTAAAGAAAGACAAACATTCCCGGGTTACGAATAACCTGACAATATTTGAAAATCTCCTACTACCACCACAGTAAGCCGAAAATGCTGCTTGTGTTGTGATGGAGGACTTAGCCAGCCCAGGAATTGAACACACTACGCCTGAGTGGAACCCAAGCGCGATGTCAACTCGGCCACCGACCGGTGTATGTATGTATTAGACCTATACAAACCGATAATCTATGAATTTTACGAGCGAGAGTTTAGAATTTATTACGTAACGCCTCGATTCGCTTTTTTGGTTCTTCGTTCCTCGTACATATTATTTTTTTTTAATTGTGTAATATTAAGTTTTATGTATAAATATCAATGTCATCAATATCTCTATACTACTATAATATTGAATTCTTATATGTTATCTTTAAAAATAACTAGATAGTTCTTGCGTTCTCTCTTCCACTTACCGATAGGTGTTATTTTTATGCTTTCTGGCAGTACATTGACATTTTTTATTCCCATATGGTGTAATATTCTATCGAAACACGTTAAAGTCATCTTTATTATTTCGATAACACATTGTGTATTATTAAATTTTCTTTATAAATATCAACGTCATCAATATGTCTGTTTTACTGTTAGCCAATTTAGCTCCTGTAACATTTTGGCTACATTTAAAAATCTATTTCGCCTAAGTATTATTCACATTGCTATATTTTGAACAATTTGCAACTTATTTTGTTCTCTGTCATTTCACCAGAAAAGAATCGTTGGACAGTTGTTAAAATTGGAGTTACGAGTATATACTGTAATCGCAGATTATTGGAACAACTTTTGAATAATTCTTCCCAGAAAAGAGATGCTTGTACCCAAGTTTCTATTGTAAATGCCCAGCATGCTTATAAAAATTAAATATTAATCTAATATAACTCCTAATTACTCCACAACAGTAACAATTTCCACAATTTTATTTTCGCTCTTGCATTGTATTTTTTTTTTGCTAATTCATCTGCTAAATTAGTAGGTATTTCATAATAAAGAATGCTAAACAGTTTACTATTGGGTGACAGCGGAATGTTTACATGTGAAGCCAGGTGATATGAAGAAAAAGAGTGATTGGATGGTTGTTTATTAAAATTGAAAATAAAAAGATTGTTTCGTTTCATTTAATCTCGAGGACAAAAATCGTTACTTGTTTGAATGCCGCTCAATTTTAATGTACATAGATAGGTATTCAATAAATTTTGACGTCTCTTGAACTGACAGTTCAAATTTCACAAAAAAATGTTCTGTGTTGACAGACGTAAAAATAAGTCTCCATCGAATGTTACGGAAAATTGCGTCATTCCATGGGCAACATCTACAATAATGTTGCTTCTTGATTTTTTAGATCGTTGTTTAATGGTCTGCTTCGGAAATAGTAAACGGGATCCGGATTGTTGACAAGGGAGAATTTTTATTATAATAGTTCTAGTCATATCCCGATTTTTCCCGATTTCTTCAAATTTTTCCCGATTTTTAGGCGAAAATTCTCCCGATTTTGAATTTTTAGTTTCGGTAACACTGCCCAGTAATGAAAAGTACTCAAGGACCCACCTCTAGTATGAAGTGCAGGAGGGCGATTCTCGTTCTACTTAACGACACTAAAATCGTCCTTACATTCAAATTAACGATTTTTCTCGGTTTATTCTTATGAAGCGATTCCGGTTCTCTCGATGACAGATGGAATCCTTAGATTTTCGATTGCGCGCGAAAACTTTTAGCCTTACGCGAAGGGGACCCCTAGACCTGTCTTTCGGCGGCCGAACGCTAGCGTTCGCGAAGAATTTGCTTCATTTAATTGTGACGTTTTGACAATTAGCAATATTTGCGTAGTTTTAACAAGAGAAAACTTAATATTATCGTAAGTATTGACTGTAAACATGATTAGTGACTTGTTTATGGCACAATAATGCTATTAAATGAATTGAATAAGGTAATTGCGATGTTTGTAAAGTACGTAACATGTCGAAAGCCAGATAAGTGATTTAATTTACAATAAACTACACATACCATTGAGGATTTCTACATAAATAATAATAAGTTTCAGATAAAATGGCTGCAGGGCTGGTGCTGGAAATTGTGGGTTTTGAAGTTTACCACAACGAAATAAGAATCCCTTTCCGTATCTTAAGAGACGCCCAAAATCCCATGGAAATGGGGCAAACAGAGTTCCTGAATTTATTCAGAATATCTAATGAACTCGTTATCCCCTATCTTACAACCGAGAAGAAAGCATGGACTGTCTGAGTGGGGCTTGGCTGTCTGTCGGTCGTCGGTTAGCCGATGCATATTAAATGTTTCATCGGCTATCAACGACACACTACTCCAGACGTGGGTTAAATTTCCTTTGACTGCTGCAGATAGGCAAAAAGCCAAACAAATATTTGAGCAGTCCGGTGATCCTTTCCCTGGTACTATAGTAGCAATTGACTGCACTCGTATAGCTATCGTTGGTACTGCAGTACAGGAATATATGTACTGCAATCATCACGGGAATCGCTCCTTAAACGTGCAAATGGTGAGATCTTCATATGCACAAGAAAGTCATATTATAATAAAAAATGAACATTTCAGATTTGTGATCCGAACTTGGTTACCTTGGATGTAAATGCAAAGTGGTGAAGCTGCGTTCCTTGTGTTATGGAACTCCGGCATGAAATAGGAAAACTCATAGCTCATAGGGAAAAATAATTCATGACATGTAGTACATAATAAACGTTTTATTGACAACACATAATTATAAATAATTTTTCAACAAAAACAAGTACACAACGAATTATATATGCTTCCGATTTTGTTGTCCGGGTTAAATCTTCCCCATAGGAAAAACTAAACCCTTCCACTCACTTTTCCACAAATGATCATCTAGTCAATCAACATTATGTAAGTGCATTATATAAGCAAAATAAATACAAAACAATACAAGAACAACACGTCAACTCACAAGAGATCAAATGGGAAAATAATTCACCGTCTCCAGATATTTTCATATCAGAGGGTTCGGCTCGGTAGAACTTCTAACAGGGCCTATAAATCCTACTGATCCCTCAACATAAATATTAAAAAAATCTTTTGTTATCCTACATGTATTCAAAATGACAGACTTTTGCATCTTTATATATAATTTTTTTGAAAGATCTAATACGCCTAAATTTTGAATTAGAGAGCTAGGTATAATGCCAGTAGCCGAAATAACGAATGGTAATATTTTTATAGTCTGAGAATGCCAAATTCTTTTTATTTAATTTCCTAAATCTGTGTATTTTCTTATTTTTTCGCTAACAGATTTTTGAATATTACAGGAATTTGGTATAGCGACATCAATGATATAAGTTATTTTTTAAATTTTGTCATGTAAAACTATATCGGGTCTATTATGACTAATCGCTCGGTCTGTTAGTATAGTTTTATCATAATATATTTTATAAAATTCGTTTTCTAAAAATGAATTTGGTTCGTATTCATAATATGGTACTATATTACGGCAGTCAATCAAGTTATGTTTAATTACCAAATTTTGGTGAATTATTTTTAAAACTTGATTGTGCCTAAATGTATACTCGGACGATGCTAATATAGGACATCCCGATATAATATGTTCTATAGTTTCCGGAAAAGCCAAACATTTTCTACACAAATCATCAATTTGATTTGTATCTTTGATTATATGCTTTCTATAATTTTTAGTATTAATGACTCTATCCTGAATGGCAAGCATAAATCCTTCTATTTCTGCGCTCAACTCTCCAATACTCAACCATTTGTTTGACGAAAATTTGTCAACATACGTTTGGTTGAGATAATTGAAGTTTTTTGCGTGTAAAATTTTATTTGACCAGGAATCTAATAATTCCTGGTTGGGATTTATAAAAATGTTGGCATTCTCATCGTATAAATTTAATCATAGAACGGGAAACATTATATTTAGTTCAAAGATATTGATATATAATATTCGATTTAAAAACAAAAAGAATATGTGTATGAGTCTGCATGAGCGACCCGAATTATAAATTCATACGTCGTGTAGCACAATCCACGCAGGATAAGCAGAATCGATGAACCAGTTTTCTTCACCAACATAGCGCCGTTCTGCTAATCCATCAGCTTCTCATCAGCTCTGCTCTCGTTTCGGTCTGAAAAATTTAATAACTATTAAATTGATATCTCTAATAATTTTTAATTGATCTTACGAACATTATAAAATATAATTTAAATAACACGCTCGCTCGCGCTAGGCCGCAAACAGCAGCAGTATGGGGGGGCCGACGCTCCGTGGAGACGATCGGACGAATCTTTTGGCGTAGGGCTGAGTCTCAACGGATCGCAGCATGACGCTGCTCTACCGGGCACAACACCCTGCCAGGTACGAAGGTCGTCTGCGGACGATTCCGAGTTCCGACGTCGAACTTAAGCTTGGTCAGAGGAGGGGCGCCATCGCGCCGGGACATTTAACCACGTTGCGCAGTGCTCGCCTCGCCTCGTCGGGCTTCGACGGAGGCCCCCGCGGACGGGGGTCTCCGTCTGATAGATGTCACATTGTTTAGAGAGCCTTTCGACTCGCGGAACTCACATCACGTATCACCGCCCGATTTGCCTAGGCGGGATACGGCCTTAGAGGCGTTCAGGCCTAATCCTGTGGATGGTAGCATCGCACCACCGGCCGGTCGACCGAGTGCGTGAACCAAATGTCCAAAACTGCCGTTCCTCTCGTACTGAGCAGTATTACTATCGCAATGATCGGTCATCAGTAGGGTAAAACTAACCTGTGGTTTTCCTGCGAACGTAGATTAAATGGACGTGAAGCTACTTTATTTGTATAAAGAATTACCTGCTACGAATCGAGGTCTTCTCCTTGGCTGGCTTGGGGAGGGGGAGGTCTGTCTACTGTGGGCTTGTCACGGGGTATTCACCCAACACTCCACTGCATCTCTACCGCTAGCATCTCTACAAATACAGGAGGCTCATCACTCTCATCAGCGACATCCACGTGCAAGAAGAGATCTCTATGAAATAAATAAACGTATCAAATTGTATCTTATGAAATTTGATTATTTAGTAAAACATATTATATAAACTAACAAATAAATTTGTGTATACACATATCAGGTATTTTGACTCGGCATATCCTCTCTGCCAAAGGTATCTTGTGTTTAACCGATATGCATTTCGACACACAATATCAGTTGTGTACTTGTTAAACATGATATAGCACCATAAAACATAAATAAACTACGTACATCGTCATTGGGAAGGACTTTGGGCACATCTAGTCCTTCAATTGACTACACATTGTCGAACAGGCACTATTCAAAGTGGATAAATAAACTTACTTTTTGCCATTGGATTATAGTCTTGTGTGGAGCAGCATTATTTAATTAATCTCCTAGGTTTTAAATGTCGTCTCCATTTTAAAAGATTGGCTCGGCTGTCATGGATCCGCCAGCAGCATTTATCGAATTGTCTTGACCGTGCCACTCTGTTGCTGCACACTGAAATTGAATTTTACGACAATTGATGACATGTAACTATTACACACTATTCTTAGGTTTCAAACACAATGATGTACACGAAAGATAATAATAAAATAGCTGTCTCACTTTTTGACCTAAAAATGCAATTGTACACAGACATAATACGTTGTTAATTCCGTTTCAGTCTGGGGTGAAAAGCATCTAAATGATATCATGCTTTTACTTACAACATATAGCTTTTGCTTACCTCATTTTAAACAATTTTGTCAAGTTAATTAGCAAACGAACACGAAAACGTTGACAACATAAATCAACTTGGGTGACAGTTAGCGACGTTAGTTCGACACCAAACGTCACTTTAGAAGTGGTGAATCTGTAAAAAAGTCATTACTATCCAGCGAGGTAGGTACCTTTTTACAAAACGTAAATCTTCGATAAATGGCTTATTTATGTCATTCATAAATAAAATAAGCAGTTATTAAAATGCATTATAATACAAAGTATTTGTTTTTTTAAGTTTTAGTTAGAAACCTTGCGTCACTTAATTATATTTCACCAATTTGTGTTTTCAATAATCTCTTAACAATTTCTTAACCACGCTTCTTTAGGATTTTTTACTAGGTCTCTCCAAAATCGAACTTGTAAGGATATCAAAAGAACGAGAATCGCTTAATAGTTAAGAAAAGATGTTGCAAGCGACGGACAGCTATCTTTCGCAAACGATAGCAGTCGTTGACGAATGCTATCATTTAGCTTAAGGCTAAAAGAACGAGAATCGCCCTCCTGGGGCCTTTGGGGCAGATTTAAAATCGACACATCCATTCATCTAACGGCGCACCGGCGAAACAAAAGCCAGCTATTAGATAGGTGGATAGACGGCGGAAATTAAAAATGAAATAAAATCTCAACTTTTGAATACACCTAATTGTGACACGTAACAAAAGAAATAAACAAGATTTCATTAAAATAATAATAATTTTAAAGCCAGGCGACATACATCAGAAAGTACAAAGGTGTTTTAATGTTTCTTTTATTTAGTATATGTAATTATGAGTGACATGTAGCGATAAAAAGAACGGTGTGTCGACTCTTTGATAGCAATGTCCCACCGTCCTATCTGGAAAACAAATGCTATGCGATTGAGAGCTCTATGGTAACTTTCTTCAATGCCCAATATCGCATAATATTTTTGTATCATATACCCTGAAGGAGTCAGCTACCACAAAACGTGAAACAGAAACTCGTTGCGGAAACAAGCGATTTATTATAAAAATCAACAGTTAATAATAATAACTTTTCTACATACATAAATAAACGTTTTTTTACGAAACTAGAACTGACTCCCGTCAGGAACTTCACCGAATATTGTTTCTATTTTTTGCTCTTATGTACTTGCATGTAAATTGTGTTTTTATATTATAAAATTTATACACTACTTCACACTCCAGAAATAATAAAAGACATTATTAAATTTTGCAATCCAACATCTGTGTTGATATTTATTATAATTTA
Source organism: Hesperophylax magnus (assembly GCA_026573805.1). Classification (NCBI taxonomy): domain Eukaryota; kingdom Metazoa; phylum Arthropoda; class Insecta; order Trichoptera; family Limnephilidae; genus Hesperophylax; species Hesperophylax magnus. The sequence continues at coordinate 789,179 of JAIUSX010000107.1, forward strand.
ATATACACATTATGATACAGCATGATTTCAATTAAAAAAATCTATACATTCAGAATTAAGGTGGTATTTGTAAAAAAAATACAATAATAAAATTTATATAGTTAAAGACTGACTGAATAATCATTTACTTCTTAGTAAGTTGCACATCAAACCTTGATCATTCAAATTCAAGATAAAGAGAATACATTGATTTTAAAGTCAATAGTATGCATAGAATAAAGAATAACACAAGAAGTGCCTTGTGGGCGTGATCCAAATACAAGCCCACAATGGGCAAATATTTCCATACAAAATTGTGTTTCACCATGTTTACGAAATTGAAAAGGGATGGCGATATACAATTTCAGGCAAGTGTGAGAGAGTCAGACCGTGTGCTAAATGATCTAGAACCAAAAGGTACCAAGTCAGAGGCACATTTGTTTCCATTCAAATTTATACAGAAGGCACTTCTAGTCGTCTTCTTTATTCTGTGATAATATGTAATTACTTGTAATATTCTATTCTCATTATTCACAAAAAACATAAACGTTCAGTACGTATCAACATCAAAAAATTTACATGACGTGCACAAAAAATAAACTGGTAATTTCGTTATTGGATTACGAAAGAAATAATTTTATTTTTTTTATTTACTTTAGTTACAGCTTCAGATCTGATAATTGAGGATTTACTGTAAATTAACTGTTGATTTGTGATTTAATTCTTTAATTAGGTACATATATCTTTTTGTTCATGACTACTCTAATACCTAGATTATCAATACGTAGGACCCGTTCACTTATGTAACAAGCGTGATGATTTAAAGAATCAATGCATTGTAAAATATGTATAATATAAAGTACCTACTAATAATTTATGGAATGGCATTACATCGTTTAAAAATAACAAGCTGTACTAAAATGCTTTATTCGGTCGTGAAAAACACTAAATATAATTCATATATATATATTATTATGTACAAATAAGGGCAGTATTAATTTTGTTAGCAGTCTTTATCATAAACGCACTTGATTTCACAAAAACGAATCATCCGTTTGTTTATTTGCACTTAGGTTGAGAGGTTTGGGTGAAGGGGGAGGGGGAGGGGGATTAGGGACCTCGAAGAAGGTTTCGTCAATTTGGTTGATAAACGATGTAATATCATTTGGGAATTGGTTGACAAAGCCAGAAGAGGCAGAATTCTCACTGTTTATTGAGAGCACTGGATTGTTGGGGGACAAGATGGATTTACTCATGAGATCCAGGAGATTGCTGCCGCCGCTGGGGACAAAGTTCCACAGCGCTCGTGCCTCCTCGTGGCTGTGACTCTCTGGCTCATGTGGTTGCTCAGGGGGGGTGCTGGCTTCGGTGCTGAAGGTAGCCGTAGCGGCCGCACTTGTGGATGGACCATTTACATTCACCACATTCCTCTTGGAGGATTTAACAAAACATTTGTTTTTTGCTTTGGATTTACTGGACAAAACTGCTTTTCCTTTGACGCTTTTAGGTTGTTTGTTTTCAAATATTTTTGTTATTAATCTTTCTTTGCTCTTTGATCTACTCTTGAATTTCAATTTTTGGTTGTCTGTGTTGTTGGACGAGTTGGAGGCCGTATCTGCACTGTGACGTTTTTTGTGTTTAGACTTCTTGCGGGATTTTCTTTTACTTGAACTAGAACCAGCCACTGATTCGTTTTCCGAAGCACTTTCATCATATTCAGACACTTGGTAAAATGTGTCACTATCTAGGCTGTTTTCCGTATTGACAGAGCGTTGAGAGCTATGACTCCCTCCAAAATTCATTTTTAACTTCTTCAATATCTCAGACGCAAGAGACTGTTTAGATTTGTACAAAGATTTGGGAGGTTCTCGTTCTGATAGAGAACTCTCACTTAGATTGTCAGAAAGAGAATTAGTATTTGGGGTGTAATCTTCATCTGTGCAATCCGTATCTCGGTCCGTGCACTCGGTGGAGGCGCTGTCTCGTGGTACGTGTTTTTTCAAATGTCTGCTTTTGAAACGTTTGTATTTATGAATATTTTTATCTTGATTTGAATCTCCTTCACTTTCAGTGTCTGGTCCCATTGGCACATTACGGTTACGCTTCAAGCTTAACTTCACCAAGCCCGAGGAGGACGGCTGATCAACAGGCCGGTGAGCCGGTAGGCTTTGTTCATCTACCACCTCTATTGGGCTATTATTTTGTCTAGGTTCTTCTATTATCACAGTATCACTATCAGATGCCAGTAAATCTACAACTTCCGGAGTCCTCTCATGGGGCGGCTTTATGTACCCAACCATAACCACTTCATCGGAAGAATCTTCGGTGTCAGAGTGAGACATGGTTTCTATTGCAATAACAGAATTGCTTAAGCTCCCGAGTCTTCTGGAAAAAGTGGCAGCTTCGGATGTGGGAGTAGCGGCAAAGGGAACGGGGAACGCATGCGAAGGTCCAGGCTGGGCAAGCATCACAATATCACTGTCGGTGCTGTTCTCCTCATCGGAGCTGGAAATAACTTCATTCACAAAACTGTCTGTGATGGGAGGACTGCTGCCAGCTTGGTACTGTACTGCGCAGTCGTAACCAACCATGTCGAAGGGAGAACTAGCAAATGAATAGAATTCATGCAGAAAGTGATCTGTGTAGACATTCAGGAATGGCAGCATCATCTGGCGGAACATAGGTGAGAGAATGGGAATAGATGTGATGGTTCGCATGATGGTTTGGAAAGCACGAGCCGAATCCGAGATAAGGAAGTCCAGTTCTCGCTGCAGCCAGGGACCCAGTCGATGAATTTGTGCTTCATTTTCCCTAGAAGAAACAACTAAATAAGTATGTTTTTAAGACAACTATTATTTCAATCTTTTATTTATTAGAATACGAAACAAGAGTTTCACAGGCCAGATTCAGCGAATCTATTGCACGTTCAAAGTTATGTCTCAATGTGAATAGTACACAAGAGTCCCAACTGCTCCCGTGGTGCTGCTCAACTATGGCATCCCCAATCGGGGATGGAGAGAGATTGGGAGGAGGACGGTGGAGTACCTGGCTATTCAGATCTGGTCACCAATCACGGCTAAAGCCATTTCACTGATTAACATGATAATTTTGGTCCAAAGTTTTTTCCAAGGTTCATTATATGCATATTTTTTTAAACTTAATTTCACGTAATTACATTTTTAGATAAATATGTAATAAGCGAAGACAAGGAATTTTTAGCATTTTTTTTATCAGCACATAAATTAATTTGGAATTTCGCCATACAAAATGATGAATTGATTTAAAAAGTAAAGTAATTTTATATTAGATATGAATGATTTGAGATTTTATGACCAAAAGTATTACAGTGTTAATTTTTGGGGTATTATGCCATGTTGTGCTACCTACTTCTTTAGCCAACGTTTTGGATAGTTCGTCTGTCCGGCTGTTCGGACTGTTCGGACTGTTCGGACTGTTCGGCTGTCCGAGATGTTGGCTACAAAAGGAGATAGCGCAACACGGCATAATACCCCAAAAATAAATCACTTTTAATTTAAGTTTTTATTCCAGCAGGCCTGAAATACTGATGGTACAACAGTTGAATTCATTTTATGTGGCACTATGCGTCGGGGTGAAAGAGGGTAAAAAATAATCATTGATAAGAGATCAGTACAAATTTTTTTCATTTTTCGTTACTCATAAAACTTGACTGATTTAAAAATATTCTAATGTAAATAATTTCACATATTATGTTCTTGTAATCCGGCAATACATAAATCCTGATTCTAGTAATCAGATACAACACAAAACCTGATTCCGTTTATTTTTATTATTAATTAATGAGCAGGCAGCATTTTGTTGATGCTCTCATATCTAATTTCATGAAAAGTTCTAAAATAATTGATTTGATTAAAACTTTTAAAATAACTCAATATTTTTTCTCTCCGGATAGGAATCCAATCGAGCTTTAAATTGATTTATATTTGTAGCATCGATGACATATTGTGGAAGTTTGTTAAGAGTGGGTTATAAGGCAGAATGGTGATTTGCTGGAAAACGGCTTAATACTACCTTTTGTATGTCATTCTCAGACTTCATATTTTTTGATACCAATTAATGGACTATTATTTTTCAGTCTGCCTATTTTTTTTGTAGTTGTTGAAGGCATTCGACTATAAAAAATAAAAACATTGATACACCATACAACCCACTTTTAAAACTTCGATCCATGATTATCGCATTAATAACGGTTTAACACAATATTTTTAATTTAAAATATGTATATAATACACACATCTGTAGAAGTACGGCCTCTTATTATCGTTATGATATCTGTGGATATTAACAATTAAATAAATACTTCATCTTGCACCAAATTTTCAACACATTTCACAGTCTTTTACTTATTACGGGAGAGAAGCCCCCGGTGATGGCGGTGAAACTATACGCTCCTTGTTTGAGGGCGTATATATTTCTAAAATGCCATCAAAATGTTTCATTTCTGGGTCTAAAAGTAGAATACCGACTCACTTGAAGCATTGCAATAATCTAAGGAAACTACAAAAACGGTAAGTACTCACAAATACTCTTTTTTCACGTAAATTTGTCGCATTGTATTTTTTCAACTGTCATATTCTTTGAAACGCATAAAATACAATATTCAATGTGCGTTCCTTTTCCTAACGGTTAGCACGAACGTCACGATGTTGATTTGCGTGCCCTTTATGCAAGTGTGTGTGAGAATTCACTGTCGCTCTGACTCAGTTGTGAGAGTGAACATTTTTTCATATGGCGCGTTTGGTAATAAGACCAAAAATTACCATCTCACGCCAAATCATTTTTAGTTTGGTAAAATTGGCAATTTTAAGTGATAACAAGTCAAGTTTTTCACTGTTCCGACCTTACATGGTAAGGCGTATTAATATAAGGAGTAAACAAGTTTATTACCATTTTTTTATCTTTAGATTAAACAGACAAAAAAAAACTTTTTAAGTAAATTTACGATTATATCACCTTTCTGCGTATACACACGTAACAATTCACACTTTGTCAAATCAAAGATATTCTATCTATGTATTGTGTTGTAAAGTTCCAAATAATAAGGGTTTTTTAGGAAACAATTTTTTCCCTACCGAGAAAACACAAGGCCTCTAAGTCTATAATAGCCAGGTAACATTTTAAACACCCAAATGAGGCAAAAATTGTGAGGCGCATATGACGCCGTTCTATTTGTATAAGGAACAGTAACTTTAAATTCAGTAAATTTAAATGATTCACCATTTCATATATTTATTACGCGTCAATACATCTTAAACAATAGGTCGAATCGTATCGAATCGTTGAATAATATTTGTATTTACTTTGTTTTTGTTGCACATCAATGACCTTTTGACATGTGCACCGATTCATTGTTACGCGGATGACAGTACAGTTCATGATAGCTTTTTGTTTGAGAAGCCCCCAAAGGGCACACAAACTCCAACGGCTCGGAGGGCTTTGAAGCAGAGAATGGACGGTTATCTCGAGAGTATTTCCTCCTGGGGTAAAAGTAATCTCGTCGAATTTAATGTTTCAAAGACCCAATCCTGTCTGATTACGTCTAAAAGGGATCTAAATGATAATCTAGTCTCCTTCAACGGAAGCAATCTTCCGAACAGGCCTTCCATTGATATGCTTGGTGTAACTATAAGTGACCAGCTCAGGTATGGGGGCTCCATCGAAGCCAGAGTAAAGCTGGCCTCTCAGAAGCTGGGCGTACTGTACAGGGCCCGCAGATACTTTAATAGTACACAACTGCTGACCCTATACAAATCGCAAGTGCGCCCTACTGTCGAATTTGGCAGCCATCTCTGGTCCGGAGCCCCTAAATACCTGAAAAAAAAACCCTTGACTCTGTGCAAAAACGGGCGGTCCGTTTGATAGATTCCCCAATCTTAACAAACGGACTGCAATCTTTAGAGCACAGGCGTCAGGTAGGTATGCTGTCCTTGTTCTATCGGTATTACAATGGAAGATGCTCTGAGGAACTAGCGTCATTGATCCCTTCGGCACCGGTGCGTAGTCGGGATACACGCCAAACGCGTGCCCAACATTTGTACACGGTTGACACTTGTCACATGAGAACGGGTCGCTTCTACGATTCGTTCTTAAGTTCAACAGCTCGGCTGTGGAACGAACTGCCGGCCTCTGTGTTTCCTCCCTCCTACAACATGGGACTTTTCAAGACCCATGTTCACTCCTTCCTCTCCACAAAAAGACCCTCCACACAGCATCCCCAAAGATGACATAGGCCCTGAGGGAAATGATTTTCTTCAGGGCCTCCTGTGTGGAGTTAATATAAAAAAAAAAAAAAATTTAGGTATTATATTTCAACCCATTGACGTAAATTTTTTCAATAGCGTTGGTCGTTAAATGAATATAACTATTATTTCCAACGGCTAGTTATATTTTGATACATTACTAACGCCTTGCACGATAGCTGCTGCCATGGTTAAAACAGATTATTGTTTAGTTAACACAGAATAATTTAACAAATATATAAATTTAAAAAAACCGTGCAAAACAACCTTTCTTTGTATAGGAAATGTTTCTCAAATGCGATTCGTAAAGCCAAAAGCCGTTCAAATCTAATTTAACAACAGCAAGTGAATGATAAACATTTATAAAAACTGTCAAAGTAAATGCTTTACCAAAATAGTAGGTTCTGCAAATAAGTAATACCTTTTTACTAAGCTGTTTGTTTTACTTAATATTTCCGATTTCCGATTGCGTACGTTGATGATGTGCGACATGATGAACGCACATTTGACGTTGTATTTTGACAAGTTCATTAATGTACAACTACCGCCCTCTAGCGACAAAAAAATGAAATAGATTTTGACAGTTTGAGAAAATCCGCTGGCATATAACAAGCGCTTAACCCAAAGATATTAGAAGAACGAGATGTGCTATGCCCAGTTCGTACTGAGTGGAATTGTTTCGCCGAGTGTCGCCGGTTTTGTTCACCAATACTACTGCACACCTTCGCTTACGCTAAGGCATCGCTAAGGTATCCGCACTAATACATAGAACAGATTTCTGTGCGTACACGTCCCGATACCGTTCAAAGTACCCTAATTAGGTAGTACTTCGGCTATGGTCCGGCGGCCAACATAGCATATCTCGTTCTTCTAATATCTTTGGCTTAAATGCTTCCACTACTCTATTTGCAAGGAAGTTTTTTTATTAATTTTTTTTTATTAGATACAATAATTTAACATATTTTAAAACATTATTTGATAAAATATTGAGATTTGATACAAAAGGTGTTTTATTAATTTTTTTAGTGCCCACGGAGATTTACATTTACACCGGTGGTGAAGATTTCTTAAATACTAGCGCAACTATATATCCAGATAAAATTTTAAAAGTCTCAATCAAGTCGTCCCTTTCACTTCTTTCTTTCAATGTTGATAGTTTCAGTTCCTTAAGTTTATCTTCATATTGCCAGTCTCTCAAAGCTCGTGGTATTTTAGTAAATTGTCTCTGTACCCTCTATTAGATCTATATATCCTTGGCAAAATATGGACTACATATTTGGAAAGCATGATGTGGAATCAACATTTTGAGACTTTATCTACCAATAAGGGTATATGGTATAGAAAACTCCAAAAGGAACCGTTAAAAGAACCCTGGTTCACTAAGGTTAATCTGAAAAGATCAGAAATGAGAATAATTTTTAGATTAAGATCCGGACATGCACTAATGGGAAGAGTATTGTGTTTGATATGCCTCTCTGATTCTTCAATGTGCTCAATATGTGAAGAAATTGAAGATGTCCAACATACATTAACAAAGTGCATTAAGTATGAACAACAGAGAGTGACAATATTGATGACCTCGGACCCATCGGAAGTTCAGAATTTAATAGCCTCAACAGAGTTCTATGCCATACCAAGAATCATGAAATTTATTCGATCATATAAATTGGAAAATATTTGAAAGTGTAATCTTGGGCAAAAGGCACCTTTCAAAGAACTTATAAATTATAATTACAATATTTTAATAGTGTAATTCTAAAAACAGATGAGGCAAAAAATGACAACATTATGTGAGTCAGAAGCCTCGTTAATAAATAAAAAAAAAAATAAAAAAATATTTGGAAAGCATATTCCAGGAGAGGTCACACTTAAGTTTTTTTATATTTTTAACATCATGTCCGGTTAAATTTTCCTGATTAAGCTTGGTATTGAATTCTAGTGTACCTGTAAAACTCAGGGGAGCATTCCCGATGGCGGCCAGTGATATCGGGTAGCGGTCGCGCCCACAGATTGTGGCGGTAGACGGACTCGCGGAACATGGCGGGGCGGTGGCGGCGTGAGTGGCGTGCGGGCGGGGGATGCGTGGGCAGCGCGGTGGGTAGCGCGCCTAGCGGCACCAGTGGGTAGCGCATCAGCAGGCGCTCCAGGGCCAAGCCCTCATGGCGGTGAAGCGTCAACGTGGTCCTTAACAGTTCAGACAAAGATCATCATTAGCTAATTTTATAATAAGTAATAAATATACCAAATAATCGGCATTTTTGTTTTACTTATAGCTTTCTTTAGTGTATTCCCCCTTGAGGTGATTTTTCCCAAAAATGGTGTTATAAAAAATATCCAATATTATTATTACTATCCCATAATTAATTTACCCTTTTCACCGACGAGAATAAATATATTGTAACAGTCAAATGCCACAAAGTGACAATTTTAGTTTTATGTACATAATAAATTTATTATGCTACTGGATTGTTCACACAGAAGTCATGGAAAAACATCTTTAAAAAAAAAAAAACAGTATGAATAAAAAATAATAATTGTTTTGTGTTTTTTAGAAAGATAAACATTCCTGGGTTACAAATAACCTGACACTATTTTAATTTGCACCGCATACAGAAAAGTAAAGTTGCAAAGTAAGGCAATGGTTCACAGGGCACTCCATTGTGGGATTTTACTGCGTGGCGGCCTCGAGTGGAGCGCGGTACCATCGTTCCGAAGTGTACATTAGTTGCTTATTGTAGATTGGAATTTATTTTGGGCCTATATCATCCCATTCATATATCTTGGGGTAATTACTACAACCAAGTAACTTCAGAATCAGTTTCTTCAAACACAAAAAAAATGTATTGTTGCATTCCTGGGTGAGGAAATAAAGGTATGGTGGTTTTGAGTGTAACTCAAAGAAGCTAATTTTGGTTTTATCCACTTTTAGTAATTATCAAGACATTACATTACACTAGAGCAGGTAAAAATATTATTTTTTTCAAATACAAATTATAATTATGTTATTATTTATAAGGTGTAAATATTTTTTGTTCAATAGAGTGGTAGTGTTCAAAATATATGTCTATGCAATTTGTATGTATGTGTTGGTCAGATATTTTCCTACCAATAAAATCATCCATTTATTTATTGACTTCTTTTGGATTGTTTACAAGTCAATGTTAGTGGTTAACAGTGTACTGTATACATCGAGGCCATAAAAGTGATGAATACGCTGCCCAAATGTTGCAAGTGTTTTTGGGGTAAGTGAGTTTTGTCGTTTTGTATGGAAATAAAAAAATAATTTCAAGAAATTGAAACTAAAATAACCAGATTCAAAAAGTGTGAATATCACTGAACCATGGAGCAATAAAATGTTATTTTGGTTTTTTGACTTTTTAAATGTTTATTTATTGTTTTTGTGTTTAATTCGTAGAACTCCATTTAATTTTTTTAATAAATTTAGTTTAGATTAAATTTGATAATATTATTATTAAGTTCTGCAAGTGTTTTATTTTTTTATTATTGTGACAGCTGTTTCGGCTTACAAGGCCATTTTCAAACTGTGGTTAGTCCACATTGAGACGACGTATTTATACTATTTCAAATGTAAATTTTGAAGGTGTATACATTGATTTATTACTGGTTAGACCAATGACATGATATATTGTTGGTTAAACCAGTCTATGTTTTCCCCTCAGTAAATGGTAATGAGTTCTTAATTATTTACTAATGACTTTATTGCTTTGAATTATTTGGGTGCACTTACTGTACAGTGCGATTACTTGAACAATTAGAAATCAATAAACGAACGAATGACCCAAATTTAACACTAATTAATAAAGTATGGAAAATAATTTACTCACCACTTCTCAGTATTTTCACAAAACCCAAGCAGTATAATGCACCCAAATAATTCAAAGCAATAAAGTCATTAGTAAATAATTAAGAACTCATTACCATTTACTGAGGGGAAAACATAGACTGGTTTAACCAACAATATATCATGTCATTGGTCTAACCAGTAATAAATCAATGTATACACCTTCAAAATTTACATTTGAAATAGTATAAATACGTCGTCTCAATGTGGACTAACCACAGTTTGAAAATGGCCTTGTAAGCCGAAACAGCTGTCACAATAATAAAAAACTAAAACACTTGCAGAACTTAATAATAATATTATCAAATTTAATCTAAATTAAATTTATTAAAATTTTTTTTAAATGTTACCTGTACCGGAAGCGGGGGGTCTCATAGTAGTCTACTTCCAGGAAGTCATCTCCCGGAGGGTGTTGGGGCTCCACGCGGTACTCCTCGTATTGATGGTTGGACTTCACATTGTGGATGATGGATTTGAACGCCTGCTTGCAAAGTGGACATTCCGGTTTGATCTGAAAAGATTAGAACACTCCGTACATTTATTTATTTTTATTTGTAAGAAACAAACAGCTTACATAATACAAAGAAAGAATATACTATGAAGTTAATTAAAAAGTTTCTTGTGTCAAAATTGCTTATAAATGAACTAATTTTAGATAAGGAGGAGAGGAAGAGGAATATAGGATAAGGATAGGAGATGCTATCAATACATTCCATAGTCACATTAATTTACGACCGTACGTATTACTTCTATTCGATATTTCTTAAGGTTATTGCTAAGAATGTCAACATTGTGAAATTTTGTATTATACAGGGTGTCCGGAAACTCGTAGTACAAGCGGGAAACTGGTGAATCTACATCACATTTGGAGTCGATTTTGTAGTATATTTTTTTTTGATTTGAGCTTTCGTTATCGAGTAAATCGAGTTAGAAATTCATTTTTTTTTTTTTTTTTTTAATCAAATTCTTATAAATTATTACTGAAGATCAAAGTACCCAACTAATTAAAACTATTTGAAAGTAAAACAAATGAAGAAACTCGGATTTGAAGCATTATTTTGAAATCACCCTTCATTTAATCCGGTGTAATCATAAAATATTTCTGCTCTGCAGGGTTAAAACATCTGTTGTTCAACCCTAAACACCAGAAAAAACTTTAACCCAAAAATAGCCGAAAAATATTTTTTTTTGGTTTTTTTTTTTTTTTGTGAAAATGCTCAAATCAAAAAACTTTATGTTTTTTTGTGTTCCCCATGTGGTGTAGATTCTCCAGTTTCCCGCTTGTACTACGAGTTTCCGGACACCGTGTATTGTGCATAATGTTGGTTTTACATGTGGGCAAATGAAATAAATTGGTTTGTCGTGTTGATCTTGACGGTAAATGATTTTTTATTAAATTGGTAAGCTCTGGTGAGTCCAAACCATTTTTAAGAATTTTAACTCTGCACGCGGTCGTATCAACAGTTGCTACGGAAACTTTGACTGCCGATATTCCAGGGCTCTTTCATCATAAATGTATTTCTTGCTCACTTGGACATTCGTAGAACTATCACGATGCTGACATCTACAAGAATTTCTCGAAAACAAAATTATATTTCATAAAAAAACATAGATAATCAAGTGCGCCTCTTCGCGACTTCGAGTGCCATAGTTTACAATTTTGTCAACGGATGGTGTTAGTACTAGTTCGTTATCTGTGCTTTCGCATGCCGAATTAATGTGCGGAGTCTGCGCCGATGACATTCTCTGTTATATTTTAGAATTCTCTATATACTTTATTAATTTCAATATCTTTTGTTATATATTACTAAAGTGCGTGTTATTTTCGTGTTTTACATACTATTTCAAAAATTGTTAGGAAACATTCGCAAAATTTTTTTAGTTTTTAATTCATTTGATTTTTCGGATAAAAAAATGGCCCATAGATTGGAAGATGATGAAATTGAAAATATATTCATTTTGGATTCTGATTATGAAATATCAGAGGATGAATTTGAACCTTCAGAACTTTCAGTTGCAGAAACTCAAGCGAATGAGTCTGTAAATGAAGAAGTGTTACACTTCTGGGTGTCTGGACCTCATATTCCCATAGTACACGAATTTGATGATTTTCCATCCGGCGTTTCTGTACAATTTTTGAACGAAATTCCAAAGGAAAGTGATTTTTTGTACTTTTTTTGAATCGCTTGACTATTGAAGAGTTATTATTTTATTGAGGAGTTATATTTGGAATACAAATATATTTCTAAGTTCCCCTATTTTTGGCCAGATCATGAGTAGAGACCGATATCAATTGTTGTTGCAAAATTTACATTTCTGTGACTCAAATTCGCCTCCTATAGATCGTCTTTATAAAATAAGGTTAATTTTAAATCACACCCGAACACTATTTAAAGAGTCTGTGATACCTTGTGAAGACCTGTGTATAGATGAAAGTATCATTGTTTCCAAGGATAGGCTTATTTTTAAGCAGTTTATTCCATCAAAACGACATTGCTTTGGAATCAAAATGTTTGTTTTGTGTGATGTGAAAACTGGATACATTCTTGATTTCATAATTTACTGCGGAGAAGGCACGGAAATTACAGATGAGCAGAACATTGGAATAACCGGCACTGTTGTTACTACACTCATAACTGATTATTTTGGCAATGGGCACAATTTGTGGTGTGACAATTGGTACTCAAGTCCAAAGTTATTAAATTTTTTGCATTCGAAAAAACCAATGCCTGTACGACGGTAAAAAAGAACCGAAAGGCAATGCCAAAATTTATAAAACTGAAAAAGGGCGAATTTGAGTCAAAAAGCCGCAGTCCCCTTTTAGCATTAAAATGGTGTGATAAAAGGGATGTACATATGCTAACTACCTTGCACGATAACTCATTTAAAGGAACCACTAAAATAAATCACCAAACTAAACAACCCATTCGCATTCGTGTCATTGATTACAATAAATCTATGGGAACTGTTGACAAAAGCAACATGATGCTGAGCAGTTTATCCTGTATGCGGAAGACCATAAAATGGTATAAAAAAAGTATTTTTTCACATACTTGACCTATATTTATTAAATTCATTTATTTTGTAATCCCAATTGACAGGTATAAAAAAATCTCTAGCAGATTTTCAACTGGCGGTTATTATGCAACCAGAGATTTCTCAAATACCAGAGCCTAATACATCAGTCCACCTCAACCCATTTCGGGTTTTGCCCAAATATGCCACTAAGCATATGGCCGAATTGATTCCATCAACCGACAAAATAAAAAAAAACTGCGCAGACGATGTTGTGTATGCCGATTGAAAAATAAAAAAATGCAGTTAACGAGATACGTGTGTAAAGAATGTGGTGTCTGTATGTATCGAACCCTGTTTTAAAGTTTACCATAGTTCCAAAAAAATGTGACCGACACAGATTCCTCTAAAGTGCTTTAATAATTAAAACAATATTTATTACGTGACATAAAATTTATGTGTTCTTTTTAACCCATTGGCCTCAAACGACGCCGTCCCGGCGTGTGTACGGCGATGTGTCTTAAAATCAAACGACGCCGTCCCGGCGGGTCTGATGTCTGTCGGCTTAAAAACGAAAAAGGGCTACATTATTGACATCTGTGTTTAAAATTTTAAATGCCAATTGCTCTGTGGATAATTAAGCATTCATTTCGTAGTAATTGGCAGGACTTCGTTGGTACAGTTTTTTCCTGATATTTACGATTGAAATTTTGTTATATTTCAGCGTCATTGAATTTTTTCAAAATGGCGTGTGGTTCGGAAATTGACAAGCTTGTTCGTAAAACGCGTGGTGGGCGGCTAACATCAGTCCAAATTCAAAAAATATATATTATGGTAATAAGTATGATTAATGTAAAACTTTTCTTAATCCAATTATAAAAAAAAGAAAAAAAAAATGGTTTTTATAAAAAAAATATTTTTATATCCTCGTTTATCATATTGTTATTATTTTTTAAAAACTGCATATATTTTTTACATACCTTAATTCAATGCACAAGTAAATTTAAAAAAATTGTTTCGTTTGCATGTTTAGTTTAAAAATTATCTAAGATTTAGTACACCACTGCAGATTTAAAACTTTGGTACAAAATTAATTCGGATGTGAAGGAAAATTTTTTAGCTAAACAATTCGGAGGCCAATGGGTTAAGTGTTGAGTTTTAGAAAAAATTATAAAAATTATAGTGATCATGGTGTCCCACTTGTGTCTATCAACGCAGTGGCCTAAGTACACACAAGCTGAGTGAATGGTGCGACCACATTCGAAAGATACGGTATGTTTTTGTATGAAATTTTATGTTTTTGTTTTTATAAAAATCTGAGAGTGTTGACACACGATGATTTGTTTTCATATTATAGAGAATAATCTGTTCTGTCTATATAGTCCAATAAATCATGCCATAATGCTATAATTTGACATTTAATTGCGTACATAGGTATTTGAAAATATGTACCGCCTACACATATAGATAAAACGGAGCAAATTATCGCGTTCAAAGGGTTAAATAACACAAACTAAGGACGGGTTGTTTCGGAGAATTTGAACAATAAACAAAGACAACAACAAAGTGTTGTGTATGAAGGGAGTTGAAGTTGTGAAATTTAATGTGTAAATTAAAAAGTGTAAGTTTAGTTTATAATTTATGTATTTAAAAAAATTTCTTTCAATATGGGCTTGAAAGAAAGGTGTATCGAACATGAAAACACGAATTTATTGCATTTAATATTATAAAATTTGCCAGTAGAAAAATGCATCAAAATAATCGGTTACTAGGCGATTCGAGCCGGAAAAAAATAATAATATTGAACACCTGACGCTGACTCATACAAACACCTGCGTTTAGAACAGTAAACAAGTTTTTTTTGTTTGATGTTATTGATGTCACAAGAACCTTGGTGGAGAAATTATAAATACCCAGTTAAAACAAAATATTGGGTCAGTCAAATTTCAAAAATTAACACGAGTGGACGGAACACCTCCAGTTGAAACGCGATCTGTTAATTATAATTATAAATTCCTGAGTGTCAACTGAAATCTGCAGTCGCTTCTGTTCCTCCATCACGGCACAATCATTTTTAAGATTACAACTATTTCTAACGAGCTGTTTACGGCCGGCACTCTATCAGCTGAGCCAGACGCATCTGTCATCATTACAATAATGGGGCGTCTCCGTGTGCCGGCTTTTATAATCAAATGACCTGGCTACCGACTGAACCAGCCACAGATGCTGACAACCTAAAGGCTGACGAATACCTGCTGGCTACCGACTGAACTGCCAATAGAGGCTGATCAATTCTTCCTGGCTACCAACTGAATTAGCCATTGATGCTGAAAACCTAGAAGCCGGCCAATTCTTCCTGGTTACCAACTGAATTAGCCATTGATGCTGAAAACCTAGAAGCCGGCCAATTCTTCCTGGCTACCAACTGAATTAGCCATTGATGCTGAAAACCTAGAAGCCGGCCAATTCTTCCTGGCTACCAACTGAATTAGCCATTGATGCTGAAAACCTAGAGGCCGGCCAATTCTTCCTGGCTACCGACTGAATTAGCCATTGATGCTGAAAACCTAGAAGCCGGCCAATTCTTCCTGGCTACCGACTGAATTAGCCATTGATGCTGAAGCCTAGAGGCCGGCCAATTCTTCCTGGCTACCGACTGAATTAGCCATTGATGCTGAAGCCTAGAGGCTGGCCGATTCCTGCTGGCCACCAATTGAACTGGCCACTGCTCCAGCAGTCGCCTACGCCATTTGCTGTATCGTATGGCGCGATGTTGCACAATGTGCTCCAATCTGAAATTATCGCTGAGAGGATTCCGATTATATCAGTTTTCTATCTGTGTTTTAAATTCCAGTTGTATTGAAATACATATAACTATTTCTTGTGAATTGGGTTGGCTGTAAAAAATAGGAAGTACCTATAAGCTACACCCCTTTGTACGTTCTGTATACCAGTACAATACTTGTAATTAAAATGTGAATTTTGATTAGAATCGTCTTTCTTTTATGATGGTTTGGATAGAACACCTCACGGTGTTTTACTTAAATAATTACCCAGGTTGAGGACTGATGTGTGCCGGTGCTTATTATTTACAGTCTTTTCTTGTGCAGGCAAACACGTCCCGTACAAAAGGAGTCAGATCGGTATGCAGGATTAAGTGAGGGCGTATATTTGCGGTGTAAAAAAAATACAGAAGATTTTGATATAAGAATTATAAATCCCTATCTGTGTTTTAAATCCCAGTTGTATTGAAATACATATAACTATTTCTTGTGAATTGGGTTGGCTGTAAAAAATAGGAAGTACCTATATGCTACACCCCTTTGTACGTTCTGTATACCAGTACAATACTTGTAATTAAAATGTGAATTTTGATTAGAATCGTCTTTCTTTTATGATGGTTTGGATAGAACACCTCACGGTGTTTTACTTAAATAATTACCCAGGTTGAGGACTGATGTGTGCCGGTGCTTATTATTTACAGTCTTTTCTTGTGCAGGCAAACACGTCCCGTACAAAAGGAGTCAGATCGGTATGCAGGATTAAGTGAGGGCGTATATTTGCGGTGTAAAAAAAATACAGAAGATTTTGATATAAGAATTATAAATCCCAGCATTTAGTTGGCTTTGATTATTTGGCTATGATTGGCTAGGCTTAAAATTCAGTGCAATAAAATAAATAGACGATTCTCTTTGGGAATGGAAGGATATAATTACCTAACTTAAAAATATTGTTAGTAAGTATTTTCGTCTACTGTAGATTATATACCACGCATGGAAAACCTTTTTTAGTCCTTTAGCAAAACGGCAATATAAAATTATATACCTAAAATAACAATGCACTTCATTGTCAAGGGTGTTCATTTTATCAAAATTAAATAAAGTATCTAAAAAAATAATTAATAAAAAAAATTACATATATTTAATGTGGAATTATATCACTATAAACAGAAATAAATTGTAATAACTTATTTAAGGGTGAGTATAAACATAATTTTTTTTTTTAAAAGTGAGTATAATCATTTAATTTTTTTTATTTAAATGTTAATTCCACAAATAATTATAGTTTCTCCAGACATTGATTAGGTAAAACTTGGGAAAAACCTTAACAGGAAAACAGCTAGCCACGAGTTCCACGTGACTGTTAAGGGCCCACTATTCGAATTTCATCCAATTTCCGACATACTTTCCTTAAAATTTTGAAGTTTTTAAGCTCTTAAAAAAATATATGTTATTCTTTAAGATAGTATCTATTTGTTCCAAAAGCCGAAACGGTAATTATTTGAAATTCCCTCGATAGAAATAAATCGCAAAGTATGCTCCGAAAAATATTATTAACACGTTTATTTCTGTTATTTTACAAGTTATATGTATGAAAAAAATCACAATGCTTCTTTTAATGCTACTCAATAGACCCCATAAGTAATTTTTGCTATTTTTGAAATACGCCGTGATTTATTAAACATTTTCACAACTGTCGCTTACGCCTATTGCTTTTAAATCATATTTATTATAGCGCGCTCGCTCCGACTTGCAGATTAAACTATCTTTCTTTGAGAAGTTCATTCGCCAACTCGAGGGCTTTGGGGGCAGACGTGTTGTTCATCGTTCTATGATCTACAGACGTGCGATTACGTGCAAATATTTGAATTTATAAAGATAATTTTTACGCGTGTAAAGTTTATGAGTTAATAAATATTGTTTTTTCAAAGATGGGAAATACACGAAAGATATCCCGTATTTCAAAGAAAAAATGTTATCTCATAAAATTATATCCTATCTAATAGGTGAGAAGAAAAAAATACAATTTTTGATTTATAAGCTTATATTTATTATAAACGATAATTTACTATAAAAATTAATAATTCATATTTTTATTTATGTATTGTGTAGTAAAAAGTTATTATTTTTTTTTCAGAATAGGTACTTTGGGAAATAAAACTAATTCCAATGCATTAGAAATTACGGGGTAAATTTTTATTAATTTAATTTTCTTGTTGTCTTGTCTCTTTTCTTGTTCCTATACGATCGTGATTTATTTGCGAATTAACTTTCTACGTACACAAATACACACGTCACTTTACATCTGCTCCTTAGAGTAATATTACTCTAAGATCTGCTCTAATGATTCACAATGCAACGATGTCCGAAATATAATATAATATGTAATAATAATATGGGCCACCTGTTTCAAATAACAATACTCGAACTTGGAATCCAGAAAAATAATGAACGGGCCAGCGAAAAAAGCTATCGAAAGTTCTGAAACTGTGGGGAATATAATTAAATAAAATAAAATACTTTTTTGTTTTAAAACCACGATATTTATTAATTTAAGAACCGACCGGTTTCGCTTTACTTAAGCATCATCAGGGTACAAATTAATACTAAACAAAAAGTACATAATGTGTGCATATATATAACAAAATATAGAGGGAGACAACATGATACAAATATAAGCAACACAAAGACGGTCATAAAATACATTAACATAAGTGCACAAGTAATGGAAAAACCGCTAGATAATTATGTAGACTAATGGGTTATACGAATAAATCGGGAGAAACAAAACATCAACTGGCAAGGTGGTAAGGAGGTAAGGAGAACTGGGAATTTTTTATGGGTTTATTGGAAACAGACTTAATATTGGACTACTTGATATGTCTAATTGATTATTAAGTATCTGACTTTTGGTTTTTACAGCTTTTTTAATTTCTAGTGCCTCTAAATTGTTTAGTCTGTTACCATGCCCGTTTTTATGTAAGATGTTAGCACCGGTTCTATGACAGAATGTATGATCTTTATCGATCAAATGATTTGCAAATTCGGAAAAACCGTTATTATTGAGGTTTTATTGATGTTTTGTTTTTCCCGATTTATTCGTATAACCCATTAGTCTACATAATTATCTAGCGGTTTTCCATTACTTGTACACTTATGTTAATGTATTTTATGACCGTCTTTGTGTTGCTTATATTTGTATCATGTTGTCTCCCTCTATAATATATTTGTATCATGTTGTCTCCCTCTATATTTTGTTATATATATGCACACATTATGTACTTCTTGTTTAGTATTAATTTGTACCCTGATGATGCTTAAGTAAAGCGAAACCGGTCGGTTCTTAAATTAATAAATATCGTGGTTTTAAAACAAAAAAGTATTTTATTTTATTAAATATGTCAAACCACAAAGTGATTGCTTTCTACAATAATATAATTTAGTTCAGTGATGTTATTTTTTATGTCGGAAGGAGGACCTGAAGAAAATAATTTCTCTCAGAGCCTGTGTCATCTTTGAGAATGCTGTATAGAGGGTCTTTTTTGAGGAGGAGGGAGTGAACCTGTCCTGAATGTCAACTGTACAATTTCTTCCCAGAATTAACTTTATTGTACGTTTTTTGACTAACCGTACCTTGGTGTTCTATTTTCAATAAACTCTTTAATTATGTTTCAGATGTGAAATCTATACTCTGCTACAGAATGTTTTGCCCAAGTCTTGTAAAGATGCAAAGGCACGGACGTAACAATAAAATCATTTGAGCCCTTTACTGTTATTTAAAAGGTCACTTGAAGTGCAGTTATAATCAATGATTTTATTTTTTTTCTAGCTTCCACGAATAATTTGAAAAGGCATTATCTAAGGATTATACTCTTAAGGAGAATATAGAAAATGTAGAAAGGTGAAACGGATTTAAGATTTTCGATGAAATTATTGTGTTGTGAAATATTTATTTTGTTATTTATTACTTTATTTTTTTTTACAGTTTTACCGTACGCGGCCTTGTTGTAGAGTGGTATATCTAACTGTCATGGAAAGTTTTTTTCTGAGCTTTAAGAGAAAGGTTTCTTAAAGATACTGGAGTTATTCTAGGGCTATGTTAGATTTTTAACATCGATCACCGTAATGCTTGCCTTCCTGAATAAATCTAATTTTATTTAATCATTTACGGCCAAGATGTTTTTGACAATGGTGTGTTTTTATCTTTCTGTATTCCAATCATTTAGCTTGGCTTCTAGGGTTGTGCCCCAGTATTGCTTTTTGGAGACTGTAAACGGATCTCTCGGCATTTAATGAAACTGCAGCAGAACAAAGGCTGTTGCTATATTGACGTTCATGGTATGTTTTGCTCAGATTGACGATAAGGTTTCCAGATCCGCATTTCGCTCGAAGCATGTTTAGGGCAATAAGTTCATAGTTTAGGGTTCTTTCACCGTATTTATGGGAACATTTCAGAACCACCAATCTTTCATTTTGAGTGAATCTTGTGTTTGTGATTAAATTATATTTGACAATTTAAACAAATAATATTTAGAGAAGTTAAAAATAAAATTGAAAGTTCACTGAAAGCTTAAACTATTAAAAGTAGTAATTTCATAAAAATGTAAATAAATAGAGCCCCTTTCACATTTTAGAATGTAATTTTATGTTGCTTACATGTTTTATTACTCTTTATAATTATTGAATTGTTTAAATGAATAAATAAATAATTACAAAAAAGTCTTCTGATTTGTAAGTCCTCAGGAAGCACTAAGGATCTTTCTATCTATCTTTATAATATAATAAATTTGATGAGCATAAAAATGTAAACGTGTATATAATTTATATAAATGTACAAAAGTAGATATTACACTTGTATAAATATTATATTGCGCATATTATACAAGATGTCGGGGGTAAAGTGCACAAACTTCGGGAGGTGATTCTAATTGATAGTACAAGTAAAAAAGAAAAAAAAACTTTTTTTGGAATTCCAACGTTTTAAGATAGTTTTCGAGTAAAAAAGTTTAAAACCTTATTGATGTAAAAATATATTTATTGATTTTATAAAAGTTATAAATTACTTTTATAAAAGTGAGAATAGTATTTTAGTAAAGTAAAGTAATTTTTATACCTATACAAATAACTTTCGTAAATGTTTTTTGTAAAATTAAAAAAAAAAATAATTAATTAAATCCGTAATAAAACCCATATTTTGAGAACCATCTTCATTTCGACTTCCTTCTCATTTGGTCGGTGCATTATTACTCTAAGGTCGGTGCTAACTAAAAATGGTTCTGTTTTTCTAAAATTGCAATAGATGTCGGTAATTTAATTTCATAATCCCCAAAATTATTCCTAATACGAATTCAGACACCTCTGTCGGATTCTTTTAACACTAAATTTTGTGGGTGTTGCCCAAATCTAAATTCTTTACGCGGAAAGCGGGCCCTTAAAAAGCTTTATCTGAATTGCAGATAAAACAAACTAATCTATCTATTTTTGTTGTTTGTTTTTGGGGTGTTATGCCGTGTTGCGCTAACTCCTTCTTTAGCCGACGTTTCGGACAGCGTTGCAGTGTCCATCATCAGGGCAGATCCGGTAGATCCGAAGATGTGTGAATTTTGGTTGTCGAGTTTGTGCTTATTTATTTGTGGCCTGGGCCCATCCAAGTGCGAAATGCCAACGGAAGTGGCGACATCTTGTGGCGAATTCTGAAAGCTCAGTATTTATGTTAGCCTGGGTCCCGTCCAAGTGCGAAATGCCAACGGAAGTGGCGCCATCTCGCCAACGCTGTCCGAAACGTCGGCTAAAGAAGGAGTTAGCGCAACACGGCATAACACCCCAAAAACAAACAACAAAAATGCTTTTGGCCGTGAGAATCTAAAAACTTACCTAATCTATCTATTCCTTTATCTCCAAACATTCAAAATCCAGTATCTCAAAACTGTGTTTTTATGATTGTAAACTTTCAGCTGAATGAGTAAGAAAATATGTAATAATAATAAACCGCGTAAAATAACATTTTTTTGAACAAACCACATTCAGGCATTTGATTTTTTAAAAACCTAAAAATTCTAGATTCTTTAATAAAATGCTTCAAAGACTGGTAAATTTTTCTTGTACCTTTTCATAAGCCTAGAAAAAATATAAACAGGTTTATGAAAATGCTTTGTATGCGTCAAATTAATTATCTATTCAAGAACTTATTTTGACATTTAGAAAGGATTCACTAATTTCACCAGAAGTAATGAAAAATTGTGCTTACTTTAGGTACACAGACACGCCCATAAAACACTTCTATCGGTTTATCTGTTAAGTGGGTTTATAGATTATTAGAAAACATAAAATTAAACTTTGACATGCCAAGAAGCAATACAAAACATTTTGGTAATGTGAAAGGTCACTGAAGTACCCAGGAGGGCGATTCTCGTTCTACTTAACGACACTAAAATCGTCCTTACATTCAAATTAACGATTTTTCTCGGTTTATTCGTATGAAGCGATTCCGGTTCTCTCGTTGACAGATGGAATCCTTAGATTTTCGATTGCGCGCCAAAATTTTTAGCCTTACGCGAAGGGTACCCCTAGACCTGTCTTTCGGCGGCCGAACGCTAGCGTTCGCGGAGAATTTGCTTCATTTAATTGTGACGTTTTGACAATTAGCATTATTTGCGTAGTTTTAACAAGAGAAAACTTAATATTATCGTAAGTATTGACTGTAAACATGATTAGTGACTTGTTTGTGGCACAATAATGCTATTAAATGAATTGAATCAGGTAATTGCGATGTTTGTAAAGTACGTAACATGTCGAAAGCCAGATAAGTGATTTAATTTACAATAAACTACACATACCATTGAGGATTTCTACATAAATAATAATAAGTTTCAGATAAAATGGCTGCAGAATAGCTGGCGCTCGAAATTGTGGGTTTTGAAGTTAACCACAACGAAATAAGAATCCCTTTCATTCTTAAATCAACTTGGGTGACAGTTAGCGCCATTCGGCAGCGTTAGTTTGACAGCAAACGTCACTTTAGAAGTGGTGAATCTGTAACAAAGTCATTACTATCCAGCGAGGTAAGTACCTTTTCACAAAACGTAAATCTTCGATAAATGGCTTATTTATGTCATTCATAAATAAAATAAGCAGTTATTAAAATGCATTATAATACAAAGTATTTGTTTTTTTAAGTTTTAGTTAGAAACCTTGCGTCACTTAATTATATTTCACCAATTTGTGTTTTCAATAATCTCTTAACAATATCGTAGATGCTCTTAACCACGCTTCTTTAGGATTTTTTACTAGGTCTCTCAAAAATCGATCTTGTAAGGCTATCAGAAGAACGAGAATCGCTTAATAGTTAAGAAAAGATGTTACAAGCGACGGACAGCTATCTTTCGGAAAACGATAGCAGTCGTTGACGAATGCTATCATTTAGCTTAAGGCTAAAAGAACGAGAATCGCCCTCCTGTGCACTTCACCATTACTTTGCAGTGTTTATAGGTTTCTAAAAATACAATAAATTCGCTACTAAGCTGACACATGGAGAACAGTAATTTCAGAGATTTTGGTTAACTCTGTTGGCATGCTATTTACAGCACGTTCCAGAGTGGAAGATACTCTCAGTATCGCCCCGGTGACTTTAGCCATGTTTGGTGAACAAATCTGAATAACCAGGTACTTCTCTACCTTCGTCTTCCCATCACCTTTCCCTCCCCACTAATCTCAGACTCGCAACATACCCCAATTGGGGATGCCATACTCTTATTGGCTCCAGAAGGTTGGGAGCAGTCAGGACTCTTGCGCAGCATTCACATAATTTATTTTTTTTAAATGGGAAGTTAAAACACAAAACATTACAGACCTTGCTCCATGTCAGCAGACAGTGAAAGCAGAATTGGTGCAGGCAGGAGTCAGTGAAAGATTTGTTCTTGCACTGCCCGAGGCAGATGGCGCAGTCGGGCGGGGGAGAGCTACGTCCCGAGGGGGATGTGGGGGCGGGTGCGGTGGATCGTGGGGAGTCCGCGGGGGGCCCTGCCTCCTTTGTGGGCCCCTCCGAGCCGGCCCCACTTGCAGACACGCCCGGTAAACTTTCCATTTTCAAGATGGTGTAATCTGGAAAAGGATTGCATCACAAATAATAGCATTTAATATTTTACAGTTGTATAAAGATTTAATGTATTGTGCACTTGCTTTATTGCCTGACTTTACACGGGATTTAGATAAGATTAAATATATGAATATTTAAATAACTCTTAGGAAGGGGTGGTTTTGGAGGATTTGAACAATTCGTCAAATTTCAACATTCATTTTCAGGTGAATAACAATTGAATGAACAATTCATCAAATTTCAACATTCATTTTCAGGTTTGTTAAAGTCCTATTCAAGTTCGGTAATTATATCATTATAATCTGGTTGCTTGACAGAACTGAAATAATAACAGAACTTGAAAAAAATCTTTCACAGAACTTGAAAATTAACTGCAATTAAATTTGAAGAATTGTTCAAATTCTACGAAACAACCTGTCCTTAATAATTTATTTTGTCTCAATAGAAGTCATTGAACGTTATGAAACAAAGTACGCCTACCTGTACGCCGTAGAAATTGCATTAATTTTTTTAACAGAATATCTTGCACATGAAACACTTTAGAGTTCATTTTTGATTTCCCTCAAAAAGGGTCCGGGGTTCCAATGGTTAAAAGTCGTATGTGCGTACCTAAATACCTCTACTATCAATATATTCGCAAATGTGCAGTATATTTCCAAAACACGAGTAGGTATTACACATTCAAAATACATATTAGAAAAATACACTTTTATTAACAAAATTTATATTCAATGATTGTTTTAAAGATTTCGCTTTCACGCTTCTCAAATTTCCCCTTGAAACAATCAACTCATTGTAACTATCATCACCTGGTTCAAGGCTTCCAAGAAAAATATCACTAAATTACTAGCTTGTACGTATCGTACCGCTTGTAAAATCTCACTCATCACAAATAAGTAGCTTGTGGGATTGTTATGCTTTTCAGCTGTAAAATTTTACTTGTCACAAATCAGCTATGCCCAACCTGCAGGCTTTTCTTGCGGCCCGCTTTTCATTTTTATCCTGGCCACTTGGCTATAGAGAAAAATCAAAATGTTTGGAGTAATACTTGGAAATCCTGGCTGAGAATATTTTTTTGTAGAGTTTTGGTTAATTTACGCTGCGTTTCCTAAGAGGAACTAAATTTAAAGAATCAGTTTGCGTGACCCGAAATTCAAAAAAATCAACAGAAACCTCAACTCTTGAATTTCGCTGTCAACCCCCTCCCCCTCAACAACAACAAAAAAATCCACTTGTCGCAGGCTGCTAAAAAATAGTCAAAGCGGTCCATCTACTGCAAAAGTTGTGCATCACTTACGTAAATTTTAAAAAGTTGATTTGTTTGTATGGGAAAATAAATATTCTTCTATTTTCGATTCGGACTATTCGTTTAAAAGTCAAATAAATAGGACTGTAAGACTTTTTTTCACCTAAGACAACTCAAGTTCCGAAGAAACCTTCCTACAGAGGCAACAAAACTACTTATCAACTCTTACGTAGACTCACGTCTCGATTACTGCAAGCACATTTATGCCAGCCTTCCAAAATATCAAATTAACAAACTTCAATCAGTGTTTAATGCAGCAGCACCGCTCACAACCGGGGTTTCTAAATATTCGCACATTTCAGAACACCTTCGTAACCTTCACTGGCTCAAGTGCCCTGAAAGAATCAAGTACAAATTGTGCTGGATGGTGTTTAAATACATCAATGACATGGCCCCACCCTACATCTCTGAACTATGCGTCCCGGAAAACACTGGTCTGAAGCAGTGAACTCTTAGATCAGCAACATATCATATCATCAGCTATAGGCAGACTGATGGAACCTAAGTGCAAGCCAAATACTAAGTTTGGTGATAACGCTTTAAGAGCATCTGGGCCAAAAGCTTGGAATAAATTCCCTCTGGAACTAAGATCCATAACGAGTCTAACAGAATTCAGGTCTAAATGAAAAAATCCTTTTTAAGCTCTCATACAATTAAATTAAATATACCATTCCTGAGATTAGAGACTATTGCCTAAAATACATTCTAATCAGTGGCGGCTTGTACTGACAAAAATGGGTAGTATGCTAAAAATATTGCCAACCTATCCCTACGTAAGGTCAGATAAACCTTTAGCGGTGAAAGATACTAGCAATTAGCAAATTTTGGAACTTACCTGCTGGAATGATAAGTGAACTGTAAACTAAAGTGGCGCCATCTCACCGAAGAGTTTAAGAGGCATTGGCGAGCGCCGTTCACGTTTCGGAGAAATTTCAATACTATGGTCGACATCCACGCTCTGCGCATATAGATAATTGATGTTCCCGGGTGACGTTTCTCGATGAGCAATATGGAATTCGCTCGCACCACGTGACTTATGACACGTGATACAAAGAACGAAAATTCGAGCTGGTTGAATTTTTTACTTAATACTTTTATTACTTTTATTTGCTTTGATCTTCGATGATACCATTATCAGTTTATAATTATTATTTTTAGATTGACTGAAATTTTGGGTTTGCGCATTGCTCCAATGCTCCTTAGATCTAGCTGCCACTGATCCTAATCACACTTTTCTTATAGGATTTACATTATTCGAAATCTGTCTTATACAGAGGGACGAATCACATTTAGGAAAGTGAATTCTGATCAAAACCTTGTACTGTACTACCGCACAGCATAAAATTTACTTTTCCTTTCCTAAACACGCTCATTAAAGAACATATTTTAGTTCAGGCTTATCTTCATATAATTGTTGACTGTTATAACGAGGTCCATTCACTGATATATCGAGCAAATAATTTTGTCAACACAATTTCTGAATACATGAATGGGTTGTGGGGTCTGAAAAAATAGTAATAGGGAATTATTATTGAAGTAATTAGTAACAAACAAAGGGGCAGAAATTTCCTATCCCGTTAGGGACGGATTCATATTTTTATGGCACTACCTGTGTAAGATTGTCGGCTATGTGAACCATTGTTATCCATCAGGCACAACTAAAATTGTCATAAAATCTGCGAGTCATGCGAAATTTGAACTATGAAAATTTGTTCCCTTTTTTACGTCTTCTTTTGTGTTACAACTCATCGTCAATTTTGTTTTAAAAACCAATAAATATGTTTTTGAAGGTATCTAGTTACGAGTACCTACATCCCTGCACGGGGTAAATTTATGATAGTGATGCACAACTTTTTCAGCAGAAGGGCCGCTTTGTCTATTTTTCAAATAGGCCGCGACCTACAAGTTGATTTTTTTGTTTTTGTTGTGGGGGATGGGGTTGACAGCGAAATTCAAGAGTTAAGGTTTCTGTTGATTTTTTTTAATTACATGTTATGCAAACCGGTTCTTCAAATTTGGTCCCGTTTAGGAAATGCAGTGTAAATTAACCTAAACTCTATAAAAAAATGTTTTCAGCCAGGGTTTTCAAGAATTACACCAAACATTTAGATTTTTGTCTATAGCCAAGTGGGACGTATGAAATTGACATGCGGGCCGCAAGAATGGGGCAGCGGGTTGTGCATCACAGGTTTGTGACAAGTAAAATTTTACAGCCGAAAACCAAAACAATCCCACAAGCTAGTTGTTTATGACGAGTGCGATTTTACAAGCGGTAGGTACAGTACGCACAAGGTAGTGATAATAAGATAGACAATTTAGTGATATTCTTGAAGAGGAAATTGAAAAGCATGAAAGCGAAATCTTTAAAACAATCATTGATAATAAATTTCAGTAATAAAAGTGTATTTTTTAAATAAGTAATACATAGTAGTATTTTGAAAATGTACTTTTGCGAATATATTGACAGTAGAGGCAAGTAGGTTCGTAAATACGACTTTTAACTTTTCGAACACCAGACGCTTTTTGAAGGAAATCAAAAATTAACTCTGAAGTGTTTCATGTACAAGATATTTTGTGAAATATTGTGAAATACATAAATTAGATGAAAATTAAATACTTTATTTACACCACTTTTGATTAATAATAATCTACATGTTTCAAAACCAATGGTTTCTTCTTCAATTTGTTAATTTTCATTATCCTGACGAAGAAGCTATTGGCTTTGAAACATATAGATGATTATTAATTAAAAGTGGTGTATACAAAGTACTTCATTTTCATATAATTAAAATGACATCAAAAAGTAATTTTGAAACTATTGAAGAAGTGAAGACATAAAATAGAATTTATATTGGTAATTATTTACCTACGACTACCGTTTGAGAAAATATTCCGTACATGTTAGGTTAGGTTGGATTAGGTAGAATTAAATCACAAACCAGTCTATACAAACCTAGCGTAGCCCACAAACTACTTGAAAACTGGGATATAACTCTAAAGGGGACGCGAGCAGGCGTTATTAAAGGGGCAATTTTTTGTAGTAGTAAAAACGGTAGTCGTAGGTAAATATTTACCTTTATATTTTACTCTAAAATTCACACAATACCTTTTTATTTTTTCCATATCAATTATTATGTTTTTAACATAACCAGTGTTATGTTTGACAAGAAGAAAGCGTAGATATACGGTAATGTCACTGTACCTAATCACTAAACATCATAAATATACATAAATGCATTCTTGTAATTTTAGCATCCAACCCATAAATAAACCAATCACATCCAACCATTTTCACATCAAAACAGCTGTAAAAACATCGAACATTGTCATGCTATTTCCGAATTTTATATATAAATTTATACAACTTACATAACAAACAGATTTCTACACGTTTTATGGATAGTTTACGCAAAAAATCACATTACACGTAAATCATTCTAAATAAGTTATAATAATATGACAGATGAGGAAAATCAAAATGGTTCGGTTGTAAAACGCTTGAATGTTTATTGAAAATGTGCAATTATTTTTATAAATACTTTAGCACTTACCAATGAAAGGTTAACATAGCAAAAAAAAATCAACTCTGTTGCACCAACTGAATTTTAGGGAGGAATTTCAGGAATTACTGCAAGTTAGTGCGCACGAATCAGGCAGGCATTGACATACCTAGAAACTCACTTGTAGCAGCGAATGAGAAAAATAATCTCTACAAAAACAAAATATTTCAAAAAGGTTTAGAATCATTGAGAGAAAGAGAAAAATTCACAGCACATGGCGATATTTCTAGCACTTCACGCGATGAATCATTCCTGACGTTTTCCGATTGATTCAGCCATTTTATTTTACAATCACAATCTACATCTACATACTATACTCAAATCAAAAAACCGTGCTCTTGCAAAATGCAGTTCATCTTTCTGGCAATTGTCTGGTATTTACGAGGAGCTAGAATCACTATAGTCTCAAACACTTTCTGTATTGCATTTTTGTATAATATATTAAAAAAAAGATTGTGGTTTGAGCTAAACAAATACAAAATAATAATTAGAGATAATCAGCGTGGTAAATAAATATATTAATATTTTTGAAATAGGAATACCTGCTTCCAAAAATCATGGACCGTCACTACTTTATTGCATAAGTTCCTAATTAGTGCCTAGGGGTTCGTAAACGAACAAGTTTTTACGACATAGTATTGCTGTCAAGATTTCCGTATTATCGGAAAATAGAACGCGAGATTATCATGTATTACTTATTATTGTTGACGTATTGCCCCTATTGCCCTATCTAAAGCGCACTGGGATACCGACATTACGGCTCTGATAAACGAGCCACTTTTTACGAGAAATTCTTGACGGCAAGGTATTTCCGTTAAAATTTTCCTTCGATATTTTCGTGTATTGCCTATTCTTATTGACGTATTTTCCTGTCTTGACGGTAAGTTCGCTCGGCCACCGATATTACGACAATATCATGACAATATTGGATTCGAACTTTGACAGTTGAAGAACTCTCTTGTCTTTTTCCGTTCGAATACAAAAAAAATCTAATTTTATTGCCTTTTGTAGGTTAAAACTATATTTTTTGTCCTCTTTGAGTGCCTTTATTGCTGACCAAGTCCAGTAAGTGTTATTTATTAATATCCATTCCTTTTTGCCCCAATGGCCTTTGCCATGGGGAAGAAACCACCAGATCCCGTCCCCCCTGATCCTGACCCTGTTAATTTTGAACATGACATTGCTAGCGAGGTTGAAATAATGACTGATTCCTCTACTCCCAAAAAAAGAAAAGTCAGCGTCCTTCCGAAAAAGGAATCTTCTCAGGTTACAGTTCCTGTAGAGACTGTCGCTCCTCCACTCGCTTCACTGTACCCGACTTCAGCAAAAGCCCCCTTCATCGTGTATGTGCAAAACAACACACAAGGCCACTCACTGCATCCCCTTGATTTTGGTAAATTTATAGGAAAAAAACCACTTGGCATTTCCCCAGGTGGTATCAGATCGAAGGGAAGATTCCGCATTTGTGTAGAGTTCACAACTGCACTCAATGCCAATAAATTTATAAATTCCATTGACTTCCTCTCTGCCAAAAAATACAAGGCTTACATCCCTTCATTTAATGTCTCCCGCATGGGTCTAGTGAGAGGTATCCCTACAGACCTATCCGAGGAAGAACTTCTCACGGAACTTATTATCCCAGCATCTTCGGGGAAAGTTTTAAAGACTAGGCGGCTGAATTATAAAGATAAGACTTCCGATTCTATAGTTTGGAAACCCTCCCAAACTGTAGTTATTACATTCGAAGGCCAATCTCTTCCCTCTCATGTATACCTTTTCCACAACTCTCTCCCAGTGGAAATTTATTCACACCCGACAATTCAATGTTTTAACTGTTGTCGGTTCGGCCATTCCAAGCAATCATGCCGTTCTTCTCCTCGCTGCTTTAAATGTGCAGAAAGTCATTTAGCAGAGCAATGCCCCTCCCCTTCCAATCCCCCTACCTGCATCAACTGCTCAGGCTCTCATACAGCCATAAATCCATCCTGCCCCGAACTTTCACGCCAAAAAAACATTAAAAGTTATATGGCTTCCAATAGCGTATCATACTTCCACGCTTCTAAAATAATAGCTCCCTCTAAAAAATCTTTTGCTGAAGTCGCCTCTCAACCCCAGTTATCTCAAAACATTACTTCTCCAAACTCGTCATACAGGAAGACTGTAATGACAAAATCTGCTTCTCGTCCTCTTAAATCCCCCGGATATGATCATCTTGGCCATAATAACTCCCAGCTCTTGTTCCCAAATGGTAACATCAGCTCCCCATTTCCACAAAATACCGTCTTTCCTAACACCAATTCTTTGAACTGCAATTCCTTTATCCCTGATTCACATCCCAATTCCTCAAACAACATCATTTCTAATGACAATTCTAATATTATTCAAACTCTCATCATGTTACTTATCTCTATAATTAATAACAATAATTCCCTACCGTCCAACGCTGCCTCTTTACTCTCCTCCTTAAATTCTCTTGTTTCCAATGGCTGCCCTGAGAGCAGGGATTCTTCAGTGGAATAGTAGAAGCGCCTTCTCCAATAAGGCTGACCTCATCCGCCTTCTACAATTACACACAATTTCTATTGCTGCCATCTCTGAGACTTGGTTTAAACCATCTCAGCTCTTCAAGGTGAGTGGCTACCAATGTCTGCGGGACGACCGCATTGATGGGAAGGGTGGTGCAGCCCTTCTAATCAAAAACTCCCTGTCCTTCACCCCTATTTCCATTAAACCCCCAGATTCATCCTTCCAGTTAGTGGCAGCTACTGTCTCTAATATTACGTTTGTATCCCTCTACATTCCTCCTTCTACCCCATTTGACATTTCATTATGGATCCACATGTTTAGAAAAATATCTTCTCCCCTGGTCATTCTGGGTGACTTCAATGCCCACTCCCCTCTCTGGGGTTCTTCATCAACGGATCCCTCAGGAATCAAAATAATTGACCTTATGGACTATTTGAACATGTGCCTTCTAAATGACGGATCTCCAACAAGGTTAAGTCTGCCTGGGCAGAGCCCTAGTGCGGTGGATATAACTCTTTGTTCCCCAAGTATATATCCAATAATTTCCTGGAGAACTTCATCAGACCCCTGCGGCAGTGACCACTATCCAATCATTATAAATCTGGCTCAAGGGTTAAATACTAACCTCTTTAAAAGAAAGCCAAAATTTATCACAAAAAAAGCCGACTGGTGCCATTTTAGAGAATTTGTCCAGGGTCACACCCTTTCCCTGCCTACCCCTTCTTCAGATAACTGCACCTCCTCTTACAAATCTTGGTCTGATTCCATTCTAAAATCTGCAGTCAATTCTATTCCCAAATCATCCCCTGTAGGCACGAAGGCTCACCCTCCCCCCTGGTGGGATGAAGAATGCCTTCGAGTGCTGAAGGAGAGGAAAGCGGCCAATAAGACATACTGCCAACAGATGACAATGGAAAATTTCTTGAAAGCCAAGAATGCCCAAGCTGTTGCTAAACGTACATTTCGTTTAAAAAAAAAAAACAGCTGGCGTAATTTCTGCACTAATATATCCCCTGCTACTCCGGCGGGGGAGGTTTGGTCCATGATTCGCAGGTTTAGGTCCTCCTTTTCCCTGCCGAAGTCATCTCACAATTCTGATATTTGGATTTCTGACTTTCTTAACAAAATTGCTCCCCCTTATGTACCTAATCTTGACGAAGTGCCTGTTTTATCTTACTCCCCAAATTCTTCATCTTGGTTAGATGCTCCATTTTCCATAGACGAGTTAAAAAGAGCCACAGAAGACCTAAAAGACTCAGCTCCTGGCAATGACGAAATCTTGAACATATTCATCCGCCACACTGATGATGATTCCCTTTCCTACTTTCTCTCTCTCATCAATATCTTCCTGGACTCTGGTATTATTCCCCCGGACTGGAAAATTCAAAAAATCATTCCCATTTGCAAAAGTACCAAAGATCCAAGTCTAGGCTCAAGTTACAGACCGATTGCTCTCTCTTCAACGCTTTGCAAAGTAGCTGAAAGAATGATTAAGAATAGATTAGACTGGTTTGTAGAGAAAAATCATATTCTTCCCCCTTCCCAGTTTGGATTTAGAAAGGGTAAAAGTACCCTTGACAACCTTTCCTCTCTTGTTACAGATGTCAAATTAGCGTTATCTAAAAACGAATATTGTATTGCAGTATTTTTAGACATCTGTGGAGCATACGACAATGTAAATATACCCATTCTTAAAGAAAAGTTACTGGCGATTGGTATTCCTCCTAAATTGGTTCAATTCATTATCAATTTGCTCTCCGAGAGAACTGTTTTTGTAGATGGATCCGAATCCTCTCCCCACATAAGACAAATATTCAAAGGACTCCCGCAAGGGTCTGTCTTAAGCCCGATACTGTATAATATTTACACATACGATCTGGAAAAATCTATTAATTTCATGTGCAACGTACTCCAATATGCTGACGACTTAACGTTTTACAAAATATCCGCCAATCTTTTCATCGCAGCATCAGCAATTAACAACGCTCTTAGAAAACTCTTGGCGTGGTTAAATATTAATGGTCTTGAACTTTCCCCTGCCAAAAGCAAAGTTGTCATATTCACTCGTCAACGAAAGCTTCCGGATATTCAGGTAATATTTGCCGATGAAGTGATCCCTATCTCGAAGGAATTTAAGTTCCTTGGAATGTTTTTGGACTCCAAGCTTACTTGGAACTCTCATATAAATCACGTTGTTACAAAATGTGAAAGCAACATCAATCCTCTTAGATTTCTAGCCGGAGTGTGGTGGGGATCCCACCCAGCTTCTTTAAAACTTCTATACAATGCCCTCATCCGAAGCCATCTCGATTACGGATCTTGTCTGTTTGATCCAATGTCCACGTCAAATTCTCATAAATTAGATAAAATCCAGTCAAAATCACTTCGCCTTGTCTTAGGAGCCATGAAATCTTCTCCAATCAACGCAATGCAAGTGGAATGTTGCGAACCTCCCTTACATATAAGAAGGCGATGCCTGGCAGAAAAATATGTTTACAAAATATGTTCAATAACATCCCATCCCTTGATTCCTATACTTCAATCGTTAAAGTATGAGGTTAATACAAATCACTTTTGGAAAAATCATACCCCTCCACTTTTTTATGATTGCTACAATTCTTTCCTGGATTTATCTAGAAACACCTATCTCAATGAATCTCTTCCCTTATACTCATACCCCTATGAAAGCCTTACTTTCTATCCGAAGGTCCATCAATTTATCGGAATAAGTAAAAAAAACATTAAAAACTCAACTCAATTAAATAATGCAGAATTTAACACAATTATTGAAAACAACTGGCCAAATTACATAAAAATTTTCACAGATGGCTCCAAACTCAGTCAGGACTCCCATTGCGGGGCCAGTGTCTATGTTCCTCACAGAAAATTGTGTTTCCCACACAAACTTCCCAAAGAATGCTCCATTTTCTCTGCTGAATGCATAGCTATCATAGAAGCTCTTCAACTCGTCAAATCATTAAATATTAAAAACGCACTCATCCTTTCAGACTCGCTTAGCTCACTACAAAAAATAAGCGCATCTCCACTCAATTCCAGTAGCGACTCTCTAATCTGCTCGATCAGGAACCTACTGCATTCCATGTCACTGGTTCATGCATCAGTGGTCCTAGCCTGGATACCGGGACACCTCGGTATTACTGGGAATGACATGGCTGATTATATTGCTAAGGAAGCCACTGCCCATGGTCCGTTAAGTGATATCCCTATTCCGGTTAGAGACTATTTCCCTATTCTAAAAACTAAGTACCAACTCCAATGGTCTTCTGAATGGAAAAAATCTTCTCTGATAAAAGGTCACCAGTACTCATTAATCCAACCTTCTATTCCTGTTAAGCCCTGGTTTCACAAATACACTACCATGCCTAAAAAATATATTTCTTCCTTAACCCGAATGCGGCTGGGTCACACTTGTTGTCTTAGCCATCTTGCCAGGTTCCACATAGTCAGTTCACCGTACTGTGATTGTGGGTCAGAGGATACTCTGGACCATAATTTTTTTGAGTGTCCTATCAATGACCAATTTCCAAACTTCATGCATGAATTGTTAAAACTTGATATTAAATTGCCTACCAGTATACCCTGCCTTCTTAGTCTAAACACTACTGAAATTTACTATTTGTTGGCAAAATTTATTTATAAAAATGGCCTTAATATCTGACCATAATAATAAATATAAACCAAATTTCTTTCACTTTCATTTGTATTCATTTGTTCAGGTTCCTATTTTCATCTTTATTTTCATCTATTTTTACTAATCCCAACTCTGCATATTTTGACTGAGTTAAAACACTATTCTTTATGCATTTGTATATTTTTGTTGATTCTTTTATTGTATTTGTTTATATTCATTTCATAGTACTGTTTTAAAAAAAAATAATGCTTCTAATTTTGGAAAAATCTGTTCTTTTAAATAACAAAAATGCCCACTACTATTGTGCACAGGTTCCTATGTTTATTACCTATTATTACCAGCTCTGTATTGTTTTTGTTAAGTTATGTTTATGTTACACCCATGTTATGTTTATTATATGTTATGTTCATATTATGTTATGATATGTTTATGTTATGTTCATGTTATGTTATGTTATGTTATGTTATGTTATGTTATGTTATGTTATGTTATGTTATGTTATGTTATGTTATGTTATGTTATGTTATGTTATGTTATGTTATGTTTATGCTATGTTTATGTTATGTTATGTTAATGTTATGTTTATGTTATGTTTATGTTATGTTTATGTTATGTTATGTTATGTTTGGTTTATTTATGTTACGTTATGTTATGTCATGTTGTGTAATCAATTTTATCCTGTAATTTGTTGTATTTATTAATAAGAAAAATGTTGTATTGTATGGCCAAGATCACTCTTAATGGGTGAAAGCCAATATAAAGAATAAAAAAAAAAAAAAAAAAATGACAATATTGCCGAGCCCAATCTATTTCCTTCTCGCTCTGATAAATAAATATGTGCTTCTCTGTTCGCCACCTACCCCTCCTAAAAGTGACAATATCGAACGCAATTATAAATGAGCGATTTTCACTTCTGAGTTTATACATGTTTGATGAAATTGCAGATCGTTTTCCGTCTTTCATATAATATAATTGACAATATTGACGAGAGATGGTAATATTGACAATAAGGAACTCCAGTCCCTTTAAAAAATATAGATAAACAAACGCTGATTCTGAATAAATATTTATTATATACTAGCTGTACCCCTCCACGCGTTGCTGTGGCTCAGTATGTGTGTGCAGATAGAGAAACAAAAGCGAATATTGCTTTTACAGATGGCTGTGTTTTTAAAAAAAAAACACGTTTGTCCAACAAATGGCGCTGTTTTACAAAAAGATTTTGAAAAAACGAACATTAACATTTTTATTTATTTAGATTATTTTAGGAAGAATTTATAAATTGGCATTTAAAAACGTATAAAACACCACTTAATTCGGTTGGTACGACTGAATCTGATTATTCACCACTACCAGTCTACGTGAGTAATATATTTGTGTTCTACATCAGGGTTACCAATTCGTAGAGAATTCTCTAAATGGCGGGGATTTTCTAGAATCTTCACGAATTGGGTTTTTGCGGGGAGAACCATTTTGTGTGGAAAATGCGGAGATTATGGGCATTTCCTGATTATCCAAAAATGTTGATATATAATGTTAACAATAATTGTGAGAACGCACTTAAGAAATAACTAGATAGTAAAAAAAATAAATGCTTATGTTGATATGTCCCTAGGTATATATGACTTGAATTCACAGAAAGACCAAAGTGAACACGTGCTCCCGCGTCTGTCTCTGTAATTTTACACGCAGATGGAGGCGGCAGTTCGAATTTAGACCTTAAATATTTAGTCAATAGCGTGGCCGGAAATCGCAATAAAAAATTAGAAAGCCAACTTAGAAATACACCCATTAGTCGGCAGATTTAGCTCTAGACCCTCATCAAGTAGTAATTCTGAAATGGGTGTATCGTTAAGCCAGCGACCCGGCAATAAAAAACCTTCGCCCAAGGCTAGGCTAAATTGTAATTGTTTGAAGGTCATATTTAAAAACGTAATTTTAAAATATTTAACATTAAGTATAAATCTAGATGTAAGAGTAATTGTCAACTTAGATTAGAAATTTAATTGCAACCAGATACCAATTCAGTGTATGCATGCATAATATTAAGAAACCTAATATATATTAAGATTTTGAACCGTAAGATAATCCGAATCAGCCAGACAGCGCAATCTAGTGGTGAGAATGGCGATGCCAGCGCCACGGACTCAAACAACGTACCGAAGTGGTGTAAAGCGGAACCACTATAGTCCAGCACCCCACCACAGGCGCGCTTCGGTCGCCGGATTGCGCGGGTGAATACAACTGATTCAGCTCTCAACAGTCACTCTCTCGCCTCTCAGGAGTCATCATCTCGCCTCCCCTTGGGGCGGCCGCCGAGGCGCCTCCGCCCAGGAGGCTGCCCTCTCGGCGGTCACGATCTCACCTAGTTCTCGACAGTTCACATTTCCGCACTCGACAGTCATCATCTTGGGAGTCATCATCCTGTTCTCCCCCTTGGAGCGGCGCCGAGGCAGCTGCCGACCAGGGAACTGCCCTAGCAGAAGTTACCGTCTCGCCTCCGCCGAGATACTTCCTGCTCTCCCCCTTTGGAGCGGCACCGAAGCTCTTCCGACCAGGGAGCTGCCCTAGCAGAAGTTACCGTCTCGCCTCCGCCGAGAAACTTCCTGCTCTTCCCCTTGGAGCGGCGCTGAGGATATCCCTACGAGGAAGCTGCCCTCTCAGGAGTCGCTGCCTCCCGACTCCGCCCTTCGGAGCCTTGGCCCAGGCTGAACTAATTCCGCCCTTCGGATCCAACCCAAGTTGCCGCTTGTGTGATGTCGGTGATAAGTGCGAACATGGAGATCCGCGGTTCCAGATAAGAACTATAATTTACGACTAGTATTAAGCTAGATTAAGACTAACCCTTCTTTATACATTTTTTTAAATAAATTTTAATCGTGTTCGAACTTAAGTAATTTCTTTTTTTTTGTACTCGTTCCTCCTTTTCTTTTACATGAATAATAATAATTATTAACTTCCCTTAAGTAGAGTTAAAACAATGTCAATAGAATTTTGTTTCATTTTGGAGGTAAAGGAACTTGTGGATATTTTGTGGGGAATTTGAATATCTCTTCATCTCTTATAGGTATTTTAGAACAAATGCACTGGCAACCCTGGTCCACATTCACATTAGAACCGATGAAAACGTTTTAATGCAGGTTTTTAAATGTCGGTAAATTGTTTATCAGGTGCAGTCATGGATGTGTTTTTACATTTTCGTTCAATACAAGAGTTCTTCAATGTTAAAGGCGGATATCTTTAGAATAAAAAACGTCTAGACTCCTAAACAAAATACATCGCCGGTTGAAAAAAGAAGCAGGCTTTTTGAGACTGGTGACTGGTGACCTCCGGTTCACATCTATAGGTTTGATGCGTTTTCGGGAGACCCGAAAAATTAAAAATTTGAAAATCCTTTAAACAAACTATAAAACATAGTACAGTACACAGTATGTACAGTATAGTACTGTACATGAAAACTGTTATTTAAGTTAGAAGGTCATTATTGATAATAATAAAAGGACTGGAGTTCCTTATACAAATCAACACCCGACTGATAAAAAAAAACGGCCGGTGAAGCCGGTGACTCTACCAGCACCTTGAGTGATATCTAGGTCCGTTAAGTTGCTCTACGCTAGAAACCCTGGCAAGATAAGCCGAGAGATACCATTACTAAAAATCTTTGATATACCGCCGGGCCATAACATTTGTATTATCCCATTTTTTTACAAACTTACCTACCAATCTACAAATGGTGGCAACATTCGCTATGTTGTGAGACTTGTCAAAGTGATTTTTGCGGGCGGAGCTAGGTGTGATACATATTTGGATAAAAACATTTGTTT
This sequence comes from Hesperophylax magnus, assembly GCA_026573805.1. NCBI lineage: Eukaryota > Metazoa > Arthropoda > Insecta > Trichoptera > Limnephilidae > Hesperophylax > Hesperophylax magnus. Next base: position 828,056 of record JAIUSX010000107.1, read on the forward strand.
TGACGGTTCCGTCCTTCAGTTTTATCGAAATTACTACCAGAAATCAAAGATATTTATATTTAACAGGGGCATACTAAATAAATCCATTAAAATGGCGAAAATGGCATTTCAGCACCAGGCGGGCACGGCGATGGAGTGCCTCAGTGTATGTATTTTCAATATTTAAATTGTTTCTGAAAATATCGATGAAAGACAATCATACTTACATATAACACCTTATTTCAGTAAGTGGAGGGTGAGGGCAAAGGACACAGATAGGGAGATTTTAAATTTAAGTGGGGCTTCATGCTGTCACTTTTTTAACAGGGTCATTTTATTTTTTCTGAGTAAAAACGTGAAAACAAAATTTGTGACGATTTTTTTCATTCTGTTTTTGATACTGACACATGGAGAGTTTATTGTTAATGATTTCTCTAAATCTGAGTAACCTAATTTAAAGTTTTATTTTGTAATAATAATAATAGAAATTAAACTCGTTTCCTGAAAAATTTCTGCTGTTAATAATTATTTAATTTATTTTGTAACAAAATATCGACATAAGCTTTCCATAAGTCACGCATTAACATCAGAAGAGATAGACTTGCCCTATCTCTTCTGACGTCAATGTGTGACAGGAAAACTTATTTGATTTGGTTGGCCGTTATGATGAATCAGATTTGTGTTTATGGGGATCTTACTGAGGTCCTATGTTATTTATTTAGTGATAATACATTACAAAATAATATTCATAATATATTAGTGGGCCCAGGCAGACATTGTCCTGCCGAAGACCGCCTTATAAGTTTTGTAGTGATAATTTGTGGTTGTATGTATTTTTGGATGAAAAATCTGAAAAGAAAAAGAAGAACCTATGGGGTCCGAAACTATCCTACATTTTAAGCTTACACCAACCATATAGATTCACAAAATTTCATTGAAATCGGTTGGGCGGTTGGGATATTAGAGTGTACGTGTACCAACACAGTGACACAAGATTTTTATGTTTTAAGATTATTCCCAGTGAAAAAAAAAACTCATTTCGTAACAAATTTGAAAAAAATTTTATTACAATAATTGTATTTTTTTAGTATTTATGCACAAATTACGCCTGTCTCTGTTATTATTTAAATTATCGGTACATAAAAATATTATAACATTTTTGGATACTGCATATCATTTCCTTATCTCAAGTGGTAAAAAGTCCGGTAGGTAAGCACAAATTGATTTATAACTTGGATGACTCACTGTTGACATTGGTGATTCATCATTATTCACATTGAAAGGTTAAAAATATCAGCGTTTACCAGTTTTCAAGATATAGACTCTTGTTTCCATTCAGTATTCTCATTTTGTGCAATTCGTGATATCCGAAATACCTGGAGGCAAACTCGGTACTTTGGATTTAACTTGCCACTAGATAATTTTAATAAGAAGATAATTTTTCCCAGTGAAAAATTATCTTCTTCTATTTATATATAAAAATCTCGTGTCACGGTATTAGTGGTCGCACTCCTCCGAAACGGCTCGACCGATTTTTATGTATATTTGTTAGGTATGAGAATAGGTTAAGTATATTTCATACCGTTAGGTGATTAGGGTGTCCCTATCCAGAATTTTTTTTCTTTTTTTTTTGACAAAATTATTTTTTGTATTTTTTTTATTATTTGGTATCAAAAAAATCTATAACCCCAAATTTTCACCCTCCTATCCCCACCCTACCATTTTTTAATCGTGATTTTTAGTATTTTTGTATGAAAAAATTTAACCGTCGTTCATATTTCAAACGGAACTAAATTATTTACGTTGTTGAATAACAGATGGCGCTGCTTTCGCCTCATCGAACATTCATCCATACATGCGCAAGTGATTCACGAGAAGCGTCGCGACATTTTAACATTCATTCTTTGGCATTTGTTTTGTATCACAACGCAAATTTTTTGCAAAATTTTGGCACACCATGTTTTTCACATAGACAATTATAATTTGCATGTTCTCGCGTGGGCAAACCATCTAGCTTATTTATGTTAGCTAAAGACGGACTGACAAAAAATATTGTACATTCAATTGCTCTTCGAAATTAATATTGATTTTCTTTATTTCATTTTCCTACTTTAGGATAAAAAACATATTGATTTTTTTCACTTTTCATTTAATTTTTAAAAAATGGAACAATGCATATGTCCGTTACTTTAATGAAACACATTGAATTAAGAAAATGAATGGTTGGCGTTTTTTTGTTTTTTTGCGGCGGTCATCGTCTTCAGTGCTCCATTCATCTTTCTGCCATAGATCCCATCCCCACACACTTACAATACATTAGTTATTTTTTATTTAACAACCGAAATATTCACTATAATAATTTATATGGCAGAACAACGTTTTCCGGGTCAGCTAGTAATATATAAAAATCACATGTCACTGTGTTCGTAAACGCTAATCTCCGAAACCGCCCAACCGATTTCAACGAAATTTTGTGAAAGTGTATGGTTGGTTGCAGCTTGAAATATAGGATAGTTTTGGAGCCAAATTTTTTATTATTTTTTTTAAACAATATTTTTTTTTCTTGAGATTTTTTCATCTAAAAATTCATCTACAAATTTTATCTTCCCTACATAGAAGGCGGTCTGTGGCAGGACAACGTCTTATATTATAAAATACATTCCAAATGGTTGAGTTAAATTCTAACTGGTTTCTAATCTTAATATATAAAAATCCAGCCTGCGAATGTTTGATATATTGCAACATTGATTGACTCCATTGTTAAATATTATATACAAATGACAGGAAGTTAAACAAACTGATCAAAAGCAAAATTGATACATAATAACTAATGAATTGATATTATAGTATTGCTACGCAGAGCACGTATGTATGTCACCATGGAGCATTCGAATGGAATGTACGTCGTAACTTGCTTCTATTGAATGGTAACAATGACCATTCTTCCATAATTAATGGTACGCTTACAGTAAAATATATAAGTTATTTATGACAAGTGCGATTTTACATTAGCTTAAATATAAATATTAGGGTATTGTAATGCAAAATGTGTAAAAACGTCATAAAACCTCAAAATTTATTTTTTTCAATAGAAATAGCTCTGACCACTAAGCTATGGCGGCTTAAATGAAGAGAAAATGAAAAAAATGCAAATCTGTATCTCGAGAATCCTCCTGGAATCGTTGAAATGTTTTTAAACAGAATAATGTAAAATCATTATTTAAAGTTTGTAAGGTTTTGTTCACCAATACTACTGCACACATTCGCAAATTAGAGCAAATGGGAACAGTATATTTGTTTTTTTATCATTAATGCTTCTAATTCAGACACAAAATTACAAAATGGTAAATGTATTCGTCCAAACAGTTATTTAAAAATATATAAAAACGTTTTTTTTTTATTTTTCTGTGTATTATAATACTTTACAGCCGCAGAGGTATGTTGCAAGTATGTTGTCGTGTTTACTGTTATATCATGCTATAAAAATAAAATTTTGTGAGATCATATCAAAAGACCATTCGTCTGTTTATTTACTAATATTTCTATTTTTTTACTCTTATGTTTGTTCTGAATCTCATTAACTTAGCATCGTCAAAAAAACAGGATTTTTATTTCTGCAGAAAGTCAGGGTTTTCCATCATTATCTGTCACATAAATGCACGATTCCAAAATTTCGGCCGGTTTGGTACCATGTACTGGAATTTGCTGAAGAATTAAAAAATGAAAAATTGTAAAAACGTCATGAAACCTCAAAAAGTGTTTATTTCAGAATATATTAAAAAACATGTTTTTATCCAAAGCTGTAAAAACCAAAAGTCATTAACCACTCAGAACAAACGTAAATATGATAATAGCAAATACCATTAATTTAATAAATTACAGTGCAATTATAACACAGTACACTAATTATAACTTACATGACATAAAAATTTATGAATGCACTAGGTTTTGTACCTGGTTACATTGAAGATTATTGAAAATTAGTTATTGATTTTTAAAAACGATACTGCACGCGATTGATAATTTTTGTGATTGATAATGAAGTGTTTTTACACGATTTACGATTTATTTTATTTTATGTTATTTGATTTTAGCCCAGCTGGGCTTTTACATGGATTCTAAGAACAGAATATACCTAGTGAGATATCGAAAAACCTACTCATAGTTTTTAAAGCATGAAATAAAGTTAAACTAAACATGAAACAATATTAACACATTTAAAGCAGGCAAAAACGAGGGTGCCATTCGAGAAAATGGATTTTGTTTGACACAACTAAATCTTTGAAAATAATTATATATTTTAATTACAAAATTTACTTAGTACTCAACACACAACAAATATAAAATAATTGCCTGAAATTAAAACCTGCTTTTGTAATACTACTTCCATAAACTGAAGTTAAAGTCAATGTTAAGCCATTTACTTTTAGCCATGTTTTATTTGTAAAAAATGTATGTATTTTATCACATTACAAAAAAAATTATCATTTTCGCACAAATAATTACAAAAAAAACTAAAAAACATTCCTCACCTCCGGTGCGATAACTGTGAGCATGTATTATTTGTTCTATGCATTTAAATATAGTTTCCTGTTGATTAAATATTCTTCCACACAAAAGAAAAGAATTATAAGATGGGGAAGGCTTGGTTCACATTTTTAAATACATATACATACTAGCTGTACCCCGCCACGCGTTGCTGTGGCTTAGTTTGCTATTTTTCAAAAGAAGCAATTTTTTACTCGTCACAGGTGACTGGTAGTGTAACTGTGAGTGGTATATCTATGGGTGACATCTATATAATACAGGTATATAAAAACAAACACGTATTCGAATGTAACTTAAGGTCATGCGATCACCAGTGTTTTTTGATATAGTGTCCTCTGCGTGCAGTTTTATCTTTTATAAGCATAAACTTTTTAATATAAGTGTGTTTGTCGGAAGTGACTTGCCAGGTAAGTATGTTTTGGTATCTTTTCTAAATAACAAATGTAGATCCTAGGAAATAAATTGTACAGCGCCCTTGAGGTGATTTTTCACCAAAACGGCGCTCTACAAATTATCCAATTATTATTATTATTATTATTAACTGTGTGTCAAAATTTAAAAGCAATCGGTGAAAAAATTTCGGAGATTTAATATTTTGAACGAACAAAGATTTTTATTTATATAGATAGATAGATAGTTGGGACCCCTTACAAGGAGATTGATATAAATTGTTTGAATAAAATTATTGGACAGCAATACCTTTTCCGCCGTTCAAATAGGACCGGCGTAAAAAGTAGAACTACCCTTCCTGCCCAAAGTGTGTTAATAAACATGTAACAGTAACATAAAATAGAAACTAAACCAATACTACATATAAGACAAATAACTAAAACTACATTACCAATGCAACTATAATTTGTAGGATTAAACAATGTGCTGGTATAGATAATGCTTAATTTTATAATTGGAGTCAGTAAATATATCAATAGTACCCCCAAACTTGTTTTCCGCTCCAGGCGCCATATTGTGAAGCCGCCAAGAGCTGATAATACCTAACAGTCCTAACAAATCGCCATTGAGATTATTTTTTACTAAAATGGCGCTACACCAAAATACAATTCATCCGAATATTATTGACTACAGTGATCAGTCACTGATCACCTACCTAGGCGTCTATTCAATTCAGTTTATTCATTTTAAAAACATTACAAAATTATTCATTAAAATCATAAAAATTCTTACATTAATAAAAACAGTGGGTATATCGACTATACTAGTAATAATAGAGCTTGCCTTTTAAAGGCAGCTTCATTGATGCTAAAAATGTCGATATCCGAATTGATTCTGTTCAACAGCAAGATTGCTCTACCCACAGGCATGACCATTGGCAAGTTAGTCCTGCAGGCTGGGAGATAGAATAGTCTATGTTGTCGGTGATGGAGATAACCATCAGGAACATAGAAATGAATGCTCTCCATGATGACCGAGTTTTCAAACCATCCACGAATCAGTCTGAAGAAATGTGTAGCAATGCTCACATCCCTCCTGACCCGTAGATAGTTCATTCCGAGCATACCCAAAAGAAAGTCAGTAGGATTGAGCTACAGGTAGTAGCCATACTCCCCCATGTAGACAAATCTCAAGAATTTCTTCTGAACTCTCTCCAACATGAGAGAATACTTTACCTGGTGTGGACTCCAAATTACCGACCCACTTTCAAGTCTGCTCCTTACTAAGGAATTAACCTGTTAACTGGGGAATTCCGTTTTGAATTACGCAGCATACAACGGGTGCGAACTCCTTCACTAGGACGTATCAGTACGTCACGCCCGGAGGACGTAATTTCAAATTATTATTTTTTTTCATTTATGCATTATAAAAATGAAAACATCGAATTAAAAAAAATAGAAACTTTACAAACAATTATAAAGATTACAAAAAAGGTTATAATTACAGAAAAATAAGCAAAAGCACACAGATAAAAGAGAAACATTGAGTTTAAAAGATTAAAAAATATAAAAATTAAAAACTCAATTTCCGTGTGATATGCTCGGAAATATACGTCCCGCTCGTTCCAGGGTGCAACATAAATTTCAAGGACGTATTCATATGTCCTACCGGTACCCGATACTGTTTACGTTTGACGTATTTATACGTCCCGCCCGGTTAGCAGGTTAAATAAAACAATAAGAACTCAGGTATCTCTAAAATTCCTTGCAGTGCGTAGAACACAGCCCAGAATTTTCAGTGAAGTGCTACATGCCCTCTTAATATGAGCATGAAATTTCAGCCCTACTATCAAACATGATTCCAATCCTTCATGGTCGAGACACGTTTTAAACTTCGGGCATCCATTGCATACCCGTAATACCAGGTATGACTCGCCCTAGTGAATGGCAAAATTAAACATTTAGAAACATTATCACTAATGGTTTTATGTCTACTGGTTTTAAAAAAGGTTGTCTAAATTCAACTCGCCCCAGGTGCCGTTTGGCTCTGGGCCGGCCCTGTTCCCAGATCATACACAGAAAATATGTGTAATTGAAATAAAAACGCGAGTTAGTACAAGAATTTTATTTATTTATGTGCACATATACTTGTTCGGTCGAAAATGAATGTCTGAAGAAATAATTATGAATACTTATATAGAAACATAAAATTGTATCGAAATAAAATTTGTTTATGAATTTTGTTATATTTTACAAATAAACAAAAAAATCGTTAAATAACATTTTCACAAAAGAAATCAACAGATAATAAGTTTAAAAAAAAATCCAATTTTCAAGGTGGCATAGTCGCATTACCGTTTTATTATGATGACATTTGAATTCAAAGTGTTACATATCTAGAACTAAGTCGTCCCGGACAGAAACTTTAAAACGGTAATATCACATTATTTTTATGGTAAAATTATGAAAGAATAGGTATGTAATTAATGTCAAATGTTTACCCCATCCTGTGTGAATTTTATGAAATAAAGGATTTAAGTTTTGTTTCTTTTATAACTGGCAATACCATAACATTTATACAATTCCAAAGAAACATATATGTTAAAGAAATGTCTATAGAAATATGATTAAAGACATTTGACTTTCTAGTATCTTCCGTCTTTTTCATTTTCATACATAATGTGTGAGAATAAAGATTTTTATGAACGGCTTTTAGGTCGATTGTCGATGACGTCCATACGATTTCTGCCTGGGACTAGTATATCTCTACTTACTAATGATTGATTTTCAGGTATTATGTGACGTTTTCTCCTCCGTTAGTCAGTGTTTCAGACAGCCTCGCAGTGTCCATCATCAGGGCAGATGCGTAGACTATGATGAAAACTATGTTTATTTGTCTCTGTTATTATCTCTGCTTGTTTCAGATACCTATTACTTTACATAAAGAGAACAGTTTAGACGTAGATGGAAGAGAAGTGGTGATGTGTGGCTTTAAGATCGGAGGGGGGATAGATCAGGACTTCCGTAAAAGCCCCCAAGGATACACAGACAATGTAATGATCTTTTCCATTTCTTATACTTAACCCATCGTCATACTAATTTTTATTTGTGACATCTGTACATACTTGAGAAGGTTTATTACTGTGCAGTATTGCACCCCATATTTCCCCAAATTAAACACCTTTTTATGCTTTTGTTTAGATTATAATTTTATTGTGAACTATCTAAGTATGTGGGAAAAGTTTTAGTCGCCCCAATGGAGCGGGCAATATGCCGATGCGAAAAAAGTGCAGCCCCACAATCTTGGCGGCTGGTATGCCGGTTTGTTAATTATTAATATACAGACAATGTAATGATCTTTTCCAGTTCTTATACTTAATTATTAATTTACAGACAATCGCCCTTGAGGTGATTTTGCACAAAAACAGGGCTTAATAAATCATCCAAATATTATTATTAATGTAGTGATCTTTTCCATTTCTTATACTTAATTATTAATATACAGAATCCCAACCCTTTTCGAGTCTAATAATAATATATAGTCTATAATATATTGCGGCCTCCATGGATGAGGGATAAAGGGTAAGGCTCTTGACCGCGGGGGGGTTTAAATTCCGGCGTGCACAAATCAATTCAATTAATTTGTGTGTTTTCACAATTGATACATTCAAAATAATATATAGCATATTTCCAGTCCAGATTGGAAGATACTCTCAGTATCTCCCTGGTGAAAGACCACCATTCGGAATTGAAACATTGCTTGAAATGAAGACCGACAAATTAAAAATGAAAACACATGTTGTTCACGGGAGAGTTTTTATTTTTCTCATTATAAGTCATTCTAAACATTTAGTATATTTTATTTTATATATATACCATACAAGAGTCCCAAGGGCTCCCGACAGTCTGGAGCCAGTGAGACTACGGCATCCCCAATTTGGGTATGTGTTGTGAGACCGAAGGTAGTGGGGAAGAGGAAGGTGGGAAATTACCTGGCTATTCAGATCTGGTCACCAAACAATGTGGCTAAAGCCATTTCAAGCAACGTTTCAATTCTGAAAGGTGGTCTTACACTAGGGCGATACTGATAGTATCTTCCACTCTTTTTTTCTCTTTCCATTTCTTGATTTTGTTGAGTCTTGGGATTATATTGCGTAACAATAAGCCGATAGAAGTGTATTGCAGACGTTTCTGTGCGCCCGAAGTAAAGTCAATTTTTCCTTACTTTGGTGAAATTGATCAAACATTTTCAAATATAAATATTTTTTCTTGAACAAGTAATCAATTTCATTGGCCTAGGAGTCTGTCCGAGTCTGTACTGTCCGGGGCCTAGGAGTGGAAAGGTCGTAAGGTTAATGTAAACGATTTATTATTGTCAAGGTGATATATATTTTTATAACTGTTTTGTTTACTTATATTTCAGGGCATATATGTGACGGCGGTTTATGACGGCAGCCCGGCGGCAAAATCGGGTTTGAGAATGCACGACAAAATACTCCAATGCAACGGCTACGATTTCACAATGGTGACCCACAAAAAGGCCGTTAGCTACATCAAAAAACACCCCGTCCTAAACCTCCTGGTGGCCCGAAAGGGAGTCACCTCCACATAGGCTATCCTACCTCTTCTACTTGTTAGGGCAAAGGCAGTTAAAAAAGACACTACCTATGTAAAGGGTCATCACGGAAGGATGCGTTACTATTTTTAAATGCTTGTATTTTATCACTAATTAATTTTCCATCACAAGTCATAATGCAAGAATTTATGTCAAATATAAACACCTTCGATAGGTGAAACTCTTTTATTGTATGCTAGAAAGGACACAATCTTGTTGGCTATATTACTTCGGCTATTATTTCTTCAAGTAATTTGTTACCGACCACTTCTCGTCTATGCCAGTGCATCTTTGCGTATGTCATATCTAACCACTTTTGTGGATATAAAATAGATTATGGCAGCTAATATTAAACAAAACAAATTTAACCACATTGCCAGTGATGATTTATTTTGTTCCAAATGCAATTAGGAACCGAACAAACCCTATTGGGATCGTCGGTGATTTATTTTGTTCCAAATGCAATTAGGAACCGAACAAACCCTATTGGGATCGTCGGTGATTTTAATATTCAGAGGGCATTCGGCATTGGATTAATTAGATTTTACTTCTGCCGCAGCAATTATGTCACCGTTAAATGGATTTCAAGATCACATGTGCGCTGATGGATTTGCTGCGGGAATCTCTACTCTTTTCTTTATTAAAATCTAAACACCAAATTTCACGATGAAAGTTATTAAATATTTTAAGCATTTAAAAAGCATAGCATCTTTTCATGGTAACACAACACGGTATAAGTACTGCTCCAATCTGTCACATAACAGAGTATAAGCTAAGTTAAAAGAGGCCAAATTTTAAAATGTACATTTAAGTGTTTTTAAACTAGAAATGAATGCAACACAAAAGCCATCACAGTAGAGCCATATTTATGTATTTTTAGTGTTTATACCATCCTTTCAATATGTCCTATTGATAATAATGATATAATATATTTCCTACCTCCAAACACTGAAATCCAAAATGTATATTTCTTAACCAAATCTTGTAGTAACGGTTATGAATCAAATAAGTTATGGCCTAGAATTATTATCATCCTCCTATTTACAAAATAATATGTCACCATGCTTTTCTTCTGAAAATTGTAAATATTTTCTCCTTAACTTTAAATAATATACAATACCGTTCACAAAGTGAGCGGGTTTTTTGAAAAATGTACAAATTTACATGCCTACTTAGCTCGCCTGAAAATACAAGGTCTATTAATGTTTACCTACTTAAAAATAATGTATCAACAAAATTGATTCTGTTACTTTGAATGCTCATTGAGGAATGTCCATTATTTTTTCAGGCCCAAGCTTGTAAGTAATGTAATGAGGGATTTGTTATATTATTGATGAAGTATCACTTACGCTAAAGGATATGGAGTGAGCTATATATGTATACTGAGCCTGTAGACATAAACTGCAATACAAGGAATTTAAATTGAAATAATTATTAATCAATAAAATGTTGAATGTTTATGTGGTAATGGTAAACCACAAGTTTAAAAGGGGAAAAACCAGTTTCAATGCATTTAATACAAGGGCAAATTTTGTCCTAATCATAATTTAAAAAATGGGTTGTTGGAAGTCATAAAATCTTAATTTTCCTAGTAGAAGTAAAACTGTATAGTGTTAATTGCAAAATATTGGCAATAATATCTCTACAGGGTTTATTAGTTGTTCGGTGGTTTCACCGTATCGTAGCTTCTTCAGCGGCACTTCATGCAGGTTGTTCACTGCATGTCTCAGTGGATGGTCCAGACTAAAGCAATTATTGACATCCCAACCACTTTGACCATGAGAAAACTGAATACGTAATATGTATGTATTGTAATACAATATTTCTACGATTGTATCATAGTATAGCTGTAAAGTATAAATTTTCTAACTGATGCCAACTGCTTTGTGTTATGCACTATGCTGTGATGATGCATTTGTTTAAATGTTCCATTAATGCATCTTATTAAATGTTAAATGTAAGTGTTAGAGCATCTTTGTATTTACCCAACTTTCCAAGCTTTGTGTAAGTGATGAATATGTTGATATAGAATACAGAGATTCTTATAAAATTACCCCTATTAACACACTTCCGGCGGGAAGGGTAGTTCTATCTTTTACGTTGGTCCTACTTGAATGGTTGCAAAGGCATTGCTATCCGATAATTCTATATGAATATTATATACAAATCTTTTTGTAAGGGTACCAACTATAAATATGTAAACAATGTGATACCCATTGTTTACATATTTTTCTTGTCTTTTGTGTGGAAGAATATTTAATAAAAATGAAACTATACTAAGCCTGTAGAATGGGTAATAAATCCTTGCACTTACGGCACTGGAGATGAGGAAATCGTTCTTTTTTTTGTAATGATTTGTGCGAAATTAAAACCCAAATTTTTTTTAATGTAATAAAGTATGTACATTTTTTACACATAAAACATCACCCGAAACTGACTTTAACTTCAGTTTATGGAGTTGTGTTGCAAAGGAGGCTTTAATATATATTGGTTCAAAGCAAATCCTTTTTCTAGAATGGGACCCTATTTTCGCCCGCTTTAAGTGTGTTAATATATGAAAGCCAGTTTTCCAACTTTATACCTGTCACTGTAGAAACACTTGATGTAATAGATATTTATTAGAATGACTGTTCCTTTATAAGAACCTTGGGTTTAGAATGGAGAGCAATATATATTTTAATAATTAAAATATATTTTGTATTTTTTATTTCGGAGAAAAATAAAAATAAAGGTAAATGCTTTCATCTTTTTTTTTTTTTTTTTTTTTTTATAGCGAATACCTCACAAGAGTCCCAACTGCTCCCGTCTGGAGCCAGTGAGACTATGGCATCCCCAATTGGGGGATGTTGTGAGGCTGAAGGTAAGTGGGGAAGGGAAAGAGGAAGGTGGGGAAGTACCTGGCTATTCAGATCTAGTCACTAAACACGGCTAAAGCCATTTGGAGCAACGTTTCAATTCTGAATGGTGGTCTTACACCAGGGCGATACTGGTAGTATCTTCCACTCTGGAACGTGCCGCAAATATACTATATATTATTTTAATTAATTAATTGTGAAATAACACAAATTAATCAAATAAAATTTATTTGCGCACGCCGGGTTCGAACCCGCGACCTTCAGAATGGCAGTCCAATGCGTTACCACTGGACTATGCCGGCCGTCTGAGCAACAACATTGCAAGTAAAAATAATTCTTATACGGACGAGCTCTCCGCAGCACTGAAACTTGTTGAGGTTTAATTTCTGACGGTCGGAAGGATTTTATAATTCCATCATTGTGTCATTCCGTGTTTGTTTCCACTTTCCCCATCTAAGTAATGAAGGAGAACTCAATTACCCACAATGATATGTGTTGCATTACATATTATATACTACATTATGTTTAATTTAATGATGGGTCACAAAGTAAATACTATGCTTATACATAGATTTTCAGACAAGGCTTCCGCAGTGTTTCTGAGATTTTTGCACTACTTTCTTCAAAATATAAAGCAGTGAGCCCCACTTGGTTGGATTGATACATTTAATAATGAAAGAAAGGTTCCATCTTATGTATTCTGTGTCAATATGTCATGAAAGCCATTCCGCAACTGACATGTATGTGATACTATTATTGTGTTTTAAGATTTATCCGAGGTTGGTTATGTATTTGTGGATGTAATAAGCAAACGCCAGAATTTTAGAGTTGTGTTTAAGTTATATAGTTTCTATATATTATAATAGTTATTGAAAATATAAATAAATGAAGTGAGAAAATACCGGTGTATTATTTACAACTTTTTTTTATTAACATCTAATATAAGACAAGGAGAAAAAATATTTATTATGAATGAATTGATAAAGAAAGAGTAAGGCATAATATAATAAATATGCACTTTGGTACCATGAATGCAATAGGTTTAAAGTTTACAGTAGTTTTTTTTACTTCTGAACAATAAATACTTTTAAGAGATACGACAAGCAATGGCTCCAGCTCCAAAATAGTGCAAATGTATTCAAGCAGTACTGATTCTGTATTAATTGATCCATGACTCGCAGGCAGGTGGTAAGTTTTTAATGAGTCGGGGGCCAGTCCCACTGTCCCTTGGGGGGCACAACCTCCAGGGGCTCCCAGGGCTTCCAGACCAGCATCTTCCTGGCCAAGTTCAGCTCGTTGGTGGCCTGCACCATGAGTTCCTCCACCTGACCGCAGCCAATTTGATTTTCTATGTCAGCTATCTTAGCATTCTGAAAAATACCAGTCATTATTTTTTTTTTTTTTCACTATATGAGGACAATGTAATAGTTGGGGTAGCGCATGGGGCTGGATCATGAGATTGCCAGCAAATAGAAACAGTTATGTTTCATTTAATAAAGTATGGGTTGCTCAAAACACTTAGTTATTATAGCACACCACTCACGAGGACGGGGACATTTGAACATAATACAAACAAATGTAAGCACTATAAACACTGGGTAAATATACAGTAAAGTGGGACATGGTTAAAACGCACTTTTGAAAAAAAAAGCATTTTGTATCAGTTAGATAATATTTATATTAATACTAGCTGACCCAGCAAACGTTGTTCTGCCATATAAATTATTTATAGTGAATATTTCGGTTGTTAAATAAAAAATAATGAATGTATTGTAAGTGTGTGGGGATGGGATCAATGGCAGAAAGATGAATGGAGCACTGAAGACGATGACCGCCGAAAAAAAACAAAAAAACGCCAACCATTCATTTTCTTAATTCAATGTGTTTCATTAAAGTAACGGACATATTCATTGTTCGATTTTTTAAAAGTTAAATGAAAAGTGAAAATAATCAATATGTTTTTTATCCTAAAGTAGGAAAATGAAATAAAGAAAATCAATATTAATTTCGAAGAGCAATTGAATGTACAATATTTTTTGTCAGTCCGTCTTTAGCTAACACAAATAAGCTAGATGGTTTGCCCACGCGAGAACATGCCAATTATAATTGTCCATGTGAAAAACATGGTGTGCCAAAATTTAGCAAAAAAAAAGAAATTGATTTCGTTTAGCTCGTGCCTCTTGAGATTGAGATTTACGCAATTGCGACATGCTCACACGCACATTCTAGGTATCTTGTTGGATTTGTATGTTTGTTCTTTCTGCTCTACTATTTTGCAGGTTTGTTGCTTTATTCGTTCGACGGCCCAAATGGGCCACTTGTGTCGTGCTGGCATTGTTCACTGTAATATACGCACACAAATAGATAAATTAAATCGTACAAAATTATGCACGCACTGCGTTGTGATACAAAACAAATGCCAAAGAAATGTTAAAATGTCGCGACGCTTCTCGTGAATCACTTGCGCATGTATGGATGAATGTTCGATGAGGCGAATGCAGCGCCATCTGTTATTCAACAACGTAAATAATTTCGTTCCGTTTGAAATATGAACGACGGTTAAATTTTTTCATACAAAAATACAAAAAATCACGATTAAAAAATGGTAGAGTGGGGGTAGGAGGGTGAAAATTTTGGGTTATAGATATTTTTTGATACCAGATAATAAAAAAAATACAAAAAATAATTTTGTCAAAAAAAGCAGAAAAAAAATTCTGGATAGGGACACCCTAATCACCTAACGGTATGAAATATACTTAAGAACCTATTCTCATACCTAAAAAATATACATAAAACATTTCATAAAAATCGGTCGAGCCGTTTCGGAGGAGTGCGACCACTAACACCGTGACACGAGATTTTTATATACAGGGTGTATCGGCACGTACCCGACAAACTTTAACCAGCTATTCCTTAGCACATTTGAGGTAAAAAATGTTATGGGCACTTTGCTGTCCGGTAACATTTTTTTTTAATAAAAAATTTACTATTCATATTTTCACCACATCGTCCCTTAGCTAACAACACCGCATAAGTCATTTTTACCAACTTTACAGGAGACGAAAAGAACTGTTTATTTTAAAAAATCGGTGGATTTTTTCTGTTATTACTTAATAAATACCCTAGTTAGAGGTTAAGAAATAATTATTTATGTTTACTTTGACAATTTACTTTATTTTAACTTTTATTTTATGACTTGAGCTGTGTTGACTGATATTTTATTAGATTTAGGCGGTGTTGCTTGCGGAAATGTTAGGGAATAAGGTATTAAAAGATGATTTACAAAGAAAAGTTTTTATCAAGAAATATTTCAAAAATAATTATCAATCGTTATAAATAGGTATTTATAACCTAAATCTTAAGAATAACATTGTTAGGATCAATTACTCAAAGTTATTTGGTGACACACGAACCTTTACAGTGTACCTAAGTGCAATTATTATTATTATTATTTTTTATTTTAACAGGAAAATATTTAAAACATAGTCTTTAATAAACTCCAACTAAACAAGATATAATAGTTATAAAATTATAAAAATTAAAAAAAATATACTCGAAATCTCCAGTCTTTAGCGATTGCTGTGCGGAAGGTCATCATAAAAAGAGTGGCAACTAGATGGTAATACACTTTTTAGGTTTTGCAAATCTTTATACTTCCGATTTGTAATTGGTATTCTAGCTGCATACAATTTCTGCAGGTGATTTATTTGTTTAATGCTGTTAATTGGCGTGGGACGATGTGGTAACGGCTGAAGCTCGTCATCAAAACCAATTTTATACCAAATTGTGCCATTTGGTCTGTATTCTAGCATACGTACATCTATGACGGCTGGGTCACCTGCTTTTTTAGAAGGCCGTATAGATTTATAAATTAATTCTTTCAAAAAGTCGGTAAAAAAGGTATAGTCCAAATAACGAGCTTCGTAAGGCATAGGATCACTCCTAGCGGTTTTAGTAATAGCCATGTATTGTTGTGGAAGGTAAATTTCTTTACCTTTTAATTTACACTCTATTGCACTGTGTACGGAATCACATTCCATGTGGGTATGGCCTTTTACCAGGTATTTTTGAGTAATTACAATATTTTTAAGGTAACATAGCGATTTTGAGCACAACAGCCATCGGAATATAAAATCACAGGCAATAATTTCTGGCTCAAAACTTTCTCTAGATAGTCTACTAAGCATGAAGCAAAACAAAGGCTTCAAGTGTGCTATTTGACTCATCGAACCAATAACACATTACTTCTTTAGTTGCTAAAATTTATAATGTATAATTATGGATGCATAATTTAGTTTTATAATAAATTGCATTAGCTTGAAGATACGGAGCCAATTTTACCGATTCAACATCCTGTGTGAATACATGACAAGCTCCGGACTGTGCAATATCTTTATCAGTCTCTTTCTCTCTCCTGGCTCGATCTTTCTTCAAAACATGTTGTGCGTATTCTTCATCCGTAATGTTTCCAGTTTTATGACTGCAACAATCGTTACATTGATCTTTCTTCGGGTAGAATAGGCTCAGATTGAGTTTCAAAAATAATTTGTCAAATAATTTACGACCAAGGCATTCTCTACCCTCTAACTCACAATTCTCTTGATATGTGTGGTAGAGCTGTGTCATGTTCGAGAAAATTGGTTCGAAGTATTCTCGTGATTTTTTAGCACGACAGTAATGCGACGGCATCTTTGGAAGACCTGCTAAAAACTTTTCAACATATTTGTGGTCTTCAATTTTCTCTGGATTTCTGCGGTTACTGGTTGAAGTAGACAAATCTGGAGGCATGGCACAGTCTGTTTTTGTCAGCCAATATCTTATAAACGAATCTTTAATGCCAAGAGTGGCCAAGAACATTTTTTTACAGACTTGGTGACGTACATTATCAATCGTGAAAACGTAAGTTCGACTATCAGTTCTTTTGGATGATTTCTGGATTTTTTGTAATTTTCTTTGGTACTTTATTAACATGAGAAGTTATAAATGATCTTTGCTGCTCCCAGTTTATGTTCTTCCAGAAATTTTCAAATAAATATTGCCGCTTTTGTTCGTTATGTTGTCACATGATCTGAGTTTCGATTTCTTGCAAAACACCATCATCACCTGAACTCCATGAATCAATTTCTTCTCCATCCATAGTGTATTTCAATTATTGAGCTTCCTCAAAGAAATAAAATACATTTTGAAACACCGCCCAAGTTAAAAAAGCTGGTTAGTAAACACCGCTTAAGTAAATGAAGATATTCAATAATGATTTCTTTCTATATGAATATTATGTGATAATCAATAAACATTACTGTATTATATAGCTTACCTCTTAATCTTCTATTAAAACATCTTGCATAGACCTTTCAGCGATAAAACTCACATAAAAATATAATAATCACGGAGCGCGAAGTACTTTTACGAGAAATGTATGACAGACTAACGACTTGTGCGGTGTTGAGAGGCTAACGACTTGCGCGCTGTCACTACTTTTTGAATTAAGGCTTCTAATTGACTGAAATCTATATCATGTGACCAATGGTTAGACGCGCAATGAGCAGCTCCATCTATCGGCATTAAAATGTGAAAACCGCCAATTTTCGACTTGAGCGGTGTTGTAAGCTAAGGGACGACATGTCACCAATGTTTTATCCTTTGTCAAAGTTATCTGGCAATATTTTGTTCGAGTTTCGTTGAATAATGTACGTACGTACCTACGTTGGCGCGCTTTTACAATCACAACGAAATGGCACGGCACCATTCGTCTCATTTTTAACTATTATTATTTAGTGTGTACGAAAGAGCGAGGACACTTTTTGACACACTTGCTAATAACAGCTGTTGAACACGAGAAACAATTCCAATGACAGTGACGGAGTGTGGATTTTTTTGTTTTTAATTGAAAAACAATGTTACCGGACAGCAAAGTGCCCATAGCATTTTTTACTCCAAATGTGCTAAGGAATAGCTGGTTAAAGTTTGTCGGGTACGTGCCGATACACCCTGTATGTAGAAGAAGATTAGCATTTCAGTTTCCGGAAATCGAAAATGATTTATTTTAATTAATTATTTCTTTTGAATTAAAATCGATTTTTCACTCACCGGCCATTGTTTATGATTGAAATTTAAGGTTAGTTTTTTTTCTTATTTTGAAGAAAAGACGTCAAATTATGTTTTTTTTTTAACAAAATAGCTATCGCATTTTTTTCCATTTTCGGTTAGTGAAATAGTTATTTCTCAGTGTTATCTAACTGATACAAATTGTTTTAACATAAAATGTGCGTGTTCCACTTTTCTGTATAATTAACCAAGGATCATCAATCATTCATGTTCTCAACTTGCAATTTAATATTATTATACTAAAACATGGTGTGAAGAAAATAAGTCAAATTATCAGTTAGTTAACGAAATAGCTAATATAGTGCATTATTTTCCTTGTCCGGACACTGAAATACTTACTTCTCATTATTATCCGACTCATGCATATTGTTTTTAAAATAAAATGTGCGCATCAAGGGTGTCCCTATTTCCTGTATATTTACCCGGTGTTCTTCCTTCGATTTCTGCAGCTTTCGAGTCTTGAATAATTTAATAATTACACAAAAAATAACGATTGTGACTTAAAAACCAATTCTTAATTTTGTGAACTGCTATAATATTCCATCTAAATATACTAACTGCTTTTAAAATATTGGACCTCTCCAATACGACTTGTTCTGTATATTTCCTGTATGCTGCTGTCTCTGGCATCTTGCTCACCACACGAAGTATTTTACTGTAAAGAGCACCTAGTTGATGATGCGGGTTTACGGCTACGGCCAACCCCGTGAGGCCTGTCACCTGGAAGAAATAATAAAATTATACATCAAAAGGTACACTGGTAATGGTATAAATTATTGTTGACAGAAAAACGAACCCTTTTGAGTGCTCCTGACATTTTTGACAATTCTGGTTAGGTAAGAAACCATAAATATATTTTCAAAATATTACTATAGACAATATACTTTTTCAATTATAAATAAGTCCACACACGGTGAAATGTATTTAATACCTTTTTAATTCTTACCCAGCCTCACCATTATTCCATCTTTTATGTTATTTTTTATAGGTTAACACAGGAGACCTATTATAATATAGGTTTGTAAATTAATTTATTTTGCACACAAACACACATTAAACTAAGCGCCTTCGAAATAATTTCTGCTGCGATTACGATTACGTCATTGATGCGATTGAAAATTTGCCAATTGTTCGTATAGAAATGCAATTGAAACGATTGACAATTTGGACTTACTATTGACGGGGGTAAAGAATGGTATTTTGACTACGCGCATTGACAAGAGCCATTACCGCAGCGGATAGATCGTTTCGCTGTGTTTCGATCGGTCCAGCCCTTTAGTTTTATCGCGGAATGAGATTTTTAAACTTATAATTGCATTTTCGCCCGACTGTCAAGAGTTACGGAAAATGAAAAATATCGAGATGCAAAAAAAGATTTACACATGGTATTTATAGACTTGGAAAAAGCATTTGACAGGGTACCCCGAAGCCTGATATGGGCGGCATTGAGATCTCATAACGTACCAGAAGGATATGTGCTCTCCATACAAGATATGTATACAGACGTAGAAACACAAGTAAGATGCACATCAGGGATGTCACCAACATTTCCAATTAAAGTGGGGGTACACCAAGGATCTGTCCTCAGCCCATTGCTATTCATAATGATCATGAATTACCTAACGAGTCAAGAAATGAACAGTATTCTCAAGACTATGCTTTTTGCAGATGATGTAGTACTGATAGAAGAAAATCATTGTGACAAAATAGCCTGGAAAGGTGGAGAAAGATCCTGGAGGATAATGGACTAAAAATTAGCAGGAAAAAGACGGAATATTTGTATTTACCATTTGAAGACCCAAATGCTGTAACTCCTTCGATGCAATTGGATGGAGTAACATTAGCCAACTGTGACTCATTTAAATATCTGGGCTCACTCATCCACAGAGACGGAGGATGTGCAGCGGATGTCAACCATAGGATAGGAGTGGGATGGATGAAATTTAGATCCGTAACAGGAATTTTGTGCGACACGAAAATGCCAATAAAACTCAAAGGAAAGACATACCAGACTATTGTTAGACCCGCGATAATGTATGGCTCCGAATGCTGGACTATGTACAACTCCTACTCTAGGCAACTCGAATCAGCAGAAATGCGAATGCTTAGATGGACTACAGGAGTATCATTAAAAGATAAAATTAAAAGCTCACGCATTCGTGGTAGCCTGGGTGTCACTGACATAAACAGTAAGCTAGAGGAACGACAGTTAAGATGGTATGGGCACATAAGACGGAGACCACCAGACCACACAGTGAAGCAGGCAATGTCTATAGAGCTTCAAAGACAGTCATCCAGAGGTAGACCAAAGAACTCCTGGATGACCCAATGCTCCAAAATCCTACAAAGAAACGGCCTAGATGAAAGCGACACTCAGAACCGAAGAAGCTATAACCTGAGAACGAGAAGAGCCGACCCCAACAGCCTACCTAGGCAATGAGTTGGGATAGTGCTAGGAAGAAGAAAAGATGTCAAGAGTTACGGAAAATTGTCATTGTATTTGCAACATATTGTATCTATTGTTTCTGTCGATGTCCTTAAAGAAACCAAGGCGAAAATATTGACGCATCGATTCAAGTTCTGTCAATAGCGCATCAATCGCATTTCAATACATATTGTCAATGGCGAATGAGTCTAAGCACACTGTCAATTTATTGACATTGATTTGCTCCGGGGCATTTATAGCGGGTTTAAACGTTTCAATTTTTATTAAACGTCAAGATTAATAACTAAAAACTTGATCAACTTTCTTGAAAAAATTTCACACTTTTCAATTTGCTTCAAAGTTTCTTTTTTTTAATATAAATTTAATGGCTTTTCAGCTTTCAAGTTTCAAGACAAGTTTAAAGTCGTGGTAAGCTTTTTTGGTAGATTTTCTATGGTGGTAAAACAAATATTCTATGGTCTATCTGTCTATTTCGATTTCTTCCGTCTTCTCTTTTTCCGCAAAATTGAGTTGATTGAAGTCTGTTAAATATTTTAACTTATAGTTATAAAGGCCTCGAACATGGCTGATAAACATCATCCGAAGCAATCCCACACGGGTGGGGTTAAGCCCATGATGCTTCAAACTAGACTTACCAACGAACGAGAACGTTTGATTGGTATGACAGATGAAGAACGAGCTTGGCGTAAGAAATGGTTAAAAGATCAAATTCTTTCTCCGAATGAACCTGTCCATGTTCCTGAGTATTGGAAAAAGCGTTACAATCCTATTCGTCAGTTCTATCGCTGGCCTTTGGATCAATTTCAAAAAGCAGTTACCCCTTTCTTGGTTAGTGTATAGTTATAAAAGTTACATAATAAATTGTATTCCATTGTTGACAGATTTTGAAGTACTGAATGTTATTTTTCTTCCTCAATTCCTCAAAATATATGCAGAAATGATATTTAAAATATGTCACCAATATTCAATCGGTTTTAGATTTAGTATTGGAATCTCGAATTCGTCTATTGCCAGCTAACTCTGTGGTTTAAAGTAAGTAGTCATCTGACCATCATTGTGCGCTATGCGTTATAAAATCTTGTCCTACAAACATTTTTAAAGACTGCAAACAAATATTGTTTGCTACCATGTTGTTTTGTTCCAGAAATGAAAATAATAGATAATTGTTTTATTTTAATTTCTAGGGTGAGACACAAGCCCTTTATTGGCGCTTTGGTCTAGGAAAAGCTGGTTTGCTTGCAGGATTTGTGCTCGCCGCAACATACTATATGAAGTACAATGCAAACGTAAGTATTAATATATCTCAGATATAAGCCATTACTGACTACCGAAATACGGTGGAAATGTGAAGTCTTCAAGAATTTCAAAATTTAAGAAATTATTTGAGTAACATGAAACATTTTAGTTTTTAGTATAGAACAATTTTTAGATTATATTATGCGGCTACAAGAAGCATTATTATTATTAAGCATCAGAGTTTTGAGCAAAATGGTTTTAACTTATTATTGAACTGATAATTACTTTTACTGACTAAAAGATAATTTTATCTTAAAGCCATTGAAAAAATTTTCCCGTGAGATAATCAGAAAAAATAATTTCTATGTTTTACTATTACCGCAACATGAGCCGTTAGGACCCTACAGAGATACAGTTAGTGAAGAATAAAGAAGTCAGTGAAACAATGGGCCAAAGATGTTATAATTTTGAATGATTTAATTATATTATATTTTTATTGTGAATCGAAACAAAATATTTAGGGTTATATCTATAGACTAATATTAGACTAGACAAGGCATATTCATTAAAAATAACCCCAACACAATTTTGGTTTTGTTCACATGCACATTTATGAAAAGGCCCACGCATTGTGTCGCAATGCGAAATGAGCACTGTGCACTGCATTTTGCCTTTGTTGGTCTAGAGTTAACCTATTTTGCTTCCCAGCTATGGCTAGGCAAGATAATTTTTTTGCAATCACAAATATAACCCAGTTCCAAATATTTTAAATTGTATCTATCGCGGACTTTATTTTAGAAAATGTAATCAGCTATCTGCATACAAAAAATATAAGTACCTTACAGATAGCTTGAAGGCAGCGTATTAACAAATGTCAGAAATTAATAGAAGTGGTCTATTTACAAGTAAATTTTCTGACGTCATCTTTCACACTACTCCCAATCATGACGTCATACAGTGTGTGATACACTATTAACGAATACATGTACACAATACAACATGGCACGAGCTGGCACATGATAATTATTGATGTGTTGGTTAAAATCACGCGTTTTTATTTGATACGCGCAAAAAACTTTAAGAGGTATGGGTTATTTATTTGGGCTTGTCCAATTCAGGGTTTGTATTACGTCCACAATTATTTGCGTATTAAATTATATGAAAAAATCGCATCGTTGAGTAATTTATTTTGTGTGTACTATGTTAATTACACATTTTTCTTTTTATTGAAAAAATATATATTACACATACCTTTTGTTATTATACAGGGTGTATCGGCACTAACCCGACAAATTTTAAACAGCTATTCCTTAGCACATTTGGAGTAAAAAATGTTATTGGCACTTTGCTGTCCGGTAGCATTTTTTTTTCAATTAAAAACAAAAAAATTAAAAATTTCCACACTACATCACTGTCATTGGCATTGCTTTTCGTGTTCAACAGCTGTTATAAGCAAGTATGTCGAAAAGCGTCTTCGCTCTTTCGCACACACTAAATAATAATAGTTAAAAATGAGACGAATGGTGCCGTGCCATTTCGTTGTGATTGTAAAAGTGCGCCAATATAGGTACACACGTACATTATTCAACGGAATTCGAATAAAATATTGCCAGATGGGTTTTCAAACTTTGACAAAGTATAAAATAGTGGTGACATGTGGTGAAAATATGAATAATAAATTTTTTATTAAAAAAAAACGTAACCGGACAGCAAAGTGCACATAAGATTTTTTAATCCAAATATGCTAAGGAATAGCTGGTTAAAGTTTGTCGGGTACATGCCGATACACCCTGTATATTGAGCAATTTTTTAAATGTTACCTTAACCAGCTCAACAACTATTAGCGACAAGCGATGTAGTATTATGACAAAAATGTGTTGTTTTTTGTCATAATTATCTAATCTAGCAGTTAAAAACCCGCTCCCCGGGTTTTTTGCTGCTAGGCCCTGCGGGCAGCACTTGGTTGGCCTTCGCCCAGTTTAAGTGATAATAACAACAGTTACATTTAATAGGTAGATATTACGTCAATCACAGAGAGAGGGTTAGTATATATTTTGAGTAGTATATTCGTAGTATATTCTATTAATATATTTGTAGTATATATTTCGATGTAGTCAACTTATTCCCTAATGTACCTGTCACTGAAAGCAAAACCCTAATTTCTAATTTACTGAATAATTCTCACTTGTCTAAAGATTTAGCTAATGATTTATCTCGTCTTTTTAATATTTGTTTGAATCAAAATTACTTCCAATACAATAATGTTATTTACCAGCAGAGAGAGGGACTAGCAATTGGCGCTCTTACAAGCCCCCTTATCGCTGACATCTTTATGAATAACCTAGAAAACAATATTTTTGCTTCAAATTCACCTCTCTTAAAGAATATTTTACTATGGAGAAGATATGTTGACGATGTTTTTTGCATTTGGACAGGCACTGAAAGACAATTAAACTCTTTTCTTAAAATATTAAACTCCTTTCACAAACAAATTCAATTCACTATAGAAATAGGTACAAACTTAACCTTGAATTTTCTAGACCTAACTTTAAGTATAATTAACAATAAATTTGAATTTAATATCTATCGTAAGCCCACGTATACTTATATTACAATTCACAATTCATCCAACCATCCTATATCCCACAAACATTCAGCATTTCACTCCATGATTCACAGATTGGTTACCGTACCATTGAATAATAATAATTTTTGCAACGAATTATCCATCATTAAACAAATCGCTTTAAACAACGGGTATGATACAAAACTAATAGATAATATTCTTAATAAAAAATTGAAACAAATAGCATCAAATAAATTCCTATTTAACAAATCTTATAACCCTAATAATATAAACATAAATCAAACATTCCAATGGCGTAGAGTTCTGTACACAAATAACTTTTCTTCTTTAAGCGTTAAAAAATTCCCATCTGAAATAAAACCCGCTTTTTACACTAATAATAATTTAGGTAAATATTTAATTAATACTAAAGATAAAGACGACAAACTAAGCCACTCGGGCATATATAAACTTAATTGTAATGATTGTTCTGCTTTTTATATCGGAAAAACGGCCCGGAATGTCAATTTAAGAGTAAAAGAACATATACGATGTTTAAACAATAATGCCTTTTCAGAATTCGCGAATCATTTAATAGAATCTAATCATTCATTCGATAAAATCTCTGGAACTAAAATATTGCATAAAAATGGATCGGGAATTAGATTAAACAACTTAGAAGCCCTTGAAATAAAAAAAGCAGTTAATAATAATTTAAATATAATAAATAACCAAATTAATTTATCTGATAGTCCCATATTAAATTTATTCCGCCGCTGAAACTTCCTCCCCCCCTCCCTCCTTATATCCTTAATAATTTGTCTCCACCTTTTCTATTTGCATCTCTTTCTATCTGTTTTGTATCTCTTTCACTCATTGTTTTCATTTACCTATATTTATATGTGCCTGTATCTAATTAGCTTTAGTTGATATTTAGCCCTGATGAAGCTTGGGACAAGCGAAACCCGGTTGGCTATCGTTATTGATTCAAAAATAAAGTGGTGTCTTACTAAGTGTATGTTTTTTCATTCATTTAGTATATATTGTTAAAACACGGAACAGGAAGGAGGTAATGAATAATAACATGCTCAATTTAGGCAAAAAAAAAATGACAGTTTGAATAAATGAAATTTTACGTATTTGTGATGGATTATTTCAAATGACTACATGTCTACAACTGGTATTAACTGTTATCGTATCTAATATAATTTGCTCATAGGAGACTTGCAGTGCTTAAATATGTGTTACAACCGTCAATGTCTATAAGTTTCACACATCTTCGGATCTACCGGATCTGCCCTGATGATGGACACTGCAACGCTGTCCGAAACGTCGGCTAAAGAAGGAGTTAGCGCAACACGGCATAACACCCCAAAAACAAACAACAAAAATGCTTTTGGCCGTGAGAATCTAAAAACTTACCTGTCTATAAGTTGAATCAATATCGTATAGTTTGTCACAATAATTAAAGATAGTTATAACAAAGTTGACTGAAATAATAGATTATTACATATTGATTAATTGTACCCGTGTTTATGAATAAAAGGAGGGTAATTGTGCGATGAGATTAGCAGTCGGTTTAATTAAAAGGTGTTAATTTTACTCAAACTGATGGTAATTCTTTACCTACAACTGTTACTGTATCTAATAAAGTTTAAAGTTAGATTATATATACACCTTCATCAGGATAGTAAAAATCTATATATAAAGGTAGATTACAATATAGAGCCCCTGAGGTGATATCTCACAAAAGCGGCGCTATGCAAATTGTCCAATAAATAAATAAATATAATTTTAACATTTTATTTTGTACATATGCATTGATATACAACGAAAATAGATAAAATAATGTAATCTTATTAAACTTTATTTTATTAAAAAACAAATAACTTTGTTTACATCACTTTATTATATACAACCAATACATGTTTCATGAACGAAGTTCACCTCATTAGGAGTAAGTATACACTGAAGTCAAAAATTAAATATAGATTACAATTAGAAAGAAGAAGTGGAAGGAGAGGGGAGAGGTAATAGTAGGCTGGGTTTATAAGAATTAGGAATTACAATATCGTTAGACGGGAAAGACCAGTTAAGTGGGAAAATATTTAAAAGAGAGTTTATAAAAAAAAATCTTGTTAATTAAATCTGCTTTTATATTAACATGTTTTCTAACTTCTAAAATTTCTATATTATTTATTTGCCATGCTTTATATCCTGTGTGAAGTATTTTAAGACCTGAAAAAATCAAATAGCATATATCCATAAAACAATATATTCATAAAACAAATAGCATTTAAAAACGGTTATTCTAATAAATTGATAGTTGAAATATTAAATAAAAAAATTAAACATATACTCTTTAAATGGTATATTTACCCTATTTTTAAAGATAGAAATAAACAATGGCAACAATAGAATTCTATTTGTGGATAACGATACTTCTAAAATTATAAATAAAAACATTTCTGGTACTATTCAACTGCATTTTACACTAATAACAAAATGAAGAAATATATTCTTAATAATAAAGATAGCGAAAATCAGGAGTTTATAAACTCAATTGGGATGATTATAATTTCTTTTATAAAGGTAGAACCAATAGAAACTTTGAAGTCAGAACTAAAGAACATCTCAGGGCTCTAAATGTAAATAGTGAATCTGAGTTTGCAAATCATCTTTTGAATAATGATAATAATAATATTTGGCTAATTTATATAGTACCGTTTTCATGAAAAATATTAGCCGCCGTGCTTATCGGCCATATTGAAGGAACGCGTGATTTTTTACAAACGTCAAACATAATCACGCAATTGGGGATAATTTTCATTGTAAAGTAATTAATCCAATGGATTATGAACTTTATAAAACATACTTTCTTCGATACTATCCAAAAATTATATGAGCAGAAAAGATGTTTTTTAAGAAATCTTGTATTACATGAGACGATCCTATTTCAGTTTGAAATCGGATTTTAATTTTGGAGTCTTATTTTTTTGGATCCGGTCGCCTGCGAACCGAAATGAACCTTACGTTTGGTTAAAATTGAGGGGCAGAGTGGTCGAATTTTGCCCCGTTTCCCGTTTTGGTTCAATCATTTTGTGTCCTTTACCTGATTCAGACCTGGTTTAGCAAAAAATGTTGGTTTGGTGACGGCTTTGTTTTCAAATCACAACAACACCTTGGTAACAAAATGAACGCTCTTTATTGGTTTCGCTTACAACTCGTACGCAAAGTTAACAACAAGTTGGATTGTTAAGTTCATCTCCATATTTTGTGTCGCGGGCTGTCTTGGCTTTCCGATTGGCTGATGGAAGAGCAAACTACATAACGGGATTTGAGTGCTCTGTTTTAGATTGTAGGGAACTAGGCTAATCTAGGCTTTCTAAGCGAGGAGGCGGAATTCGAAGAGGAGTTGTATTGTGAAATTACTTCAACGTGGGGTTATTTTTAGATTGGAATTAACTCCAGAGGGTAAATCGAGTCTTATTACATCAATGGTTATATCCCAAATAAAGTACTATACACCTTTACTAACTAAAAACGGTTCCTTACTTGAATTGGCCATATTTTTTTTTCTTGTACAAATTAATTACTAATTCCGTTGGTGTGCATTATAGACAATTGATTTGCTCATCCAACTATGTGCTCAAAAGTGGTGCAGTTTCTGTAGGGTCATTGTGTATTGATGTTTTTCCAAACTTGTTTCTAATGCAAAGTTGAACAAATTAAAACATGCGTTTCTATTATAAACAGGATTGGACAAGAACTAGCGGGTGGAGACTCACCTACTCTAGGAGCCAAGTCCTGCCGGGAGACCCAGGCTACCCCAAGTTGTCTGAAAGATCCAAGCCCAGTGACTATTCTGACAGAGGCTTCAAGCACTCTCCAATCTAAACTACTCCAACAAGGATCTGGAGAATCCTGTGTAAAATTGTATTTATTTAGTGTTTACAATAAAACCTGTACTATATTATTTTTTTGTATTATTGATTTTTATTATCCACCTCCCCCCATGTGCAAGTTATTATAGATTAATATTTTTTTACATTAGCTCCACACTGGAGGCCTTGAGGGAAAAAAATCCCTCAGGTGTTGTCATATTTGGGGATGCTGTGAGGAGGTCTATCAGGGAAAGGAAGGAGTGGAAGTTCTTTAAAGGAAAAATGTATGAGGGGTGAGTAGGAACCTGGGTGTCGATGTGTCCAGGGGAGAGACAGACGTATGAATCCATCCTTCTCACTGCGGATCAAGGAGATGGGTCGAGAGAGTTCGGCTGGAGAGGTCAAAAGGCCACCCTCAATCAGTCTTTCCCGATCTGGCCCACCACGCAGTAGGTGCGTAAATGCATCCGCAGATAAGACCTAGACAAACCTCACCCCGTGAAGCCGGGCATCCCTGCTAAGTCACCAAATGTAGTGAACCACTTGGGGTGACCTATGGCAGGGATGTTGGTTATCCAATAAGTGGTTCCTTGGGCGGCAGTACCCATACCCGCCTCCCAAATATTTCTGTTTGTGGACATCACTGAGTAGTGTGTACAAATAGAATCAAGCAATGAGTGTTACAGAAAATTGTGTGGCGGTCCATTCTCTGCTTACCCCTGCGAAACGACAGTATGGTTAGTTATGACCAAGATATACAACAAAATTTAAATAATTGCGGGAACTTTTAGCAGGCATAAACAATTTTGCTCCTTCCAGGATTTTCAATTTTTCATACCTCTAAAAATATAAACCTAAAAAGTCCTGAGAATTAAGACAGAGCATTAGTACAATTTTGTATGACATTGAAGCCAAAACTACGATGAGGGGAAATCGCCTGACAGTCATCTTGTATGACAATTTTTTTAAATGGTTTGTGTCCAAACAATACAAAGTGGTATAAAATGAACTATTTTCATTGAATTTTTGGTTCCATGCTAACTCAACACAGTGACTATTCAACACACCTTTAAAAAGTGATATAAATTCATTAAAAAAGATGAAAAAAAAATTTAACCTAACCTACTTAACCCAGTTAATAAAGTTTTTGTTTCATCACTTTCCATGAATTTATATAACTTTTTAAAGATGTGATGAATTATCATCCGGTCACCGAATTTTTATATTGTTAATGCAATAATAACGGTTTACGATTTTTTAGGGTATTTGAAGTGACTGGGAATGTAACAAGTTATTGAAAAAAAAAATTAGTAGGTAGAGGCATATTTCATACATGTTTCTCCTCACCCCCACCCCCGGCATCAAAATAGCTCAGTCCAGGGGAGAGTGGTTTATTTATGGTCCAGGGCCTTTGAGATTAATGGCTTTATCATATTTACCCTCCAAGGCTTTATCATCATAATAATTAACCAAGATCATGGAAATGATTCTTTTTACAAGATTTTAAAACACAGAAAAATTTTAAAACCAACAATTTTTTGGGGAGAATAAAGCATTTAAAAAACATTCTAAAATTTATTGTAACAATTTTATCATTACCAAACTGGTGGAAGGAATTTGGTTAGATAGTTTTTTTAACAAGTTGGAATATTTATGCAGAATCATTTCTTTTGGAAATTACCTACCATTAATTTCTGAACGCTGAATATACTAGTAACATTGCATCTAGACCGCACTGCTTTATTAAAGTAACTTTCAACCATCTTGGTATTTCCATTTAAAGCAATTCTAACGATAACAGCCTCGTTATAAAAAAATTGTCATACTGTAGATACTTGGATTACTATTTCTTGATGCAAGAAGCCTTTATTAAATTTCCCAACGATATTCGAAAACTGATTTCAGAGAAAATGGTAAGTAAATCATATTGTTTAATCAGTGAAGAAGATGATAATACTAATAGATCTAAATGAAACCTTAAACAGAATATAAAAAGGTAACGGTCGCAACTGGCAATCGAACCCGGATCTATGTCTCACCGCTTAACGCCTCTAACCACTCGGTCATTGTGTTTTGATTTTTTGTAACGTCATTTTTTCTCAGAATTAACAATAATTTCTTCAACTAATTTTTGCCATTTTTTTTATTATTATTATTAAAAAAAAAACTATTAAAATTAAATAAATCGTAAAGCCTGCGATAACTGAATTTACTGACGCAATTTAATAATTATATGAATTCTAATGTGAAATGTGACGACATTTCACAATTTAAAAAAAATACATTTCCCGTTCAACGCCGGGCATGACCTTAGTAATTTATTTTTGGGAAGGAATTTACTTCCACGTAGAATTTCATTATTAAAATATTTTTTACTCTATGGTATCTAATTTCTATGGTCTTGTATATGTCAAATTTTCAGGTGTAACGTTATTCGTGCAGTGTGAAATTATCGCTTTTATATTTATCAATGTTATTGGAAACGCATTTCTGTTTAATTTGAGATTACACCGAAGTTTATAATGCCGAATTTCCATAAGATTGAAATAAACAAAACAGAATGGGAGGTACCGGAGCGGTATTCATTGCTAACTCCAGTTGGTTCAGGGGCTTATGGACAAGTTTGGTGAGCTATTTCTGTCTTTTTTTCTTAAAATTTGTGTTCATAATAAAATTCCTGCCATTGTCTACCTATCTAATATTGTTCAATGGAAAAATATTTCTATGTTTTCTTTCTTCGCATCGTTTCCTATTATTGTATCCTTGAAAATAATTACCTGTGTGTTTTATTTCTTTAAATATAATTTCCGTGGGTAGTGATGTTATTTTGTTCAAATTTTTGTGCTTTTATTGCGTCTGAACGAAAAAAAAAAACAACTTTTAGGAACTTATCAATATGGGTTTGTTTAAATGTGTGGGATTAGCATATCTTTTGGTTGATATTGAGTGGGCAAACGGGTTATAATTGCATCAATATTATAGAGTAGTAATAATCTGTGTATGTTTCAGTATTATCGTAAATTTAGCAAAATATGTTTTCTATTGTGAAAGTCAGCTTCTTAATCGACATTTTTATCAAGTGTAATTAGATGTAAACAATGTCAATTCCTAGACAATTAAAAAATTGTTATTGATTCTTACATTAAAATGCTTAGATTTTAGATACAAAAACAGTGTTGCAATAACAAAACCAAAATAATTATACATTTTCCGCACTCAGTGGCGATAACGTTTACTAATCCGTTACTACATATTTTGATTGGAAAGTTATTAAATTGATGAATACTGAAAATGTAAAACAATGCTAGCTTCCTCCTCTAACACATAGGTTACTCTTCCATTTTTAAGATAATGTATGAAATAATTTCTATGTTTGCTCCTGTCAAGAGACAGATTTGCAGATAGTACTTTAGAAGAAGCATATCACTGGGATCAATAGTAATAATACTTGGATGATTTGTATGGCATCGTTTTTGTGAAAAATTATCTTAAGGGCACTGCACGAATATGCTCTATCTTATTAGTAACTAAATCAAATGCGTATAGTATAATCCAAGTATTGTGCATAATCACTATGTTGAAACTGACATTGTGCTCGTGCAAACGCTTGTTTGTTACCAAATGCCAACTTCTACATCGAAAATATTTTTAATCCTATCTAAATGTAATCTTAACCCAAACCTTTCTTAGACTTGTACGCATTATTTGCAGTCCACTGCCTAACCGATTCAGCAAGAAACAAGAAACAAGACGGTTCACCATGCTTTAAAATTCATCCCTCAATACCTCTGTCCTAATATCCTTCCCATTCTCTGAGCATGTCCCCCTGGCTTACCAGTCACACCGTGACCTGGCTGGACTGGCCTCCTGGCTGGACTGGTACATTCGTATTGTAATTTGTATGCTGCCATTAAAATAAATAATAAAGTAAAAAAAAATTTAATGGCAGCATGGGCTCCGACTTTCCATATACATAGGTGGACATAACATGGATAATGTTAGCGAATAAGAACTTTCTAGTCTGTGGCACCAAATTGAACAAAATCAACATTGTAGTTATCTTGAGCATTTATCAGTCTATTGGCAGCTTTGTACCGTCTGAGCTACGCCCAAAGTTATGCAATCTAAGCAGCTTTAATTATACGTAATTAGTTTGCTGTAGATTTCCTCAACTTAAAGATGTAGTATGAAACACATATATATTATGCATTAGTCTTAACTTTCCCTGATATTTATGATTTTGGCCAACCCCCAGAAACGTACACTAGTAATACGGCTTAACATTTTATTGTATACATATTTAAATTAACAACATTTTATGCATACTTATATTATCAATTTTGGACATTATACAGAATGAATAGTGAAAAGTGTCAGTCATAAACTGCAAGAAGATGGTAGAAGTAGTCAGGGTTAAATTGTCTTGCTAAAGTAAACTTATAATATATAATTTCAACCTTAATTAACTTTGTTTTCTGATAAATCACCTCAAGGGTGCTTAGATGTGCATTTCAAAATCCAATAATACTAATCTTCCGACAGGCACAGGATTTAAGACATTATTTTATTTAAAACTTTTATCAATTTTGGTGCACAGAGCATAGTGCATACAGGTTGATGAATATTATTCAATATGCATTGAGTGGCCTAGTTTGTTTTTAAACATTAGATTTGAACACAAAATAATACAAATTTTAAGAAGACATTGGATGTGTTAATTAAGATTTGACATGAGGTAGTTCATAGTCATATTGTTTTGTTCCGAGGTTATTACTTTCTTTGGTACAAATTGTCTCAAAGATCGATTATCTCCATAATACAAACATAATATTATAATGTTCCCAGAAATCAAATAAAATATCTTTCAAATTTGTGCGCAACACTGTCAAAACTTTTATGATCAATAATGTTCTAATCAATGGATAATTAATGACTGACAATTAGTATTTCTTCATTTTTAATGACCTATCACATGTTGGATATTGATGTCATATTTAGATGAGACATGAAGCGATAAAATAAGTTCCATTTTTGAACGTCCGATTTGGCCTGCAATGCTCTAATGCCGAATGACTGGAAACTATAAAATCCCGTCTACCCGCATTCTAATAATAGAACTTGTTTGAACGAGAAATTAGTATGCAATAGCGCCTCTAATTGTACAGCTCTATGGTGCTGGATATGAAATGTCAATGTGTATGTAAAATTTTAGTAGATGACATGATTGCTTGACGGATCCCTAATCAAACTTTGAGAAATAGCCCCTAATAATATTTGGGGATGGTAAGGTGAGACAAATGAAAGATGTTGTGTAGAATCACGGTGTCTATTGAAGTCAGTGAGGCCGTAGTGAAGACTCCGAACCGATGCTCGATGCAGTAGGTGGCCATGATCGGTGGCGAATTCCCCAGGCGGAAGAACGACACCGCGTCGGTTGATGTAGTCGACGGCGAATCCTCCAGGCTGATGGTCAACACCATATGAAGCGGATTATTAAAGTAATTTGACAACAAAATCTCAAAAGACCTCAGGGGTTAAAATGTAAATACATAAATCAATGGCGCTATAACTCTTGAAACTCCTGCCAGTCCCTTACTGCTTCCTTAAACGTCATTATTTCAATGGCAATTCTTTTTTCAAACTTTCTTCAGCCAGGTAGGTATAGGTCTCTCAACCTAAGTTGGCTTCATCACAGTACTCGCACAGATGCATAACATACATATAGAGTGTTTCGTTTTAGACTTTTATTTAAAAAAAAAAAAAAAACTATTAAGGCGACATAAGACTAAGAAAACTGGGGTTTGCTCAACATTTTTAATTATTTCTGATGAATGTATTATTAAATTCTAAAATGTTTCTAAAGGGATCCCTACGGATGTAAGTTATTTATATTTTAAGATTAATAATAACAGGAACTTACCAAATATTTTATGTAAAACGGTTTAAAAATTTTATAAAACGGTTTTCAACTATTAAATTAGCGGTAAGCAACAGATTTTATTTTTCTAGGTTAGGAATTAGTAACATCCTGAGGGATCCCTCTAGAAACATTTTAGATTTTAATAATTCGTTCATCAGAAATAATTCAAATAAACCCCACGGAAAGATTGATGTTCTAGACCTGCTTGGACAAAGTCAACCGTAGGTCCGTCCATTACGCCGGGTCGCGCGCCGAATATTGTTTTTACATAACTTCATTACTTATGTCCTTACGGTTCCAACTTTATTTTAGAGATTTGATAGGGCAAATTCAACCCAATACACCAGGGCCGCGCGTCGCATATATTTGTGCACGGCAGCTTCACTTACGTCGTTAAGATTCTGGCTTTATTTTAGGGTATTATCTCGTTTTAATGATTATTTCACAATAGAGATTTTGAAGCCTAAATGTGTTGATATAAAAGTTATTTTAGTATGCTATTAAAATACTAATGGTTGTTAAAATAAATTTATCTGAATGAATAAACCTCGATGACTGAATTCAGATGCGTAATAAACAATGTCAAGGTATGCGCTCATAGAATATTACACAGTGAATATATAAACTTGCTGTCCCTTTTCCGCTAGTCACAATAAGTAGGCGTAAACGAGATAAAGGACATAGCGCATAACTATGCAGGGAAATTAAGTTAGGCATTAGGTTCATAGAAATGGTTATTGATATTGCATGTATTATCATTACCAGCTATTGTCTACATCCTATATTTAT
The DNA here is from genome assembly GCA_026573805.1 of Hesperophylax magnus. Lineage (NCBI taxonomy): Eukaryota > Metazoa > Arthropoda > Insecta > Trichoptera > Limnephilidae > Hesperophylax > Hesperophylax magnus. The sequence continues at coordinate 863,388 of JAIUSX010000107.1, forward strand.
TAGTTGTATACATAGTCCAATGAGATGAAAAGTAAAATAAACAAATTGTAGCAGAAATAAATCTATTAATAACAATGCGAACTTAAAATAATGAAAACTGATATTATTTCACTCGCAATATCATGCACCCGATCGAACCGGAATCGATATGAATAGGACATGCCGTGAGCTTCCTAACAATATTATTTTACAATCATAATATACATTTGTTTGGTGTCCCTCTTCCGCTGGTGACAATAAGTAGGCGTAAACAAGACAAAGGATTGTTTCTCACCAGTGAAAGCATATATCGATGCATTCAATGCTAAGCTTGTTTATTGAAGTCAACTCTCGCTTTGTTACCTACACCATAATATTTAAAAAATGCGAATAAGAAAATTCAAACGAACAAGACAATTTCACATTTGAAAAAAGAAACTAATTAAAACAGGACTTCTTTACGCTTAGTCGCTCAGTCAATTATAATTTGTGTTTTTGTTTCTTGTTGTAGCTCGTCCCTGGACAAGATGTACAATGTGAAGGTGGCCATCAAGAAGTTGGCGAGACCTTTCCAATCCGCAGTCCATGCCAAGAGAACCTATCGAGAGCTGAGGATGCTGAAGCACATGAACCATGAGAATGTTATCGGTGGGCTTTTAATCTTTCAATGTCATCACGACAGCTTTAAAACCACCTCTTTAAGGTTCATAAAACATGTCAGTCAAAATAACTCTTGGTTCTGTGCAAAACTGGGCAGTAGATTTGATAATATCCATTATCTTGATGGAGTCATTGCTGTTTTAGAACATAATATGTAGTGTTTGTTCTACCGGTATCTAATGGAAGCCCCTCTGAAGAACAGATATTTTACGTATAACCCTTTACAACCGGCAAAACATTTCCAAATTGTAATGGGCCGCACTACTAAAGCTCTTGGCTATGATCCTATGGCCTGGCGACTTACTGGTTGAAACATGTGCGCATGAAGGTACCATACATTAGCAGCTCCCGCAAGCTTCATCGACACTGGTTCCTATTTTTTTTAATGATAAACTAATGTTTATAAGACAAGGTTTAATGCATAGCATAAAGGATGACAAATAATTATAAGCAATAATTAGTCGCCTGAAAAATCAATACAAATTGAAAAAATCTTCTGAGAAAAAAAAATGCCACCAACGGGAATTGAACCCATGCCCTCTGATGTTCGGTCAGGTGCTCTGAAACCACTGAGCTATGTCGGCTTATTTCCAACCCGCCAAATGATTCAATATGTACTATTACCTCAATCAACAATTACTGCTTATTATATTTTTTCCACCTGTAAACAGCCAACGGTTGTTTGTTTCTCTGAAACCAATGGTTTCAGAGCACCTGACCGGACATCCGAAGACATGGGTTCAATTCCCGTTGGCGGCATTTATTTTTACTCGGGAGATATTTTCGATTTGTATCGATATTTCAGGCGACTAATTATTGCTTATAATTATTTATGACACTGGTTCCGTTCCCAAAAACAGTTTTATTTTCTGTCGGGATTTCTTTAAAGACAAACTCACGCTCGTATGAAACCAGTTGTAAAGGGATAAGAACGGGTTGTTTACAATCGTTAAACAGTTTGGCTGTGGAACAATTTACCTGCTTTTGTGTTTTCTACACCCTATAACAAGGTTATCATCAAGACCAAGGTTCACTCTTTCTTTCCCTTAATGAGTACCTCTACACATCATTTAAAGTTTTTATTTATTAACCAATTATGTATACAAATGCTTTTTTGTTGTTGGTATAAACCACCTCATTGGGCTCTAAGCCTGTTCCGAGGTGGCAGAACTATGGATTTATTTTCACAAACTGCATACTATTAATAATACATGGAAGATTTAAAATTAATTATTCTTTTTAAGAATGTGTAATTTTAAACACACATTCATTCATTTTTTAAATAATTTTAAACCACACATTCCTAAAAGGCTGAAACTGGCTACAACATCATTATGACATAAAAAAACCCTACTGACTGGTAAGAAGTTTGACACCAACGTTGGCGCTTCGGACGTCAACAATGCCTATTCACAAACTAAAACATATTGTTTTGACGGCAAATCCGAAATGGCACCACTAAAAATAGTTTTTTAGTTAACATAAATAAAAAATAAAAATGTTATAATTTTTTTCTTAAATTTTTTCAACAATGAAATAAAACAGTTATACTACAATAAATACCATATTGTGGCATAAGCCTTTGAGGAGTTAATATTTAAATCAAAATCAATTCATTTCTTTTGCACTGCGCCTGGAATCAAACCTACAACCACCCGAATTGAGTCAAATACGTAGACCTACACAGAGGTCATCGGGCTTGCATTCCTAGCTTTTATTTTATCTGGCATTCTTAACACCAATTAAACACTTTTATCTCGGTGATAAAGTACACATTTGATTACTTAATATCACATAAATGTTTATAAAGCTACGTTTTTGTTTTTACTATCACAATGTAGCCTTACCGTAAAAGTAGGTACTATGAGTTTATAATTAATTTGTTTACATTGTATAACAATGCTAACTTCTGTACAATATCAAGATTTATTTATTTATCAAATTATTGCCATTTTTGTATGGTTTATCTAATTAGTCAATCAACACAAAAATACAACTACCTAATGACATATTACCTCTTTAATATAAATATTATGTTTGCACTGCCTGAAAATTGAACCCTAACCTCCTGACTCTGCGTCAAATGCGTGGACTTGTGTTTTATTTCAAGAACCTATAATAATAATAATAATGATTAAATGAGATAAAAAGAATTTGACATTCTCAGACTATAAAAATATTACCATTCATTATTTCGGCTACTAACTGGCATTATACCTAGCTCTCTCATTAAAAATTTAGGCGTATTAGATCTATCAAAAAATTTATATATAAATATGCAAAAAATCAGTCATTTTAAATACATGTAGGATAACGAAAGATTTTTTAAATATTTATGTTGAGGGATCAGTAGGATTTATAGGCCCTGTTAGGGGTTCTACCGAGCCGAACCCTCTGATATGAAAATATCTGGAGTCGGTGAATTATTTTCCCATTTGATCTCTGGTGAGTTGACGTGTTGTTCTTTTATTGTTTTGTATTTATTTTGCTTATATAATGCACTTGCATAATGTTGATTGACTAGATGATAATTTGTGGAAAAGTGTGTGGAAGGGTTTAGTTTTTCCTATGGGGAAATTTAACCCGGACATAAAATCGGAAAAGGATTATTTATATAGCGCCGTTTTCGTGCGAAAATCACCTCAAGGGCGCTTAACAACTTAATTTATGCATTGATCACTTAGACTTATAACTAATTACTTTTAGCTTATAACTAAGTTTCATAGATAGAGACTTATAACTTACAACTAGTGGCTTATAACTATACATTTATCGAACTTATGTAAAGAAGGGTTATCTGCAAATTAAAGAAGCAAACATAACTTTTTCTTTTCATAGTTGTGTGAAAAATTCAGCTTCATGCTTAAGAATATGCGATGCTGTAATAATATAATAACATTGACCTAAAAGTAGGCCGTCTATCACTTAAAGCCTTACCGGCACATACTTCTGATGTATTATATTAATAAATATGAAAGTTGCAATGCCATTCCCTGCACTGTTTTGAAGGTCATTAATTAAATCTATTATTTTCTGGGCAAAATGGCGATTGAATATTTGTTCTAAATAGGATATTTTATGACAAAGCTAAGGAAATACTACTTCAAAGATTGGTTATGATTTGAGATTTTCATGGACAAAAGTATTATTTTTAGGGTATTATGCCATGTTTCGCTACCTCCTTTAGCCACTGTTTCTATACTGTAACCCGTGACTGATATTGCCACCATTGCATTTCACTTTTGAGATGTACGTAGTGTACAATATCGGAGTAGCAAATTAATTAACGGGGGGTACTGCAATTCATTCTTCATTTATATTTGTAAATAAATAACTTGGCTCTGTCAGTGTAAAGGACATGCAATTCATTGCTGAAAATCTCGCAAAACTGTTTAAATTCACCGCACACGATTGCCAATGTGTGAATGTTGTATAGCTAACATTGTAAATTAGTATTACTAAACGAATCCATTCCAGACGCATTGGATTACGCATGGTTAGAATGGTGCAAAATTCACTTTCCTTCAAGGCCCTTCTTGCATGTGTCGATAATGCACAGGATGAGTTATATATCTGCACTGTTTAATACGTGATTTGCCATTATTAGCTTAATCTGTGTCGCTTATTTCACCGTTTCAGCGGGCTGAGCTGTCTCGACACGTCCAGTGCTGTCCCCGTAGTATGGTTAAAAAAATTTTTGTGCACATCAAAATATGCAAGAATTGTTTTTGATTGCGCGGGAGTCTTGTACTAGAAGATAGCTCAAATACTTTCTCAGCGTACTTTCGTATACCGATGAATGCGGAAAAGTGTAGAAACGCGCATACCAAGGTACCACCTCTGACTTTTTAACGCTGTTTGAAACATTGGTTAAAGAAGGAGATAACTCAACATGGCATAAGAACCCAAAAATAGCTCACGATAATACATCAAAGATTGTTCCTGCAAAATAACAGGTTTGCGTGTAACCTATACTACTTAGCCCGTTGTCCCACGGGTCGGTAAGAAATCAACATAAACCGAATGCTACAAGACCCTGCGCAGAAAATTGAGTTCGCCGTATGTGGGAATTTGTTAATTCGAAATTTGATTTTTGATGACCAGTGGATTTCGAATTAACGAAGTTCTACTGTAGTAAGGTAACGGTCTGCAGCGCAGTTCAGTGTGGAACTTTTCTGTGCAGGGTCTTACAGCATTTGGTTTATATCAATTGCTTACCGATCTGTGGGGCGACGGGCTTAGGAAAAGGCAATATTGGAGTAATAATAAGCAATATTATTATCCAATTATTATGAAGATTGATTTTCCATATAACCTTTGAAATCCTAAAATTAATTTTGTTACCTACCTTTACCAGTATGTTTATCATTTAGGATTATATTATGGTATCAGAGAAGAAGGTGCTGATAGGATAATCGTACGTTAATTTTGTTTTGCATTATCACAAAATCATCTTATCATCATTTATAAATTGTGCCAGTTATAACTGGTATGAGGTATATTTTTTAAAACAACTTGTCTCGCATAGTTTTTTTTGCACTTTAATGGGAGCTGAACCTGCTGCCTTAGATTTGTATGTCGCCTCTCTTAATCTATAAATTATTTATTATGTGATAAAATTGGGATCAGGATCTTTCATTTTTAAATTAAGTGTCTATGTAATTTTTATTAATTCATTTTAAGAGGTAATCTCATAATCCGTTTAATCTCTTGAGTTATTTATGTGTTATTACAATTTAATGCTCTGATTTATTTTTATAATCTAATAATATTATTTATTCAACCTATTTTTTCTGAAATATTATCATTATAAGTTGCCTGGTATTTTTTTTAGAAACGTTATCTTATTTTGTTACATTCCTTGTCTTGTGGCTGAGTATTTCATACTTATTGTTTTAAATTCTTTAGATATCTTCTACACACATTAAAACTACTCTCTTATGAGGTTTTCCAAGGAACTGGAAAAAACTTCTTAATTGGGAAAACTTTACATGTAGAATAAATTGAAACATTTTTCAAATTCAGCCTTCAAGGGACTGAAAACAAACAATGAAGTTTCACTTTAATTTATAAATTTGACATATTTTGCAAGCATTACAATAAATTATTTGCTTTGATGATAATATAATAAATAAATTTAAAACCATAACTTGCTTTGTCATATGGTTTTTCCAGAGACAGAGGTACATACTCCATTTTAATTTTCATCTTTTGAATCAAGTGTAATCTGGTAACGCAAACCTTCCAAGTGCATCATAGATTGAGGTTATGTTTTGATTCTCAGGACTGCTGGACGTGTTCACTCCAGACGAGGGTCTGGCAGATTTCAACCAAGTGTACCTGGTGACCCACCTCATGGGGGCGGATCTGAACAACATCGTCCGGACTCAGCGGCTCTCCGACGATCACGTCCAGTTTCTCGTTTACCAGATCTTACGTGGCCTGAAGTACATTCATTCTGCGGGAATTATTCATAGGGTATACATAATAATCATTCTTTCTTTTTATTTTTTTTTACTTTTATTACCTGTATACAACTTTTCAGTATACAGTGTCCTCAAAAAAAAAGTTATCTCAATGTGTATTTTCTTACAAAAGATAAAATCTCACACTGTTACAAATAAAGTCCGGATCTTATCTATAGTCCTGCTGTTTCTTGTAATAGTCTTGTAGGTTTCCATTGTAACCTCTTTTTCTCTAGTGAGAAATAATAGGTTAGAAGGGATTTGTTTTTTAAAAAATTTAATGTAACACCTCACAAGTGTACCCCTGTCTGCCTGCACAGTAAATAAAGGGGTACTTAATCACCACCTGGTTGGGCAGCGTTGTGGGGCGGCTTAAGATAGGGGCTGTGGGAAGGCATTTATTAATGTGGGTCTTGAAGAGGCCCAAATTATGTGAAGGAGGAAAAACAGGAATCTGTCAGAAATAAGTGATTTTGAATACAGTTTTTTTACATGCTTTTCGACTACCACACTAGACACATGTCCGTATTATGGTAGTCGAACATATGAATATGAAAACAACATATGGATATGAAAACAGAAAATCTGTTTTTTTAAGCAGCAATAATTCTGGAATAGAGAGTTTTGTGTGAATACAAAGTGTTTGTTATAATGTAATATATTCTATAAATGAGATAAAACAGTTCTTAATAATCATAAAATTAATATTTTTATGCATTTTAGGATTTAAAACCATCAAATATCGCCGTCAACGAAGACTGTGAACTGAAAATCCTAGATTTTGGCCTGGCCCGGCCAACAGAAAATGAGATGACGGGCTACGTAGCTACAAGGTTTGCAAATTATGATCAGTAATACTATAAGAATTTTCCAAAAGTGCCTACTCACTAGTTTCAATATGCTTTGGATTGTATGAAAAATTTACCATTCTGAATAGATAGATAGTTTAGCACCGATGCTTAAAAATATTATCGCTTACCTGCATATTTGGATGATTTGTCAGAGCTTTTGTTGTATTATTCTTAAAATTGTATTTATCTATAGATTTATCACAAGAGTCGTGTCATAGAAATCTTTATCTTTTGTTTCACCGCTTGTAGAAAACGTGCAATCAGCAAGTTACCTATTTATGTTATTCAATTTTCTATTTTTAATGAAAAAAACATATTACAGGTGGTACCGAGCACCTGAAATCATGCTCAACTGGATGCACTACAACCAGACAGTGGACATCTGGTCTGTTGGATGCATCATGGCTGAACTAATCACTGGGAGGACACTCTTCCCTGGCACAGACCGTATCCTTTTAAATACTGCATTTAAAATATGTTTTCCCTTTCTGTTTGTGGAGTAGTGTGGGGGGGTGGGTGCGCATTTAATTGAATCTGTAAATTCATGTTTGTAGTTTTGACTTAGTTAACCCCTATGGGCCAGATCCTGCATTTTGCAGTGTTGAAGAATTGTTCCTACGCATGGTATGAAGCACTGCAATTGTAGTGTCGACCTTGTATGTTCATTTACCTTCGGGTATTACCTCTACTGGGTTAGTTAAAGACAAAAATAAAAGAAAATGTCGGTTTATCAAGTATGGATTGTCTATATGTTGGCTTTAACAAGAATATCTTTTTATTTATTCAAGTTTCTTGCCTGCCCCTAAGTTAAAATTTAAGTGCGGCAAGTGCCCCGGGTTAAGTGCGGCAAGTCATGTATGTATCTTATTGTGTATAATAAATTGTGCTTGTATATTTCCCCACTTTGAAACTGTTCAAAAATGCAATATTCTGAGTTCTTTTGTCACCTTCTAACTGGCCAATGGATACTTCATACTGAAAATATTTTTATTCACATATGTACAGTACGTACCGATAGGGCTATGTTTTGTCAGGAACAAACTGAATATTAGATATGTTTAATGTTTTCTCTGCCAATAGTATGGTAATGTAGGTTGTTTTTGGAGGTTGAACTGTTCTTGAAAACCAGTTGAAAATTTAGGAAATAATCCATTATTTTGTTATGAAATGATATGATTACTGGAATGTTATATTACTTTCCTATATTGTTTATTTTGTGATTTCTAAGTATCTTGTTGCTTTTAGTCTTCACGTGTGTGAAATTCCTTTTGATTTTCCTCTGTAGTAATCCCCACTCCCCGAAATCTATAAATTTGGCCCATGTCAACCCCTGCAAGAGTTTCAAAAGATAACTTTTACCATGTTAAGCCCTCCAAGAGTTTCAAAAGATAAATTTTACACATGTTAAGCCCTCCAAGAGTTTCGAAAGATAAATTTGTATTTGAATGTACTTTATCCTGTAGGTACTTTATTTTACTTGTACATTATTCGATTTACATTTAATTATATTTATTTGTTATAGCCTATATTTTTATGTAAATAAGTAATAATTCCAATGTGAATCCTATGATTATGATTTATATTTAGGAACGTAAAAATCAATTGATTGCCTCATTTAAAGCTACACTTCAAGTTTAAACAATATTTTTTGATAAAATTTTTAAAATATTCTACCAATGATTTATTTTTAAGGAAGGTCTCTTGTTTGCTAATGATGTTTCCTTTCATACCCTTTGTTATACTAATATTTTCATGAAATCAGCAAAAAGTCTGATCTAAATATAATAATCGCAAGTTAATACTCTGCATGTTATCTGTTGAGATTATTGGCTTGCCAAGTGGAAAACAGTGTTTATAAAAAAACGTTTTACTAATTCATGTGGTGTATTGTATGTTTCAAGCAATGAGGATCAGTTTAGGATGCTATTTAAGACATACATCGCCTCTTTACTGCGACTGCTCTATTGCATTTGCATGCTGAACGTCACATTGCTGCGGTTGTACGTTTGCCCGCCCTTCTAGGGTAGATTCAATAGCTAAAATAAGAATTGATTAAAGAAACTATGCTCCGGAAGAGCAGAGCAGCATTTGATTTACATAGTGCAATTTTTCAAGCATCTGAAGTATTTTGGGAAACCAACATGGAAATTTGTGGGCATAAAATTATTATACTTGTGACTCCAATTCTCATGTACAAAAGCTTGTATGTATTACACAACTGACTCTTTTTCATTATTCCACATTCCATTATTCAATTCTCTCACAGTAATTACATATATTTTTATTTATTGTATGGCAATACTATATGATAATATATCAACACTTTTATTTTTGTTACATTTTGTCTTCAAAACATGTTTATTTTTGCAGTACATATTGATATAGAATACACAAAGTTGCTCTCTGTGTCATAACAAATAACCCCATTAATCAGGATGACTACCGCAGTTTCAGATTTTGATTCTGAACAAGTGTATATTTTAGAAACAGGTTGCCATGAAAATGATGTCAAATTTAAAGCAATTAGATTGCTTGGTAGGTCAGGCTCATCTCGTCTATTCTATATCAATGGTAGTGTTATAAATACATCCTCTTTGCACACTAGTTAAGTTTTAGAGCGTAGGTAATTCCACTAGCGCACTTTGGTCCGCCTTAATTGTTGCATCAGATATCCATCAACTGAATCTAATAATGGAGGTGCTAGGAACTCCCGGTGCTGAATTCATGCAGAAAATATCCTCCGAATCTGTGAGTAAATTTTTACCAGCTAATATACACGCTAACACCACCAATTGTCATAGAAAAAATTGTTATGTATTGCAGATCAAAGAGTGCTTATAATTCAAATAACTTGACTTACATTTTTTTGTTTATCGTCAGATTTTAATATAGTTCAGGCAGAAACATTGCTTCTTAAAACCAAATTTAATGCTTAAAACTTTAATTCTCTTATATTTTATACCGCTGTTTTTTTTAAATTTTTAAATGTATTGCTTAACATTTTGTGTCTTAACAAATTAACTTTACTCATAGAGTTATCTTATATCTTATCAGATTAACTTATTAGCTAAAATGTTTATAGAAAATAATTTATAAACTAAATAAAATACCTGCAATCTAAAATTAATAATTATAATTCTTGATTTATTCTTCTTTTTCTGAAGGTTGTGATAACGATTGTTAAAAAAGCACATCAATAATTTATAATTGCATTATTCTATTGGAAATTAAATTTTATTTCTCCTGTCTAAAATATTCATACAAATATAAATTTTTTTAATACGGCCCTGCCGCTGAGAGCTCTGATTTTACATCTCTTTTTGTTATATGCACTGTTTTAAGAGAAAGTGGGAGAGGTTTACACCTAGCTATTAGAGGTATGCCTTAAATTGGTTTTTGAAGGTGAAGTTTCCACGTCACTCCCACAAATTCAAAGCTTATGTTTATCTGTGCTTCCACCCACCCCCGCCACTCTGAATGTTTCTGTGCTTGAGCTTGTGCTTCATAATGACAATAATTGACAAGTAAACCAAGGCTTGCCTTAACCTTAACTGGCATCTGTACAGACATCGACCATCTTACCAGGATATTATTCCTGTGCGGTACACCAGAAAAGGATACGATTGATAAAATAACCAGTGAGGAGGTAATACATCATTTTGTTGCCTGTGATGTCCTTAAACATTCTTTGTTTCACCTTGGAAAAGACTGTACTTTTTTTAGCCATTAATTGTCACAGGGACTATTTTCAGTGGGTAATTCGTTTTTGACGTCTATGTGCGTATGGTTAATGAATGCTGTGAATGTTCAATAAAATGTCATTATTCCAGGAAAAGGTTTGGGTTTCTTTGTTGTACATGTCCTGAATTGGTTTGTGTTTTTTGTGTTTACACAATTTGTAGAACTCCATAGGGGCTCAATCATTACTGAACACGGTGTCCGGAAACTTGTAGTACAAACGGGAAACTGGTTAATCTATATCACATAGAGACCCGAAATAAAACATTGTTTTTTCAATATGAGCATTTATTTTTAGTCGATTTTTAATTTGGGAGGCGGGTATGGAAACCATTCATTGTATAACCAACGCCTCTGCCATAGGTCACCCCAAGTAGTTCGCTACGTTTGGTGACTTAGCAGGTTGAGGATTGTCTAGGTCTTGGTAGCGGATGCCTCTGCCCAGCTACTGTGTGGTGGGCCGGATTTGGAGAAACTCGTTGAGGGAGATCTTTTTACCTCCAGCAGGACTTTTTTTTCCGCAACTAAAGTGTTAACATCTTTTGAGCTGGGTTTAAGCTTCGATACATTTAAAAAAAAACACTAAACAGCTGTTATTAACCCCTAGCGATCTATTTTTTTAATTTAAATTTGACCTAAAAATTCTAACTTTGGACTTGATTTACTCAAAAACGAAAACAAAAACTATTTACAAAATAGAGTCCAAAGAGTACATTCACCAGTTTCACACTTACTACAAGTTTCCGGACACTGCGTAATTGTTATATGAAATTGCGTTCAGACACTTTAATGGGAAACGGTCTATGGAAATATACAGTACTCTCTCACAAAACTGTCACTCCTAAAACTGGGCAATTGTCCAATTGTGGCTGATTATAGTGCATACATGCAAAAAATGCTAAAGATTTATAAACGTACTTTGTAAAATTTCCATTTTTTTGTTTAAAATTAAGATGTCATGTTTACGATTGCGAGAAGACTCTATTTTGTAAACTTATCCAAACAAAAAACGTGGCAGAACCTTATTACTCTAAAAGCAGACGTAACAGACACACATTCGACAATTGCTAGAATACACAGAGGACTTACCGAAATGTCCTAAAACAACAAAAATAATTAACCCTAGTGACTGGTAAAATGGTCAGCAAGAGCTAGATGGTAGTATAGTAACTGAGTGTATAAGCGTAAGATAACCCAACTCAGTGTGCTTGGCTTGGCCCTCTAGTCTAGACACGCGGCAGACTATTGAATTTGACATACGAATCCCGGTAAATTATAGAGCTTGATTTCGTGCCTTCAGCTAGTAAAAATAACAGTGGATTATAGTAGTTGTTGGATAATGGGGCGGTGGATTACTAGGAGATTATTGTATCTACATAAAAAACAAAGTGCATCAATATACAAGAGCTAATTTATATATTGTTTACAACTTGGCGGTGTGAGGTATATTTGTATGGGATCATGGGTACACCCTTTTGCACACAATCATGGGAAGATATTGTATTCTAATATGAGATCATTTTACTGATTTTTAACAACATTTCATGATACAGGCCCGAAATTATATTCAATCACTGCCTCCGCTGAAGAAGAGGGACTTCAAGGATGTGTTCCGCGGGGCCAATCGCTTGGCCATCGACCTCTTGGAAAAGATGCTGGAGCTGGATGCGGAGCGCAGGATCACAGCGGAGCAGGCCCTAGGCCACCCCTATCTCCAGCAGTACGCTGACACCAGTGACGAGCCTACATCGGCTCCTTACGATCAGAGCTTCGAAGATATGGAACTTCCAGTAGAGAAATGGAAAGGTTGTTAAAATATACAAATTATTAACTAACATAAACAATCCACCCTTATTTGTGAATCCCAGATTAGATTAGTTTTAAATATTGCAGTTTATTCTTCATTTGCTGAATAAGCTGAATTAACAAATTGAAGTCTATTCTGTGGTTTAAGCAGCTTATCAATTCACTTGTCTCTTTTTATACTTACGTTAGCGGTGCACTCAACAAACATCTGCAAGTGAATGGGGGAGCAGAACTAGATCACATACCACTCCATCATCACAATTTCACTTCAGAATACTTTTTGTTTGCTTGCTATGTACTAATATTATTTTTTGACTCTTAACTTTTCAGAACTGGTGTACGGAGAAACAGTTACTTTTGTACCTCAACAACAGCCTTCAGGGCCAGAAGCCACGTAAGACCCTGTGGGTCAATAATAACCTGAAGAAAAAGACCATCCTCGCCTCGAAATTTGTGATTTTCACAAAAATGTCAGCATAATCCGTACCACTCAAATTTATACATTTTCCATCACTACTATAATATTGTTTTTAAAAAAACAATGAATAAAATATTTACAACTGTATTATTTCTTCCCCAAATATTTTGTGACAAGTTTTGCATAATGTATTTTTTTAACTTAATCTTTTAGTGAAAATATTGCATATACATACATTGTTTATGTATGTAGCGTGTAGTTGACGCAATTATTTAATTAAAACTAATTGCAATGGATATTTGTATTCATTTTGAATTGCGAGAAATGTTAATACTGCCGCCCGGGGCCCAGAAGTCTCGCAAGGGTCAGATCTCCAAGCTGCAACTAAGGTCACAATTTATTGCCTATTTGCAAACTCTGCATGAAACTACACAATCGAATTAGACCGAGCTGTGAAGGATAATAAATTGAATAATTTTGTTACAAACAATAATTATTTATCAATGATTATCTTCCTTATTATGACATGTATACATATTACGTATTAACAGGTGTTATTCCTCTTTATACACAATAGAATAGAATAAACAAAAGCATTAATCTAATAACAGATATTGACTCCTCCTACATAAACTATTGTATCTTCAAAATCCTGAATGTTCAGGGAACAGGTCAAACAGCACAAAGGAGTTGAAAATGACAGCGTAGAAAAATCTGTTAACATGTTTTTATAATTTTTTTTGTTAATTCCCACATAAAATATGTACAGCTTCCAAGCTGGGATACATTATAAACTCAAAATTGCCATTTTGTGGGTTACGATAGTTTACGTAGAAGGGGTTAAAAAAAAACATTCTTTAATAACAGCTGGGAAGTGTTAACTGCTTGCAAATACATTATTATGTTCTACACAACTCTATATGACGACAATCGTAATATACAAATCGAGACGAGGAGAAACTTATATATTTAATTATATTTTTTCTTTGTTTATTATGTTTGAAGGTTGTGCAGGTTTGTCCCCATTGACTGTCAATTAGATGTTTTAGTGAAAAGTGACATTAGTTTAGTCGAAGAACATAACTCTGGGTTTTTGAAATATTACATTCTTACATACCCAGTCTAATTTCGTCCGTAATGAATTTAACTCTGGGTATTGGAAATATTACATTCACGTATACACAGTCTAATCTTGCCTCTAATGAATGACGTCCTGACTAGAATAATAATTGTTATGACTAAATCTTTTCTGTGAAATAAAAAAAAAAAATTATGAAATCTTCATTCTCTTCATTGTAAATCCATTTTCACTTACCAGAAGGGATAAAAGCTGGCTGCAATTTCAATCTTCGCTCTTCGGTGATGGGTTAATATTGATAATAATATTATACTATGTGGCTTTTGTCAAAAAAAAAAACTAAATTATAAATAAATACACTGATGTGATTTTAAGGTGAGTTTTAGTAACTCATTTTGAAAGTTATTTTGATATTAAAAACAGGGCATTAAATCATTTCTGGCAACGATTTGTTCTGAGAATATTTTAAAGTGCAAATTATTTTACTTTCTATTGTATAAATTAGTACATACATAATAATATCCTGTCCAAGTGACATAAAATCATGTTACATTTGAAAAGATTTGTGGGTTCTGGAAAATAATTATGAATTTTACAGTGGAAATGTTTTTCATCAGTCCAAATGAAATCAATTTATATTTTTAAATTTTGAAAAATTTGTCTTCTAACTGCCTTAAAAAAAATGTCTAAAATGACAGTACCTTACTGTAAAGTGTTTATTTTTATTGTCAACATACAGAGTAAACTAGTATCATGGACACATAAAGACACTGTGTTTATTGATAATTATTATATTTAAATTAAGATTGCCGTAAAATGTTTTCACTTAGTGAAACATTTTGTGTAAATAAAACAATTAGTTGAGAGATGATGATTGATGTTAGCACTGTCAATAAATGTGCCCCTAGATAAGTAAGTGCTTATTTTTTAAAATTATTTATGTTGTGATTTAATGTTTTAGAGTTATCATTTATTTTAACAAGTTGAATTTTATTGCTGTTGCGGTTTTAGAGTACTTTATAATACATACATCACATAGGTTTTAGTTTAGAAAAACTATCAGGTTTTTGTTTTTAGCGACTATGTTTATTTTTATTGTACCCCTTGGCACTTTCTTACTAACTTATTAACTTCCCCCCCTCTATGTTTAAGTTTATTTTCCTTATTAATAGTGGATACGAGAGTGGTAAAGCCTTAACAGAACAAAATACGTTTATAACATGAAATATTGTTCTACCGACATCACCTGGTGCCTTTCTCAACTTTGAAAGAGAGTTTCTAATTTTTTTTTCTGTCGAGATATAAGAATAAAAGTCTTAGATTTATTCTAGAAACTTGTCATTCGTTATTTTTTCATACTTGATCTACATAATATAATGACTACTCCCTGAACTCGAGTTGCTGACCCATGATTTATTAGAGAATTAAGGTAATCCCGTTTGTTTCCCGAATGGATAATGACCACCTCTTTCTCAAAGCTAAATCCTCTAGTTATTTTTTACAGTTGCAGACTTTTGTCTTTATGAACTGAAATCAGGTTTTTGAAAGTACAGGTTTACTTTACCATATTTTCTAAAATAGCTCTCCATACAAATTTAGCAATTCATTTATAAATAATCATTTTAGTTTGACCATTAATCATTATTTGCAATGGTTCTGTAAATTATAATGAGTTAAACTGTTTCACCGTCAATTAAAAATGTCCATTTAATTTATTTCAGTAATGTTGCTTCCACAGGTACTTCTTTATATAAAATATGAAAACAAGAGCCCTCAATTTATTGACCCCTCAACAATTTAGATGAAAAGAAGGAAATGATTATGTAATCACATATCCTAATAAATAGGTGTTCATTTTGTTCTTGGCTAGGTACTTGTTATTTGAATAATTATTTGAACTAATGTTTTTCAAATATAAAAATTGTAATTATTTTTTGATTGCAAATATACAAGAATTCGTTAAGGACTAATTTGTTTCTTTTCTTCTAACATTTTGTTTTCAGAGAGCAGACTGAAAATGTCCCGGATTCTAAGAATGAATTATGAACATGAATTTCATTGATGATGTTACATATTTGGTTTAAAGTCTTTATTGCATTTGGATTTACCATCTAATTTAAGTGAAGGTGTGCTGGGTTCAATGATTCGGTTGACGCATAAAATTTAAAAAATAAGACTAATTAGGTAATAAAATGCTTTACATTGCATTATGAAAAAAAAACTATTATTAGAAAACTGTATTTTTATAAGAGTTTGGATGACAGAGGAGTATGTATCGAGATATTTATGAAGTGAACTGTCTTCCAATGCAGTTGTATGACTTCCATCCAGTATGCCTACGCCTGAGTATAATGTAATGGTTAGTTAGTTATAAATGTATTGAATGCGTGTTATTTTATTTCGTTCCACATTTAACCTTTACAAGAAAATAAATTCAAAACCTAGACGCGATAAAATGTCTGGAAAATGCTAAACTTCCCCCATTATTATAATAAATCATTATTTTTTCCTAAGTTTTTGCAAAAATCCTAGTGACAAGTACCTACTAGTGATGGCTAGGGTCGAAGTAATTTAATCGCTCGGAGTTCAGCGGGGGCAGTAGCTGCGGACACTGGCAGCGTTTTTTGTCTCGGGGGGGGAGGGTCATTATTCAATATAAGAAATAATACAATATTTCATCCCCACGGACATAAAACCCAAATATGTTATTTATATATCGGGTCTTTCACAATAAACATATACATTATCTTAAAATACATGTCAACCTTGGATTATTAATAAAGCACCCTCTTGGTGTTTTTTGCAAAAACAGCATAACAAAAATTGACAATTTATTATTATTAATAACCTTCCCAACTTAATATAAGTCAGAATGTCATTTTTTACACACACTGAATGTACTAGCGTCGTAAATCGTATCCTAAAAATGAAATGAATTGTTCACATACTGGTAGCTTCTTCGGTTGGTAGATAATATCCTAACTAAACATTTTACAATTAGCAAATAATAATTGCGTAAAACCAGTTCCCCGTGGGTATCAAATCATATTAAGCAATTTACCACCGGAATAATATCTCGTTTGTCAAGTAATCCGATAAATTTATACATTTCTCAGTTGGGAATCGATTTACGTTCTCGGACTGTGTGTGTTTTTGGCACAATCGATTTGTCCATGATAATAAATCGAAATATTTCGATAATCGAAAAGATCGAGTAATTCATCGATTGTGCCCATTGCTACTAATATCGATTAGTTCTGACTTAATTTCTTGTTCGATGACGTTTCAAAACGATTGTCTCAGACTTTGGTTTCATATATTTTTTGACAGAAAAAATTCCTCGTTTGATGACGTTCCAAAACGATTGTCTCGGATTGTGATTTCGAATGATTTTTGACAGAATCGATTTGTCCATGACGATGAACAATGACAACGATGATTTATCGATTGTGCCTGATTGTGTCCATCCATGTGGCAGCGTTTTTTGTCTCAGTGGGGGGGGGGGGGGGTGGGTCATTATTCAATATAAGAAATTATACAATATTTCATCCTGCCCATCGCTAGTACCTACTACCTACCCTAAATAATTTCAGCTGAATCTGTGAAATCTGTCAAAAGTGCGTGATATTTTGTCTATGGTAAATTGAAACATGTTTGGCGTTTGGCACAATATTATTATCGTAAATTAGTTTTTCCGAAAAGCTATAATGGATTATTACCGCAATGAAACGAGTATCCACTCGCAAGTATTTAATAGCTTCGAAAAAGCCGCTCCCATTGAGATGGATTTCAACAGTATTTGCCGGGCATGTTTATCCGTAACAGATCATTTGCAAAACATTTTTAGGACATGCTCCGCCGAAGTGTTTTTGTATTGTACTTCAGTTCAAGTAAATAAGCATAATAAACATTCTCGATTTTTTTTAAAACTTCCCTTATGTATAATTTGCAGTGTGTAACGTATGTTGAATATTTTCTTTCTCAGGTTTCAGAAAATGATGGTCTTCCAGGACTTTTGTGTCAAGCTTGTTTAGACTTGGTAAACAGACTTTATTATTTCAAGCAACTTGTGTTAAGATCAGATGCAACGTTAAGACAATATGGACAAACTCAGGTACCTAATAATAAATTGTTAGTTTCGAAGTACGTAAGCATAAGACATTATCCTAAATTGAAGTAGCTACCCACATCATCATAACAGATTAAATTATGAATACAGTGTGGTGCACACCATCACATCACAACACATGGTCAAAGAAAGACCACTCCATTAATTTCCTGACAGGATTGATGAGGTTTACAAGGCAGCTTCTGAGGTGCTAAACTGGTTCGCAAACCTAGATGTCCACCTCTGACCCCCATCATATAAGAAGAACATAATAAAATAATGTTATTTAGTTAAATAGATAAAATAAATGCTTAATTCTAGGTTAAAAAGGAAAGCTTATCTGAGTTTGTGAGTGAGGCGCTCTCCACAAATGATGTGACGGAAAATCTGAGGGCGGACCTGTCCGTGGAACACGTCTTGGCCATCAAGTCGCCGGCCTCGCTACCCGACCTGCACTCCGACCTCGAGGATGCTTTCAGCAACGAGGACTACCATCAGACCAAGTCAAAAAAGTACTACTCTCATATTTTATAATCACTCCTGTCGTTTTTAACTTATAATATTACCTGTAACAATATAATATTTTTAATGCTGTTTGTAGAGCACAAATAGTTATCATCTAATAAACCACAGTACGATATGTCCAGTTGCACCTGCACAGCA
The DNA here is from genome assembly GCA_026573805.1 of Hesperophylax magnus. Taxonomy (NCBI): domain Eukaryota; kingdom Metazoa; phylum Arthropoda; class Insecta; order Trichoptera; family Limnephilidae; genus Hesperophylax; species Hesperophylax magnus. The sequence goes on from JAIUSX010000107.1 coordinate 882,154, forward strand.
CTGGCCCTGACTACAGGCAAATTATTAAAAGGTGCTTATGCCTTTTTTGCTCAAAAGAGAGAAAATGTTGATGTTAAGTTCATATATTGTAAATTATTATAATACAATTTACATTAATTACCTGTAGTAAATATCTACGGGAATATTTGTGTAAACTCTTATGCATAGGACAACGATAAAGTTAAGCATTTGGTCGTTTAATGATTTTTGGAGGGAAATATTAACACAATCAAAAATAAGACTGCACCCGTGCCGTAAGACTTCACAAAAGACTTTATTTGCTTCTTGGTTATATAAAAATATTTTTTTATAAATTTCGGAAAATGCCAGAGAGAAGTTAATATTCAAATCAATGCGGTGGAAAGCATCAAAGATATTCACCCCACGCACTGTGGAGTTGGGGGCGTCTTTTTGTTTTATTTATTTAGTTCCATTTACATATAAAATAGATATTGACAGTGATAGTACAATTTAGAAAAAATAATCAAAAGAAAAATTATAAGATTAAATAAGTAAACAAGACAAAAGAATATACGCACAAAGTTAGTGAAAGAAATTATGAAAAAACAAAAACCTGTTACGCAGTGAAGTAATTAAAATATACACTGCTTAAATGTTTAATTAGTACAGCTTTATAATTCAACTAGCTGACGTGTACCCGGCGTTGCTAGGGGTTATCCTTAGGAGATAGAAATATACCATTGCAGACTTTTCTGTAGGCTTTTTTAAGATATACAATTCCGTAGTAAATTATTTTCACGTATCTCATAAGGTTTAGCCAGCGTTAGCAATATAAGCACCTGAAAATATTTTTTTACCACTTCATTATAAAACATGGACTTATCTCTACTCTATATAAACATAATATGCCTTATTATTTATATATACATATATATAAACATTCCGGAAGAAATTCTCTAAATGATAGTGAAAATCCGTTGCGTAGTTTAGAAGAACTAAGGACACAAACAGACAGACGCGGATAGCGACTTTATTTTATACTATTTAGAGACACAGGCATATTCAAAACATCAGCTAACATAGCATAAAATTTACCAATGGTGTGCAATCTATTTGTAACAAAATTATAGCCAGAAACCATAGTATGATTGTCACAATAATATATATGTACTAAGGAACCTTGTCTTGTTCCTATTGTGTTGAAATTGTGACTAGCAATAGATTGTTATTTTTAGGTCACAAAAATCATCAAAAAAGAAAAAGAAAAAAGATAAAAAGGACAAACCAAAGAAGGCAAAAACCTTGAAATGTCCCAAATGCGAAAAAGCCTTTCATAAATATGATAAACTGGAAGCACACATGAGAAGCCACTTTGGATTAAAGGTGAACAATCCTTACAATTTTAAAGTTATTATTGCATTTAAAAGTGATTTATCAACATAATATGAAATTTCACTTCAGGAATTCTTTTATCCGACTCTTATCCATGTATTTATTAAGTCAATTGATTTTATAATTATATTTTAGTGTGTGTATATTGTGTATGACCACAACCGGATGCCCGTATGCGTAGAGCATTTGTTCTTCTGATTGATTAAGTTACTGAAATTTTCAGAATGTTGCCTTTCCTTAAACAATGTGCTATCAATTCTCAATGTTTCTGAGTTTTGCAAAAAATTCAATAGCTTCAGTGTTCAGTCAAGAGCCTGAATGTATACTTTCAAAATAAAAGCTTGGAAATCTACTCACCACATTATCTCATAATCTTACATCTGCTTATATTAGACGACATTCTAGAATCTGTCAATTCCATGGTAAACAATCTGGCAATGTCATGTCAGAATACTTGCCACTGCGGCTGCCAACCCCTGTTCACACCGAGTGCCGTGTTCCTTTCCAGCCGGACATAGCGTGCGCGGAGTGCGGAAAGCGCTTCACGAGCTTTAACAATCTGAACAGCCATGCGCGCGTGCATACGGGCATCCGTAAATACAAGTGCAGCACTTGCTATAAAGACTTTGCTTATCTGAACGTGCTCAAGAACCACGAGCGGGCGCACGCGGGCATCAAGAAATACGTTTGCCACGAGTGCGGTGCCAAGTTCGTGCAGCCAGCCAACCTGAAGGTACCATCTTAAAATTTCTAATCTAAATCAAATTTTTTTTAACCCCTTTAAATTTTCTATCTTTCCAATTCCATATTACTTCTTCTGAAAAAGAAGCTAGTTGATATCTGTTAAGCCTAAAACACAGTCGTTCTTACTCAATATCACTTTGTGGACAGCAAAAGTCATGGCTTCGTACTCGCTTCGAGTCATCGAGCCAGACTCTAGAGTGTGTACATTACATTGAGTAAGTTATTCACTGTTTCTTCCGCGTTACAAAAATGCTGAGGCTCAAACTGTTCGGCACGCATTGAACATCGAGCCAATCTTGTTGAGTAAAACTGAATGTGTGGACATTGCCTTCGTTCTTACTCGTCGGTTTTACTCGATCAAGTAAGAATTAATGTGCATATTAAATTTTATGAATTTTAAACCCAATCTATTCTTCTGCCAACCAAGCACCTTGTCCATTGACCACCTCTATATTAATTTAATTTAAACTGATCATTTTATGTATGACATGGATAAATGTATCCATCTTTTCTTCCACAAAGTTATTTCAATATTCAAAGTTTACACTATTCTTAAACAATTCAGTTCTAAAAATCAGTTTAACATTAATGAATAATATGATTGATTACAGGCCCATCTTATACAGCACAACAGTGAGAAACTGTACGCTTGCGACCAGTGCGGCAAGAAGTTCATCCAGCCCGGGAACCTGAAGATACATCTCATCCGGCACACCGGCGTCAAGAACATCCCCTGCACCGTGTGTGACATGCATTTCTATGTGAAGGGAGACCTCGACAAGCATATGCGATCTCACTCTGACAAGAAACCGTACTCGTGCAAGATCTGTGACAAGGCCTTCAAGACGCAGAGCTTCTTGCTCGTGCATAATAGAACTCATACAGGTTTAAAACAATTTCAAACATTAACAAAGTTCTCGCTTTCTTACGGAAATCAACTGCGCATATGTTCATTTGTCCCCAGTAATATTGATGGTGTAATCATGATATGTTTTGTCAGTTTGATTGATTGAAATTGATTTGAAATCTCAAAATAACTATTTTCTAAAATTAGGGTCTTAGGTATTTGCCAGTTTACTAAGCAAGCTTATCCTACATACAGAAAAATAACCTGCTGGTGTCTCCACAACATCAAGCACATACCCTCTTTTCATCAAACCTGGGATGTGTGATCCCTAAAACTAGAAACGCATTCGCTCAACGACTATTCTGGTTCATCACTCCTAAAATATACAATGCATTGAGCACCGATATAAAGTCAAATGATTCCATATCCCTTTTCAGTATCCGTGTTCAACATTGGATATTTGAAAGGGGACGAGCTTTTTTTTAGAATACATGAGTTACTAACACTGTTGAAATGTCCGTCGATCCGCTCACGGGCAACTGAAACTGGTTGGCTATTACCGGTTGCCAACTGGTTGGTAATCGAACTTTTCTCACGGCGCAAGAAAATCGTCATTTTTCTCCCATAGCGCCATGACGGTCACCGGTGACCGCAGTTAATTTTCTTGATTTACATGGAAAATTTTGGTTTTAAAAAAAAAAGGAATACGTTTTGATGCCATCCGAGTATTTTTTTTTTCAAATTTAAAATGGTAATGTTTCTTCATTTCCATAATGGCGTTCAACATGTTAAAACTTTCTAATCACTCAAAAAGATAGCTGCCAAAAATATGGAAAAATAATATAATATTGTTTATTCTGAATTTCAACAATGACGTTTAATATTTTTGTCCCAATGGTCGAGTGTTTAAAAACATTTTCCCGATAAGACAGTTCCAGGGTTCGATTCCCAGTTGAGACTGTTATCTTTTTATTTTTCTATGTCTGTTTCATGTTTCGTTTAGATTTATTAGTATTATGTATCTTCTTCAATAATAATTAATAATTTTATTTCTCTGAACAGGCGAGCGTCCGTTTGCCTGCGACTTCTGCCCTATGAAGTTCATGGCTGCCAAAGACCTGAAGAACCACCGCATGACCCACACGGGCGAGAAGCCTCACAAGTGCTCGCTGTGCAGCCAGGCCTTCATACAGAAGTGCGCCCTCAACCGCCACATGAAGACTCACGACAAGCCCCAGTACATGCACCCCCACCCCCACCCGCCCCCTCAGTTGCCGCCCGAATACCTCATGCAGAACTAACCCCATGTTTGATTATGATAACTGTGATCTCAGAGACAATGCTCAGTGTTATTGGTAACATATTAATAATGTACATTTTGAGTGATGTGAGTATGAACTATGTATGTGCATGAAGGTTGAAAGATTTCCTTTGCTATATTTTTAAAGACATTATATATATGTACATAAATGCAAATGCAGACATTTTTTATTGGTAATTATATTGATTCTCAATTGTTTAATGTGCTCCCAATTTCGACATCGAGTCTAATGATAACAGTACTCACATTTTGAAATGAACCTTTTTTAAGTGTAAATATTAAGAGTAAAAATGAGTATAAAGCAATGACATTACATCTAGACGTGTTATTGTCTCACTAAATTAAGGAAAAATGTGGCAAGTAAGAAACACTCTTATGTTTCCAGTAAAATCGTAATTCAAACGTAGTTCATGGACTTTCAAAAAATATGTGTGTATGAAGAAAACAAACAATAGGACCGGGCGGCATTTTCGTGTTCAAAAGTTGCATCGAATACTTTGTTCTACATCACGGGTGTGACTGAGATGACAAGATAAGCTTACTCGCTTACACTAAGCCGAATACGGAATACTGTATGAGACAACCTACTGCCCTAGGTTATCCTTATACTTGTGTGTCGCTACATTCGCTATCTCACTTTCTCTAATGGTGCTGAAAATCTTCAGGAAACCATTGAAATAATTTTATTTTTTATAATAATAAATAATTTGCATGTACTTACTTACAAATGAAATGTTATTCCTTAGTTTTTCCGAGTAATGAAAATGCTTTCTCATCACACACAAGGGCATTTTTTAAATGCAATTAACTTAGAGATAGCACACAACCTTACAAGACGCATAACAGTTTAGCACAAAAACTACGAATTAAAAGCATTACAATTGACTTTTTTTTGCTTGCCACTTTGAGATTTCTACAGCGTGTCTATATATATTGTAATGTCATTGGTTTTAAGTGTAAAAATATTAAAGAGTTAATAAATTTCATGATTGCAAAAGATTTGTATAAATACAGTTTTAATTGCGATTTAGCAATGGAGAGTGCTTTAAAATTTTAAATATCTTGTGGGGATTTTTTTGGTGTTGTATTCTATAATTTATCAATGATGTGTGGGTGACCAAAGGAAATGAATGTAATGTTTTATTACCAATAAACTTTGACTATTTTTGATCAATTAAAAGAGCCAATATAAACTATGCGGACGCAATTGGAGCAGTTCGCTCCGGGCGCCGAGGCGCTGATAAAACTTAGCAGTCCTAACACTTGAGATTATTTTTCACATAAACGGCGCTACATAAATATAAAAATCCTGCCTAGGAGTCTACTGATTTTGAAAAGGGGCGTCAAAATTTTACTCTCGCCAGGCGCCGTTTCGTTCAGGGCTGGCCCTGAATATAAACATAAATTTTGTTTTAAACCAATTTATTTTAACACGTCTCTGCCAATTTCAGATGTGCCCTCCTTTGCCACTGAAAAGCATATTCATTTGAAATGCACTATTCAAATGGTTTAAAATAAATAGTTTCGAATTCGAATTTTTCGAAATGGGCATCTCTATTTTGCTCAACACTACGCCACACCAAAAGAGTTTTGTAAATTAAATGTGTATTGAAATTGCATCTTGATGGTGGTTTTATGAGAATGTATAATGATATTAAAAAGTGAGATAATTTTAAGTTTTATATTTGTAGCCAATAAAGTCATCTATATTAAGAACATTGAGTTTTAATAATTTTCTAGAATTTTAAGTTCTCTGAATTTATTTACCGAAAACGGATTTGCTTTTGTCACAAAATTTCTAAATTACTGAACACTAGGCCGAAATTTTTATCACTTCCCCTATTTTTTTTTGAAGCCACCCCTGAATTGAAGTAAAATTATTTTCATTTATTTCGCAAATAATATTGTTGGCTTTGTTGTAATGAGCCCTACGGACAACTCAACTTGGTTGAGCGGTGATTCAACCGGTTGAGTTGAACTGTGTTGTATGTGATAAGGGGGTGCGTCTCAAGGTTCGTAGAAAATGTAGTTAACAAGGTTGGCTCATACAGGCACTTTTTGGGAAAAAAATGCATGGGGCCGCTCGCAATCTTGTGACGTAGATTGAAGTCCAGTTGGAGTCCGAAAGAAACGATCTCTTTCACTTTTCCTTAGGTATGTAAATATAATCATTTTTGGTAAATTATATTCGAATAAAAGTCGATAAAGTGTTGTTATTTTTCTCTGAAATTCCCTAGCCCCCCCCCCCCCGTCCAATAAGACAATAAATTAATCATTTGTGGGATACTTTATTATTTCTTTAAATGTCTATGATCTCAGCATTGAATGTCTATGGATCTATGCATTTTAATATTATGTCAAATGGTGAGTATTATTTATGGTCAAATGTGGCATCAGAAACAGAAATGTCAGATCATCAGAGTGGTTTATTTATGGTGTTTAGTTTTAGGCGATGGTAAAGTATTATGAATGAAAATGGAATTCCCAAAAATGTGCCGTGCTTGTTTGACACCAGAGAACGATTTATATAACATTTTTTTGACCGCTACGTCCGATATGTACACTTTTTGCACTTCTGTTCATGTAAGCATTGTCTCGCATTATTTGTTGATAAACTGATAATCATGTTTACATTATTTAGGAAAATTTATTAGACTTTATTTTACAGGTACAACAAGAAGACGTGCTTCCGAAGACCTTGTGCCATAATTGCTACGAACTCTTAAATAAGTTCTACTATTTCAAACAAAAATGCATTAAATCTGAAGAAAGATTACATGAATATATTGAATACACCGAGTCTCATCAAATAGAACCTAATGAAGACGTAAAACCGCAATTTCTGTCAGAAAATGTAAGCCAGAACGCAATCAAGCAGGAAATATTACCAGAATTATTTGAATCACAATCAAAATCAACCAGAAGTAAATGTTTAAGTGCGGTAAACACAGCAGTATTTAGTAGTACGTTCTATTTTTTATTACATATGTTTTTATATTAAATTTGAACATCTTTTGCTCATAAATAGTATTTATTTGTAGAGTCAGTCAGCACTATTGATGGAGCAGTATCACAGGCACTGAATACAGATGAAAATAGTGATGAAAGAGGGTGTACCCCCATTCAAGAAAGCACAACCAAATCATTTTTGAAAGTCAAGTGAGTATGAGTTTAATTCTGTTTCTTCACAGTATGGACAAAATATTTGGGAACTGTGGTCCTGAGCAACGTTCCCTGTAATTTTTTCATTGTGTGTACGGCACATCCACTTATCTGTGCAACATATTAAAGAAATAAATAGGTTAGTGTGCAAATATGCACATTCATGCATAGATAAAATTAAGTAATCAAGTGAATGAACCACGAAATATAAAATTAAATTTTTATAAAAAGTATTATGTAAGTTTAAAAAAAAAAACTATTTTCTTACTCGATAAGGTTCCTTCATATTGGAGTCCAGTAGTTTAATAATTTGTGCTACATTGGTACTAGTTAACGACCATTATTTATGTAGCTACTGTTATATTATAAGATTCCTTACCTGCCCATGAGGGAGCGGGGTAAGGCTAAAAGACTAGCAAAGTTTTCTTGAAATTATCTATTGCCCCAGAAGAATATGCAATGTTCCTCGGGTACAACAATAAAACAGTCAAAGTAAATGGATATAGGGTCTCTGTTTATACTTCTTCTATACAATAAGAAAAAACACAAAGACCTTCAACCAAGGGATAATTCATAAAGTGTTTGTTCAAAATACTTACATATGGTCTGAACCCTGACATCCTACCATTAAATGTCACTTATTTTGTGTGTACTTGCGTAAAACAAAAATCTGGTGACCAGTGGCGACTCGTGACTTTTGGGTGTACTAGAGTGTTAATATTAAAATAAAAATGACATTATTAATTTTGTAGCCGAAAATGTTTCCTTTTTTTTTTTTTTCGAAAATTCGGTTTTTTGTCTGAAGATTTTCAGGAAATCGGAAGAAGGAAATTTCCTGAAAATCTTCATACGAAAAATAAAATAATGGTTTTGGACCTAACAATGTCGAATTTTTCAAACATAGCACTCTATCACACTCGAGTCACAAGCCGCCACTGCTGGTGATACGTTCCTTTCTGCGAGACGTGTGCGGAGGATGAAAACACGTCTGCGCACAATTATTAACAAATGTGTGGGCGCACACCTTAGAAAGGAAAATGGGTTCTGATTTATATTTTTACAATAAACCTGCTTTGATTTGTTTGATTCAGAAAGAAGAAAAAGAAGCAGAAACACTCAATAAAAGGACTTCAACTTAAGAGACGGAAGAAAATATTAGAAGACCGTAAAAACTTTAACTTAGATTACCCTTGTTTACAATGCAATAAAAAGTTTGCCTACCCGGAGAGATTAGAGGCGCATAAGCTCACACACAATGGAGTGGAGGTAAGGTATTAATACAATCTAAATTTATGTAAATTCACCTCTTAATATTTTCTAAGACATTCACTTGAATTATTGACTATAATATTAAAGCTTTTTGGCTGTAATAAAACTCCTTGTCTGTTGTCATAGTCTTCTGGAAGCTAATAATCTTGTTTGAAGTGTCCCTCTGTTGGTTCTAGTCGCCAGCTGATTTTTACACCATTGGTCGTCATTCCTTCTTACATTTCTAACACATTCACTCTATCTCCGCCACTGAAATATTTTTTAACCTTTTAAATGCCAAAGGATTTAAAAGGCGACCTAATACCGGTAATAGTGCCGAGGTTAAAAATCCCACAAACAGAAAGTATTGTTTTCAGATTACCAATTGTATACGCCGTCCCTCAACAGATACACATTTTTCGTACCTGATGGGTACTTTTAACACTTAACCCTAGATAACTAAACTGTTTTCATTGTTTCATTGTAACTACACTTTCGTCGAGTGGACTACGCAATAAAACACTATAAATAAATCAAAAATATTTAATAAAGATAGGAACTTGTTACATGGCACAAAAGTTAGGTTTATAATGAACAAATTAATATCAAAATATCAGTCTACACCAGTCATACTCAACCTGCAGTCATACTCAACCTGCAGTCATACTCAACCTGCAGTCATATTCAACCTGCAAGCTGCGGGCCGCATGCGGCCCGCCAAGCTATTTTGTGCGACCCTCAATACATTTAATATCAGGAACATGATTTACAAAATTTGGCATTCTATATCACGTTAATTTGAGATTAATTGCTACTTTGACGTACAGACATTGAAACCCGAAGAGGATAGTCGTTGTCGTGTCAACATCAGATCTGGTATAAGAGTGTTGCTACTGCACACGCTAGATCTATCTCCAAAAAACAAAGATTTGACAGACAAATATGCTCGCAAATAATTTTGCTCGTGACAACACATAAATTTTTGACAGCTCCAAAGTTAAACGCGTCACAGTCACAGTGTTGGGCCTTTATTTTAAGTAAACATTACGCGGAACACGGATACGATAGCTTTTTTTGGTGTCTTATAAAATAATTATTTTAATTTTTGGGAATTAGTTCCTGAAAAATACAAGACTGTCAAAAATTGTGCCTGCCTGCTCCTCACATTGTTTGCATCAACCTATCTTTGTGAGTCATCATATTCAAAAATGAAATATGCAAGAAACGTATACAGGAATCGACTTACTGATTCTCACCTTGATGACGTATTGAGGATAGCATGCAGCAATTATAAACCCGATTTGTCTAAAATTGTTGAAAATTTATCCCAATGTCAAAAATCACACTAATTTCAAAATAAACGCTTGGATACATGTTACTTTTGAGTTTTATTTTTTTCACTATTGTAATTTTTAACGATGGGTATGCTGATAAGTGATGTGTACTATTATTATTCTGTTTTGGTTATATTTTTATAAATCTCAAATGGTTTTCCAAAAAAACGGGGGTGGTGGGTTTCATGATATTTTTTGTCATACCAGTATAGTGTTGCGGCCCGCGTAGCTTTACAAACATATGAATGTGGCCCGCAGAAGAAAAAGGTTGAGTATCATTGGTCTACACAGTGACCACACATGTCAACATTATGTGGACCACAAATAGCCTTTCTACATCTGGTGCAATGGTGTTTGGTCATCCTCCGGGCCTTGGATGGACACAGGTAGCAAATTTTAGGCACTTTTGACGTAGATGGAACCGGAGCTTCTATTGTAGAAGATTCGCCAACATTAACAATAAATATAAGAATATATGAATGTACGTACCTTAAAAAATGAAAATTGTTGTTAAAACTAAACTTTCGTCCAGCGGACGACGAGATGGTCATAGGGCACGTCCTAGTATGCGTGTGGCCGCAATCACATCACGTGCTGCACTGTTTACTCAAATTAGGAAGGTAATGAAAAAGTCAAGGTCGGGGGCGGGGGAAAGTAGGTGATTTCGAATTTCGCCGAGTAACGTGTCGTCGCCTCGACGAGCGATTAGTTATCTAGGGTTAAGTTAATGATGTTTTAATGAATTATGAATCACAATATAAGTGACTGACCCTACTCTACCCACTGCTGCATACCCCGTTGCTTTGGAAATATGTATGAGGAAAAATGTCTTTGAATTCGTAAATCTATTCAAAGTTTAATTAAGAAAAATATTCTAATTTTCGTTATAGAATGAAATCATGTGTCACATTTGCAATAAAAAGTTCAAACAGTGGGACGGCTTGCGACGGCACCGGGAATTTGTTCACATGGCAACGGAGAAATCCCTCGAGTGTCCCACCTGCGGGAAGCTTTATAAAACCACCATGACACTCAGGAACCATCAGAAACTTCACCAGGAAAGGAAGAACTATGTCTGCCACATTTGCGGCGGCTCTTATCGATCAGCTGGAGGACTTCAGGTTAGAATTTAGTACTTTATTTTCCAAGAATGCATGAACAGATGAACACACTTTGATCATAATCATTTTCATCTTATCTTCTTGGTCACTTCGCACCATGGAGGAAAGAAGGGAAAGGAGATGGCTCTAGGGAATAAATCACAATTGGGCATGGCTTACTAAGCCAGTATGATTTTATGTTCCTTCATAAGCTATAAGTTCAATTGTCGCCTTTAAATGACGAAATGCAGCGTGAAATATTGTAAAAATCATAAGGAATAAAGTTTAAAACTAGGATTACATTTCACTTGAAAGTACTTTTATTGTTGTTTTCGCTTGTGTTTCTGACGAGTTTTGTCGTAGCAGGCTCCTCTGTACAGCAATGTTATGCGATAATTGTCTCAGAAAATTTACTTTAGAGCTCAGAACTGCATAGCTTTGGCTTGTCAGATAGAACATTGTTATTTCAAAGTCAGTATGCCATGTTGATTTCATTTTTTTTTTTTTTTTTTTTTTTTTAAAAAGAAAGACAAACATTCCCAGGTTACGAATAACCCAACAATGTTTGAAAATCTCCTACTACCACCACAGAAAGCCGAAAATGTTGCTTGTGTTGTGATGGAGGACTTAGCCAGCCGAGGAATCGAACACGCATTTTCATCGAACATTGTTTCTTTTAATTCTGCTAGATGCCTCTCATCATAATTACATGAATAAATTAAACATTAAAACATTGCCTGGCTTGTAAACCATTATTATATAAATAAGATATTTTTTGTTTTTTAATTAGCACCATCTACTGCTAATTTGACTAACTCTTGGCAAGTGTACTGCGATGAATGGGTGTCTATTTGAAATTCCCCCTTGCACCACAGGCTTGCGTCCTCGAAGTTAGTGACAAGTCGCATAGTAAATGTTCGTTCCACCTCCTACTCTCCCATCCTTCCTCCGTGGTTCACACCTTTTAAACTTATTCTATAAATATATTTGTTATCCTCAAATCACCAACTGTTAACTTTCAGTATGTTTGAATGGCGATAATTAAATTAGTACATTAAATTAAATTAAATTTCAGAATCATGTGGATACCCACACAGAAAACCGAGAGAAAAGCTATGAATGCCAGATATGCAACAAGAAGTTTGTTTCCAACAACTATCTGACATCCCACATGTTCCGGCACAAGGAGAGGAGGTTCGTGTGCCAGGTCTGCCGCTTCCCTTTCTTCACGAGAGCTGACCTCACACGCCACATGCTCATCCATAACGGCATCAAACCTTTCGTGTGTGAAATATGCAACAAGGCTTATTCAACAAAGTCCTTTTTGATAGAGCATGGTCGCACGCACTCTGGAGAGCGTCCTTATGGTTGTGATTATTGTGAGATGAATTTTATTTCTAAACGTAGGCTGATTGATCACCGTCGCACTCACACAGGGGAGAAGCCTCATAAGTGTGATAAGTGCAACCAGGCCTTCATCCAGAGGGGCTCTCTCACCAGGCACTTGAAGGTTCATGATAAGTGACGACACGCGGAGGGCGAGGTCCCTCCTGCTACTATCTGCACTCAGTATGCCCTCCCTCCGGAGTCACCTAAGAAAACTGGTGACGATTCGCTTATTGTGATCTCACAATTTATTTAACTTTTGGACTTTACCTATTTATGCTTTTTGAGGTCAGGCAAGTATGTACATATATACAGGTAATTTTTGACCTGTTTCCCAGTGGAAATACTATTCCAAGCACCGTTCTTTCACATTAAAAACTCGAGGTTTGTGTGAAATAACATCAGTTTATAGAAATATATTATATTGTCCGGAATCTGGTTTATATTAGGAATAATATTTATTTTAGTTACTGTTGTTTTCCTTGTGCATCTCGTGTGAATGATCTCATTTTGTAATTTGTACAAAAAATTGCAATAAATATTGTGATAGTAATTACGTAATGTTTGTTAACCTTTAAGAGTCGGAGCCCTGCAATTGCAGTGTTGAAGAATTGTGCCCACGCACATCACGAAGCACTACAATTGTAGTCTCGACCTCATACATTCATTTTGCCTTTGGATATTTCTTTTACTGGGTTTGTTAAACACAAAAATAAAAATGTCACTATCGGGTATTGTCTTCATGTTGGCCTTAACAAAAATGTTTTTTTTTTTATTGAATACTAGTTGACGTGTACCTAGCATTGCTGGGGGTTATTACCATTGACTTTTCTCTACTTTCTATAAATGTAATATGTATATATTATATATAAACCTTCTGGAAGAAATTCTCTAAATAAAAATCCCATCAAAATCCGTTGCATAGTTTAGAAGAACTAAGCGCACAGACTGACACAGATAGTGACTTTATTTTAATAAAGATTAGATTCTTGGTGGCTCTGACTCCTACGGGTTAATATAATATTTTGAACCATCCTTTTCTAGTCTATAATATAATGTTTGTAAATAAATCATAAAGGAATAAATTTTATCTACAAACTTGCACTTTTTATTAATACATATGCCACGTAGAGTTCTAGTAGGTTCTGCATTTTGCCGGAGGCCTCCGAGGAGCGCTTCCTTTTAAAAGAACTCCAGTTCCAGGAGTGGGTTCAGGTTCAGGGTACAAACTGTATGCGGGTCCGGAACCGGTTTACATTGCGGACTCCGCCGGACCATAAACAGCACCAAACAGTCACACGTTGAGGATAGAGAGGCTTTTCAACAATAACTCTTGGGTTTTTCGAGCCCCAGATGCGACAATTTTGCTTGTTGACGAAGCCACCGAGGTGGAAATGGGCCTCATCACTCAAGATGATTTGCATTTGATTCACTCAAGTGAATTTTAATAATTTCAATGCGTTGTGAAGCGTGTATCGTTCCATTTTTATTAATCGCTGTCCTAGTTCTTTTATGTTCAATAGACCTTTTTTTGCAAAACTGAGTTATCTATGCCAATATATACATTAGCCTATTGCGCATTAATGAAGTTCAAAAAAACCATATTTTTTGGTTTAGTGACATTTTAAGCATTTTTCGAGTGCCAATATCCACTCACGGAATAATGTTTCAGTTCTTATTTGTTCAATATCCTGCATATTGAACATTCAAACACTCAAAGTTATGAATATAATATCTTTTAAAAAGTTCATAGATATTTGTTCAACATCCCGCAGAAGATTGAGGTCTTGAATGTTCAATCTCCACTGTCAACCAATCAGGAGCCGGCTAGTTAAAATGTGCGGCCATGTTGATTTTTAGTTGTTTTCTAAAAACGAAATTGTTCCACTAAAAATACGTTTAATTGTGAATATATACTGTTATTGAACTATAAATTGACTTCACCAACTCCAGAATCAATAAACCTTAGAACAGTAGCTCAAATAGAAAGGTAAGTCTTAAAATTATGTCATTTATAGGCTTTTTCACCATATTTTACATGTACTTCTTGAATTTGCTAGGCAAATATACAGGTGCTTCATTTATTATTTATTTACAAACTTAGGACTTTTACCTAAAATAAGTATTAATAAATTATATTAGTGCATTAAAACTTATTTTTATTCAAGAAATACAACAAAAGAGCCAGGAAATGGAAATGTGCAAAAAGTCAACTGTCCTCATAGTCTGATTGAAAGACATCTACGACACATATTTAGTCCGTTATCACTGCTGAGATCGCTGATGAAAACGAAGTCCAAATATTTCAATTTTAAATTCATTCAATTAAAAGTTTCTGATTTTTTGTTTTTTTTAGTCACATAAAAAACAATAAACATATTCTTATGTAGGAACTACAATAAAACCAACTAGGCAAACGACTAACAACAATAAATGTAATGTTAAATAGCGCACACCCATAACCCAAATCGCGGGATATTATAATTTTAGGATTTTAAGAGCTGAAAGTATTTAAAATAATAATATTTTACTCACGATAATCAACATAAATAATAAGCTCACGGCAAATAAGACCTTCCGAAAGAAAAAAAAATCTTTCTAAAGTAAGTAAACTTTAAAAATTACTTATTGAAGACAATATTAGTGATTTCTAAACGAAAATCTGAAACAGAAAAATCAGAAAAGGAAACGGTCACATCTGGGACTCGAACCCTATAGGGTCCCATTAGCGCAGTTGGTAGAGCACTGTCCCGGAAAGACAGGGGTCCTGGGTTCGAGTCCCAGATGTGACCGTTTCCTTTTCTGATTTTTCTGTTTCAGATTTTCGTTTAGAAATCACTAATATTGTCTTCAATATTTAAATATTACAATTTGAGGTTTTACTCAATAAAGTTATTCCGAAAAATAAATTTAAAAATTACATTTATCAAATGTAGGTAACGAAACAATAAAAAAAAACAAATTTTCCACTGAAAATTGAACTACAATAATTTTACGCATCACTTGGGATTTTTTTTATGAACATACAAGAACTAAGGCAGCGTAATGGCGTAGTTTCTATTTGCCAAATATCAAAAAATGTTCAAAATAACACCTCTTATTGGAAAACCCTGTACAAAGAGGCATTCGGGTACGAGTTCTCTGGGAGTGCTTGATTTGAAGTAGGGGTGGGATCCATTTATAAATCCTTTTCGGTGTGCAAAATCACCATCCCAAATACATCTCTTCTGCACTCAAGTTAATCGTGGGCCTGACTAGCGCTTCATTAAAATAAGAATAGATATGGGTGGCTAAGTATCAGAGCTTATTGTTTTTGTAAGTTGCGTGTATAAAAGTACATAACCTGAATTTAAGTTAGTGGGTGCAAACTCCTTCATTAATTCATTTTCTTCTCAATGACAATTCCTACTCAAATTTAAAAAGAAAACGAAAATTACATTTTTTAAAGCATTTTTATTCACACAAAATATAATTTACATGAATAAAATGTGTATGTTGTTTTTCTTAAATTATATATAAAGTGTTGTTTATACTCTTTACTTCTTGGCTGTGGTGACAGAAGCTTCATCTTCTCGGGCATAGGACTGCAGCAGCTCATCCTTCTTGGTGGCGATCCTCTCATCGCGGCGCTTGCGAGCTTCGCGCACGCGGTTTCTGCGGGCCTCGGCCTGGTCACTGCAAACAAATATATACCATTAATAACTGTTCTATTCTCTAATACAGTGGGGTGGAGCAATTGCTATTGATAACAAGGCAATAAAGAATGTTGAATCACAGAGTCAACCTCACAAATAATAATTAATATTACAGATGCGTCAAACGTTTGAGACAAATTAAAAGAAACGGGGCTGTTGTGAAGTGTCATTATAAGAATATCTACCATCTGAAAGATCCCAACATCAATAAAGCTATTTTACCAATATAAATCAGATGGACTAATTATTAGTTACGAATTTGAACAATTCATCGAATTTCAAAGCTAATATTCCAGTTCTGTGAAACAATCGGCCCATGATGATATAATACTGGAACTTTCACAGAACCTTAGAAATTTGTTCAAATTCTGTGAAACAACCCGTCCCAGTTGTGAATGATGAATACTTAGAGCTAGTGGATGAGTTTGTGTATTCGGGAAGTATGTTTATGATAGATGGAGAGGCTGATAAAGATATTGGAAGAAGGGTAAATGCAGGAAACTTCATTTGGAGAACTAAAAGCAGTTGACACAAACAAAATAAATTGTTGAAAGAAGCAAGGCTAGCAGTCCACAATGGAGTGCTGGTACCTACCCTGATGTATGGAAGTGAGGTATGGGACTGGCAGAGAAAGGATGAACATAAGACAATGTTGTAGAAATGAAATCCCTGAGGCGTATGTGTTTGGTAAAACCATGTATGATTGTGTGAGAGATGTGGAGATCCGCAAAGAATGCAAGGCTGGTTGATGTAAGCGTAATGAGTAAGATTAAGAAAGGAAGAATATATGATGCAAACACGAATGGTAGGAGAAGTCGGGGGGTCGTCCGAGGAAGTGAACCAGATACTCGAGTCGGGCCATATCAAGAGTCGGAATAACAGAACAGTATGTATGAATGTGAAGTAAGGAGTGTGTGCCGAGACCCAGTTCTGCATACCCCTTCAGGAAACAGCGTGATAGTAAACTCGTCCAACTTTATGGACATAATAATTTTTAGCAGAATGGAAAAGCAAGAGATGGAAGAAAAGAATGCCTTATTTGTGATCGTAACATACCTCAGCATCTTGGTGCGGGCCTTCTCTGCCTTCTTCTTGTGAATGTATTCCATGAGGACACGCTTGTTCTTGAACACGTTACCCTTCGCCTTCATGTACAGGCTGTGGTATAAGTGACGATCGATCTTCTTTCCTTCACGGTACTTCTTCAGTAACCGACGAAGAACCTTCATCCTCTGCACCCAGAGAAGCTGTGGGGACATTTAACTGTTTAACAAGCTGAATTTATTATATTCCTTCTCCAGTCAATTTCAAGTTAGCCATGTAAAAGCATTATATTTTGACAGTTAAAAGATTGTCTATTTTTGTAAAGAACCTGGTAAAATGGGTTATGCAGAAAAGTGGGACCATGGCATAAAATAACAATGAGAAGCAAATATTTCAGCTTCAGGAAATATAACACATTTTAATAGTTATTTCATTATTTATTAAAATTGATTTTTCACTTGACAGCCATTGTTATATATATTCAATAATATTATTATTGGGTTTATAAAAACAGTTTATTTTTAAACAAGTTCTGCTGTGTAATTATTATTACGCCCTTCAGAGGGCGAAACAGCTGTCACGCGTAATAATAATTACACAGCAGAACTTGTTTAAAAATAAACTGTTTTTATAAACCCAATAATAATATTATTGAATATATAAAAAAATAAAAAATAAAATGGAGTTCTACAAATTAAACTTAATAACAATAAAAAAAAAAAAAAGCCATTGTTATAGATGTGAAAGTTGTAAGGATAGTTCGTTTCCTTTTATTTAACCAAAATAAGTTCTTAATTTGAGTTTATAAAAAAAAAAAATAACAAAACTTTTTTATTATTATGTCAAAAAGAAAAGACACGAGGGTTACTGAAATTGTCATTTCTCATTGTTATCAACTGACACATACCTACGTATTTTTTCAATCAAAAGTGCATTTTAACCATGTCCCTATTTTCTGTATATTTACCAAACTTTTAATTGTAAGATTAGTAAACTTAGTAAAGTCTTAAAAATTACACCTTGCCCAATTACATTTTTAAAGTTGCTGTAAAAACTTTCAATATCATAACATAACCGGATGGGTCACCGTTACTCGTCTCATTTTCAATTTGAACAATTAATCAAATTTCAAAGTTAAGGCGAAGCTTAAGGCCAAATCACTATTTTGATTAATCTTTATAACGAATAGGTGAACATTATGAATACCAAAAAATATGCTATAGATAAATTCAAGGTTTTTCTATAGCTTCGCTTGAGTAGAATACAAATAAAAAATAAATTACTCAATAAAAAATATTAATGCAAACTACTAAAAAAAATATTTTTTCAATAGAAAAGTATGAATGCGTAAAGGAAACAACTTAAAAAAAAAACAGTATTATAGCCAAGATTATCTGCGACAGTTTCACTTTTTTGCTTTCTTATAAAAATTATTTACAAAATAAATAAAAACCAGTTTTTGCTTGAAATCGAACGTTTCTAGACTCCTTTTGTCAAGCGATGTTAATGCCTATTACCTTCGATATAAGGTATACCAAGAATATACACATTTTTGACTTGTAGCTTCCTCTTAATTTCCAAGTTCTGTTATTATATCAACATAGGCCAGTTACTTCACAGAACTGAAATAATAATAATAGAACTTTCAGTCGTTGATAAATTAACTGTGAAATTTGATGAATTGTTCAAATTCTCTGAAGCAACTCGTAAGTTTTCGGCGAGTTCTATTTGACATATTGAAACATGTGTCTTTGTTACTTCAGAACTGATTTGAGAAGATGTTTACCTTGACGGGCATACGGGAGTTGGCTGTACCCTTTCTTTTACCCATGCCGCAATGACGTCCTTTACTGCGGGCTTCCTTGTTCTTGCGCACGCGGGCTCGGGAGTGGATGGCCACAGGCTTCTTAATGACGATACCATCCTTGATTAGTTTCCTAATGTTCTGTCCTGGAAGATTAATACAAACATATTAGTATGATGCCAAGAAAATGTTTTCAAATAGTAATTATAAAAATATGCGGTAGGCCAAATAAGAGTATTATTAGTAGATAGTGCTCTTACTAAACTTGTGTGAATTCTGTGGTACAGATTGTTAACACAAATGCTCGTAACACCATTGGAGAGGCACAGAATTTTATTTAATGATGTGGCGGCATTGCACCAATCTCAACAATTGAGAATTTATAATGAATGACATTTAGCTGGATTTCTGCATGCATTATTCGGTTTGGTGGCACTTATCAAATTCCAAAACTGTAATCCACTCCTGTCACTTTCCAATATCACACCATGTTGTTTACCAGCCTTATGGCTATCACAATAACGTTTTATATAAGGGAGAAAAGATGACGAAAGTGTGGAAAACTCACTGGAATTGGTATTGGAAATTTCGTTGATTTCATTAGGGTCCAACCAAACTTTCTTCTTTCCACATCGCATAACAGAGGCGGCTAGCCGCTTCTGAACCTTGAGAGAACTGAAACGTGAAAGCAGCCATTAGTAAACTGATGAATAATTGTACAAACTTAAATTAACGATTGTTTCTAGGAGTTTGATTATAAAGGGCGAACGACAAAATGTATTATACATTGACAAGCACATGTGGTCCCCGCCATGTTAACATTTACGAAACTTCAAATTAAACATAACCTCTATGAAAGTAAAAAATATAGACATTTAGATATATTGAAAATGTAAAAAACATTCACACGTTGTTTAAATTGATGCTAACACTGATTTAACTTTATTTTATGCAATATTATACGGTAAATTCGAATTATTTTCACTCCGCTTTACCTCATGCTGCTGCAGAAGTTCCCAACGTGTCTGAAAAGAAATAAAAATGGCCGGGCCGGAAACACATCAAAATATTTTAGCTTGATTCAACTATTAAAATATATTTTGATTTTGAATAAAACTAAAATCAGTTCATAACTTTATACGTATTATTAAATTAATTTAAGAATAAACTTGGATAACAAAATATTAATTGGAAGGGATTTAATTTTTTTAATTCACTAGTTTGACGCTTTAGGTCACGGTAGGAATTTTCACACTAAAAATGTGTATAATTTTTTTTTCTTTCTGGCAGCCCTAATTTGACAGTCCGTGACATTTATGACGTATGATTTTTGGTGGGGATTGGGGTTTTTGTTTTGCACGAACAAGAAGAAAACATGAAATGACGGAACGAGTAATTATTGATGAAGTAGATTTGCGTCGGTTAACACGAGTCAACACGAGTCCTGTTGCGTTAGAAGTGCTAGATCGCGCTAGATAAATGCAATCGTCTTTTTTTAGTTTGACTGCAATTTGTGCAAATACCGTTTATTTTGTATTGTGTGATTGAAGAAAACTTAGTGTTATCAATAAATATATGAAGTGAAAGTAGTCATTTTTATCATAATGCCAGCTATTGTTTGTAATCCGGATTTGCAGAGAGAACGAGATAAATGTTCTTTTGATCCGAAAGAGCTAACGCACTTATTAGATGGCGACGAAAAGAAGACGATCGAGAGGAAAAAAACAGGTTAGTCTCTTTGTTTATTTTTGAACATTATAAATTTTGTGGGTATAATTTTGCCATATATTTTTTTAAATCTTTTCGTAATATATATTATTTATTAAAACAAATCTTTATTTAAAAAAATGAATGGATGTCTTTAACTTAGTGCTACCACTGCTTGTAGGTCTGGCAATTATGCAAGATTTGGAGAATGGTGTGTATGCATAAAAGTGTTCAAAGTCACTGATATTTCCTGCTAATTTGTGCTGTATTATTATCGTTGTACACATGCATATTGGTTTAGGCTCTAAAATCAAAACTGCTATCATTTGTCATACATAATTGCATATTTTCTGATGATAGCCAACCTCCGATAACAGAAGGAATGAAACACTAAATACAACCATGTAATTATTATAATTATTTTTTTTTACAGAGGAGTACTTCTTGTCAGATCCTGCTTTCAATGATCCCATCCCACCTGAATACTTGAGCCATAAGCAGAAATATGAAGAAGCCGTGAGAAAAGCTTGTCACGTCTTCAAGAAGATCCAGGAGTACCAAGAGGCCCATGATGGAGGGGGCATGCAGCAGTTCAGGTAGTTTATCAGCCGACTTTGCTTCTATTTAGATATTTGTATATTAACATAACATGATGTAATTTTTCTGTTTATTCTGCTGTGCAAATTTAGATCATTAATATTTTTTAAATTCCTGGCAGATTGTTCCAAAAATCTGAACCCTTTCAAATTTACCCTCTTTTATAAGTTTCAAATCAACAATTTTTTTTAACTAAATGAATATGCTTAAATTATCTGAGAGAAGGATTTTCACTGACTTGGTATTTCTGTATAATATTCTAAATGATGACAGTCCAAAATTGCTTGCATAGATAAGCTTTCAGATTCCGCTACGTAATACTATAGACGTCGGGATTCATTTCAGTGCAGAAATTCTGGGACTAACTACCATATGTATGCCTCATTGCCCAGAATACTTATGTAGGGAAATAATTACAGTGAAACCTCTATCTTTTTTGAAGGAACCTGTTGAAAAAAATTAAGAATGTGGGTAAACAATCGATGTGGAAAATTAAAAAAATGTTTCAATTTATTAAAAACGATACTTATTTCACATATAACCAAATGTGTTTATTAAAAATATGTGAAGTTAAATTTTTAATTTTTGTAATTTGTAAGGTTAAATCTGAAATTTCAAAAAATCGGTTCATTTTGAAACTCTTGAAATCTAGGATAAGTCAAAATATCGCGCGCGCACTACCACTGTGTTTGAATATTTGACGACTAGACTAAAGCGCAAAATTCACATACTGTTCGTGTATTTCTACACCGGACAGGCTCGGTAAGCCGATTCGCCGAGCAAATCCGTGTGTGAATTCTACGCTTAATGCCAGGAGTGGCCACCACCGGTAGAGGCAACTAAATCGTTTCTCTCATTTTCGAAGTTGCGTTTATTGTTTACGGTACCGTTAACCGAAACCAAGCATTTAGCTACAAAATATGTATTTAAAATGTATGTTCATATTTTAAAAACGATTGATTGAGGTAATATGTACAAAAAAAAAATAGTGATAAACGATGAATGCGGTTAAACTATGCAAAAGAACAATCGATGCAATCTATTTTTGCAAGTTTTGTATGACATAAATTCGGGACTGGAAGAAATAAACGTTAAATGTGGGAAAACAATAAATCAAGGAGCGATCGATCGACATTTCACTGTACAACGAGTCAGTGGACATCTTCAATTTATCTTTTAAAATACAAAAGATTGTTACTAAGGCAATTCAGTTATCTGTAATAAATACTGTATAATTTTTATTATTCATGTGTAAATAAAAAAATAAAATATTTAAAAATTCTAAAATTTAAAACTCCTAAAAAATTCCCATAAATAAATAAAACTGTTTTCAAATGGTTTCTTCTGAGATGTGGAGCTTTGAAATAGTTTATCATTAAAAATAATTAATTTATCTGTCAAAATATTATTTTTCAACATTCAATATTTTTCAATTGATAGAAAATATAAAACTCTGAAATGAAGAAATGGTGCATACAAACATAACTATTTTGTAAATAGCAATAATCTCATTTAAAATCCTGTATAGTTTCCACAGTCAAACTGTGCTTTCTCTCTTGCATGTGTGCAATAATCGTTTAATAATCGATAATGACGTTTAAACTTTCACACCAGCACTAATCCGTTCATAATGTCTATCTTGCTTTATATATATAAATATATTATATGTACTTAATGCATTTCAAAAATGATATTATTGCTTTTTCAGTTTAAAATAATATTCCTATATCTATTGTATTGCTATACGTATTGCACAGGAAAACACAATAATATAATGACTAGACATAATTTCAGATTTGAGCCTTTTTTGTGATAAATACATATTTCAGCCATTTTATTCTTCAAAATATGATTGAAATTTTTTATCTGCGGAAACGGGTTATGAAACTAGTTCCTTTTATAAATTACAAAAAAGATATTGCTGTGTTTGAAATTTACTGTCCTTCCACCCCACAGAAATTATATTTTTGAGGAACCGGTATCAAATTTCCCAAAAAACTTGGTTCCAGAAGACAAATTCCTTTTTTATTGTTTAAATTAGGCATTGTTAGTACTTATTTAGGCATTGTTACTGCAAATTTGGGCATTGTTAGTGCAAATTTGGCCATTGTTGGTGAATATTTTGGCATTGTTAGTGTATAGTTTGGCATTGTTAGTACATATTTAGGCATTGTTGGTGAATATTATGTAATATAGTATGTAATATAATACCAATTTATCATTTTTTAGAATGCACTTTGAACGTAAGCCATATTATAGAATTTTGAATAAATTATGTCTGCCAAAAATTATACTTTGCTAGTAATAAGATATTGTTGGAAAAATATTTGTACAGTGCCCTTGGGGTTATTTTTCACAAAAACAGCGCTTTACAATTATCCAAATATTTTTACTATGTATTGTTTTCAATTTATTTATTTTCTAATTTTACTAAGCTTGATGCTTGAGCTTACGCAGGTCCAAGTCCTATTTTACTAAGCTTGATGCTTGAGCTTACTCAGGTCCAAGTCCTGTTTTACTAAGCTTGATGCTTGAGCTTACACAGGTCCTGTTTTAACTCGGACTGATTATTTCGTTTTACTGTAAATATGTTTGTTACAATCCGGTTCCGGTTAAAGATGGTGGCAATTTTTGGTGTTCGACCGTCAAATCGTTGTGTTTATTAATTAAGTAGCTAAGTATTTATGTACCTACTTACAAATCTTATCAGAGGAAATTTTAGTTAAGATTTATTAAATTAGAAACACACTTTTTTGGACACAAGGTATATGTACTGTATTTGTTACTAGTTGACATATTACTATTTTTTCCTTTTCATAATATTTGGCTCAACTAAATATTATTTATATTAAAAGGAAGGTCATTGGGAGTTGTATTTTATGGGAATAGATAATACTGAAAGGTACATAAATAATTTGGAAAGATTCATTTAAACAAATTTGATTGTTTTTCGATGGTATTTCATTTCATTTCAAGGATTTGAATATATTTTCAGAGAACTTCTCGGTGGAACTCTGGGATCAGCAATATTGAAGGATGGTTCCCCCATCACCCTCCATTATGTCATGTTCATCCCGGCCATCATGGGCCAGGGGACTGTGACGCAGCAGGCAGAGTGGATCTCCCGGGCCTGGAGGTGTAACATTATCGGGACTTATGCACAGGTACATAATATGTCTTCTCGCTTATAGGTATGAAGGTAAAATATGTAATTTATTTAGTTAGTTTGCAAAAACTGTTATTTCACTATGACATTGCAAAAGCGGTACAAATCAACAAAAAAATATTGAATTTTTGAAAACTCAATTCATTGACTTTGGATGTTTTTGACCATTATCTAACTAACTAACTAACTATCACGCCGTTTCTCCGCAGGGGTAACAAATCGGTCTAGGCACACACTACTTGACTCATTTATCTTCATACATCGTCTCATACATACTCTTCTATTATTCTGACTCTAGACATGGCCCGACTCAAGTATCTGATTTACTTGATCGTGCCATGTCTTCCTCGGGCGTCTCCGACTTCTGCTACCGTTCACATTTGCGTCATATTTTCTCCGTACACTCCTTTTTTCGCTCATTCGCTCAATTTGCCCAAACCATCTAAGCGTCCCTTTCTTAATCTTACCCATTATGCTTACATCTGCTTTGTATTCTTTGCGGATCTCTACATTTCTCACACGATCATACATGGTTTTACACCACATACGCCTCAGGGATCTTATTTCTACAGCATTCGGTCTACTTTCATCCTTCCTCTTCCAGTTCCATGCCTCACTGCCATACATCAGGGTAGGTACCAACACTCCATTATGAACATGTTAGTTTCGTTTCTTTGGACAATTTTTTGTTTGCGCCAACTGCATTCAGCCCTCCATTAGTGGAGTTACCCTCATTTACCCTTCTTTCAATATCTCTGTCAGTCTTCCCATCTCTCGTAAACATACTTCCTAATAAATCACAATCCTCATAAAAGCACCTTGCACTTCCCATATTTTATCCTTTGTTTCCTTTGTTTCCTTTCGTACCCTTTCAATCAAAATTCTACCATACAGCTTGCCAACTGAGCTTAGCAGGCCAATAGCCATATGATTCACACATTCCATAT
Organism: Hesperophylax magnus; assembly: GCA_026573805.1. NCBI lineage: Eukaryota > Metazoa > Arthropoda > Insecta > Trichoptera > Limnephilidae > Hesperophylax > Hesperophylax magnus. Next base: position 907,609 of record JAIUSX010000107.1, read on the forward strand.
GTGACCCTTTACCTTTGTATAACGGCCTGATCACAGTCCTTCTCCAATCTAACAGCGTGTAACCATCCTTTAAACATTGATTAAAAAGATTGTAGAACCATGTGAGAATTATACGACTATCTCCTTTAAAATATTCAGCAGCAATATTGTCGAAACCGACAGCCTTACCATTCTTCATATATTTAATCAATCTTTTATCTCATCGATGCCGGTTTCGTCATTCACATTCATCATCATTCATATCTGATTCGCCGCTGAAATCACTTTCACTCGGTTCGCTTTCGAAGACTTCCTCAACATACTTCATCCATCTCTCTTTTATTTCTTCCCCATTCGTCAAAATTTTTCCATCTTTCGATTTTATCACTTTCATGTTTTTGTTTTCTGGACCACTCCGGATTCTTTTGACTTCCTTCCAAAACAGTTGTTTTCTTGGAAGTGGTCTGTCATTTTGATTCCCTCTTCCCGGCGTTTCTTTTGTTCTTTCACTCCAACTCTTACTCTTTCTTGCATCCCTTATACACTTCTTTTGCTCAATCCCTCTCTTCGCTGGAAGCACTGCCAGCCACTATCAGACATAACCATGCTTTTTTCTTCTCTGAGACCGGTACTTTAATCTCATCATCCCACCATGCATCATCTTTCTTCCTACCTTGCATACTCATTCCACACCCGTCTCTAGCAGATTCAAAGACTCACCTTTATGTGGTTCCATGTTTCGTCTATGTTTAGACCGTCCATTTCCTTCTCATTCAATCTCATATCTGCACAATTCACATACTTAGTTCTCACATTATCGTTTTGTAGTTTTCTATTTTGACTCTTGTTGGACTTGGTACTGTTTTCACTTAAGAGCGCCGACCGCGAAAGAGTTTTACTCTGGACACTACCAGAAAGTGGTCAGTTTCAACTTCAGCCCCTCTGAAAACTGTTGTGTCCTCGGTAACAGCTCTCAACCTAGAGACAATCAAGAGACCATTAAGAGACAATAATAATATTTCTGATATCAATTCCTCTTTCCCAGTTTTCTCGTTAGCTTCACGTCTACCAAAACTTTAACCATGTGTTAAAATGCAACATTTAACAACGTTGATCGTAGCTTCCTTGCTAATTTGCAATTAGCCAATTAATGATGTAAGCCTCTGTGCAAGTAATAATGTACATCGTATTATCCAGACACAACTACTAAACAGCGCTATTTTGGTAACAGTTGGCTGTGATATTATAGAATTCAACTAATAACAGCATTCCGTCATTAACTGTCACTCAATTTGAACTAATCCATTTTGATTTGAAAATTTTTTTGTAGGAGCAATAAGTTCCTTTAGTGAAATCACCAATCAATCAAGTCTCGGTGATAAATGAAAGAAAGATTAGCCTACATCATAATAATAATTTTACCATATTGTAGCTTATCGCCTCAAGGACGTTTCACAATTAATAAAACAAAATAAACTTATTTTATAAAAGTTAAACACAAAATCTGTCTCACTTAAAATCACAAATGTAACTACTATTTTTTTTTTAATGTGAATAACGCACGGTCGCAACTGCTCCCAACCACCTGAAGCCGGTGTTGTGAGGCTGAAGGTAAGGTGGGGAGGGGAAGTAGATAGGGGAGAGGAAGGTGGGTACATGGCTATTCAGATCTGGTCAAACACGGCCAAAGCCGTTTCAAGCAATGTTTCGATTCGGAGGCCGTCAAAATATCACTTCACTATCCATCGATCAACAGTAGAAAATTATATTATGCAATTGAATGTTGTTGAATTGTGTGCAATATGACACATTATTGTATGATTCAGATTGCGCGCAGATAGATTATCTACGTGCTAACAACCAGGAAGGTCATTTAAAATGAAAGCTATTTTATAATAGCTAATAGTAAATACATCCAAAAAAATATTTTGTATAAGAAGCCCATTTTGATTACTTTGACAAACAAATGGTTCATGTCCCTAGCATTGGCTTATGCACTGAGAATCCCCATTAATTAATTCATCATTCACATAAATTAACCTAAAGTGATAATAATTATTGACTTATTGGTTATTTCATGAATAATGTATGCTTACTATTCTTTTCGGGACTAATTCAAATTCTTAGGTCAGCTATTGCTATTAATTGAGCAAGGTTGCTAAAATAATTCCATTCTAATGATTTTAGCCTCAGCTTTTTGCATTGTTGATTTAATTAATATTGCAATTTGCATTCATTGTGATTGCTTGACGGACAGGTGTCTGAACCACAGCACAAACCACTGTTCTAGAATGTAATTAATACTTCTGCAAGCAAAATAATAATACTGCTCATGACCTTAGTTATAAAATCAATGTGACTTAAAAACAGGTTATATCAGCTACGCATAGGTACTCATCTTTCAACTGTTTCCTCCATTGTTGATTTTTTCTTCTTGCATATATGTAAATGCTTTAATAGTCATACCTACCTATATAAGGTAAGGGGTAAGGTGCAATAACTTCCCGAGGTGATTCCGCATAATAGTACAAGTAAACATGATTATTGACTCTTTTAGAAATTATCCAGTTTTTTTTTTTTTTAAATCTCTGTATCGGAAGGTTGAATTTACATTATTAGGCTGGAAATAGTGTAACGCGACCACCACTGCGTTATGTGATGATACCATAGTGCCGCGCCAATGTCACCCGAATACAGTAGTCTTTAATTAATTAAGACGTTTTTATTAATATTGTATTCATGAAAATTTAAAGTATTTCACTGGAAACATTTGTTCGCACACTGCAATGGAAACATTTGTTCGCACACTGCAATGGAAAATTTGAACTTAGTATCTATAATTGCTAGGAGGGCGAAGATGCACCTCAGTAATAACCCGCTCTGTTTAATATTCATTTTATAAGATTTTACACATGCACGCCCATCAGTCACTGAACGCTGGTCCTCGTACGCAGCGCATAGCGACTAGCACTACAGCTCTTCATTCATTCATTCACCTGTATATTACTTTACGTGACCGACGTATTTATGTCTGACCTGTATCCATGGAAACCGCACACAAACAATGAGAGTTTTGACGTTTACACAATATTTCAAAATTAAACAATTTTACCTGAAAGTACCTTAAAACTTTGGAATTCGAACAAGGTTATTATTGTGTTTAATTCGTAGAACTCCTTTTACTTTTTTTTTTAATTTATGGTAGATCAATTTTAATAGTGTTATTAAGTTCTGCAAGTATTTTAGTTTTTATTATCAAAACAACTGAAACAATAATAAAAATGAATTATTTGTGAGTTGTTTTGATAATATAAACTAAGATACTTGCAGAACATTATAAAATTGGTTTATTTTAAATTTTATAATAAAGTTGTTCATCCTTTTGACTTGAAATTACCACACCTTACTTTTGAACACTTTGCATATTTCTAGCAACAATTTCGCATTGTATTTTTGTTGTCTATTGTTTTCTTACCTTGAAATATGCGAAGGTAAATTTTTTTATAGTCATACATTATTTTTTTATATAATTTGATTTGACATCGTATTTGCCATAAGATGTAACATGTTGAATTATTTATTTATAAATACATGATATTTGACATGGACATTTACAGATAATATATATATTAAATCACCACACTAGGCAGATGCCTAGTGGGCTGCCTGTTTCATGGTGACCTATGGAACATAGTTATTTCGTATGATATGATATAATTAATATCCAGATTTTAAATTGTGTGACATAAATTCTCTCTTTCAAGATAAAATATAAATGCGTGAAAACATGGAAACAATCATCAGTCATTAACTCTTTCTGATGTTTGCGTCTCTTATTATTTTCCTTATCTAAGTAACTTCAGTAATTAATCATATTTTGTCCCAACGCCCAAACAACAGCACGTCATATTACATATTATGTTAACGATAGATATATTATTATTTTATTGGTTCTATAAGCAATAAAAATTGTCGTAAAAAATATTCATTTTACATGCATAATATTACCTGCATCAGCATACAATATTGCACACAGCTAAAATACGTATCGTCTTACTAATTAGATTCTTACGTTCAACGTTGATGTGGTAAAGTCGGCCTTGAGCTATACTATAATACATATTTTTTTATTAATAGATGAAATACATATAAATCTATTTTTTTGGTTTGACTGAGGGTTTCCTCCCAAGGACTGGCTCTTAACTGCTGTGAACTTTTAAAATGTCTTAAATAGTTTAAAAAAAAAATGGTTCTGAGGATTGAATCTTCCTCATTTATTTAGTACATTAACTGCTGTACATTTCCACTTCCAAGAATCCACTTCATTCAAGAAAAGAAAAGTGAAATTCAAATAGATGTATTTAAAAATGGATAAGATTAATCAAATTTTGAAACAACATCTGTGAAATTTTATGTATTAGAAAATAAACAATGCTGTTGTCTCCTAATTTTTTAATAGTTAATCACGATCGTAAAATTTGGTTTTCGATATCTTCAAAATAATCTTTCAGGGTGAACTTGGGTAAAACGATCGTTCAAGATACCCATGACATCACGAGATACAATTCACAATTCAATGGCAGTATCGCATACTGCCGCGCCAGACATTTTATGTTCAATGATGTCACACGTTTACAGGCTCCTGGTGAGATTCTCCTAAAATTTAAATGTTTTGACATCTTGTATCTTCAGTATTTTCCAAAAATTCTAATAATTCTGTCCTCAGCACGCTCTAATTAATATGATTCATTTGTAAATGACATGAAATTTCATTGTACGAGACTTCGCTAATGAATTATTTTATCTCTGTCTGAAATCAATTTAGTATACTATATAATACTAACTTATTTACTTTATTATTATTTTATTTTTATTTTTATTATTTAACGTCCATAAGGCTTTTACAAACATAATACATGTTGAAAATTTACAAAACATCATACAGTCGACTCTCGTTAATTCAAACCTGCGATAATTCGAACCTCTCTATAATTCAAAGTTATCACGAGTTCTCTACGAAATCTCTTTATATTTCGAACTAAATCCATACATTTTTGTACACTTGGTAATTCAAACGAAAAAATCATTGCTATATAACAAAACGACGCGTTAATTCGAACTCATCGGCGTTCAAAATTCGACAATTCAAAGTTCAGCGATGTGAGTTTCTTGACTTTGTTCAAGTGGATGAAGATGTTGCTGTCTCAGGTTCACTAACCGATGGCGAAATTTTATCTGCGACAGATACTAATGAAAAAAGTAACGATGAAGATGAGGACAATACATCAGAACCTTTGGCAGAAGTGTCAGTTAAGGAAGTAAGATCCTCATTCGATGCCTTACAAACCTTCTGTCTACAGAACGAAAGTGATGAAAAAGCATTTCAGGCACTTTTTCTCTTAAAAAAAATTATTGAGAAGTCTGAGAAGCAGCAATGTGCTTTGAAGCAAACCAGTATAACAGAGTTCTTTCTTTCGAAAGATTAATTAATTCACATTATGATTACATGTATGTACACGAATGTACCTATAAACTTTTGTCATTGTTATAGAATAGGAGTTAATAAATAATAATTGATCAACACTTAAGAATTCGAAGTTTTATTTATTTACTCTCACAAATTTCGAACCATTTGATATTTCAAACACTCGATAATTCGTAATATTTTAAGAGTCCCTCGAGTTTCGAATTATCGAGAGTCGACTGTACAGGAATATCACATCAGTACAATAAATACTTGTCATTTTACAAACGTAATATAGAACATAATACATGTCAAAAATTATAAAATAAAAGATAATAAATAATTATAAAATAATTGTTAAATTGATTGTTTTACAGACGGAGCTCGGCCACGGCACATTTATCCGAGGTTTGGAGACCACAGCAGCTTACGATGTGAAAACAAAGGAGTTTGTTCTGAACAGCCCAACTCTCACTTCTTACAAATGGTGGCCTGGAGGATGTGAGTGTTAAATTCAAACATTATAATAATATACACAGTATAAAGTATAATTCGATACGCTGTATTTTCTACTTTCATTCCTGTTTTTTTATAAAAAATTATGTTCATAACTCACATCGACACCTTCAATTTTTTATTTCGATTGAATGGTGAACACGAGTTTTTTAATCCACAGTATCAAGATATATATACATGATAGATAAAATAATGTGATGAAGTTATATTTGACTTTACTACAAAAGATCCAGGGAAGAAAATTGTTTTTTAATGACGGCCATTTTCAATTATCTCCCGAGTCCGTATTTATTTTTTGTATTCGGATGACTATTTTACCTACCTAGCTATTAACTTTCACTATATTTCAGACCTAATCCTTGATGGAAACGGTAACCGGATAAAACATAGCTTTAACGATAACCATATATAGAACATTGACAAAACAGAACATGATAAAATAATGGTTTAGGTTAGGTATGTTTTTTTTTCTTCCCTCCTCTTCAATGTTCTGTATTGTTTTGTTATAGAACTGAGAGATACATCTTTAAGACTACCTGTTGAGCAGGAATTTGTTTTCTATTTTTAGTGGGTCACACGGCCAACTATGCCGTGGTAGTGGCCCAGCTGTACACCAACGGTGAGTGCCACGGCATCCAGCCCTTCATTGTGCAGCTGCGGGACGAGGAGACGCACGTGCCGTTGCCCGGCATCAAGATCGGCGAGATCGGCTCCAAGCTCGGGATGAATGGGACCAACAATGGCTTCCTCGGTTTTGAGAATGTCCGAATCCCGAGGGATCGAATGCTGATGAAGAATGCTCAAGTCCTTGAGGTGAGGCCGAGTATAACCGTGTTATTTTTTTTTTTGGTATAAAATAATAGATTTTAGTTAGTTTTTTATTAGTAACTTTTCAACAATGTTCTGTTTTGTTATGGATTTTTAATTTTTATTTCAGTCGCTAAACTAAGCCCAGGCTTGCGCTACCTATCAATTTTTATTTATTTTAATATCTTTAAATTCTCTTAGTGTTCTTTAATTATTAAACCGAGATAAACATTAACATAAAAAAAAACATATTAAGAAGATTAAATTAGTATTATCATATACCCTTTGTATGCCTTACAGCAAAAATGTAATTAGTAAATACTGGCAATTAAATAAATAATAATAACACATTCTCGGCACAGATATTATACTTATTCATTAATTGTAAAACAGTTTATAGAAGCTCTTTACTTTGGTTACGATTTTGATTGATTGATTAATTTACACAGATAATATTAAAATAAATTAGATTTATCCTGATTGCTAAACCGATAGGTTTTATCATTGATCTGACCTTTGGTCTTATTATTTCTGCATTTCATTGTTTTTCAATTTTAATAACACATGTGTTTAAGTGCGCATAAACTTTGATGTGTACCCTACCATTGTCTTGTGGTAACTATTATGTTCTTATACACATGTAATAATAATATTTTATTTCTTCATATGAAGCGGTTACTTTGTGATGTGACATTATAATTTAAAATTAAACAATAACTTTGTAAACGTCACTTATCATTATAATTTAAAATTAAACAATAACTTTGTAAACATCACACTATAAGTGATGTTTACAAAGTTATTGTTTAATTTTAAATAATATTTTAGTAAAAAATACCATTAGGTTGTGTTTGTAATAAGAATTCAGAATTGGAGAATTAGCAGAGGTACATATTGCATTCCCATTCTGAGTAAAGAAGGTGTTAAATGATTGAATAGTAGTTGTGGAGAACCTCACAATGAAAGAATGTGTTGAAACATCAACTTAAAATGGGCAAAAAATAACACTATAAAAAGTTGTTGGGTGACTTTTCGCCACTAGCCAACAATAAATTATGTAAATACATATTTGCACAGTTTATTTTCCTTAAATCTTCACATTTTGATATACGGTGATGGTATATTACTTTTTTATGTTCCTACTACTTAGTAGACAGAGAGGACGGACCGCCAAACAACTCGGTCTTGGCACACACTCCTTGCCTCATTCACATTCATATTTTGGGTCTCATACATACTCTTCTATTATTCTGACTCTTGATCTATCTATCCCGACTCAAGTATCTGATTCACTTGATCATGCCATGTCTTCCTCGCTCATCCCTGACTTCTTCTACCATTCACATTTGCGTCATATATTCTCCTTACACTCCTTTCTACGTTCATTCACTCTACATACCCAAACCATCTTCGTCCATCATCAGCGTCCCTTTATTAATCTTACTCCTTACGCTTACATCATCCTTGCATTCTTTGTCGATCTCTCCATTTCTCATATGATCATATAATGATCTAATTTCTAAACTATAATGCCTTAATGCCTAATTTTTTGTCCGATAAATGGTTATTTTAATGCTCATGGCGGAAATTTCATCGCCATCTGAAAATAGTTGCTTTTTCCTACAAATTCCAGACGGAAGAATATTTGCTACTTCAGAAAACAGATTTCTGCATAAGATTGCCACCAGAGACAAGAGTGGTTTTTTTTCTACAATTGATTCCTACACTCTAAATGCTATAAAAAGACTGCTACAAATGATGAATCAAATGCTAAAGTTCAGTTTTATTTACATTCAATAAGAGGCTTGAACACTTGAACTTGACCTTAAAAGTACTTATTATATTATCAGATTTTCGTATATACATGGTGTCCTGAAACTAGTGGTACAGGCGGAGAAACTGATGAATCTACGTCACATAAAGAACCACAAAAAAATTAAAGTATTGAAGAACTAAAAAAAAAGTCACCAAACATAACATGATAAAATAATAGGTTTGGTTAGGTTTATTTTACTTTTGTCACTTTTCTTGTCGTGTTTTGTCATGGAACCATATTTATATAATGCGTATTTTTGATTCCAGGACGGAACATTTGTGAAATCCCCGAGCTCGAAGCTGACGTACGGCACCATGATGTTTGTACGTGTCGTCCTGGTTCAGGACATGGCCAACTACTTGTCTAAGGCCGTCACCATAGCAACCAGGTTCTCCGCCGTCAGGAGGCAGTCCCAACCTAAACCTGAGTAAATGTTCTTTTTTTAAATAATCAAAAATACTAATTTCGGTTTATAACTCATTAACTCATGATTCAATGAACTCTGGATCTCGAATTTACTTTGAATTCAATTGTCATTTTTAAAATCCGAACTACAGAATTGTGTGAAAAATTCAAACGAGCAATAAAGCAGGTACCTAACATAATATTTTAACAAAAAATTATTTTAATTGTCTTTTACAACATTCGAATTATAATGTCCCCTGATTTTCACGGGTTTGCGCTAGTGATACTGTAATATTATTATATTTCAGTTGAATCTCAATATATATTACTTCTTTTTTAAGGTAAAGTTGACTATTCTAGGGAGACATCCTACAATATAAACATGAAATAAATATGTAATAAGATACATTATCTGTAAACAGACAAAACTCGAGTGCATTCAGGGGATCTGCTCTGGCTGTCAACATGCTAAACTTTGTGTATTCTGGGGATCTGCTCTGGCTGCCAGCATGCTAAACTTTGTGTATTCTGGGGATCTGCTCTGGCTGTCAGCATGCTAAACTTTGTGTATTCTGGGGATCTGCTCTGGCTGCCAGCATGCTAAACTTTGTGTATTCTGGGGATCTGCTCTGGCTGTCAGCATGCTAAACTTTGTGTATTTTGGGGATCTGCTCTGGCTGTCAGCATGCTAAACTTTGTGTATTCTGGGGATCTGCTCTGGCTGTCAGCATGCTAAACTTTGTGTATTCTGGGGATCTGCTCTAGCTGTCAACATGCTAAACTTGAATGATTGCTGGATAAATCAATCAATTGTTTTGTTGTTCATAGTGAATGCATGATATGTTGATTATTTGATGATGTTCCCAGCGAGCCGGAGCCACAGATAATGGACTATGTGACTCAACAGTACAAACTGTTCCCCAACATCGCAGCAAGCTACGCCTACAAGCTGACGGCCACCTGGCTGTGGGACCATTACAATAACGTGTCTTCTGAAATGGATTCTGGAGATCTCGATAGACTGCCCGAGGTTTGTTCCATCAACACTTCATTAACTATTATGCAATACCTCACTTTATGGCTGAGATTCCTGAAAATTGGACATAAAGTAAAATGCCGTTTTGAATAAGTTATTTCTATATCGCACACCTTTATTAATTCCTTCACCCATGTGTGCCACAAACACATAATGTGTTGTGGCATACACGGGCGAGGAAATAAAGTTATGGTTTTGCATGTAACTCGAAAAGGCTGATTTCAGAGTTACCTAGTTGTAGTAATTATCCCTCGATATGCATATATACGTAGGCTACGTTCAAATTTAAGAAAAAAATTATTATGTATAATAATGTATGTAAGATGCAAACAGATTTTTTAAACTGTAGATTAAATTCTGGAGTCTTGTGTTTTGTCTTTTATAGTTCTTGGCAAGACGTGTGTTGTATTTTATTTACTTAAAATAGATCCACTTCACATGGTCTAATGTAAACATAGGTACATTTTTACATTTAAATATGGTTAATCTCGGTACATTTTTAATTTCACTAGGAACTGAGCTGTAGATTTCGATGTCTTTATAAAGAAAACAATTGTGTATTTATGATTTGTTCAATCATTTTAGTCTGATGTTTTCTTTCTGTCTTGTGTCAAATTCTATGATGCAAGTGTTCTTGTCTTTTTCTATAATTTCAGGGTTTTTTTTCTTCTTTCTTATTTTACTGTACGTTGGTCTGTAACTTCCTAATGCTAAGGTAATTATTCCAACAGTTGCACGCACTGGCATGTTGCCTGAAAGCCGTGAGCACGGCAGACATAGCGCAGGGCGTGGAGACGTGTCGCCTGGCGTGCGGGGGGCATGGCTACATGGCCTGTAGCAACCTGCCCACAATGTACGGGCTGGTCACCGCTGCCTGCACCTACGAGGGGGAGAACACCGTGCTGCTGCTGCAGACTGCAAGGTATTGTAGTGATGTCACACAATCTCTTCTCTGATGTTTAATCTGTTCTCTGGAGTTATTAAATCCTATTCTCTGTTGGTATTAAATCTCTTATCTGGTGTTATTAACCTCTAGGCTGTATCAAAGTGTGTGTGTGCCGGCACTGCCACACTGCACATTTAATACCTCTAGGCTGCATCAAAGTGTGTGTGTGTGCTGGCACTACCACGATGCACATTTAATACCTCTAGGCTGCATCAAAGTGTGTGTGTGCCGGCACTGCCACGCTGCACATTTAATACCTCTAGGCTGCATCTAAGTGTGTGTGTGCCGGCACTGCCACGCTGCACATTTAATACCTCTAGGCTGCATCAAAGTGTGTGTGTGTGCTGGCACTACCATGATGCACATTTAATACCTCTAGGCTGCATCAAAGTGTGTGTGTGCCGGCACTGCCACGCTGCACATTTAATACCTCTAGGCTGCATCAAAGTGTGTGTGTGCCGGCACTGCCACTCTGCACATTTAATACCTCTAGGCTGCATCAAAGTGTGTGTGTGCCGGCACTGCCACGCTGCACATTTAATACCTCTAGGCTGCATCAAAGTGTGTGTGTGCCGGCACTGCCACGCTGCACATTTAATACCTCTAGGCTGCATCAAAGTGTGTGTGTGCCGGCACTGCCACGCTGCACATTTAATACCTCTAGGCTGCATCAAAGTGTGTGTGTGCTGGCACTGCCACGCTGCACATTTAATATTTTGATTGAGCCCATCAATATTATTTTTTAAAACTGTCATTAGCACAACTGAAGCACGAGATTCAAATCAACTTTCATGTACACCAGGGATGGCCAACAGGTCGACCGCGGTCTACCAGTCGACCGCGAAGCTGATTTAGGTAGCCCGCGAGAGTAAAATAAAGTGAATAGGAAAATATGACAAAATAACATTATTTTGAGATGTATTCGCGCGAAGGACTGAATAAGGTACCTACTCACACACTTTGGTCGCATCGCAACGTGTGCGTGAGTCAGTCAACTAAATGCGGCTCGCCTCGCTCCGCTCGTAGGTAAGGTATATCGCTGTCTCTTTTCTTTTCATTTTGCATTATTTTCTCGTGGCTTTGTTTCGTGGGTAGCTAGCCTAGCCAGAACCTACTAGTGTCGACTTGAGTGCGCACGGATCACATAGAACTTGTTATGTGGCGATAATAAAAATAACGTAGGGACTTGGACTGAAATTGTGACTTTGTTTTTTATTGACTATTCACTATTATAAATATCAGAATGAGTGGGCCATCTAGTTCGAGTGCTAAAAAAAGTAAGACTTACCATTATCACAGTGAGTGGGAAGTGGAATTTTTTTTTCATTATGGTGAGGACAAATGTGTGTCTAATTTGCAACTCAAATGTAGCGTTACCAAAAAGAGCAAATGTTGAAAGGCATTTTAAAACTACACATTCCAAATACGCCACTGATTTTCCATTTAACAGTGAAAACCGAAAGATAAAAGTACGCAAATTAAAAACGCTAGTTAAGTACACAACAATCTTTTTTTACGAAACCTCGAAATCAAAAGCTGCAACACTGGCGTCATTCACTGAAATATTGATAAAACGTAAGAAACCTTGCGAAGATGGATAAGGAAGCCATGTAGAGAGCTGGAGAAGCGCTTTTTAATGACTTCAAAAATAAGAAAGAAATTATTTCAGCAATAAATGACATTTCATTGTCAAGAAACACAGTAATGCGACGCAGTGGAAAATTTGCACCTGGAGTTTGAAAGGAGGTTTGCGGATTTTGCCGCTCTCAAAGAAGTACTAAGTTTCATGGTATTCCCATTTAATGAAAATATTGATATTGACAGTTAAAATCGGTAACTTAACCGATACTGAATCTGTTGTGGTCGAAGAAGAAATAATTAAAATGAGAAGCGACATATTTTTGAAAGCTAGGGCATCTGGTAGTACAGATTTTTGGAAACTGATTTGCAAAGAAAAGTTCCCATGCCTAAGAAAGGTAGCTTTATATTTGACGTCGTTTTTCGGTTCTACCTATCTTTGCGATTCAACATTTTCAACGATGAATGCAATAAAAACCAAACATCGTTCCCGCATAACAGATGCTCACTTAACTTCGTGTTTGCGAATAGCAGTTACTTCGTACACTCCCCAATATGATAAGCTTGTGGAGAATATGCAGTGTCAAACATCCACCCTAAAACGTATAGCTGAATGAAAAAAAATTATATGTTATATTGCATTAATAAATTCTTACAAATTTATCACAAAATAGTTTTATTTGGTCACTTTTAAACTCTACCTTGCAGTCGACCGCAAGAAATAATTTTTAACCCAAGTAGACCGAATAGGTCAAAAGTTTGGCCACCCCCTGATGTACACGATACAGCAATGACTCAAACCTAGAAATAACTCAAGTCCGCTCTGCCACGCTGCACATTTAATTCCTCTAGGCTGCATCACAGTGTGTGTGTGCCGGCACTGCCACGCTGCACATTTAATATTTTGATTATTTTTTAAAACTGTCATTAGCACAACTGAAGCCCGAGATTCGAGATTCAAATCAAGAGACAGAGAGAAAATGACTTAAGACGCTTCCCTACGTCTGAGGGTTAAGTCTATTCCAAGATGCTATTACCCAATCTATCTTTCTAAGTCACTCAAAAACAATACACGTGATGTCTTGAACTATCATCATCTGTCTATTAATGTTAATGGCACATGTCGTGCTGTTTGTATTTAAATAAATAAATCTGTCAGTTTTGATTCTTTCGTATTCAATCTAGTTTGAATGTATTTTCTAATTGAGTTTCATTTGAGGATGAACACCCCAGCTTTTACAAACGGAATGATACATTCTGTATTTAATACACCAATTAATACCTCTTATTTATTGTTCCAGGTACCTAATAAAGGCCTGGCACCAGGCCCAGAGTGGCTCCGTGATGACCCCTACAGTCAGCTACTTCACCAAAGCCCTGAAGAAGAAGTACGCCCCCTGGAGCACCTCGCTGCAAGGCATCATCGAAGGCTTCCAAGTCATGGCGGCGGGGTAAGTTACTTGTACTTCTTACACGGTTTAACTTAATATTTAATTTAACCCAAAAGTATGGTTTCAATGTAAGAATTTTTTTGTTTTACAGAAAGATTGCATTATGCGCCAGAATCATTGCCAAACGGGTGGAGAGTGGAATAAGCCACGAAGATGCTTGGAATCAGACATCTATCCAGCTTGTTGCAGCTGCTGAGGTAAACATTACAAAACATTCAACAAAAAATTGCCTTATGAACCATGTCCAACCTATCCCATCAAAACCTTGGTTAACAATTTACTCATTTTTCCAAAAAATAAATTTCTTCACTTATTCGAATGAGAATTGGACATTGTTTCGTTCCTTCTCACCTTTTTAAAATTCACATATTTCACTTCCCAGATTGTACTTTCTGTGGTCTGGACGTGTTAGATCACATATTTTTTTGATCCCTAAACAAAAATCCTCTCTTCTAAAGGCTTATTTAAAATTGCCTCCCCTCCGTTTAAGATCTCATCTCTTCTAAGTCTGAACTCGACTCCAGTCTTACATATACATAATTATTAAATTTGTCCATTTAATTAAAATTAACATTTAAATTCACCTTCCCTCTCTAAATGATTTGAATTGATGGCCTGGAACACCTTAAAATATTAAGTCTGTCGTCTACCAAATTGAATACTATTGTTATGTATAATCTTTGATTTCCAGACTCACTGCAGAAGTTTAGTGATAGAGAAGTTTAGTGAACAGATGCACATAATGGCCGCCAAGGCATCCTCGTCTCTCAAGGAAGTGCTGCTGTCTTTTGTAGAGCTCTACGCCGTGTACTGGGCTCTCAAGTGCTCTGGAGATCTATTGCGGGTAAATATTCTCCATTAACCCTTGCATTTGCAGTATTGAAGAATCGTGCCCACACACGGTACAAAGCAGTGTCTAACATCCTACATTCATTTTGCCTTCAGATAATACCCCTACTAGTTAAGACAAAAATAAGACTACTTTTTCAAGTAGGTATTGTCTGTGTTGCTGTAGTTTTATTTATTTAAGTCTTTTGTTGAACCCTATGGTTTAAGAAATATGTGTATTGTACTTTCCCTGGGTTATTATTACAAGTTTTCTGACTCCAAATCAGAGTTTTCGGGTTGCACTAAAAATCATAACTTTTTTCCTCGCCCCACGTATGTCACAAGTACGTCCTCGATATGTGCATAATGAGATCAAACCAGAGTATTTACTTATTGGTTTGGTCCAGTTTTCACTTACTAAGGATGGGGATGGATATATAAGGATGGAAATTTCAAAATTGATTTTCAATTTCTGTGAAGGTTCTATTCATGTTCTATTATTATATCATTATTGAGCAGTTTCTTCACAAAATTGATATAGTAACAGAACTTGGATAGATCCTTCACAGAACTTGAAAATCAACTTTTAAATTTGATGAATTGTTCAAATTCTGTGAAACAACCCGTCCTTAGATTTTAAAATGTTAAATGAACTTCCTTTAAATTAAATTTATTGAATTTTCAGTTTACTTCCATCTCTGAGAAAGACTTGGATAACCTACAGCAGTGGCTGGAAGACCTTCTTGCCAAAATTCGTCCCAATGCAGTTGGTGTTGTCGATGGCTTTGACATTTGTGATCGGGTAATTTAACAAACTTTATTGTATTATGTATTTTGTTCTTTTCCCTATTATATTATATGTTTATAACCTCAGTTTAATAACCTTGCATTTCACTTATTTGACAATGTTTTAAAAAAGAAGTTGACATGTTTTAATAATCAGTTTTAGATATTTTCACTAAGCATAACTTGTTCTGAAAACTCGGTAATTTGGTACCCGTTAATAAGTATGAAGTTCAATATGCCTGAAGGGTAGTTGAGTATCCCACTTACTGGGCTGTGACCACCTTCAGGGCTGACCCTATGCGGGCGCAATTGGAGCAGTTCGCTCCAAGATTCTGATAAAACCTAACACATCGCCCTTGAGATTATTTTTCATGTAAACGGCGCTACACAAAAATAAAAATCATCCGAATATTATTAATAACACACTACCTCGACATATTCTGGTTTTGACATGGGGCGCCTAAGTTGTAGTTGCACCAGGCGCCGATTGGCTCAGGGCCGGCCCTGACCACCTTGCTCTATGAAATCTATCTTCTTGAGTTTCCCTCTATTCAGTCACTTTACTGTTCAGTCTATAATGTTTATTTTCTTTTAAAAATACAAACCTTAAAACTTTCTTATTTATGTTGAAGGTTCTGTCATCCACTCTGGGATCTTACGACGGGCAAGTGTATGAGAGGCTGATGGAGGATGCGCTGAAGAGCCCTCTGAACGCCGAACCTGTCAACGACTCCTTCCACAAATACCTGAAGCCTTTAATGCAATCACAGCTCTAGGGAACAAATCTATCTTTGTGTGGTTCCATGATAACTCAACACAGTGACAATTCAAGACATTTTTAAAAAGTGAAAAATAAATTTAAACCTAACCTAACCTACTTAACCTGGTTAATAAACTTTTTGTTTCATCACTTTCCATGACTTTATATAACTTTTTAAAGATGTGATGAATTATCATTTTGATGAGTTATCCGGTCACCCTTTGTGTTACATTGTACTACGCAACCATTTTTACCTGATTATGCCAATGCACAAATACTTGGGGTTAGCTGTCGCCAGTGTTGGTTTGCAGTGACCTTTTTTCAAGCCTAAGGCCTCTTATCTACTTATTTAGGTATTATATTGTGAAAATGATAATGCACTGTCATTTTATTTATTTTATCTAGTATTTTCAAACTAATAATATAACTATCTATGTTAATGATAACAAGAAAGGTATTAAATTCCAGGCAAGTTATAGACAAATTTTGGTGCTGTACGTCGAAAAGAAAACGTTGCATAGGCCATATAACCACAAGATAGCAGTGGCTGATTAGATTACCATTTTTGTAATAACAAAATCCTAATTATGTATTATTTCAATTCTATTAACTTATACATTATATTATATTGGATATTCATATTTGGTGTCTTCATAATGTTTTTTGTATATCCTAGAAGTAACAGTACAGTCCCCTTTCTTACCCACCCCTGCTTATTTTTCACTATTGAGTTGTCATAACAAATTGGAGTTACTAGGGAGTCATACATCCATGACGTAGGTAGTTAAATTTACAGTCTGCGGTGTCGCAAACCTATTAATATTTTGTAAACCGCAATTTAAAAAAATAACTTGCAATTTTGGATGGCTGATTGAAAAAATACAGACCTTAGTTTTTTGCGAAACCCTTTCATATTTTTTAATACATCTTTTGAAAACATAAAATATTTGATCATAGGCATCATAGCACCTGAAAATCCGAATGATTGCTATTAAATAAGAAATATCCAAACTATCCTAGTATTTACATATTTTCAGAAACATAATTTTAATGCTTACCTACCCTTATATTTTTATACTGCTACTCTTTGGAATTTTTATTTAGACAGGGACTTGCTAAAAGTCTCGCCCACATGTTGCTCATCATAGGTCTAAACGGTGTTAGAAAGATGCTTTATATTCAAATCTAGAAGTTAATCACAGAAGATTAAAATGTACACCTCTATGAAACCAAAAGTTCCAACCACAATTTGAGAAAAAATTATAACACTTTTTATTTAAAAAAATTACATGTTTATTTCTAATAATAAAATTTGAAAAACGTATTCCATTTCCATTCAGTTTTTTTTTTTCTTAAAAACAGTTTCTAGCTTTCTTTCTTTTATTGCAAAGCGGAAATAAGCACAAATTCTCCAACCTTCTGACAGTCTTTAAAAAATATAACGGTTAATATGCCAGAGGCCTGAGGTGTTAGGAGTTATTTATGTTGTTTTTTCCATACACAAAAAACTTTGAATAAAATTACTAACCTAAAACTCTTTGCTTTGGAAAATAAAGAAAATTAGAAATAAATGTCATTGCAGTCCCACTTGTTGCATTTCCCTTGAGTACATTGTATATTCTATTTTACAAATATATTTTATGTTATGTTGTACATATTTGCTCAGTGATATTATAATATTATTAATATTTTGACACCGAAAGTGTGCCTATATGAACAACTACTCTATTAGGCTAATGTTTTTTTATGTGTCTATAAGCTGTATGTATGTACCAATATACAAATCGGGTTGTGTGATTGAAATTATTTGTTAGTAAGAGAATTGAAAATTGTTTGTATGTAAAGATGAAATTATTACTAATATATTATTTTTTTACGGTTATGAGAAAATATTAAAGGTTTTATAAAAAATACAGGCCTTTGATTAATTAAACTAATTTTTAATTTTATTTTTTAAGTGAATACCGCACAAGAGTCCCAACTGCTCCCAACCGCCTGGAGCCAGTGAGTCTATATCATACCCAATTGGGGTATGTTGTGATGCTGAAGGTAATGGGGAGGGGAAGAGGAAGGGGGGGAAGTACCTGGCTATTCAAATCTGATCACCAAACACGGCCAAAGCCATTTCAAGCAACAATTCAATTCTGAATGGTGGTCTAAGCACCAGGGCGATACTGAGAGTATCTTCCACTCTGGAACTGGAAATAACATAAATTAATTAAATAAAATATACTTGCGCTCGCCGGGATTGGAACCCGCGATCTTCGGCTTGCTAGTCGAGAGCCTTACCCCTCGACCACGGAGGCCGTCACGGATGAATGAACATAGTTGATTGTATCAGGAAACATGCTGGGGAAATAGGACAGAAGAAAAACAATGTAGGTGTAAAGGAGTATTTATTTACAGAATCGGCAATTACAGTAAACTCTAATCTATTCTACAGTATTAACTGTTTTATCTTAAAAACATCTAAATTACACAATATCTTGCTGCCAAAATAATGCGCAGACATCTTCTACCAAATATTTCTAGTAAATGTGAAATGCTCTTTATTTTACTTCATATTTTGACAGCAAACTAGTGTTGTTTGTATTAACAGAAACAAAATATAAAACAACACATTTTTTTTAAATTCCCAGAACTAAAGAATCCATTATTGATATTATTATAAGTCACATTTTTTAAATGGCAAAAGAACAGAAAATTTGTGGTGGATCTTACAATTTAATGAAATGGACGAGACATGCACACATCAATTTATCATACATAATTTAAGAGTTACCTAGGAGAAATAATTATACAGAGTTAGCTAAGTTTAATAGGCAATCCCTCGGGCACATCCTCCCAACACTTGTTGTTTCCAGACAAGCGGGGCATGACGCAGAGGGATTGGTATGTATATGTTCGTATGTAGTGGGTTTATCTCATTCACACTGGTACTGGTTATGTGGTTGGTTACATATTAAATACGTTGGTAGCATATCTAGGCGGGGCGGGAATGTGCAGATGCCATGTGCAGAGGATCTGATGTCAGATCATAGGGAGGAGTATGTAGTGGTAAGATTAAGGTTGATTATTATTACCAGAGAGGTAAATAAGCTTGGAATGTTTGTTATTTCCATTCCAAAATGTTATAATATTATTGTAAAAGTTTTAAAGGAAATATTTTCATGGTCTAATAATTTACAAGTATGTAGTATGAAATATTCTTACAATTACTTCACCGATGCCTTCCCATTTTATTTATTCCTTAATATTAGAACTTAACATTTAAGTATACTTACTTATTTTGAAATAAATAAATTTATATTTTTGGAGTTAAAAAATAAAGAAAAAAAGAAGATA
Source organism: Hesperophylax magnus (assembly GCA_026573805.1). Taxonomy (NCBI): domain Eukaryota; kingdom Metazoa; phylum Arthropoda; class Insecta; order Trichoptera; family Limnephilidae; genus Hesperophylax; species Hesperophylax magnus. Next base: position 927,326 of record JAIUSX010000107.1, read on the forward strand.
AAAGAAAGGAATAAAAGAGATATGAAACAAGTGGGGCTCGTAAACTCTACGCGGATAGATATGACGTGAAGTCTCGGGAGACTCGTTACCCTTACAAAATCAATTTGTTTCACTAATTGGTCATGTCAACATAAAAAGATACTTTCGGAAATTTCGAAAAGAAAATGAAAACCGCTACTTACTCCGTAAAACTTGTAATTACCACTTGGAAGATGTCAACTTTACTAACAACTGAGAATTCACTGAAACTTTACAATATTTTATTTATCAAGTCTTATATTCGCGTAGCACCGCCCCGGATAAGTCCAGAGTTGGCTCCAACATGATGGCACATGGACATTTCTGTATCTTTGGTTCTCGCAATCAATTATTCGCTCCATTGAATATGTCCAGAGTTCGGTCATTGCTTTATAGTATAATACGGCCTCAGCGAATATTGTGAGATTAGAAGTGTCCCGAGGGTAGTGCCGAGTCGTCTCAGGCGTAGAACTCCCGGTTGTTGTGGCCCCCCTTGGCGTAGCTGTTGGCCGTGGGCGAGCGCTTGGGCTCGTCCAGCGGGTACGAGCCCTCGTCCTTCTTGCGCATGCGGTACACGATGAACATCACCACCAGGATGGCGCACAGCAGCCCTACCACCGCCCCGCATATCACCGCTGCAATACACAAATTACTTCTAAATATACCAGGTATTTACTATCTGTTAAGAGCACAAGAGCTTTAATAGTTAAAACAAAATTAAAGCAACAAAATGCTGAAGTATAAATTCAAAAAAATATATTAAACAAGGTGTCCGGGAGTAAAGTGTACTAACTTCGGGAGGTGATTCTACATGATAGTACAAGTAAAAAAGGTGAATAACTTTATCGAAAATCCAACTTCTTTTTTTTTTTTTTTTTTAAAAGAAAGACAAACATTCCCGGGTTACGAATAACCTGACAATATTTGAAAATCTCCTACTACCACCACAGTATGCTGAAAATGTTGCTTGTGTTGTGATGGAGGACTTAGCCAGCCGAGGAATTGAACACGGTAAGCCTGGGTGGGACCCAAGCGCGATGTCAATAAATGTAATTAACTAAATAAATAAATATATATGAAAAACTATCTACCAGGAGGAAGGGGTAAAATAAAATTTAAAATATATGATTGGCATATCCCACTCTTAACCCATTGGCCTCCGAATTGTTTGGCTAAAAAATTGTCCTTCACATCCGAATTAATTTTGTACCAAAAGTTTTAAATCTGCAGTGGTGTACTAAATCTTACATAACTTTTAAACTAAACATGCAAACGAAACATTTTTTTTTTATTTATTTGTGCATTGAATCAAGGTATGTATAAAATATTTGCAGTAATTAAAAAAAAAATAACAATATGATTAAACGAGGATATAAAAATAATGTTTTTACAAAAACCATTTTTTTTCATTTTTTTATAATTGGATTAAGAAAAGCTGTACATTAATCATACTTATTACCATAATATATATTTTTTGCAATTTGGGCTCTTGTTAGCCGCCCACCATGCGTTTTACGAAAAAGCTTGTCAATTCCCGAACCACACGCCATTTTGAAAAAATTCAATGACGCTGAAATATAACAAAATTTCAATCGTAAATATCAGGAAAAAATTGTACCAACGGAGTCCTGCCAATTACTACGAAATAAATGCTTAATTATCTACAGAGCGATTGACATTTAAAATTTTAAACACAGATGTCAATAATGTATCCCTTTTTCGTTTTTAAGCCGATAGACATCAGACCCGCCGGGACGGCGTCGTTTGATTTTAAGACACATCGCCGTATACACGCCGGGACGGCGTCGTTTGAGGCCAATGGGTTAACGATACTAGTAACTTCGAGGATATGTACATTGCAGAATCGTATTTAACCAATAGTTCAAAGATTGAAACTTCGAGTTTCTTTTTTTTTCACTTTGTAGCTGTAGAGTTCGATGTAATTTCAGCTTTTTTAACAGGACCATGAAATGCTAATGATTCAATGTAAAGAATTGCAAAATCATGTGTTTATGGTTTGAAAATTTGATCACTTAGATAAATTATAAATGTTTTAATTAAATACTGCAGGTAGAACACAACATATTATTGGCCTTTACTTTAATCAAGCATTTTTTTGTAAAGTCATATTTTATATGCCTTGAAAATATAATGCATGAGGCCTAAAAAAATGCTTTGAAGTGCAAAATATTCTACATAGGAACCCTTTTCGGTTATGTTTTTTTGTATAATGTGGCAAATTAAGTTCTTTAAATTATGATCGGAAAATATTTTAATATTTGTGCCTAAACTTCAGTAACTAAAATGAAACATAAACTTTTGACAATGTTTCTTTTGCATAGGTAAATCACCATCTGCGTAAGGAGTGCGTGATTTTGCCCGATTCCGAATATTACATGTCGAGGTGTATGGCCTTAATGAGAATTTTCACTTTGTATCTTCATGTAATTCATGTATTTGATGATATTATGTTGGAAAAGTGAATTTTTGTTTTTTTGGAGGCCGGGGTAGTTGTATGCCTTATCTGAATGACGGTGGAAGTAGAAGTAGTGCGATGAATTCACATGTAAATAGAACAACAAGAAAAGGTGATAAAATTACCGGCAAGAATGCCCGGCTGGGCAAAGAAGCTCGTCGCTCGGTCCTCGTGTTTGGTGTTCATGATGAAGACGTCGTTGGTGTCCTCCTTGTTGGGCTGGCCGCCCCCTCCCGGCGCCGCACCGCCCTTGCCCTCGAAGCCCTCCCCGCCTTCACCGTCGCCCTCCCCGCCGTCGCCCTCCGGCTGCTTCACGGCCGGTGGGAGCTCGTGCGGAGGAACTTTACCTGCGCGTGGCAATACACACTTTACTCATCTGTTCAACTTTACTATTAATGTAGGTAGGTACTACGTATGTGTGTATTGGATGTTTCTACCACAGTCATTAGCCTTACCTGCTTTAGGGATGATGGTTAAAGTTCATTGAATCACAATGTCAAAAAGCGCTGTGAAAATAGTTGTTTCCTTGCACCATGTTTCATATGGACAATTAACGGTCATTACCTGTGTGCGGCTACAACTGATACCGTTTTCACTGCGAATTTCTGACGTTATGTTTATTTCAGTTCACATACATTCTAAATTAAAGGGTAAGTTATCAAAGATGGCAAAGTCCACTTAACATTAATAATTACTAACAGCCTACAAAACCTTTATTCATTAGTAGAAAGATTTTTGAAATACGTAACAGGTATTTTGAAAAGTTATTGCATTTCATTTAATAATTAATAAAATTTGGATATAAAATAGCAATTTCAAAAGATAATATTTATAATTAACAACAGTAATAGACGGTTTTACTAAAAATGTAGACTTGACATATTTAATACAGCTCTGAATTTCTATTGCACTGAATAAGTGCATTTGGTATGATGGATTCGTCCTGAAAACAATTTAATATAGGATATACTGGGTCGCTCTTATATAAAGTCGGAATAAATAAATTAGTATTCATCGAAGCAATTAGCATAAACACTATTCAGAAATTGACGCAAACATGTTGATTTGTTATTTAAATGGAACAAAAGGTCAAATGATTTGAATATTTTTTATTGAAATTTGGTAAGTAGATATACTCCAGTCACAGCCATCAAGGGCGTCTAATTTAGGAACTATGTTTTTAACATTTGTTAATAGGATCAAACTGCCCAATTGGCAATTTGGCGAATTTTATGTGGTTAAAGGAAGTTTGAGAAATACCTATCTATTCTGATCTGTGCACTAAACAAAGTTGAAGCCATTTCAAGCTACGTTTATTTGGTAAGTACAAAATTATAAATTTTATAAGATAAGTTGACTTCAGTCGGTGGTTTCCGATTTCATTACCAACAACCTTTGGTGGTGGGAGTATGATTGAAATGAAACGATAAAACAAAATTAATTCCGCAACTAAATTTGCATGTGTAAATAAATTAGTATCTTTCACCTGAAGGTCCCAAAGTACAGCATATCGCTTATTTAATGCAAATTAATGATTCACAGCTGCGAAAAATGTTTGATAAGAACAACCCACACAATGCAATTTCGATAATATTGAGTTTTGTAAAATTATTTACTGTGGAACAAAATTAATAGAAAAAAGCTTGAAATGTGCAATTACGATATTTCGAGAAAACGATGCGAGAATGTGTTGTTTGTGAAACAACCACGATTCAACTACTGAATACACATTTTTGTAAGAGTTTTAATTAAATGCTTAAGTTGATAGCACACGGTTTCCGTTAAGAGATTTCAACAACTAACCAGGGCTGCAAATATTATTTTTTTTATAAAACATTCCCAACCGCTTTCACCAATTAAAAATGAACGAAGGCTCGGAAGAAAAAAAATCTTATCAGAAGACTAGCAAATAATACGCACTTCAATTTCACCTACATTTTTACTTGCAGAAACATTATAACGAAAATGTTTCTGTATGGCAGACATTGTCTATGCTGCAGATCAGCTCGTCACTTTGATAGTTGTTTAATTTAGCACAGTTGGATCCATATAAATAGAAGAAATAATGAGTAAAAATTAAACTATGGTAATAACAAAATTAGTAATTTTTAGAGGTCGCTCAATTTGGTGAAAACGGTCACAATATTATACACCTTTGTATTTGTGCAAACTGCTGATGCTTCAACTCATTCACATTTTATACACAATCCACATACAACCAATTATCATGAAATTTTTGAAAAAGAAAGGGGAAACATGAACAAAATAAATTAACTGCAATTATTTGGGGTCTAAGAGAAGTCTACACAGAAAACCGAAAATGACATTGACGAGGGATCTTTCCGGTTTTACAGAGAAGCGTCGAAATAGATAGGAGGATGCAACACTACATCGATACATTATATTCAGTAAACATTAATTGAAATGAAGTTACTCTACAATGGTTCTAAAATGATGACAACGAAATTTAAAAAGCAATTTACACTAAAGAAAAAAAAGGTATTATTTTGAAGAGAATCTTATAACATGCCACGAATTTAAGAATGAAATAATTTCTGTTTATCAGAGAAAAAACATTTAATAATGTAGTTTCGTGAACCAAAGAGGTAGATTGCTGAAGGAATACTCTACGTCGAATTGGAGAACTATACAACGAATATTAAAGGCATGGTTTGATAGATACGGAAAATGAGCTCTATAAAATATAATTAAATGGCTGTAGTCAACCAACGAGGTAGATTCACAATACAATGAAATTGAATTTGAAAGCTACTACAGATCGAACAGTTATAAATAACATGGTTCGGATAGGAAGCCATTGAATTCGTTAACTTTGGGGTAAAAGTAGACTCTTTAAAATTTTGTACAATTGGAATTGAAACAATTTCTATCATTGAAACAATGTTATATCATTATCAACAACTATACCAAAGAGGTATAAAAATCGGGAAATAATACTTGTCAAATAGGAGAGAAACAGATTGAAAAGCTAATATCACTGATCGATGGGAAGATACTGAATTCGATAAATGTGGGCTATATAGAAAAAGAGCTCTCAAAATGTATGAATATGATACAAGCAATTGCTGTCGTCAACCAAATAGGTAGATTCCTGGAACAATATTATAGGACCAAGCCGCAAAAGCTAATAGCAGAATTCGACATCAAGCTATTGAGTTCGATAGCATAGGCTAGAAAAAATAAGTTGATGAAATGCAGGCACATTCGAAAAATAAACTTAAGAAATATTAACATGGAAACGTACAAAACGGAAAATACTAAAACAATCGAGCAGTACTTCCTAGTTGTATGATGATCATTCTAGAAACATGATAGAGACTAAGTTGATGGGAATAAATAAGGGATGAACTATCAATTATCAAAAAACTCACAGAACAGCGTCAGACATCCGAAGGGCATTTACAAGGTAGTTATAAAGGAAAGAACAATGGATATTAACCTGTTAACCGGGGAGTTTCGTTTTGAATTACGCAGCATATAACGGGCGCGAACTCCTTCACTAGGACGTATCAGTACGTCACGCCCGGAGGACGTAATTTCATATTATTTTTTTTTTTCATTTATGCATTATAAAAATGAAAACAACGAATTAAAAAAATAAAAATTTTACAAACAATTATAAAGATTACAAAAAATATAAAAAAGGTTTTAATTAAAGAACAATAAACAAAAGCACACAGATAAAAGAGAAACATTGAGTTTAATAAATTAAAATATGTAAAAATTCAAAACTCAATTTCCGTGTGATATGCTCGGAAATATACGTCCCGCTCGTTCCAGGGCGCAACATATATTTCAAGGACGTATTCATATGTCCTACCCGTACCCGATACTGTTTACGTTTGACGTATTTATACGTACCGCCCGGTTAACAGGTTAACAAATGGGACATCATTAAAAAAACACAGTCTAAATCAGTATAAATAGAAATATTGATTAATTAAAAAGCTTGGCTTTGTGGTAAATTGGAAAATATTCAAAATATGGCAGGAATGTTTTCTAAACAAATTGTCAATTGGATTACAATAAAATAAAGGTTCTGAATCTTCACAGTTCGTTGGAACCATAAAGCGAAAGCAACAAGATTAATAGTTTATACATTTTCATTCTTAGGACATATTTCGAAATTTTCTAACAAAAAGAGCTGATTTTACGATTCATTCTCTTCGTCATTTCCATAATAGGTAGTAGTTACTATTAATTATATACAAACTATACGGGATGTCCGGGGGTAAAATGCACAAACTTCTAGAGGTGATTCTGCATGATGGCAGAAGTAAAAAAGATTAAGAACTTTTTCCATAGAAGAATATCAATTTCTCCATACAAATAATTCAACTTTTGTACTTAACATCCAAATAAAACTACCTTTTCGAAAAAGTAATTTGTCTTCTTTACTTGTACTATCCTGTAGAATAACCTCCTGAAAGTTTGTGCACTTTACCCCCGGACAACCTGTATAAAACATTATTCTCTAGTAAGCAGTAGATAATGTTGTATTAATTCGATTTTATAAATCATTTTGTCATTTAACTTGAGAGAATACTCAGGTACGGCTGATATTTAAATACGGCACTTAGAAGTGCGGACTAGATTTAATGAATCTTAAAAATAAATAATATGTTATGTAAAATATGAGCTCTTTTCTTAAAAATTAAAATAACACTATTTGTGACCCTACACATAATGAACAGCGTGAACACTGTTATTCACCCGTGAGAAGGTGTTCTTTAACAGGATTTAGATATCGACGACGGTCAGGTATAGATCTTAACCAATATTTTTGAACATACACTTTTTTGCACTGCCATTGAATATTTGGCCGTAATATCTAAGCAAGTACGTCATAAGAAGAATGGACGCATGGCCTTTTTCATACAAAACTTAAATTTGGATTAGAGGAATAAATTGAAAATTTTTTTTTTTGGTTTTCGTTGGTGGTTTTAATATAGACATATGCTGCGTCGTTTATTTTAGTTTTAAATTATAAAATACAGGTCATTAAAGAAATAATGTTTTCATGATTTTAGAAGCAACATTGACAATTTTTAATGCAGTGAATAGTTTAAAAAAAATTATCTTGCCCAACCTTCTCTTATAATATATGGAAATATAAAATTAAAAATTAAAACCCTATAAAAAAAGGGGGTTTTTTTGACAAAATTTTAAATTTACATGCAAAAAATTTGTGTTTCTAGTTTCTACGTAAATCAGTCATTGTAAGTTAAATTTAAGCCCATCAAAATGCTTTTTTAAAATATTTTTATCATTATATTATATTATCAAAATCATGAAGAATTCACTTCTTTAATGGCCTACATCCATTGACTAATGTATAATACATCAATGCCTGTATCTCATTAACTAAAGTAGCACATATCCTTAATAATAATATTTGGAAGATTTGTATGGCGCCGTTTTTGTGCAAAATCACCTCAAGGGCCCTTACTAGATATTTGCTAGTTTGATATTTTTCAGTTTGGTTATATATTTTGGCCTCAAATCGAAATATAAATTTTGTATGACAAAGGCCGCTCAGCCGTTCCTCTTAAGATGTACTTTTTATTACGACATCATTATAATATAATATCAAGAAAAACATGTTTTGTTCTCCTGCAAATTAAACATAAAATACATATGTGGTTAAGATCTGGATGCTAACCATCGATATAAAATAATAAAAAATGAATAAAAAGGTTTTGTGAATGGGCCACAATAAAACTTAGTAAAAATAATAAAATGGATGCGCATGCGATCACTACTCACTATCTACATCGAACGTCTTCTCTTTCTCAATCACGAAAATGTCATCGTCAACGCCGGGTATAAGTTCAGGCTGCGCCTCGGTGCTAGTGGGGACGTCGTGAGGACGCGGGGTCGGGCGCGTGCGCTCGGAGACCACGTGATCCTCGTCATCGTCGCCAATGGGCAGGTTGGGGCGGTTCGTGGGTTTTTGGGGAGGGAGCGGGCCCGCACCTGAGGAGGGCAGGCCGGAGTCTTCGTCGTCCGGTCCCCAGCCGGAGCCGGAGCTCTCCAGGTCCGTGGTTACCTCCCCGCGCGCGCCGCTGCCCTCGATGCCCTCATCGTCGATGAAGAGGTCGTGGCTGTCCCAGGTGCCCTCAGACAGTCCGTCCGCCTTGCCCTCCTTGCCTTCCTTGCCCGGCTTGAGCGCCTTTCCGAGCCCGCTGTTGCTCTGTAACACGCAATACAAACAAACAATATTACATTTGTTACAAAACTTGAAATGCTTTCAATCATCAAAAAGATTTTGGAGGTAATATTTATGTTTACTGCAATCCAGGAAAACTGCTGTCAGCAATATTCAACAGAAACATGCGACGGTGGCAAATAACAGTTACCAACCATACCAACAACACCTCCATTTAGTCCACAATAATACTAACCATTCAATATTAATACTAACCATTTATTTTGCTGCCGTACCATTCTAATATACCATTCCTAAGAGAAAGTCCAGTTATATTCAATTTTTCAATTATGTCCTAAATCCTGTATCTAAATTTCGCTAATAAACAATTATATAATGTTAATTAAGTGTTAATCTCAAGTGACCTACCAGGTAAGTATTGTACTGTATATTATCTCCATAAATAGTTAAGTAATAACATAGATCACTGTAGAGATGTATTATAAGTTTGTACAGCGCCCTTGAGGTGATTTTGCACAAAAACGGCGCTATACAAGTCATCCAAATATTATTATTATTATTATTCAATAATATAAAAGCGGTATTGGAAGTAAAACTAAACGTTAATCCCCCACACATACACTTACACTTCCCTCTATATACCGAGTAAAGTAGGCCCTCTATATACCGATGTCAAAAGCCATTCTATTTCCAACCGGCAGAACCTTCGGCAGGTTGGTCCTAACCTGAACCGAAGTCCTGGAAAATAAAACAGTCTATGTTGATGCTGTCTTGGATCGTCAAGAACATGGAAACCAATGTTAATCAAAGTGACAGAGCTCTCGAAACAATCCCCCAGACGTATGAAATAGTCTAAGTAGTGGCACACCCTTGACATGGCCTTCTGAACTGAAGGGAGGAAGTTGGGAAGATCCATGGATAATAGCCGCACTCTCTCATGATCCAAAAATAAACTTTTTCTAAACCCTCCCTGGAATTAAATGAATCCCTACCTGGCGTCTCGCAAGGCTTCCCAAGTTATTTATTTTCATTTATTTACTAGCTGTACCCCGCCACGCGTTGCTGTGGCTCAGTCTATCGGTGCAGATAGAGAATCAATAGAGCGTGTTGCTTTCACGTCCAACAGATGGCGTAGTTAAAAAAAAAACGTGTTTTTATCTGTCACAGGTGACATCTATATAATAAACACATGTGTATTCGAATACAACGTGGTGTGAAAATTTCAAAGCAATCAAAGATGAAGAACTTTCGGAGATTTAAGATTTTGAACACACAAATATTTACATTTTTATTTGTACATGGTGTCCGGAAACTCGTAGTACAAGCCGGAAACTGGAGAATGTATATCACACGGGGAACCCAAATAAACATAAAGTTTTTTGATTTGAGCATTTATATAAAAAATAAAAAAAACAAAAAAAATATTTTTCGGCTATTTCAGGGTTCAAATTTTTTCGTCATTATTTGTTTTACTCTTAAATAGTTTTAATTAATTGGGTACTTTGATCTTCAGTAATAATTTATAAGAATTTGATAAAAAAAAAAATCAACTTCTGACTCGATTTACTCGAAAACGAAAGCTCAAATCAAAAAAAATTATACTACAAAATCGACTCCAAATGTGATGTAGATTCACCAGTTTCCCGCTTGTACTACGAGTTTCCGGACACTATGTATAGGTAGATCAATAAAAGTTTTGTACATAACATAATAATTAGTTTTACAATGGGTTCCGTTTAAGTATTTGCTTGTGTATGAAAGAGGAGTGTACATTTGGAAAAATAAAATTTCTGTTTGATTTAAGGATTTTTTAAAGGTATATATAGTTATAGCCGAACAACTCTCGAAGATACTCTACTCTACTTACCAGAGATTACTATTATAATTCTTAGAGTGGGAACGACCATAAAGACCCTGACAGTTTACCAACATTTTTAATACCTATTGGGATATACACTTTACTTGAACACGAAATGTATGTTAACCCTCCAACCTCGCAGGGGGGGTATACACTTCCCCCAAATGAGAGGTTTTTTAAAATCACAAACTCTATAATTTAAAAAATCCTAGAAAACAATTTGGTACTCGATTTGCATTAAAAAAATCCCGTTACTATTGTTTAATATATTAGATAATATCTATCGAATTCCGACGGAAAATGTCGAGTTAATTATATTTATTTATTCACTCTTTATTTATTTATTCACTCTTTTTATACGCCCTATTATTGAAAATTTCGTACATAGGGGTTTTTTTCCCTTTATTCGTAAAATATATTTGTATACAGTTTTTTACATGCTTTTCGACTACCACACTAGACACATGTCCGTATTATGGTAGTCGATTAGTCGGTTACTATGGTACTCCACCGGATACCCATAAGTTTAAAAAAATCCTCACAGCAAACAAGCCGCGACTGCGGTCGTAAAATGTACAATTTGCTAGGAAGGAAAATTATATATTTGAGTTCTTAATATCTCTTACTGTTTTTCAATACTTAATGCTTGACTGCTGGGCGATGATAGGCGATTTCCCGTTAAAAAGGTTGGTAGTAACTAATATCTGAGTGTTACTGGAAAGGGCAAATATATGGGGGACCAAGTGACCACCCTCCACCTCAGGTACGTAAAAGTAATTTTCATACAGAATTCCATGTGAAAAATATTTCAATGAGGTTGGAAAAACTAAAATAATTAGGTTTAAGTCACAATAATAAGGTCGGGTTAGGTTAGTTAAGAAGAAGAAATCAAAAAGGGAGGCGATTAGAAAACATTTGCATAAAACAGAATTATCATATTAATACATTGACAATACCCCTCAGTTACTTACATGATCTCGTCCCCAAAGAAATAAAATATTTTTATACTCGACATTTTTTGTTAAAATAGTAATGGCTTTGTATGACGTCAGTAATGTTTATATCGTAGTGTCGTAATCCGGCAACTTCCCGAACAAAAGAAGCCCGGAGACGAGAGAGGAGCAAACTGAGAAAAGAAGAGAATTTGTGCCATAAATTACACGGCATTTAATTCGCGCCACCTCAGCGAACTTATTCAGGGCTCACTGTTAAACAGTTGACGCGCCTTTGTAAGGTGTCGGGAAAGCCTACAGAGCCTACACGATTATTCTGACATGTTTATAGCTGTCTAGGAGGCAGATATTCTGTAGAAAATATCCTCAAACTTCCACTCCAGAGGCAGTAAGAGTCTCCCCCGAGTCTCAACTGACAAGATGTGAGCCGTGCTAAAGCTTGCCATTGCCGAGCGAACCTGAAAACGCCAAAACACAGGGCTTCTCAAACTTTTCATATTTCAGATAAAACAAAATCTAGACACATCATTTTTTCTTGATTTTAGGGACCAATTTGATTTTAATTGCCTCAGTAGTTGCTACTCAGCTTCGTACGAGTTTCAAATTTCCCTCCACGATTTTTTCCTGATTGAACAATCTAAAAAATGCCATTAACAATATGGCTTCTTATCTTTTGAAAATTAAACGCTCTATAGATAATTACTGAAATAGTTCCGTTGTTTTAGAATTCCATACGGAGAAAACTTACTGATAAAAAATATTGCTAACTTATTAGGAATCTCTTCAAATTATTCGAATTCCGATTAAAAACGAGATTGCAGGCCCTTAACGAATGGTTTCCTGATAAACTTTTAGTAAAATACCAATGTATTGTCACGATGTCGGAACACGTGTTCATATAAATCCTACCATTTTCGCATTTCGTCATTATGTATTATTAAGACTTTACTGAAAGTTTATCAGGAAGCGGCCTTCAGTCCCGTTTTTAACCGGATTACCAATATTTTGAAAAAAGATTTTTAATAAATCAGTAATACTAATTTTTTTTAAAAGCTGTACAGATTTCATTGTGCCAGAGCTCACTTCACTGTTTTTATTATCACTTTTAATGAGAATACCGCACAAGAGTCCCAACTGCTCCCTGCCGTCTGGGTTCAGTGGAACTATGGCATCCTCAATTGGGGTACGTAGAAAGGCCGAAGGTATTGGGGAAAGGAAGGAGATGGGCAAAAGAAAGGTAGGTAAATACCTGGCTATTCAGATCCGGTCACCAAACACGGCTTAAAACAGATAACAGCAAAAACTTCACTCATTCGCTTATGAAGTAATTAATAGTGAATACGAAAGCTACCGACTAAGGTGTTAGGATTTTGGATTGCTACCACCTTTTATAAAATTTTACAAGACTTCTTTCATTAAATTCCGCCTGGAGGAAATGGGAATCATCTTATCTAACATCAATCAAATATTGAAATACTAGTCACATGTCATGTATAAACTTATGATATGTGGAGAGATGAGTTGTTGTCGTGGATCTAGTGACAAGAGTTATCGACAGTTGGTAGGGTAGCGCATATCGATAGTCCTACCATCGACCAACTGAATACTATAATAAAAAGTACAATTGCCTCCTGGCTGTTCAAGCTCATCACGAATTGATAAAAGAGTCTTTCCCTCTAATAAATTACACATCGTGCCTGTTATAAACAGGAGTTTTATTAATTTCAACATTGACACCCATAGGTATTATAAATTCAATGATAAAAACGAAGAAAGGTATGCGTAAATTTAAACATGGTAAGTAATTCCGAAGAGTTTGAGGAGCACTGCCTTCGAATATTCGAGGAGAATAATGAAACACGAATTGTTGAATGCCGCAATGTAGTAACATTGCAAACTCATAAAATATACATTCTTATTCATTTACTCGTATTTACTATTTACATGGCGCAGGATAGTTGGGAACACGAGCAACGTACACCAACTTCTGGGTTGACCCACTTTACACTTTAGCCTGGGGAAATGGTTTAAACCTATTTAACCTAAAACATGTACTCGTATGTATTTTCCATTTTAGAGGCGTCTAGCAGCAACCCGGTAATGCTGAGGCCAGATTTCGAGAACTAGTCAAACAAAGTCGAAATAATATATATATATATAGCGTGTTTATTTGAATTTATTGTCCGTATTAGCTAGCTATAACCCACTGAGTGAGAAAATAATGCTCAGCTACATTGGGGACATCAAAATGATGGAATTGAGTTAATTTTTAACTTAGCTGTCGCTCAGTTCTATAAGATTTTGTGTTTTCAAAGACAAGGGATACCAACTCGTGGAATTTGATTCATAAAACCTATTGTAATCAAATTCTTGTTAATTCATTAAATTTGTTCTCGTAAATAGGTCGAATTTGAGATAAATAAACGTTCTAGATTTTTCCAGCAGAGGTCTCAAACTAGGTCAAGCTACTCCCAGTTCCTGAAAAAGGAAGGAAAATCACGATTTCGCATCCCTGCCTTCCAATTTCTTATTGTTTTTATGGGGAAATATAATGCCTAAGGTCTTATCGCTTTGGGACTCTATTGTTGAAATAATAAGTGCTTAAAATAACAATACAAGCACCCGAACAACTAGTAGCTTAATCAGGAAAATATTCAACAAACATGCATAAATAAAATGACTTAAAAATAAAATTGGTTAAAATAATTATAATAAATGTAACCCCTGGAATGCCAGATGGTAAAATGCCAATCGCCCGCCATACGTAAACTAACACTATTTTCGACATCTAATTTTGCAACGCGTGTTTTCACGGATAAAATTGACATTTGATGAAACGACAAGTTATAATAATGACTGATTGCTAAGCGAATAAAATATATTTTAGTATGCTAGGAGCATTTTTTTAGGTTAAAAATATCATAAAATCGAGGCAAATGCGGCGAGCTACTAGCAAATCAACGGTGAATGTGTTGGCACATTATGCTGCGTATACATTTGCGAACCGAGCCTCGAATTATGGGAAAGGAACGCAAGCGGCGTTTCGCGCCATTTGCTGTTGCTTCGTTCCTTTCCCACAATTCGGGTCCGTACCTTTAGGAGTTAATCAATAGTTCAGTGTGATGACAATTAAATTCGGTGTATATATGTATGCAAAGCGGTATCTGTAGCTTTTGTGGTAGCTATAGAAATTTGGCATAGAATCACCGTTTTAATGAAATACAGATATATTTTTTAAATAGTTACATATGTGGGCTTTTCAAAGCTTCATAGATCACGATGTAAATGACATTGCGAACTGAAAATTATTGTGTTGCCAATTTCATGATGCCAGAGACGTCGTTCGAGAGTTTAGCGGCTTCATACACACATGTTTCGTTTGATAATAATCGTGGTCAAATGACATCGTTGAAGTTTAGTTTTTCACTTCATGATAATCATGTTCACATGACATGGTTGCAGTTCAGTTTTTTGCTTGATAATAATCATGTTCACATGACATCGTTGCAGTTCAGTTTTTTGCTTGATAATAATCACGTGCACATGACATCGTTGCAGTTCAGTTTTTTACTTGATAATAACCATGTTCACATGACATGGTTGCAGTTCAGTTTTTTGCTTGATAATAATCATGTTCACATGACATCGTTGCAGTTCAGTTTTTTGCTTGATAATAATCACGTGCACATGACATCGTTGCAGTTCAGTTTTTTACTTGATAATAACCATGTTCACATGACATGGTTGCAGTTCAGTTTTTTGCTTGATAATAATCATGTTCACATGACATCGTTGCAGTTCAGTTTTTCACTTGATAATAACCATGTTCACATGACATGGTTGCAGTTCAGTTTTTTGCTTGATAATAATCATGTTCACATGACATCGTTGCAGTTCAGTTTTTTGCTTGATAATAACCATGTTCACATGACATGGTTGCAGTTCAGTTTTTTGCTTGATAATAATCATGTGCACATGACATCGTCGCAGTTCAGTTTTTCACTTGATAATAACCATGTTCACATGACATGGTTGCAGTTCAGTTTTTTGCTTGATAATAATCATGTTCACATGACATCGTTGCAGTTCAGTTTTTTGATTGATAATAATCACGTGCACATGACATCGTTGCAGTTCAGTTTTTTACTTGATAATATCCATGTTCACATGACATGGTTGCAGTTCAGTTTTTTGCTTGATAATAATCATGTTCACATGACATCGTTGCAGTTCAGTTTTTTGCTTGATAATAATCACGTGCACATGACATCGTTGCAGTTCAGTTTTTTACTTGATAATAACCATGTTCACATGACATGGTTGCAGTTCAGTTTTTTGCTTGATAATAATCATGTTCACATGACATCGTTGCAGTTCAGTTTTTTGCTTGATAATAATCACGTGCACATGACATCGTTGCAGTTCAGTTTTTTACTTGATAATAACCATGTTCACATGACATGGTTGCAGTTCAGTTTTTTGCTTGATAATAATCATGTTCACATGACATCGTTGCAGTTCAGTTTTTCACTTGATAATAACCATGTTCACATGACATGGTTGCAGTTCAGTTTTTTGCTTGATAATAATCATGTTCACATGACATCGTTGCAGTTCAGTTTTTCACTTGATAATAACCATGTTCACATGACATGGTTGCAGTTCAGTTTTTTGCTTGATAATAATCATGTGCACATGACATCGTCGCAGTTCAGTTTTTCACTTGATAATAACCATGTTCACATGACATGGTTGCAGTTCAGTTTTTTGCTTGATAATAACTGGAAAACTGTTAATTTGGAAAACTAACATAACTGATCATCACTCATGCTTACTTCTGTATAATAATAATATTAAACATAAAAAACATAATTTATTAACCAAAAAATCAACAATAGATATGACTATTCTCTCTGAAAAATTAAAAAAGGAAGATTGGAATAATGTTTTAAACAGTGATGATACTGAAATTTGTTCGACTAACTTCGAAAATATTATGTCACAACACATTAAAAATTCGACAACTGAGATAACAACACACATAAAATCAAAATTAAGATGTTTAAAACCTTGGATTACCAAAGGACTTATTATATCTATCAGAAATAAAGAAAAACTTTACAAAATAACTTTAAAAAATCCCCAAGATGAAAAAGCATATATTTTCTATAAAAAATATAAAAATAAATTAACATCTTATATTAAAAAAAGTAAAGAAGAGTATTTTAAAAATAAAATATTATCTTCAGAAAATAACCATAAACAAATGTGGAAAACTGTTAATTTCGCCATAGAAAATACAAAAAAAACACAAAACATTAAGTACATTGAACATGATAAAAAAATTATAGATGCCAATATACAGCCTAAACAATGTGCAAACATATTTAATTCCTTCTTTGCAAATGTTGGGAAAAATCTTGCGAAAAATATTCATAAGCCTTCAAACCAAGAAAACCATAAAAATAAAAATATACAGAAACGTAATATACTTTCAATGTTTGAAACAACAACAGAATGTGAAATCTCGAAAATAATAGAAAATATGAAAGGAGGTTCGTCCCCCGGTTTTGATTCTATTACGACACACATGTTAAAAACTATGAAACCTCACTTAATAAAACCTATCACTCATTTAATAAACTTAAGTTTAACAAATGGAATTTTTCCAATGAACTACAAAACCACAATAATCTCACCTATTTACAAATCTGGAGATCCACATCAAGCAACGAATTATCGCCCAATATGTCTAATTTCTAATATAGGAAAGATCTTTGAAAAAATAGTTAAAAAACAATTGGTAAATTTTCTAGATAATAATAAAATATTACACAAAAACCAGTTTGGCTTTATAAAATCACTCAGCACACAAGATGCTATTGCTAACGTAACTTCATACATTTACGAATCACTAGATAAAAGTAAAAAATGTGCGGGTATATTTATTGACCTTAGAAAGGCATTCGATAGCATATCCCATGAGATGCTATTAAAAAAATTGAATAATATCGGCATAAAAGGCAACGCGATTAAATGGATCACCGACTACTTAAAAAACCGTCCTCAATTAGTAAAAATCAATGGTGTTAATAGTGATCAAGAGATTACAAGCTTTGGAATCCCCCAAGGTACAGTGCTTGGACCAATTCTATTTACTATATATGTAAACGATATTTTTTTTCAACCTTTACACGGTCAAATTACGTCATACGCCGATGATACAGTATTAATAATAAGTGATAAGACTTGGGAAAATGTAGAATTAAAGGCCACGGAAGACATCAACACGCTCAAGAATTTTTTCGACACTAATTTACTGTCACTTAATAATGAAAAGACATTTGTAATTCCATTTGCAATACATACAAATGATACTCCTAAAAATTTTAACATTGTCATACATAATAATACTAAAATTCACAGCCAAAACTATTGCAAATCAAACTGTACAGTACTAAAAACAACAAATAAAATTAAATATCTAGGAGTAATTATTGATAAAAATCTGAAATGGAAAGAACAAATAAGTCAAGTAGTAAACAAAATTAGAAAATTAATATATATATTTTTAAGAATTAGAAACTTTCTGTCGATAAAAAATCTATATTTAATTTACTATGCCTTAGTTCAATCCACTTTACAATACGCTATTATTAGTTGGGGATCCGCGTATAAATGTAACCTTCTTCCAATTGAAATTATACAAAGAACAATTATTAAAATTATATTAAAAAAATCCTTTGACTACCCAACAGAACGCCTGTTTGAAGAATTTCAAGTACCTACATTTAAAGACCTATATATTAAAAACTCATTAATCCAAATTATAAAAGAAAAAGATAAATATCAATTTTTAAATGAAAACAGAACGCGACTTAGACATGTTTTTCTATGCCCAAAACTAAATACGTCTTTTGCACAACATCATTATACTTACCAGGGAAGAACTTTTTTCAATCGTTTACCAGAAGAAATCAGAAGCATTAATGATAAAACCCGAATACTGCTCTCTGTCAAGAGACACTTTAAAAATATTCTGAAAAAAAAAAAACTACTGTCACTTAATTAATCTCACAAATATCCTTAGTTTTCCATAGCTTCCTTTCTTTTTAAAAATTTAATAAATAATATATTATCCTTCACTACTTTCCAAAGAAATATTACAGCAAACATACATTTATGTACAATGAATTATTTAAGTACTAACTAACAACAACATTTATGTACACTCCCCTTCCATACACAAGCAAATGCTTTCAATGGAAGAGTAGTAAAAAACCAATGATGTAAAATGAATTATGTCCCATGTAAAACATATTATTAAAAATAAAAAATAATTATAAAAAAAAAAAAAAAAAAAAATAATCATGTTCACATGACATCGTTGCAGTTCAGTTTTTTGATTGATAATAATCACGTGCACATGACATCGTTGCAGTTCAGTTTTTTACTTGATAATATCCATGTTCACATGACATGGTTGCAGTTCAGTTTTTTGCTTGATAATAATCATGTTCACATGACATCGTTGCAGTTCAGTTTTTCACTTGATAATAACCATGTTCACATGACATGGTTGCAGTTCAGTTTTTTGCTTGATAATAATCATGTTCACATGACATCGTTGCAGTTCAGTTTTTTGCTTGATAATAACCATGTTCACATGACATGGTTGCAGTTCAGTTTTTTGCTTGATAATAATCATGTGCACATGCCATCGTCGCAGTTCAGTTTTTCACTTGATAATAACCATGTTCACATGACATCGTCGCAGTTCAGTTTTTTGCTTGATAATAATCATGTTCACATGACATCGTTGCAGTTCAGTTTTTCACTTGATAATAACCATGTTCACATGACATGGTTGCAGTTCAGTTTTTTGCTTGATAATAATCATGTTCACATGACATCGTTGCAGTTCAGTTTTTTGCTTGATAATAACCATGTTCACATGACATGGTTGCAGTTCAGTTTTTTGCTTGATAATAATCATGTGCACATGACATCGTCGCAGTTCAGTTTTTCACTTGATAATAACCATGTTCACATGACATCGTTGCAGTTCAGTTTTTTGCTTGATAATAATCGTGTTCACCGGGCTTCGTTGAAGTTCAGTTCGCTTGACAATAATCGTGTTCAGTTACAAAACGACGTTCCGGGTTAATCTCTACTAGGTAGTTAGCTTAACGTAAAATAATTCCTCCTAGTAGTAGCATGGCGCCCGATAATTAAGACATACGCAATAAGGTACACCTTTGTTAATTACCACAGCCAAAGGTTAGTCTTATTACCTTTGGTACCGTACCGCCTCGCCGTTAATAAAATATTAATTGTATCATAAATTTCACGTTAGAGTGTACACGTCGACCACACACGGTTCTTATTGAATTTATTGAGCATCCGTTGTTGGGTCCTACAATCGGCTTCCTCGGTTAAAGGCGCAACAATGACTAAAAAGTGTAGTTAAAATACCTGACAAAACATATTAAGATTAAATGAGAAAATATATTTATTAGTATTTACAATTACACAATTACTGTGTCGCAGAATGTCCTCACGCGACATGCTGTGAAAAGACTCATGCAACTGTCAATAATAATTACTACTTTTCCGCTGTCGACATTGCTCTGGCAGAATTGAGTTCGGAGTTAAACATAGAATTGAACATAATTCAGGATTTATAGACTAAAATCACATTAAAAACTAGTATTTATAAACCCACGATATTATATATTCCACCACGTAATAGTCGGGATTTATTCCAGTGCAAAAATTATGAGACTAACTACCATATGTATTCCTCACTGCCCAGAAAACTTATTGAGAGAAATAATTATACCGAGTCAGTGACATCTTCAATTTATCACTTATCAAAAGATTGTTACTGAGGCGGTTTAGTTGTGTATAGTAAATATTATATAATTTTTACTATTCACGTGTAAAAGCCAGTAAAAAGGGCGTTAATAAAATTAAAAAAATTCACTGCTTGACATTGTGCTCGTTTAAAAACCAATTTTACATAATAATTATTAGCTGTAATGATATTAAAATACATAATAAATAAAATTCACAACCTACTTGTTTTTTTCCCTTGCGATTCCTTTGAAAAATTAAATAAAGTAAATCCCTATAAAATATGTAGTTGAATAAAGCAATTTGGCAGAACATTGACCTGACCTATCTTAATACATTATTTATGTGGGTATCGGAAAACGTAAACGAGCACCCAAACCACCATTACTTTGCAATTTATCTCGTAAACCTTATATGTACTAGTATCCTTATTGTGTCAAATCAGTTACTGTTATCATTAATAACTAATGACGTTAACCGGATCATTACTATTGAAGGAAGGATTATGATTAATCTATTACAAAATCATTGGCCACTTTTCATAAAAAAAGGTTAAAAAGTTGACCCATAAAGTCGAGATGAATAACGATTATTACTCCCACAGGTAGGCACATGAATATACTACATAACTCAGTGTGACCTATTTAACAGGTACAGCAAAGGTCACAGCGAATGAACCAATCGGGTAATAAACTCTTTTCAAATGATGGCTTTTATCTCAAACAATGTTAAACGCCCACATTCCTACGCGTATCATCTGGCAACAGGAATTATTCATAACCACTCGTTGCTGGGACAAGTGGTGTGGTAGTACGAAAATACAAACACAAATTATTGTAGAAAATGATTGTCATTTTATAGAGATACTTCAGTGAACTCGTGGATTGTTTGATTGTAATAAATCGGTAAGAAAAGGGGGTTTTTAATTTCGAAGTCTGTGAAGGGTGTAACATAGGTCAATCACACAGTATTGAACAAAAGACGTCACAGAAGAAAGATAATCTTACCCTTAGGTATTCCTGCGGCAAAGAAAGGCGCCACAAGAGAAGATCCAATCAAATAGCTATAATGTTTCCAATATCGAGGCAGAATAACGCTCGCAGATGATACGACAGCTTTCCTAAAGTCGAACGGTCAACTGGGTAGTGTTTGCGCGGCCTTTTTCGCGAATTTTCCCGGGCAGGTTGTTTCTCGGACGTCACCCGAGAGGATCAACAAAGATGCTGCATTGTGCCGAGCCGGGGATGAAGACGTGATCAATACAAGGGGGCGGCGCCTGCCATCTGACGGCGGCGCCACAAACCCCGCATCGATGTCTGGCGCTCTGCGAACGACGCGCGACGCCCGCAGAGCGCTCGGCAAAGGTTGGCGACGTGGCTCAAGCTTCGCTTTTCAAGCGCCAGAGGACTCTAGCAGTATCGTAACAAAAATATAATGATTTTATTTTATTAGAGAGGTCGAAAGAGGTACTTATTATTGAAAACGAAATATTAAGATCCGATTTTTTTTTTCACACAACCTTAGGAATAGAAAGTTTAATAATGCTTTTACGCAAGTATAATAATATAATATACAATGTGTTCCACGCTCATACCGCGAAACTTTAGGAGGGTGATTTTATTCATGAAAAACTTTTTTTTCATTAGTGCCCAATCAAAAAAAGGTATCATAACATACTTATGTTTGTGTAGTTTTGTGAACACATCTTTATAATTATTATTTCTTCCCACTTGACAGCTGTTTTATTTAAGATTTTAAATGTGAGGGTGAACATTTTGTTATCCGATTGCGTGCATTACCCGTAAAAGAAAAGCTACGATTACACTAGACACATTTTATAATTTAATTGAATTGCTTTATTTAATAAACACCCCCACAGTTTGGCGATATGATCTTGGAACACGGTGTGTAAATGCATAACTTTTCAACAAAAATTGAGCATAAATTAAAAAGAATTTCACCTACCGTAAAAAAAAAATAATAATAACCAACGTACTTTGCCAGCCTAGGGTTGTTATTTCTAAAAAAAGCCTTAAAAATTCACATAAAAATTGTTTCAAATCTTTTGTAATAATATTAAGCCGCTGCGAAGGTAAGCAGTACATATTATTGTATTATACAGTCAGCGACTTTCATGTGAATAAGAAGGTAAAAATAAATACTTAAACAATGCTCGCAAGCTTTTTTAGATAATATATTTTTCATAAAAAAGAAAACCACCCATTAAAAAAAAGTTAAATGAATTTTCTGTGAAGTAGCTAAATCTTTATGTTACACACAAATTGAAGATATGAAAAAACAACTTTTAGAAATTGGAGAATTGCCAATTTCAAAATGATTTAATATATTTACAGCGTAATTTATACTGCACTATAAAGATGGAGCTTTTAGTTTGAACAAGTTTAGTTTTAGGCTTCATAAATTATTGTTATTACAAAAAAAAATGATGAAAGAATAAAGAGGTGTGGCCATGAAGAGAGTAGATTACTACAAGTCAAGGGGAGGAGCTTTCGGAAAATTTGGTCTTATTAAACCAGTAAAAGTTTAATAACACCTAAGTATTCCAGATAAGTTGCGTGAGAACGCTGTCGGGCGAGGCAAAGGAGGGGAAGGGACGGGCGGAAACAATTAAGTAAAAGAAAAAGGAAGAAAGCTTCAATATCCGAAAGCTAATTCCATTTAACAGGCGGAGATAATGTCTAGGAAGGAGTTAGGGAATATCAAAGTGCGAATTTAATACAAGTGGAGAGATTGGGAGACACGTGGAGTTCTTATAGACTTGTTCCTACTGTTCAATATTGGAAGCGAGAGATAACTTATACCAAGCCAGCACAATCTGGCTTAGAGTTAAAACATTGTATCTCCATAAATCTAAAAAAGAGGAAAAAACAATAAAAAACAAACCATGAAAAATGATATTTTGTGATTTAAAAATAAGTTTCTAGTTCCGTATTATATCGTCTGAAATTGATCTAAATACAATATATTACATGGACTTTCGTTTACAATAAAGATAAATATTATTGTAAAGAAGATAGAATGCCTGGAGGACTTATAATCATATATTTAAGTGTTTAAATCTTTGGGACGGTAGGTTTAGGAGACGCAAAATTCGAACCCAAAAAATGGAGGCTTTTTTGGAACATTTCAGTACTTATTTAATCAACTTGTTAATCTTACTGATACAAATGAATACGATATGAAAATGAAAATATATTTAGTTTTAAGATTATTCTATTTGATTGAAGAACCAATATTATTAAAGGTAGGTAAATACTATAGAAACATAATATTATTGCAACAATATTTGGCCTATTTATAGCACCGTTTCTTGAAAAATCACCTCAAGGGCGCTGTACAAATATATTTATTAAATAATAAATACAGCTAGCTTTCGACTATTATTCATTATAACTAGTGACTTACATCTAAGACTTATTTCCAGTGACTTACGACTACTGACCTAAAACTAATGACTTACATCTAATATCAGCCACTGTTGAACCGCGAGATTCGGCAAACTCGGGATTTAGCCCCGTAGCGCGAGCGTGAGTAACAATGTCAAATAACGGATAGTTATATGACGAGCTAAAGAATCATTAAAAATAATAGAATGTTAAGGAAAATTGAAAATACAGGAATATAGGGGAACTAAAGTCGGTTGTTAAGAGTCGAGCATTTGGCAATATTTATAAACCTAAAGCGAAGCTACTTTGTACGGGGAATATACAAAGTGGGTATTTATACGCAGCTGCATTCGTCCAATTTATACAAATCGAGGAAAACAAAAATGTGTACTCAAAGGATGCCAGCCACGGCAGGAGCAGGGAAATTGTTTTTCCTCTATTTTGCTATCGACGCATGGCAGCCTACAAGCCTGCCGTGCTCGTGGACATAACATCACAATGTTTATCTATAAAGTGTTTTTTTGTAAGTTATATTGTCACATTGGCGAAGGTTAATGTGAAATCACTATTTCGAAACGCTTTACTTTATGAATACCAAAAAATATGCTTTGGATAAATTGAAGCTTTTTCTATCATTTGTCTTATGTAGAATAAAAATAAAATTGTTAATTACTAAATAATACAAGCGTAAACTACTAAAAATGTATTTTTTCATTAGAAATGAATGAACTCAAATACGAAACAGCTTTTAAAATATACAGTTTTATGGCTAAGGTTATCTGTGACAGTTTCCCTTGATTAAGTTTTTACTGTCTTAAAAATAAATAAAAAACACTTACGCGCTAAAATCGACTGTTATCTAGACACAGTTAGCCAAGCAATTTTTATGCCTATTACCTATATTCGTGGTGATATAAGGCACACTAATAATATACACATTTTTGGTTTGTGTATTCCTCAACTGAAAAAATTCCATAAAGTCTCGCGAAAACTGCACGAGTAAACTGATTTTTTAAATTTTTTATTGATTTAAGTTTATAATATTGGCTAAATTAATTATTATAAGTGATATTCTAAGTATTGTGATGTTTGATACATGAACATAGTACCATTCATTATTCTTTGTAAGTAACACGCGATACTTAAAACATACTTCTTGTTGGTTATTTTATTGTTCTGCGTAAACCAGGAGCCAGCCAACTAAAAATAATAAATCACGAATATGAGGGAAAATACTCGTTTCCGCCGGAAATCAGCCCCATAAAGCTTAGCTGAGCTATTACTGTGGCAATGGCGGGGAGCAGGGAGCAGGGAGCAGGGAGCAGGGAGCAGGGAGCAGGGACCAGGGGGTGAGATAAAACAATACGTAAACAGTAAACAGAGGTTCCTAGTTTTATCATCTCAGGATCGCCAAAGCGGACATCATCATTTTCCCGGGAAAGGATAGGTGCTAGCTTGTCACGCAGGAGTAACACGGAATAAAGGAGGGGAGACCGATACTAAAAAAACGAACATAAATTGGGTTAATGTGTTTATAATTTACGTGATAAGGAGGATGACGGAGTGGAATAGAAAACAAATGACAAAAAGGAGCGAAAAAAAGCACCACGTTGGTGCTTTTAAACCAACATAAAATTATTCATCAATAATTTTAGGTACAAATTGAATAAAATAATACGTAATCCTGTAAAATAATTCTTGATTTCCAGAGGGACGTGAAAATTTGTAATAAATCAAACCTATTAAGTACAAGTAAATCATTTTAAAGAGACCCTTGCCTGCGTAGAGGTACTACGAAGTGGATTTATTTGATAATATTTTTTATTTCATAATTATTTTATTTGGTAATTGATTTAGCTAGGAATTTGGAGAATGAAACAAATTTTTTTTTAAAAAGAACATTGTCAAATTGAGTCGCGAGTCAATATAAACGGAATTGATAAACGTCGCTTCTCACCTAGTATCTTTAAACATTTGAGATTTTTTTTATTTTTTATTTATTTAATTATCTATCAATATAAAGTTTTTTACGTGTATTTATCGACATCTGTCTCACTAGGGTACACCTGTGTCGAGACAGACGTATTCAGATACTTAAAGAATATTTACATGCAAGACTAAATCAAAATCAAAATACAAATTACAAAGTTGAATACATTTTAAACTATGGAGTCAATAGATAGATAATAGAAAGAGTATGTACAGGTACGACAATATTGTAAATATATATGCAATATAAATGCATTTAGTTGGAGGACGTAGTTACAAAGGGGTTTTTATAAAATTATGGATTCTAATATTTTATTTTGTATTTGAATTGTTGTTATTGTTTACGTGTAATTTGGTTTACAGATGTTTGCGATAGTGGGACGCCCAATACTTGTTACCCATTTCTTTATTTCATGTTTGAATTTGGTTACTGACTCTGTTTGTCTAATCGTGGCTGGTAGTGTATTGCATAGTTTGCAAGCTGTGTATTTAAAATGTTTTTGCCCAAAGGTGGTTCTAGCAAAAGGAGTTTGGAGAAGTTCTTTATTTTTGGCTCGGGTATTGTGTATCGTTTGAATTGGTTTGTATAGTGTTTTGCTGTTTCGGTGTAAATTAATCAAGATAAATCTTGCAAAGAGCTGTTTTATGTCCATAACGTTGATAGTATTGAAGATAGTATCAGTGTTGGTAGAAAGAGGAAGTTTGAGAATTATTTTTATGATTAATTAAGATGGGAATGCGCGCGGGTTTTCCAAACTAATTCAGGAGCTTGTTTGGAGTTCAAAAATGTAGATAGCTTTTAGCTTTATTTTTAGTTTTTACGATTTTTTTAAATTGAAATATCTTTCCGACGTCGTCATCGGACACTCAGCCGAGTAAACGCCCAACCCCCCGACACGTCCCTAACTTTTCAAAACCTAGTGATTTTTGTTGTTGTAGGTATTGTAGGTACCTAAGTAAAAAAAAGTAACCGAAGCCTAAGCGCCATCTACATTTTTTACTCCAAATAAACTAGGGAATCACCAGTCTGAAGATGTCCGTTATCAACGAAATAAAAGTGAAACCGGGCCAGTCAAAAATAATTTAGTGGGAAAAGGTTATAAAGGTTTCATCAAAAAATATAATATTAAAGTGGAATTACAATGTGAAAAAACAATATGTTAAAAATATTATATAATAATAATAATTTTTATTCCAGGATGTGGGGAGGTTAGTGCAATCCCACACGTCCCATATATATATATATATATATATGTAAATATTTTTTTGTACAATAGGGATGTGAAAAATGAAAAAATATATGAAGAAGAATAAATTAACAACAGAGTACAACTATGCAGGGCGTGGTCTTGAGTGAGCTTGGGCCCAGCGCTCACTCAGGAGTGGCGTTTGGTGCTGGTAGGCTGCGGTCACCATCGTGTTGGTGGAGGCCATTAGCCGCATCCTGGCTCCAGTGACCCGGTGTCTCATCAGGCCGGCAAATCCATTCAGTCCTAGTTCCGTGAACATTGTCGATGCGCTGCTGTATCTTCGGTATCCAAATATTATTCTACAGGCGTCATTATATTGAATTCGGAGTCGTTCCATCGAGCAAGTTCGGTAATGACACCATGTCTCACACGTATACAGGCCAGTACAGTATTTTTTTAACGGTATTGTTGCTATATTATATCTTATACCCATAGACATATGAATATTAGTAGACCTGCCCTAAGTGATTAAAAGCGTATTATTCCCCACTCCCCATACCGGTTCCATTGGAGCCGGCTGTGCTCGCGTATGGCCTCAAGTGATATTTGAAAACGTGACGTCATCATTCTTGTGCGAACTATGGTCGAGGCATCATCGGTTCATTTTACGAAATAACACGGCAAAATGTTGACTTGTGCTATGAAAACTTGTAAAAATAGATGTGAAAAAGAGAATAAACCCAATTGTCGTATTACATTCCATATATAAGCATTATTTTACTTTATTTTAAGCATATTCACATCGTATAATATGGATCAGTTGTAGAAACATATACTATCACATCGAGAAACGTCTGGACGCGAAACACAAAGCTGGTTGGTTGCTGGGAAGTAAATTATGAACATTTATAAAAGTGTCTTAACTAAATACTTAAACGAAATATTCGACTCTGAAAATAGAAGAAATTTTTTGCCGAATTTGGACTTCGCAAATTTGTTCATAACGTGGCGAGTAATTTGCGCTCCCATGTAAAAATGTCTATTCATTCAAAAGCAGATTTTACTTTTAAGAACTAAATGGTGATATTATAATGGAAGATGCCTATTCACTGTCAGATTGATTTATTGACGAATCACAGTCAGCTTTCGTTCTTCAACAGTTGATTTTACCCCTCGCCATTATCTTCTCGTCTATTAATTCCTATGTCTGTGCTTATACCCTATATAATAGGTATAAATATTATCTATCGCTTGTTTGAATTTTCCAAACAAATTTTAACAATAATGATACTTGAAAGCAGATCCGAATTCTAGAGTTCATTGAACCGGAGTTACAGACACAACAGAAATTTATATTTTTAATTAGGAATCACTGGTAAAGTTTGTCGGCACAAACATAAATAGAAATATGTGATGATATATGATGTTTTATTATATCACAAAAATAATTTTAAGACACAAACAGGTATTTTTAACGTTGAATGGAATTGCACAGAGCCTGATTGCCACAAGAATTAACATACATAACAGTGTTCGCCGCATTCGGACAAAACTGATAAAAACAACTTCGAAAAGTGCAGTGGCAATGGAGCCAAATCAACACAAATGAATCACACTGAGGCCTGGAGGCTGGTCGGATCGTCCTTTGGCGAATGAGCACACGGTTCAATTAGGGCACGGTTTAACGGTGAGCCGCTCCATTAGCCGGGGTTTTGCGGCCCGAGCCGGCCCTGCAAGACAAAGGCCCACGTGTGCGGGCCACGTGTCCGGGCCTTGCGGTCAGGGCTCAACGCCCGGTCCTGGTCCAGCCAGGCTGCGGCCGGCCCTGGAGACTGCTCTCAGACAAAAGGCAAATTTAAATCTGGAAACTAACAATGAAACGATGCAGCATGGAGCGACGAAGAATTTTTAATCGGTGAATTTGAACGGCAGAAACTAGAAACCCGGAGAAAAAAGAGTTTTGCTAATTTATTAAAATTATTGGTAATCCGGTTAGAAACGGGATTACAGGCCATTTCCTGATACACTTTTAGAAAATTCCTAATAACACGTGTTCATGCACCTGCATTTGCCTTGATAATATATGTATAGTGACGAAATGCTAAAAAATATTAGGAATTTTATGAACACGTGTTCCGACTATTTTACTCAAAGTTTATCAGGAAACCTATCAACTCATTCGTTAAATTATCAATACTAATTGTTCTCCGTGTATTACGTGGAGAATTAGGTAGGTAGCGCCCTTGAGGTGATTTCTCACGAAAACGGCGCTATATAAATTAGCCAAATATTATACTGACTCAGGAAGAGCAGTACTAACAAGGAATTGGTATTAGGATTAATTATTCATCGTACACCGTAGAGTTCCTATGTATCTACTGGTATGTACAGAGTAGATATGCATTTTAACGTGGAACCTATTCAATGAATTCAATTGAGGGTTAATTAAATTTTTCAACATAAAAATTAAAAAAGCCAGGTTTTTTTTCATTGTAATATGTATAATTTATTTGCATCATCCGGTTTTTATTTTATTCACATAACTTGAATGATTCTGAATAGAGGTTTGTTTGTTAATTTTACAATCGATTACTATTAATTATTTTTAGATTTTCGTACGTAATTTTCAACTAGGGTCTCCGTGTTTAGCCCCTAACCTAACCTAACCTAACGTCAAACCTGGTCAACCCCACGTCGATTTAACGCGTATATTATTATCAAATAGTAATATTTTCCCTCTCCAACAACTGAAATAGTCGATTCTTATTATCATTCATTATTGAATCATAGGTTAAAAGTTTACCCAGTTAAGTATTGTTCAACGTGGTTTTTTTAATATAGGTACCTTCTTAAAATTTCATAACCATAATGTAAATTTCCTGAAAATATTATGTTAGTAAAAAAATAATGCAGAACAAATAATGTATTCTATCTTATACGCGGCATTCTTTATTTGCAGACGTCGAACCAGTTCTAAGGAACGGATCTTCCGATATTTGCAAATCGCGAAAAGGCAGCGAGTGCTAAAACTGTCGTAAATACGGATACGTT
Organism: Hesperophylax magnus; assembly: GCA_026573805.1. Lineage (NCBI taxonomy): Eukaryota > Metazoa > Arthropoda > Insecta > Trichoptera > Limnephilidae > Hesperophylax > Hesperophylax magnus. The sequence goes on from JAIUSX010000107.1 coordinate 957,314, forward strand.
GACAAGGTTCCATGTAACATATTTACTCGGAGCCCCATAAAAGCTAGCGTGTTCAATACAAGAGTATATTATATATATCCTCACAATATATTTTATATAGAATGAAGGAAAGTATTCTCTGAAGGGAATAATGCACTTTGTTCGCGCAAAGCAGTAACCACCCAGTACCCTGTGCCGTACAGTGTACATACTCACTTGGAACTACCCCCATGCTACATGGTAAAAAGAAAATACATAAGATAACTTTCAACAAAAGAATATATTGTAACCATCTCAGAATCTATGATATCATTTAACTAGAAAGTGACTTCGTAAGCAATCTTCTTTGATAAGTAGCTTCTGTAACCGTTACACGGAGAAAAATGATTCTGTTAAAAAGTGACAAAATGCGAACTTCCTGATAAAATATTAGTCATTCAGAATATATTGAGAACACGTGTTCTTTTCCTAATAAATATCATGACAAAACGCTACAATATAAGCATGTCAGTATCTGTACGAACACGTGTGTTCCGATATTCTGATAAAACATTTGATTTTGACTGATACTTTGTTAGGAACTCTTTCAATTCATTCGTGATAGACCCGCAATCCCATTTTTGACAGGAAAACGAATAATTTTACCAGATTTTTAATAAACTAGCTATTTCAGTGATCTTTATAACTAAGTTCGACTGTTTTTCATATCAGTGAGTTTTCTCCGTGTAAGAATATCATACTAAGCAGGGAGCAGGTAGTCGTATGAGAGGTTTGAACAAGGGAGCCTGGCTGAATTGTTTGTTTTTTGTTTGGATTGTTTCTTTTTCCTGTAAACCACCTTTTATCGGTTTTGATAGCACCTGAGCCAAATGATGTATGCAACAGCTAGGACTTCAGGTGCCTTTAAAATAAATAAAATGAGCAATGACCACAGACATAGGAATTAATAGACGAGAAGATAATGGCGAGGGGTAAAATCAACTGTTGAAGAACGAAGGGAGTGAAGCTGACTGTGATTCGTTAATAAATCAATCTAACAGTAAATAGGCATCTCGCATTATAATATCACCATTTACTTCTTGAAAGTAAAATCTGCTTTTGAATGAATAGACATTTTTGCATGGGAGCGCAAATTACTCGCCACGTTATGTACAAATTTGCGAAGTCCAAATTCGGCAAAAAATTTCTTCTATTTTCAGAGTCGAATATTTCGTTTAAATATTTAGTTAAGACACTTTTATAAATGTTCATAATTTACTTCCCAGCAACCAACCAGCTTTGTGTTTCGCGTCCAGTCGTTTCTCGATGTGATAGTATATTATGTTTCTACAACTGATCTATATTATACGATGTGAATATGCTTAAAATAAAGTAAAATAATGCTTATATATGGAATGTAATACGACAATTGGGTTTATTCTCTTTTTCACATCTATTTTTACAAGTTTTCATAGCACAAGTCAACATTTTGCCGTGTTATTTCGTAAAATGAACCGATGATGCCTCGACCATAGTTCGCACAAGAATGATGACGTCACGTTTTCAAATTTCACTTGAGGCCATACGCGAGCGCACAGCCGGCTCCAATGGAACCGGTATGGGGAGTGGGGATAATACGCTTTTAATCACTTAGGGCAGGTCTACTAATATTCATATGTCTATGGCAATGACTAATTTAATGACCCATGAGGTAAACCTTTTATAAGTTTATTAAATGAGTTATACACGCTGCAATACAATCAGTTCACAGATGTTCACAGAATAGGCATATAAAAAGGAAGGTTGCTAGAGTGCTTCCTGTTCGGTCATGGTAGCGTAGTGCTCAATGCATTTGACTTGAAGTCGGGACGAGTCGTGAGTTCGATTCTCGCACAGAAAAAATACTATTTGATTTATTATATGGGCGAATGGAGTGTGAACAGGCGCCATTGGAAAACAAATGCTGTGCTTCCGCAAAGTGCGACTCGTAGCTCTGCCTGCTCCAACTTCCGAGAGGCATCCCCAGCACAACCCTGGCTTAATTCTAGGGGTTCCTCGACAGCAAAAACTGGCCTATAAACCTAACCTAACGTAACCTGTTTAACCTACTTTTTCATTACTTTTCATGACTTTATATGTCTTTTCAAAAGTATGTTGAATTGCCACTGCCTTAAGTTGCTATGGTTGCTTACAATGTTTACCATTTTAGGTAAGTGCAACCAACTTTAGCGAGTAGAATACTATTTTCAAGCTGAAGACACTGATTCAAATTAACATTTTGTTTGCCTAATGATATGAAGACACGAGGAAAAGATGCGTACGATCACTCTATAGTAAAAGCATCAATTCTTATGGCGCTAGACCACAGAGGCCACCGCCACTATTGCAAGTACTCGTATTGCAACAGTAATGGATGAAGACTGTACAAATTCCCCTGGGCTACAGCCGCTACGGGTTCCTGTCCCTGAATCTATTGCATTTGCATTTCTATTGAACTCATTTCTGATATTTCGAAAATGGCAATATTGGAAATGGGCCGGTGCGTTATTATATTTGGTTGGCGCCGACTCTCGAGATGCTGCCTCGGATATTGTGTATGGGAGAATATTGCAGATTTTACAGGAGAAGATATGTGGAAACGGAAAACGTACCTAGTATGAATATTTCCACTGAGGCTGCTATGTATGTAGGTAAATTACAGTTACTGGTGTTTCTTATTAAATAAATATAAAGTATTTCTCGAAAGAGCCTTAACGAAAATATGGAAAATAATCTCGTGAATAATACTAAGGTAAGTATCTTTTCTTTTGCAGGGAGTATTATATTTTAATACCTTTGAAGTAATCTTAGAATAACATGGTTGTACTTAGGAAAGAAAAACAAAATGAACAATTGAGCATTAACAGACAAAAAAACCGTGTTTATTGAAAAACAAACTTACATATATGAACTCAACTCAGATTCAAAGTGAAGGTATATGTTTTTTAGTAATTTGATCAAGATTACATACCTACACGTAAAAATAAAACCAAGTATTCAATAATATAGAAAAATAACTGGAAAAAATCGCCTTCTCTGTCGATTTTAAGGGGTTTTAATGCGAGTAGTTATTTTTTTCCCCAATTTATGAAAAACAGAAGTGCTAAGAAGTGAGACAACTAAGTAACTTTACTATAAACACATTCATTTATCATAAATCATGCAAAATTCAAAGTGGAAGTGTAAATAAATATAAATAACACTGCACCATTTAAAAATATAGAAAACTCAGACAAACGTCAATTCTCCCAACGGAGAAAATAACGGAGTAAATAAATATTCTTCAGCCATCCCAGCATCAGTTGGCGGTATTGAAGATTATCCGCTCGAGGCCCCCTCGAGGGGATGGAGCGGGTTCAGCCGATTAAAATGAGGGATTCTCTCTCCGTAGAGAATGATTACGATAAAAAGAAAGCAGCATCTGCTAGGAAACTGTACGCGTCTGTTTATTTAATTGCTACATCGTAAAGAGTGCGGCAACTAAATTAGAAAGCCAGTTTTGAATAATTAAATCCTGTAGCTATATCTCTGACTTACTATAGAATAAAAAGGCGGTCAAAGGGGATTTCGTCACGAGCTAGTCATTTAGCTGGGGTATCTGAGTTCATCGGGTGAGGTGTGTTCAGGATGCGCCAGCTCACGAGCTAGTCATTTAGCTGGAGTATCTGAGTTCATCGGGTGAGATGTGTTCAGGATGCGTCTGCTCACAAGCTAGTCATTTAGCTGGGGTATCTGAGTTCATCGGGTGAGGTGTGTTCAGGATGCGCCAGCTCACGAGCTAGTCATTTAGCTGGGGTATCTGAGTTCATCGGGTGAGGTGTGTTCAGGATGCGCCAGCTCACGAGCTAGTCATTTAGCTGGGGTATCTGAGATCATCGGGTGAGGTGTGTTCAGGATGCGCCTGCTCACAAGCTAGTCATTTAGCTGGGGTATCTGAGTTCATCGGGTGAGGTGTGTTCAGGATGCGCCTGCTCACGAGCTAGTCATTTAGCTGGGGTATCTGAGTTCATCGGGTGAGGTGTGTTCAGGATGCGCCAGCTCACGAGCTAGTCATTTAGCTGGGGTATCTGAGTTCATCGGGTGAGGTGTGTTCAGGATGCGCCAGCTCACGAGCTAGTCATTTAGCTGGGGTATCTGAGTTCATCGGGTGAGGTGTGTTCAGGATGCGCCTGCTCACAAGCTAGTCATTTAGCTGGGGTATCTGAGTTCATCGGGTGAGGTGTGTTCAGGATGCGCCTGCTCACGAGCTACGTGGCGTGCCAGATCGGGAGGCTGGTTTGGGGAGACCCTTCGACCTCTCCAAATTGGCTCTAGACCCAGCGCCGCAATGGAAAGGATCCCTAGATTCCTACCCAACCCTCATACCTTCCCAGAACCTTCTCTCATTATTTTACTTAAAAAATACCCTCCACACAGCATCCCAAAAGATGACATAGGCCCTGAAGGGAACTATTTTCTTCAGGGCCTCCTAATAACATTTTTCCCGTCAGCCTGTATAGAAAATCTTGTAGAAAATTGGAACGGATTGGAAGCTCGGAAACTATTGCTAGACTAAATTGAAACAGACGTTGTTGACATCATACATAATTAACCCCACACAGGAGGCCCTGAGGAAACTATTGCCGGACTATATTGAATACAGCGCCCTTGAGGTGATTTTTCACAAAAACGGCGCTCTACAAATTATCCAAGTATTATTATTATTATTATTAGACGTGATAAGCGGAATCATATATAATTAACCCCACACAGAGGCCCTGGGGAAACTATTGCCGGACTAAATTGAATCAGACGTGATAAGCGGAATCATATATAATTAACCCCACACAGAGGCCTCGGGGAAACTATTGCCGGACTAAATTGAATCAGACGTGATAAGGGGAAACATATATAATTAACCCCAAACAGGAGGCCCTCAGAAAACTAGTGCTGGACTAAATTGAATCAGACGTGATAAGGGGAATCATATATAACTAACCCCACACAGGAGGCCCTGAGAAAACTATTACCGGAGTAAATTGAAACAGACGTGATAAAGGAAAACATATATAATTAACCCCAAACAGGAGGCCTTGAGGAAACTATTTCTAGACTAAATTGAATCAGGCGTGATAAGGTGAATCATATATAATTAACCCCGCGAGGGAGGCCCTGAGGAAATTATTGCCGGACTAAATTGAATCAGATGCGATAAAGGGAATCATTTATAATTAACGAAATATGAACACCTATCATATTGCTCACTATGTGAAACTCTATTTTTGAAGTGGTAAAATATCTTTGGAATAAAGGAATTGATAACAAGATTTAAACATAGATTTATGTATCTATCTTGGCATTGCAAAATAAAATGATTTATTACGAAGTATTACGAGACTCTGAAAAAGATACTATTCTACGTTTATTTGTATTTTCATCAAAATCCTAGAGGAAAGATTATTCCAGGGACATGTATTGTCATTCGTACCTAATTAATTTATTTTTTATTAATCGGAATGAGAGAAGAGTACCTATGAGAAAATGTATGAATGTGAATAATGCAAGGAATGTGTGCCAAGACCGAGTTGTTTGGTGGTCCGTCATCTCTGCCTACCCCTGCGGGGAAAAGGCTTGATGGTTAGTTTGTTAATTATTCGTGGAAACCAAACCATAAAACAATGCGTACTACATGTCAAAAGGGCCGGTTGTTTCGGAAAATGTTGAATTTAATTTTCAAGTTCTGTTAAAGTTCTATTCAAGTTCCGTTATTATTTCAGTTATTTGAAACAACTGACCATTATATAATAACAGAAATTGAATAGAACTTTTCAGTATTTGAAAATAAACTTTGAAATGAATTGAATTGTCGGTCCTGAGAAGTAGAACTGACCCTGAATATCGAAGGCAGCTAGTAGTACTGGTATTACCGAGCAATATTAGTATTACCGATGAATTATGAAACACCTTGATGACTGTGTGGTAAATATTCCATGGACCTGCTCAGTCATAATACTCAGGATACAGTCCGTGGAGGCTTTTCACTTGGTTAACCCGCCTAATGGCTAATTACAATAATACTTCCGTTTCCTCCGGCTCCTGGGGGGATAGGGGGAACACGCGGCTGCCACGTGACATGATGGATGAGACCAGAATGGAGCAGACACTACAGACGGGGCTAGAAGAAGACGAGCGAAAACGGTCGACAAATAATTAGCCTTTAAAATACATATTATGTAAATTGTATTGATTACAACGTAGATCTTTGATTACCCTCTAATACCACTTTCTGCTTCTAGGACGCTTTCTGATTGGGTTGATCTTTTAACTCAGACTTTCAGAGATGTTGGATCCTGTAGTAATTATGTAGGTAGGTGTGGCTCGAATCAGCAAAAAAAGTATATTGTTGCATTTTAAATAAAAATAGTTCTTATATTATTTGTATGAGAACATATAATATTACATGCGCAAAATTAGCATATTTTTTTAAATTAAAAAATGAGTAATTTGAGTATAATTACGCGTTCGTAAGGGTACGAGGGATCGAACATTAAAAAATACAAAACTATAAAAATAATTACCTACCGTAATGGTGTACAACGTGTAAACATTTAAAAAATAATTATGTACATACGTAAAAAATAGAATTGAAAATAATTAGGTTAAGTAAAAAGAAGAGATTAGGAAAATTGTTGGGATCTATCGCATATGTCCGGAATCTTGCCAGTGTATTTTATTATGTATTATAGTCGACACGTTTGCACAAGAGGCTCGAAGAAAGTTGGTACTTTGGAAAGGAATATGAAAAATTCCGGGGGGGTTTCTTAGTAGACGGTGACTGATATTGATATTGATTATGTTCAAGAGGGAAGATTCTATTTATAATAATATAAGAATTTATAATGTCAAAAATATTATTTTTCTCATTGAATCCATGGGGTCGAATTCCTTAGACAATTTCCGTTTACTTATTTTTCCTGGCCACTGTCAGAGAGGTGGGGGAAGAGTGGCTACAATTTCCTTGGAAGGGGGAGATGACACAATGTTAGACCATTTCCGGGGGTTAGGAGTTACAATTTTTTTAGGGATCCATTCATAGACTAAAATGATTTGGATCTATTTGTTAAATATATGATTATTTCGATTGGCTTAAAATCACACGAGAATAATAAAATAAAAGTTTTAAGGAATAATACCACGTAGAAAAGTAGTAATAGGTACTTACAAATATTTTTATGTATTTCGAAAAGGTACCTACATATGAAATAGTATTATTCTTTGGCAGCAATAGCAAGCTAGGCTGCTTTGAGGTTCGGGAGAGTTCGCTTCGCCCGTGTTCCTGAATATACTTATTTATGGGAAGCTTAAAACCTTCGGAACGGGCACGAATGGTCATCTTATACACCGGGGAAACTTTTCGTACAGCCTAAAGCACTCGCATCACGTGCCATTCGCCCACAAGTCCTTCTTTGGTCTATCACGGACTCGGACCAGGCGGTCGGGCTGTCGGGCGGTCGGGCGGTCGGACGGCCAGGAGGACAGCGGCCAGGCAGCCTGTGGGACCGGGTCCGGGACCACACGTCCCGGCTTCATTAAGCCCAAGGGACTCGAGGTAAACAAATGTAATGCCAACAATAAACCGGGTCATAGGGCATTAAAACCGCCAAACTATACAAAAGCTCGAACCATTATTACAATGAATTCTCAATGCTTTACAGTGTAGTTTAAAGACGCGACGAGGTGCCACAAGCTTTTAAGATTTGTAGTCGACGTGGGGATGAGGCTCTAGATTTAATTTAAGCGACTTAGCGCAGGAACAGGGGGTGGGGAATGGGGGTCCTCACAGGGGCTTAAGGCCGCGCTGATCATGTTGTGTTCATTAGGGGCAGGTGCCACCGAGGCCTTCTTAGGATAATGGGCCCTTGTTTACCCGACAATAGGCTTTCGCAAAGGAAATGGTATGGTATACAGTATACACGGTACAACCGAGTGCGTATGTGACCGTGTCGCATTGTGGTCTCTGCATGAGGATTATATCACCTCTGGTGAAGGTGAGTTGGTGGGCTCGCGCTCGTTATAATCTTTAATCTGTATTATAATAAATAGCAGAGTTATGAACAAAAGGATAGAGGTACGCCTGTGATTACTTGAAATTGGATGGTGTCGGGAAATTAATCAAAGGAAAACAGTGAACTCGCTAGCAGGGGCGTGCGGCGATAGTGTAACATTAATAACCTAATAATTGTGAACAGGTAACAAACACTATTTAAGATTAAAATAATATGAAAAAATACCCATCAAAACTAAATTTTACATGAATAACGGATCTTTTCGCAGAATTTTGAAAATTCTATACAGCACGAAATTTAATATCAGATGGAGGTTTCCGTAACTGAAAAATCATTATAAATTTAACAGAATAATTGATATTACTTAAAATAGAAGGAGTATTTACAAAAACTCGACTTCTCTGGACACTCGAGAATTAAGAAAAAAATGATTTTATTATTAGAAACTCGATAATTGAGAAAACGTGTGAGTCACAGGACAAACAGTTCGATGCGAATTCTTCTCCGTTTTTCGCTACTAATAAAACATCAACATGATATTATTGGCGGAAACTTCACTGAAAACCAAGTAAACAATTAATACGCTAAATGTATAATATCCAACTGTATGTTTTCCCAAAAAAAAATATATATAAAAACAAACGAAAATTAATCTTTACAATGAACATAAATTACCCACACCTGCTTTTCGAGTGATTTCCTGTCTTTTTAATACTATAATGTAACTAGCGCAGACCCGTCAAATATCATTGGATAGTCTGAATTCTCGATTCTTGACAAATCAGTTTCGGATTTGAAAAAAAATATATAGGTAGGTATATTGTATGTAGGTACCTACTACAAAACATCAAATCTTGAAAATGATAACTAACTTCAAAGCAAAACTTGAGTTGATTGAATCTGATTTAATAACTAGCACACATTGCAGAAAACCTAAATGTTTGATAGAATTACAGTAAAAAAATTATTATTTTAATATGTTTGATTGGAATTACAGTAAAAAAAAACAATTATTCTAATATTTTTGATTAGAATTACAGTAGAAAAAGGATTATTCTTTAGATACTCAGATACATTAGTCTTTAGGTACCTACATACGGTCCTATCTTACCTGACCTACAGCATGATTTAAAAAAAACGTATAATATATGTAGGACGATGGAGCGAGTTCTTGAGCGACGTCGTCCCTGCGATATTTGTCGAAAGCGGATGAAACATACCTGAAACAAAAGGAAAACACGAATTAGTAATGTTAAAAGCCTTGTGAAGCAGCTACGAAGAACCAAAATATGAATACAAATATTTGAGACTCGCAAAAAGTCGCTTTTACCCTCAGCACGGCAACGTCTTGGGGTATCTTCAATCTTCGGCGCGAAGAGAGTTTTCAATTTGAAACGACGGAAATTAAATCCGGACTGGGTGGGAGCAGAGCGCCCGCGTCCGCACCGTCCCTGGATATAATTCGGGTGTTATAAATAATCTTACAGAGAGCGTGACTACGAAATAATAATAGGCAGAACTACTAGAACATTACTCCTTCTTAGTGGTCCCTGAAGGATAGCTGGGAAAGGCGGCCAGTATAGCTACATAATATGGTCCTGCCACTGAGTACTGTGTTGTAACCTCTCTTTCTGTGTCTATATAGGCGTCGTTTATAAGGAACAGAGAGACTTTACAATGGATCTATCAGAGGTATGACTTTAGCAAGATCGTGAAATAAGACGAATATATACAATTATGTCATTTTTTGGTTGAATATAATCACCGCCACCTTTATTACTGTAGAAAACGTACTGACAGTTAAAGAGAAAAGTTTTAGAGCTTTTACACTGAGGATTTAAAAAAAATAAAACTTCTATTTGTTTATAAACAATAAACTAGTGCTTTTTTCCTAGAAAACACAATTAAAAGAGGCAGCCATTTTGTTTATTCAACCAAAAAAGCATCGATCAGGCACTAGATAAACTACTATTGATGATTTTTTTAAACTATTATTGTTTGATTGATTTTAGATGAACCAGTAAAATGTTATGATGGTCACAGCAAAGCCAAATTGTGGAACGGGTTCCAACAAATATGGGATAACTTCGTCTACAATAAATATGTATAGACACATATTTTGTAAACTACTGTCAATTTAAAAAAAACCTTTTTTTACCGCTGACTACCCCTAACCCCTTAATTAACTTTTTATAATTTCAAAGTAAAACCGTTGTATTTGTATGAAGAATTTGAAAGCCTTTATTTATATCAAAATAATGATTTGTTCCCAAAATTTGGTTCGCAAATTCAGAATAATAATAATTATTATTATTAGGTGCTCCTTAACTCTAGTAATAAAATTTCTAGAAGTATTATCTGTATAATAAAGTTACAATAGTTACAAATTAATTTATAGACCCCGATTTGATTAATTTGTCATTCTTATCATTATCGTTATTTAATATATATATTTTTTAATTTGTCATTAGTATGAAAAGCTGGTTGGATAGCCTTTGGGATGTTTTTAATTATTAAATTTGAAGAGTTTTATTTTATTTTAAGATTATTTAAAAATATTCCCCACTTCTTGTCAACTGTGGGCGGATAAACATAAGACCTAATATTTTTTTTTATTTTTTGGAATAACTTTATTGAGTAAAACCTCAAATTGTAATATTTAACTATTGAAGACAATATTAGCGATTTCTAAACGAAAATCTGAAACAGAAAAATCAGAAAAGGATACGGTCCTTGATGTGGCCGTATCCTTTTCTGATTTTTCTGTTTCAGATTTTCGTTTAGAAATCGCTAATATTGTCTTCATTAATTAAATAATATTTTTTTGTTTAACATTTTATCTATTCATTTCGAACCATAACCGTTATTGATTGCAATTTGTATAATGACATTAAATATTGTGTTAAAATTATTTAAAGATAAGGAAACAGTATACGTATGAAAAACCGATGATGTTTGAGCAAATGTATGGTTCGATGGTTAATGTAAAAAAATATATTTTTAATACATTTAGCGAATCTATTGTTTTCACTTGACTTCACTTAACCCAAACATTATTGTTGTACATACTCATTGTTTTATTCTTACATAATATTACAGTAGTTTGTTATAGGACGGTTTAATTTTTTTTATGTTAACCCTCTGTCTGTTATGTTCATTAAAAAAATAATAAAATAGATACACGAATCTCTCAATCAGTGTGAATTGAGCTCATTCAAGTAAAATCGCGCGGCTTATAACAAAAAACTAACTTATTTTTTTGTGAATTCGCAGAGCCACTAGGGATAGAAACCTTAAGAAGAAGAACGAGTTGTTTTACCAATGACATTACAATACAAGTAGACAAGTTCTAACAAAACCATTCAGGTTTTAAATTTTTTTTACCAACAAGTCCCAACGACACGGTGAAATTTCCTGGAATTGAGAATACTCCCGAGGGATGTTAGTGTTGCTACATATTCCTTATTTTTTAATTTGTCGTAAAAAGAAAAATTATTTTAAAAACCAGATAAAAATAATCCTTGAATTTGATATCTAAAAAATAAAATTAATATCAAAATTGAAAGTTGATATTAAGTTTTTGTTGACAAAAAACTTACCGGGACGTTTTGACTCGAAACGTCCATAATTAAAAAAAAAATCGATATTTAGAAAACACATTCCTTTTGTTGAGGGAATTAGTAAGAAAACTGTCAATTCACTTTTTAAGACGAATATGGAACGCTGTATGAGACGACTTACTGCCAATAGGTTGTCCTCTTCATAATTATGAGTTGCTACGTTTCAACAAATACCGTTTTCAGGTAGCTAAAAGCCATGTGAATAGATGTATTTATTGAAATAATAAGTGATTTGTATGTATTTATGGAAAGAAACTCTGTATACCTCTCAAAAGAACAGGAATATATTTTTTCACAAAAAAAAGTGAAATAGCGACGAGTTTGTAGTAGCTAGTGACAGCTTGTTTAACGAACAAACTCATGTGCGATACTAAACGCAGGAAATCTCAAGTATGTCCACTGGACCTAGTTCAATGAAACCACGAACGATGTCTCAGTAACCTATCTTCACTTTTTAATTCATCTAAGCCTTTAATCGATTTACTATTTCATAAAATGGCACGCATTTGGCGAGCTAACGGCATTCATATTACCTCTTTCATTTAATAACAGTCTCTTCAAAACCCGCATTCATGAATCCCTTCCTAAATATAACCATTAACCAACCAACCCCGCAATGTGTAGGTGAAATAGTTTCCCCGGGTGAACGAATTGCTCTTGTAATAGGCAAAACAATTATTGCCGTCTCAAAGGACATAATCTTTATGAACATATTATTACTACCCTTAATGCTGCGTGTACATTTGCGAAGCGAAATGCGAGCTGAGCAAGCGACGTTTCTCGCCATTTGCTGTTGCTTCGTTCCTTTCCCATTATTCAAGTGTACTTTCCTACCCGATGTAGGTAAGACGATAGGATTTACAATTTTCTCCCATCGGTTTGAGTTATTGTCCCAGGCAGGGTTGTAGAAAGTGCTTAAAATCCCCAAATTGAGAAGAACAAAATAACAATTCCCCACGATTTTCCTACAAGTTACATATGTAACTATATCTCCAAAATGAAACAATATTCGATTGAAATTAGCATTTATTATTATTTTCTGGTCATTTTCGGATTTTCGCTGGCCGGTTGACATCGCGCTTGGGTCCCACTCAGGCGTAGTGTGTTCAATTCCTCGGCTGGCTAAGTCCTCCATCACAACACAAGCAACATTTTCAGCTTACTGTGGTGGTAGTAGGAGATTTTCAAATATTGTCAGGTTATTCGTAACCCGGGAATATTTGTCTTTCTTTTTAAAAAAAAAAAAAAATTGTTCATTTTCTTCTAAAGGAAAAAAAATGTTATACGTTCTCACAATTATTGTCAACATGGTAGGATAATCAAGAAATGTCTAGGAACTCCGCATTTTCCATATAAAAAGGTTCTTCCCGCAAAATACCTACCCAATTCTTAAAAATTCTTATAAATTCCCCGCAATTGGCAACCCTGCTCCTAGGGGCGGGTCTTTCCCGGTGATGCCACGCGCCAACAAAATTTAATTAACGTCTTTTAAACATTCAACAGAAAACGCCGTCGACACTTCTGGAAAACAAAGGTCACGCACGTTTTGTAAAACAAAATGGTTCTATTTCATTCAAAAAGTCGCACGACATTTTTGACAATTAAGTTAAGGCTATTAGGATTTATTTTTCGAACACCGTAATGTCACATAGAGAAATAAAAATCTTTAGTATTCATGTTCACCCACGAATATTTTGAATTCCGTTGATTGGATGTACGACCAAGCCGATAAAATATCGTTAAAATAGGGGCATTATTGTTACTCTAAATCAGATATCTACCTCAAAGAATGGATCGATAAAGGTCATATTAGTGGTATTTTTAACCAAAAAATAACTCTTATTTGGTTAAAATACTATAATATGATATTTTCACTTTTTTTTAAATTCTCGAAAAAATTGCGATGGTGAAGGTATTTTATGTTGACGAATAAATTTTCTACAACTATTTAAAATATGCCATTTTCGATTTGCCGTCTAAACGACATGTTCGTTTTTATTCGTGAATTCGGCGACGTTGACGTCACGCTGGGCAACGTTGGTGACAACCGTCTTACCACTCATTTTTCTGTCACAATAATGTTGTAGCCAGTTGGTACCGGTTCAGAAAGTGCGGTTTAAGATCGTTTTAGAAATAAATAATTATTAATGAAAACATTCAAATTAAATGTTTTTAGCAGGACAATCAGAAAAAATAAACACATTTTTAACGGAATTTATGGTTTGTTAAAATACCCTAATAGATTATTAGCCAATAGGCTTTTGGATGGACTATATTAAATATTTAAGATGCAACGGAGACAAAACTAAGAAGGTTGAATATTTAAATTGTTGAACAAGGCTCTGTAAACAACGACTCAAGCCTAGTTTAGAAAATAATTGAATTTCAACAATTATTATTATTATAGATAACGAAAATCCTTGGTTTCTTCAAGGTTGTTAAATAAACTAACGTGAGGTGGAATCCTCCTAATTTCTTGTACGAAAACTATCTAGGCATTTTACTGTGGGTGGGTGGATTATAAGGAGAATATGAAACCAAGTATTTCTAAAAGCATTAAGAAAACATGAATATGCCGAAAACGCTTGAAAACCCTACCCATAGCTTCAAGCAATAACACATGGCTGTTAAATTAACTACCATCTCAAAATATATACGTTGGCAAAAGTAATGCCATAATTTGAATTAGCTGCCATTTTGTTAGAAATTAAACAAATTGATCTATTTTCACAGAAAGTTTAATTGAACGTGTAATATTGATGATATTATGTTGGAAAATGATATCGGACAAATGACCACCTCGCAAAACATCTGGCTCCAAATTGGTGATTTCTTCTTCATTGTTGACTTTCAAGACTTGCAAGGTTTGTGGTTTGTTGTGTTAAACGCGAGATTTTAAGCCCCAAAGGAACACGTCTGGCGCCTTCAGATTTGGCGATCTGGCCGGCCAGTTCAGATCGCCAGAACGGCAGATCACACGGCCCGGAAATTGGTGTTTCTAAATCTCCATCGTTGCCAGAGCTGTGTGAGCGGGTAAAATAACAGACCGGAAAATGGTCAAATAAGCTGTAACAATAATTCCGCGTTCTCCGTTCCTTGTTGTAAACTAATTCTCCATCTGTCAACAACATAAGCGTGAAAGCACAATGACATTTGACGCAATTTGAAACATTATGGCACATTCACACTATTCATTTTCATTACTTTTGCCCCACCTTGAACAAAAAATGAATAAGTTCGACGTCAAATTGCCGTCCTGTATGCATCTTTACTCAGTGCATACCTACAGTAGATACAAAGGAACTCTACGGTGTACGATGAATAATTAATCCTAATACAAAACCCTTGTTAGTACTGCTCTTCCTCAGTCAGTATCTACCTAATTCTCCACGTAATATAATTGTAATTAAAAATTAGTATTGATAATTAATTAATTATTGGTAATACGGTAAAAAACGGGATTGCATACCGTTTCCTGATAAACTTTTATTAAATTGGTAAAATATCGGCGTATAACACGTGTTCATTCACCTGCCTTGATAATATAAAATACGTTCCGACATTGTGATAATACATTCGTATTTACTAAAACTTTATCAGGAAACCTATCAATTCATTCGTTAAGGGCCTGTAATCGTGTTTAACCGAAACCTTCTAGATCACAAGTCCGGGACACTCATTCAAATCAGCCTCCTAACTGGTATGGGATTTTACGAAAAAATTCGTTTAATTTTTTTTTCTATTTATTAAAAAATAAATAAATAAAACATAGTTTGGAGGTTCGCATACAAGTTAGGAGGCTGATTTGATTCAGTGTCCCGGCCTTGTGATCTAGGAGGTTTTTGGTTTAACCGGATTACGAATAATTTGAAGAGATTCTTAATAAATTAGCAACACTCATTTTTCTCCGTGTATGGATCCAGAATATAACTAGTTATAAAATAATTACAAGCTTTCCGGGAAGAAAACTTATAAGCGCATTAGTGTTCAATTTACTGGAATAACTTTTTGAAGCTTATAAACCTCATTGTAATTATATATTACAATCACTAAAGAAGATAATATTAACAAATCGCAATGAAACACGAAACAGAAAATACAAATTTTACGGTCGCAACTGGAAATCGCATACAGAACCTGTCCCGGGACAACTGTCTACCAATTGAGCTATCGAGACTTAATTACTTTCCGTCATTCTTTTCGATCTCATATTTTAATATAAGAATAACCAATATTACTCTTAATTATTTTCCATATTTTTGGCTGCTATCATTTTATATGATTGCAAATTACTACCCGAATATATTTGCAAACCTAGATAGTGTTTCGGATATCTACGTTTGCAAATATATTCGGGTATATGTTGAATAACTTATTAACTTTAACTTATATAGAATATTGTAACAGATATATGTTGACTTTTCTTTTTGACTAGAGTGAATATTCAATATATTCGAATAACTTAGCTTATAAACCTCATTGTAATATTTAAAATTTGAGGAAGATAATATTAACAAATCTCAATGAAACATGAGACAGAAAATAAAAAGGTAACGGTAAGCGATAAGAATTTTCAGAAAATAATAAAACAGGTATTCTGGGTTCGATTCCAAATTGTGACCGTTACCCTTTTTCTGTGACTTTTTCTGTTTTTGTTACATGAGATTTGTTAATATCATAGTGTTCAATGATTGAACATTAGAATGAATTTTTATGTAATTTCACTATACATATTCAATTCTCGACAATGATTTTGAAAATCAAGGATTGTTCAAAAATCATTTTGAAAATGAACATTTTTAACTAAACCAGAGAAACCAGAAATTAAAACAAAAAAGAAAACTGTTCATAAAATGCTTATTTTATGAACAGTTCTTTATGGTTTATTTATACGCGGTAGAACAACATAGGTAGGTCATAAATTCTTCCAACTATTCCTCGCCTAGGAAAACTAGTATCGCAATAGATAATTAAATGCAGTCAGAAGAAAACTCAATGAAAATTTATTGCGATCCTTCTTCGCGTTTCATTTAACCCCAGGTTTACCCTCGGCGGAACTAATATCGGTTTTCCAAAGAAAATAAGACATTCGTAATTTAGAGGGGAACATTAAGTAAAATCTAATCTATACTAATTGCTCACCACAATTTGCGAACTATGAACATCAAATAAAGGGTGACTATTATTTCTCAAGCGAGATAAAACCAAGAACGCATAAGGGTCGCAAAAATTACGTGAAGATATCATACAATCCTAAGAGTAGTGGCATTCCAGACACGAAAATGTAAAATTATAGCCGGTACATGTTTTTCTTTGCCATCTCTCTGAAGAAATAACGATCCCCTGGCCCCAGCTTGTGACACCCCTTGTAAAACGGGCGGGAGGCAACAAAATGGCGGTGGAACAAATATATAATAAATCACAAAGGAAAATATCTCACACCCACATTCCGACACTATATAATATAAAACTAGTTAAGTTAGCCACAATATTCATGTTTTTTAAATATGACAAATTCAGTGTATTACTATGAAAGATAATACTATAATACTGTACCTATACCTATTTAAAGAGTTGAAAACCATACATCGTTTTTTATCAGAGCCATCAGATAAATGACAATGATTTATTTATTTATTTTATTTTACGTGCACTTTACTTAATTGAGAAACCAACTATAGAATGTTTTTATTAAGAATTAAACATAATATTTAAAACAATTATCAGGTATTACTTATTATACTAACTATACTATTAATTATAATTATAACTATACTATACTACTAACTATACTATTAATTATACCAAGAGGTACTCAATAGTTTACATTTTATGTAGTTTGGTTTAGTTAGGACATGAATACCTTTTTAATACATTTTTAAAAGAGATTGTTCGTTTATTTTCGTTTCAATTGGAGATATCTACATCAGAGAGCATGTTATTATATGTTGAACACAGTTTATAAGGCAAGCGTGTTGATTTGAATTCGATTTTCAGTGTTTTCAAAACATTGCACGAACGTGTATGCCGTGTAGGTACTTTCAAATCAATTCTCAGGACAGTCAAGTAATGTTGTTTACGATTTAACATAGCAACATCGCGTGTGAAAATTATCTACGTACACTCAATGAATCAATGTTGAAAAATACTAATGCATCCTAATAATTATTAAATCGATTGTGCGATTTGTAAGAAATGTATTTTAAGATTTTTTTTTCTGGATCGGTTCAATTTTGTTTATATGTAATGCATAAAATGGAAACAACACAGTTGATGCAACAACTCAAGATGGCTTCGTTCGTATGCAAAATATAGTTGTTTTGAGAATGACAATGTTTTTGTGAATTTGTATTTCTTATTATGAAACCGAGCATATTACATTATTAGCAGACAGAGAATGATATATTTAACAATATAAAACGTTTCTGGCGATTAATCAAAACTATAAGTGCTGATTCTGATATACCGAATATTATGTATTTTGAAGACAGAAATGCCGACGGTATCAAAAACATTGTTGATCTTTTTGCCGACTTCTTTAAAAATGTCTACGATAAACGTCAACATAATCAGTTTTCCTTACCTAACTATACTCCGAATACCAATTTAAACATGTCAAATGTATGCATTTGATTTTTTTTTCATCCAGTGGATGTTGACATCCTTCCATATTTTATATATATTTATATAACCCGGATGAAGGTTCAGGGTGAACCGAAACCGGTTGGTTTTATTTATTAAAACTAAATTGATATTAAAAACAATGTTATTTTATTCTAATATTTATAATTATGTATATTTACAAAGCGTTTGCTACATGTGGAAATTTATAACTTTTCAACTAAAAATATACTTTACTTATACACCTACCTATCAACATTTACTGTGTACCTCATCTGTCTTAAGTCAGTTACTTAAGATAGATAAGTTTTTTTTTTCTTTCCAATATTATATTACTTAAACAGGATCTCAATTGTCTTTGTACTGTGTTTTACACTATAATTATTATTTATATAAATAATATTTCCTTTTTAAAATTTATGAACAATTTGTATCGTTAGTCTTTGTCAATCTTTTCACACCCGTCGGACAATTATCTATCTTAAGTAACTGACTTAAGACAGATGAGGTACACAGTAAATGTTTATATATAATTAACAATTTATATCGTTAGTCTTTGTCAATCTTTTCACAGCCGTCGGACAGTTAAAATTTTTATAACATCTATCAATTATCCTTTATTTCATTAAGCCACGTTTAATATATGTAAGTAGAATGGTACCTATTTAAAAGTATAGTAATGGTACCTTTTAAAAGTATATACTTGCTCCTGATGATGTGAACATTGTTCATGAAACATGTAGAGGTTATATATATTAAAAGTGATGTAAACAAAGTTATTTTGTGTATTATTCTAATAAATAATGAAATCACAAAGTGATAAGCTTTCAGAAGAAATTTTCTTCGGAAAAAAATTATTAAAAAGTATTTTTAGTTAAAATTCAAGTTACTTTTTAGCTTCGGAGGCGATTTTTCCCAAAACTTAGTGTTATAAAATTATCTAAGTATTATTATTATTATACAGTGAAAAAGGGGATAGAAAGTTTCCATTTTAATTTGCGAAGATAACTATCTATGATACTAACTATCATCTTACGTATGAAATGTATTCAAAGCTCGTAAGGCTCGTTAATTTATTTATTAATTAAACAAGTAGTTCCTTCTATGAAAAACTAAACTAAACAATAATCTTACGCTTGCTTAACTTAACTTGTGACACTCGGAATTATTGGTTTTCCCTCCGGGGACTAAAAACGACAGTTGGCTTTAAGAATATTAATATTTTTCCACGAGAATACACGATATCTTTTGCGCAATTAAACTTAACTAGAACGAATGAATTCCTGAAAGAGAAGACAATTACCTCATAGAATAAATTAAGTCTTCGTAGGAATTAGAGATAGCTAGGAAAGAAAATAATCAGAGCTCTAAAACTCAGTAAAGGACGGAAAGTAATTTCTCAATTAACGATTGTTCTAAATGAAGCCAAAAAGATGTAAAATGAAATATGTGATATGAAGGAATGGACACTTTAAATATTAATACTACAATGAAATTTCATTGCTATAAGCATTTTTTCTTTAAATCGGATAGATTGCGACCTTTAGACCCAGGGGGTATCGGACCAGAGAAATTGGTAGACAGAAAATTGCTTTTAGCTATATATTTCTTCAGAGACTGTCAACTTATCGCCATGTTGTGCACGCACTGTAATAACCCCAACAATTCCTTTGTGGAGTTTACAGCTTCTGGTCGCTTCACTCCCACGGGGTCGCGGGCCCACCATTACACATTTCGGAAATATTATTTCCAGATATTGGGCTAGGGGCTGGACCGAGGTCAAGAAGAGGCCGATTGCGGCTGCATGAGAGCGAATTAACTTCATCTACTATAATTATATCACTTGCTAAAGTCCAGCCGACTTGAATCTGATATTTGCCGCGTTCTATTCCAGAGTTCTAGACTCCAGGCCACTTTGAAAAATAAACTTAACCGTAATACAAATAATAAAATTTGATCGTTTACGGTGATATCCTATCGTAATGCCTTCTGAGATAAAGAGGGAAACGTGAGAAATATCCATTAAATTTTATCTCATTTTATTGATCTACGAAATTTTCGTCCAGAAATCCGAGATTCGTAAAATTTAAGCTTTTTCATTGCTAATGGATAAACCTAAAGCTTTGTCCAGAATCAACAATTTTTTTTATGTTACACCTCACAAGAGCGCATCAATCTGTATAGCGTAAATACAGGGGAACTATATCGCCACCCGGTTGGGCAGCCTTGTGAGGCGGAATAAGGAAGGCTGAAAGAAAGAATTTATAAATGGGAGTCTTGAAGAGGTCAGAACTATTTGAAGAACAGAGGGAAAAACAGAGTCGACGCAAGCTTTTTTTTATTGAAACACAATAATTTTATTTTACAACAGAATGCTAACCGGTTTCTGAGTAACATTGCCATAATCAGGGTATACAAAACGGGAATGGAGATTCACGGGGTTTTACCTAAAGTAAAATAGAATATGACAATTAATGATTATTTTATTAACAGCTTCCATAATTTTTATTTGTTTTATCATTTGCACACTGAGTAGGGATAAGGATTTCGATAGGCCATTTGAATGTATGCTCCGGGGTGAGATGTTCACACGGTTCGTGTTTGTTTGTTTGTTTGTTTGCGACACAATGGAGCCATTATGCAGGGAAATGAACAGAAGCAACAAACAGCGTCTGTCCTCTACTGAGAAATTATCCCCGCGTGCACCGTACCCAATTTGCTGGGTACTAGGCTTTCAGCGGGAGGTGTTGGTTGCCTAGATGTAATATTATGCAATATTATGATTATCCACAAACCATCGCGGCATCGCCAGCCATTGAACCAACACACAGTGGAGACAAATAATTTCACATTATTTTGAACAAAGTTTAACGCCATTGACAAATGGTGCAGTGGTTAAATCCGTCGACAAGTTGTTATCAAAGAGAAACTCGCATAATTTCAGATCAGCACAAATTCAAACCATGAAGCAGCAAAAACCCACATACGATGAGCTCTGGCATCGTGAAATTATCATTTTTTTAAATCTGGAATGTCTAGTCTAAATAAGCTCACCACGTAATTTCCCCTAAACATCGTTGTAACTGTCAAAAAAATAAAACAGGACGAAGAAGACACATTGATTATTTCGTATTTTCAATTTTATTGTTAAATGAGAAAAGAGTGCTAAAATCAATAAATAAATTCTCTGATCATAGTAAAATATAAGAATTAAAAGAGAATCCAAATTACGGGCGAGTTCGAGAACTAGTAAAAAAACCTAAGAGAAAGCTACAAGCCAAAAATGTGTGTGTTCTTGGTGTGCCTTATATCGTCACGAATATAGGTAATGGGCATCAAAATCGCTTGGCAGACGGAGTCAAGAAACGCTCGATTTCAAGCGCAAAAGTGGTTTTTATTTATTTTGTAATTAATCAAGGGAAACTGTCACAGATAATCTTAGCCATAATATAGCATTTTTTAAAGTTGTTTCATTTATGCGTTCATACATTTCTATTTAATAAAAACATTTTTTCGTAGTTTAAATTTATATTTTATATTGAGTAAATACATTATTTATTTGAATTCTGCTCAATGAAAACGATAGGAAAAGCTTCAATTTAACTGAAACATATTTTTTGGTATTCATAATGTAAATCAATTCGTTATAAAGATGAATCGAAAATCTCTATTTAGCATTAAGCCTCGCCTTAAGCCCCCGCATACCCAATTTTTTACTGATTTATAACAAGTTTCTAGTTAAGATGTTAAAAAAAATTATTTAGAAAATTTGTTATTCCGAAACGTTAATTATACGAAATTCCCTCGATAGTAAAAAATCGCAAAGTAAGCTCTGTTATTTAATATGTTATAGACATGAAAAACTTAGTGTATCAATGCAACTAAAGCGGGAGATTTTTGTTTTAATGTCGGGAGATTTTTGCTCTATTTCAAACGAGTCGTGTTTTATTAAAAATCTCCCTCTAACAACGAACGCTTACTACGGGGCCTTAATGATCTAAAATACAGACGTACAAAGATAACTCATAACTCAAATAAATGAAATATTAATTAAATTGAAGGCATTCGACACGTCAAATAAAAGAAGTGTAATAGATATTACGGCTAAATAAAAACAGACACTGAAATGAATATGAGAGATTGTGTTTCCCTAAATAAGATTCTCTCCCGACGCCAGAAAACAGAAACAGTATGGCCGAATCCGTGTCCGGCTATTATAATTTGTCATATTGTATAACCCCGGGCCCGAACGACAAACGGTTATTATTTATGAAGAATATGTGGGGGATGCCGGAAAAATGTGGTCACAGTTAAGAAAAACCAGTGCTGATTAATTGAGATATGTGTCATTAAGGCAGGCCGACTAAGCGGTTGTCATGAATGCTATGGAATTAGATAAGCCAGAAAAAGCACTGACGATAAAATTCTTACGCTCTTTTCTTGGGTAATTCTACTACGGTGATCCACATAATGAATCTAATAAGAGTTCCGAATTGGATTCATGATAACGGTTGAAAGGGAGTCTCAAATAGTACACAAGCTTACTAAACTTAGTTATTAATACAAAATGTAGTACTTTGACATATTAAATCACAACATTTTAAAATTAGAAAATTGTGTAGCTAGAAAAAACCCAGGTTAAATGCAACGTAGGTACGTTATATTCTACGCGTAAATTTAATTATTTTATTAAAATACACTTATTGAAAGTTATACTTTAAAATATGTAGACGAATTATTTGTTTGCGCCCGTACATACGCAATATGAATATAAATAAATAGTTTTAAAGCATAAATTGCAAAAAGTGTATTCTAATAAAATAATTACATTAAATCCACCTCTGAACCCGTAGATTATAACGTACGTTGAGTTTAACCATAACGTTAAACGTGACGCTCGTTATTTTCTACATGTTCATAGATGGCGTTAATTAATTTATTTTATTAAAATACTCTTTGTGCAAAGTATTGCTTTACAATATTAAGACATATTATTTGTTTGCGCCCGTAAACAAGCAATATGAAAATGAATATAAATAAATAGTTTTGTTCGTTTAAAAACTAAATTCTTTCGATAAAGGCATACAAATACAATACTGTACCGATGATTCAATCCAAAACGCGACGTTTGTTATGATCAAATAACAATCAAAGCTGCACATCTTGACACAGTAATGCTCTAGTGAGATGTGCAGATTATGTTTTTTATGTTAAAAACTATTTTTTGAATAAATAAACATTGTTTGAGTAGTAGTTTGAAGAGTTAAATGGGAGGGTTGAATCGATATTAAATAATCTGGATATTATAAATTACATCACAAATAAACAATAATGCATAATTTCGCCATTTCGAAATGAAAATCCTAGAATAGATTGTACGTAGCATAAAGCTGCATTACACATTTGAATGTCAATCAAGTTGAGAAATGCAATTCTCTGTTTGAATTTCATTGCATAGGAAGTTTGTCAGAGATACCCGGGCCCGGGATGGAGGGATATAACGTGAATGACTTTATTGCCCATAAAGTTCAGATGCACGCTCTCGAATGAAATGTGATTGATCTTTATTTATCGGGGGCGCATTATTCGCAATCATTTTGCGAATGGTCAATTTGAATGTATTAATTCGGAGGTGTTGCACAGCCCGGTGAAATTACCGTTGGTTAGTTCCAAAATTCATTTCACATTAAAATCAAATTATGCAAATGTAAGTAACAACTAAGCTCATTGCGTATTTACAAATAGAACGCTGTTTTATCCTCGTGAAACATCAATTTATTCGAGCTTTTTTTGTGGGTACTCACAAAAAACCAATTATTTTCTAGTCAATCAGTCAAATGGTAGTTTTTTGTTGTTTAATATTATGAACTTCTGCTAGTTTATTTATAGTTTTGGGTACACAGTGACAGCTGAAGTGACAGCAGACCGTTTCGGCCTTCGGGCCATAATCAAAGTATATACCGGCCACATTAAAGCCGACTTAATACCGGAACTATCAAAGATTCCCAATTTTCTTCGTCCCCATTTCCTTCCCATTCCCACTCCCTTTACCCTCACAACATACCCCTGTAATAAATAATAACATAAATACCATAATCCCACTGACTTCAAGGACTCTTGTGCAGTATGCAAAAAAATAAAATAAATACTGTAAGAAAAATCAGAAATTCTTAATTGAATACATAAAAAAAAATATATATTAAATCACAAAAAATAATTCCACTTTTAAATTACGTTCAAGACCTACAAGTAAATAAATCATTTTAAAGAGACCACTGCTTGTGTAATGGTTTACTGGATGGATCAAAAAGTAATTTTGTATTATTAGGAAGCCGAAGAATCAACCAAAAAACATAAAAGAACATTGTCGAATCGAACCACGAATCTAAATTTAAACGGAATTGATAAACATGAAACGTAAAGAGGGGTAAGAGGGGATTGCGAACATTCTATTCTATCGGTGTGCACAAATACATTCAAACGTGTCCTCTTTAAAATAATTTTCCTGTAAGTATTCTGAAATCAAATGAATAAATTTCATGTGGTCTCAATGGGAAAAAACAAACAAGACAAAGTCAAACAAAATGAATATTTGCGGAAAACCGAGGTAAGATTATTATTTATATATCGAATATAACAAGGAATTTACAAAGCGCCGCAAATAAATCTATGGAATAAGCTCGCTTGACACAATCCCCACGAAGCGAAGCTCACTGGATATTTTACAGATGATAAAAAGAAACAACGCCGAGTGAAACCTAGGTGAATTTACAGTATGTATACTTAAATTTACATCTGTCAAACCCTACGATTTATCTTTTTTTTAAAGTTTTTTTTAAGTTTCTTTATTCAATGAAATTATTAGTTACATGCATTAAGGAATTTTTCGACCACCATGCTAGGCACATGCCCGTGTTATGGTGGTCGTTTTTCTATAAATTAACATAAAAAATGTGAGTATCTGTATCTATATTGGAGATAAATCATTAACACAATAAACTTTACAAACAATATTTACATAGATAAAGTTTACCAGCCTTATTAAAAAACGTGGTGTAAATATTACGCAGCGCGCACGGTGAAAAACTTGACTGATTACCATGGCATTTGTTTGGTTAAAACGGTCTTAAACCAGGCTCTAGGCCGGCTTTACTACACCAACGTTGATGGTGTGTAATGTGTAATAATCTTATTAGTAAGGCGGTTAGACTCTAGGTAGCGTAGTCATCGAGTCATGAGATGGCAGGGTTTATTCTGGTTCAGGGTAAAAATATCTGCGTCTCGTTGTTAACTTTGGTAAACCCAATAAAAAATGGTTCTACCGCTGTGTAGTAGAAAACAACACTGTTTTGGAGGCTACAAAAGATTGGATTAAAAAAATGAAACGACACATAATGCCGTAATTAAAACATCATTTTGACCGGTCGGTGGCCGAGTTGACATCGCGCTTGGGTAGTTCAGGCGTAGTGTGTTCAATTCCTCGGCTGGCTAAGTCCTCCATCACAACTCAAGCAACATTTTCAGCTTACTGTGGTGGTAGTAGGAGATTTTCAAATATTGTCAGGTTATTAGTAACCCGGGAATGTATGTCTTTCTTTTAAAAAAAATACATTTAAAATGCAGAAATTACGTTTTATGAAGCACAAAAAAACGGACCATGAATTTCATATAGTCATTTCTGTCTGGAACGTTAATCCAATATTTTCCATTAACATTAGTTCATTTAACAGTTAAAAAAAGATAAGACGCCTGTTAAAATTAAGTAAAGACCCAAACCAGATGTTGAACATGAGTTTGGTTGTTATTCAAACAGTTTGTATTTTTAAGGACAGATGGCACTTTGTCGTTTTTCTCCCTCCAACAGGCTGAAATTAATAAAACGCCTAGTAACGCCATGATCATCCTCTTCTGCATCTTTACTTCTCAAGAAACAACATCTCAGTCCGTTTTAGAATAAACTATAATAAATATACAACGCCATAACGTTTGTTTCACATTATTGAAATGCTCAATAAACTACGATAGTAAAACTAGCAATTGAAAAAAAACTAATATTTTACGAACCAATGCCAACCAATTAGATTTATTTGTATTTTTTTTTACTAATTTAATGTAAAATTTTCGTATTAGTAAAATATAAACAGGAATATAACATTTGAACCTAAGCAGGCTAGAAAATAATAATGTTGTACGTAGAAGTGTTGGTGCTCAATGAGTAGAGTACAGTGTGAGTAAGAGAGGATGTAGTTTCCCCGCAACATCTTGGCCGTGAAGTGTGTACGCCGACCGAGAACACACTGTGGCGGGGAGCGGAGCGGGGGCGGGCGCAGGTGGAGTTCTCCATGGGAAACTTAAAAGGAAAGACGGGAAATGAAGTCAGTTAAAATGACCACTTCGCAAAAGTTACTCGTTATTTCAACAATTAATCTATGATTGTACGCGGGGGTTTTGATCTGGTGCCAACGTAAGCAATAGAATAACAAAGCACATGATAATTGGAGATTGTAAGTGATGACAAGTAAAAATGACCACTGGGTCAAAATGACTTGTGATTTAAAAAAACTGTGATCTTCGGTTTCATACACATTATGTGGCGTTTAATCTGGTGCCAATGGAAGTCATAGAATAACAAGAAAATCAGCACCGAAAAATTGAGTAGGTATAGTATATGTAATTACGATGTAAAAAGGTAGTCACATTAAAAATAACCACATCTATAAAATTACTTGTTATTTAAAGATCCTATGCTCTGAGGGTGAATGTATATAGGTATAAGGGAGTTTAAAAGTACCAACACAAACAATGTTATAACAGAATAGCACGTGAAAAGATTTAAAAAACGCATAAGTAGCATGAGAAGATCGGGAAAACTTGACTTCCATCACATTTT
The DNA here is from genome assembly GCA_026573805.1 of Hesperophylax magnus. Lineage (NCBI taxonomy): Eukaryota > Metazoa > Arthropoda > Insecta > Trichoptera > Limnephilidae > Hesperophylax > Hesperophylax magnus. The sequence continues at coordinate 984,487 of JAIUSX010000107.1, forward strand.
AATTTGTTTAAATAAAAATAATTGAGTCCAGTGTTAATAATTTTAAATTCGATTATAACACCTCGTTAATGAAATATAATTATATTTTAAAGCGCAGAAAATGTAAGTAGGTATATTTGAAAACAGAAAATAAATGTAACATTTTTTGTCAAAACTTTTGGAGACCACTGTAAAAAAAGTATGAACTACTTGAGAATAATGTATGAGAGGATAACAAAGGAAATAAGCCTTGGAAAGTTTTTACACCACGTATAACATTGCCTAGGATGCTTTTTTAATTTGGACTTAGTCCATCCGTCCCGTGCCACTGTGCGGGTAATTATAATAATTGGCCGCTGCAGGCGTCATCACTCGGAAAAATCTGCCTGGGGAAACCAAAGAAAAACTTCTAAACTAATTACGCGAACAATAGTATACGCCCCAGTGACGACGCTGGCAATGACGAAGTCGAATGTGAAAATACCAATTTCTATGACTTCTGGACAAATTAAAATGTGCACACTTTATTTGAGTAAAGGCAACGAATAAAAACATTGGTACTTTTAAGAAAATGAACATTTCATTTGTTATTACGCTGGTCGGATTTCGAGGGCTGCTGTTTCTCATTCATGAATCAATGTTTTGAACATTCTGGCAGTGTTCTTCATGCTTATAATCGAGAATACCGTTATTATTTTAGTATTTAAAGTAATACTTAATATGTTATTATAAGCGGGAAAAGGTTTATATCTTAAATTCAATTTAAGAAATTTTTTTGCAATAAAATCACTGGTAAGTATAGACATTTTAATGAGTCAGTTCTGAGAGTTGACAAGATTGACAAGATAAATACTTAGTCGGGCATAATATTGGAATTCAATTAAAGGAATATTAAAACAGCAGTTACTTTGGCAATTCCGAACACAAACTACGACGGGAAGTCAAAGTCGGGAAACTTTTTATCATTCCGGGGCTCAAAGGTTATATCTTCCAATTATTCCTTGTTTTCGGACGTTATTTATAAACCAGTTACCTTACCTTATTAAATTCGAAACGTAATTTTACTCCAGAAAGATTTTAAATTAGGCACCTCTTCCTCATGCGCCTACAAAATCTTCAAAATATGATCCTGAAATAATGAACCTATGAAAGTTAATCAAATTCACCGCGGTCTGACGACGAACACCATATATCTTCGAGCCAGGATGAATGTGCTCAACTTTTCTTGTACACGTAGAACAAAGTGATACCTACTTAGCGTGTGTTTTCCAACATTACTACCTTGTATTTTGTCTTAATAAGAGCATTGTCAATGCGACCTGAAGTATCAAACAAATGTGTTTCTTCAATTGTAATTCTTCGTTCGATTCCATGCACTGGAATATGCATTACTAAAATATAATTATTTACAAAAACATTCCTACTTACGCATATATCTGACAAAATAAGATTTGATTTTTAGAAAAAATATAATACTAGATATAAAAAAAATGACAAAATCACAATTTCTGTAAAATGTTGAGGTAAGGAAAAGAAAAATCAATGCAATATTTAACAAATAACCACACGTCGTTCTTGGCAAGAGTATGACAATATTGACATGTAGGGATGCCTTCTGCAATATTAAAGAGTGCGAATATGTCCACACATTAGCATGAATATAAACTTGGAGACGGAATTCCTTTGAAACTCTTCACCATTCCGTGAGTCGTAAAAACAAAAAGAAATATTTCCGCCCAGTCCGCTGCAGAAATATGGCAATTAAAAGTGTAAATTTCTGTAGAAAACTTGGCGTCGTCGGCGCTTTTAATTTGAAATGGAATTTACGGCTAGCTTTTAATAATTCCGTCCCTTCTCCATGAACCAGGAACCCGGAGCCGTTCGGACGGGGAAGATATCACCCCCTAAACCTAAACCTTATTTAGAACTTACAAGTTTTGGGAACTCGCTGTTCTCTTTACGATTTCCAGCTTTTTGGTATTATGGGGATATTATGCAAGAATATATTTTCAAAATGCAGGCAATTCAAAATCTAGTTAAGCTTTCCAGTAAGCCTGGAATTTATTTATTACAAACAACCACATAATCAAAAAATACTAATTTTGGTTGTGCGTCAGTATCTCCGGTTCAGTGAACTCTAGAACTCGAATTTGCTTTGAACTTAAGTGTCAATTTCAAAATTTGAACTGACTGTGTGAAAAATTTAGACAAGCAATAAGAGGCACCTATAATAAATATATAAAAGAGAAAATTATTTTCATTTTTTTTTTATTACAAATATATTAACCCACTATTTTTTTCTTCTTTTTTTAAAAAAAAAAGAAAGACAAACATTCCCGGGTTACGAATAACTTGACAATATTTGAAAATCTCCTACTACCACCACAGTAAGCTGAAAATGTTGCTTGTGTTGTGATGGAGGACTTAGCCAGCCGAGGAATTGAACACACTACGCCTGAGTGGGACCCAAGCGCGATGTCAATTGGCCACCGACTATTATTCACGGCTTTGCGCTAGGGTATTTTATAAATAAAATAAATGTCAAAACTTGAACCTGTCGACGGGAACAAAATACCAGGGTATCGATTCTCCAATCCAGGCCGCTCGCAATCGCCGTCTAAAGTAGATACATTGGTGGAAATTCTCATTCTTGAGTCTCGTCGAAGGTACATGCTTACATACGCAAAACGTCAAAAGACATTCGAAACCCAAAAAAAATCGTGAACCCAAACGAAAATGTTGTCCGCTTCAACAGAAGCCATCTTCCTAATAAACCTCCCATTGACATACTCCATATAACTGGCAAGGTCCGGAAGACTCTTTGAAATCAAAATTGAATTAGCCTCTCAAAAGCGGGGCGTACTGAAAAGAGTCCGCAGATACTGTAATAGTACAAAACTCTGTGCAAATCGCAAGTGTGCCCTACTGTTAAGTTTGTACAGTCTGGAGTTCTGGAGCCCTTAAATACTTAAAAAAACAATACTTTAAGAAGACACGGGCAATCCCTATGATATCACAGACGGACACTGCAAACTCAGCATCCGTAAAGATTGACAATTATCTGTAAGAACGATCGTGTTTATAATTTGAAATTATATCATAAATATAAAATAGGTGTTTTTTATTCGTATCCTTCGTGGAGTTAACATGATAAAATATATAATCGCTGAAATCAGAGTTCATTAAAAAACTTTTTCTCAGGAAAATAGAAATCCATTCAATTATTAGATTTTTTACGGTGTAATTTATATATTAAGGCGCTTTCCGAATAGTGGTAAAAAAATATTATATGTTCAGTTCTCTAAAAGTTTACAAAATAATTGATGTACCAGAGCAAACCAATCAAACCCCGAATACCAAGCCCTATCGCATTGAATCTATCCGCAATGATTTTAATTTGTCACAAAATATGCGATTTGCTCCGTTTTGTCCCATGTCCCAAGTAGACAGACGAGGAAATTAATTATGCATACCGTAAAAAATCATAATTATTCTGAATAGTATTCAGAGTTTTTTTTCAGCACAACTGAAATACAGAAACTGAATATATTATTTTGTGGCAGTGTTCGAAGACCAGCATTTTTTATCCAAAATGGAACGATTTATTATTATTTTTACTAACTGGGAAAACGAAGTGGTTATTTTATAACACCAGATATTTGCAACACTTTGGGCCATTGCCCACTAGATAATTCAAAAATTGCTGTCGATTCTGTAACGAAATCTGTTGGAATTTTAACCTTTTATTGACACCTTTGAATTGCATTAAAATGAATAAAATGATATAAAAAGGGCTGAATTATCTAAATCTAAAGAGATATTGCCCTCGTTGGGAATCAGTGATTTGCACAATATCGCAGATTACGTATTTCCTAAATACTTCAAAGTTTGTGTTTTGTACATTACAGGTACATTAAAATATAGACTCCGACAGTTAGTATAATATATTAAAGTACAACTGGTATGACGGTTAAAAATGGAAGAGGTCCTAGAACATGCTTACTCTCCTTTTATAGTTTTTCTTTCGCATCGAAGATCATAGAGATGGTTAAACAGAAAGTTTAAGTCCAGGTTCACTCCTATATTTCCCCCAAAAGACTCTCCACACAATGATGACATAGGACCAGAGGGAAATGGAGTTAATATAAAAAATAAATTGCGAGTGGAGACCTACAACCAACGAATAAATAGTGATATGAAGTCGTATTTATACATCTCGATGAATCGATGCGCTCAATCAATCCGAAGAATTTTATCCAATATTCATGAGTCAGACATTCCGAGAACAGGACGTCCGGTCATTCTAATGGCCTTTTCGCTTATGGGATGTGGGATGTGCCAAGTCGGATGGCCGTTCCTTATCGGTAGATGTCTTTCAAGTGTCCACGTTCTAATCTTGGCGACCCACTGTGCATTGTGCACCGTTTACTCAATGAGGAAACACCTGCCAAATTATTGGAATGCGAGAGTGCACAGTGACGTAAATTACAACTAACGGGAACATCGTGAATACCTTCAGCATAGTAGAATTGGAAATGATCGGATATTAATGTGTGAGGTAAATCTAAATATACGAGAAGGAGATTCATATATTGTGTACATAAAGTGAACATTGAATAGATCTATCATGGTAAACATAAAGAGTAGAAGTCATAAACAACAACTTTTCAGCGCAGCGATTTCAAATGTATAAACTGTGAGTACTTCAAAAATTAAAACGACTACATTTTTTTTATACTTATACTATGTATACCTAGCATGATAGAAATATGATTCAGCCAATATAGTAAAAAGTAAGAGAAAGAAATAAAGTTTCTCAAAATAGCTGCAACAATAAATATATTTACTATCAAATAAATATATTTATTATTGATCTTTATTCGAGCTAGCACAGGAATAGATTCTCGTCAGAATATTTAAGAAGTATACGCTTGTGGTACAAGTTTTCTAAGAATTTTTATAATACAAATCGAATGAATACGGAACAAGCGCAGACCCGTGAAAAATCATTAAAAATAGTAAAAATTAAATTAAAAAATTACCACCGCACAGAATCGAACCTTGATCAACTGCTTGTAAGGCAACTACGCAGAATATTACACCACTAACCATTGTGAGAACGGCGGCAGAAATTCATTGCAGTGAAAATAATACGAATATTACTTACATCACATCACAACTGAAATCATATTCTTTAATAATCAATAATGAGTATGAGAACTGTAAAATTTTACAGCAGTCGGTGCCGAAAGAACGAACGGAATATGGCTGACGCCAATGGACGGCGTTTGTTCCAAAGAAATTGACGCGACAAACCTCTTTTTTCTGTCAGCTTGTCTGCCAATGTTAAGGGGGCCCAACTATCCGGACAATAATAATCCTGGCCTCGCCGAACTACTTTTTAGGGATGAATTTATATGTAGTGTACGTCACTACAGCTTCATGATATCTCGAGTGATGATATAAAGAAGACTTAACAGAAAGCAGAAAGTTTTTTAAATGGCTTTGAATAAAAATATACCAACAAAAGTAAAAATTATATTACTTATTGAATATACCAATTTCGGTTGTTGGTGTATGTGTGAGTAATGTGAAACATGTCTGTTTAATGCGTAATATTCTTCAGGTTCAATTCACTTTTAATTTTCAAAATTGTAATTACTTGCCATACATCGGACAAGTGGTAAAGCAGGTACCAAAATTATTTTATGAATTAATAATTAAATGAAATAATGTTACTTTCTTTGAACCACCATATCTTTTTATATATACTCCGACCGGTTTCGGAACAACCGTTCCTTCCTCAGGGCAAAATATACCAACATGAGATCACAAAACAATGGTTGAAAATAATATATTACTAAGTGTTGAAGCGGGGGTGCGGGCAGGACTGGGAATTAGTGAAGAGTGTGGGGAGATCTTAAACGCCTTAGAAATAACGAAATATCTTAACAATAATGAGTCCATTATCAATAAACAAAAAATATTATCTTACAGTCCCATCTTAGACATGTTCCCTTTCACCGTCCGTGTTATCTCCTCCCCCACTCTTCACGCCCCTACCCCCACTTCAACCCTTAGTAATATATTATGTTCACCCATTGTTTTGTAATGTCAAGTCAGTATATTTTGTACTGAGGAACGAACTGTTGTTCCGAAACTGGTTCGGGAAAAAATGGTTAAAACAAAGTAACTTTTTTTCATTTATTTAATAATAATAATAATAATAATACTTGGATGACTAGTATAGCGCCGTTTTTGTGCAAAAACACCTCAAGGGCGCTGTGATAATGGATAACCGCAATGTTAAAGATTCAGAAGAATGAATAATTCTTTATTCTAAATGCGTAAATATTTTGTTAAATTTTTTGCAAGCGGCACATCGAAAGGCGGGTTTGGGTACCGCCAACCCGGGAACCATTTATTGGATAACCAACACCTCTGACATAGGTTTGGGTCACACCAAGTGGTTCGATACGTTTGGTGATTTAGCAGGGGTGCCCGGGTTCATCGGGTGAAGGGTATTAAGGATGCGCCTGCCCACCAGCTGCGTGGCGTGCCAGGTCGGGAGAGGCTGGTTTGGGGAGACCCTTTGGCCTCTCCAACTGGTCTCTCGACCCATCGCCTTGCACCGCAGTAGGAGGGATATATTCATATGTCCGTCACTCCTGGCACACTGATCCCTAGATTCCTACCCAACCCTCATACCCTTTACCTTCCCAGAACTTCCTCTCCTTCCTTTTCTAAATAAGTCCCTCCATACTGCATCTCAAAATATGACATAGGCCCTGCGGGAAATTATTACGGCCCGAAAACGGAATAATAATAATAAATACATATTTTGTAAGGTAAGTAAGTAATATTCTCCTGATGAGGGAAAGGCACTTCCGAAAGAGGTAGAGCAATGCATTACAAATAAATATAGGTGTTTATATTGTAATAATTATGACAAGCCACAAAGTTAATGATTTTTCGAATACAGCTTATAAATAATAATTATTAATCTCGCGCGAAACGTAATTCAAAACTGAAACGTTCGGAGATGAAACAGATGGACTAGTTAATATTAATAATGAAGGTAGCTGTTAGTTGGCCTTCCTGCTCAAGGTATATTTAGTTGGTTGCCTTTAGGTTGACGGTTGTCCAATCCAATGAGTGGGCTCAATCTCAAGAAGCGCAATTCAACCAACATAATACTATAAGAATAAGAACTAACTTTATCTACTGGCCGTGAGATTCATTATTAATTTCCGAGGTATTTATGTATTTAAAATATTTGTACTAAGTTATCAAAATAAAATCAAATACTTGTCTTTGATGTCAGGCTCGACTTTGATGTCACGCTTGACCTTGATGTCACTCTTGACCTTGATGTCACACTTGACTTTGAAGTCACACTTGACCTTGATGTCACTTTTGACCCTGATGTCATGCTTGACCTTGACGTCACACTTTTCCTGAAATATGTGTTGAATAAATAAACGACGTAATGACGGGTTAAAAGAGAAATCGGCCAACTGTTTATTCTGCCAAACCTATTATTGCTGGAGAGAAGAAATAGTTATAAAGGGAAATGTTCTACGGTTTATCTGATAATATGAAGTAGGACAAAGCGAAAGGAAATGGAGAAAAGTATGATCCAATAGATAAGATAACATGATAAGAAAGGCCGCTCATTAGTATGGTCGTGAATCAAAAATATCGATAATCTTACATGAACAATTCCATTTTTTGTGTGATACTAAAATGAAAAAAAAACTGAAATTGAATTATGTACTCGTAGTAATTCGATAAGGATCGTTTATAACTGAATTCAAACGCGTGACAAGGCTTGTAATTATTTTCGCTGTGTAAGAAAGTGAAGACGATTCAGCTTATTATGATGGCAGTAGGGGATTCTAAAATATTGTGAAGTTATTCGTGACCTGGGAATGTTTGTCTTTTTTAAAATAATAATATAGGTAAATGAGACTTATGAGACTCTCCTTGCTCTCATAACGAGAGCAAGATAAACATCGTTGGGTCTTTTATAATTAATGATTAATAAAACGAAAATAAGCATTAAACAAAATTTAATTCAATGAAATAAAAACAATGTATTTTTTGTTTAAAACCACGAATTTTTATTAATTTTAAGACCGACCGGTTTCGCTACACTCGAGCATCGTCAGGGTACAAAATTAAACCCAACCAAGGACCAACCAAGTTTATAAAAAAACGTAATAAAAACAATCAAGAAATATACCATCACTAAAGATTTATTAATTTTGAAGACGCCAGGATTATATGAAGGAGGAAACAGATGCCGGTAGCTTGTTTCACATACGAGCCGACTTACATAAAACGAGTCAAAGAAACGACCCGTTCTCATAAATTCAACATAATTGTGAGGTTGTTCCGCTTATGTCCGTCGAGTTTCACGCACGTGCACCGCGGTGCACCGGGAATCATGGTAGCTCGCTAGCTCCATAGAGCAGGCTCCATTAAAATACCCCAATAACAGACTCATTATTAATATCATATCAAAATACATTATTTGTGAGCGTAGATAAAACAGGCTTTCAAAGAAAGTTTCGCCATCTGCTACAGTATAGTAATTTATTTATTTATTAAACGCCCGTAGAGTTTATGCAGACATAATACAACTTGATTAAAGACATAATACAAGTTGAATAATACAGAATACAGACAAAGTACAAGTTATATTTATACAGACATAATATATAAGCACATATAATAAGTTTCATTAGGTCCAATACATTTTTTTCGTGTTACTTTGTAGTTAAATTATTAATAATATAATATTAATAATAAGTAATATATTAATTGTAAAGTAATATATGATGAGGGTAGGGTTGATGAACTATTACCGCCACAAATGAAGCCACCCACATCCCACGTGGGACCCCACATCCCGGAAACATCATCAGCGTTATTATAACGGATTATCTATCGGCGGCCGTGAAAGATTCAGGCGATATTTCAACGTAAACAAGTCATTAAACGGAATTGTTAAAATGAACTCTTCACTAGAATCGTAATCTTCAGTAGGCGAAATAATTTCAGTGAAATTATTGAGCCTACTGCTTTACTTACATTCAAACCAAAAATATTTTAATTTACATTTAGTATATATTTTTTATGCCTCTTCAATAGTTTGAAAAATACTTTGTGGCGTCATTTTAAATTTTAGTAAAAAAAATCATTTTCATACAATAAAAAAATTCGTTTATTTATAAAGAAGTTCTACTGTGTAATTATTATTACGCGTGACAGCTGTTTCGCCTTCAGAAGGCATTATCAAACTGTGGGTGTGTAAAATGGAGTTCTACAAATGAAACTTGATAATATTTTTTCTTCTTTTAATTCAAACCTTTTGTAGCTTGTCAGCAAATACATATTGACAATATTTTTTATGACATAAAAGTTAAAAGTAAGGCCAGTGTAAGGCACTAGTTTTTAAGTCAGTAGTTAAGTTACTAAATAGGTCTTAATGTAAGTCACTATTTATTATGCAATGTATTTATTTGTGCAGCGCTCTTGAGATGTATTTTCACGAAAACGGCGCTATATAAATCAGACAAATATTATTATTATAAAGAATATTTTCAAACGGTTTATATGTATAATAATGATTATGTTAAATTAATTAGATCAATGGGTTAAATTAACCAAATAGTACAAGCATTTATATAACCAGTATGTGCTAGTAATTACTTATTAAAGTTAATTAAAAACTAAGACAGAGAATGGGCTTATATATAGGAGGACAGTGGGAGACAATATAACATATTAAGTAAAAGTATATAATAGGCAGAGACAAAATACATGAAAGAGAAGACAAAATTCATATTCAGACATATTCAAATCAGACATATTAGTATTTATGGAAGTCTTTAAATACTAATATCCTGATGAAGCTTGACTGAAGCGAAACCGGTAGATGTGAAAATTAATAAAAAAACTCGTGGTTATTAAACAAAGTATTTTATTTAAATATAGAATGTCTAATCACAAAGTAATTGCTTCCTACGAAAAAAAAAAAATAATAAAAAAACATGTTTTGATGGCGCTATTCTATAAACACATTGTATCATCTAAACACTAATCATTAAAATAACAGTCAGATGAGAGTAAATCTCAAGTAAACAGTGTAAAATTGATATGCAAAACTCTCGATCAGTGAGCTCAGGCGTCATGAAATTGGTAAATTGCTAAATATGATTACAATAAAGTAAAATAATATAAAAAAATCGTTTAATTTCAGAATGTCCTCCTTTTTTTACAGAAAATCCTCATTTTTAAACCCATCTGCCCTCTTTTATCAAATTACCAAATGGCAACCCTACTCTTACACTAAGTGCCTGATATCGTATGACTCCATTCTATTGGAATGAAATAAAAATTTCATAATGATGATGAAACGAATTTCTGTATTTGAAATTTAAGAAACAAATGGTCAGACTTTTGGATCACGAAATACGCCCATATCGCATTTCTAGTATTTTTCCTTATTCTATGGTTGTTAACTTAAGCTAATCTAAACCTAAAGTGAAAATCGACATAATATTTATAACATTCTAATGGCAATAATAACCATTGATTGGATCACTGATAAAATTTGTACAGCAGCCGAAAATTTTATGCATCATGGAAATAACGGAGCAATGCATCCTTTTTGGATTAAAATCACGTTTATCAAGTTTAGTAAAAAAAAAGCGCCGCAGGCGAATATCAAAGGGTTCTTTGAATAAGCAAACAATTCGAATGCGCCAACCCTGTTGCCTGCGGAAGTGAAGCCGCAGGCGAAAAAAAAAACTTTGAAGTATTCGTATTTTTTTCGGGCATTATTTACTTTGTTGCTCGGGCGCGGGTTGCCTCAAGGCACGGGCCCCGGGCGGTCGCTACCCCACTGGGTACATAATCTGGAATGGCCACAGCATCTTGGATTCTGATGCGGTGTGCGAGAGATGCCGAAGCGGTGAGCCGCAATATTCTAATGCTACATCTTCTGGTCTCTGGCACAGGGCTGTCGATCTTCACCAAAAACCCTTTAACTTTAAATGAAGACGATAAATGATGACAATAAAAATCGAATACGCTAGGTAATACTTGAAAAGGCTTTAGCCAGATTTAACCTGCCAGATGCTTTCCAACACTATCTCTCTCCTTTCTCTGCCACGAATAGAGAATGCCTCGGGTAGCTTCACTGGCCTCGGGCAGTTGGGACTCTTCTTATAAGGTCTCACATTAAAATGTAAAGTCAAAGGTTAACTGAATAAACTCGAGTGTTACAATTTCAGGAATCGCGACTAATAAAGACCCTTTAAAAATGGGTTTACCGATTGTCACTGACATTAGATGTAATTGTACCAATTACAAATACTGAGGAGATCTTGATTTTGAAAAGATACCGAGAAGATAAAGATAATAAGGAGCCTCTAGAAGCTGATTTCCAGGTTAGTTTTACGGCTAGGCAAAATAAGCTTACCCAGATATCTCTTAAAACGTGCAATGTGAAACGCGTCATACGTATATCCTTTTTTATGTGAATACCACACAGGAGTCACATATGCTCCCAACCGTCTGGAGCCAGTGAGACTATGGCATTCAGAGTCGGGGTACGTTGTGAGGCTCCAGATAGTGGGGATGTGAAGGAAATGATAGAAAAGAAGGTGAGGAAGTACCTGGCTATTTAGATCTGGTCACCAAACACGGCTAAAGTCATTTCAAACAATGTTTCAATTCTGAATGGCGGTCTTACATGTGCCGCAAGTATAATAAATATTATTTTTAATTAAAAAAATATATTCAAATATAATTTGCTTACGCATACCGGGATTTGAACCCGCGACAAAAAATATATATGATATTTGAGTTTTTCATCATTTGTATTTAAATACTTTTGGATTATTTCCTATTGTCTCCTATTCGGACGATATATGAAGTGTGGAAACGTGACGTGTGCAGTTTCCTATAGTGTAAAGCGCTCGTAACCGACCGATGATTGAGGTCTACCGCCGCCCAGAGCGGCACTGCACACTGCACACTGAACACTACACACTGCACTGCACCGGCGTAATGTAATGCAGCGGGGGCGGGGGCAACCGCGCTGCTGCAGCGTCTGGGCGGGATCTTGTAGCTTAGGAGAACACGCCGGGGGCTCGATGCCAATCGTGCATCAGTCACTCATTGCGCAATCGACGAGAGAATCTGCATATCTTGGTGCATTATGATTATACTAAACAAAATGCTGCCTAATAAAGGCGTACCGTACCGCTGATCGATTGTAATCTCCCTTTCTCATAAACAACACAAGTATTTACACATAGGCTACGGAGATCTCAGCTGCAGGACCACATTAAACACAGAATTAAACACATACTTTATACTAACATCTAAGTTGCCAAATATGTAAATACTCGTATATATGTCATTAAGATAGTAGTTATAGGCCTTTGTCGTAAGTCACTAGATATAAGTCTTAGAGATAAGTCACTAGTTTAAGTCAGTAGTTCTAGTATTAACTATTTAAGAAATATATTTGTACAGCGCCCTTGAGGTGATTTCTCACGAAAACGGCGCTATATAAATTAGCCAAATATTATTATTATTATTTATCTTATTTAATGAATTCCAAACTAATTCAATAATCCTAATTTGACGGCCTACGTGGTCGAGGGGTAAGGCCCTCGACTGCCAAGCAGGAGGTCGCGGGTTCAAATCCCGGGAAGCGTAAGTTAATTTTATTTGATTAATTTGTGTTATTTCACAAATTACTCATTTTAAAATAATAAATAGTAAATTTGCGGCACGTTCCACAGTGGAAGATACTCTCATATAGCCCTGGTGTAAGACCACCATTTTTAAGAATTGAAACGTTGCTTAAAATGGCTTTGGCCGTGTTTGGTGAACAGATCTGAATAGCCAGGTACTTCCCCACCTTCCTCTTCCCCGTATCCTTCCCCTCGCACTACCTTCAGCCTCACAACATACCTCAATAGTCTCACTGGCTCTAGACAGTTGGGACTCATGTAAGATTTCATATTTTTTTGGTCCACCACGCTAAGTGTTGTTGAGGTAATTTTACAGAAAAAGATTTCAAGGCTCAAAAACATACATTTCGTACATAATGTAATGCATCTCGTAAGGTATCGTGTGCTGTGCATACGTTCCATTAATGTATTTGCGCATTTAAATTTGGTATACTAAATAAATGGTTCGATCTGATGTGGCGTCCGAGGCAACAAAATGGACTCCTTTCTAACGTTAACTGATAATATGATGAATCAAAGAGACAGGTCACAATTCTGCATAAAAATAAAACATCGGAGATTTTTCTACGTTTTTATAGAGCAATGGGATTAAATTGATGATGATAACTGATGAGTAACTAACTAAAGCGATAATATTTGTTTTAGGCATTTGTGAATGAAATGTATATCGTGTTCTAGTGGTAAGTCTCATTTTGTAAAGTTCAACGAATTAATGTTCTAATAGAAAAAAATACCACATTGTTTTAGTGTTTAATTTGTGGGGGTATGAATAGGTACTTTAACCCATCAGTACTTTATTTCAGATTGCAATGTTTTCTATGTATTTCAAATGCGCTATATACATCTTATTTTTTAATTTTCCGTAAAAACAAATACTGTTTTAGAAACTACATAAAATTATCGTTTCGGTGTTAGCATTTAAAGTAAACAATACTATTTCTAAATAATAAAATTTTAATATCAAATGTGAAAAATGTTGTCAAAAACGCTAACCACATTTGTACTTAATTTTTTATTCCAATCTTAGAAAAATTGAGAGAACTCAATTCAAAAACTCAAGAAGAACTCGAAGATATTTCAAAAACAATTCGTTTTGTTTGGGGAATATGTAAGAAAACTGTAACTTCACTTTTATCTCGTTCATATAATAAAAAATAAGAAAGATTTTTTAAAGTTAAGCCGATGGTTACAATAGTGATGTGAAATATGAAAACCCGGTATAAATATTCGAGGCAAACTAGAAAGAATTATTATTTTTCTTTCTAACGTAAAAAATACGTATTTCCGCATGATAGAAAAAAAGATAATAATATTTTTATAAAATATGGACACCCGCTAATATATGACCCTAAAACGCCTACGTTTTTCTTTGATTAAAGTTTTTTGTGTTTTAATTACAGTTTCCGTAGATATTTTATTTATTTATTTATACGCCCATTGGGCTTTTTTAATATTGACCAACAAAAGATCTTTAGCATGCGTTGTGGCAAGTTTTAGATTTTTACTATTTATATTTACTTCGAACATGCCATGATAAAATAGATAACAATACAGAAAATATACTACCTGGAGGCATAAAACTAAGCTTATTACATATTACGCGAATGGCTGCATTATAAATGAACATCAAAACGCGCTCTCTCAAATATAACTCAAGATAGTGGGTGTAATTTAAATGATAAACGTGATGATAAAGGCGAAGAGGCGCAATTCGAGTTAAAGCGGTTCGCTAAAACGACCTGACAAACTATCGCGTTAAAATCACGGATGGAAATTATATGAAATGAGCGTTTGTAGGGAATTCAAGACAGATAAATAATTTAATCCGCACTGGTATTTTCAAAACAAACTTGTGACTCGTAAAAAAATACACGCAATAAACAGGACCAATTTTACCTTACTTTTATAATACGTCATGTATCTCAGGGCTGTGTACACAGCCATAAAAATGCACACCGTAGGTACATAATAATATACATCTATCTACTAAAAAAGATGGCTCTAAACAGGCAGCTACGGTCGCGGGTCATTTGATTTCTACCCCTTTCAGTAAAACAGATAAGGGGTGATTTGTTACTTTCTGCGTAAGGACTGAATTTGTCAGTTGGTGACTAGATTATGCTGGTTGACGGAGGGACCTCTCTGACGACGGGGGAAGTGGGATGGGATAACCTTGGGGCGGTAGTAAGGTTTGCTGACATTAGGTTTTTATTCAAGCCCAGTCTCGTGGGAATGAGAACAGTCCTAGAGGCTTCGCTCAATTATAAACAACTTAACATGACATAAATCGTTTCAGAGACTTAGACGCTGTATAAACCTAGATGGTTTGATATAACGTTAACTTTAGGTTACGTACTTAAATTAATAGAGTCAAAGAGATTCTACATTGAGAGAATCAATTACTTGTACACTTACGTAAATTCAAATGACCATATCGTTAAAGAGCAAAATAAATAATATTTTAGGGCGAAACCCGATAGCTGGAACAGTGATAATTACGCAATTTCGTTGCTAAACAAACAGCTCCACCGACAATTGAAATACCCATCCGATAAACGTAGCTCTGGGGAAGGATTTATCAAAATTAATTGAGAAACGTATAAGCATTAAAATTTCATAAATTGACCCCCAGGTTGTAATTGCGAATCTAAGCAGAAAAAAGAGAGAATTCACCAGACAGGGGCATGGGAGCTGCAATTAATTGAAGTTCAGTAAGGACTGTAGGTATTTAATGGTCGAGCTGTTACGCTTTCATTGCTACTTTCTCGATTAAGCTTCAAACTCGGGAAAAATAAGAATTAACCACCAAACAAATTGTGATTTGATGACTAAACACACAGATTTTTCATAGAATTTCAGCAATTCTTCATTCAATTTAATTATTTGAGTACTTTTGTTTTTTAACATGGTCTTAAATTAAAAATATATATATATATATACATTTCTTGTTTCTTTACATGCAGTATCACTGTTGACATTTTAATTATTAACGTCACTAGGACTAGCCTGTGTCGAGGTTAATAACTTTATAAAAAAAATTAAAAAAAACACTAAGGACGGGTTGTTTCGGAGAATTTGAACAATTCATCAAATTTCAACGATCATTTTCGGGTTCTGTGAAAGACTTATTCAAGTTCTGTTTTTTTATATAATTGTAGGCTAGTTGCTTGACAAAACTGAAATAAAAACAGAACTTGAAAAAATCTATCACAGAACTTGAAAATGAATGTTGAAATTTGATGAATTGTTCAGATTCTCCGAAACAACCCGTCCTAAGTAATTTGTATATTGAAAGAACAATATTGTTGCATGAATAATGGGTACCTACAAGCTGAAGGAACCTATTTCTAAAAAGTAGTAAACGTGTAGGGTGACCATGTGAAATAACAAATTTAAATAAATTCATTAATGCTAATAATTTAAAATAACAAAGATGGAATGTAGAAGAAAAAAGTGAAATATATATGGCAATTAATTTAGGTTAAGGGTGACAAAAAAACATATTTAATATATTTTAACATAACTACTATTAACAACTTTCCACACTTAAAAACTTTCCACAAAAAATTTCCAGCAGAATTAACATTTTGTGATGACAGGACTTACATGATTCCTCCTTTAATTTGACCTTGATTGTTATCTGTGACGGTTGTTATTTTTCCATTATCATTGGTTATTTTTTTTTTAATCCAAAACTCATAAATTTCAGCAATATTGCCCAATGATCTATTATATTAGCAGTGAAGACAGTTCCCCGTGGTTCAAAGGTAGATTTTCATAATATGATCGATAAAGCTTGAAATGGTAGTAGAAACTCTTATAGGTGAAATTTCACGATAAGCCAAAAGTGAGATGTATTTTTGAGTTTCATATGATTTAAATCCAAGGTATTAATATTTATGTCCCCACATAAAATGGCTTACTTATTCCTTCCTTATAGATGTAGTCAAGCAGTGCACTCAGTGATTCAAGGAAATAATCTGGGTGAGCCTGAGGGGGGGGGAGGTTTTGTGTAGTTTAAAAAAAAATTAAACTCCAAAGTAAAGAAAACTTTAGAATTTAATGAATCTTTTATAGTTAAATTAGGTTCTGTATTGTCATGTTCTGTATTTTTATCCTAAATCAATATCAATTTTTAATGCTGTAAATATTTTCGGCGCCTTTTACTATTCAACCAATAAGGAGTTAATGATTCTCCTAGGAATATCATTTTCTTACGGTTTGAAATCACCTTCTTGTTTTGCTAATAATTTTACTCTTGTTTCTGGATTTCTAATTTTTAGGAGATTTTTTGTTGGATGACCTGGTCTTCTGTAATATTGTCTTATTGCCGAGGCACCTCGGATTGCAGGGAGGTGTGTAAGGCTTTTTACAGTAATCAAGTTGAAACGAAGTGTTATTTAAATAATACTAGCTGACGTGTACCCGGCGTTGCTCGGGGACTTAGTTTGGGGTAAAGTATAATAATATTATTGTATTGTAGTAAGTATTTGTTTCACTTGATCGTGTCATGTCTTCCTCTGGCGTCCTCGACTTCCTCAACCATTCACTTTCAAGTCATACATTCTCCTTACACCTCTTTCTTCGTTCATCACGTACGCCTCCTTTCACCACAAATAATTATTTGATTCTAATCTTTCTTGGGCGTCCCGACTTTTTCTACCACTCACTTCACGAAATATCATGAAATCCACATTTTTACATTAATCCGGCTCCGTACCTAATTTCAATGAAGATATAATGCGTGAGGTCTTCATCGGGAATCCCCGACTTTTTACATCATTCAAACCATTCTCTAAACACTCCTGACACTAATAAGAACCAACTTTGAAATCTTCAGTGCAATCGGTACAGTGGTAACTTTTGATTATGTAAGGGACAAAGAATTAAACATTGATTTATTTATATATTTATACAGGTATGCGTATATTAAAAATGAGTCGGAATAGTAAAACTTTACTCGTATATTATTTGCGCGACTAATACCGTAAGACTATAGTAATCAATTTGTCGACAAAATAATACTTCATTCAAATAGTTTCCCGTATGTAATAAGTACGTTACGTTTTGTTTAACAAGAATTTAGTAGTAGCGCTTATTCTCGCGCTACTTTATCGCTCATACAATGTAATTCTCAGCTGTTCGTTAATACCTTGTTTATGCTAATTATCTAAGCTGCGAAGTTGTGTATTGTGAAGGAACTGTTGGCGAATTTGGGCGGAAACGGTTAATTTAGTTATTTGCTAATGTATTCCCAGATACTGAGACGTGAAATGTGCGGAGTTTGGTGGTCTTACTACTATACTGCCGCTGTAACTAAAAATACAGTGTCTTCCCCGAGACTCTCAAGGAAGACACTGTGTTTTAGTTACCACGGCAGTATAGCGCGAAGCTCCCTCAGAGCAGGCGCAGCCGCCGGGCGCGGTCGTCAGGGGGCGGCTGATAAATAACTTGAGAAAACTATCTTACCCGAGGAAAGGATGCGAGAGTTATGATCGAGTTATCTACACGGGCGAACAAAACTTTTCCATTATACTAGTGGTTTTTATTTTTAATAAATAAGACTAAAATAAACTTATATCCAAGGATAAAAACAAAGAAAATCAACAACTGTTAATAATTAAAACAGAAGGTAACAACCAACCAACCAAAGTTGGGCCAAAGATTTGGGAGTAGTGTTAGACCCGAAATTAGGTTTTGACCGCCATATCGAATCCATGGTTTCAAAAGCTTCCAAGGTACTTGGCTTAGTACTCAGAACCTGCAAGAATTTAAAAAAAAGTAAATACCATGAAAATGCTGTACTTTGCTTGTGTACGCAGTTCTCTGGAGTATGCCTCTCAAGTCTGGAATCCCTGGTATATATATATCACACATAGAAAGGATTGAGAAAGTCCGTTTTCTACGATACCTCGATTTTCGTGGCTATCGTCCTCATCTGAATCATGAGGAGTCAGCCGCGTTTTAAGATTTCGTCACTAGAAAGTCGTAGAAACTCCGCAGATGTACTATTATTACAAAAAATAGCCACCTCCGTGATAGATTGCCCAGAATTACTTGAAAGAATTCAATTAAGGGTACCCATCAGACAAACCAGACAAAACCACATACTAAACATCCCTCATTGTAATACTAATTCAAAACATAATACATTGATTCACCGGGCTTCCCATACTTTCAACACATTTGACTTATTTAAAACAACACCTCGCATTTTTAAATCTAAAATCATAAAATAACATTTACATTAGCATGTTACTCATCACATATACTAGATCCATCCCATACCCCTCCCTTCCTCCATCCCATCCCCATAGGCCAATGTAACTTTTTTCTCTTATATTCACTAAATAATTAAGATCCATCAGTGGAAACCTATTATTGGTTGTATTTTATATAACTTATACTGCTACACTTTTTAAAATATTATAACTGTTGGTTTTCCAAATAAAACAAAATAAAATAAAACCCAACACACATTAAACCATTTAATACTGTAAAATGAGAAATTCATCACAGGTAGTACGTACTATATAATTTAAGCGCTAGATTGTGATAAATTCAGTTTAGGAAAATGGTTGAGTGGTTTTAGCAAAGTGCATGAATACTCGTACATCAGAAAATCGACTACGTACGCCGCCGAAGCGTTGGAAGACAGAATAAAAACACGACAATCCGCTTTTCACTTAGGAAATTAAAGTTTAATGCAGATGATGGCTTCTGCTTCGCTCCGTCCGCGGAGAATTCTGGGCGTCCTTTGAACGACCGCGAAGCTCCCTAATAGCGGGATTAAATTTTAAATAATGAACGTAATTTGGCGATTTTTTTGCCGCCGTAACGCAATTAGCGCAACCGGCGGCAGCGGCGGCAATCACGGGCCATTTGGCAGGGCTGCTGGCCGGTTCATTAGCTCCTCGCGGGCCGGTGCGGGTCGGTTCGGGGGCCGACTGGGGCTGTTAGGGCGCTCGGGCGAAGGGCGCTTATCTGCACTTTACTTTATTAAGTTGCGCTCATTCATATTACTACATTAACATTTTGGGAAACTACGCGTCTGCTGCGATTAACAGCCTTACTAAGGTGTTTTCGTTACACATAGTATAAAACTTGTGAAAGTTTAGATTCGAGTTGGTACTAGTAAAAAATATATATAACTCTTTTTTATTATTTTTATTTGGCAACAAAGTTTTTTGGATCTAGCAATGACTTCACGCATGCGCATTATGAGATTGAAGCCGCGGTTGACCGTATTTGATGCATCTGAAATTTGTTTTCCAACGTTTTGATGAAAATGTTTATAGTAAACGTTTTTTTTCAACTTTTTGATGTTCGAAATTAAAATATTGCACTTTTTTAAATATTAAAGTATATTTCAAATACAAAAATCTAATAGGTAATTTTATCAAGTTTCTAAAATGGTTTTTGATTTTCCGATTTCTTCAAAATGAAGAAATATATAGATCATTTAAAATACCTTTCAAAAAAATCCTAAATTAGATGAGTAATTATTATTATTTCAAGTTTACACCACAGATAATCAAACCCTTTCTGCCTTTGGATAAACAATGTACCTAAAATTCTAAACTATTTTATGTCAGTTTTTATTTAACTTTTCATTTAGTAAGGTTTTCACAAATAAGGTCGTTTATCAATTAAATAAAATTTTCACCACGTTTTTAGTATAACTGTTGTACAGTTGCCTTTGTCTTTTGCCTTGAAATAACAAACAAAAAAATAACGAAAAGGATAACGACCTACACGGACAAAATGAGTATTGCTAATTTATTTAAAACCTCTTCAAATTATTGGTAATTCGGTTTGGTTTGTTTTATGCCACTTGGAATACGCGTTCCTAATAAATGGTTCCTAATTTTGAAACTAACAAAAAAAAACACCAATAGAAAAAAAATACTAAAGGGGTTTTTAATCAGTTTTACAGCGCTGTGTTGTGAAAAATCCCTCAAGAGTGTTGCACTGTTAGTTCCGTGTTCAGTTAACATAAAAACGATTAAAAAGGTACAGTGATATCAAATAAGAGAACCTTACAACCTAGTTACCTTCAAACATTACTTCAATTCCAATGGCATATTTATAGCAAATTAGCCAACAATGAAATAATATATCCATCCAACGAAGCAAACAAATAGGTTTTCCTTCTACGAGAAAACGATTTAATGGGCTCTCAATTTTCAATCAAAACAACAATCCGCCGTGCGGCTTTATCGGTAGTGACCCATTTGGTCAAAATTGCCGCGATCCGGTTCATTAGGCCTCAATGATCTAACGGAGCCCCCTACCTGTGTATCTACTGTGTGACAGCAGTACACACGGCGTCACCAGGACATTCAAACGGTGATCATAATATTATTAGCCATGTTAAAAAATATCTTAACCCTTGGAATTGTTAATTGATCATAATACTTGGTAATTTATATTAGTAATTACATATTTACAGAAGTCGAGACATATTAAAAGGTTCGGTCTTGTAAGATAAACTATACAAATAAAAATAAAACCAGTTCTGATAACAAGATAAAATTAACCCCTCAAGTGTCTGACATTTTGCAATATATGAGTGTCAGAATACAGATTCCGCGGAAAATATTTTCACTTTTTTTTTGTGAATACCGCACAAGAGTCCCAACTCCTCCCAACCGTCTGGAGCCAGGAGACTGTGGCATCTCCAATTGGGGAATGTTGTGAGGCTGAAGGTAATGGGGATGGGAAGGAGATGGGGAAGAGGAATGTGGGGGAGTACCTGGAAATTCAGATCTGGTTACCAAACACGGCTAAATCCATTTCATTATTCGCATTACATTTGATTCCAGGTAAATAATTGATCTGTTTTGAACACATTTATTTACAAAATAAAATACTGTTCTTGAAAGACTCTTTCAGATTTTATTATTACAAACCGACAATGCAATTAAAAATATTAAAATTTTTAACGAAAGCATTTTTTCTCCATCTTATCGATGGATTTTATCGGGTAAACTGTAATAAAAGCGAGCTACAGACAGCTGCGAACGGCTACGTTTCACACGTGGCTTTAGCTTCGTTCCCTATAAACTGCCATACATATCTACACATAGTGGGCCACGGGCACGCTACGCACGGCTGCGTGGGTATGTTACGTCATAGGCATACGCGTGGGCTGCAGCGGATGCGCCGGCCGAGCGTAGCCGAGCGAGCGGGGCCCACGGCGGCCACGTTACGCACGTTTCTCCCCACACACAGTTACCGCTTTTCACACTCTTCAAACCGTCGCAAGCGCTTGAACGAGTTGATAAAGCATCCTGAAAATGGGCGTTTACGTGGCGTGGCTCAGCTAGCAATGTGTGACCACATCGCTGTATCAAGCCAGCTTCACCTTTTTCGTTTACTATTAAAATATTTATTTAAACATCTCACAAATATTTTTCAAATATTGTTTCACAAAATTTTCAGGAGCTTTTATGGTAATATTTAGAATCCAAAATTAAAACGCGGTATTCTCTCTTACGAACACTATTTAAATAATATTTCTAACCGTGATACAAAATGAGACAGCATAAATTTTATGAGACCGTGTCAGGCAGGGATATGCAAGTATATCTGCCAAAAAGGTGATACGGTTGTTTGGTGTCTGAAGAATATCTCCAAAAATTGCACCAGGGGTTAAGACATAAATCTGAATAATATGTAGTTTTATACGAGGACGATTTTTGAAGTCTAAACATTACTGTATTAGCAAATGTATTCAAATTATCTATTGAACATTACCATAATTGCATAACACTGCGAAGTTATAAATTAACGCATTCTCGGCACAGTGCCGTTGCGATAGAGAATAGATTTGAGAATTCCTCGGATTCCGTTTAGCCGGATCAATGAAGTGTTTGTTTACCGCGTGCCTGTGCCTCTCGAGCGGTCGGGCCCTCCGCGCTTTGCGGCCAGCATTCCTGCCGAGCTGCCCCTGGCCCTGCTTCCAGCCACCCTGCCATCCGCCAAGCAGCCACACAAAGGCCAGCCGACCGAGGCGGTGGGCATTAAAGCGGCGGTTGTGGATACAAAAACAAGGCGAAAAAAACCCGCGGCTCAAGAACTGGGCTGCAGGCGACCGCTTTGTAGGGCAGACAGGTCGGCTGACGACGAAAAGTGTATTTAAGCTGAGAAGGAAAACACAGCGATGAAAAGAAAGGGGAAATCTCTTAAAGAGACAAATAAAAACACAAGGGGGTGGTTTTGAGGCGGGCGGGATAGTATACGAGCAGGGAGACTTGCAAAAAGGAAAATAAAAACCGCTGAGGGACGGTCGCTAAATGAAATGAGAAGAACGATGCCCGCGAGCATATTTGAATAATAAAATGTGTTTCATGGCGGTAGGAAGCTTTTCGGCTGTCCCTTATTCTTATTACACTCCCGAGGAGCTTTATTACACCCGTGCACCATTTTCTTATAATTGTATGGAAATGTTAGATTGCCTACTTTCCTTATCCAAGATCTAAACTTTACTCGAAATTATAATGTCACAAATCTCAACGATCACGTCAACTTTTTATTTGGCTGGGGTGGCCTTAGGGACGGGTGACCTTATGGGTGATCGACCTCGCGAATGAACCAAATTACAATGGAAATTTATAACTGGAATTATGAATACGACTGAAGTAATTGAGCACTGAATTAGCGACTCATTCATGAAGCTAAAGATAAGAAATTTGGAAAGTCCTCGAATGAATACGTACCCGCACGAATAAATCATTACGAAATTTTCTTTGTTGAAATTATAACCAAGGAATTAATAATTATAGAACTTTCCACTCAACAATTTCCACCCAGACAATCCAGGATAATCTATGTTCAATGATGTGATTAGTGTAACTTATATTGTGCAAATTTGATATTTAAATATTCCGAATTCTCGTCGCAAATATTTTCTATTGTGCTCCATATACTCCCTTAAAACCTTTGGAGATCCTTTACTTTTCCTCTAAATAGAGGGTGGGTAGATTAGGAGGTACATTACATTTAGTACTAGGGTTTTATTTAATAGATAACATCTAACAAACCTTAACGAATGTAACAAACAAATTGAAACAAGTTCCCGAAGGGGAATGCGATATTTCCACTTTGTGGGATTCAGTCCGGGATTTGTTACTTGCGAAAACATTTTGTAATAATACAACAGAACACTAAGGATCAACTTGTAATTCCATGTGATACAATACTAAATTACGGGTGAAGAAAGCATCGATATTTTTATAAGAAAAATATTGTTGGCTCATCGGAAAAACTATAAGAAGTATCGCCGAAATTTTTTTTTTCTTTTATTTATATTTTTTTCCAAATAACCTTGCTTTTCTTATGCCTGTTTGGTGTCTCATTACTTACAGTCAACTAAAGTTAGAATTTCTATATTTTAACGAAGTTATGTTTGTGTAATCATAAATAATTAAAGAGAGCAGTGATAACTTCGCAATAATAACAATCATCGTAAGTATAAATAATAATGAAATAAGACAATATTTTTTGTTTAAAACCACGAATTTTTATTAATTTTAAGACCGACCGGTTTCGCTTCACTCGAGCATCGTCAGGGTACAAAATTAAACTGGTATTATGTTTAATTTTGTTTTTTGTTTTGTTTCTATTATGTTTAATTTTGTACCCTGACGATGCTCGAGTGAAGCGAAACCGGTCGGTCTTAAAATTAATAAAAATTCGTGGTTTTAAACAAAAAATATTGTTTTATTTCATTAAAATGTTAAACCACAAAGTGATTGCTTTCTACGAAAATATAAATAATAATAACTCATTATTTAGAATACAGTACCCAAAAATGAATAACAATGTGTCTGTAAAAAGAGCTACAAAAGTACGTCACGCTAGCGCGCTGCGAGGGGCGTCCATAATGAGATTAGGTACACTTGAAGAATTACGACAGACTTTTAATCATCTCCGCAGTAAATGATGATCTCGAGCCAAATTAATCTCCGATAATCAGCTGCTCATAAACGCCCCGGTGAGCTGTCCCTCCTCCCCCCTCTCGCCCCGTGGAGGTGTAGACTACAGTCTGTGTATGTGTACACAGTGCAGAACAGTGTACGGTCTACGGCAGGTGTGTACTGCACCGGGTAGACTGTAGTTCAGGGGGAGTGGGGCCGGGAGATAAATGGTGATAACCTGACGGTAGGAACTCCCGGAAAAGCGGCGACATCCATACAACCAGGCAACCCTTGCTTGCGATGGCACAGGGACGGAGCAGATCGTTATAACAGAAAATTGTTTACTTTAATTTAATCATAAAAAAGTTATGACTAAGTAACTCTTTTATGGAGAAAATACATACATCAAAAATCCAAATGTAACAACCTGTTAACAGAACACTAAATACAATAAACGAATATAAAAAAGAAACCTCCCAAACCTTTCAATTAACGATTCTTCGTCGAATAGTCAAAAAATGCGAAATGGTATTGGCAAATTAGACGTGTAAAGAAGAAAACTTTCAAATCAGAAGGGGAAACAAAATACAACGTCACCCAATTGATAATTCCGATACAGATTTATGGAGTACGAGACACAGTAAGGGATCTTTAGAAAACTTGACGTATTTTTGCGCTGCATACTGCTGGGTAGGTATTTCTTTATTTATTTATGTCTTGAATACACATTTTACAAATGATTACAGTTGTTTATATTGTAGAACAGAGAAAAAAAGTACAGAAAAAAGGTATAAAAAATAAAGAACATAGGTTGGTATATGTAAAACTGTGTGTGGGTGATATTGTATGTTACGTGAACACCTCACTAGGAGAACCTGTGCTGAGGTGTTAACGTGTTTGTGATTAAGTGTGACAGGTATTTATGTGTTGTAGTAGAAAGTTTTTTTTTTTTTTTTTTTCACAGACATAATATATTGAAACATGAAAACACACATTTATATGTGCGTTTATGTATTTTTGGATAATTCTTGAAGAACGTGTATAATATTTAATTTTACTTATCATATTTTGGTTTTGAATTATAAGCTTTTGAATAAAGTGAATATTTTGATTTTTTATCCAGGATACGATATGTTTTTTGAGAAAGTTTGTAGATGTATTTGTAGTCATTAGTTGTTTCAAAGTAATGGGCATACTGTTAAAAAGTTTGGTTGCGTAGTATTGAAAGTGTCTTTGTCCGTGTGTGGTGTGTGTTATCGGAATGTTCAGTGTTTTATTTGTTGATGACCTGGTTTTTATTACAAAGGTACAAACTACCTGGTACAAACTAGACATTGGCTTCACAACGATTATCCTAGAATAGAAATGAAAAATTGTGTATTTTAAAATAATAACCGCCATTAGACGCTGAAGATAATTTTATCTAGAGAATCACAATTCACCAAACATTATATCTAACCACTTTAAAATTCGCAAAAAACCATGGCGTTTTTATTATAAAATCGCTCAGATTTAAAAGTCGTGTATTTAAAAAAGAAATGAATTGTTCAACCGTAGATTACGACTGAGAAATCTCCACATAAATAACTCATTATCTGGAGCGCCCGGGAAGGGAAATGCCAACAGCCCGAACACAGATCCGGCCGACCCTGGAAATTTGCCACGGTACCTCGCATCGTCGTATAAGCCCCTAATCTCCATCTAAGCTGGATAATTTTCGTTATAATATTTCAACTGGGATATTGTCACGGGAGCGTAGAACACCCGGACGTAAATATACCCGACGGAGACGAATTAAGTAGACACTAGACTACCGCCGGACAACGGTTCACAGTAGTGCTTTTTGTAATATTGGTTAACCAGCAATTAAAGTACAATGCACAAGATTGTCGTTTACGGTAATAGTGCGGCGAGTTCCCGGCTATCGGACAAAACAGCACAGCAGTTAATATAAACATGCATGGCGTAAGTTGATATCTTGTAATTCGATGTGAAATATACACGTTCAGCGAGACCAGTTTCGTTCGACATTGGATAAAAAAACAACGAAATACCATATATGTATTAAATACGACTCCATTTAGGAAAATTTGGAAACATTTCGTCTGAACTTGCAAATTTAACATTTATGACCGTCCAAAGGTTTTGAAGAGTATTGAATGCTATTGCAAATTCAGTTAAACAAAATCTATTACTATAGATCCTATTTTAGTCAAGGATTTAAGTTTAGTTCCAATTTTAGAAAATCATGAAAGCTGGCAGAATATTCTGTGAAGTAAACGCGTCAAAAATGACTGGGAAAATAAGTTTTTATATAAGCTTGGCAATCTCAAAAATCTTATTTAGAAATATTAATAAAAGTTCGTCAAATTGATCTTCCAAAATTCTTAAATCATTTTCACCCCCCATATATTTCTATATCGTCCGCATTCCCGTCAAAATTTGGCCATAAAACCAAAACGCTCCATCGAGAAATGGAAAGATCAATATTAGGCAGCTCCCTCGGGGACTATTACCGAAATGTGTTTCTTCACTGTGCAACCGAATTCCGAAAATTGATACAAATAAGAAAACTTAACATGGTATTGACAAACTTCTGGACATGGAAAAATGATAGTTTACTATTATAGTTACAATGATTAATATAGACAATGATGTTCACGTGATAAGAATAATATTTCTTTTATTAAATTAGATGATGAATTCAGGCAAATTCCAGCTACACCTATTGTTGAAAGATTCAGACTAAATGCAACAATACACTCGTTCTCCCACTGGGAGCTCAGGAGGTTTTAGACTTCCAAAAACAAATTTGTCGGGAACCCAAAATAATCTCTATTTTAAAGGATTTAACATTTTTAATGAATTACCGACAGATGTTAAAGAACCTAAAATCCTTGATGCTTTTTGTGGGTAATGCCTAAATACTATAAAGATTAAGTTTTAGATGTATTGTAAAGTGTCCTCAATGTAATAGAAATAAGTTCTTAAAAGGTCTATACTAGATATAAAAATGTAATTTTTTATAACTAAATAAAAACGTAAGAAAAAAACAATGCATACGATACTAACGATAACTGGACAATTAATAGGAAAGCAAGTCACAAATACTTTCCAATTATATTATGAGCTTTATTTGAACTAATCGAAAGTCCAATGAACCCAATTTGGAAACGAAAATAAGACACACAGCACGCAGTTAAAGTATTATTATTTACTTGATTACCAATACAGAAATTCCAATAAAGGTCTCAGTCAATCGTAGATCTTCGATCTTAGGCATCTTCAGGCAATAACTATCGTAAAACCCGATAATAAAATATATATATGTTTTCCAATAAGAGGTGTTATTTTGAATAGCCCGCTATTTCGGTAGATGTTACTTTTGAAGCCGTCATTTTTTGACATTTGACAAGTAGAAACTACGCCATTAATAAAAATGGGACGATACACGCTTCAACAACGCATTGAAATTATTAAAATTCACTTGAGTGAATCAAATGCAAATCATCTTGAGTGATGAGGCCCATTTCCACCTCGGTGGCTTCGTCAAAAAGCAAAATTGTCGCATCTGGGGCTCGGAAAACCCAAGAGTTATTGTTGAAAAGCCTCTCTATCCGCAACGTGTGACTGTTTGGTGCGGTTTATGGTTATGGTCCGGCGGAGTCATTGGACCTTACTTTTTCGAAAATGAGGCAGGAGTAACAGTGACGGTGAATGGATTGCGCTATCGAGAGATGATTAATGATTATTAATGGCCGGAATTGGATGGTATTGATCTGGACAACGTTTACTTTCTTCAAGACGTTACGTGCCACACAAGCAACGAAACCATTGATCTTTTACGATTGCATATCAAAATAACACCTCTTATTGGAAAACCCTGTGTATATATATTAATTAGTTCATCTACAATGATATGACTTTTACGAAAGGAAAATCGCGTATAGTTATAACAAAAATTTAATTTGCTGTGACATACGTTCTTGAGTATACACAAAGAGCATTATAAAATTATATTTAGAATGTACAAGATGGGTGCCTGCACCAAAAAACTGTAAATAATAGGCACCGGCACACAGTAATCCTCGATCTGTGTAATGATTTAAATAAAACACATTGAGGTGTTTTGTCCAATTTCATCACAAAAATTATTGAAATCATCATAAAATTAAAAACGATTAATTTTCAAATGCAAAAAAGCATTTATTGCACAGAAAGAACAAATGGTATTGCTTATAGTTACATTTTATTTCTTGCAGTCAACCCAGTTCACAAGAAGTAGATAATGTATTATAATATTACAGTGTCTAAATACACAAATAGATACAGAGGTAATCAATTTATAGCAGTCCAAGAGGAATGCTTTCAATAATGAATTCTCACAAATTTCAAAGCGTAAAAACTTTAATATCGAACGTTATTACGTGAACGGATTTATCTCGATTTCATTTTCTCTCTTTTAGCGCTCTATGGTTGATACATCATTTCATAATCTTATGCAATTCAAATAACTCGAGCATTGTCAATATTTTCAATTCGGCAAATATTATGATTTTGTCATGTTTCATCTAGTTGGGAAAACAAGTTCGATTTGGCAATGTACTTGAGGTCGTTTTGTAAGGTAACAACTAAATCATCCCCATATAATACAGTTTGGTACAAAACTTTTGGTAGCGTTACACCTTGTGCCCTATCTCAACACAAGATGTATTGCTATCTTTACACGAGTGTGGTAAATATTATTAGTGTGTTCTGTTGTTAACAGGGCGCAAGACATGTTCTGGCAGTACTTCGGGGAAATTATTACTTCATGAAGCGATTATTGTTACACGTTATGTGTTGGAGAATTTTAGCGAACACGATATAGTTCAAATGCGATTGTGGTTTAGTACGAATTAGAAACATAATTTACCGAACTTTCAAAGTTGAGTCCCACTGTTTTTTTTAACCCCTGAGGTATTCTGAGATTTTGTCGTCAAGTTATTTCAAATTATCCGTCGGATTCATGATGTATCAGAAAATATTCCCGTTTGGCATTCATTTTAAGCAGGTTCGCTGTTTTTGAATGAATCGCAAAATATAATACTGTGTTTGAAAGCAGAAGAAATACTGTTTCAGATTTTAATATTAAGTTTATTCGTACAAACAGACATATGTAATTAAAATACTAAATTTTTTTATTTCAAACATAGCCGAAGTTTTGTACGATTGTTTAGGCACTTACATATGAATTTTTCTTATAAACTGTAAAAATGTGACTTTATACGAAACTAAAAAGAACACACTTTATTACACAAACGTAATATATAAATAAAGGTTTTTGTCAGAACTTTTTTGTGTCATGTAAAAATAGTTAATAAAAAAACCTAAAACTTTACATTTTTTCGCAAATACGCAAGCAATGGTGGTCAATGACTTTTTGGAATATATAACAATTGAAGTCTTTATTGTAAACTTTTAACACTGATGTTGTTACTTTCTCACACTGCTTTAATCAATATCTCACAGTGATACAGAAGGAGATATAATGACTTTTATGAGCCCGTCTCAGTTTGTGCAGTAAAGAACACAAAAATTCTGCTACCGATATACCGTGTACCAAAAGGCACAAAAATACCCAAGGACTTCTGATGTGCGATATTAAATAGTATTGAACGCAGAACTTCATAAATAGTATACCTACAAACATTATCTGCTGCATCCCCTGCTCGTGGAGTCAAGTTCAGCCAAAAAGGAATAATTATTTGTGGTTCGCAGTTGTTTTTTTTTTTTAACAAAATATAAACGATATTTAAAAAAGGGCATTTCTTATAGAAGCGCAATAACAGTTTATTTTACTTGGTTTACCTGCGATTTTAGAACGGGTATATTCGGAATTGGGTATTGTTTGTATAGCCTTTAACACCATGGACGACAATAATATCGTTTTAATTAATTGTTTGATCGTTTGAACAGCTGTTAAGTCCATGAAACATGAAAATTATCATGTTAACAATAACAGATTGTTAACAGAAACAAGTGTTATAATCATAAAAGATTAAATCGAGTCCATGAGTTGCTGTTTTCTGAATAATTTATTATGAAAATGTATATTTCCAAACATTTTCATAGTTCGAAAAAGTTTTGAATAACAATTTAAGATATTAAGAAATGTTATTCGGGCGTCAATAATTGAATTCTTGAAATATTCAAAGCCTTATGCAAATTAGTTTAAATGCCAATCAAATGCCAATTAATGGAAAGTTCATTTATTCCGTTTGAGCCATTGAATTGAATTGGGTCGAAGAATTCCGGTTGAATTTAAAAATTAAAGTTGTAATAAGGGGGAAATATACGATGGAAAGTTCCAAAGGAAAAGTTCCTGGGAGCTGCATCTCCAGTAATTCAATATCGAAGGAAATTCTTGGATTAAGAATTCTGGAACTCGGATCCAGTACTACATCTACGAATCCGAAAAATTCAATTGAAAAATATCTCGATTTTTTTTTATAATTTATCTGATCAACAACTTCCCCGGAGCTTCTCGGTTGGTTGAGGATGTAGTGAAAGGGACCACCGTAGAGATGTGTTCACAAGTAGTGGGAACAACCAACTGCAGACATTCTTAAACCAAGTATTCGAGAGTAATCTCCAACATAACAATGATTAGCGGTTTCGCGTTCCGACTGTATGTGCTATAAAAAAGGTTTAGCGTGCGTTCAGACAGGGCGATAATCGCGCGATTCCAGAATCGTGTGCTTCCCGCGCGGGTGTTATTTACTTGAGCATCATTTAGAGGGTTACCGTTACTCAACCGCTAGAAAATAAAATCATGCGGCGCCCACGCGATTCTGTTATTGTGAAGACCTTAGAGAGCGTTTAGTTGCGTTGCGGGCAATGGATCGCTTTGACACTGAATTATTTATTGATGAATGATAAATAATTCAGTGTCAAAGCTTATCGCTTACTATAACTATAATCGCATGTAAACAAATTGCGGATCAAACCGCACGATTGCAGCGTGTCTGAACGATCTCTTAGATGTCCGTACAAGAAGATTTCATACATACCCGAACACTCGTAAGAAAAAAGATGAATGCTCAAATTTTTTTTGTATTATTATAAAAGGTATTCCTTAGATGAAATTTGTCACAAAAGAACAAGTAATTTCCACCACTACTTCTGGTGTTCAACAGCCAGGTTGTGTGTTGCTTTTCTGTGTTTCCTCCCTTCTACAAGATGGGTCTCTTCAAGACCCTTATTTACTTCTTCCTCTCCCCAAAAAGACCTTCCACAGCATCCCCAAAGATGACATAGACCCCGAGGGAAGTTACTTTCCTCAAGCCCTTCTGTGTGGAGGTAAAAATAATTGCTTAGTTTCAAGATAGTTCGTTAATATTAGGTATGTATACACCAATATGGGCGAATATGGATG
This sequence comes from Hesperophylax magnus, assembly GCA_026573805.1. NCBI lineage: Eukaryota > Metazoa > Arthropoda > Insecta > Trichoptera > Limnephilidae > Hesperophylax > Hesperophylax magnus. The sequence continues at coordinate 1,016,580 of JAIUSX010000107.1, forward strand.
TACGTCCAAACCTGAATACGAAACTAAGCACACGATATATAAACCATAGGTATGTAAAGGTAAAGCTATTATAGTAAGAAACATCCATAAAATGGGCTTTATAACTGAATTCTCATTATAATGGTACAAAGTAAAACTATACATTTAATTATTAGAGTATCCATTCTAACAGAATAGGGAGTAATAAAATTGTCTCAATAATGACTCCGTAGATACTCGTATCTACAATATCTAGTTAGTAAAAACAGAACCGGTAAAGAGCACCGCGATCCATATCAAACAGAATAATATATAAGTCCCTAATGAGAACACGCGCCACGGTACGGGGTTCGGGCGTTTCCCGGCTCCGGGAGATAAGTATTCCGGAATCGCTGCACAAGGCGCCTTCGTTGCACGAGCAGCGGTCAAATGGAGCCGGACCGCAGACGGATACACGCAAATTGCGCACTCGCCAGTCGCCATTCAGAATATTGTGTAATAAAGGCAATACAAGTGCATCGGTACGCGCGCCGCGCGGCCACGTATACGGTTCAACTGTATTGAATATTGGAATGGGAGGCACAACGGCCGGAATAAACGCGAGTGGTCATCGAATCATCGAATGAGTGTAATTGAGTCGTTGTTTAGTTAGATTATCAATACTGAATTCCTACTCTAGTATCCGTGAACGGGTCGATACCTCAAATCTACCAGTTCACACGCAAGTATCTTGTTCGGCGGAAAACATATGATTTGCCATACTTATTACTGCTGTAGAGTACGGGTATAGCGAATTATGAAAGATGATAACTACGTGTAATGTGCTTCAAGAGAATATTAGTACATCTGGCTGTTTTCTGCTGAAAATGCAGATGTACGTTTATCAGCACTTGAGGACGAAGAATGTAGTTTCTCTAAGAAAAGTTGCCTTCGAGGCGCTTTTGTTTTCAAAATACTGTTTTGTGGAATCCTATCCCAGTACGATAGAAGAAAAGGTAAAAAAAATCACCTTTTTGCATGCATAAAACTATTGACATATTGACCTATATTTCTTAAAAATGCTGTCAGAAAGTCGGAGAATATGTGCGTATTTCCGCTTCTCCATAAAAACCAAATAAATGTGATATTTCTGAATCAGAAAACTAAAAACGGCTTTCTGAAAAATTAAATAGATAAATATTAAAATTTTGAAACGAAAACAGTATTAAAAATAGCTCACCTTAGGTTTTTTTCGTCTAAACACTGAACTAAAAATACGGATAGCGAAAAAAATAAAAATTATTAGACAAATATACTACAAACATTGTTGCCACCTCACTTATTTGTCGTATTATAAAACATAATTGATAAAAACATCAAAGTTTCATAACAAATAATTAATAAAATATTCACAAAGTTTCATAAATTTAACTCAAATTTCTGTCGGAACTCTGGGTTCATAGAGGTGTACATTTTAATTCTTCTGTGGTTAACTTCTGGAGTTGAATACAAAGCGTGGTGTTTTCTATTTCTAACACCGTTTAGATCATATTTCTAACCATGCCAGTAAGGGAGACAAAATGATTTCTGCGAGATTATATGTTTCGAAAAGCGAAAAAATTGACTCAACGGGTAGTAGCTGTTTGTTCGCAAATTAGTCTGGGGGTTAACGTGGGAGTAGAATAGTGTAATACAGCTCTTATAAACATTAACTAAATAGGTTTCCCGAGTACATTATGGGTTCTTGGTATGGGTTTTGAGAGTTAAACCACCACCTCCGCGAACGAGAAATATAATACCAATTACTTATATGATGTATTAGGGAAGGTAAATAAATCAAAAATAATATCAAAAGATGAAAAGTTAATGTTTACCACGAATCTTCATGTTTCATACAAAAAAAAAATTAAACAATTTTTATTTTTATAATATTTACATTATTTACGAATTGAACCACAAACCCAAGGTCATGAGAAAAAATCATAACGGAGTTCGATAAAGTGAACAAACAGATGAATATTATGCCAATGTACATCCACACGATAATAATTTCGCAAGATGTTAAATTCTCATCTCTGAATTGAGAAGCAGGTATTTACAGTTCAGAGTTTCCAAACACGGAGAGGAGGAGCAGAAGTAAGTACAAGAAAGCAAAGAATGTAAATTTCCCCGTAGCCGTGTTCGCTGTTCACCGCTGCAGGAGCCGGGAGGGAAATGAAATACCTCCGTGGGAATAAAAAGGGGCCACATTTGAATAAATTGTGCATCTAGTCTAGCAGAAACGAAAAATTAAGCTTCCAAGTCTATTTATGTACTATAGATTTCTTTTTTACGTTACTTTTAGTTACGAAAAGAATTGTATAAAATTGTGCAAAACCAAACGATCATCTCACTCCTATAATGTCAATCAAGGGTTCTATTTGATATGGCTTGTTTAGATCACCCTTTTAACTTTTAAGGATTTATTACGTGTTCATTTCACGGTCCCCGAAAAGAATTATTATTACTCTTTTGATCCCAAAAATACGAGGATGTACTCCGTACTTTCCTCAACGCCTCGACTATAGGAAACCCAATTCAGCCAGAATAATGTGAATATTCCAAATAAAAATTCAGTCCTTCAGCCAAGTGGATTGAGAGCGATATTTTTATCGTTTTATAGCACCAACGAGCTATTATCTCTTATTTATTGCATATTTAAATCCCATCGCTACTACAATAAATATGTATGTTTTGGTTAAACTAGTGCCTCTCGTGTTAGGGGTAATACGCGAATAAAGATATGAATGCCTTTCAGCCCAAGAGTACATTCGGTACCGAACTCGATTTACTGAATAATCTTTTCTCGTTTATTGCACGACTGTGATCCATAATATACAAATGTATTTTGCAAAATAACCATGTAAAATTTCATGATACGAGTTCCTGATGAGATTGATAAATAATAGAACGGAGTTTGAAGCTCGAGATAAAGAACAATGAGCCATTTAAAAAAAGAGAGCGGAGCGGAGTTCTAGCTACAATAAAACACGATTCGCCATTTTTTTCAAATGAAGTAGAGATCAAAGCTTTAGCTGTAATGTATAACGATCCCTGATCATAATTTCTATATTTTTAATATAGTGGAGCTTAAAGCTCTAGGTCCAATTCATAGACTTTTGAAGAGAATATGACCTTTTGTAGGAGATGAATGATTTGGGTACAATGTTAAGCGATTTGTAATAGGATTAGATACATTTTTTAAAAATAGACAGTAACAATGAAGCAAAAGTTGAATAACATATAAATTGAAAATTTTCTCTAATATTGATGCAGGGAAGCGTGCATATCCAGATGTGGAGAACGTGTGGCCGAAACGCCGGGGCGCCATAAGTCAAACAGGCGAGTTTGCCATTTGTCTAACGGGAGACGGGCTATAAAACTTTCATCCGGTCGTGGGAATAAAACGTTATTGTTGGCGACAAACTGCGGCGAACAGGTGCGAGCGCCCGAGGCGACGGCAAACACACTTCCCGCCGCGGCAATCGGATTCCGCCCTGGATCTACCACTGCACGTAATGGCGGATGACAACGAGACAAGCATTATTTGACAGCGGAGAAGGAAAGTCTACCAAAGTGTTCACAACGTACAACACAACTGTAACTGTACACACACACCTAACAAACAAAGTTTAAACACAAAGAGACGGGGGGCACCGGTGCTTTCAATTAAATTTCTTGATTAAAAATAGCGTCGCGTCGTTTCGAACATCTATCCATTCAGAACAGATTATATGAGTATCGGATGATGACAACGTTTAAGGCGACATAAGACTAATAACGGGGGTTTGCTCGACGCTCACATTTTAATTATTTCTGATGGACGTATTAGGTACTAAAAATGTTTGTAGAGAGATCATACGGATGTAAGTTATTTATATTTAAGATTAATACAAACAGTACCATACTCCATAATGACGCCACTCCCCAACTCAAACACGAGAAATAATTTCTCAATTGAGTTGGGCAGTTTCGTTAATTTTTTTTAGTTTATTCGCAATCAGCCTCGAAATATCTACATTTGTAAATTATTGTAATGTGTTTGTAAATTCAATAAAAAAGTACCTTACCATTAAAATATTGTATGGTGAAGATTTTATTTTTCTATACGATGAAATAGTAACTTCCCAAGGAAAACCCAGTTTTCAGGTGAACTAGCATTCGCAACCTCAAAACTTTACTCCAAGCCATTCATAACCCCGAGCAACGCTGGGACACGTCAGCTAATTACTTTATAAAAAATAAAATAATACATTCATTTAAGGTGTAGAAACATTGACTCAACTTGAATCCATTAAAATATCCTTAATTATTTATTAACCCCTCAGGCCTCTGGCATTTCGACCGTTATATTTCTTAAAGACGCTAGAAATCGCAATAAAATCCAAATAAACGGAATATTTCTGAAAGTTTCCGAAAACTAAAAACTGTCTTTGAAATGTGATTAAACACGTTTTCAAATTTTATTATTAGAAAGAATCTTACAATTTTTAAAATATTAAACTTTTGAAACAAACATAAAAAAGTTTTAAAAATGGCTCACCTTAAGATGTTTCGTTTAAACAAGTCTGAACTCGAATTCTCACCATGACAGTAAGGGAGATACAACGATTACGATTTCAATGAGACCATACGAGCTGTTCCCAAAAACTAACAAATTGACTCTACGGGTAATAGCTTTTTGTTCTCAAAACCGAACAAATTAGCCTGAGGGGTTAAAAAAATTAACCAATAAAATGAAAATACTTTCATGTTATGCAATTCCCAAAACCTTGTAAGAGCTTCTAAATCATAAAACTTTGGAATTTGTTTCGTGATAATTTGAAGTTCAGGGTGAAATAAATTACGGGTCATATTACGATTATTTTTAATTATTATAAAGTTGGAAAAGGTAACATCATATAATTTGATATTCAAATTGAAAACGTGCCTAAAGCGAAGGTGCCGGAAAAATAATATTTACAGGAAATTTTGATTGGAAACCTTTGAAAACAGAAAATCATATTAAAATTAGAACCTTCAGTCTTCGTTGATGAAAGATGGAAAAACAGAGGGGAATATTTCGGAAAGGAAATGCTTTTTTGCTAACTTAGCCTTAGACAGCACTTTGCGAAAATCAGTTCGTTCGCAGGGGTTCAAATTTTATTTCACATCATTCGCTTTTAAACTTTGTACAGCGACATATTCTAGTAGTTCAGTGAAACTGGCAGCCTGCTTGCCGAAATCTTCGGATTCAATTATCTTTACAGACTGAGTCTCCATTTTAACATTAAATAATGATTTATAAACTCGTCTTTTGAAACATAAATTCATATCTGCTTTATCCGTTCCGGTAACTAAACTACAGATAAATATGAAATTTGAAAAACAATACGATTTAATTCGATATTGACTTCTAACTAGCTGAAATCCCCGGCGTTGCCCAGGCTTAACACAAAGTTTTTAGAAATCAGATGTAGTCAGTAACCTTTCTCTTGTTTTGAAGGTCAAGTGTGCAAAATATCTGGGAATAAAATTATAGATTTGTATAAAATCAAAATGATGCCGACCGCCACAGACAATCTTCTTTAAATAAATATGGTATAATAATAAATACAGATTATAAATATAAAACAGATAATACTAATAATAACAATACTTATGTAAGTTTATAATTATTTTTGGCATTCGAGTTATTCCATTGTATTACTAAACAGGATCTACTTTGTTATTTACTCGTGTTTTTAACATCTAATTACTATCATTTGCTGTTGCACACGCTCATGAGAGATGTTTATGACTTATGTGATTCTAATTTCATGTTATAGTTAATATATTATTCTATAAGTATCATACGAGTATGTAAAAGCCGAAACGCGTTAATTATATAAATAAACAACCATGTGTTCGTAGACAAAATGTTGTGCAAAGTAAAGTAAAGAATAAAAACGGTAATCTCTGGTGTAAACGTAGCTATTTTCAGATGGCTACGTCATTTCCATCACGAAATAAAAGCCTCGCTAAAGAGCTGTGTTAAATGTTTAATAGTCTCAGTAACACGGAAGTGAATGCTTCACAGACTATGTCTATGGAATGCTTGTATTTTAACAGACGGTTTTAAAAAATACAAGTATATCGACATTTCTGCGTAGACTGGAATAGTTTTATGACGTGATCGCTTGACCTATTAACTTACACAATATATAATCCAATAGTCTTGAAATTGGATTATTTACACAACAATTGGCCTCACTTGTACCGATGTCGGGACCTTAGTAACATTACACAATACAATACAAGAGCTGAATTTATTCTACGTGCTTCATTTACACTGGGGGAATGACAAGGCTTTCTTTCGCCGCTTTACGCAGGTAAGGCTGTGCTGCATAACAGTAGATTAACGCCCACTTCTTGACCTAGAACACCATTGGTTGCATCTTAAATTCCATTCCAAATTTAAATGCACCGCTCATAGACCAAACCGGTTATTCAGTGTCTAATGGACCGGCTAGGGACTGGGAGAAGAAATAAATTAAGAGATTTGTTAAGTAACATTAGATATTTAGTAAAAAATAGTGACATTTTAAAGTAAATATTTATAGTAAAACCACTAAAAGGGAATACTTTAAGATACTACATTATGTTCCTTTCTTATAGGAGATAATTTTGAGATAAATCGAGGGAATGGTACATTAACTTAAAATATACGAGTAAGCAAAAAAATAAGACACCAAATCTTCTATCTAAAATATAAAAAAAAAATAATGTTTCTTTGTTTTTCTTGTACGCCTTCCTATAAAATTCGTCTGATTTCGCTGAAAAATTCAGATTTTATTCTTATTAGTACGCTCGACAAAGACTTAAGGCGATGCCATACGTAGTAATGCAAAATCACGTGTTTTTGGTTTGAAAATTTGGTCGCCTAGAAATGTTTCAGATGCTTTAATTAAATACTGCGAGTAGAATACATCTTGGCCTTTAAAATAATCGAGTATTTTTTAGATAAGTATTTTTATAAGCCCAGAAAAAAATAATGTATTAGGTCTATGAAAACTGCTTTAGAGTTCAAAATCTCCTACTTACGAACCCATTTTCGGTTATGATTTTATTGTATAATGTGGCAAATTAAGTTATTTATAAAATGAACGAAAAAAAATTAAATATTTATGCCTGAACATCCACAAAATAAAATAAGGCACTTTTTGGCCATGTGTTTTTCTTCCATAAATCAAAACAGGCGGATGGTGTTAAGCGGGAATTTAAACCTTATCGCCATCTACGTAAGGGTTGTTATTGATAGCGGCTCAATTTAAAATATTACACGACGTAGTGCATCGCCTTAACGCATTATCTCCGCACTGGAATGAGATACGGAGTCGAATTAAAGTTCATATAATGTGGTTTTTTAACAATAATAATGTAGATTTTATGATACTACGTGAAGCGAATGGAAGAAAATGTTGGGAATGCCAGAGGGAGACATGAATCAAATATTTATTTGTGGTAAAACGAGACATAAGTTTTAACGAATAATGAGGTATTAGGGGAATTTATGACTTGAATGAATAAGTATAATAATATATCAACACAAATTGAAATTATCTCCCGAGTAAAAAAAAGTGAATTGAACCCGCGCCTTCTGATGTCCGGTCAGACGCTCTGGACCACTGAGCCACGTCGGCTTTTGTATTGATATTACAGGCGACTAATTATTGCTTATAATGATTTACTATCCTTTGTGCTATGCATAAAACCTTGTCTTATAAACATTAGTTTATCAATTATTTTTATAAGCAATAATTGTTCGCCTGAAACACTCATCCACATTGAAAAAATCTCCTGATAAAAAATAAATAAATAATTGTTGAATGAAACACTAGCATATATTGAATAATTTCGCGGGTAAGAAATAAGCCTCCATAGCTCGGTGGTCAGAGCTTTCGACCGGAAATCGAATGGACACGGGTTCGAGTCCCGTTGGCGTCATGTATTTTTTATCAGGAGATTTTTTCAATGTGGACGAGTGTTTCAGGCGAACAATTATTGCTGATAAAAATAATTGTTATCCTTTGTGCTATGCAATAATAAAATCTTGTCTTAAAAACATTAATTTATCAAAAAAAAATAATAATTAGTTTATCATTTAAAAAAAAAATGGAAGTGAATGGTTGAAGAGGTTGAGGACGCCCGAGGAAGACATGGCACGACCAAGTGAAACAAATACTTATTACAGTACAATAATATTATTTCTAACTTTAAAACGCACCCAGTTGTCAGGTACTCCAGAATTCGCAACCTCAAAACTTAACCCCAAACCATTTATATACCCGACCAACACCGGGTACACATCAGCTAGTTTCAAATAAATTCGGTCTAACTGGCAGCCACGTAGATCAAAATTCAAATGATAAATCTTTATACAAATGAGATTCGGTAAACACTAGACAATAAAACAAAATTTGTAACATAGTGATCTACACACTTGAGTTACAATGTTGCTATTAAGAAACTCGTAAAAATAATACACCTTCATTTATTATAATGGATTTTCAAATTAATATGTAGTGTAGACGATCTTGGGTCTATGTGTTGATTGGATCTCACAACAAATTGTAACTGGGGTAGGCAATATTGATTGAAAAAGTAAATTCCATTACAGGTTCTTTCAAAATAAAATAACTTCAAGAAAACCGATTTGAAATTGTATTGCAGAGTGGTGTGTTTAAATTGAAAAACAATATGAATTTGGAAAGCATAAAAAACAGGGTCTTTTCTTTTCTTTTAAAATTAATTTATTCGTTTATGACGACCTCCGTGGTCGAGGGATAAGGCTCTAGACTAGCAATCCGAAGGTAGCAGGTTCAAATGCCGGCGTGCGCATTTACATTTTATTTGATGAATTTGTATTATTTCACAATGTATTCATTTAAAATAATATATACTTGCGGCACATTCCGGAATGGAATAGCGCCCAGGTGTAAGATCACAATTCGGAAATGGCTTTAGCCATGTTTGGTGATCAGATGTGAATAGCCATGTGCTCCTCCACCACCCTCTACCCCAACTCCTTCCCCTCCCCACAACCTTTAGCCTCACAATATATCCCAATTCGGGATGCCATAGTCTCACAGGCTTCAGACGGTTGGGAGCAGGGATCTTGTGCGTTATTCACATTTGAAAAAAAAAAACTGTTTAGGCTATGAAAAGTAAACGCAACATAATTATGCGTAATTTTTAAAGTACACTCGCGTTATATACGCGGCGGGACTTGCAATCTTTAAAAATCCCGTTACGAGCGCGTTAAGTCTTCGTCCAATTCCGAAAGGGGCTTTAAAAGCAAAGTATTGAGGAATAAAAGTTTGCGCCGCGGGGTGACATAATGTTACGTAAAGTGCAGAGTGGCGTGGTGATACCAGCTCCGGTAGGGAGGGGTTAACTCGCAGAGGTCAAAGAAAACACATACATAATACATTGATACAAAAAGGTCACGCTTTATAGAGTTATTTTATTCGTTTGGACATCGGCGGGTTTTACTTTGGAAATGTTTTGTAGTTCAACAATTTCAAGTTTCAATCTCACGAGGCAGAATTTGGATTTTTAGAGAAGAACATCAAATTAATAAGTGCATTTATATGCATGCACGACATATTGAAGTTAGTTTTACAGGGGTTGAAAACTTATCTAAAAATAGAGCTGAATACGTTTCTATGCATGCACGACACATAGTTGATAGTTTATCTAACAATATAGCTGAATGCTTTTCTATGCATGCACGACACATGTAACTTGATAGTTTATCCAACAATAGAGCTGAATGCATTTCTATGCATGCACGACACATAGTTGATAGTTTATCTAACAATAGAGCTGAATGCTTGTCTATGCATGCACGACACATGTCAGTTGATAGTTTATCCAACAATAGAGCTGAATGCATTTCTATGCATGCACGACACATAGTTGATAGCTTATCTAACAATAGAGCTGAATGGATGAAGGTAACTAAATCAAAGTAAAAAATAAATTGCAAATTGATGCCAACCTTTGGTCGGGGTAATTAAGTTTTTTTTTTAATTTAATGTTAATAAATTTAATAATGTTATTATTAAGTTCTCCAAGATTTTATTTGTGACAGCTGTGATTAATTACCGGTGTTAAATTAGGGGAATGTACCAATTGTAACAATTGTTTGTAAAAGTGTATTAAAGGTCTTAAAAAGATTTAAAGACCATACAATATCGGATATTTTCGAAGGCCTTAGGTGAAAGACCATAGGTATATGTACCTACCTCATTTATATCCTTGCAAAAAAGATACTGTGATAAAATGTTACATAAAACCCCTCCTGCCTTCAATGAATTCTGTGAAAGATTTTGACATTTTATAAAAAAGTTTACATGAAAACTATTCTACGAACATAGTTTTGCTAGAAAACCGATAGCGTCATAAAAATTAAGATGTAAGATTCCAATGTTTCAACTGTGATTTATGACTTCACCCACATTGTCCATGAAGAAGGTAATTTGCTTAAATGAGTATTTTCCTCGCTAAATAACGTAAGCAACGAAGACCCACGGAAAGTGTCTTAAAGTGGGATCTTCCTGTTACCCCAGTATAAAATAATATGCTTTGTTATTGCTATATTCTGCCACGAACACAGGAGATGTGTACCTATGGTATAGCCACAAATAGTTTAGGTACGAACACAGTGTTTGGTATGGTAACGAAAAACTTCCGAGGACCAACAGAGAAGCCAAACAAGTGAAAATTGTTTCAACGTTGGGATGGGTGAACTTTATTAACCATTACGGTGCCGTTATGGACTTATATGTTAACTTTTTTCCCATATAAGGTTCGACCGTGTCACACATATTTCAAAGTAAGACACAAACGACAAAACAAAACCGCAAAATGAAAGTTTTTAGAATATCTTCTTTATATCGAGAAATCGTTATCGTTTTTATCAATTTAAAAACTATGAAATTATAATAAATAAAACATTAAGGGGGTTTTTCACTATCTCTGATTATGTTCTGACCAAGCACTAATCCGCGGATTAGTCATTTTTTCGTTTTCACTATATCTGAATAACGCTAACGCTCGGGTTAAGGTTAGATTTGACTAATCAGTGCTCGAACTTCAAGTTAGGCGCTATTCCTCGAATCAAAGATGGCGTCAAAACATTCCGAGTTTAACAGCTGAGAAGTGAGTCGAATTTTGTAGAATGAATTTGAATGCTTGTATGATCCATCCTGAATTATTTGATTGTGTTCAAAATAAGAAACAATGTATTAATTCGACACGAATCTATCTAAAATGACCTGATAATCAACATAACATAACCAAAAAAATGCACACTTCGCGGTGTGCGGACTGTGACGCATGACAGCCGTGGCAGTAGATGGAGAAACAGCAAACATTTTGCGATGTTGCCAGACTATTTCGAGTGTTATCTATCCGGCAGCTCGAAACAATGGTGAAACGGTCGCCGTTGAATAACGAAGTTATTCTGAACTTTAAAGCCAGCCAACGGATAGCTATTCAGATATTTAGCCCGACATAGTGAAATACCCCCTAACTAGTGACTACATATAATAACTCAACGTAACAATTAAATGTAACGTTACTTTGGTTTTAACTGCTTTATTACAATTTATATATTAGGTATACCAACTAGTTTATGGATTTTTCGGTTTTTGTGTTCAATTCGAAGAACTATTATTATTTTTTATAAAAAATAATGTAAATCAAATTTAATAATGTTATTATTAAGTTCTGCGAGTAATTTAGTTTTTTTTTTACCATTGTGACTTTTCAAACTGTCTAAGTTCTTCAGTTTGAAAATGGCCTTGAACGCCGAAATAGCTGTTACGATAATATAAAACTAAAATACTCGCAGAACTTAATAATAACACTAATAAATTTGATTTACATAAAATTTTTATAGTTTCGGTTATATCCTAATCTTTTTCAGGATTATTACCTGTTAACCGGGGAGTTCAGTTTGAATTACGCAGCATATAACGGGCGCGAACTCCTTCACTAGGACGTATCAATGCGTCACGCCCGGTGGACGTAATTTCATATATTTAAAAAAAAAATTTAAATCAAAAAAAGTGAAAACATCGAATTAAAAAAATAGAATAATTACAAACAATTATAAAGATTACAAAAATATAAAAAAAGGTTATAATTACAGAACAATAAACAAAAGCACACAGATAAAAGAGAAACATTGAATTTAAAAAATTAAAATATTTTAAAATTAAAAACTCAATTTCCGTGTGATATACTGGGAAATATACGTCCCGCTCGTTCTAGGGCGCAACATATATTTCAAGGACGTATTCATACGTCCTACCCGTACCCGATACTGTTTACGTTTGACGTATTTATACGTCCCGCCCGGTTAACATGTTAACTAAAGTATATAATAATACTGTCCCGAAGAACACAATCAAAATTAATTGACATTATGCGTAAATTATAATAAAGTGTTTAAAAACCAATTAACTATTCATTTACTTATAATGTCAAGCCATAAAGTAATTTTTGCACATTTTCGCTAGCCTATATTACAAATTCTTAGTACCTAGTTAATAACCTATTAATTTCGTTGGTGAGAGTATGCCGATACCGTCTACTGGCTGAATAATCCGACCATCGCACTCTCCATGACCTCCAACCAAAAGAGAAGAAGTTTCGTCGATGGGTGTCAAAATATATTGGTATCTACCTGATTTATTACTTTAACATACGTAACAAAACATACATAACATAACATATACTTTAACATACAGGCTTCTCGGCTTCGTAATTAGGAACTCATATCCGTTTCGTAACACAAAAACACTGACGTTATTATATAACACACTAGTCCTAAGTGTACTTGAATCAAACTCGATCATCTGGGCTCCACATGAATTAACATACACTTTAAGCATTGAAAGAGTCCATAATTTTTTTTTAAGGTTTTTATTCTCGCGGCTCTATGGACGTTACCCTTGGCTTTACCCATCGATTTATATATTAGGCATGACCAATTACCACTCCCTAGAGACAGGTAGAGGTATTGCTTTGCTTAAATATTTTTTTCAACTAATAAACGGTCACTTATCTAATAATGAGATACTGGCCCAAAAAAATTTTTTTGTACCAGAGTCTCACTCTCGAGGACGTCATCACAATCTTCTATATAGTAGAGCAAGCCGCACTAATTTATTTATGAACTCACCTGTGGGGAGAGCTACGTGCTTTTTGAATGCAGTAGATAAAAAAATAGATTTATTTTTTGTGTCCTATAGCGCATTTGCGAGATTTTTGGCATTGCATATACACTGCATAAATGGTACAATTATAACGTCTTAGGCTATATTACCTGTAATTGTTATAAATAAATGTATAAATTATATATAAATAAAATAAAATAAATAAACAACATACGAGTCACCTAAAAGTCCAAACTCTAAAAATCCAAGCACGTCGTATAAAATCATTTAAATAAGATGTGGGTACATGTGTCGTAGGTCGTAGTACATGCACATTACACAGTACACACGTATACGTTGAATTGTCCCCACTTACGGGCACGTTATAATGCCGAATGCACTTGAGTGGAATGTTGATCCAGTGTGGGGCGTTCTGGAACTATAAAGAGACGACCTGACCTACGACCGTTGCAATCACATGTTTGACACCGAAACTCGATTGAAATGCACTTGAAATTGTAACGACATTCAAATGAAATGGTTAAGTGTGCACTCCACAGTGGATGCAAATTTTTATTTTAAAAAAAAACAGCTCAAACAAACGCGGGTATCTAATGCTGGAAACGTAACGAAAGTCCGAGAAAAAAGAGACATTTTATGTATCGTTCACTACGGTTGTCAGCTGGAAAAGTCGTCCATTTAGGAGGGATTTGGCACTTATGTAAATATTTTTAGTAAATAGCGGCTCACTTTTTTCGGACAACAGAGACTTACTACCTAAAGTGTTATAATAAGAAATTGTTCATCTGTTCTCGCACATTTCTACGATGACTCCATCTTGACTCTTATTACCGTACACGAGCTTTGACTTTTGACTTTTGAAATATTGGCATACAGAGCTCCGGGCCAAAAAGGCCCCTTTCTCTTTCATCATGATTTTAAAATTGGTTGTAGGATAAATTTTAATTTAATTTTGGTTGTGTTTTTAAAATATTTTTGCAAGGAAACATGGCTGCAATATGGGGGATTTAAGGTTTACGGAGGATTTGTTTGGGTTTTTTAAAGGTAGTTATTTCATTTACATCGTACTGTGCGAGACAGTTGATGGACGCGTTTTCATGGGTGGGGAGGCCCGCATAAAATGTTTCCGCGAGACTTAAGATATGGTCTTTAAGGAGGGGAACTTCAGAGTCCCGATGTAGTTGAGCAACCCTCATCCATCTAGGAGCTCCCAGGGCAATGCGTATGGCTTTGTTTTGAAATGTTTGTAGTCTTTTTAGCTGGGGCTCTGAAGCGTGTGCCCAGATAGGGCTAGCGTAAGTGAGTTTAGGTCTTATAGTGGATTTATATATTAGTAGTTTGTTCCTTGGAGATAATTTTTTGTTATTTTTAGATATCATGGGATAAAGGGCTGCAAGAGTTTTATTTGCTGAATTTAGAGTTTCTGTTATATGCTTTTTCCAAGTTAGTCTGCTGTCTAGAGTTACTCCGAGGTATTTAATGTTTTTTTTCCAAGGTACGTTTTCGCCGAACAAGTGGATGTTAGGGGGTCGTTTAGGGCGTCTACGGGAGAAAACACAAGCTATGTTGCCTTTGCAGGGTTGAATTATGGGCACGACAAACCGTGGGACCTGAGTAATTAATTTTCGGCGCTCTGACGGATTTAAAATATGTATTTGTTTCAACCAGGGTCCCATACATTCCTTTCAGAGATAAGAATAACTAACCCTTCTACACTATACACTTTCAGCCGAAATAAAGGCCTCTAATAACATAATAATATTTCAACGAGATCTTTGCAGATATAACGCAACGAGGGTGGCGTAAGGTGGGTGTCGGAATAATGTGATCCCACCTACTCTAGTAATATTGTCTGAAGGTCTGCCCCGAATCGGCTCACCTGACCTACAACATAATAGAGGATGTTGTAGGATGGAGAATAATGGCGTATTGCAGTGCCATGTCATGTCGCTGCAAGATTTACTGATACTGAAGACGGCACATACCTGAAACAAAGAGAAAAAATAAATAAGTAAAGAACACATTTTTTTAAATAATCAAATATACTAATTTGGTTGTCTGAGATGTTATGCGTAATGTGAAATATTAATAACTCAAATTTAAATTAAATTCAAGCTTCATTTTCAAAATTGGAACTGATTGTTCAGACAAGCGATAACGTAGGTAGGTACCTACATTAATACAATTATGTTATATTTACTATTAAAAAAATATATATATATATGTATAATTCAATGTTTGAAATGTGTATTTATTAAATAAACACACTTTTATTAAAATGTTTAACCATGGAGAAAATTCTAATTAGCAAGTAGAGGACACTATATAAAAACACTGCAGACCTGATAGGTTAAGATATATATTGTATGATTTCCCATATTAAGAAACGTGATTTAAATTTTAGACAACTGATAAAAAACCATTTATTAACAAACATTTTGCGTTTATTAGTAAGGCCGAAAGTGTTTTAGATTGTTATCATATTGTGCATGTCAGTTATTACACCTACCGAAGGAATTATTATCCAATGCTGTTTAATGTTTCTGAATGCAAACATTCTGCGATTGAGATTGGTTCTCAAAGAGGATAATCTGTGTCTTTGATAAATAAAAACCATAATAAAACCGAAAGAATTTATTTCAATGAAATACTAAACGTAACGACATCATTCAATACGCATTACCAAAAAGCCATTGTTAAAAAGATAAACAAACTTGAATAGAAGTAAAAAAAACATTAATGAATAAGCATTGAGCTCGTTAACAATGGAGATTTTCCAGGGGCCCTTTAATCTCTCAAAAAGCAAACCCTTCGCAAGGATCCTCACTTAAGTAAGGAAACCGTCTGAAAAGGTTTAAGGAACTCGCTCAAGAGTCATGACACAATTTCCTTCCGATGGCCCTAGAGGATAAGTGACTGAATTCATATTTAGAGCGAGCGACACATACATATTATATCGCTACCAACACCGACATGTTGATTAATGTCGTAGTAAAATAGTAGGGGTTCTCGACTGGGTACTGGCAGTGATGTAGAACACCCTAGACGAGCCCTGATACTAAACAATTCAAATAAATTAGGCTCTTTCGCCTGTTTAAAGTGTTAATGTTTTTATTTTATCACGGGCTGCCAAGGTGAATTCTGAAAAAGTTTACACTCGACGTACAGGCTATACGATTGCGGTAGGCTGCTACATTACATAAAACTTTATAGTAGAGGAATATCTTAGTATAGCCCAAGTGAGAGATCATCACGTTCAGTATAGAAACGATGCCTGAATTGGCTTTAAATGTCTTGCTTTAAATGGGCAGATAAAGACATACTGTTGATAGCTCCGTTGTAAATTGTTCCTATTTCTCATAGATGACGCATACGATATAACAGATTACAAACGAACTCTCAGCGGCAAGACCATACTTCCCAAACCATGTTCGTCCATGAACCCTCACAACATTCCTCAAATTAGGGAAGCGATCGTCTGATTAGGAGAAGCAGCTGCGACTTTTGAGCGAGTTATAACCAATCATTTGTTTTATTGATACTTGATGAAACGTATTATTTGAATCATTTGAAAATGGTGAACTGAATTAAACGAGAACCCTACTGAACACCATTAACGAGGGTCCGGCGGTCGTGAGACGGCCAAGGAACCCAGCAACCTATTTGAGTCAAATTATTGTTTGTCGAATAATTGTTCCGAGGGCCACGAAGCATGTAAACCAATTGACTCTGATTGTGATAATTGGAGTGAATAGGTTACGACACAGATCGCAGAGAAGACAAACAGGAGCAAGACAACGGGTGTATACAATTGCGAGCTAGAACGGAAGAACAAAATAGAACAAGGTTATCTGGTAAATGTACCGAGGATTGAAACACTAGTTGTGGAACTAAACATTCGAAAACACTGTACCTATCCACAGTTGGACAATGTACACATAATCTATATAAATAAAAATGTAAATGATCGTTTGTTCAAAATCTTAAATCTCTGAAAGTTCTTCACCCATTGCTTTGAATTTTTTACACAACGTTGCATTTGAATACGCGTGTGTTTTTATATACCCATATTAAAACATATAGATGTCACCTGTGAGAGGTAAAAGCGTTTGTGCATCTGTTGGACAAACATGCGTTGTTTTTTTTAAACAGTACCATCTGTTTGAAGTAAAAGCAACACGCTATTGTTTTCTATCTGCACAGACCGAATGAGCCGCAGCAACGCGTGGCGGGGTAGAGCTAGTTACTAATAAAAATACAACAAATTACGTAAAATATTATCAAAACGCTGCCATTTCTGTTTACCGTAAATTATTTCTAAATAAATTTGAATAATGTGCAAAGACACATTTCAACTCGTCCGCTGTCGACCACTCCTATGGGGGTTCTAACGTAGTGTTCCCAGGTGACACCCACTCCCATGGGCGGACCCACTCCCGTGGGCGGACCGAGTCAAATAACTTTTTTGCGTTCAAAAAAGGTGACATATGTCAATCTTAGACGGTACAAAGCCGGCAGCGAACGTGTATATTGTATGGAAAAAGTTGGCATAGGTACGTTATTCTTACGTACGTAACGTTTAAACTATGTGAATAGTAAAGTTTTGGTAAATTAATAAAATAACATTAAAAATATTAATAACAGCCCTATTGTAGAATGTATCGGTTTAAAATGGTATTTCAGAAGTGTTGCACAATAACGCAACTACAAATAAGTTCTCGGTATTATCGGTAAACATAACCCTGATGGAAAAAACTTCTTGATTAAAAATATTGCTAATTATTAAGAATCTCTTCAAAATTTTCGTTTTCCTGTTAACGGGATTATACACCATTAACGAATGTATTGATAGGTATCCTGATAAACCTTTTATAAAATACCAATATTTTGTCACGATGTCCGATGTTCATAAAAATCCTAACATTTTTGCATTGCGTCATGATATATTATTAAGACAAACGCAGGTGGATGAACACGTGTTCCGATATTATTATGAATTTAGTAACACTTCATCAGGAAGCGGTTTGCAGTCCCGTTTTTAACAGGATTACCAGTGATTTAAAGAGATTTTTTAATAAATCAGCTTTACTCATTTTTCTACATACTCTTTCAAGCATTCAAAATAAAACTGTATAAATTTAGATTACTTTCCAACAACAAAAGAGGTTAGTGAGCTTCTAGAATATTAATTACAAAGAAATCGTTATATCCCATTCAAAGGACGTAATAGATTCCGAAGCGAGTCGATATCGATACACCAGGAAGCAAGTTAAGTTCCGTAATCACATCACTTCGTAGCGGCAGGATTAACACTCGGGTCGGATCAGGAACACAAACGAATCGGGCAAACGGGCCGGTCCCTGATCCGGCGCGGCGGAGGAAACGGCCCAGGGCGACTGTAAGCTTTTCTTAACGACTTTACTTTTCACTAACCCCGTGGGGAAGTCTTCAAGCGCTCGGGCTTTCTATAGGCTCGCATAATATCTAAGGTCAATCTTCACGCTGATAAGTGGCTGGTTTAAAGAACGGGATTTGCCAATTTAGAGGAATGTCGGGCTGCGAAAGGAATACATTATTATATGAGAAGGGAGTGAAAAATTAGATTGATTATTGAACACTCAAACCTTAAAAATGTATTTATTTAAGATAACAATTCAAACTATCAGAGCACGAGGGTAATACTATTTATTAATTATTAATATTTTTTCACAAGTAGCAAACACTTTGTGGATATACATAATTATAACTATATATAAGTCAGTTACTATCCTATAAAGAACAACGTTCTAATCGAGTTCTGTTGATATCATGTTACTTTGAAACAACTGGTCCTTAATGAAATGATAAAATAACTTGAGTAGAACTTTCACAGAGCTTGAATATTAACTTTGAAGTTTTACGAATTGTTCAAGTTCCGTGAAACAACTGGCTCTATGAAAATAAAACGCCTCAAGAAATAATCTAAGATTTTCCAGTTGAAAGTCAGCCTTTTCATACATAATTATACAATCTCGTTGGTAGAGTATGCAACACCTTGTACACTAAGACGATCGTAAATCATCCCTCGTGAACGCAAGTCGAGCGGCGCTGACCCGTGCGACACAGAACACAGCACAGGAGCGGGAGCAAGGAGCAATTCGGGGAGCAAGCGAGGTATAGGGACAGGGACAGGTAACACGGCGTGTAACACATCACAGGTTAGTGCGCCCTTCAAGAGATGGCGCCAGCACGCCTAATGGCCCGGAGAACGAATATATTTAGCGTTTGCCCAAAGCGGTGACGCGACTAATAGGTGATAGGCGCTCTGGGAAGTAATAAGACATCCGTGAAGACGGGGGTAGACTGCATCACGAGGAACTAGCCTGCCAAAGCTAAATATCAAAGTGTTTAGTTTTAATTTTGGTAGGCATTTTGTAAGAAATACCGCCGCCATGGGAAACATTTATTGAAAAACCAACACATCTGCAATAGGTAACCCCAAGTGGTTCGCTCCAGCCGCACTTTCTCGACCCACCGCTTTGCACCGGACTGGGCGGGATGGATTCATACGACGTTCACTCCCGGACACACTGACCCCCAGATTCCTACCCACCTTTCATACCTTTCTTCTTCCCAAAACCACATCTTCTTCATTTCCCGTCTACACAGCAGCCCCAAAGATGACATAGGCCCCGAGGGAAATTATCTTTCTGAGGGCCTCCTGTCCTGTGTGGAACTAATGTAAAAAAATATGTTTTAAATACCAGAGAGCTCAAACACATCATAATACACGCAATTTCCAGTTAGAATCCATGCATTTATAACAGGCTGATAATGCTGCGGATCGTGTGAGGAGCGTACTGAATGTACAGCAATTCATTTCTGCTCACATGGTCAAAGAGGATAGTTATAAGGCGTCCTCGCTCGGTGGCTATCACGTAAATTGCAAACCGGACTCTGAAATTACCTATTTAATTATGAACTGAAAGCGCAAGCACGTTTCTCACTGCGGATTTCATGAAATTGAAGTTAGTAGAGGTTAATCAGTATTAGGCGGCTTTACAAGATCGTAAGATATTATAATGTTTATTCACAGTGGAAATATCTAGCCTGCTTGTTCCCCAGTAAGCGTTGACAAAATGCTCCGCTTGTTAACAGTAAACATTCCATGACGATGTAATAAACCAGAATAATTTCCATTTGATTCGAAAGGGGTGGAGCGCACAGCACAGCGACCTAGATATTAGTCCTTAGTCAGGTGTATTTATTATATAGCGGCAATGAAACGGATTTACAGCCCTACAAGTATGGTGGCCGCCCGAAGCGGCGGTGTTTATTGAATCACGAGGGCGAAGAGTAAGCTAAACGATCACTTAAGAATAATACGACCGAAATTGCCGAATGATTTAGTCGACTTTTCACTCCGGCATTAAGATTAATGCAACCCTTTAGCTACCTTCGAAAAATAAAATAATTGATTCTTGTCGAGTGGAACTGACAAGGGGATCAATACGGCCTTTCTGACAGACAGTTTTTGTAAAAGCGGTGAAGCTTTCATGCTCTTCCCTTCAAAAGAAATAATAATAGTATTCGCTTTGACAACGTTTGACTGAAGAGAATAAAAGGCAAATTAGAAACCCCTTTGAAAGAAAGAACGAAAAAGAAAGTGTCTGTGCGGAAATTTGAGATGCTTGAATAAATAATTATTAATCTCTCCGAGAAGAATGAAAAGGAGATAGTACTTATTACGCTTTAAAATGTAGCAAAGTTTGTAAGAATTGGGTGGGTAACTCTACGAAACTCTGGAAAGCATTGAGGCACGGGGGTATTGCTATAACTCCCCCGAAACTTTAAATATCCAGCGTCTTCAGGGCTTCAGTGCGCGCTGCCGACAAGCAGGCGCTGAAAGCTGAGAGCTGAGAGCTGAGAGCCGAGAGCCGAGAGCCGAGAGCCGAGAGCCGAGAGCTGAGATGCCCAAACCATTTTCTTGTCATTTTAACAGAACGTCAGGAAAACTTCATTCATTCGGACATTTATTAAATTACAGCACCTATTATTAACGGTTGCCAGACTTGGGCACGGGACATGTTTATGAATTAATATCCATTTCTTCATAGATATTATTATAAATAACATTTTGTGATTTTTTATGACAGATAACAATGGAAAACGAAAAAAACCTCAATCATCGATAATACTATTTTCGGTTTTGGGATTGTGGGACAATGAACACAGATTTTCTTTTAATTTATGTGTCATTTTAAAAATTGGAACTGATTGTGGAAAGAATTCAAATAGCGATAAAGTACCTGACTTTAAAAAAATATTTTTTCACCAGAAAATTAAATTATAATTCTGTATGTGAAATGTTTATTACTTTTGTCAAAATATCTTAGTGTTAATCTTGAAGGGTAAAGTCAGATTTCTAATTTTTTAATTTTTCTTTTTTGCCAAAATGCAATAATTATCAACATTACAAATTATAATATCCCATGATTTGTCACCGGTCTGCGCTAGTATTCAAAATAATATATTGGATCATTAAGAGTATTTCACAGAATGCATAGTTTACGATGTATATCAAGAATAAAATAAGAAATAAAAAGGAAAAAATAAACTTTGGTAAATTACAACAATTCACATTTACATTAAAATTCACATAATATATATATATAGATTAAAAAAATATATATATAAATATAATATTTTTTTAAATATCAAAAAGGTTTACAGAAGAAATAAGCAATGAAAATTAGATGAACCATATTATATTGGTTAATTCCACTATTCATTTGCTTTCAAATCTTAATTGGCATTTTGTTTGGTTTTCAATGCATTTTTATTCAATTATTTTTTTACTACCACGCGGCGGAATGAATATTGTTTGAATTTTATAACATACTGCCAAGCATGCGAGTTCTCAAAAAAACAACATTTTTTCTGCGACAGAGCAAAGTTAGCTCAAATCATATTTAAAAAAAAACGATACATAAAGCAGGCGAGCATTATTCCAAAGACAGAACCTTAGAGCAGGTGACCTCGACTTACCTAGAAATTGGAATAATTCACAGAGGACAAAGAGGCAGAAGAATTGATCAAAGTAAGCGACTGTCCTGGGATCTTGTAATACCCCGATACTCCCAATACTCCCGATACTTCCCAGGGGACTTGGGGCCAAATAATATCAAAAAGGCTTCACTCGCACACACACACTCAATGTCGCTTCTCAATTTGTCGGACTTGCGAATAGGGACGAATAAATTAAATGTATTTTTAGTACCCACTGGCGAATCAATACGCGGAGTGGCGACAGAAAAATAAAGAATTCTACGGTCACCGGCTTTAGTAGGATTTTATTTTTCCATTGGGCCTAGCGATAGAGCGGCAAATATGGAAAACCTCACATTTGAAGTTTGAAATTTAAGCAAAATTGTGATCACGGTATAAAAAAATTCAATGTCCATACGCGATAAAAGTTTACACCCATTTCAGAATAAAACATTAACGAGGACCTTCCGGTATAAAAACTAAATTACTGTTGGTATACCTTTTTGGTGGCACGTGTCAAAATCAGCAGGCAAATAAAGTTCACGTACGGGGAATATTTCCACACAATGGACGCAGTCTATTAGAAGAGACATAATAATATATTTACAGGCTAATCCGCGATGTAGTATTTTATGGCGACGAACAACATCAAAGTCAACCATGCGAGAGGATAATAAAACGGGATGCGCACGCATCACTAAGCGCAAATTAAAATTCAGTTTAACCGCGTGAAAACTGCACGGGGAAAATAAAGCTCGGAGAAATAGAATTATACTCGTTTAAAGCTGACAGTAGGGTGACTAAAGCTCCCGCGTGATGAAAATACTCGTAACGAGACGGTCGCGACAGAAGGATTTTTTTTGGGATTTTTGGAAATGATACGAAAATGGACAAACACAAGATCCTTCTTGAAATTCCATCAGAAATTCATTACATTAATTTTTATTATTTATCGATTTTATTTATTTATTTAACGCACAGAGGGCTTTTACATGGTTGGTAGTATAATTTTAATTTGACAGATACTTTGAAACATAAAAAATAAGAACAAAATTACATTTGATAAAAGCTATGCAACAAGTCATACAAACAAAAGAAACAAAAACAGAAAATTACAGCTATTTGTAGGTTTACATGATGTGTTTAGGAGTATTGTTGAAATAAATATTTTAAATGATCCACAAAACTTGCCAAGTTGGTATTGAATATGTCAACATCACCCAAGTAATGATTTACCATGGTGTGAAGTCGTTGTATCGGAGAGTGGGCAATGTAGTTACGCTTATGTGTGCTGTTGTAGAATATTGTATTTTGTCGTGTTGTTACTGTGGGTGTATGTATGTATGTTTATAAGTTGCAGGAGTTCACAACAGTCGAATTTAGAGTTAAGTATTTTAAATAAAAACGTTAAATCGTTTATTTTACGTCTATCTTTTAATGTATGTATTTTTAGAGTATTTAATAAGAAATTGTATTTTAAGTCTTCGAAAGGGATATTTAATTTAAAATTTATAAAACGTAGAATTTTTTTTTGTATTCGCTCAATGTTGTTAATGTGAATTTTGTAAGATGAAGACCAAACTACTGAGTTATATTCAATTAGACTTCTTACTAGAGATACGTATAATAGTTTAATGGCTTGTAAAGAATTAAAGTTTTTAGTTGTTCTTAATACGAAGCCTTTCATACCTTTGTTCACAATTTGATGGATATGATCGGTGAAACTTAGTTTTTCGTCCAAAATAATTCCAAGATCTCTCATTTCCGTGACTCTTTCCAAAGCTATGTTATTGATGGAATATTCGAATAAAACAGGATTTTTGTTTCTGAAGAAACTCAAAGTTTTGCACTTTACTACATTTAAAAATAAATTATTTTGAACACACCAATCTCTAAACTTTACTAATATTTGAATGTAGTATACGATTATATAATTTTGACGGAAAGGTGGCATTTAACACCTGGGGTATTATTGTATCACCTAAAATAGCTTGCCTTCGCCAATGTGGGAATACAATAAATTTATTTATTCACGCCATGAAGGCTTTTACATAAATACAATGTTTAAGGCAAGATGACTAGGAGTACAATAATGAGTGTCCATTACTTAGCATAATGACCGGTCGGTCAACACAAGCAACATTTTCCGCTTACCGTGGTGGTAGTAGGAGATTTTCAAATATTGCCAGGTTATCGGTAACCCGGGAATGTTTGACTTTCTTTTAAAAAATAAAAATCTAGTACGGACGTTTTAAGCAGGTACAATACTATTTATCGTTGAGAGTTCTTGTACATTCAAGTAATAGTTCAATAAATAATAATAAGAGTACAAAATAGGTACTTCAGGTACTATGAGGTAGGTACGTAGTAGTGGAACAATATTTAATAACATTATTGATGTTATTAAAATAAATATGAAATGTTTATTGCTAAGCATGTTAGTATATTGCAAACCTTTAAAGGCCAGATTGTGTATTATACAAGAAATAGCTTAACAGTAGTATAGGAATAAACAAGAACGGTTTGTTGTAAAGCAAGTTTGTAATCAACAAACATTTAATACGCCCGATTGGGTGTTTCATGGAACATAGAAATATTTATATAAAGATAAAGTGTGCAAGTAAGAAAAAATAAATTTTTGCAGATCAGTTACAAATATTTAATTTTTTTTTGTTTGGTCACTGAGTGGTGGCGGTAAACGTCGATTGGTGAATAATTGTTCAAGATGAGTGTGGATGCATTTTAGTTTTATTGAATTTAGTTAATTATTAATGAATTCTAACACACCGCCTCCTCTAGCTATATTCCATTAATTTCTATCATTTCTGTGGTAACCGGATAAATCATCACAATGATAATTCATCACATCTTTAAAAAGTTATATAAAGTCAGGGAAAGTGATGAAACAAAAACTTTATTAACTGGGTTATGTAGGTTAGGTAAGGTTAGGTTAAAAAAATTTTTTTTTCATAGTTTCGAATGACTTTATATCACTTTTTAAAAGTGATATAAAGTCATTGTGTTGAGTTATCATGGAACCCATTGCACCTGTACACTGTATGTTCAAAGAAACCCAATTCTGTACTGTCTATGTTGTCATTCAGCCATGTCTCAGTGAAGGCATAAAAGTCATGATCCGAGGTTGATAAAGTTGATTTGAGGTTCTGTACTTTATGTTGAATAGAAAAACACAATTTTGAATACACCACTTTTATTTTTAAATTAACAAAGATCGCCAACCGGGTTTCGCTTTTACCATGCTTCGTCAGAGCTTTTTATCAGCTAAAAATAATTATATACAGGCACATATATATAAGTAAATAAATACAACGAATGGTAGAGATACAAACAAGAAAGGGGACAGTTTCAGCGGAGATTAGCGGAATAAATTAAATATGGGCCTATCAGTTAAATTTATTTAATTATTAATTTATTAACGGCTTTTTTTTTAAATTTCGAGGTCTTCTAAATTGTATAATCTAATTCCAATTTCATTTTTATGTAATATTTTAGTTCCCGAGATTTTATCAAATGAGTGATTACTTTCTATTAAATGCTTCGCAAATTCTGAAAAAGCATTATAATTTAAACATCGTAGATGTTGTTTGTTTGTTAGATGACTCTTACGTTGACGTTCAGCGCCGTTTTTCCGATATAAAAAGCAAACCAGTCTTTGCAATCAACATGCCCGAGTGGCTTAGTTTATAGTCATTATCTCTAGTATTAATGAATTAATTACATAAATTGTTATTATTAGTGTAAAAGGCGGTTTCATTTCAGATGGGATTTATTTAACGCTCAAAGAAGAAAAGTTATTTGTATACAGGACTCTACGCCATTGGAATTGTTTATATTATAAGGGATAGCGGACTTGTTAAATAGAAATTTATTTGATGCTATTTGTTTCAAATTTTTATTCAGAATATTGTCTACTAGTTTTATATCATATGCGTTATTTAAAGCGATTTGTTTAATGATAGATAATTAATTGATAATTCCTGTAGTTTAGTTCTCAGTCCGCGTACGTTTTGATAAAATATTTTATTTTTACATTCAGTTTTTTGGGTGCGTTTTAACGATAGATAGATTGGTGTTTATATATTTGATAGTGATGTCCCTTTCAGCTTAAGTTTTTAGTTTTATCTAATTCAGTTCTAATGTCCATTAATTGTTTACGCTGAAGAAATGATAGATCCTGGTATATACGGATATTGTTTTCAAATTAATGTTTTGTGCTTATTAGTATTTTTGGCCATTTCGCTTTCGGAAACTCAACTTTTATTCCTCTTGGTTTGTCACCGTTTCTTCTACCCAATCTATAGATATTTAGGTCAAGGTTTGTTGTCGATATATCGATGGGGATAATTTTCTTGATAGATGCTATGTCGCTATTTATTGATTCTGTCAGAAATATTGTGAATTTTATCTCTGTAACTTTGTTCCTTGATTTCAGCGAGGATTTCGCAGATACTTTGAGTATGTGAAACAGATGGAGTGCGAACATTTGGGGTTGCATTTTTATTACAATGTGTCCAAATTTACTCGAAATAAATCACAATTGTCGATTTAGTTTAATAATGAATTAATGTTAAATAAACAACGCTTAATGTAAACTATTAATAACACTTCAAGGAATAAAAGTTCGACTTTAATTAGGTAAAACTTTTTGAATCAGGTATCTTTGTCAAGACAAAATATTATGCGTCTGAACAACACTTCACTCAATAATAAACACAAGTTTACATTTAAATAGAGAGTAAAATATGTTTTACACAAAAAGGATTACTAACAATTATACGGTGTAAATATACTAACATGATAACTAAATTTTCAATCAGGCTACAGGAAACAAAATGTTAACTAATAACTAAATATTTTTAAAAATATATGTGAAATGCCTTTTTGTTAAGTTCTTTCGGTGCTAGTGAAAAAAATTCTTCAAGACTTCTGCATATTGGTTATCTATCAGATACCAATCTTCTGTCGGACAGCTTTATTAATTATAGATTTACCATTAGACAGTTATAGTTTATATTTTAAATTATTATATGAATATTATGTATGCAAGAAACTAATTCTATCATCTAAAATGAAATGCTTGATGCTAAGAGAAAGCGCGTGAAAGCTTATAACAAAACCGTAAATAATTTATAATAAACATATTATGACTTTGATGGTTCCTCCGTTTGGCAGATATTATTTGTAGGAAATAATAATGCATTTACGGATTTACGCCATGTTAAAATATGAACACACGAATATAAAAAGAACTACAGATAACACCCAAAAAGGAAAGGAAGAGAAAGGGTGTCATCACGGAAAAAACACATTAAAGGTGCGACCGCAACAATAAGCGAATTTGCGTACTAATTTAAAACACCTGGAATTTTTATTTTTTATTTGAATACCGCAAAAGAGTCCCAACAGCTCTCAACAGTCTGGAGCCAGTGAGACTATGGCATCCCCAATTGGGGTATGTTGTGAGTGAAGGTATTGGTGAGGGTAAGGCGACGGAGAAGGTGGGGAAGTAACGAGCTATTCAGATGATGTCACAAACCACGGTTAAAACCATTTCAAACAAAATTATTCTGAATGTTGGTTTTACACCACGGCGATACTGAAATGTGCAGCAAATATACTATTTTAAATTAAGAAATTGGGACATAACATAAATTAATCAAATTTGGGATTTGAGCCCGCGACCTCCGGATTGCTAGTCGAGATCCTTACCCTTCGACCACGGCGGCCGTTAAGATGCTTTCTGCTGAGAAGATCGCATATATGATAGTGAACTATGAATTTAGTTGAAAAAAAGATTTCCTTTAAATACAAATCTGTCTTTCGAGATTACAACTTTATACAATTTATTTTTAAAAATACAGTAACGACCATTATAATTATACACAAAGCCTGTTGCTAAAATAATTCCATCGACGAAAAAACATCGAGGAATATGAAAATACATGATATATGCAAAATTGAAAAAAAATAATCATTCGGCTCATTTTGGTTTGATCCACACATTGATTTCATTACTGCTGTCACTGGGATTTCGCATTGAGTCCCGGTCATGAATAGGCGAGAATGTTTAAAAGCAGCAGCTGTCAGGGATCGCGTGCCACCTGATTATACTACCATGTCCCATTCCCCGCGCCTATTGAAAGCTCGCATCCCCTAATCGTACCAGAGTGGCAGAGGGCGAAGGAGATCACTGTGAGATGCTATATAAACCAAAAGGAAATAATATGTACCTCTACATAAGATGAATTTTTCTGTCAAAGAAAAAAAAAACTGAATGAAACTCTGTAATCTAATTTAGTATATTCGCGAGTAACTTCGTCAATGTCTCGACGAAGACACTGTTGAGCCGAAACCGGTTAGCAAGGTTGGGCAGACACCCAAAAGATAAACTAAAGAAATAACTATTTTTTAAATGCATATGTATATTTATTTTCATCCTCAATATCGACTAAAGTAGCGACACACCAAACTGTATAAATATTATATTATACGTGTTTCTGTTTTATGCATTGGCGTTCATAAAGTTACAAATGGATACTTATTATAGCCATTTGAGCGCATTACTTAATCTAACTGACAATTTATGCTTGTTAAAGTGAATGAAACCATAAAATTAATATAACAACAATATGTAGCTTCACTGAACGTCACGTAATCGGTTTATTTAGAGAATAAGCCCGGTAATTTATGTTAACGATTAGAGAGATAAATGATTTACTAGTCATGGAAAATGTAACAGCTTTATCAAGGAGTTAAATAATGATCATTTATTAAATAAATAATGTAAAACTAGATGAAATCGATAAACATAGATGGATCGAATTTATAATGATTACGGCAAATTATTTGCATTATATACAAGTCCTCAAGTACACAAAATGCAGTCAACGTGTGTTTGTCAGATTTTAGCATAGATTCATCGCATCAAAGCGACTGAATAAAGCGTTACAATGAACAGTTTTTGACGAAAAAATGTTCATTAGAAAACGATGAATTTAATGTCATTTCGCTTAACAGTTGTCAAGACATTGTCAATATGTATATATATGTATATATATATATATATATACATATAGTTAAGTGGACGACATGAAACACCGTACTAATTTGGATTTGTAATGTTTCTTTAAAAAGCTGTAGGGACCAGATTTGAGAAGTCGAGTTCTGTAGGTTCTCTCCATATTTACTCTAACCCCATCACTTTTTTTCACTTTCCACAAAACATTACCCAACATTTAGGACTAATGCTGTCTCCAGATCCAGACAGTTGGGTTTCCAGTTTTATCAAAAAAAAAAAAAAAATTCTACTCCAAATTTCACGAAGATAATACAATATTGTTACATAATACCTACAATAACAACACGACAAAATACACTATTCCACTACAACACACTTAAGCGCAATTACATTGCGAACTCCCCAATACAACGGTTTCACACTATGGGAAACCAATACTTAGGTGATGTCGATATATTTAATATTAACTTTGCGAATTTTGTAGATTACGTAAAAGACTTATTTCAACACTATTCCTAAATGGAAGTTATAATTTTGTAAGCCAGTCAAATCGCTGTATTTTTTAATTTATGTTCTTGTTATTTTTAATTTTGTTTCTTGCATATATTATTTTTCAATGTAATTTTATTTTTATTATTTCTTTCTCATGTTTCAAAACTGTCTGTCATTAGAATTGTACCACCTACATGTAAAAGCCCTCTGGGCGTTAAATAAATAAATATATAATATTATCAATTAATTACCTGTTGGCATGATTTGGTTTATAGTGGTGTGTGGATACATATATGTATCCCTAATGTTTTTATTTGTTTCCTTGATTTAGGTTTTTCACCCCTGAATTTCACATATCTAAACATATCTATGAAATATGAACAATTCAAAAAGCAAATGAACTCCTTGAAATTGGATAATTATATATTGTATCTTATACTTATATTGTACCTTATACTCTAATATAATTATATTTAATTAATACTATCTTGCATTTAAAAAAAAACTTTGGTTATTGTTATAATACTATTTCTCTAAAATTGTGTATATTGGATTATGTTTGTAGTTAATTTAAAGATTGAATTATGTTAATTTGTATGTTGAATTACGTTTGTAGTTATTAAATAAGACATTGAATATTGTTTTTAAGCATTATTTTATTTTTGTACATACTTACTCCTCCCATAAACACGAGCTCCTGGAGCTCACCTTATCCCCATAGAAGAATAATTAGTAAAAAAAAATATTTTGCATACTGATATATTTTTAAATATTGTATTATTTTGTAATAAATAAAATAAATAAATAAAGAGGTCGCCATTGTTGTCTCAATGGCTGTTATTAAAATCATAGTACCTAGCCATTTAATAATAATATTTGGATGTTTTGTATAGCGCCGTTTTTGTGCAAAATCACCTCAAGGGCGCTAACTTTAAAGTGATATTTCAGTAGAAATGAGTAAACCTCTACGACCTCTACGACCTCCTCATCGATAATATGATCTATACGTTTTTGATAAAAATAAATAAAAACGTGCAGCCTTCAACTCAAGTTGGCTGTCATAATTCATTCTTGTAAAAAAGCGTGTAAAAAGGTCGTCTTATTCTGCACTCGCAGCGGAGCGGAGGAGATGAAACACAATTCAATTTCATTACAATTACAAAGTCAACGGACAGCGGAGTACTGGAAGTTGAGTGCCGGCGGTGGTGACTTGAGCCCCCTCTGGTGAACTAGAATGTATAAAGTGTGGATGCGTCTGGTTGCTCTGCGGGAAGGGCAGGGAATGGGGGGTGGGGGCTGTAGGCGCTGTTAGCGTCGGAAAAGTGGCCTGAGAAATGAACGCAATTTATGTAATTGCCAGGGGTAACTTCAAAATAGATTGTCCAATAATTACACAAGGCTTGATTAACTTAATGCCGTCTACAACTTCATATTTAAAGACAATAATTTATACTAATAAAAGATGTTAAATGGTAATTGCTAAGGATACGAGATGATATTAGGACGCGTTTTAAATGAAGCGATTTATTATTTAAAAGATTAACTTTATTCAACACCCTAAAATTCTATTTACTAGGCGATTTTATCAGAAAGGTTTCGGAAATGCTTGAGATTAATATGTAGGAAACACGTACTACAGCTGAAGCTATTCTAAAAAGAATCAAGAGGGTTTTCAACCGCGCTGGCTGGTTCGGGTAACGCGGACGTACACGCCACCGTGTGGCGATTAAATAAATATGGCCAGCGCCTAAAATTAAACTATGAATAGTTCCTACAGTAATAATTAATCCTAAGAATAAATGCATTTCAGTTTTCCGAAGTGAAATTTCTGATTAGGAAGGAACATGTCGTGATTATGAATTGTGTAGGTAAGTCAGAGCTTGACGCAAAATATTAATGTAAACAAAAATTCCAATTAAAAAATAAATACATGTATACATCAAATAAACTTTCTTTATAAAACTGTTTATATGCGAAAAAAAAACACTTTTTAGCTTTAAAACGGCTTTTTAGAGTGAATATATTTGACATAACACGTGAATAGGGCACTGTCCAATATGGATAACTAACAAATCTGGGAACTATGAATAATGCCCGCCCTAGTAATTACTAGGTCCACAACAAAATATTATTTATTCAGAACTATTTAATAATTTGCTACTATTACGTGATTCTATTTTCAAGTCATTATTATCAGGAGAAAGGAAACCAGACACTGCGGAGCCATGAGCCATCTAAAGGCAGGGATAATGCAGTCTTTACAAGGTAAGGCTTTCAGAAGGATTTACTAGGAGGGGCTGAGGTCAACTTGATGATTTAGTATCAACGGAGAGGTAGTTTTAATCGTGTATGTTCCGGCAAAACGTTTTATCTGTTTGGCGGAGGGCGACCACATAATGTATGAAAAACTTTCCGGAGATTTTGTTTTTTACATTAAATGATAAATAAATTCTAAATATCTAATACTTCTACGGGCTTTGGTATCACGGCCAGTGGAAAAAACATATTTTTTACAATAATTATAGCAGAACATTTCAGTAGCTTACTGTGGCTTTTTTCGATCTGAAAGAATTAAAAACCGACCCGTAAAACTTCTTCTTTTTTACCTGATACATCTATTTTAAAAATGTCTTTTAAAACATTAAAAAAAACTATATATTTGTACATAGTCATTGAGAATGAATCTATCTGCCGAATTTCAGCTAAATTGGATGTCGGGAAGTTGATTAATTACTGCTTCTAAGATTTACCGAACATAAAAGCGAATATTTAAAAACAAAAAAAGTCGCATATTTTTTCTTAAAATTATTGTTCAATATTATAATTTGTTAAGTTTTTTGCATACACTTTTCGGCTGAAAAAATATAAACCAAAAGCTTAGGTCCTTTAAATTCTAAAAAAGTCACGTTGCAGGTTAAAATCACTTAGGTACTATGGACGCTGCTGTTGGTATGGGTGTTGATTTTGAAGTTTGATGGCTTCACAAAAATGTTTTTACATCTGTCATGTCGGAAGGAAATTTGAATAAATAGCATGCTCCTCAAAAGTACCTTAGATACTAAAGATGTGAAAATAAGAAGTTTAAGTGTGAGTAAACTCTTTCCGGTGGAAAGAATAGTGGATGTACCTAGGCAGTACGCAGTGCGCATGGTGCACAAAGCGAAAAATTCTTGGCGGAAAAAAGGAAAATTTTTCTGGTACAAAAAAAAACGGATTAAAAACGTGCCGTGTTCTTGAAAGTTATTCTTCTTCATGTTAGGAATAAATTCACTTTGAAGTTGAAAGGCCTTTATTTTATTTAACAACTATTTGCGAAGCTTAACCCCTGAACTTGAGCGTAAAGGCGGACAGTTTGTAGGAATAATATTCCAGTAATTTGGAAATGTCTGACTTACGAGTGTTAGACTTTCCGCTTTCCTCTCCGAACAATGTTGACGCGACTCGGAACCGAGCCTAAAAAAAAGAAAGAAAAAGAGCGTAACCGTAATAAAAATCTACCGCCAAACAAAAGATTTAAAGCAAAAATCTTATTGTAAAAAAAACCTTAAGAGGAACGGCCTTTTTCATACAAAACTTAAATTTGGATTTGAGGCTTTATTTTGGCCCATCCGTGGTCCATCGGATACGCCGGATTTAATTTTGAAATGAAACACTGTAAATTATTATTTCATTGGGAAATTTTTATTGATTTATAAAGTCGACATGTTGATATTAATTGTGGAATACGAAATACGAAAACCCCAAGGTAAAAATCGAATGGCGTCAAGTCACAAGATCTGGGCGGCCAATTAACGTCACCGTTTCTGGAAATCACACGACCAGGAAAACGTTGATACAAATCGATGGTGTTTCTCGCTGTATGACATTATGGTACCATCCTGTTGAAACCTCGTTTCTTCGAGGTCCATATCGTCCAATTGATCTCACAAAAAGTTGATATCATGGAACGATATCGTATTCCATTTACAGTTACATTTAATTAGTAATTTATTCAGTTAAATTTAAATCCGGCGTACCCGATGGACAACCCTTTGCTTGACCAAACTGAAGAATATATTTTTTAATAAGGATGTTGGGGATCTGGTAAGGAAACAATGACAGATAATGTTGTGTTCTGTCACAGCATTTATAGAGTCAGTAGAATTGCGTAATTGGGAGATGACTCTGGACCGATGAGGATGACACCAGGTGTAGACGGCGATGACGCACATTGGGCTGAAAATCGCCTTTCATAGACATAGAGACTTGAATTTTCAAGGGTATTTTTTTAGCTAGAAATGGATTCTGCTGATCATTACTATGCTATAAAATTTCGTATGAAGCAATTGCGTGTACAAATGAAGGAGTCATAATTATTTTAAGAAAAATTTGTATGGCACTGACATTAAAAATGAGGCTATCTCTGGAATCATAAGGTTGACCATTATATCATTAATTTATACATTTAAAATGATTCTTTAATGGCCTATATGTTAAAATTTAATACAAAAATAAATAAAGTAGGACATATCCGTACTAGATATTTGCCACACCTTTTTATAAGGATGGTCAAGCATTTTGGCCTAAAATCCAAATTTAAGTTTTGTGGGAAAATGCATAGTCGTTCCTCTTAAGAAATGAAAGAAAATCTAAAAAATAAGATTCTTATGTTTGTTTTTCTGATAAAAATTTTTATGTTCAATTTGTCTTTTAAAATTAGTCGGAAATAAATAGTCTTGAATTGATAAGAATTCAAAAGCCAGGAGAGCATCATTAGTAATTCATAAAGATTTTTACAAAACCACCGGCCCAAAGAGCGGCAGGTCAACCTATGGAGTACTCTGGAGGTATAGCGGTTCAATATGGCAACATTTTAATGATCACTCCAGTCATATTTTTCTTTCAACTAATTGTGCAATTTTTCCTACATTTTATAGGCACGATTTTCATGGAATGTTAATATTTTAAAATTATAGCATTTCATTATTAACTATTCAAAGGTTGATAGTGAAACCTGATTAGATCTAAAATGTTCTTTGAGGCTATTTTATTCGACGGGAAAATCGTATTAAATCATTTAGTAGAGAAAGCGTTAACATTGATAAGAAATAATAGGCAAAACGATAGTAAATATAGTTAATAGTGATAAATTCTTAATGAGTTCCCCGGGTAGAAAGTGGTTCATATTATTTACCTCACCGAAAAATATTTCAATGATCAAAGTTAATTCGATTATATGTAAGTACTTATTTACTAATATCTAATGTGTAAGATCGTAGTCGAACAAATGGTTGAAATGTTTTCTCCAGAATCACGATGTTGCAATTAATAACAATTCAAATTAAAACTTTTTTTTAACACTTACGCCTAGGCATGGTGGTAGTGCCTGAGGATCTCAAAACATTAGCACACTCTATCATCGTTTCAAACAAAATTATGATTCAACTTCGAAGTTTTATGAGCTGTATACTAAACTGGGGCAAAAAAGACGATTTTTAGAGTTAGATTAATAGAGAATTTTTATAGGGCTCACAAGTTATGCATTTAAATTTGGTGTTTCATGTAATCTTTTCAACACTTTAGGCGCTATGCGCGAACTGTATTTTTGAGTATTTTCCATTGATTAGCACGAAAATACACAACTTTAGAGCCCTATTTTGCTACGTGTACATACGCGAGCCGAACTGCCGAACTGAAACTCAAGTTATGGGAAAGGAACAAAGCAACCGCAAATGGTTCGAAACGCCGCTTGCAGTTGCTTCGTTCCTTTCCCGTAATTCGTGGCTCAGTTCGCGTTTAAATTCGCAAATGTATACGAACCATTAGAAATCGATACTCGAAAAAAGGACTTTATCGCCCCAGCCTAATATATGCCATCGAAAACTAAAACACATAAATATTTTCTAGGCCCCATAATCTATAACAAGTCTGTGCGCGAAGTGGCTTTACTAATTCTGATAAAGGATTCTCCGGTGAAGAAGTGGTTCCACGGACGCTGAAGAGGCTATTATCGCATGACATCTGGAAGGGATGACGACCCCTGCCTTCCAGGAAAAGAGGCTTCGCTTCCGTACAGACGCCAATCAACGATTATAGCGGGGGGGGGGGCAAAACATCGTTACGTTAAAAATACACGGCAGGGGAGCGGATTTGTGTGATTTGTTTACAGTTCAGTGGAAATTGAAAGCTCCATAGCTCATGGTCGAAATGATGTGGTTAGCTCAAAACATTGACTTGGAAACCTGTGAAATCCTGTGTAGATTTCACGACAGTTTGACAGTATTTTTGCTGCCAAACTCCAATCATGGCAATCAGTATTTCACAAATGGGGCCATAAAAAATATCCAATACAGAAACCAGATTTCTGCTTTGTTGATAAAAAAATAATCTGTTGTTACTGACACATCAGCACGTAAAATCTTTCGAAGAAATAATTTTATTATTAAATACACAGATAGAAACGGTACCAATTTAGACTTCTTTTTTAATCAAAATTTTTAATCAAAGCAGAGCGTAATGAATTTCTTTTCATAAACGTAAATCGTTCGGAATGAGAGGTTACCGGGAAAAAAAATCCATTATTTTAAAAAAGGTCAAAGGAATCTCTTTGTTTATGACTGATATCGCAAACATATTACTTTGCTAATTTAGGTATATAAAATTGAATACACCTTAAGTGCGTAACACATAAAACACGGAAAGAGCCTACTAAAGTTCACGTTTATTAGAAAATACGAGTTATATTGTGATCGCCAATTCTCGGGAAGTAAATAGTAAAACATAATGGAGCTTTACCGGCTATATGCAAAGCAATAAACGGTGATACGCCCGGAGAATTTATTAGTTTACAAAATTAAAATTTTTTGATGAAACTCATTCGACACAGAACATTATTAAACCGTAATTGATACAATCTCTTTGGGTCCAAATGTTACGTTTCAACGAAATTCTGTTGTTATAATATAAAAAAGCAATACATCTACCACGAGATGAAATTGATCTAAGGGAAATCATAAAAAAATTACATTGATCAAATCTTTTTAAAAAAAACTGGCAGGGTAAACATTTATCATATTATAAAAAACTTGTTTACCGGTGCATTCACCAAAATTCGCAGTTATTGAAGTCACCACATTATTGAGCGAATACATCTTAATACAAGTATAGTTATTAGGAACTAACATGAAAAATTCTGCCTCAACACAGGCTAGCCTAGTGAGGCGGTATTTGATAAACCTCAACTAACTGTACTTTTATTTTCTTTTTACCTTCATCATATTATGTTTGTATTTTTCTGTTAATTTTATAATCTTAAAAAAAAAGTTACCAATCAATGTACAATATACACCATAATATGCATTTATAGTAATGTGCAAACTTCCTTAAATAAAGATATATGTTATATTATATTATATTATGAGAATGATATAACACTGTTCTGCTCCGACCAAAGCACAATTGTGCCGAAACCGGTTGGCATATTCGTATACATAATGTGGAGTACACAAAGTTACAGTCTTTCACTTAATAAATGTACCATTACAAAGTCACTAATATCCGAAATATTTTTTCTGTCACCAATAAATTTCCAAATTAGGAAGGAAGGAAATATGTTTTGAGACAATAGCTGTCAGTATATTCGATGTCGTCCTTGTGTTGGCTGTGTACTTTCAGTGTATAATCTGTCACTTGACGCGGCAGTTGACAACGTCAATTTGTAAGTTAGAAGCATGGCGGTTTTTAGTAGGTAAATTTCCGCAGTGCGCAACTTTTTGAGGAGTCCTTTTTCCTACCAAAAAGGATCAGCCTCCACGGCCTAAAGGTCTCGCTCGTTAATAATAAGAGCCCTTTTTGCCAGGCCATGCGTGACGGAGTAAGTAAATACCTAACGAGAAAGAGTAATTGTGAAAAACAAAGTCGCAAGGTTTTATGTCACTGAGCAGGAGACGAGCACTTCCAAAATGTTGGCCCACCTTTAAATCTACATACAGGATGGTCGTAATATAACGATGTTAGACCAGCGATTTAAATTACCCGAAAATGAGAAGTAACATTTTGGAGCGCAAAAAAGTTGTGACAAAATAACTACTACACAAAAAGAATCTTGTCAGGTATCCCTTAACGAGATAGAATTACTACTGGGTAGACTAGGAGCAAAATTACTGTGTCACAATCTATACTGAAATTATTCATTCAACTATTATTAAGTTAGTAGATATTTCTTTGAATTATGTATTGTCTCGAATGCACTTCTATTAACAACTGTATCACTTGCAATAATATTTTTGTGTACATATTACTTGTTCTGTAATTTATTATTATTATTCTCCTGTGTACCACTGTATGCTTATAATCCGATGTATCATTATATTGTAAAAGCCATTTTATTACGTTTAAATAAATAAATAAATACCGCTGTGCACGTAGAAATTAGAATTCAACTTTTTTTTTATTTTTTTTTTTATTCTAAAATATATTTGTATTAAAATGGTATAGTATATTGTCCTCCACGCTATGAGTTCACATGTGTTGTGGAGGACTTTTTCAATTGTAAAGTTATATAATACTAAAACAATACAGTGGATAAAATATACAATATAATATGAAATATATATTCAGAAAATTCAATGGTATACCTACTGAAATACCATTCGAACAGCATTAAATGCACAAATGAAACTTCGTAGACATATTAATTTTTTTTAAGACACCTCATTTTAACATCAAAAGGTGTCGCTAGGTGTCGCATTCTTCATACTCCTTTCCGTTCTTAATGTCCCTTATTCGGTGAAATCGGAATTACATTCCCCTTTCCATAGAAAAAGCCCACCAAAATCATAAACCCGGAAAACTCGTAACGTAAACTTGCAAAACGGTGTAATTTCTTAGAAGAATATATGAAAAATATATGACGAATAGGATAACCAATCCCTCAAAGTATCTTCAAAAATAAGTAACTGAATAAAATTCTATTGGGGTCCATGAGAAAATCGAATTTGTTGACCAGTGCGTTTGTTTTATCTTCCGGCCAACACGCCCGACTCTATCAATCTTCTTCTCCTGTGGGCAGCGCGGTGAGATGATCCCAGCGCATTATTAACATCCATCTTTCGAGTATCGTCAGCAACTACTCACACAGATGTCACTGGGTGACAACAACAGTAAAGTCGGAGGTACAGACGAAAAGAAATATCACACAATAATGTTTATGTAATAAATGCGGGCTATAAATCATCCTACACTCAGCCTACGTTACCCGCCCTTAAACAGGGTTGCTCGAGGACCTCTCGTATATTAATAAACAGAAGCTGGCAGTTTAAATAAATTCACGGTAACACGCATTATAGTGTATTACCTACCGCAATTAATAAATTTACCCCACAAAACATTAATTAACCTAAACGCTGAATGTTAACTGAAAACTAGAGCAGTCGAATATCCTTGGCGTTTTAAAGTCAAAAAGGAATAACTACGCTTAATTAAAAAAATATATATAATTCAGTTAACATTCAGCGTTAAGGTGAATTAATGTTTTGTGGGGTAAATTTATTAATTGCGGTAGGTAAATATATTACCTACAGCAATTAATAAATTTACCCCACAAAATATTAATTTATATAAACGCTTAATGTTAACTGAAAACTAGAGCAGTCGAATATGCTTGGAGTTTTCAAGTCAATTCCGTAATATGAACGATTGTCTTGTTATTTTTGACCGAGTAATAGTAAAAAAACCTGACGCCCCCGCATACCCAATGTCTACTGATTTATAACCAGTTTCTCGTTAACTTGTTAAAACAAAGTTATTTTTTAAGATAATTTTGTTATGCCGAAACGTTAATTACGTTAGTATACGAAATTTCCTCGATAAAAATTAATCGCAAAGTAAGCTCCGAAAATTATTTAAAACACGTTTTGTTCTGTTATTTAATATGTTATAGGCATGAAAAAATTCACAGTGTATCTTTAAATGCAACTAAAGCATTCGTCGAGAGGTTTTGCTCTATTTCAAACGAGGAGTGTTTTATTAAATATTTTCATTTCATTTCCAGGCGTTTTTCGCTTAATTATTATCGTTTTTTAATATTAGCGCGCTCCCTCTAACATACGTATTTACATATCTCCCTTTCAAACCATCTTTAAACGCTTACTACGGGGCCTTAAATAAAATCTTGATAATATTGATCCTTTTATCAAATACGCGGAGCTTAGTTTTCTAAGGGTCAGTTGTTTCAAAGAAATTGAACAATTCATTTAATTTCAAAATTAATATCAAAGTTCTGTGAAAGAACTGGCAATAATGAAATAATAACAATAATAAATTAAAATTTGATGACTTGTTCAAATTCTGTGAAACAACCCGTCCGAAGTACATCTTACGGAAGAGCTCGATGAATTCTGTCGATACATGGTAAAATAATGTATGTAGACTAGGTAATCTGTATTCGATAGTATTAGATCAAAGATGGATACTATAACCTTTCCCTTTTCGCGTACCCTTTCGCCAGCGAGGGCAAACCGAAAAAAGCGTCCAAAAAAGTTTAAAAGTGATATATCGGCACATTTGCGTGATTTGCTGAAAAGGTGTTGCTAGTGAGCTAACTCGATATTTGGCCCCATATAATGTTTCAAATTTGAATATTTATACGTTTGCAACCCTACATAATATAGCCTCCCTTGATTTGTGAGTCGATATGTCCCAGTAGTAACTGGGTTCCCAGTTTCAATTGACCTACATTTCCATCCCTTCCAAGGTCTAGGGGAGGAAATGGAGCGGTCTTATCAGCCAAAAATGTTGACGGAATAAATTATTATTCCCTAATACTGAACGCGCATAGGACTATTAAAATGACGACTCGGCTATATAAAAGGTTGAATTGATTTTAGCATGACACCCGCGGCATTCAAGCGTATTTATTCGAAAGCCACGGTCGAAACAGCCCTAATCATCGAATTGTCAAATTCGCGAGGATTTTGAGGACTTATTTCAAACAAATATAAACGGGCACATGTGATGTCAAGATCAGGGCCAATATATTCATGTCACAAGTGGGTGAATTCTGATTCAAGAAAAGGAAGGGCAACACAACTTAACAACCAAAGTAAAGTTAATAAATATTTGGACTCTAAAAATAAAATCAAGAAAAAAGATAAAGAGAAAAGCCGTAGATTACCTACACCAAACCAACAACAGGAACATCAACGTCGTGGATGTAAGTCTGTATGGACAGACCCACCCTTGATGTCTCTCTGAAGACGAGAGATCACCAAAAATTCTCTAATATAAATTATAAAATTACTAGAGTACACATTTTAATATTATTTTGTGGAAGATATTGCATTATTTTTTTATACTAACTAAAGGAAGTGAATGATAATTATACAGCAGAACTTGAAATTCTAGTTTAACGCACTTATTTGGAGCTTGAACGAGACTGTTTTTTTTCCAAATTTTCAATAGTTCTATTTGAGAAAAGAAGAAATTAGTCGTTTCAATGTGGCATAACCTTCGTTTGATAATGGCCATAATGTAGAAACAGCTGTCACAATATTGTAGCTGCACATTTTGACGGCCTCCGTGGTCGAGGCTTACGGCTCCCGACTAGCAACTTGGAGGTCGCAGTTTAAATACCGGCGGAAGTCCAGAGTGGAAGATACTTCAGATTCAGAATTGAAACGTTGCTAAAATGGGTTTGGACGTGTTTGATGACCACGTCTGAATAGCCAGGAACATCCCCACTTTCCTCTCCCCATATCCTTCCCTTCCCCACTACCTTCAGCCTCACAATATATCCAAATCGGAGATGCCACATCTCACTGGCACCAGACGGTTGGGAGCAGTTGGGACTGTTGTGCGGTGTCACACTCCTTGCCTCATTCACGTTCATACATCGTCCCATACATACTCTTCTGTTATTACGACTTTTGACATGGCCCGACTCAAGTATCTGATTCAATTGATCGAGCCATGTCTTCCTCGGGCGCCCCTGACTTCTTCTACTATTAACTTTCGCGTCATACATTCTCCTTACACTCCTTTTTTCGTTCTTTAGTTATACATTCCCAAACTATCTAATTGTCCCTTTCTTAATACTTACTCATTACGCTTACATCAGCCTTGATTCTTTGCGAATCTACATATTTCTCCCACCATCATACATGGTTTTACCACTCAAACGCCTCAGGGATCTCACTTCTACAGCATTTAGTCTGCTTTCGTCCTACCTCTGTCAGTTTCATGCTTCTCTGCGATACATCTGGGAAGTTACCAGCATTCCATTTTGGACTGATAGCTTCGCTTCTAAGGACATTTTTTGTTAACGCTAACCGCGTTCAGTCCTCCTCCATTAATGGAGTTTCCTGCATTTACCCTTTTTTCAATATCTCTATCGGCCTTTCCACCTCTTTAATATTTCAAATTTGAAGAAAGAATCCCTACGTATAAATAAAGGGTTGCCACCCACTGGATAATGATGTATGTGTCCCATATTATTACAACAATACGGAGAGCTGTCGGCTTGCTTGCCACACCTGTCACTCATATTCCGCACAGGTGACTAATGACGCCCCTCATTTAACATGCCAAACCAACGATAAAAAAACTGTGACGAGTATTTTTCGGCACAATTTTATTATGAATAATATTATTCGAACTTGGCGAAAATATTGATCAGAAATTCTAACAATTATTAATAATGCCGCATCAAATGACGAAAACAGAATTTAAATTTTGTGTTTTAATGTAGAATTAAAAAAAATCACAATAATATGTTAAAACTACTTAAATAATTTATAAAATAAGGAAATCATCAATAATTCATTCAAGTATGAAAGACGTTATTACAAAAGCAATGTATTATTTGATAAATACTAAGAAATGCTAATATTTTTTAAGACAAACAGAAAACGTTATATTCAAAACGTACAATAATTAAATCAAGGATTTAAACATATTACGTAAGTAACATCTACCTACGCATAACAAACTCGTCTTATATTTAAAGGGCACTAAGAAGAATAATTCTCAAGATGGAAACCTTTTGAAAATTTGTTCTTCATACAAAAAAACCTAATTTCTTATTTTTTGAGGTCTTCTCAACCTCCTTTGTGTTCGGCGATTGCCATTGACATTTGGAGACAAATGTCCGGCAATCTCTCCTAGGCCATGGTGTCTAATATAGGACATGACAAGGCCAGTTTTGGGGTGGGTTGGGAAAACGAGTGGAATAGGGGGAGGTGGGGCGGGGTTCGGTCCAGGGGTGGCCGCAGTAAACATGAATAACTTTATGTTACATGATAACTCAACACAATGACAGTTCAACACACCTTTAAAAAGTCAACAAAATTAACCTGTAAACCTAACCTACGTAACCTATTTATCGTACTTTTTGTTTGATCACTTTTCATAACTTAGTATCACTTTTTAAAGGTGTATTGAATTGTCACTTTGACGAGATTGTTTTGCGTGTTCGCGTACACTAAAAATCGCTTTTCTTAAAATTAAAACTTGATCGAAATAACAAAGTCTACATTATAGGCATTGTGAAATTTGAAAAACATAGTTTTTTTAGCTCGTATTGTCATTTCCATCATGAGATAGATTTCCTTATTAAAAAATGGAAATCTATCTCAAAGACGCAAAATATAGTTGGTTAGATATATTTTTTATTAGTTTGCAATAAAAAAATATGTATGTGTAAAAAAGAGTCTTGAAACGTGGGCTAGTAGTTATTAGTACACAAATTATGAAAACCAGGAATGTAGATTATTATAACATTAACGTAAGTTAACAGAATATCGAGGTACGAACCAACATCAGTACTAAACTAACGAACAAATTAAAAACTAAACTCTAACGGCAGTGCACGTGCATGAATTACATACATATATACAAGCAATATAAGTTTCGTGGGACGTTGCGGCAGAACTTTCGCGAACTTGTGAGACCATCGCTCAAAATTGGTTATCAAGTTCGCTTTGCATCCAGCGCAAGTTCGCTAAGCCGAGGGAGCGCCAGTTTGTCGATAGGTTCATGCTGTATGTAATATGTAAGGCAAGGGCGGATATACTCCATCCCGGGATACAATACTACTCGAACTCAAACCAAAATTTGTATCACCCGAAAGGGTGATCTTGCCTATTCTCGAGGGATGCAGCTAAGGTATACTCTATCCCAAGAAACGAAACTTTAGATACTTCGCATATAACAAAAGATTATTAAGATTTATTAAGAAAAACCCCTTCACATTGTATAAAGGCTGTATTCTAGTTGGTACTAATAAAAAATATCTTTAATTGAGCTCCGAAAGAACTGGCAACGTTTGATTTTTCGTAGACTGACATGTAAAATTCCGGGCTTGAAAAAGTTAGGTTATTTCGGACATATTATTCTTTAATTGACTGTTACCGCGAGCGAATTTAATAAGAATTCTATGAAAGTGATGTTTTTTAATAACACAAATGATTTATGTACGTTTAGGCAAATATAAATTATAGAAATAAACGTTTATGAATTTAAAATTAATTCAAAATTTCATTTTTGTTGTTGTTATTCTCAGAGAATTATTATAATTTTTCACTGTATAAACGACATTAAAAGTGAGTTTTCAGTTTAGACAGTTTTCTTGCAGATTTCCTAAATTAACAGAATGTTTTTTCAAGGTTTCGAATTCAATTTTTCGACATTTGGAGATCATTTTTTTTTCCTTTTTTCATGTTTGCAATTAAAATATTTAAATTTGTAAAGTCTATTTCAAATTTAAAAATCTGAAATTTGATCTCGTTTATTAAAATACTATTTTTAATACAAGAGATAAACAACCCTCTTTGGCTGTGTAAATAATGTATATATCTTTCCATGAACTATTTTATGTT
Organism: Hesperophylax magnus; assembly: GCA_026573805.1. Classification (NCBI taxonomy): domain Eukaryota; kingdom Metazoa; phylum Arthropoda; class Insecta; order Trichoptera; family Limnephilidae; genus Hesperophylax; species Hesperophylax magnus. Next base: position 1,061,195 of record JAIUSX010000107.1, read on the forward strand.
AGTTTCTATATTGGTAATGTTTTCACATACATAAAAAACGTGAATTTTAAAACAAGAATAATAATCATCAGATCAAATAAATTGAAAAAAACAAACAGAGAAGAGATAATAAGGCAATTGACGCGACCGGGTTTTGAAGTAGGGAAAGATTTTCCCCTACACTATCGAATGGTGATTTTGTATGCTAACATCTAAAAAATGTAATTATTCGTTTTGAAACAATCATAATAATCTAAAAAACGCACATATAGTCGAGCAATATGGTAGTTCTGAAGGTCGGTGCGATAGCTCAGTGGTCAGAGCTGACGCCCGGACAGCAGAAGGTCCCAAGTTAAAGTGTGCAGTTGCATCAATTACCATTTATCTTTTCTGTAAGTTTATCTATCTATCGTGTGCTTTGATGATTATTGATATTGATTAAATTTTTTTAAATATATTGCCGAGGTGTACTAGACTGTTCACGTGGGATGTGATTGAAGAATGAAAAGGAGGAGTAAGATATACGTGGGAGGGTAAGTGAGAGGGAAATGAAAGCATAGAATTGAAATTCGAGTAGGTAGAAGTAGGTACATAGGCACTACTGTTAATCCAAGTTTGCACTGAGAAGGGATTACCCAACTTCCGAAGCCGTAATTGAGGTTACGAAGAGCGACTAGAACACCTGTGACGAGAATTCGCTTAAATAAACGATTCCAAAATATGCACATTACTGCATCCTTGTAACATACTACTATCATATATATGCATAGAATCATATTAGTACTTACGAATATGCACATAATTGCACCCTTGTAACATACTACTAAACATATATATGTATATAATCATATTTGTACTTACGAAATATGCACATAACTGCACCCTTGTAACATACTACTAAACATATATATGTATATAATCATATTTGTACTTACGATTTCTGCGATGACCGAATAACTCATCAAAAAGACAATTCATAACTCCTATAAAAAGTGCTATACACTTGTGAAAATAACTTTATAGCACTTAGTTTTTGTTTCACCACTTTTCATAACTTTATAACACCTTTTATAGGTGTATTGAATTGTCATTATATTTTTAACAAAAATAGGAAACGAGGCTTCGGAAAATACGACAGAATAACAGTGGTAAAATGAAAAGAAGAATAGCCAATAATTATTGGATAAAAGTACAATAATAATAATCATTCTCATTCCTCTCTCTAAATGATAATAAAACAGATAAGGCTTTTCATTTGTTCATGAAGAAGGAATCCTTTTTTAATAAAAAAGATCGCCACAGAAAGCGGAGAGAGCACTAAGAAAGGAATGATCCGGCAAAAAGATTAAAAAGAATTTGCGTTCAAATAAGGTATAGTAGTTTTAATAAGAAAGACAGACGGTTTGGTAAGTTTGGAGGGTGCTTTTTATCTTCGGGGATAACCAGCAAGCGAAACTATTAAATAATGAATTGGTTTTTCAAAGAGCCTTGACTGTACCAAATCGTCTCTTAAAATAAACATAAACAATAGTAACAACAAACCCTATACTTATTTTGATCGGGGGAAGCAACATGGTTCATGTTAGTATTACAATAATAATGAGAGTAAAGGCAAAGCACTATGTAGTAAAGCAAAATCATGTGTTTTGGGTTAGAAAATTTAATGGCTTAGAATATTTTAGATGCTTTAATCAAATACTGCAAGTAGAAAACATCTTGGATTTTGATATAACAGAGCATTTTTTGATAAATCTTTTTAAAAGCCCAAAAAAATAAAGTATCAGGACTTTAAAACTGCTTTAATATTAAAAATCTACTACTTGCAAACCAATTTTCGGTTATGGTTTTATTGTATAGTACGGAAAATTCAGTTCTTTAAAAAATGGTTGTAAAACATTTAAATATTCGTGCCTAAATTTCGAAAAATAAAATAAAACATCTTTTCGCGATGTTTTCTTCTTGCACAAATCAAAACAGGCGGCCGGTATTGAGCGGGAACTTAAACCTTACAATCATCTACATAAGAAGAGTTATTGTTAGCTGCCCGATTCCAAATGTTACACGACGTGGTGCATCGCCTTAAAGATAAACTTTGGTAAGATGTATGGTTATTAACACACGGTTATTAACATTACTAAGATGTGTGGGTGTGTGGCGGCTCGTGACTTTTGGGTGTACTAGAGAACTAATATTAGAAAAAAGGCATTGGATTGTTTTTAAGTATGGATTTCATTTTATTAATACATCGTGCGCTCATGAACATCATCCTCAAGCTGTTGAAAACTACGACCAAGAAACGGGATAAAACGCGCCCAGAGATAATCGAAAGACATAAACGGGGATGGTTTGGTGGCATTAACCCCAATCACCCAGAACACAAAGATAGTAAAAAAATCCAAGTAAAATAAAGCTACTTCAAAAAAGAGAGATTTTTTGTTAAGTGGCTGGATCGAAAATCATTTATCAAAATCAACTTTTCGCTGAATATGCTTTTGAAAAAGGGTCGTTTATTCAAAGAACAAACTTTCCCGAAAGAGTCCGCTCTCTTAACGTCGAAAGAAGGTCTCGGCAGCTTCTTTATGTCTCCATTTGCCTCGCCATGGATCAAAGGGATTTTTTGATTTCACTCCAATAATTTATATAAATATTTATTTTCGCAACCTTTGCCCCCGGGGAAATAGCCGGGACAACCAAAACGTCACTGCTCACAACATGGAACCCAAAGCAATTTTTCATTTTTGAATTTAAAATAAAAATAAAATTCATACCGATTGGCAACAACCGAGATATAACGTATAATATTATCATTGAATTTGAGACCTTTAAACTCTGTAATTGTATATACGTTTAAGTAAACACGCATAATGCTTGGAATGGTGATAGGATTTGGAAGGAGAAAGGTGAAGCATGTAGTTGAAAAATGTATCACTTGCAAGTGGATAGATGAAAAGTCGAGAAAGCGCAAGAAAAATGTGGCGCGAATCTAAATACACGAGTCGGATCATATCAACAGTATGGATAACAGAAAAGTGAATCTGAATAAGGTAAGTTGTTGTCAACAGTCTGGATAACAGAAAAGTGAATCTGAATAAGGTAAGTTGTTGTCAACAGTCTGGATAACAGAAAAGTGAATCTGAATAAGGTAGGTTGTGGTCAACAGTCTGGATAACAGAAAAGTGAATCTGAATAAGGTAAGTTGTTGTCAACAGTCTGGATAACAGAAAAGTGAATCTGAATAAGGTAAGTTGTTGTCAACAGTCTGGATAACAGAAAAGTGAATCTGAATAAGGTAGGTTGTGGTCAACAGTCTGGATAACAGAAAAGTGAATCTGAATAAGGTAAGTTGTTGTCAACAGTCTGGATAACAGAAAAGTGAATCTGAATAAGGTAAGTTGTTGTCAACAGTCTGGATAACAGAAAAGTGAATCTGAATAAGGTAAGTTGTTGTCAACAGTCTGGATAACAGAAAAGTGAATCTGAATAAGGTAGGTTGTGGTCAACAGTCTGGATAACAGAAAAGTGAATCTGAATAGGGTAAGTTGTGGGGCGTTCAATAAGGAATTCCAGTCAATTAAAAATAATTATGAAAGTTCACCTCCAAACATAAATTCCAGTTTTATTTAACATATAATGTCGGATTCATAATTAAAATAATTATTAAAGTTTGCATTTTTCAAGGCCCGCCAAATAAATCAAAATCTGACGGGGTATGTGTGACGTCATATGTACTTCGGTTTTGTTGATTAACAGTAAGGTTGAAATGAAAATCTAGTTTCCAATCAGAAACAATCTTTCCATCATGCCTTCTATTGATATGCTTGGTGTAACCCTAAGTGACCAGCTCAGGTACGGAGGCTCTATCGAAGTCAGAGTCATGTTAGCCTCTCAGAAGCTGGGCGTAGTGTACAGGGCCCGCAGATACTTTAATAGTACAGAACTGCTAACCCTGTACAAATCAAAAGTGCGCCCCACTGATGAATTTGGCAGTCACCTCTGGTCTGGAGCCCCAAAATACCCGAACAAAACCCATGACTCGGTGCAGAAACGGACGATCCGTTTGATATATTCCCCTCTTTTAACAAACGGATTGCATTCCTTAGAGAACAGGCGTCAGGTAGGAATGCCTTCCCTGTTCTACCGGTATTACAATGGAAGATGCTTCGAGGAACCACAGTCGGAAAACACTCCAAACGTGCGCCCAACTTATGTACACGGTTGACATTTGTCAAACGAGAACGGTTCGCTTCTACGATTCGTTCTTGAGTTCAACATCTTGCTGTGGAAAGATTTGCCGGCCTCTGTGTTTCCTCCTTCCTACAACATGGGTTTCAAGTCTCATGTTCACTCCTTCCTCTCCTCAAAAAGACCCCTCCCCACAGCATCCCCAAAGATGTCATAGGCCCTGAAGGAAATTATTTTCCTCAGGGCCTTCTGTGTGGAGTTAATGTAAAAAAAAGTTAATCCCAGTCAAGTCGGAATGAAATCAATAAATCCCAATTTAAATATAGGATTTTCCAATAAGAGGTGTTATTTTGATATTTAATCGTAAAAGATCAATGGTTTCGTTGCTTGTGTGGCACGTAGCGCCGTCTTGTTGAAAGTAAACGTTGTCCAGATCAATACCATCCAATTCCGGCCATAAAAAATCATTAATCATCTCTCGATAGCGCAATCCATTCACCGTAACTGTTGCTCCAGCCTCATTTTCGAAAAAGTAAGGTCCAATGTCTCCGCCCGACCATAAACCGCACCAAACAGTCACACGTTGAGGATAGAAAGGCTTTTCAACAATAACTCTTGGGTTTTCCGAGCCCCAGATGCGACAATTTTGCTTGTTGACGAAGCCACCGAGGTGGAAATGGGCCTCATCACTCAAGATGATTTGCATTTGATTCACTCAAGTGAATTTTAATAATTTCAATGCGTTGTTGAAGCGTGTGTCGTTCCATTTTTATTAATGGCGTAGTTTCTTTGTCAAATGTCAAAAAATGACAGCTTCAAAAGTAACATCTACCGAAATAGCGGGCTATTCAAAATAACACCTCTTATTGGAAAACCCTGTATTTAACAAGATTTCCAAAAAACATGAATTCTTTTGAATATTTTTTATACCGCATTGGTAGCCCACGTGCAAGTCTATGCAGTGCAACTTTGCAAAAATTGACCGCATTCTAATGTACGCACCCGTGAGGTAGCGATATAAATTCTGTCAGATCTGAACCCGCTGACAATTAATTGATCACAGGATCTCTTACGGTTTTATTCGTTTTTAAATGAGATATTAATGTTACGTATAATTTTACATAATAAAACTAATATATTCAGAATCAGCGTTTGTTGGTCTATAATCAGTGGTCGGCAAAGTGCGGCTCCGGAGCCGCATGCGGCTCTTTGGCTCCTTGAGTGCGGCTCTGGCACAAATATCCACGGCCAGCAGGTATCAGCAGGTTTCATGAGTTAAAAACAGCAGAGCGACCTTAGCATTCGTTAAAAATCCTCTTAATGCTACGATAACTGAGTTGACATTTTCTCCTTTTGGTATTGACATTGGTAACTTTGAAATACAATTGCAGAATTTAAAAAACAAGGAAATATGGAGCTCTAAATTTTAACGTCTTTGAATTGGTTTTGAAATATTGGAGAAGAACAAATGTGATCTTAGTTTATAACACAAGTGGTCTGCTTTGAAAGACCTGGAGAAGGAAGACATGATCATTTTCAACGTCTGGAATCAATCTTACGATTAGCTGAAAAAACTCTTCTTGCTTTGCTGTTCTTTCCCTTCTGGGTTCTACATATTCATGCGAACAATCTCTTTCAGCATGAAATTTATCAAGAGTAAACTGAGAAGTCGTCTTATTGATGAGAACCTGGAATCATGCCTAAAAATAAAAACGACAACATACAAACAAGACTTACTGAAAATTTCCAAGGAGATGCAATGAGATTGTTCGCATTAAGTGTTTTTCAGTCATTGTCATGATTTAAACATATGGATACCTTACTTTTATATTATTGTTTATCAACGAATAAATTTTTATTAAGTGTGAAATCAAGTTTTTTTCAGTGTACCCGTAATTTAATGAAGGTCTAAAATTATAATAAAGGTTTACTAAATTAAAAAAAACAGATTTGGCTCTCATAATTTTTTTTAATCGTTGTAATGTACATATTTGGCTCTTTGGCCAATAAGTTTGCCGACCACTGGTCTATATGAATATATGTTCATAAGCCATAATATTTTTCACAAAGGTTCATTATTCTCTCTGCCAGACGCGATGGTAAGATAGTTAGTTAGTCACGCTTGGAATACAAGTATGTATAAGTAAATATCTGTTGTTCACAAAGATAAAAAGTAACTACATGTCAATATAATATACCATCAGGTTTTAAAGTGGTTAGCTACTCATAAAATCAAAACGTTGCGCTCTTGTTACAGAAGGCCAGACTTTTGGGGTTTCCGAAGTGAAATTCACTTTTCCAGCGCAGGAATATAGGAATAAAGCAGCCGCGTTTCCACAAACACGCGGAGATAATGCGCGCACCGTTGAGGTAAGTGAACAATATTTTCCCAAGTTTATATTAGAGTTCAAGCTCTGTAAAATAATATACGGGGAAGGAAGCTATTGTGCGGGATTATACTTATTAAAGTGTTCCCCGGCAAGGCGAGCCGTGTTCGAGAAATAAAAACCTCCGGGATAGCACAGAACCAACACAGGTAATCAAATAAAATGACTACTTTTTGCCTGAAAATTTGGTTATCTACATTAATAGTGACTTATTTAAGTAATTATCATATTATTAGTTTTTAAGTTTTGCAAATGATTCTTTATCTTTCTACCCTACAGTGAATTCAACAAATCTGACAAAGCGATATGCGTAAATATAATTATTTTGATTATTGTACACAATATTATCGATTCCTAAACGAAAATTTGAAACAGAAATATCAGAAAAAGATACGGCCACATCTAGGACTTGAACCCAGGACCCTTGCCTTGCCGGGGCACGGCTCCACCAACTGACATAATGGGACCCTATCTCCTTCGGTTATATTTAATTGTATCATACCTCGAATAAGAACTACCAACATTGTCTTCATTTTCTCACCGTACATTTTTATTGGCTGCTATCTTTGTATGATCGCAAGATTCCACTCGAACTAAATGCAATCTCGACAGTGTCTTAGATAAATATATCTTATTTTAATTTTAATGGGCGACATCTTTTGACTTTTTCTGCAAGTCTAGGACGAATATTTTATTTTTGGAATAACTTAGTAAAACCTAAAATTGTATCTGTGACCGTATCTTTTTCTGATTTTTCTGTTTGAAATTTTCGTTCAGGAATCGCTAATATTTTCTTCAATAATTAAATATTACTATTTGAGATTTTACTAACTAAGTTATTCCAAAGATAAAATGATTATTTTGCTTAATTCATAGTAACTCTTAACATATGTACACGATTGACATTTGTCACACGAGAACGGGTCGCTTCTACGACTCGTACTTGAGTTCAACAGCTCTGCTTATGTAACCTGTTTATGTAACTTCTGTAGTTTCTCTGTTAGGACTGTTTTTTTATGGTGCATAAAAATAAGTTAAGTAAAATAGATAAATATTTTTCACTTTACGTGTGAAAACCGTTTAAGAATAATAAAAAAAACCCTATAGATTAACCCTTCAGTACTTTCAACACTTTTGCTCAGTTTGCAATGTTTTTTTTTTATGTATTTCAAAATTACTATATACGTCTTATTTTTTAATTTTCAGTAAAAAAAATAATGCTTTAGAAACTAGTTACAGATACCGGTGTACGCTTTTAAAATAAACATTACCATTTGTAAATAATAAAATTTTAATGAAAAATGTTGTCAAAAACGCTTACCACATTTTGACTTAATTTTTTACTTCAATCGTAGAAAAATTGAGAGAACTCGATATTTCGAAAACACATTCGTTTTGTTTGGGGAATTTGTAAGAAAACTTCACTTCTATCTTGTTCATATAATATAAAATTAGTAATACTTTTTAAAGTTAATCCGATTGTTGCGATAGCGACGCGAAATACGAATTATTCATTTTGGTCATTTTTAGGATTTTATTAGTGGCATCCCGTACAAATATTTGAGACCAACTGAAAAGAATTATTATTTCTCTTTCTAACGTCGAAAAAATTACGTATTTCTGCATGATAATACTTTTATCAAATATGGACGCCAGGCAATATATGACCCTGAAAAGCTGGAGAAAAACTTTCGGTTGCTTCAAAAATTGTTTTATATTACATACATTATTTTTGTTAGTCGAACGGCTGTAGATTTTGTACCACAAAAAACGTAGGCGGGTGAGTATTTAAAAAATTTACATTCACATAGGGGATTTACTGTGGAATCAAAAGAAAAGGTAAATAGGTACCTTTCAAGGTTTTTCCTTTCAAATACGAGAAAAATAAGGAGAAATAGACAGACAAAAATAATAAAAATACCTAAGGGAAAATAAATGCTTGAGGTTCTCAATACAAACTCCATTAATGAAAATATCGCCTTTATACCTCGGGGTGCCATCCCACCTTATCTCTGCTTCTGTCATGCCTTCTGCTTCACCACCCTCTCCCCTATGGACTGCTGAAACTACCCTACCTTTGAATATAATAACCACTGCAGTAGAGATACTAACGTGCAAGTATATAGTGAACATAAAGGTATGTACAGACAAATCATTTTGAAGGGGACAAGTTTGAATGTATTTGTGCACACCATATGTATCGAAATATAGAAGATTCGAAAAAGTTTTATGAACTAGTTACGAACACCCGCAAGCAGTCCCCTCTTGATCCGCAAATGCTCAAAGATACTGGGTACGTAGCGACATTTATTACGTAAAACCATTTATCAGTACTAAAGTAGGTAGCTACTTCGCGATTAAGGTATATTTACACTTTATAATTAAAAAATTAAACACTTCCTTTGCACAAAATTATTACACTTACCGGGCAAGAATTTTTTTCAATCGACTACCTGAAGAAATTAGAAACATTAATGATAACATCCAAATGATAAAACACTGTGAAAAAATATTTTAAAGACAAACTTACAAAAAATAAAAATGTTTCCAACTGAATTAATCTTAAGAATAACTCACTTCAAATAAGTTTAAAATCATTTAATTTTTAATTACTTACTTATTGTAATAAAACAATGTACACTCCTCTTCCAGCCACAAGCTAATGCTTCTATGGAAGAGGGGTCCTGAAATAGTGATCATATATTGTAATAAATAAACAAAAATGTACTTATATAATAAATATAATAAAAAAATAATAATAATAATAATAATGTCCACATTAATATTATAACTTGTATTATTAAAAAAGGGTTAACTGTACGAAATGTACCTATAAGCTATAGGTAAATATTTTATTTGTACAAAAAATATTTCTTAATTTTAATGTGAATCCAAACGTCCATTAAAAGGAAAATACCGTCATCCGTTAATCCGTCCAGTACACTACTACATAACAAGAAAGAGTCTTCTTAAAATGATTCACCTGTACTATCTGTGGGTATATAGGGAGGTACGAATCGATACCGTCGAGGGGAAAAATGGCAAACCCTATCAAATTTATCTTTCAGAGTATGAAGAAGACGTTCATTTAATATTGTCCATCAATGTGCGTGTACTAGCGGGAAACGGTGAAAAAATATTCACATTCTTATTTTCCAGTTTTTAAAATAAGAACCGAATCAAAATTTAGGAATGAAAATTATACCAGCGAAGTGATGTGACTTGGGGACTGAGGAAATGTGCAGGTAGCATTGTTCTTTGATCAAAGGTAGGTTGTGTGAGTATTGTTTGAAAATGATTCTTATCAGATCATCTCATGACGATCTTTCGCTGTTTGTCATGGCCAACTAAATAAATGAGTATTCGTATATTAATAAGCACCTAATCAGTATATGAATACAAAATTTAGGGAGGGAGGTATCAGAGGTGGTAAACAATTACTCTAATCAGGGGAGAACTTCCCTCCCCAAAGTTGTGCATACATACAACAGTTAAATGAAATATTGTTGTACTATTGTTGTGATGGGCTGAAACTGGTAAAGGTCAGAAATAAAAAAAAGTGTCAAAAAGTTCAAAATTGTTTCAATATATCACCATAGTAAAAAGGGTTAAAAGTTTAAGAATCGCTGTATCACACGATCGAACGTTTTGTGTATCCATAGTGGTAATATTGAAATCTTAGGAATATACAGAAAATAACAGTTTCCAAATTGCTTTAAATTTCTTATTCGTTGACGTTTATATTGAAGACAATCAGAAACGTCTGATGCCATGTGCTTTATTGAAACAAAGTAGCAAATACGATAGCGATACTAGAAAATATATTATATGGTCATAGTCTAGATATCTAGAAGACACAAAGGTGGATGACAATTTGCAGGCGAAGGCGTAAAAAATGAGCATTTTTCTCTTATTCGCTGGAGCGGGTTCCGTGAAACGGCTCCCTTTATGGAGTGACACGTCACTGGATTGAATATTGATTGTCATGTGAACGAGGCTCGCGACATCACTGGCGGGATAACGGTGCTGGGGAACGGTAGTTTCTCATATCTCCTACCCTCCAAATAAGGACATATCATATTTATTCACGGTAAGATCCCAATGGATTTGGCTATTGTAGCTCTTTTGTGGACGCACTTTTCAACCTACTCCATGAAATGAAACCATTTTATTATGTTTCTGGAAAGAAACACGATCGTCTTGGGTAGAAATTGTATTTTGGGAAAGCGTTTTGAAGCCAGTATTAACAAGTTACCAAATTTGAAGAATAACCCCTTACTAACAAACGTGTTTAAAATTTAACAAAACTGAGAAACGACAATTTACCAGCTGTGTAAAATTTAAAACACAATGAAAAAACTTTTTTCTATATATTTGTTTTCTATAATATCATTAGTAAATTTACAAAAACGGTTTATTTATAAACAAGTTTTGGGGTGTAATACTACTACCCGTGACAGCCTTCCGAAGGCATTATCAAACTGTAATAACAATAAATAAAAATACGTTTATTAGTAAGGCCTTTAATGTATACAAAAGCGCTGTGTAAAAGATGTCAGTTGTAGGCATGTACACTAGGGCGGAACGAAATTTTTTTTTTCTAATTCTGATTTGGAATAGTTGTATTAAGTTGCCAATTGCCATCAATTACCTCAATTAAAAATATAAAAAATATCAGACAACGGTAAGAGCCCCCGCCAAGACATCGAACATTTACAAAAACGACAGTTTAGGGAATATTTGCGCGGCCTAGAAAATAGTACAGAATTTATTAAAATAGGTTTATTTTATTTAAAAACATATCCAAATATAGTTAACTAGCTATTGCAATCAAATATTTCTTTATTTTAATATACTTTGGCGCTGTAACAGAGGTGCAAAGTGCGGGACGAAGCGGAGAGCGGCACCTGACAATCTACGAAATGCAGTGTTTTGTTTAAACTACTGTCGATAATTGTCTCAGGTGAAAGGTCGCGCGTCAATTATATTCACGAGTACTTATTGATAAACGTTTTTTAAGTAAATTAAACTGATTTCTAGAAGACAAAATTTAAAATGTCCGATATTTGGGGTAAGTGCAGAGTTGAAAGAAAATATCCTACCTACGTATGAAAATGTGATGAAATTCTACGAATGGGTTAGACAAGACTTATAAGTAAGGAATAACACAACAAAAGAACCTACGTATTTGGAAATTGCCGTAGTAGTTGAACGAAAATTGAAGAATTGTGGATAAAATCTTCGATTCCAATTGTCACACACAAAATAATCTTACAGTTACTAAAACGTTATCACTCGAAGTGTTATAATTTGAAAAAGTCTTTGAAGAAACTTAAGGAAGAAAAGTTAGAAGAGTTCAGAGTACAGAGTAGAAAGATTTTTGACATAGCTGCAAGTAAATGTCAAGAATTTGTAAGCTGTACTTGTTTGAGAGAAAAAAAAGTTCCAAAAGAGGAACAAATGTTTTAAGAAGACCAACGCACTAACTGACTAGTGGATTTAGGAAGAACTAATCTTATCCATAGTAAAAAATTGCTGAATAGAAGATTACGTACCCTCAAACAAGAAATGAGGCATAATAGATAGGATGAAACTAAGAACAATAAGGCAGAATGAGACGCGAGCAAATTTTAACCGAATAAAGAGTAACAGAAATTCCTTCATTATATTTCGATGGAAGGAAAGACAAGACGGCTAAAACTGTTTTAAAAAGATCGAAGAGGCTTAGAGTGATTGTACAACAGGAACAAATTTCGATTATAAAAGAACCAGGTCCTGTTTATGTTGGGTATGGGGTTCCAACATCGGGCAGTGCAAGAAATATTGAAAGAGCTATCCACAGATTTTTAACGACTGAAAAGATATCACTAGATGGTTTAATGGCTGTTGGCTGTGATGGAAAAAACACAAATACAGGGAAAACAGACTATCTCGACCATTGCAATGGATAATTTGTCTCTTACACTCCAATGAGTTACCATTGAGGCATTTGTTTACCTATTTGGATGGCCCTTACTGCAGGACCTAAATCATTTGCAGGTCAAATTGGTAAAGCATTAAAGATATGCGAGACGCTGCCGTTGGACAACTTTGAGAAGATAGAAGGTGAACTACCTCCACAAATATCCACAGATCTCAGTACAGACCAGAAATATTTACAAGAAATTACTACTGCTGTCATAAATGGATCCTGGTCTCCTGGATTTATTAAAAAGAAGCCCAGGTAAACTACCCCATGCCCGCTGGTTGACAAGAGCTAATCGCATACTGCATTTGTATATTTCTACAGAAAATCCACAACAAAATCTTGTGACTTTAGCAACGTTTGTCGTATAATCATACGCTCCTGTCTGGTTTACTATCAAAACACATTCATCCTCCAAAGATGGTTCAAATCATTTATGGAAGCTCATTAACAGCACTAGATATTTGTCCAACGAGTTGTTAGTGATAGTGGACCCTGTTATAATTTGTAACAGTTACTTCGTTCATCCAGAAAACTTGTTGTTGAGTATGATAACAGATTCATGTAAGCACATTAGAGAACTCGCTGCAAGACGCATTTTAAAGGCTCGTCAAGTAAATAAAAAATCTGTTTCGCGCATTTTTGAGGTGCCAAAAGTGAACTTAAATGCATGTTCTTACATAGATATGATTGACTGGCAACAAAATATATACGAACCCTCAATACTGATGAATATTTCCGATGGTCAGTTACAAGATCTTATTGAAAATGGAGAAGATACATTGTTGAAGTTTATGACACTGACTTGTCATACCCAGGCTGTGGAAAGATTTTTAAAAGTTGTGACAGAAGCGGTTCTAAGTGCATTCGACAAGATAAGACGAGAGCGATTCATAAAATCTAAATTAGCATCTCGAAAACTCATGCCAAAGTTTGAACCTAAAAATGGTTTTTTGCTATAAAAAATGATTTTATTCATACCAACATAACTTTCTTAATCTGTGTTTAATTTTGAAATAAATGTTTTTATTAATTAAAATCTACTTTTATTTTATCATTTCATGCATAACATATTATATTTACTTATTATTTTGTTTATAGGGTGTTTTTTTTTTTTTTTTTTTTTTTTTTTTTACAGTAATACCGCACAAGAGTCCCAACTGCTCCCGTCTGGAGCCAGTGAGACTATGGCATCCCCAATTGGGGTATGTTGTGAGGCTGAGGGTATTGGGGAGGGGAGGGAGATGGGGAAGAGGAAGGTGGGGAAGTACCTGGCTATTCAGATCTGGTCACCAAACACGGCTAAAGCCATTTCAAGCAACGTTTCAATTCTGAATGGTGGTCTTACACCAGGGCGATACTGAGAGTATCTTCCACTCTGGAACGTGCCGCAAATATACTATATATTATTTTAAATTAATTAATTTTAAATTAATTAATTGTCAAATAACACAAATTAATCAAATAAAATTTATTTGCGCACGCCGGGTTCGAACCCGCGACCTTCGGATCTGTAGTCAAAAGCGTATACCACTAGACCACGCCGGCCGTCAAAAACAAAACGTCTATAAAACCTTAAAAAATAAAATTTCAAGTCTCTGGCGGGACCTCAAGATGTCGAGCTAGAAGTTCCAAATTGGGAAATGTTATTAAGAATTATATAATGCAACTTTTCCCTGGTATTCCATTTCGAATTTCGAAAAAAAAAAATTTTTCATACAAAAGTGTTCCACCCTAATGTACACCTTTTGACTTTTGTCAAACAAACTTTCACACAATTTATTTTCCAAGTAATCATCAGGAGAATATGGTTCTGTGTGTAAGCGAATATAAAACTACGTAGGTCATGATTACAAATTTAGTTTGCAAACGTTAAAATTAGTAAAATACACGAAATTGGAAGAAGAAATAACTCCACTTCAAGCAACTTTAAATATTACAAAACTTTGTGCAAACTTTTGGCGATAGAATTTATAAAACTATAAGTAAATCAATCATGACTGGAAACTTCGCTGCCTAATTTAACACAACTAATTAGGATATCTCTGGGCGGATTCGCCGTGTCCGCATCGCGAGGTTAAACTTTTTAATGGGCAATTAGTCTGTTTTATAATATCTACAATGGCCATCTAACGGCCCGGCCGCAGAGGGCGAGAAGAGCGGCGAAAGAATGGCGGAAAGTTTCCGCAGAGATAAGCGAACCGCAGATTTGCTGCGGCCAACAGAGGCGGAAACAGACGAGGTGGCCTGCGGAATTATACTCTGAAACCGGTCTGGTTAATGTCACAACTCTTTCATCACAATGGAATTCAATGATACATTTTAAGGCGATACCATACGTAGTAATGCAAAATCATGTGTTTTTGGTTTGAAAATTTGGTCGCCTAGAAATGTTTCAGATGCTTTAATTAAATACTGCGAGTAGAATTAAGATATGAAAACTGTATTTATTGTTTTTGTGTTTAATTCGTAAAAAACTAAAACACCTGCAGAACTTAATAATAATATTATCAAATTTAATCTAAATTAAATTTATAAAAAAAAAAAAAAAAAAAAAAAAAAAAAAAAAAAAAAAAAAAAAAAAAAAAAAAAAAAAAAAAAAAAAAAAAAAAAAAAATATATATATATATATATATATATATATATATATGAAAACTGCTTTAAAGTTGAAAATCTCCTACTTAAGAACCCATTTTCGGTTACGATTTTATTGTATCATGTGGCAAATTAAGTTATTTATAAAATGATCGGAACAAAATTAAATATTTATGCCTGAACATCCACAAAATTAAATAAAAGGCACTCTTTGGCCATGTTTTTTTCTTGCATAAATCAAAACAGGCGGATGGTGTTAAGCGGGAATTTAAACCTTATCGCCATCTACGTAAGGGTTGTTATTGATAGCGGCTCAATTTAAAATATTACACGACGTAGTGCATCGCCTTAACCAGAATAGAGTTGGCGACCGCCAATGCGAAAGTGTCTAAAGCATAAAACTGCAATAAAAGCTAAATCAAACTATTAGATTTTTTATTGATATGCTGTTCGTGTATGATTGTTTTCGATTTTCGGTGGATGTAATAATATACATTCGAGTAAAAACTTAATTTCACGTTTCTCTTATTTTGTCGTCACAAAAATTTCAATTTAGTATTTTTTGTAAATGCCCACGATTCAGAGTCAAGTGCACTTGTCAGACGCCACACAAAACAGATAACAGACAAACGAGCTCTTGCCATCGAAAAAAATATTATTTACCGATACTGTTTGGATAACATTTTGAAGGCATGATGATTGCAAGTATATTGTGAGATATTTAAAGAAAAATACGTGAAATTTAATCAATGTTTGAAAAAATGTAGGTATAATATAATACAATGGCTGTACGCGGTGTAGCACAAATATTGAAATGTTCATTGAATCTATTAGATATCAGTGATTCCTTCCAAGTGAATCTCCCCAGAGATCATCCCATATGAAAGATGTTCATCCCTCGTCCGGATCTTATATCTGGTGTGCGTCGGTAAAACAGCCGCTGCGTGCCAGGAACTCCTTGTCAACCAACCACCGACCCTCTGTCATTGAAATAGGGGCCGCTTTGACCAAGGATTCGTAACTAACGCAAGCAACTGATATGACGGACGCGACTTCGGCAATGTGGAACCATTCAGCAGAAAGGAATGAAGGATCAACAGCTTCTCTTTTGAAAACGGTGACAGCGAATACTCTTGTTTGATTAAGTCTCTTGTTGGAAGGGAGATATGTATTGTGTAAGTGAATGTCCCCTCAGGCGATTTAGGCGTAGCAGACTTTCTCTCAGGGTTCGGGGTTTGCGGTTGGAATGGTTACATCGAAATCAAAGGTCGGAAGTTTAGCTCGAATCTGTGGCTGCAGAATACTTTGTTTTTGTAAATCCTTTGTATTGTTACCAACATTTGGCATTTAATTCGAGCGCCCAGATAAATAATTATAATACTCGCGGTTCAATAAGTTTTGTTAAATATTCGGACAATATTTAATAATTGTGGTTAAAGAGTGGAAACAAACAAAAAGTAAAACAAACTGAAACGAAATGAACACGATATTAACCATTTGAATTTAGTTAAGGTAAACGTTAGAGGTTTTCATCAAAGTTCATCCCTCTCTGCCGCAGCACTCAAGTTCTAAAGTCAATATACCTGTCTATATTATGAAATATAATGAATATTTAATTTGCAAGGTACAAGGGAGTTGAGTGCAAATTTGATAATCATATAAAGACGACGAGTTAACCAAACCCACGATGATACATATTTCGAATAGGTATATTTCGCTACAATATTGGTAGACATGCAGTGTGTTGATTCAAGGTACAATATTTGTGTGTAAGCATCCCTTCTATGTGTTTCTCATCCAATTATGTCTCTGCTAAGGCGTTAGACGTAAGGCGTGGCCTCAGCCAACGAGATGCCGAAGAATACGTAATGAGTAATTCAATAATCACCATCCTTGTCTGCCTTGTAAGACAAGCTCACAACATGGATTACGGCTTAATCAGATTTCCCGGCGAGGAAGAGGGCCTTTGATCTAAACCAGCGCCGTTTACAACATGCCGGAACTTGGAAATTAGCTCGCATATTGTGTCTCTTACTCTAGCTTCAACTTTCTGGATGTTTTAAATAATATGAAGTGCTTTGATCAAGTATCGCTAAGAAGCTGAGTAAACAGAGGGAGGATTATCCGAGGGGAAGAGAGGGAGAGGGAGAAGGAAAAGGTAGGAGGCAGAAAGAGGAGGTTGAAAGATCAAGGTATCGACAGAAATTACGTTACTTTTGATGCTCCGTCGAAAGGAGTAAAGGAAACAGAGTTCGTGAGGATTATATTTCAATATTTTGTGGCTTATTTTCAACGAAATAATAAATTATTCTTTGAGGG
Source organism: Hesperophylax magnus (assembly GCA_026573805.1). Lineage (NCBI taxonomy): Eukaryota > Metazoa > Arthropoda > Insecta > Trichoptera > Limnephilidae > Hesperophylax > Hesperophylax magnus. The sequence continues at coordinate 1,078,622 of JAIUSX010000107.1, forward strand.
GATTTCTCCAGCGTATGTATTTCTAAACATAGATTAGTCTTTTAAGAAAATATGTTTTTTATTATGATGAGCGTGCATGAAAATTTATTTTTTTGAAGAACCTGACTAATAGACCAATAGAGAGGGTAGTAGTCGGACGGATCGAGTTCAATACTCAAAGCTAAGGACCAACTTCCACTCTTTTTGGAAAAAAATAATGTGGAAAGAAACATACTATAAATATGCAAGCGTTTGAAACACATTTAAAAAAATGATACCCAGAAACTTTAAGTCTGCAGTGTTATTATTATTAGGTATTCCAATATTAACAAAGTAAATAGCGTATAAAAATAGCAAAGACAATAGAAAGACTGGTTGAGGGAGATTTTTTGACATCTTCAACAGGTCTTTAAGGCAATGGGAGAGATTAATTCATACGACTGTCACTCCTGGACACTCTGACCCCCAATTCCTATCCACCCCTTATACCTTTTTCCATCCCAGAACTTCCTCTACTTCTCTTCTTAAAAAAGACCCTTCACACCAATCCCCAAGAATGACATAGGACCTGAGGAGAATTATTTTCTTCGTGGCTTCCTGAGTGAAGCTACTATATAAAAAAAATAGGAAACAGATCAATAAAGCTCATAAAAATATTTTTCATAGAAATAGAAAAGGCGGAAATCGCGAAACGGTTTTCACAAAGTTCGCGGCTATTGACAGTGGAAACAGATACAGATTGAAAATACATCAAGATGTTTTCTTGACTTTTTGAGACGATATCAAGTCAAAAGTGGTTCGCTGTTTTTTTTTTATTTAGATGTTTTTAACGACGCGATATTCTGAAATAAATGTTTCAAAATAAACCTCGTGCATCGAAAGAACCCAGTAAAAAGAAGCACGACGCACTTATTAAGGGGAGAAAACTTCACAGAAGCGCTGGGAACTTGTATAGAATTGTATAAGTTGCATAGTATATACACACATAAGTGCGGGCTGCGCTATACAGATCTGCGACCTCATTCCAAAGTCAGTCAGTTTTAAGTAAACAATCTGTAATGCTACAACTCTACTGGTGGACCTCATCTTCCATTAGGAAAGTGCTTGGCCACACCAGAATGATGCATGCAACGCGATACTTTCTTTAATTTATCTTTTATGTAATACTTCACAAGAGCGCGAAATTTCCGCACAGTGTAGACAGCGGAACTATGTAGCCACCCGGTTGAGCAGCGTTGGGAGGCGGGTTAAGGAAGGGTCTGTAGGAAGGGATTTATTAATGGGCGAATTAAAGAGGTTAAGATTATATGAAGGAGGAAAAGCAGATGCAGACACCTCGTTCCACATAAGAGCCGACTTATAAAAAAAAACGAGTCCAACAGACCCGTTCTCATGAAGATAACATCAACTACTGTGAACGGGTGTTCCGCACGTGTCCATGGAGTTTCACGAACGTGCACCGGGGATCAAAGCTCCTTAGAGCAGGTTCCATTAAAATAACTGTAGAAAAGAATCATCATGTCTACAGCAGTGTAGACATGATATTGATTAGTCATTGATTAGCGTGTACGAACATGCGATTTTTATATATTTTAAGAAGATAGGTATATAAAAACACACGCGTATTCGAAAGCAACGTTGTGTCAAAATTTCAAAGCAATTGGTGAAGAACTTTCGGAGATTTAAAATTTTGAAAAAACGAACATTAACATTTTTATTTAAATATTTAGACAGATAGATTAAGTCAGCTTATAAGCCTTAGTCGTAAGTCACTAAACATAAGTCTTAGATGTGAGCCACTAGTTATTATTTATTATGCAATACATATATATAAATTAGCAATAATATTTGGTCTATAGTGCGACAACAATAGTAACTGCAGTATTAACCGATCACGAACTTGAGAATAAATCCTATAAAGCAAGTGGATTTACTTTCTGACTTCGGTAAGGGGGAAGTCTCATAATCGGAGCGGGACGCGCTGTGGCGGAGTTGCGCGTGCAGGACCGTGCGGTGCGGGCCTCGGCACACCCCGGCACCCGGCACCCGGCACCCGACACGTCCGCGCGCCGAGACATCAATGCGGTGTATGAGAAAACTTCTCCTCATTATTCATCATAACGCCCAACTCGGACTGAGTAAGTCGTGCGAAAAAAGTTGTTAGTAAACGGTTCTATCAGTTGGTTAACTAAAAAAAGACCTTTCAACAAGTCATAGAAAAATGATAAAAAATATACTAAATTTAACGAAACAACCATATCAATACTCAATACAAGTTTAGGAATTTAAAAAAAAATTGTTGAAAAACATAATTTCTATTTAATATTATATTAACATCATATTATATTACAATAAAATATTTAGCTATATCAAATAAACCAAAATTAACAAATACAGAGTGATTCTACATGATGGTAGAAGTAAAAAAGATTAATGACCTCTTTCGAAATTCTAGTGTTCATTTTCCCTTAAAAGAATATTTTTTTAACATACAAAAATTCACCTTCTTTACCTAAAAACTACCTTAAAACATTAGAAATTCGATAAAACTTTTTTTCTTTTTTATTTGTAAAATCATGTAGAATCATTCTCCGAAGTAGCGCTTTACCCCCCGACATCCTGTATTTTAGTTTTGATTATTGTGACAGCTGTTTCGATGGTCACGGTCACTGTCAAACTGCGGTTACGCCACATTGAGACAACTTCTTAATATGATTTTATTTATCTACACTAATTTTATTTGTATGATGTGGTGATTTATAAGTATTTTCGGTAAAAACCGATTTATGTACTTAGAAACACAATTTATTGAGCGAGGCACTTACTGTTAAAAAAATGGTTTCCTCCCTTTTCAATAATGGCAGGTTTGTCATAATTGTTTTACAATGACGTAACACAATAAAAATAAAATAACTTTACTTAGATCACATGACACTACGAATTATACAAACATTTACAGATGTCACAAGCTGTGAATTGTAATTGACCAAATTTAAAACAATGCAGGTGACAGGGACTTGGGTAAAATTATTATCAACATAAGAGGACCCCGCTACGATAGCTCACGAATGATAATATACAGACGTAAACAATCCGTGCAACGTATTATCAGTATTGTCAAGGTGAAGCCACTTTTCTGCTCTCATGATGATAATTTAGTGCGTACGTAATATTATGATATAATAATCATTTCCAGTCCTTTTCGGAGGGTTTTTAGCGCCGGGGAAATAGATCCTTAGGTAAATCTCATCCCCCGTCGCCCTCGCTCGCGGCGGCCCCCCCAGAGGGTAATAATTACAAGTTACAAGGGAATGTATGGCTAAATGATTTCGTGTTTCTTGCTGGCTAAATCTTTATACAATGAGTCGCGTTGGTTCAGCAATGCTCGCGTTAGCACATTCGAGAAATATCTTGCTTATTTCAAATGGTTTAAGTTTGTGGTATTATGTTATCGTTTATTTACAAAATTGGTCTATGCGTTTAGCAGCTGCATGAGATGCTTTATACGATTTCCTTTATATTTGCAATAATTAACTATTCTTGGTTTTGTTCCAAAAATGTTGAAAAATTTTCGCGATTCATCACTATTTCGGTGAGATAAATAATGTTAAAATAGTGGCGGGACAAATAAGAAAGATTTCACAAGGAAACGAAGTGTCAAATAACTACAACTCACAAAACAACAAAAACACCTTTGATGTATTATAGTGCTATTTGTTACGATATGATTAACCAGAATTCTATAAAATTATTGTTCATTTTCCTTGTTTCACTGATAATCATTATGAAAATGTCTAAATTAGTTTAAATCTAATTTTTGTTGTATAAAAAGAAGGTCAGACAGACAATAATAAATAATGATGCCTCGACAAACCTCATGGCATTAAATTTAGAGTGATGTAAACCTACATTTTATTCTCACCAACAAAACTTGAACATGCTTTACGGCTTTACGGTATTCGCATGCTAGAGGGGAGAATAGAACATCCACTTAAAATTAAACGTTGAATAATTAAGTTGAATCACTTCTTAAGGATTGGCTGAGACAGCTGTTGACAGTAAATCTGAGTAGCTTAGGAGCTATCAAGATGTTAGAAAACTTAAATAAAAAACACACTAAATAAATAACTAGTATAACATTTAATTAGTTTTGCATAAGCCTATTTCGATAATTGAATTGGACAGGAGAGAGATTGTTTATCTTAGTGAACAAATTTAGATAATCACTGTTTGTACGAGTCGAAACTTGGGTGAAATTTAACTACAAGATGGAAAACATCTTCTGAACGGCCATGAACTAGTAAACTTTGGAATGTTTCAGTAATATCGGAATAATTATGATAAGTTTTCCATGAAAGGGCTGAACCCTCTGCCATCTTGAAGGTTTAATAATTTCTTGACTCTGAATGATGTACGCACAAGATCCTAAATAAATACATGGACGATTATGCAAAGTAGGGTTTAATACAACACCTACGCAACATAGTAACAATGGTCTCCAATGCACCCTACCAGAGCCTACTATATATGGTGTACATTTAAGAGGAACAGCTGCACGGCATTTTCCGTACATAAGTTTTGGATTTGAGGCCAAAATACCCGACCAAAATGAATAATATTTTTTTATCAAAGGATAATGCAAATATCTAATACGAATATGTGCGACTTTATTTATTTGTTTTTTAAATTATAAAATACAAGCAACTAAAAAAATTAAATTTTAATTATTTTAGAGGCGACTTTGGCAATTAAGTGGGAGTTAATGATAATTATATTAAAAATGTGCTTCGTTCACTATATAATATTTTCTTTTTCTATATAGTATATATAGAAATTAAAATAAAAATGATAAAAAAGCATTTTGAGTGGGGTAAATTCAAATTGCAAACGATCAAGTGGAACACAAATTTATTGCACATAAATTAAAATTTTACCCAAAAAAACCTATTTTTAGGATGTTTTATTTTTTTTTAATTTCGTTATATTTAATCACTAGGCGAGGGGAAGATTATTTTTTTAAATATGTAATTACACTTAACAATTGACCAAACTCGCCTCTAAAATCATTAAGCGCAGTTACTTAATCATTAAGTGAAATGACATGTTATTATTATTATAAAGCAAAATTTTATTCGTGAATGGCCGCTATATTATAATTTAAACACACAAATAAATAAAACAGCACATATCCATACTAGATATTTAATATACGTTTTGATTAAATAAATAATGATGCAATTTAGTTGGGTAATTTGGTTTCATATCCAAATTGAAGTTTTGTATGAAAAGGGCCGCACAGCCGCTCCTCTTAAGTGTAGCGTACGGGTACGTGTATCGTGGTGATGAGAGACCAATCCTGATTACATCTTCGTCGTACATCATTTAGTGCGGTAATACGTGAATGTAAGTTACGGGGAATATGCGGAGACTTGCGCAATAGGCGCAACTTGGGGGTAATGGCAATAAGAACATATATTGCGCAAACGAAAATCACGTTAATTTGACAAGGTTAATCTTGTGTTGGGGTTACTGAAGGTTAAGTGGAATTAAAGCGCTCTGCGCAAAGTGTGTTACATGATTTTACTGTCGAATATGATGGATAAGGATTACTTTTCAATTATAAGTGGATCATACTTTTGTAATAGGGATTTTTCGCAATTAAATATCATAATGCGGAGCGTTTTAACACAGCGTCTTTTTATTATTTTGTATTCGCATTCCCTACGCAGGTATCTACGAAATGGCTAATTGAGATTTTTAAAAATTATATATTTACCTGCTTTATGTTATACGTATAGAAAATTATAAATATTCACAGAGTGAAACATCTTCATACATGAATACGTATGTAAAAGTGTAATAATTAGGTAGATTTCGCTGTACTCGAGTAGGCCACCAGCTATAAAAAAGAAAATTTATTTCCGATTCCCTATCAAAAGTTTTGCCTAAGTAATACTTGTCCATTTTTTGTTTGTGGGTAAGTATAAACAATAGGTCTTTTATTTAAAAATTTTAACTAACAATTTATGTAACAATTTTTTCGGTGGAAGTAAATACTTTGATAAATAAACCAAACATAAATTTATAATAAAAATAAAACAGTTATTTTGTTTAAAACCACGAGTTTTTATTAATTTATTGACCGACCGGTTTCGTTTAGCTCAAGCATCATCATCATCATACAGTATTAATTTGCACCCTGATGATGTTTGAGCTAAACGAAACCGGTCGGTTAAATAACATAAATTAAGAAAATAAAGAAAAAAAAAATATTTTAAAATATTTCTCTTTTATCAAAATTCGCAACGTTCGATATCTTTTTAAATAGAGATGACTTTTCACAAATGAATTGAGAGAGTTTTTTCCGGAAGGTTTATATACATATATATTACATGGATATTATATTTATTGAAATTAGAGAAGTCCGAACACGGGTACACGTTAGTTAGTATAATATATATCTATCGACTATGTTTTGTTTTGGAGAATATATATGACGCAAAAGTGAATGGTAGCAGAAATCGGTGACGCCCGAGGATGACATGGCACGATCTAGTGAATCAGATACTTAGTCGGGCCATGTCAAGAGTCAGAGTAATGGAAGAGTATGTATGAGACGGTGGATGAATGTGAATGAGACAAGGAGTGCCAAGTGTGTGTGGGGAAACGGCGTGATGGTTAGTTAGCTAGTTAGAATGTTATGTATACACAACCGAAGTGTTAGTATACAGCAGAAATTATCATTTAATAATAAAACGTACTAATTTCGGTTGTCTTTGAGTTGCGCGTATCTGCGTTTTAATTAACTCAAATTTGCTTTGAATTTAAGTGTCATTTTCAAAATCGAAATTGATTTTGTGAACAACTCAGACAAGGCATAAAGTAAAAAAGTTATTTCAATTGTTATTTTCAAAATTGAAATTGTATTTTCAAGAATTCAGAGTATCGAGTGATTTTTCACGGGTCTGCACTAATTAATAATGATAATTAATTTGCGCAATATTACAAGGAAACGTTAAATGAAATGTAAATAACCACGGTGAAGTAAAATTATCTATAATGCTCTCGGGCACTATTGTACTTGTAGTTAGCCGTTTTTCATCGTCAGGAAGCTGTTTTATGTTTTTTCTGTTGATTTTTGCCATATTGCCATGATATCCCTTTATATATTATAACCCAGCTGATAATTCCCAGGCCCCTTTTCACTGCAAGGTATTATATGTGGGCATACGGGGATATAAAGGGCTTGTCGGCCCAAAGGGAGTTTCCGCGAAGGACTATTGTGCGGGAACCTTTGGAAGTCTATGGTGTAATGAACGGGATGAAGAGCACATTGCAGAGGTCGGAAAACTTTTCGCAAAATAAAATCCTCAATACGACAATACCAATCTGTGTACCCATTACAACACATATCCACTCTTACACGACTTTCCATTCATAGTGATAGCGAAAAGGTTAATTATTTTTGTATAAATAAAAATTGTTACTTGAGACACTAATCTAGGTTACAAACCAATTCATTATAACTTTGTGATCATTTAACAAGGTAGCTGCCAAAAATATGAGATAAATTAGTTGCAGGATAACGTTGTTAATTTTTAATTTGAAATATGACGTTTAATAATTAGGTCTCAATGGTCGAGTGGCTAAGACGCTGTTTCGGTAGGACAGAGATCCTAGGTTCGATTCCTAGTTGGGACCGTTATCTTTTTTTATTGTTCAGTTTCATGTTTCATTTAAACTTGTTAGTGTTATATTCTTCTTCAATGATATATTACATTGATATAATGGTAGATTACAACAAGTGTGAGATTTAAGCTACATTTCTCTTTCACATAATATATGTACCTAGTGGCTTACAAGAAAAGTGAGGATTACTTCTTGTTTTTAATTGGCAACTACTGGAAAATGCTCTTCTTCTATTTTAACATGTAAAAGACATTCCAATCCTGTACATTTATCCACGCGGAATTAGTGCTATGGAAGTAATTTTTTAGTGTTTTTCGATCTTAGATGGCGAGATGTGACTGTTGGGGCTCGGTCAATTGCAATTTCAAACGGGAAATACTATACGCATAGCTCGTGTGTCTCAGTTTATGCACCTCTAGCCTGAAGAATGGCAGCGAGTTTGACCTAAACATGCTCGCGTCTGTTTTAAAGTGCGTTCACGTGGTAATGTTACTTACCTCGGTGTTATAAGGGTAAAGAGGGTCCAAAACTTCTGCCCTGTCTGATCTCATGAGCAGCCTTGTTATAAATTTAAGGGAATTTAGGAGCACTAGGGAGATTCGAATGAGCTAATTAAATTAAAAACAAAGCAAAATATTTGTACACGACACACGAGGCTCGTGAAATAATACGAGTTGATTGAATTTACGAAGTATTTTCTTAGAAAACTTTATTATTGTATGTAACCTGTATTTAATTGCATTTTTACCTGTATGTATGTAATTTGTACATTTTTGTCTGTAACTTAACTGAGTTTTTGCAACTGGATAGTTCTCACGAAAGTGAGAACATCTGTATAAAACCCAGTATAAATAAAGAGTGTTTAATACATTACTTTCTATTCAGGAAGCAAGACAGGAGATTATAATAATTACCACCTAATAACGTAGATATAGTTAGTAAGTTAATTTCACGTTTTTAAAACATTACTTGTGGTCAGGTAGACGGAGTGCCTGTAGTAAAAATGTTCAACATCAGGTAAATAAATTCACTGGAGGATAAAAATAGCAAACAGATTTTAGAAAATTCATATTTACAGCCAGCGAAATTCGCAGCATTCGTCTGGAGAATGGCTCCCTCATACATAAATGGCCCCGTAATATGAAAGAATTTCCCGAAATGGACGCATCGGTTGCACCGGACAAAACACGGAAGCTCGCTGTAAGGATTTATGTTGATTGTGGACCTTTCGTAAGCCCGGGCCGGATTCGCGGAACGAGAAACGACTTTAGGGACACAGTAAAACGGCAAACATTTACAATTTACTTCTGTTACGTCAAGAAATAGATGCTCATACCCTTGTTGCAGAACGGCCAATAACTTTAAAGGTACGGGAAGTGGGTAGGAACGCTAACTGACCACCCGGAAGATAAATAAAGCCAAATTCACGATCCCAGTCGCAAAATGGAACGCTCGAGGGAAACATTTTTTATCGGTGGCAACACTGGGGATTGTGAGCGCGGCAATAAAAATAAGCGTCGTTTTCGGTGGACACTGCAAACAGATAATAATGACGCTCGTGCAAGTTAAGTTTGTGATTTTTTAATATTCATGACTCGGACACAGAAAACAAAACCTACAAAAAAATTAACGTTTTCGAACTGCTTATGCAGATATTATAAGACATTGAATCAAAATGACATTGAATTTTACAATATATTAAAAAAAACACTCCATTACCACCGAGATCTAATTGAATTGGATGGAACGCATAGATGGAATGAAAATAGGCCGATCCACTTATATTCGGAGCAGGTAATCCTCGGCCAGGCATTATTCACGTGCTGTCAATATCTGAACAAATAGCGCGGAAGAAAGGGATATCCCGTGATTTCATACGGAAGGTGGATTGGCCGATTTAGTAAGCTCGTCCACGTTCCGTTCCATTCCGTTCCTTTCTCACAAAGCCCCCGCCTTGCTGACCGTTTGTTCCATCCTATCAATGTCGCCAGTACCGGACTCAGACTGGGACTGAAGAGCCAATATACCTAACAGTAGACCTGAAGGGTGGCCCGATAAATAAGAGGGTTCGGGGTTCAAAGGCCGCCCGGTCGATTGAACAATGAGAGATTAATGGCGGAAGAAAAAGCACAATGCCGATTTTAAAAAGGCCTTATTATATATCCTTTCGCCGAGCAATTAATAACAACTTATACCACCATAAAAAATACCGGGTCGGAAAAAGATGAGTTCCGATTGTCTGGAAGAAAAATATTAGGGTTTCACGAGGAAGGCAAAACCGGATTATGGTTGTGAGCGGCTGACGGTTTATGGTGGAAAATACGTCGGACATAATATATTAACATTTTAAGAGGTTTTCATGTCAGGAGAAAAACGACAGCGACACGGCAAAAATGTAGATGAAGTTTTTCATCGAGGTTCAAAGTTACGCACGGCCCTGAAACTTTTAAATGGAGTTTTGAATTGTATGTAGATATTTATTTAGGAAAACTCGCTGCCTTCTACTTCTACATCTACAAGGCGGAAGATGAAACAGCGCGATGTTGTTTGATAAGAACCTACTTTCCTCGCCCTCCATATCGCGTATTCCATAAGACTTGATTTCCACTACAAAATTGGTTGGTACGTAAAACACGAGTAAGCTTGTCGGATGTAACAAAGGATTCTTTCCATATATGAAAAAGATTTCTTACCAGAAGCGAATGTGGGAAACGAGAGCCATTTATCATAAATATCTCCATCGTAATACATGTACTCGCAGATGTAAGCATAGTTAGTAGCTCCGTCTCTCTCCCGCTCAGTGGTGAGCCGCGGAATTAAAGAAGGAAGAATTCAATTAGGAATAAGGCCACAAGACAAATGTCTTCTACGGGATAACACAGTATGTGGAACAGCGTGGATTTCATTAGACATGTCGAATTTGTAAAGAAAATGCCCCGGAGAGAACGTGACAATTGCACAAATGGTGAAGGGCAAGTACTTCTTTTTACTTAGGTGCGTTGCTAACGTCGTAACGCTATAGTATCGGGCTTATTTTAATACAGCGCCATTTTCATTGCTTCAGCGGGCAGAATCAAAATTATAACTTTGCTCAGCAATAATTGTTTATTTTATTTACAAACCCCTCTAAAACTTTTCCCTTTTCTTACCTACCCTCTAATTAATAATAATACTTGGATGATTTGTACAGCGCCGACTATTTGTGAAAAATTGTTTCAAGGGTGCTGTATAAATATACATATTTTTAATACTCATCTTATTACTGACTAGACAATCTATTATAACAATGTATGGCTAACAGATTGCATTCACCGGTTCGTCGATCAATATAAAACTATATTAAGTATAATGCATTTGGAAAATGATCGTGATGATGCTACAAAGTGATAAATGTTTCTTCCTCCTGCGTTAATATCTCATATACATATCTTGTCTCACTGTTTCTCTCTGTCATTATATTATTTGCTCATATTTGTGTGTCTGCGCTTAATTATAATTAGTTGTAAGCCCTGATGAAACTTGATATAAGCCAAACCCGGCCGGTTTTCTATATAATAAATTCCATAAAGAGGTGTAAAAAAAGTGTGCTTATCATTTGACACATATAAATTCATTATTAAAATTATAATCGGGAATGTTACTTACACCAGTACAGAAGTGCTCGTGGCGGTTTGGCACTATTAAATTATAATCGGGATTGTTACTTACACCAGTACAGAAGTGCTCGTGGCGGTTTGGCACTATTAAATTGTAATCGGGATTGTTACTTACACCAGTAAAGAAGTGCTCATGGCGGTTTGGCACTATTAAATTATAATCGGGATTGTTACTTACACCAGTACAGAAGTGCTCGTGGCGGTTTGGCACTATTAAATTATAATCGGGATTGTTACTTACACCAGTAAAGAAGTGCTCGTGGCGGTTTTGCACTATTAAAACAGTTAAAGTTACTTGTGTCTAGTGATTTAATTGATTGATATACTCTGTTCAAGAAACACCTAAAAATGGGTAATAGTATCACTTAACAAACAGAAAACAAAGAAATAAGTGAATTATCGAAGAATAATCAGATTGCCAAAATACGGTTTCCATAAAGGCAACTAATCCACCTATAGTTCCAAAAGTTTCTCGCACTTGTGGTATTAGAAGGCACACAGATAAAACATTAACAAAAGGCGACCATAGTAACGTGGAATTACCCTCATCAGCCATAAACCACGCGACCAGGGCACGGTACGAGGAGTAAGAAGGAAATATCTGAGACGGAAACTTTAAGGAGGCCCGGAATTTATGGGATATGTTTGTTGATGATGGGGGAAAAACTTAGCGCCAGATAAATTAAACGTACAATGCAGATACGCTTCGTGACGGGTTTCTTCTAAAGTACTGGCTTCCTTATTAAGACGAGCGCCAGTGTTTTAAAAAGGCGAATTCGCTGCCCCGAGGCGTAAAGGCATGTAAAAAAGGAACCAAACAATGGGCCAATTTCGAAGTGGAAAAACTTCCGAGAACTGTAAAGCTAAAGAGTTTGAAGAAATTGCACACTTGTCTAAGAGAGAATGGCGACAATGCTAACAAAGAAAAACGTCGTACCGAGCTACTCTCCGCTGAAAAATTGATGAAAATAACGTAATGATATTGTGTAGATAAAAAAAAAAATCATTTTATATTGTCAGGCAATGTTGTCAGATCAGCCTATAGATAGTTAAACTATCGTTAATGGGTTACAATATTTTTTTAACTGCTTTTTATTTAACCATATTAATTTATTAATCAAATACGTAAATTGGATCATGGAAAGTTAGTACGATAACAAAAAAGCATATTATATGTGACGATGTAAGAATGTGAATGATGCAAGGAGTGTAGGCAAAGCTAGTGTGCTCTGATAAAAGTTATGTGTCAGTTCATCCTTTCTACCTACCTCTCCTAATAAACGGCGTAACTGTCAAGTAGTTATATCAATTTCTGCAATTATGTACAGCTTGATTTATATCGTGTTTACGTGTGAAGTCTCATAAGAATTTATCAAATTTTCGCTAAGTATATCTAATGGATCTATAATAAAAACAATAATCAAAAGAAAGGTTACAGCTACAGAACTGTATTATACATACATTTATAAACTACCATTTATGCACTGGGTTTACACAATCTCAGCGATCGTCAGCCCAGGGAAAAGATAACGAAGGGTTCAAAAGACGAGGTTGGAGTAATAAAGCTCGAAATCAGTGAGGGGCATCAAAGCCAACTGACGCGGGTCACCTCCGACTACTTCCACATTCCACTTGCTGCAGTGGACCTCTCAGAGTAGAGCAAGTTATACCAGGGGGACATGAAGGCACAGGAGTCAACTGTAGGGATTAAATAAAGCGTTATCGTTGCGATAAGGATGCGAGCAAGCGCAGCACACATTTGAAGAGAATAAGAGAAGGTCGAGGGTAGTCAGAACATATTATGTGGCAATGTGGTGAACATAATGTGAACGTAGATAATCCTTGTGGTGGTGAAAGATGTAACAAAAATACTTGCAGTGTCATGGACGAATCTGCCAAAATTAATAAAATGCTAAAGTCACAAAATACTAAAATGTTCTGTGGGCGTTCAAAAAAATATAAAATTACAGGGCAAATAAATATACGTTGGAGTAAGTAATGCATAAGTATACAGGGAAGTTTTTGGGACAATATTACACGCGCTCAGAATAAAGTTATTCTAAAACGAACCTGTCAAAACTTTGACAGGGACATGAACTTACATTTTTGCATGAAAATAGGCCTTTTCAACCTGCGAAAACTTTCACAATGCAGGGAGCCCCTTGAACCTTGGTAACATGAATCTTAAATATGATACAACAATTCTGTGGCTAAGTGTTCAAAGAAACAACGTCGATTTGTTTCAAGTATAGTGAATTAATTATAGTGCAAGTGTGGCATGCAATCCACTGCAGCAAGTGGAATGTGGAAGTAGTTGGAGGTGACCCGCGTCTGTGGATATTTCTGAATGTATCCGAAAACTAAAACTGCTTTTGAAAGGTGATAAAACCTTTAAATTTTATACCTATAAATAAAAATAAAAATTTTGAATGCGAAAAATTAAAATAAAAAAAATAGCGCACCTTACGTTTTTGTAACTAAAATTACTGATAACTTAATATATACATGGATATTATTAAACAAATGTATTACAGACACATGATCACCTCACTTTTTTTTGGTTCATATAATTAATTATAACGATTAATAAAAAATTCTAGAAGTATCATAAAACAACAAAAAAATCGTCTGGAACCTTTGGTTTCATAAAGGCGCAAATTTTAACTCTTCGGTGGTTAACTTCTATATTTTGATGGACGATACGATTTGAGTATAAAGAGTGGTCTTTTTTCTTTCTAACGCCGTTTAGATCTTATTTCTCACCATGACAGTAAGTTGTTCCCAAATGCGAACTGATTAGCCAGAAGGGTTATGTTGTGTTAAACATCATAATATTACATAATAGACACAATGTAGTGAAAAGAAAATAACAACATGAAGGGAATTTAATGAAGAAAAAAAGTGGATGGTAATTAGTGCCAGTTTAAAAACATCACTAAATAATTATGCAATAATAATTAAAATATGCCATGTTTGGTTTGGAGTGAATAGGTTTTGGAAAAATAGTGTTCTTTTAATTTTGTTTTTATATTCTTTCGACTGTGGTACTTTTAGCAGATTTGCATAAAAATTGCGTAGGTAGCCATATAAAATAAAATGGCGGTGTTACTTATAAACAAAGAACACTTGTACAAAAAGCGCTCTCATCCACATGGCATAATGTCCGCAAAGGGGAAGAATGGATAATACAACATGATTAGTATTCAGAAAAAAACACAGTATTCCCGAGATTTTTTGGTCGGCGCAGCGCTTTGAATTCCGCTCATTGTGTAGCGTGGGTACTTTTGAAATTTTCACAATCTGTTTCCGAGTGAGGGATGAAAGGCTTAAATTATTGTAATATTTAACACAGTGCCGTGAGGTCCGGCACAACAGAAGAGGCTTTCGCCGCCCATTTTAAATGATTAATGTTCGGAGTGACGCCAGACGCCATGCCTCCCAAAGAGGTGCTGCGGGTGCCATGGATGAAAGCAAAGGATTCGCCACACTTGAATGACTGACGAAAACTATTTCCCTAAAATTATGTTAAAAGGGGTTTCCACCAATCACGTGAACTTGCAGAATTATAATTTAATGCAAAAAGGTCAAAGGCAGCATAATTTTTCATCATCAAAAATACTAATTTTGGTTGTGGGTCTGTCTGTGAGCCCGATGAACCCGATTTGTTTTGAATTTAAGTATAAAAAATTGGAACTTACGGTGTCAAGAATTCAAACTACCGATAAAGTACCTACTACCTATCTAGCATATAATTTATTTATTTCATTCAAAAAACAGTTTTTACATAAAAAGCATACTCTGCACATCTCACTAGGGCATTCCTGTATCAAGATGTGCAGCTTTACAATAATATCATTTAAAAAATACATATATGTAATTTTAAAATAATAACAACATTAAATTAAATTTTAACCAAAAAGAAAAGTTTATGACACGGACGTTTCGAGACCGGTAGACAAAAATAAACAAAATTTTAGTAACAAATGTATGAAAAACTAAAAACAAAATGTCAACAAAAGAAGCATTAGTAAGTAAGTTGGCAACAATAATATTCTTCTGTTAACTTAAGTACAAGGTACCTGTGCTGGCTTATCAGACACAAGGATAGGGTAACCATACTAACAATTACAACATGGATAGTATGAATAATAGATTATAAGAAAAAATAAAAATAACTAAATAAAAATAGGTAAATAATAACCGATAGGTAAGTAGATAATATTATAATAAAAAGTAAGTTAGTAAATAATTTAGCTAGACAATAATTAAAGTAAATATTAATACGATAATTAAGTAGATAATAATAATAATAAGTAACATAATAATAAATAACCAAAAGTTATTTTAGAAGTAAATAAGTACATGCGCAGTAAGTAAATAAGGATTGTATCGAAACAGAGCTTCCACAAGGAATTATGATATAAGCGACAACATGGGTGATCCAAAATCATCACTCTCAAGCTAGTACGGAGATTTTGACCATTTTCTTGAATGAATTTAACGTACCTATAGTTTTTATATTTTCTCCAAGCAACGGAGCTTTATATGAAAAACTCCTTTGTCCGAAGGATGTTCTGGTATACACCGGCTGATACATTAAAGTTTTAAATATTTTAACAGAAAATTATTTTACTTGTGGAGTGTAAGGAGAATATATGACGCAAATGGGAATGGTAGCGAAAGACATGGCACGATCAAGTGAATCAGTCACTTGAGTCGGGCCATGTCAAGAGCCAGAATAATAGAAGAGTATGTATGAATGTGAATGAGGCAAGGAGGGTGTGCCAAGACCGAATTGTTTTCTACCTCTCTTCCTACCCTCCGTAGAAACGGCGTGATAGTTAGTTATTTGAATTTTCATTTTGAAATTTGGAACTGATGTACAAAGAATTCAAAATTCAATTCGTCAAAAAAGCGATAAAATACCTACATAATATATAAATACCATACACTTACTAACACAGATACACGTTCTTGAAAAACATTTATTTATCATTCTGCAGCAATTATTTATTTAACGTCCAGAGGGCTTTTACATGTAGGTGGTACAATTTTAATGACAGTTTTGAAACATGAGAAAGAAATATTAAAAATAAAAGAACATAAATTAAAAAATACAGCGATTTGAATGGCTTACAAAAATATAACTTCCATTTAGGAATAGTGTTTAAATAAGTTTTTTACGTAATCCACAAAATTCGCAAAGTTAATATTAAATATATCGACATCACCTAAGTATTGGTTTCCCATAGTGTGAAACCGTTGTATTGGGGAGTTCGCAATGTAATTGTGCTTATGTGTGTTGCATTGGAATAGTGTATTTTGTCGTGTTGTTATTGAAGGTATTCGTAAGTTTATGAGTTGTAAATTATTAATTATTTTTAATTATCAATTATCCACGTTCTGGTGTCACAAATCCTACAATAATATTTGGCTAATTTATATAGCGCATTTTTCGTGAAAAATCACCTCAATATACTATAATATGCCGTGTTTTTGTACACGTATGCACTAGATCTTATAATTTTAACGATCTCGATATAAATTAATATAAAAAGAAAATATTGTGAACAAACGAATTGATGAATTGGAATTACCCAAATGATATGAAAAACACTATATTTTATGTCATTTATATATTTGTTTCATCGATAAAAAGCATGCTTGCGACAAACAAGCAATTTGATAAAAAAATATTGTGAAAAAACAGTTTATGAAGATAAGAATTGAACCGTTGCGGCTTTTACGAGATAGCTACGCCTCACCTACGAAGAATAATAAGATAATTTCATCCGAACGACATTCAAAGAGGACAAACAAATGATAATGAGTAGATATAATATTCGCGTGTGGACAAGATGGTAGACGCAATACTAAACTAACTAACCTAAGGATGAAACGCCACACACAACGGATCGGTCTTGGCACGCGCTAACGGCTTCATTCACATTTATACATATCAAATCATACAAAACTATTTTATGTTTCCTGACGTGACCGGACTTGCTTCATCGTGCAATTTTTACATTAACTTCACATGTGTCATCTTTGGGGATGCTGTGTGGAGGACAGACGGTAAATGTCTTCAAGGGACGTTCCCTACTTCCCCCTGTCTTATCTACGAGTGTCTTAAGGGGAACGGCTACACAGCATTTTTCGTACAGACCTTAAATTTGGATTTAAGGCCAAAATAATTAATAAAATAGTTATTTTTATTTAAAGTTCTAGCAAAAATATCTAGTGCGGATTTGGGTTACTCTATTTTTTTATTTTAAATTATAAATTATAGATAAGAAATAAATTTTTCATGATTTTAGAGGTAACTTTGGCAATCATTTGTGAGTTGATGAAAACTATTTTTGTCTATTTAATATATAATATAAAATAAAAATTATTAAGAAAAGCATTTTGATGGGCGTAAATTTAAATTACAAATGACCGATTCACGTTGGAATGTAAATTAATATTTCTTACAATGTTTTATTTTAGTTTTCATTATATTTACAAAGTAGATGGGGCAAGATTATTATTTTTTTATAATTACAATAACTCGCATAATTACAAAAAATTCCAAAATTGCCCCTGAAATCATGCTAAATTGAAATCTTTAAAGGCCTATATTTTAAAATTGAAAATTATATAAAGTAGCACATATCCATACTAGATATTTGCATTGTCTTTATAAATAATATTGATTGGAAAACGATTAAATTAAGATGCGTATTTTGGCCTGAAATTGTAAATGAAATTTAGCATGGAGAAGATTGTGCGGCCGTTCCTCCTGTATATTATTTTCCTGGCACCAGTTTTTTCGTCCAACCGCTCTAGATATAAACATTCCACAAGCTTCTTATTCTTCTTCATTACGTCAGCTTTTCATTATGTTCGGATCGCCTCATAAATTAACGTATGAGGCATGTCATTTTTAATATACGGAACAATTATTAAATTAAATACAATGTAATTCAGTATTTTTATTTTTCAGTACAGTATTATCACAACTTCTGAAAAAACATTATATTCTTACTTGTTCTTGTTATAGTATTTCTATATTACCCACACACAGGCAGTGCCTTATTGGATACTCTTTACTTTCCTTAGTTTTATATTTTATAAGTGTGTAATTTTTTAATGAGAATGTCTGTACTTTAAGTCTAAAATTATTGAGAAAAAATTAAGAACAACGAATAAGTAAAAACATGTAAAAAAACCCACTAAGGCAAAATTTGTGCTTGATAAACGTGTAATTAAAGACAATCCATACTTAAATGTACGGTAAATACTTTGAAGGAAGCTTCTACAAAACTAATCAACAGTATTAACAGGAACGTAAGCTAAACTGAACTAAATACTTGAAGGAACTACATATTATTCCTCCAAGATTAAACCCATGTTTAATCAAAATAATCAGTGAACAAAATGCTTAGCCCGATATTCGAATTAATTATTCCACGTGAATAAACTATACACCAAATCGCATGCGCACCAACTTACACTAATAACAGTATTTATGCGGTGGTTAAAAATATGAGCTTTTTTGTTTCACCTGCGCCGCCTCCGTACCTCGGCAGATACGAGTGTAGTCAGGCGGCCACCATCCTCGAGCGGGATACATACATTACCTACAAAGCCAGAGCGTAATCTCGCAAAAAGCACATTTTCTTGCTATTAGTCTCCATTTAATCTCCGGCCGTTCGGTTAAGTGTTTGCCCCAGTATATTCTGCGGGAAAAGTGCGCTCTCTCCTGTGGGATAATTCATCCGGATATTAAGGAGAGCAGACCACTGAGGGACTTTTGCCTGTTAGCCTGACGAATAATTGGACGGTTTTTATTGATTCAATTAACTACTAGAATCTGACCTGGCGGGGTAACCAGATGCAACCGTAAACAAATATACAACCCACTGGTCAGTGTGGGATTTCAGTTCAAACTCCACCAGTGGTGCTTGGCCCCAAGTACCAGGGGTTTCCAGTAAAGGATACAATAAAAAATAGCACTCCATACCCCATTATAGACAAAAAAATAAACTTAAAGCCTTTGCGCACATGTTTTATGGTACGGTAGGAAGACATAAGCCGAGTAATACTACTCCGCAGTCGGGTCACCGATTAAATATGTAGCTGGTCCTTGCGATACAGCTGTCATAGGTAAATATAATATAAATCAAGCAACAACCTTTTCATTACATATCTATAATTATAACTTATAACATTACCCACAAACTGCTGAGCTTATATGATTCGCGTCTACAATCCGTGTCTATAGCGCTACGAGCTTGCATGTAGGCACGCCATAATTTACAAACAAAATTTATTACAACATTATATTATTTTACATGGAATCTTATAAATTACACATAAATCCATCCATCCATATATCAGAACATCTTTGGTCATATAATAAATTATCATAAATAATTACCCATTATAACTCGTTTCTTCGCACCCCATTAGGCCATTTGAAACCTTTAAGTATTTCCGCGGTTCGAAAATTATTGTATAATTTACTTTTACTTAAATTGAAAAGGGGAAGAAAAGTTGATTATATCCCTCGCACAATTGCGGAAATAATGGAAAATGTCAAGGACGAGGGCAGTGCGGCAAGGGACGGGAGAGGGGGAGTTAATTAAAAAGGAACACAAAAGTGTCAAATCAAATAATTTACCTCAGCCGGCTGTATAACTTCGGAATAATGGCCTGAATACATACCTGCAACAAAAACAAAACAAATATTAATTAAATAACAGCGTTACATTTGAATAATTATAACTCTAAAAATAAAATAAAGTTAAAATATTTTAATTGCTTCAATGAAGGAGTTAACAAAGCCAGGTTGGGTGATAAATCTGGGAGTAAAACGAGTTTTGAGTAAAGTACGCGTAGTCGCACATTTCTTACATTTCATATTTATGTTGCTAGGAAAATAGACTTTCATTGAAAAAATATTTTAAATAACCTTATTAAAAAAAATTCAACACGAATTGAACTTAAAAATAGCCAATATCTAATTTATTTTCCATAAGTGAAAATTTTTGTACAAATTTATACATAATACTATCTATTATTACTTATTTCATTGTGGTTGCTCAGACTAAAAATATTTTTTGAACTAGAATCAACTACACAATTTTACATCGACAGTAGACATGATAAGTGTTCCTCTACGAAAACATGGCACGATGGACCATGTTTACCTCCTCCATAGAATCACAATACTGCGAATTTATTTAAAAAGAAAAACTTGTAAAAATTCCAAAGCAGGAAGGCAAAAACACTAACATAATGAAAATAACCCTCATGGTTTTTCCAAAGACAAGCCGAACCGGAAAAAGGGAAACGGAAACAGAAAATACTGCACCAGCTTCCAACCATTCGGCGTAGATCACGTACCAAATCCAAAATAGGCTAAATGATAATGATATAAATCATGTAATAATACGGTACCTTCAATATTTCTTTGTGCTGTACCCGTCCGAACAAATACCCGTCCGGACAATTACCCGTCCGAACAAAAACCCGGGTGAATTATTGGAGGCGAATCCTATTTCACCGCCTTCCTAGCACATATTGAGATTGATCCCTTAATAAGTCGCTTAATAGCTTTCGGGGAGAAAGTATGCGATTGGAATTCTGGAACTAAAGAGATCGGGGATGATGGGAATTCATGGGAATGTACATCCGTAAATCTTCTTTCCTGCTGCAGAAAACAGCAGGACATCAAGCAAGATCCTGATAATCTTGTAGTGTCACAAAAATAATCTCAATCGTTAATTTTCTGTCACCTTTAAATTGCATATTTTTTCACCAATAAACGAAATGTTGCTCTTTTGCAGCATACGGCACGATACATACGCATTTAAACAAACTAAAATAAAAAGGTAAATAAAAAAATAAAATAAAATATTAAGGTAAATCGCACATTTGTGTTATGCAAACGAAATAATATACGGCTGCGATTTCAATAAATGTGTTTTTTCATCACCGAAATGAGACGAGAAGAAAATGAACGGGGAAATTAAAATTATATTGCTTTAAAATAATCAAATATAATATAGCACAGGTAAACGTGGGTTTGTCAACGAGGATATATTATCATTCATGAAATTCAGTAATGTAATTTGCTGGAAATTAAAACAAAGCTTCAAAAAAAGTCGTGTGTTTAGTATCAAAAAAATGCGTATTTTGAGATAACCTTGGTTTCGGTAATGCCATAATCATATTTATTAGTGATATAACGCTCTTTTAGTACATACAGCCGTTTAAGAGATGTTGGGCATATCAACAAATGTAAACATCAATTAGAAACACAGGCATATTGCCTGTTATACTTTTGTCATTAACCAATAAAATATATTCTTAGGGCCACGCGGATCTATCAGATGCCTTTGTGATGTTGAACAAAAATATTATTACAATGGCCAAACTGAATAGAAAAGTTGATTCAGAAAGACAAAACGTTAAATGGCTGAAAATAAAATGGTTTCAGTATCGAAAAGATGATCCAAATATGATTTATATTTTATCTATATAAATAAAAATGTAAATGTTCGTTTGTTCAAAATCTTATATCTCCGAAAGTTCTTCACCGTTTGCTTTGAAATTTTTATATTATATAGATGTCACCTATGACAGGTAAAACTTTTTTTAATAAAACAGCGCCATCTGTTTGACGTAAAAAGCAACACGCGTTATTGTTTCTCTACCTGCACAGACTGAGCAACAGCAACGCGTGGCGGGGTATAGCTAGTTTTAAATATAATTTTGATGAAGCGTTCAGAATCGAAGAACTCCTCGGGTACAAGTTGTATTGGGTGAACTTGAGCTTTTACAAAAATATTATGCTCAAATAACCAATTGCAAAGGAAAAAATGAAGGATTTGTGTACAATGGGAATTATTTGCAGGCAATACCATACTTTTTATAATTCTCTGCTAACTACCTCTGCCGTAGAAGATAATGATAGTGCATAGATTTTGTTAAAATCATGCTATTTGTATTATTTCTCTGTCCTTTTGTAGGAATCAAGAGGCGCTTAGTCTTTGTACTAATAATAATTATTGCTCTATTGTGACGGACGTACTGCTCCGGGCTCGGCCGCAGTCACCCACGTATAGAATTATAAAATAAAAATTTAAAATTAAAATGAGAATTTATGAGAAATATGTCAAATGTGTATAAACTGTAACTGAACTATGTATGAAATTTAAATGTAAAAGAAATGTAAATGTATGTATGAAACAATGTAAAAATGATAAACAATAAATAAAACATCGAAGCTTGGCTAGGGGGCACGGGCAGAGAAGTATACTGAGAGAGCTGGTGGATTAAGAGCATAGCATTTAATTCGGGCACGGTTATGAGAATCGTGCTTATACGTGAAGGGACGCTCGGCCGCGACCCGAAGCAAAGGGCCGCGTGCCGTCATAGCGTGGTTTGCTGCCCGAGCGTTCCACAAGCTCGATTCTGGGAACCGTGCCTGAACAAAGAGAGGCCGGGGTCGCGTTCGACCAAGAGCCCGAAAGTACCGGCCGAGAGGCGGTAGCCAACCCGGCGGCGGGCCGCGGGCACGTAACAGACACGGGCCTCGATTCCAGGAATCAAAGAGAAAGCGGGCCCGTGTGAACGTCGCTCGGCCAGCGAAGGCCGCCGGGGTCCTATAAAACGGGCGACAGTCCCTTGGAAGGGCAGATAGCCAGCAACCTCCACCAGCTCTACAACTCTCTGCTCTGCCTCCTACCTCGCCCCGACTTCTGATCTGATCTACTCGCCTTCTCTTCTTCTGACCCTCGCCTCACCCCGGACCTTCCTGCCTCTACCCGGACTCTACAACAAGGACCAGCATCAACATCGGACCAGCTACGACGGCCACAGAGACGCCCCGCTCGACGCCCCGCTCGACGCCCCGCTCGACGCCCCGCTCGACGCCCCGCTCGACGCCCCGCTCGACGCCCCGCTCGACGCCCCGCTCGACGCCCCGCTCGACGCCCCGCTCGACGCCCCGCTCGACGCCCCGCTCGACGCCCCGCTCGACGCCCCGCTCGACGCCCCGCTCGACGCCCCGCTCGACGCCCCGACGCCACTGAAGGAAGACGCCTTCAGCCACCACGGATTGGGATCACCGGCCCTATTTTGCAGTCTTGTGTGTCATACACTCCTGTCTGATACACTCTATAGTTAGAGCATTTTTTGTAAATGTATTTTTTTTAGTTATCTCTCGTCTTAAAAATACTTTTATGTAGTACTCGAATATTTTCTTTTACAAAAACCAAAAATATGACTGATATGTGCTATATTTTTTCTGTTTTAAGAAATACGATAGTATTTTCGTTGATCAAAAATGGATATAACATTGCATTAAAACTTCCATTGGAAAATAAGTTTTTGTAGATAGGCTCTGTGATACATAACTCTAAATAACTAACTAATTAACCACCACGCTGTTTCTCCGCAGGGGTAGGCAGAGAGAACGGACCGCCAAACAACTCGGTCTTGGCACACACTCCTTGCCTCATTCACATTCATACGTCGTCTCATACAAGGTACAAGTATCTGATTCACCTGGTCGTGCCGTGTCTTCCTCGGGCGTCCCCGACTTCTGCTACCATTCATTCACATGCGCTTCATATATTCTCCTTACACTCCATATTTTTATTTATATATAAGTCAAAAATATTTTTTTTAAATATGTGTGATTTATGGAGTGTGATAATGTATCTGTTAACAATGTTTTTTTTTACTATTATGTGCTTTATTTCCCGAGTTTCCAAATCTTTATTTGCGTTTATCTCAAAACCATGTTTTTGAAGATAGGCCCCTGTGATACTAAACCCCCGAAGTGAAACTAGGTATTTATTCACAAAATTGAGTTTGGTTATAAATAGCCCAGAAATAAAATAAAATAAATAGGGACAATGCTAGCCCAAGAGCGCGAGCACGGGGGAGAGGGAGAGAAACGCCTAAAAGCGACCCTAACTCATCGAAGTGCGAAATAATGTATCACGTTAATTAATAAAGCTCCAGACGGATGAGAATAAACAAGCTTCTTATGTCACAAAGTTCTCTATATTATATTAAACAATAATTTACGACGAGGTAAACGAAAACAATAAGGAACGTAATAAAGTAGAGGGAGTGAATTTTGTATTTCCGCTGAGAATATTTTCTACAAAACGCCATATTTAAACGACATAATATTAGTTACTAAAAGCAAAAAATATCAAGAAAACTTTATATCGAGATTTCTTGTGGAAAGCTTTATTACTTTGGTAAGCTTTTTTATAACAGCCCAGATTAATGTTTTATTAATTATTTTATAGAGAATCTATAGTATCCTGATACATTGATACGATTTAAATGATGGGGATATAATTAAACACGTATACTGTATGTTAATTGTCAGTTTAGCGTAAATGCGTAATGAATATCACACGAGAATATAAGCAGACCGCTAAAATTTAAGTGCGGGTTTTATGTGCGCTCGTAAAGAGTACGCAAACGGGGTTCGATCGTAAATTCGTTCGCATCGAATCATTTAGGAGCCGAGACTCCCAGTAGTTATTTGTTGGTGGCCCTAATGCAAAAATCCTCGGTTTGCTCGAACGAGGGCGGTGTCATGCGGTGGGCGGCGGTGGGTGGCGGTAGGCGGGGCCAATAAAGAGAGGAATCACAGACGCGGCGAATCAGACTTGCAGAGCAGGTGATTCGGAGCGAAGACCCGAATTTAGCTCGCCATTAGCATTACCAACCAACCACCCCACCAGCCCACCAGCCACCCACCCACCCACAAGCCAGTAAGAATAATGCACAACTGACGCGGAATTGCTTTTACAGAGCTGCTCTTTAATATTTATACTACAAGGAATTATTCCGGTTTTAAGCCGTTCATTCACTCAGTATGTATTTGGAGTACTTTTTATATATGCATAAAATAATATTACATCAAAATTAAAAATAGTTGAATAATTTCCAAATTTATCTTAGGCAGTGGATACATTTATAAACACAAAATACTTGCAAAGCTGTCTCTTGACACTGAGCAAAAACCTGCACGAAAACTCGTCAGCTAAAGAAAAAAATTCTTGTAGTCATTTTAACGTGGCAAAAAATAATAGATTAAAAAGCCAATATTAATTTATCTGTATAAAAGAAAATATACAAAAAATAGAAAAAATATCACCTAGGTATAAAAAAATAAAATCTGATTTAGGGTATTAGATTTTTCGTTAATGACTGAACTTAAAAAAGATCAATACAAAGACGGTAGAACCCAAGAAGTTAAATTACTAACGAATAAAAAGATCAATATAAAGACGGTAGAACCCGAGAAGTTAAATTCCTAACGAATTAAAAGATCAATATAAAGACGGTAGAACCCAAGAAGTTAAATTACTAACGAATTAAAATATCAATACAAAGACGGTAGAACCCAAGAAGTTAAATTCCTAACGAATTAAAATATCAATACAAAGACGATAGAACTCAAGAAGTTAAATTACTAACGAATAAAAAGGATTGATATAATAATTAGAATAAGCTTATGTTCGAATTTAACAACGACGAAATACCAACATCAATAAAATGGTATTTAATATTATCACGTTCTAAACTCGACTCTAAGATGAAGTAAGAAAACCTTAATATATTATTTTATTAAGACACACATCATCTCTTAACAAGACAAAAATCCATTATTTATAATAAATTGTAAAAACCATAAATCGGAAAGTGGTCTTGTCTGAGATAATTTGTCAGTATTATACAGTCTAAACTAAACGGATTTGTTAGTATAAATAAAGCTTTAGGAGACGATGGCAAAGTGTTGTTTTAATGACAAAGCAAATTAAACTGTTCATTGGATTCTGAAGAGAATTCACTCAGGTTTGTCTTTGTCTAAGCGTAATCTAAACAAGTCATAATTATTATTTGTATCCCTTGGATGCAAAGCGCGGTTCGTCAAGAGAACGAGACAAAACTTATGTGTAATTAAGATTTTATGGCCCTGTCGTCTTTTGAAATTCAAAACAGTTGTTCTTGGAGATTCATTATGATGGGGCATTTTTAAAGGACACCACCTTCTATCACGAGTACGACTCCCGAAGAGAGCAAAACAAACTTTAGTTATTAATCTTATTACAATAATTAGGTTTAAACAAATAAAGAAAAAACGCTCACGCTCTTCGGCAGCTTTTTTATACAAACCCAGTGCGATTTAATTTATACACCGCCTAGCAAGCACGTGCAGCAGTGTTGTCTCGCAGGACTGAAAACTGTTTCAAACAAGTATAATATAACTGGTCGGTAGAGGCAAACCGGCCAAACATAATAACAAAGTTTGTCCAAGCTGCAGGACCCTCCCCTTTTCCAACTCCTCCTCTTCGTCCTCAACCCTGTCACCCTACCTCAGTGGTCTTCATCAGCGGCCGCGACAAAGCTGCCACTAAATCTGCATACTTACAGGGGTCCTCATTTGCATTTTAGCAACGCCGGAGGTCCCTTCGAGCAAAGTGCACATCAGGACAAATTAAGAGGAGCGGCGGAGGACAAAGCACAATTTGTTGGGATAGCGGTCTCAGGCCGCCTGATTGACTGGCGCGCTGGTGATGAAATTGTAGCAGGAATGAGAGGAGGCGACCGATAATTATTCGGAATACGTATCAAAGAAAATGACCTGAGGTTTGGAAACGGATATGGAATTAATTGTTTACGGTATTAACGCTGTCTGTGTTTGGAAAACAAACAGTTTTTTACGAATTAGTAATTACAAATACAACATGTTCTTCCAAAGATTTATTTATATCACATTTCTTTCAACCACACAGAATTTAATTACAATTATATTGTAGTAAAGTAAACATTTACAGTACTAAATAAACAAACAAATTTCCAACCGGAAAGTGAATGTACTGATGGTGCAGTCATCATATTATTTAACCGTTTCTATGAAGTGCGAGTATCGCCATGAAGATGGGTGTCATGTTTACTGTTCAACCCGAAGAACGCATAAATATTGAAGATTTGCCATTAATTCGGAATGACAGCCCCAAACGATCAACAAAACGCCACGATCAAATAACCATTAGGCAACCATTTGAAGCAAAATCGCCACCTTTGTGTAATGGGGGTAATATGAGGCGCTGCACGTCATCACCATGAAAAAACACGACCAAATGGTGTAATAGAATATGGAGACAGGGTGAGAATACTAATTCGCTAAACGGTTCTGACGTTGAAATTGCTGGATTTTAAATATGT
Organism: Hesperophylax magnus; assembly: GCA_026573805.1. Taxonomy (NCBI): domain Eukaryota; kingdom Metazoa; phylum Arthropoda; class Insecta; order Trichoptera; family Limnephilidae; genus Hesperophylax; species Hesperophylax magnus. Next base: position 1,106,197 of record JAIUSX010000107.1, read on the forward strand.
GTCAAGAATACCAAAGAGAGAGAGGGGGAACATGAGTCCGGGAAGGGGCGCGGATGTATATCCCCGCCAGCCCGTGAGCCGTAAGACCCCTCTCCTCCTGTGACAGAAGTTAGTGACATGTCGCACGGGGTAGGAAATGAAAGACAGGAAACAAATTAACTTAATAAAATGGTAATATCGTTTCACAATTTTCATGTGCGAATGTGATATGAATATTGTTGGGAATTAAAGATGGAAAATGTCTGACGACTAAAAAACAAACTGCACTACTTAGGGGAAACCGTCAGCTCATAGGTCCTAAAACCATTCTGTTGCATTTATTGTAACAAACAACGAACTAACTAGACATCACACTCTCCCCGCAGCGGGGAGATTAGAAGGGATTCAAAACTACACAAGTAGAGTACTGGCACATACTACCTACATACTCATAGATAATAGGAACACCAATAACTAGACTGAAATTACACATTCTGAAATATGTTGAATTCCGTGCGATTGCTACGAAACTAATAAATAATAATGGCGTATTATAGAAAATATAGCTTTGAATGAATCATTTAAGTTTTCAGGCCTCTGACATATTGACTGTTGTATTTCTTAAAGAAACCACAGATCACAAGCATCTCGGATGAAATCATTAGGAAAATCTGTGTTATGGACATTAGGCAACTTTATGCCAAAAACATACTAGCATACCTCTTCAAACACAAAACTGCTTTTGACAATGCCCAAACTGCTCGTGATACTAGAACCAAAGGACATAACCTCTTACTAATTTATCCCTTTCGCTGAAACAACTTTTGGCCAGAGAAATTTTAGATATTTTGCAACAAGGCTATACAATGCTCTCCCACTAGCCATTAGACTGAACACAATTTGAAATATAAAACAGACACCAAGACTTGGATCATCAGCCAAGACAGATCCAAGATCATTTTTTTTATCATTTACCCCTTTATAAGTATGTACTCCAACTAGATGCTGATTGACCTCTGTCATTTAATGTAATGAAATGCTTATATTAACTTCCATTTATTATTTCATTAACTATTTTATCTCAACATTCCCATATACATTTATAATATTGTTATCCCTGCAGGATAACCTACACTTTCTATTGTGTCTTCAAGGTTTAAAATGTATACAACTTTATAATTTATATTTTAGTTATAGTTATGCATGTATCAAATAATATGTAAATACTAATTTATGTATCCAATACGTCTGTCTCGACACAGGTATATCCTAGTGAGACATATCGAAAAACACCTGTAAAATAACTTTATATTGATAATAAAAAATAAATAGTAAAAAATAAATATATCACAATATAGATAAATAAACCTACCTAGTGCGAAAATACAGATTTGCAGTAATAAGATAATAATATAGTATTTCATAATAATTCAAGTGTAAAATATTTAGAAGGTATCATACAATTTAGAAGGTAAGATGCTTATTCGATTTCAAAATGATATAAACGTACCTGGTGTAACTTTTCATGCCTTAGATGTTCGAACTATCTTTGAGTTGCTTAATGAAGTTGATCGATCCCTCGCTTGTGTTTTCTTAAGAACGATTATACAATAAAATTATGTTTACGATGCGGCGATGTAAAAGTTTTGAACAATCATAATAAAGAACGATCCTCTCGTTTAATGGAAAACTCCACGACGATGAAAATAGTATATCAGGGAGACGTTTTTTACGGCTGCGGTAATGGGGTTTTTGAGAACATTTATGTGAGATATTTTTGTACGCTGCAATAAACTTTATCAATAACCTACACCTGAAATATATCGCATAATAGCAATATCGGGACATCCGGGCAACTAGGAGGTCGCCCTTTCGCCGGAAGTCACGTAAATATGAGTGAACAGAGATTTTTTTACTTAGCCCGTGCGATGAAACCTTCCAAGAAAGACGACTAAATTACTGGTCAACTTGCATATCATTTCATGTGCAGATTGCACATTACTGAAAAAATATACAACAGTCCAGTCTAATTAATAACAGCTAACAAAAAAATACTTCGGCAGGTTTCTGCAATGGCGCAGGTGTTCTGAAAGGATTTAGTTCGAAACCATCATGCCTTGCAGGATGGTATTGAAAACGAATAACGGATGTCATCAGCTACAGAAAGAAAGAAAAACAAAAAGCAGTTTAGGTATTATGTTCGAAGAACGAGTTTTGGTAGTAGGAGAACCGTAAGTTTGGAATAAACTCCCTCCAGACTAGGACGAATTAAAAACTCAAAAGAATTCAAACTGAGACTCAACTCGTCGAAAATCTTACCCGTAATATTTAGAAGAGAAAATAAATTAGAGGGAAATATTAAATTCATCTCTCAATAAAATCATTCCATGTAAAATATCAAAAACCCATTTCAACGGTTTGAAGAAAAGTAAAGCGACCTAGAGTTGATTTTCTCAAAAAGTAAGGCTATAATAACATACATCAATAATAATAATAATTAAGGTTACCATAATACAATTCTTCTGCATGGGTCCTATATAATTTTACTTCATGATTACTGTTCCTCAACCATTATGTATATCACATGTTTACAAAAGCCCGTATGGGCGTATAATATAAACAAGTTCCAAGTGTGGTGATAAATAATGTGATACATAATCACTGAATAATTCACGATATAATCCGTCTTCGCCAAAGCTGTAATCCTCGCTAAGACTTGTGTATAAATGCGGAGCATGCACCATAGTCCACAGCCAAATCTGCAGGCACGCAGGCTGATTCAAGTCAATTGACATTACAGTCAGGTGTTGTAGGATATACATTATACATAGGGCTACAGGCTACAGGCTACAGAACACGAGCTACGACGAGAGTTGGTACATTTTCCGTGGGTTTAACGACGACAGGCGCTACGTATTCCGGTTGAAGAATACCGCGCCGCGAGCAGTGAGCAGTGAGCAGGAGGTGGGAAATGCGAACAAGGGAAGGCAAGCAAGGTAAGGATGGTAAGGGATGATATAAAACAATGTGACGAAGTTTTTAGTGCAGCAGTTTAAAACAAGGAGAATGTTTCACGTTCGTCTCTAGTGCGGTGGGTGAATTTACCGCGGGTTATATTAAATTCGTGTGAATAGACTTTATAAACCCTAAACCATTAACTTGGTGGTATTTTATTATAACCCTATTTCGTAATAAGACTTCTTAAGCTTAATATTCTAATCTTAATGTTTAAAAAAGAAGAAAAAAACATAGCACATGAAAAAAAATTATAGTTTCTTGTAGGACGGCCTCGGCTACGTATCCTGGTTTCAAAGCCTGGCTTGCGCAAAAGTAAATTTTATTTGATAAATTTGTGTTGCGTTATGTATTTGCGGCTCGTTCCAGTGGTAGATATGAACCCACCATTCAGAGTCGAAACGTAGGTTACATGAAATGGCTTTAGCCGTGTTCGGTGACCAGATCTGAATAGCCTAGTATTTCTCCAATTTCCTCTTTCCCATATCCCTCTCCTCCCCTATACGTTCAACCCCAAAAGATACCACAATCGGGGGTGTAATAGACTCACTGACCACAGATGGTCGGGAGCAATTGGGATTCTTGTATGTAAAAAAGATTACAAATAATTTTGACTAATTACTTAAGACAAATAACTCATAGTAGGTACAATTTCTAAAAAAACGAACAAACGAATTAAACCAAAAACTTTAACTTATTTATTTTCATGTATACGGCGCAACACGTGGCATTAATATAACACAACATAATAATGAATAATACCACACAGAGAAAGTAACAAGTATAAATGTAAAAAGTAGTGAATCAAATTTACCATAAAGTAATGAAAATGATATAGAAACATAAGCTGTATTGGTAGTGTTAATAAAATAGTATGTAGTGAAGAGCGAGTGTATTTAATTCATGAGGTATTTCACTCCGGAGAGAAGATTAGTGCTCACGATGTCGGTGATTATAGCTGTCTGCAGGCGCACTGCGCAAGTAAAGCTGGCATTATGTGGAAACCATAAGCACACTACCTGACATAAGATTGCACTGATTTTATGATCTAAAGAAATAATTAAGTTTTCAGACTGAGTTTCGTATAGTTTTGGGTCCCGGAACAAACGGGTGAAACAATAATTGTTAAGAAAACACTATTATGGAAATGATGATTTTAAAACTTAGGATGCCGGGGTAAAATTCCAATCGCACGCCGTACACCGGTCAACACTATTTTCGTAATAACTTAAATGTTTTTTGCAAATCATTTATTTGTAAACTGTACCGTCTTACAAGATAATTTGTTAATATTAAAAAAAATGTATGTGTATACATCAATCCCATGTAGTTTCCCCAGGACGGCTACTTCATAGAAATATTTTTTTCTCCATAATGTTATAATATAAAAAAATACAATTTAAACAAGACATTCGAAAAATTTCTTGAGATTTACTACATTTCCAACTAAATAAACGTTATTTACAGTAAAAACGAGTCATGCGAGGCTTTCCTGTAAATAAATACAGTACTACTTAATAAAAAATGATGATATATTTGACACGGAATTTTGCAACACACTTTTACACAGATAAAATAAACATATTTGCAAGTGACGAAATGACAAGCTAGAAAAATATTAAGATGCATTATTTCCTAGCCAAGTGAATAAAAAAAAGAATATGCTAGGAGCATTTCTTAAGGTACAAAATAACATAAAATCGAAACAAGCGCGGTCGTCTTCTAGGAAATTAATCTATGTTTAGCCGGAACTCTGGTTGAACTAACAATATTTGTTTTACCTGATAAGGCAAAAAAGAGGTGTTTAAAAAATCAAAAGCTTTAATTTTTAATCGTGTTTAAGTTATGATGTGCAAAGACGTTGAAATGAGTTGGGGCGGTGGATTTACCGTCCTTAGAAATTATAAACCTCTTTTCCACATACCTGACGAAGCAATGACATCTAAAATTACAATTCGAAAACCAAATCAATAATTATTGAAAAATTTAATATTATAATATTAAATTTGTTTTGAAAGAATGATGCCAAAACGTGGCGCCTTCCTTATATTTAAATATTTTGACAGCATATCGTATAAAATACGCAATGGATTTTGATAAAGTTTTCACTGTCCTTTAGAGAATTTTTTCCGGTTTATGCATATAATAAATGCATATTATATTTATAGAAAGTAGAGAAAAGTCGAGCAACGCCGGGTACACGTCAACTAGTATATAATATAACAAGAAAAATCTGCATAAATCAATCAGTATTGTACATGATGCCTAGATTTTATTAACGCCTTCGTTATTCGGAACCGGAGAAACAGTGCAGTTATTACACGTAAGTTGAAACGATCAAACGTTGACAACTAGTAAAGAGGTGACTCCAGCAGCTGTATGATTAAAATTTTCCAACTGAAAACCACGAATCGGAAAAATGTCATCAGACAAAGAGACAAAGATCAGTAAACAACCTATTTGGCACATAATATTTCTAACAATTTTTTTTTTCAAAAAACCTAATGTGTATTAATTTTTATTCCTGACAAGCGCGAGTATATGTACATAATGCGTGTACATGTAATCTTTGACACACTTAAAGAAATAGATTCGCTCTCTGATAGTGAGCACATTCCTGTGTTAATAATTAAAAGAATTAGCAGGTACAAATCGTTTGTCCTTCTGCTCCGAGTGTTCCGGGTAAGCTGAACAAGCTGACTGGAGGTAGACAAGTCGAGTGGGCGCTCGTATTCGAGAGCCGGGGGCTATGGAACCAGTATTTAAAGGTTCGGACAAAGATGGAAAAGGGATCTAAAACATTTAAAATTTAGATCAGACGAAGCCTACAAACAATCGAACAAAAGCAGATTACACTCTGATGATCTCAGGCGAGGTGGCATTAGATCTACTAAAAATAGAACATCAAACCATGAAAATTGTGAGTGGCGTGTAAAAGGGACGGTTCGAATTCAGTGATATAGAACACACAACTATACATAATTTTATAAAAATTAATTTATAAAAATAAGTAGTATAGGGTGAAGCAAAACAGACAATGCATTTTTGAAGAGCCGGTACATCCCGTGTGGTGGGGTGGGAACCTAGAGGAGTCTCATTGTGTCGGGAGGGTCGTGCTATTTTCAGTCTTTACCTTGGTTTGGTCCGTACAACACCTTCCGCACCTTTCTTGAAAGTGGCCGTTCTTTCCTTACCACCCAGCGGGCCTTCCGGCTGTACTTCAATCTTGCGCATCGTGAATATACAAAATTTCGGTACTGGGCTGAAAATAACCCAAGGTAAGTTAACGAGAGACCGCTTCACTCCCCAAAAGTCACCGTGTTGTATGCGATTTCCGAATTTGGGGTGATTGAGCATTATTTTTTTGAGGAGAATGGAAGAACTGTGACTGTCAATGCTCAACGTTATATTTCCATGTTGGAATATTTTTTTAAACCTCAATTTAAAGAACTAACAGAGGAAAAAGATGTGGGAGACATATGGTTTCAACAAGACGTTGCTACGGTCCATACTGCTTGAATTTCAATTATGAAACTGTGCCAGATGTTCCCTGCGCGCCTCGTCTCTATGAAGGGTGACGTGGGGTGACCTGCGCGCTCACCTGATTTGAGCATTTGCGATTTCTTCCTGTGGGGCTACGTGAATGAAAATGTTTTTAAACATCGGCCTCACACCTCAGAAGAACTCAAGGATCGAATTCGGGAGGAAACTGCTATACCGGTGGAGTTGTGCCAAAATGCGGCCGAAAACTACAGAAATCGCCTTCATCAATGAATCGCTGCTGGGGGCCATCATCTTTCGGATGTCATCTTCAGGACTTGATGCATAAAACTACATAATGTACCGAATAACATAAAGTAAGCCCCATTTCTGTAAGTTGAGCCCATTTTTTAATAGCCCTTAAAAACTGAACTGTATGTTTTGCCACACCCTGTATTATTATTATACTAGTAATACTAATAGACTATATTCTTTTTATTATAGACTACGAATATTCACAAAAAAAATAAGTAAAAAGTCAAATAAATGGAATACAAGCAGCCGTTTGCGTCACAATTTGATAATTCGCCATTTTCATATTATTCCACGAAATTACCGGTCAACTAGTATGTCGCCTCACGAAATGAATATCTAACGGAATATAGATATCTATGCCAGCCTTTCTAAATGCCAAACTAGTGAAGTCTAATTAGTCTTCAACATAGCACGACGGCTCATCGCAGAGTACCGTCGAAATGTAATCTAAATCCAGTTCAACCTTTGCTAGGTGGTATTTAAACCCAAAAATGGAATGGTCCTCCCCATATAGAACCGAACTGTGCTATCCTGGAAATATCAACTTACGGCAGACGACAGTTAGATCAATAACGTCATCATCTATCAGAAGGTTGAAGGAAGAAAAGCGGCGTCCAGATACTAGGTCGGAGATAGCTAAACCCCCTCCTGACGATCCATTAAAAGGTCGACAGAATTTAGAGCGAAACATAAAACTCCTGTCTTTAGAAAGTCACGATCATAAAATTTCAGGAATCATATCAAAGGTTCAAAGGTTATTGAAAAACGCTCTGGCTGTGATATGAATTAAAAAAAACGGCGCCATCTCGCAGAGTAGGCAGAGAGAATGTACCACCGATAAACACACTATATTCAATTCTACATTAAATAGGTCACAATTTTATCACTCTAAAGTACCTGAAACAGTTACTTTAGAGTGATGAAACTCTAGCACTTTCTGGTACCGAAATCAAATTTTCAAAAACTGACATAAGCACTTAGAATTGCTACAGCAGATATTAATATAATATTAAACTAATCAGTAAATAGTTCAAAATTGTAATGGAATGCAAATGAACGAAAAGATTTTAAAAAATAATTAATTTTATTTATTTTTTTTACAATGATCACTGAATATTTAAAGAGATTTATTGATTTTCAGTAATTATTTTTTGCCAAAAATAAAATTAAAAAAACGTGCTGTCAAAACGAAGGTCATCTAAAAGTTACCTTTACTTATTTTCTGCGGTTTAAAAGTCTGAATTCTGCGTATTTTGATCAATCAGTCTCAAAAATCTGTTCTTCAAAGTCAAACAAATATCTGCCGAATTCCAATAACAACTATAAAGGGCAATTCACCAGGTGTACAATTTTTCGCTAATGAGATAAAAATTACATTTTTGAGCTTCTATTAAAATACTAAACACCATAATAGTGAACATGTTTGAACGCGAGAAAGAAAGTTGCAGAAATAGCCCCTCACCGTGAATATTCTCAACTAATTGTCTATTTAAATAAAGAGAAACATCTATTCACTTTTGTTCATTAACATTCTATATATCCGGCGTATAACAACAAAAAACAATTCGGATTAAAATAGAATCAAATCAGAGTTAATTATTGTTAATTATAGTGTGGCCGACAGAGCGATACGTTAGTTAACATTTTTGCAGCGATTTCTAATGTAGCAACTGAAAAGTGATAGCAATGGGCACGATACCATGTGATTTATTTTCAGGAGTTCGGATAGGTCACACGCTTCAATATAGAAATATGAGCGATATCAAATTGGAAATTGTACATATACATTTTTATGCTAATTCAAATAACAGTATCATTAATGGAAAACTAATGAGAACGACACAGCATATAAAATAAACCAATAAATAATAACAACGAAAAAACCCAATGCACAGTAAAAATGTGAGAAAAATAGAATAATTTATTCGTCGGTCCAATGGTTTGCTTTTAAAGCGACCTATTGACGTTTATTTCAAATCGGTTGAAACTAAAGCCAACTTAGCAAATTACTACAACATCACAAATCTAGCATATTGCATCGGATTGAGAAGTAGAGAAACTGGGCGGACCGAACGTATCGAATAACACGGACCAAGATTGAATTAATGCTTTGATTATAATAATAAATAAATAAAAGTGTACAAAATGGAAAATAACGAATAATAATAATCGAATTTCAAGCCAAATATTGGTATGAATGAGGTTAATGATTAAATTTGTAAAAATACAAGTGCTGACTTCGTAACGACACTACTGAATGAGAAACTGAACTGGGGGCCTACTCATAACTCATAACGTCTCTAATTATTAAAATGTATCTATAAATATACTAAACACAGAGTTCACATTTTATGAATTTTACGAGCACGAGGATTGTTTTAATACCGTAAGGGAACGGTTAATATGGGTTTGTGACGTTGCTAAACCGGCAGCATGGACGTTTTGAAGGAAATAGACTAGGCCCCCTGACCAGCATCCCAGTTCAATCCAAATGAACATGTCAGTTTGATGGAATTCATTTAGATAGTGGAAATCGAGTGGACTGCACACTTATTCCTTTCACCCCAAACTGACAGTTAGTCAATTTAAAAATCTATTAAATACTAGGTCACAAATTACCATAATTCAATATCGATAAATTGTCAAATGAGAACTAAAAAGATAATGCAAGATAGTAAAACTTTCAGCCCGGCTGGTGGGAAAAAGTAATAACGCAAAGCCAATGCGACTCTTCAAACCAATTACTTTACTTATCATAGAACACATTTGGCGAGAACATTTTTTACGGCCCATCGCGTAAAATATCATTAAATTGAACAAAAGGCAAATTACCTACCCTTTTCACAAAGTCCATAAAAACTACATAAAATCACATATATTTGGATATTAACGCGATCAGCAGGACGATAAGAACACTGCGGAAGGCCTGCGTCCTGTCGGGGTAATAAATTGAGCTGGTGATTGAAGGGCCGATTATGATCGTATAAATCAAGGACCTCCTGCGAAGGACAGGAGATCAAATCTGTAATGTCATATGATTTTATTACTCACTCGAGGAGGCACGAGGGACGTAAATACTCACTTGAGAAGGAATAAAAGACGTAAATACACAAGAGGACGGTGACAAATGGTGGAAACCAGCATAAAGACGGTCTTTATTCTCAACACGACACCTTTGGAAGCTATTTATTTCTGTACGTTAGAACCCATTTCCATGCCATGATAGAATTTCAAAATATAAACTGTTTCGGAAAATAATAATAATAAATTAATTTAATAAATACTTTATTTACTTACACACAAAAATTATAAATAGTATTTATAAATAACCCATATTTTGATTTTCCCCAAGAAACGATATTACCAAATTTATTACTCAAAATCTGTATTTACATACCCCCTTTAATATTATCTTATTCGAGGTAAAAATCGACAAACCAACAAATCATCATGATTTGATGTGTAAAATGTTAAGTAAAATTTTCCAGAATACACTTTTTAATATTCAACAACACGTGGGAAGGCAACTTTTCCGCAAAGTATGGAGGTAGGAAGAATTTAATCCCTCAGGCTAATTTGTTCCCGGTTGCGAACAACTCGTATGATCTCACAGAAGTCGTTATATCTCCCTTATTGTTGTGGTGAGAAATATGATCTTAAGTTTTAGAAAGAGACAATACCACGCTTTATATTCAAATCAAGAAGTTAACCACATTAGAATTAAAATGTGCACCTTTATGAAACCAAAGGTTCCCCGGCCGCAATATGAAAAAAAAAATTATCCTTCGAGTTTTTTTTAATTACTTTTATATGAAACGACAAAAAATGAGTTGACAGTAATATTTATTATACAAGTGTCTAATAAAATAAGTGTAAGTGCAAAAAACTTTAAGTAACCTTTTTTTTTACATTTACATTCAAAATTTAAAAATGTCAAAAAAGATGCGTTTCTTTCTAATAATAAAATTTGAAAGCGTATTTCTACCGTATTCGTACCTTTCAAAAACAGTTTTCAATTTTCGGATACGTTCCGAAATATTCCATTTATTTGGATTTAATTGCAAAGCGGAAATACTCTGTCCTTCTGACAGAATAGGTTTGAGGCCTGAGGAGTTAAATATTTGCTTTCTTAAAAAAATAAGATATTAGAATAATTCTACCTGCTTCCATGGCGCCAATTTTGTAACTTCGTCTTTTCTGGCGCACTTATATATTTTGTTATTTCTTTCAAAAACGAATGCATTACAACGAGGATAACTGTGATTCTGAATTCTCGCCAAGATTGAAACTGAAATGTTCGAGAAAATGGGTAGACGAGGGTCGGAACTGCAAGACAACCGCCACATTTCAGCTAAACGGTAGAAAAGTGGCAGAAAATGAGAAAAAGGGTCCGACGATTGGGAAGAAAGGATTTTTTGTAGTTTGGGTTGCGATGGCGAAAGGGCTGAGGGGCGGTGACCGGTGACAAATGCCAAGGATCGTAGTAAAGCGTTCGCCGCCTCTAGTCGCTCCCAAAGTGCCGCGTTTCGCAAACTGCCCCCGTAAATCACAGGCGGGCGCTACGCCACTGGTAAAAGATGAAGGATTGCGAAAACTCGACAAATAATTATGGATAAACAAATCAATAACAACAAAAAGCAGTTAGATTTATTTCTTCATTCGTTAAAAATAGCGCCCATCATAGGGCTGGTAGAATTACTGCATTGCATAAAAAAATAAAATTAATTCAATAAATAACATTCTAACAAAGCCGATATATAGATCATTCGCTCCAGAATGTACGTTACAACATTTAATTTGTTTTAGATCCTTTTCGAACCTTATTTACGAGAACACGTGGCCCAATTTATTAAGGCAATACATAAACTGTTTCATGGAAAATAAAATGGGTCGTAACAATATAAACGAACATTATTTGAGCACAAATTGATGTAAATTATCGCTATTACTATTCTATCAAATCATAAGAGCTAAATGGCATGACAGACGCTAAAACGAAAAAAAAAATGCAACAGATTGACTAATTGAGCGACTTAACCTGGTAACAGGCGGCTGCAGCGAAGCCTTCTTTTTCCTCTTATTGAGATAGTCGGATAGTTGAAGATTGTACCGTAATCGGTAAACAATTCAGAAATGTATTCTCATTTCAAATAATATCTTCTACTTCTTCCTAGCACTATCCCAACTCATTGCCTAGGTGGGCTGTTGGGGTCGGCTCTTCTCGTTCTCAGGTTATAGCTTCTTCGGTTCTGAGTGTCGCTTTCATCTAGGCCGTTTCTTTGTAGGATTTTGGAGCATTGGGTCATCCAGGAGTTCTTTGGTCTACCTCTGGATGACTGTCTTTGAAGCTCTATAGACATTGCCTGCTTCACTGTGTGGTCTGGTGGTCTCCGTCTTATGTGCCCATACCATCTTAACTGTCGTTCCTCTAGCTTACTGTTTATGTCAGTGACACCCAGGCTACCACGAATGCGTGAGCTTTTAATTTTATCTTTTAATGATACTCCTGCCGTCCATCTAAGCATTGGCATTTCTGCTGATTCGAGTTGCCTAGAGTAGGAGTTGTACATAGTCCAGCATTCGGAGCCATACATTATCGCGGGTCTAACAATAGTCTGGTATGTCTTTCCTTTAAGTTTTATTGGCATTTTCGTGTCGCACAAAATTCCTGTTACGGATCTAAATTTCATCCATCCCACTCCTATCCTATGGTTGACATCCGCTGCACATCCTCCGTCTCTGTGGATGAGTGAGCCCAGATACTTAAATGAGTCACAGTTGGCTAATGTTACTCCATCTAATTGCATCGAAGGAGTTACAGCATTTGGGTCTTCAAATGGTAAATACAAATATTCCGTCTTTTTCCTGCTAATTTTTAGTCCATTATCCTCCAGGATCTTTCTCCACCTTTCCAGGCTATTTTGTAGATCACAATGATTTTCTTCTATCAGTACTACATCATCTGCAAAAAGCATAGTCTTGAGAATACTGTTCATTTCTTGACTCGTTAGGTAATTCATGACCATTATGAATAGCAATGGGCTGAGGACAGATCCTTGGTGTACCCCCACTTTAATTGGAAATGTTGGTGACATCCCTGATGTGCATCTTACTTGTGTTTCTACGTCTGTATACATATCTTGTATGGAGAGCACATATCCTTCTGGTACGTTATGAGATCTCAATGCCGCCCATATCAGGCTTCGGGGTACCCTGTCAAATGCTTTTTCCAAGTCTATAAATACCATGTGTAAATCTTTTTTTGCATCTCGATATTTTTCAACTATGATTCTGACTGTTTGAATAGCATCTATTGTTGATTTCCCCGATACAAAGCCGCATTGATCGTCGTGTATTTTTACAATATTCCTAATTCGTGTGTTTATAATCCTCTCATATATTTTCATGGTGTGAGACATAAGCTTTATCCCTCTATAATTGTCGCACTTCCTAGAGTCTCCCTTATTTTTGTAAAATGGAAGAAGATAGCTTTTCCTAAAGCTTTCTGGCATTGGTTCTCCGGTCAGTACTTTATTATACAGGTTGCACAGCCATTTATGTCCCACTTCCCCACACTCTTTCCATAATTCGGCTGGAATATTGTCTGGCCCCACTGCTTTCCCCTTTTTCATTTGTGATATGGCTACTTTAACTTCTGTCGGAGTGATTTCTTCAACTGGCCCCAGCACTGGTTTCTTTGACACATGAATTGTTCTTGGAAATTCTTCGTTCAGTAATGTAGAATAATAATCTTTCCATCTTTCACATATTTTGATTTCGTCTGTGATCAACTCACCGTCAGTGTTTTCTATGTATTTGGGTGTTCTAATAGATTTGGCCCTTTCTCTCCTGTGTGCTGCGATTTTGTATATTCTTTGCACTCCGTTGGGTGTTTCTAGGTCATCATACAGCTCTGTCAATGCCTCATGTTGTGCAGAGGCAACTATTTTCTTTACTGTCTTTTTGATTTGCTTATACACTATCCGGAGTTGCTCTTTCTCGTTATCGCACTTACATTGTGACCAGTTTCTGAAAGCAGTTTTCTTCTCTTTTACACATTTTTGCACCTCGTTTGTCCACCACCATGATTCCTTCTTTATTTTCAGTTTACCTTTGGAGACTCCCAGATGTTGTTTGGCTTCCTGTAAACATACCTGTTCAAATGCTTTTCAGTTGGGTTTACATTTCAGTTGGGTTTTGTGTCTCTTCATTTTGGAGATTTTCAAGCATCCAGTTTTGGAGTTTTGACGTTAATTGTTTTCCGTTTTCTTTTGAGATATTGAACCACTTAATTTTGGTTGTTGGTTTTATCTTGTCCTTATACAATTTATGTCTAGTTAAATGTAATTCCAGCAATAGTAGGCGATGTTGTGTTGCAAGGGGTTCACCAGGGATGACTTTACAGTCTCTGAGCATTTTTCTCATTTCGTTTCTACATAACCAATAATCTATTTGTGTTGCAGCATTTCCACTTTTGTAGGTTATGAGATGTTCTGGTTTCTTTTGGTAGAATGTGTTCACGATAGTAAAACCGTATGCATCTGAGAAATTTAGTAGCTCATCTCCTAGTTCGTTTCGTGCTCCATATCCAAAGCTGCCATGGCTAGTATCATGGCCACTATTTGACATCCCCACATGCCCATTCATATCTGCCCCCATCATGATAGCTTCATTTTCTGGAATGTTTTGGATTAATTCTTCCAGCTTGTCCCAAAAACTGTCTCTTTCTTCTCTATCATATCCCATTTGTGGTGCATATGCCTATATATATATATATATCCCACCCTCGCTTCCCATACCTCCACGCGGTGACCAACGGGCAACGGACTGGAGGGTGAAGTTGATGGTAACCAATCCGTCGGGGGACCCCAAAAGTACGGCTAAAGTGAGAAGCAGTGAGCGTCTGTTCCGCATGTTAGTGGCGGCTCACAAATGGTGGGTGTGGCAACTCGACATATTCGGGTACTAGTCGCATACACCATATCTAATGGGTATCCAGGCTCATTAGTTTAATCCGATAATTGACCATAAACGGGCAATGATAGCGGATCCAGCCCTAGTTAGTTGGGTCACTCTGGTTCCACGTCTGACGACCATCGGTGGATAAAAAAAAACCATAGTCAAATCAACCAAAGCTTCATGGAAAAACATACGCAAAGATGCACTACCCTGTCTGGCAGCGAAGGGGAATCTCTCCTCGGTGATCCAGAGACTGACATTATGTTAGGGTCAGCTTGCAGGACTCCAGGGGCAAGCAAAATGAAGCGGAGGAAAGCCAGTCGTTCTGGGTTTGAAAAGATAAGAGCCATTACTTGGAATCTGGGAACGCTTACAGCAAAAAGCAAAGAATTGGCCGAATTGATGAGAAGACGTAGGATTGATATTGCATGCATTCAAGAAACCAAATGGAAAAATACAAATATAGACAAGTGCCGCTACCTAGAAACACAGACAAATGATTACAAACTGTATTACTACGGAGAAAGTAGTACCAGAAATGGAGTAGCCATAGTACTACAGCAAAGGTTTCATGAAAATGTGATAAAAGTAATAGCACCCAATGATAGAATTATAATGTTAAAACTGGTAATTTGTAACGCTATTCAAATAATAATAATATATATTCCCGGAAAATAAATATGATTCTGTACACATTATTTTGTATTTGATGTTAATTTAACTGTTGTCCTGATGAAGAAATGGTTCTTCCGAAACCCTATTATCTATTTATAAATTTTGTTACTAATACGAAGTTGGATTGAAGTAAGATTTGAAAATGATTACCTGTTGTAGTAATTGTTACCAAAAATACAATAATTGATGGGGAAAAGTTTCCTTGCCTAGTTGTTAAAAATATCGAATAAATGCGGACGGAATAAATAATAAATTGAAAAGTCAGATTTAATAAATTGGTTGAATATTGACAAAAATTATTTCCACGACACAGGTCGGTTAGTTTGTAAGGAATCGAAAAAAAATACTATCAAGGTAAACATATTGTGAAGTGCACCTGTGCATTCAATTTACGATAAATTTTCTGATAATTGTGCACGTAGTGAATTGAGCAATTTGTTATCTAACAGGAGTGTGCACAGAACAACAGAATTCTCAACATTATTTACTCTGATAAAGGCTCGAAAGAGCTCGAAACGCATCACTTAAGCAGGTTATATCCATAAGAGTTGAATACATTATTTCAGAGTATACCTGTGTCCTACCTTAATTCAATAATGAATATAGTTTTTAACTATTGTGTAAATATAAACATTTTCGTATTTTTTTCTTCTTTTTGTTTATTTTTCTGACAATTCCGAATCTTTACATAGTTCACGACCTCTGTAAACAAAGGCTCGTTTACATATTAAATTACATAAAAAAGCATTTTAAGGTATTAAATGAAAAAAATACACTATGTAATAAACCACTTATACAGAATTTATAAATGACTGCCAACCAGGTTTCGTTAAAATGATTATAGGAGGGGTGGGTAAAGGGAGGTAGAAAAGTTTCGGCAGAGGTTAACAGAACAAATTAAATATGTGTCTATCAGTGAAATTTATTTGATTATTAATTACGTTAGGAGTTATTAATGACGGCTTTCTTAATTTAGGCTGTATTATTTTCTTGTCTGTATCTAATTATGATTAGATAATAATAAAAGTGGTGTATTACCTCAAAGTATTTGTTTTCTTCGATTTTTTTTAGAAAGATATCTTCAACAGCAATTTCTTTAATAAAATGGGTTATTTTAATTTAGTCTTAGTCCTATAAAGCGCACTATAGGCGATATTTAAATAAAACTGATATTAGTTAGATAAGGTGAAGATTAAATTGAAAACAACGAAAGCATCTTTCGAGTTTTCCGTAATTAAGGCATCAATCACGCCTTGAAATTTTAATCACAGTGCCGAGACATGAACCATCCATATGCCACAGTCGGATGGAATAGTTGCGCAGGAGCTGGAGAGATGGCTCGTCCCAGGGTTGGAGGTTGGTTGGAGCCAACACGTGGCGCAATCGGCGCATTCACATCCACAAGGCGAGCTTTGTTCTGCGGATGTCAGATCCACTAAATAATTTCGCTTGCGGCGGTGCGCAGCTGGGTGCATTTTAATCCTGCGCCAACAGAAGGGAATGAAGCATGCCCTATCTTTACACGAGGCGGGATGAAGCGGTTGAATGTGGAATTCCTAAACTACTCAACCCCTGCAAAACATTATAAAATATTGATACATAAAAAAATAGTTAATGGCTTTAAAACCTTTAATAGTATCCATCATCATCAAATCAAAAAGACTAATTTCGGCTAAGTATGTCTGAAGCGATGTATGAATGTGGATGATGCAAGGAGTGTATACCCAGACCGAGTAATAATACACATTCATGGCTGTATAAAAGTGGGTAAGCAACCCATCTGTTTTACAATGGGACTAAAATTATGTCGTGTTCTTTTGCAGTTTTAAGTGAGAATTTTTTAAAAACAAATATGAATTTTCTTCAAATGGAGAAAGGATCAATGATACATGTTCGGGGAAGAAGATATTGAGGCGGGTGTTAAAAAGCGACAACATCAGCAAGTGTCTCTCAGTTTTATACTAGGAAAGTGACGCTTGAAAGGGCACCATGTATACTAGAGGGCAGATTGTTGTAAAAACTTAAATTTTTATTTTTTTAAAGAAAACGTTTAAAATCGTCCTCGAAAGCAAACATGTTTACAAATATACATATAGTTTAGCAATCAATATAGTTGATACCTACATATATCATATAAGGATATAAAGAGATAAATAAACTATTTCACAGCCTAACTAGTTTGACTTGTTTGTTCTATCTTTACTACAGCACTACGTATCCGAAGGTTTTCACCAACCACCAAGTATAAATCTATTTTAATACCCACTCCGGATTTAAGCTACAAATTGTCCTGATAGGCAATTTGATAGTTATTAATTAATACGGAATTGGCTGGATATTACAACCGCGGGGATATTACAACAAGCACCCGCCTACCTTTGGATGCGAATAGATGGAACCGTAGCTGGTATCCCCTGTATCCCCACTAGTACCTATGTAGATATTACCACTACGTCTCTAGTCTCCGGGAGAACCAGACGGTACGGCGGACAAACGAGCTCGGCTAAATGGAAAATTGTGGCGGGCCGCAGAAGCGCTGCGGTGTCCTCCGAAGGATTCTTACTGGGATAATTGTTTTAATTGAAGGACATTCAGGGACTTCATGCGCGGAAATTAAGAGAATGCTCTCATTGTGGGCAAGAGCTGGTGCATAACTGCGGCGGCATTTGGCTTTACTCACTAATGAGAAATTCACAAGCAATCATTTCAGCCAGGAGATCGTGGGAAAAAGAAAAAAATACGTATTAACATAATATTTTGTAATTTTTGAAGTCATGTAACATAAGCACCGTTATATTTATACCTGACGACTGGATGTTGTAGTGTTTCGTTTTTAAAAAAAATAGAACGATAATAGAACAATAGAAAGTCAACCGAAATATATCAAATTGCCATTATGTACTATTCATGTTAAGAGTAAAAAGCACCCGGCATATTTTTCAAGTAAACCGCTCAAAGTACCACTGGCGATACTTTACAGAGACCGTCATTGGCTAGAAAAAGACTCCTTGGTGAGATTATAATACTATCTGAAAGCGATATTAGAGATATTATTCAGCTTCACGGAGCTAACTACGAACACTAAAAATTCTACTGAGCTGGGAGACTGGTTGGGGGTATATTTTTGCCTTGTAACATCGTACACTCAGAATATAAGAACATGTAATAGATTAAGATAATATTCTTACGATTTTAGTAATAAACGTAAGAAAACAAAGCATATAACAAACTGTCATAAATAAGAATAGCAATGCGTGTGAAATGAATATAATAAACCAAGAAACTTCCGTAATATTCAAATGTTATACAACCAAATAAAAACCTACGTATTTTACTGTCTATTCGAATAAAGATACAGCTTAATATCGATTCGCGGTACAGCATAAAAGGATTTGTATATTAAGGTACTTACGTAAGTAATCTATGCGGGCGAAGAGAAGAAAACAACCCCCGAATGTAAAGTACGTGAAGCAGGTCACGTGAGGGAGGTTTTAAGGGAACGCTGTCAGGAAGAAAGTAGGCCAACGCATTTCAAAACGTATTTTACTCATGAATGTAGCCGAGTATTATGCCGCCGCGGAGAGCCGAGCTCTTCTTTATGTCATAATCGAGGCTGAGGAAATACAAATTTATGTTTTATTTCCAGTAGGATACACGGCCTGTTTTCGAATACCAAATATACGCCGCCTAACCAAAATATTTCGCAGACTAAGTTTAAAAATAAACAGTAATAAAATTTAAGCTAATAAGAGCTGTTACGCCTTCGGCAAACGAAACAGCTGTAATCCGCTTATATATCTAATAATATATTTTAATATTCTAGCAGTAGGTAAAACCTACAGAAATAATCTAATTTGATGTTTAAACAACCAATCATCGTCAGATATGATTTCAGATTTTCATGGTCAAAGGTATTATAGTGGTTTATTTTTTGGGATATTTTGCCGTGTTGCGCTACCTCCTACTTTAGCCAACGTTTCGGTCAGCATTGCAGTGTCCATCATCATGGTTTTATGATTTTCAGGATTACACTTCTGCCCAGACGATGAACACTGTAATAATGTCCGAAACGTTGGCTAAAGAAGGAGGAGGCGCAACACGGCATAATATCCCCCAAAAAAATCACCATAACGAATCATCGTTTCATCAAAATTCAACACTACAATCATAAGAAATGAAAACTAAAACTAATGAATTATATAAAAAATAGAAACGTCTTTTCTACCAGAAGGAATGAGAAAAAAGCACATAAAAAGATTTGTCCACAATTTGGGAAAATGGAAAATGAAAATATTGTGACGAAAGTAGGTTTTCATCAATATTTGAATGAGTTCCAATTCAAAAGTTAACCATAGAAAAGGAGTTGCCTTGACAGATGGATTATTAAAGGTAGCGTTAGAGACGGATTCGAAAATTGTTGAAGGTTTCTGGTGATCGTTATTTAGAAATCGTATAATAACGAATGGGTACAATAATGAGTATGTACTATGTTTATAAACAAACAGTATTTTTGTGTGCTATATTTATTTTTGAAATTTAATAGTGTCCTTTGTTAGAAAACGGTTGCCAAGGATTGTATTTAAGGAAGACAGGACTTAGTGCGTAGTTTTTTTTCTTCTATCCTAAGGGCCAGTTGTTTCACAGAATTTGACAATTCATCAAATTTTGAGGTACATTTTCAAGATTTGTGAACGTTCTATTCAAGTTCTGTTATTTTTATTTTATTTTTATTTCTTTTTATTTAGGAAGCAAACAGTCGTACAGTAAAAAATTATAACAATAAACATATGTTCTAGACCAATTAAGTTCCATTGAGTTAAATGTTGATTTAGTATTTTTTACCTACACAACATATTAAATGGCAAAAAAATAAACATAATAAAGAAATACATAAAATTAAAAATAAATAGAAAAAATACAACTTTTCGCATAGCTATACTATTCACTACGGGTGATAATAATGTAATTTTCACAACAAAAAAAATCGAATAAAATAAAAGTATTTTAATTAATTAATTTATTAAGCTGAATTTTATATGATATCAAGTTATGGTTGAAAATGTCTACATCTTGTAAGGCATTGTGAGTTTCACAAATACGTACTATTACAGAGTTTTGCGCGTATTTGGATTTACAATGTGGTATTCTAAATAAATCGTTCGATCTGGTGTTTTGCTTGGGGTAACGAAATGCAATCCTTTCTAACAGATATGATGAATCAACAAGGCAGTTCACGATTTTGTGTAAGAATAATGCATCAGAGATTTTTTATAATATCATTATGGTTCAGTTGCTTCACAGAACTGAAATAATAACACAACTTGGATATAACGTACACAGAACTTGAAAATGAACTTCGAAATTTAATGAATTGTTCAAATTCTGTGAAACAACCCGTCCTTAGTGTCATTACTCATAACGTAAGTTTGATACCCCTGAGCAGTTGAATAAAATATGGGGTTACTATGAAAACTATTTTTGGTAATATTTCATTTCGGAATACTCAAAAAAAAAAATTGGGGGAGATGGGCTAGGTTTTATGTTTTAATATCAACCAAAGAGGAAAATATTACGTGGAACTGAAATTTTATCAAAAGAACCGTGCGAGTACTATCAACATGCAGCAGTATGTTAAATAAGGACATAATATTCCTAGGAATTTGTATTTCGCTTCAAGATACAAAAGGAATCCATGATTTAAATTGTTATTAGGCATAACCTTTGTGTAGGGTAGCACACATTATAAATTTTGTTTAGAATTCAATCCGAATTCAAAGAGCCGACGATGAAAGTGTGGATATTTACGCTTGATGAATTTCAAAGACGGCAAAACAATTACGTAATTTATGTATACTCCCCCGAATAAAGCAACAGGAATTACATACAGCATGGCAATAATTTACAGAGGAAAGCCAGATGCTGGAAAAATATACTATAGTAATACTTTAGTTTATGAGTTTCGCGATGGATCGAGAAGATACCCGTGTATTTGAGAATTCGGAGATGTGGTAACAATCTCCTCTTATATCCTGTGAATGTACCATTATTCATGGAAACAAATTATGTAATATCTGTTTATTCAACGCGATTCAAATCTAAGTAGGTATTCGGTGTCAAGAGTTTTCCGATCCGGTTGTTTCGTATCAGAAATATCCCTCCAGGCCTAAGCTCAGTTTTTATTTCCATTTGTAATCCTGAAAACCGGTGTTGATACGTAAGGGTAGTTGGGAAGAAAATAGCAATATACTCGCACCTTAAATTCTTCGTTACACCCAACAATTTTGGCCGCATTTCAACATTTTTTACCACTCGCGAAACCTTTTGTGTGCTCCACCATTACAAAATATCATAACCCTGGTTTTGGAACACGGTATAATATAATAAGTAATAATTCTGGATTGATATTAAATGGTATGAAAACAGAAATTTCTGTACAAAGAGCGTATTTTGGTGGAAATAAAAGTTTTCACGAATCTCAAAGGCCGAATAGCGAGTAATGGCCGAGCATTAGGAAGGTACTTGTGGGGTATAAACGACCCGGGATTGGGAGATCGGCTCAATACAGGATGGAGGTCTGTTTGTTTACGCAAGCAAGAAAAAGCTGCAAAGTAAACTTCAATGCTTTATTTAACTATTAGTTTTTTCCCCGAACTAACCCATAAACTTAATCATTTCAAAATTGGCACAAGCTTATCAAATATTAGATTTAGAAAAGAAAACTCATCATTGTTTCCACTTTTACCATATACTTTCCCAAACAAATAATATGAATGGCATATACGAATAAGACCCTATGTATATCTTTCTTAGTTCCTTTTTAAGTGAGTCTAAGTACCCAAGTCCCATTTCAGAAATTGGCAAGATGGCATGAGAACGAATCTCGTGAAAAATGCGCTCAAATCTTCTCTCGGGATAAGTCTACAAGGTTGAGCGGCCTGAAAATCGCAGCTGACGATATATTCCACCTTCGGAGATTTTTGTCGGAGATAAGGCGGGAGGTAGGAACTCGCAGCTCGCAGCTCGCAGCCACCGCTCAGCTCGGCACATACTCGCATTCATAAGTAAATACTACATCTGTGCAGTGTAAGAAATATTCATCACTCTATTTGCCGAGCAAACTCCCGTATTTAAACTGAAGCCCGTTCGAGTATTAGCGTTCGCTTGGTTTCTTAGGCAAGCGGAAATCAGCTGCTTGCTTGACTGTGGGTGGATTTATTCAACTGCGAATATTATATGACGAATTAACTGAGAAACGCAGACGGCAGCGAACAAATATGAAAAGGAAAAGTTAATTCTATGATTCGTATAATACCTAGTGGAATAACCATCATCAAAAGATCAATTAAAAAAAAATTAATTTTAAATCCAAATTATGTACATAAATTCATTGCATCACATATATAATGTTTTTATTATCAATATAAAGTTGTTTTACAGGTGTTTTTCGATATCTGTCTTACTAGTATCTGCCTTACCTGTGTCGAGACAGACGTATTGGATACATAAATTAGTATTTACATATTATTTGATACATGCATAACTATATCGTCTCGTCTCGGTCGGTGGCTGAGTTGACATCGCGTTTGGGTCCCACCCAGGCGCAGTGTGTTCAATTCCTCAGCTGGCTAAGTCCTCCATCACAACACAAGCAACATTTTCAGCTTAATGTGGTGGTAGTAGGAGATTTTCAAATATTGTCGGGTTATTCGTAACCCGGGAATGTTTGTATTTCTTTTTCAAATTAAAAAATAAAATAAAATTATAACTAAAATATAAATCATAATAGGCCAGTGCAATTAGCGCCAAAAAGGGGGTCGCGATCGAAGTAATTCCGGTAGTCCCAATTTTTTTATATGTTATATAAACTGATCCCCTGATGTAAAATTTGAGTTTCCGACCTTGGCGCACCTGTGCTCGCGCCGCCATTTTGAAAAAACTGGCCGAAATCGGGCCAAAATCTAGTTTTTCTCAAATACCTCATTTCCAATGCAAATTTCGACTAAAATAGATTTACAAGTATAATAGAACATAAAATAACCTACAACTTTTGTTCAAACAAATTTCTTCTATCTCTAATAGGTACCGAGGTAGAAAGTCGTAAAGGTGCGTATATTTTTGAAAAAACAAGTTTTTTGCGCGACTAGGTTTGGTTTTTTATAAATACCTCGTTTCCAGTGGAATTTCATGAAAATTTTATTGATACCAATTATGTAGAACATAAAATTTCAAAAAAAGTTGTGTAGTTTTTATGTTTATATAGTTTTTTTTACCGATATAAAGCATAAACAAATCTAGGTAGGTACGCACAGAAAATCTATCACGGTTTATTATCACGTTATTAGATTTTTGTTTGCATTTTTAAATACATACATCTATAAATTTACTAGGGAGCACTTCGGTATGGGGGGGCTACCCCCCACCCTTCTACTCCTCCCCTCCTGGATTAGTTTATCTGCATAACATTTGTAAGGGTATCGAGTCATTCTGTGGGATTGAATCAGGAACGTCAGAGCAACATGTAGAGATGAGGCCTACAAGAATTAAGAGGGATGATCGAGACGTTCAAACTCTCATTGATTGGTTTGCTTGCCATGAACCATTTCCTAAAACAAACGTGATTATGTCTATTAGCAGTGGCACAATCGGGGATAGCAAAGTCACTTGTCACGTGGCTGAAAAGATGGGGAAATTAGCTATGTCTAAAGTTATCAACCAAAACTTTGGAAACCTACACTTAAAACGTAATGATGCGATAGTTTCTCTTGCGGCGGTGACCAGCAGTGTCAAAAATCAGGGTGTGACTATGGCAATAGATCCATTAATGCTATTCCATCATATGTGTATTGCCAAAAAGTCTGAAAGTGAACTTAAAGAATATTTTCAATATGAACTCTCTCCTGTACCATTGTCTCTTTTCTCAGAGGAAGGCATGCGCAAAGGAACGAAGTCTATATTTTATTCATCATTCAACCCTCTACCAAATAATACAGAACTGGGAAGCAGTAAAATACACGTAATTGATGGAGGATATTTACTGCACAAAGTTGTATGGGGTCGTGCTCAACCTTTTTCAGTAATTTTCCAGCAATATGTCAGGTATGTACAAAATCATTATGGATCCAATGCAGTAGTGGTATTCGATGGATACCCAGATTCTATGGAAAAGAAAAGCACTAAAGGGGTGGAAAGAGCATGGCGTGCCAGAGTTACAACTTCTGCTGAAGTTTTGTTTTTTGAAAGCATGCACCCACAGGAAAAGTTTCTGGGAAATGAGAAGAACAAGTCTCGTTTTATTTCCCTACTCAGAACCTCATTTGCACGATCCCACATAACGACAGTACAAGCTGAAGAGGATGCTGACGTTCTCATAGTGAACACAGCAAATTCGTTGTCATCTCAACATGATGTAGTCATAATCGTTGGTCAGGATATTGATCTGCTGGTACTCCTCACAGCTCTCTCACCTCCCAACGTATATTACCAAAAAGTTGGAAAAGATAAATCACCTAACGCGTTGTACTCGAACAAATGTTTTAAACACATTGAAATAGTTGAAAACATTTTATTCCTTCATGCCATAAGTGGTTGCGATATAACTGGAGCTCCGTTCAGTCAAGGCAAACACAAATTTTGTAATATTCTTCTCAAGAACCACTCAGTGAATGAACTTGTTCGTGTATTTCAAGACCCAAAAGCAAAGACAGAAACAATCACTTTGGCTGCCGAACAACTATTTGCACTTTTGTATGGCGGCAACGAGAAATCAAATTTGGAAAATTTAAGGTACATCATTTTTGTCAAAGGAGTAAAAAAGAACAAATTCAATTTATCCAGGCTACCACCCACCAAAGATGCAGTCCAGCAACACGCTTCAAGAACATACTTGCAAGTGCAGACTTGGCTTGGTCACGATAAAGATCCGACTGAATGGGGGTGGAAAAAGGATGCTGTTGGGTTACTTACTCCAGTAACAATGTTGAAGGAAGCTGCACCTCAGGCCTTGCTGAACTTCATATCATGTCAATGCAAAAAAGGTTGCGCTGGAAAGTGCACCTGCAGAAAGTCGGGTTTGAAATGTTCCCTACTCTGCATTCATTGCAATGGCAACTCCTGCGAGAATGCTGTAGAAGCCTTCGTTGATGACGATGACGAGGAATATGATGACCCAGTCGCCACAAATTTGGGTGATAAGACAGATGAAGAAGCTATTCAGGGCCAGAAGTAAGAAACTATAGTCAAGGGCTCGTACTTCTGTCTAAACTGATCTACCATTAATTTAATTTTTTGTTATGCTGACAACTTAACTAATAAAGAAAAGAATGTCAATAAATGTTAATTTTACGAAAATACCATTTTTTTATCCTTTTTATGTACCTTATCATCTTAATTGTATTAATAATCTTAAATGTATGTTGTGATTACGTTGATAGGCATGTCAGACCAAGCTGCGAGCACAAATGTAGTGGCTTGGCCTATGTTAGTGGTCTTCCCATTGGGAATGTATGGCGACCGATATGCTGAAATAGTCTATCTACTATATTTATAGCTAGGTCTGACACAGGCATGACGATTGTTGTCAACGTATATGTTCTTAGAACAATAATTGTTAAAGAAAAATAAAATCAAGGAATGCCAAGTTTAAAACACCTAACCTCTGTTTCAATTTTTGGCCTGGTTTTGGTGGATTAGAGTTTGGATACGTAATAGAGATAAAAAATATAAATTATATACCTATTTCTTTAACGAAATTTTATTTTCTACAAAATTATTATCAATAAATTTTTCACAAAATTCCACTGGAAACGAGGTATTTATAAAAAACCAAACCTAGTTGCGCAAAAAACTTGTTTTTTCAAAAACATACGCACCTTTACGACTTTCTACCTCGGTACCTATTAGAGATAGAAGAAATTTGTTTTAACAAAAGTTGTAGGTTATTTTATGTTCTATTATACTTGTAAATATACTTTAGCCGAAATTTGCATTGGAAATGAGGTATTTGGGAAAAACTAGATTTTGGCCCGATTTCGGTCAGTTTTTTCAAAATGGCAGCGCGAGCACAGGTGCGCCAAGGTCGGAAACTCAAATTTTACATCAGGGGATCAGTTTATATAACATATAAAAAAATTGGGACTACCGGAATTACTTCGATCGCGAATCGCTAATTGCACTGGCCTATAAAGTTGTATACATTTTAAACAGTGAAGACATAATAAAAAATGTAGGATATCCTACACGGATAATAATATTATAGATGTATATGGAAAAGTTGAGATAAAATAGTTTATGAAATAATAAATGGAAGTTAATATAAGCAGTATAATCTAAGATAACATATATAACAATATTTTATTACATTAAATGAGAGAGGTCAATCAGCATCTAGTTGGAGTACCTACATCCTTATAAAGGAATATGAAAATGAAACAAAAATATCTAAAATACGTCTTATGAAACTCATCATAATATTATTATGAATAGTTTAAAATTCTAATGTAGTATCTAGCCAGGCTTGTAGATGGTGTGAATTTTTATCAAAAAATACCCCCCAAACTTTATCTAGTCGCAAGGGCGGAACTCCGATACAGAGAATGCTGTCGAGGCAAATTTGGCCGTTTATTTTCAATCGGAAGAATCGGGAAGCGAGTAAAAGAGTTCAGGTACTCGTATATGGCATGCACGGAAGAAGTATTCACTCCCGGATAAGAACTACCCTTATGTCGCATGTATCGGGTCGGAGAGAAGGCTCTCTGGGACACCATACAATGAACCCTTTCCCGATAATCGTCCCCCAGCCCCCACATTAATGGAGGTACGCCACCATAAATTTGTGCTGAAATCTATAGACGGAAAGGATATACCTAATGTTAGTCAGATGGCGGGACTGATACGGAACGCGCGATCACACTGAAAGTACATTACTCGCTGGAACCACTGCGATATCATATCTCGGGTTCATTCGATCCAAATCAGCTAAACATTAACATTATGTGCCGATAAAACAGAAAATACGAAGGCCGAAGAACCATTATATTCATATCGATGGTTGGTACCAAACAAAAAAGTTGAAATATTGAGCTTAATAGGTTACAGTGTTCGTTTTGGCTGTTTAAAAACCTTTTTTTTAATGTGCGGCAGAAGTTTGTGATTAATATTTTAATCACGAAGGGTTACAAAAATAATTATTATATAAATATGCCCCACGCTTGAGTATTGCCATTGGTATTTTTTTTTATTGATGATCTTTGATAAAGATGTAAGGGAAAAACAGAACTATGTTGTTGTTGATATTAATACAATATGATACCGATATGCACACGGGTTTAAATAAAGCAATGTCTCAACAAAGGAAGCGGTGAACATTCTTGAACAATCAGACATTAGACAAATAGGAAATTATTTATTTAATTTCCAGAGGCGCGTCAAACAAGGCTGCCGGAAGTGAGAGCTTCTCGGAGCGTCCCGACGCCAACATCGTGCGACGTATCTCCCGGAAACAGACGCAGACGCCCCGAGGCGACTCTTTCGTCAAATTCAATTAAGATAAACACCGCACTATTCAAGACGGGTATTTGCAGATTAGTGTAATTATATTCATGTCGAGGCCTGCTTAGATAATTCGAAGATTATTAATAACAGGGTTGCTTTTCGACTTAATTAGACAAGCATTAATTTTTTTTAATCGGGCAAATTATTAATATATAAGGACTGAAATGTCTACATATTGTAATTATAAAAATAACATTACCATCGATTCACACACATGTAGAGGATTTATTTGGCGGTTGATTCATTTAAAACTTTGACAGAAAAACACAATAAATAATTATAATTAAACAATACTAATTAAATTAACCACGGTAAATAACATTGTTTTACATACATGTTGATCGCTTGGTACTGGTGTGATTACTGCACGGTTAAAAAGCTTACTCACACGTATTAAATCTGAACACTCTCACAGCCTCACATCTTATATAAATACCAGTTCAGTTTATTGATTACTTGTGAAAAAATTATAAAGGCAATTTAACTGGGAATCTACAGATTGTTAGGTGTAACTCAGAAAAGATACATAATACAAATAAAATATCTTCATAATAATACAAAAGAAAAACTGCTTTATAAATATATGTATCTGTAGTTACTAATATTTAATTGTGGTCCTTTTTGTTTTATGTACTTACCTATTAGTATTAAAACTTATCATTATGATATTGAAAAGATCGCTATAACCATGTTAAATTATTTCATTACTGTAATAATTATTACATTTATTTTGTTGTTGATAAAAAGATAAAATAAAAATGAAATAAAACAGCAGAAGAAATACAAAGATGAAATACAAGTGGTTGACTAAAACGGGAGAAATTATATTGATAACACACAAAAAATAGGTTCAAGTTAATTGTTTTTAGCTTTGTAAAGTGCTCATGAGCCAAGTGTTAAAATAATAATTATATTCTGCTGTAGCCCATGGTCATAAAAACATTGCTGTATCTCCAACAAAACAATTATAATTTTCACGAGAAACGCTTAGAAATATACATAATTGCGAGAATTGCATTGCTTTGCAGAGCCTTACCACCAACCTACTCATATAACAGCTTTTGATTGTTCTATGTGTTGAAGCGGAAGCGGGTACAATAACAGCAACACAGAATAATTAAATTATATCCGTATTTAATTGAACAACGCCGGATGTTCTGCTGAGGGAAAACCACAGAGAAGAATTTAGCCCTGATGCATTTGTTTGATTAATTTGATTGTTGGTATAACGGTATAACGATAACGTTTTAAAAATGTAATTAAGTCATCGTCAAATAGTATTTAGGCAGATTTTAAGGTCTCAGATATTAACACCCAAAACTAAATATTAGTTCAAGAAAATATCTATCAATTATTAACGTGCATTATCTCGCAGTCGAAAGATCGGAAGAAACATTGCTTTTTACCTATTGTGGGTCAGCACGGAGCAAATTCGCATTACAACAAGTTCGCCCCTAGTCTATATATATATCACGTAGATAGCTTCAAGGTGATAAAAGAGTTAATCTATTATAATTATAAATATATATTCGATAGCTTGAATGCGATAAGAGGTTCAATCTATTATAAATATAAATATATCTCGTACATAGCTTCAAGGCGATAAGAGGGCTAATGTATTGTAATTATAAATCGATGAATAGTTTAGTAATGGTTAATTGGATTAGGTTTACACTTCTTAGAAACACATTTTTACACTGTTGCACATAAGGGTTGAAGAAAACACAATATTTTTGGCGAAATAATAGTGTTTAGCTACCATATATGTGTTTGAACCATTGCAACCCAATTTTCAAAACGATTCAGGACAATACATAAGTAGGTCTTTGCAATAATTATTCTATAACATATATCTGTTATTAAATTCACTCACTGCTCATTAAGAAAATACGACATAATTTATCAACTTGTAATAATGCTCAGAGAATTTATTTAGTCTTACCAGAAAATTATAGTTAATTTAAATGAAAATATAAATGACCCTAAAAACTGTTATCATAAATATTTAATTAAAGTTTGATGTGACCCATTAAATGTGAATTTCATGTAGTTAAGATACCTATTATTGGGGAGGTATTCAAAATCCCGTATTCAAAACACGGAATTATTGATTATTTTTATGTGATTCAATCAAACTGTAAGCCGCTTTTGCGTCTTATCCAATAGCGACGAATGATAAATGTATCTAATCAATAACTATTCATTAAGATGATGGGAGAATGCTAAGCTGGGAAGTGAAATTACGAATGGCGTCCAACGTATTCGCTTTATTCGGGAAATAGAAATGAGAAACTTAATATTTCCCAAGAAAGGGGATGGGTTTCTTACCCCGGAAGGAAGGAGAGGTATCAGGTTATATCGTTGACAGAACTTGCGTCATCTCGGGTGGTAGGAAATGACGCTGACACCGTGATGTTAGCAATCAATTAAGGAAGTAGTTCTTGTTATTTTCCGCATCGAGTCTAGCTTATTAGGGTACGTGATTTTGCGTTGCTAAATTGGTTAAAAATATATTTTAAAACAACCTTATTCAAATCCAGTCTGCAGTACATTTTCGATAGCATTTGCCAAAAAAAAAAGGCATATCAAAAACTTTCACTGTTGAAGGATAAGGAGAATCCTATATATTGTCCGCACTGGTTTTACAACAGGAACCATTTATTAGATAACCAACACCTTTGCCATAGGTCACTCCAAATGGTTCGCTACGAGACTTAGCACCAGTGCCGGGTTCATCGGGTGAGGTGTGTGAATCTTCCATCTTTGTGGCGTGTCAGATCGAGAAAGGCTGGTTTGGGGAAACCCTTTGAACTCCAACTGGTCTTTTTTGAACCATCGCCTTGCCCGGCAGCGGGAGGGATAGAATCATACGTCCGTTACACCTGGACATACTGATCCCTAGATTCCTGCCCACACCTCATAACTTTTTCTTTACCAGAACTTCTTCTCCTACCTTTCCTTAAAAATACCCTCCAGACACCATCCCCAAACATTACCTAGGCCCTGAAATTATTTTCTCTAAATTTATTTTTATTTATTTCAAAAATAGA
This sequence comes from Hesperophylax magnus, assembly GCA_026573805.1. NCBI lineage: Eukaryota > Metazoa > Arthropoda > Insecta > Trichoptera > Limnephilidae > Hesperophylax > Hesperophylax magnus. Next base: position 1,137,219 of record JAIUSX010000107.1, read on the forward strand.
TAAATATGAAAACAAAAACTATAATGCTTAAAGGAATATTTCTAGATTTTTTAATTTTTTGTAATGTGCGTATAAAGGAATATAAAATGAAAATAAAGATCACGGGCGAGGTCGGATAATAAAAATGATTAATTTATAATAATGGATTTGATACCCACGCGATAATAAAAATATGAAGTTCCGGAAGGACAACAAAGAGCGGGAATGTGTGCCGCAGTGTTTTTGATGAACTTCCGCTGCAGACCGGAACTGTCAGCGCTCGGTGGAGGAACTTCAGTAGTTGGTTCAGCAAATAAATGGATTCTGGCCATAAACGTGACAAATACCCGGAACATCATTCTTTACCCGCTGCAGTTAATACCTAGTGGCGGAAATAAAATAAAAATATAACACGATACTTGTATTGTGACGATAAATATATTATGAATAAGAAATGTTTTTTCAAAACGCAATATCATGAAAACAACTATTTTTGGCTATAGCGATAGCGAAAGAAATTTTGTTATAGCTCACTTTGAAAATAAAAACACTTGAGGTGTTTAGACTCCCGTAGTGAAATGGGTTATATCAATTGTTTTCTCAATGGGCAGTTGAAACCTCATTCGTTATGTAGCTACAATGCGTACATTTTTTATCAACTCAAACCTTGGCAATGCTTTTTATGGTTGTCTCAAGGGTGCTTTGTAAAGCTAGGGAATAACTTAAATTATACTCAAAATTAGAACTCAAAATTACCTTCAATGTAATAAACCTGCAAAGCCATTTTACTTAGAGTCTTAGTAAACAAGGAATTAAAAATTAAAAAACGGGAAAAATGGTGTTCACGTGAATACAGACATCACTGTGAGTAGGTTAAATTTAAAAGAATTGTCTTGAATTAAAATAAATAAAACAAAGAACAATTACAAAAACATCGAATATACGAGAAAATAGGTTTTCAACTCTACGATTTATCTATTTTGAAGGCAGCATCATTATCATTGACTAATACTACTTACAAGAGCTAAACTCAGATTAGATTTAAATAAGTATCTGTACCTACCTAGTCAATTAAATAACATGTTTGCAAATGTCATATTATCAAGAATTCTATGAGCGTAAAAACAACCACTCGCACATGCCGGCAGAAAAAATGATATCAAAAGCTGGATTCAATTTATCAGTTCTAATGGTTTCCGATTTCTGCCTGTCTCGATACTTGGTCGCAGCGGACTTAAATCATGTTGACGAAATTCAATCCTTCCTTCCAGTCGTTTTCGGAATTGTCATCTTTGTATCACATTACATATATTCTGCTTTTTAAACAGGCTTATTTTTTTCAACATCTAGCCATACATAATAAAAATAAAACAAAACCAGGAAGTGCATTTTATAATTTGTATTTTTATGGTTGAATTTATCGGGCGGAATTTTATTTATCATGTAAAACGTGGCTTCTTAAGGTTTCAAGCCTAATTTTTATAAAGTTGTTTTATGCTGTTAAGGCGACGGAAGACTCTAATAATGGGGGTTTGCTTGACGCTCACATTTTAACTATTTCTGAAGAACGTATTACTAACATCTCAAACGTTTCTAGAGGGATCCCTACAGATGTAAGTTATTCATATTTAAGATTAACACATTTCATGCGGGCGAAAACAAAGGGTCCCTTTCGAGAAAATGAATTTTGAACAGCTGTATCTTTGAAAAAAATACATGTATTTTAATGATTTTTTTAACATAGTACTACTCACTACACCCCAACTATTTTTATTTATTTTATTAGATTTTACGCAAAGTTGAGCTCTACATGGATTTTAGGAACAGAATATACCTGGTGACTATCGAAAATTATACAAAAAAATTATAACAGTAAACTGATTGTGAAACAATATTAGTAAAACATGTAACAGTAACATAAAATAATATAGAAACTATAACAACACTACATATGAGACAAATCACTAAAACTACATTACCAACGCTACCATAATTGGTTAGGAGTCAAATTGAGTACAACTCCACAGTGTGGGCACATAGTTACGCTAGTCATTTACTCACAATAGAAATAATTTTTAAAAAATTCTTAAGATTTACTAATTTCAGAATGGGTATTACAAGGGAATGCGTCAACTATGATTATCTACTATATCAACCAATGATGTCAACTCAATTTATTAAAATTATCTGAACGTATAATATTTAATGACCTAAAATGTTTATTTAAAATCGTAAATTCGATAATTGACAGCCCTGAACTATTATACTTGATTTCTTTACATATTTAAACCAACATCGAGGCATTATCTACCGTTCTACTGTGATAACTCCAACACAGAATCTCAATTCTATACCCCCGTTCGCCGTATACAAAGTTTGGGAAATGACTATTAAGATGTTGTTGATATATTCAACACACCATTCACCAAATATAAACAAGTCAATTTATTTCAGAAAGACGAATATCAAATATAATATAATTTAACTATAGAAACTAAGTAGCTCTGTTTATCTTACCAAAGTTTTGTAATTTTCCATTATATTTTTCCATCTTGCATGGTGGAGTGTCTAGTTTCCACTTTATTTCGTCATTACATTGTTTTTGTTTAAGAGGTTGTGTTTTATTATGTCTTCTATTTTCTTTTTGATTTTGAGGTGTTCTTTGTAAAAAAATAAGAAATAATATGTAAAAGCCCAGCCGGGCGTGAATTTATAAATAAATAAATAATATGAATAAAATAAAAATATACTGGAATCAATAGAAACATATCAGAAAGTTAATATGTTTTTTAGTTATAAAATTTTACATTTTATATCTAGTGTGCATCTATTTTAAAACTACTATAAAAATATTCCATTACCTGTATTGGACTAATATTTGTCCAATATTTGGACTTCACAACATTGAGATATAACCCACGAAAAACTGCAAGACTTCTGGCTTCCTTAACATTTAAAGGGAGTTCATTGAACATTTTGAAACCTTTATAATAAATATGTTTTGTGTTGCCGATAAATTTTGACAAATTTAGAAGCCTAAAATCGTTGCAGCTTCTCGTAGGATAGCATGGACTGTACTATTAATACCAACACTTTTTGACCCATAATCTGGTAACATTTTATTTTTTAACTTCTATATAAATAGGTGAAGGGATAAATCATCAAAATGATAATTCATCACATCTTTAAAAAGTTATATAAAGTCATGGAAAGTGATGAAACAAAAACTTTATTAACTAGGTTAAGTAGGTTAGGTTAGGATGGGTTTAAATTTTTTTTTCATCGTTTCTAATGACTTTATATCACTTTTTAAAAGTGTGTTGAATTGTCACTGTGTTGAGTTATCATGGAACACTTAGAATATTTAGTATGTCTGCAACTGCACAATATAGGCCTCATACTTCTGTTCTGAATTATTTCCATTCTTTTAACTAGCATTTTATTACTCCAAAAAATTTCACTTGTGCAGTAGTTCAGGTGGGATGCTACAGTGGTATTGTAGACCAATTTCCTTGTTTTAGGGTCTAATTTTCCCCTTATCCTACTTAAGAAGTTAACTTAAAATCACACACTCCTTACGTAGATGGCGATAAGGCTGAAATACAACAGCCGCGTTTTGATTTATGAAAAAAAAACGTCGCCAACGTGCATGTTTTATCATATTTTAAGACGTTCAGGCATGAATGGTTTATAAATCAAAATCTAAAGAACTTAATTTGAAGGCCTCCGTGGTCGAAGGGTCGTTAAGATTCTGGCTTTATTTTAGGGTATTGTCTCGTCTTAAACGTTTTCATTAGCTTCGTCCAGACAGAAAGATGTGTGCGAAGAATGAGCTATACGAGCGTGAGAAAATATCAACTAATAATTTTCTTGTAGATATGTTGTGAACTTAAAAAAAAATGTTATTTTTGTGTTGATGTTTTAAAAATAAAAACCTTCTGTTGGCACTGTATTATGCAGTAAATTATGTATAATGTAAAAGACCATCAGGGCGTTTAAATTCATATATAAAATAAAAATAAATAAATTACTGCTAAGGCCCGACTATATTATTGCCATACACCATTGACTGCAAAACACTATTTGCTCGTTAAAAACTGTCTCGAACGCCAGTCGTGCGGTGTGTGGACAAGTGTAATGAGTTGAATAATAACATCGTTCAGTGCTGACTGCTTTTTGATACGTTTCTGATGATATCAGTATTCAAGCAGTATTTTATATTTTACGTAGATAAATTAATTTGTTTGAGGATTGTTATGCTTTGAAAACCATGTACATCGGATGCCATTTTATAGTGAATTAACTAGCGGGCAGATACAATATCCAATTCATGTAAAACATTGAATACGCATCAGCTGTATGAGACCCATACTAGCAAAAATACATTAAGAAATTAGAACATATTAAAAAAACTACCTTAGATACCTGTATATGAGAAAGCATGCAGAGTACCCGCGATTCATGCATCACGAATAATTGCTCGCTGAAAAGCGCAACCAAAGTTTCCAGTCGAGTAGGATTGGGGTCTGGCAATAACGGCGTATAAAATCATTAATATCTAAATAGACAGTCCTCCTGGATTACTAGAAGTTGTTCTTACCGAATAACTACAGCCAGGGACGCCGCCATGATCTGCTTTGTATCCCTTTGGCTTGGAGCATGACGCAAGGTATGGCGCTGCTAAATAACGTTTCCTGTTGACATTTTTAACGGTAGCCTCGAAGGATACAAGAGGCATGTAAATGCCACACATTAGCCATTGTAATATCTATGTTATGTTTCTTTTTGCCTTCTTTTTTAAAGAATGTATCTAAAAATATGTAGTTTATGTTACATAACCAGCTAACTAACCCTAACTCCCCGTACATTCGTCATTAAAATTAAATCATAAGCTTTTCTAATTTTAAAAATACATTTTTAGTTATTTCAGTCGTCATAAATTTTAGAGAAATCCATTTCATAGGAATGTAAGATCTATAGGTTCCTAGATATTGTTTTTGACTCGATATGAAAAGGCTTACCTTCCTGTCTCATAACATTACCCAAATGGGTTGCCATAATTGTACTGGTTCCGGGCAGTTGAAATACACTCATCACCCAAGTGCGGGATCACACAAAAACAAACAAAAAATACGAGCCACGAATTACAAACGAAAAACAAATGGGAAGAAAAAGAATTCCCTAGCCAAATGGATCTACCCGAGATAACAACAATCCAATAATGGAACCAGGACCAAGTCTCGGTCAACGACAACATACCTGCGGAGAATGTCACCACTTCCACTTACTTACACACTCGCTCACCTCTCGCCGCTTCCTCTTCCTCTTCCACTACCCCTACCCCCGCTCTACCCATTCTGCACTTCAAGACGAGTGAAAAAAGCTCCTCCATCTCGTCTTGTTTACCCCGTTATTTGTTCCGAGAAACCCAGAAAACAAATCGACGAAAACCAAAAGGGCGACTTTCAGAAACGATGGAAAACACTCATCTTTGAATAATGCTAGAACTTTAGAACACCAACTTTAAAAAAATGGTTGAAAATGTATAATTTGTATTCAGAGGAAAATAAATTTTACAACTACGGAAATTGCTTGAAATAAGTTTTTTTTATAACTTAGTGGGCCCACATGAGTAGGGAGACAACGTAAGACAGTAGCCACGGCAATCAGTGGCTGATTTCCAATGCAGTAAATGCTCCAGAATTTGGAGGTACAGGATTCGACTTTTCAGCTACTCGAGGATCCAGAGCCATGAAATAAATGTATCATCGTATACGAGGTTCAGCCGCTGCTGAAGGTATGAACATAAATTAGAGCATACAATTTATTTTATATGGAATAAAACTTTCCACAAACTATTGCGATAATAATGTATGTTGGATCGTATCGGGTCACTATCTAAATTAGCTGCCTACTTGCAAACAAGAAAGCTAGAACTTAAATCACCTCTTATCGCGATTGTTTCCCTCCTGTTGTAATGTGTTTGATTCAAGGCGTAGATTTCAGTTCCACGACGCATTACTATGCAAATTTGATGACTTAAAAATACTTAAGTTTTGTTATATGCGTCTTAAGTTGTTATTTTAACCCGCCAACAAAGTCTCAGAATGACAAAATCACTTAACTTAAAAACATAAATACGAGTAATATTCGTGTAATTACCGCGGCTTCAAGCGTTCCCCGGAGACGTCAGACGCGGCACAAAGTTGATAACCCCAAATGGAGTACTTCTAACCCAAGGAGGAACAACAAGTCGCACGTACGCCGCTGCCGCTGCCCTAGAAACACTCTTGGGACTTGTTTTCAGTTATAATTACCTTCGACCTCCCGATATTCGGAGTTTCCTTCAAATACAACAAAGTACTCTCTTAAATATAAGTAGTAAGTTGCATTTGCGGGAGAGATACGGAGGGTAGAAATGGGGACCCTTCTCAATCAGTCTGAGGATATCCGGAGAGAGCGGTTTCTAAAAAGCTTTAGCAGCGAGAGGAGGTGACCGCCAGTTTATACTCTGTATTCTGTGTACTAATGCTGCAACGGGGCACAACATGAATTGTAATCATTGTGATTTGCAGCAAAACCTCAATAAGCCGCACTTCATATTATTTAATCTCTAGTGAGGTGAGCTCAAAGACGAACTTTGGTTTTATTTATAATAATTCAATATTACTTCGTTATGCGAATGGGAGTATATGCGTGTGCGTAATAAATGACCACGATAATGAATTATTTATGAACTAGCCGCAAATGTTTCCTTTGTTTCTCATTATTATATGGATACAAGTTTTTACAATAAAGATTTATTAAAGAAATAAGGTAGGTACATATAAAATAGTATTTACACTGTGTTTGTACATATCGTGAGATTTGAATAATACTCTTTCATGAAAGCGTATCAAAAGGAGTGTACAGAACATTATTGTAGTTATTTATAAGTAATTAATAATATGGTAGGTACAATAAATAGTATCAATACATTTTTATTCCGCATTGATTCAGCTCTCCGTCTATTTATTATTAAAGAGCAGGCTAACAAAAGAAAGTATCAGATATATGAATATTTTGAACATTCGCGTTCTTCTAGATAAGCGCAATATCACGGTAATACAGTGTCGTAATAACCCCGCTTCGGTTATTGAAAACATTTCATTTTAAACGGCGAAGAGTCATCGTTAAGGGTGATACGGTTTTGTTATTAAATTCTGTCGTAGACTAATAAGGTGGTCGATAAGATAGAACGACAAGTTGTATGAAATTTCGGTAGCAGTTAAAATTTATTAAAAACGACCGAAGGACCTTATCGTCATAACAGAATTAAATAAAGCGGTGCTTTCCAGTAAAAAAAATTAAAAGCTTTTCCCATTTTACACAATAAAACCTTTTGATGCAGAAACTACATAAAACAAGATAATCGGAAATAACAGCGGAAACTCACAAAGCCAGGAACGCGCACAAACTTTTAGTTTGTTAATTTTCTATTATATATTCTACTTTATAAATTTTATCTAAAACATGAAATTTATAATCTGAGTGATTATCATTTTAACAACTAGTGAACAATCACGCAGATAACTTCCTGATCTAATTTTTGTAATGAGACGCTTGAATAATAAAATTTGTCTCCTGACCTCCTGAAACTAAAAGAGATGTAGTTTCTTTTGTGAATTATAAATTGATGTAATCCTATTACAATACACATGACATATACAAAGCTTTAAATGAAACATTTTACGATAACCGATATTTTAGAGTTCTTGCCTAAAATGACTATTGAAATCTTCAAGGCCAAAGTTGAAAATGTCAAGAGACCTAGAGGTATCATTTAGCAGCACCATACCTCTTGTCTAAGTTGAATTAAAGCAGTGATTACCTACTTAGTCAGACGCGTCATTTTAGGAATTAACTTATTAGTATAACTTGCTGTACCCCGCCATCCGTTGCTTGGGCTCAGTCTGTCAGAACAATGACTAAATAAAATACCCTATTTTTTTCTTGTTTATTCCAGATCTCGGGGAGGGTGGTTCAATCCCACGAGCTCCATATTATACATAGAATATATAAATTTAATATAAAAATATTGTAATATAACACAGTAAACGAAAACAAAATATAATAATACAAAGAACATAATGAAACTAAAATTTGTTTAAAAACAAAAAAAATATTAAAAAATATATATGTGTATACCTATGCAGATAGAGAAACAATAACGCGTGTGGCTTTTAAAAAACACGTTTGTCCAACAGATGGCGCTGTTTTTCAAAAGAGCGTGCTTTTGCAGGTGACATTTGTCAGAAAGGTGTCACAGGTGACATCTATGTAATTTAAGTGTATAAAAAACACACTCGTATTCGAATGCAACGTTGTATCAAAATTTCAAAGTATTTTTGAACAAGTACATTTACATTTTCATTTATATACATTAAACAATTGCCCATTTTATTCACAAAGCCTTAAAGTTTTCACATATTTAGTCGAATTTCCCAGCTGAGCGGACAGTTAATGCAACCTGATAGTAAAGGGGATGAGGACAAAAAACATGAAGCCTGAACATAAAATGCTTTTATATCTTAAATATAATCGTGAACAGATGAGGAACTTTCAGCACTCATTATTTCACGAATAGATGATGATTTATGCAAACAGTAATTCTCTGCTCAGAAGGCAAAGACCGTGATTTGAACAGATCCGACATGACAATGAGAAAAGCCTCAACAAAACAATTAGATATGTTCATATACCAACATCCACGAACAATCATCACATCTGCGGTGCTTGCTAAATGACATCTACTCCACTGGGAATTCGACAAAAAACTTGTCACAGAGTTAAATTCACGATACAAATGAAAATTCATTCAGTTTGATAAAAATGCCACCCGAGGGTTTCCCGCGCAAATTCAGTAGAACAGAGGTTAAAAAAATGTTTAAAAAGCCTCTCGAGCTTTAGGAAATTTGTTTTTCGGTCTAGCGCACTTCGCGACAAATGGCGCAATTAGCGGAACAGCGGTACTTGTCTAGTGTTGTCCGCCGGCCTACGGATGCGCAGCGCGCGTCCCGCCTCGACCAACTGGGACCAGGATATCTCTCCTGGCTTTATATCCGTAGGAAACAAAGAACATGTCGTATAATCAAGGCTTATGCTTCCATACATCACCAAATTAATTGACATTTTATTGAAACGATATCTATAATTTAAAAATCATACGTTATAAAAAGTTATTGCCGTGACCGTGTTTGGGGGTATTGCTATAATAAAAAATATGTTTATTTAAATAAATAAAAGCGGATATCACTAGCTGACAGATTTTGAAAAATATAAGCACTTTAATGCACAGATTTTTACAATCGATAAAGGCTTGAATGCTGTATAAATCATAGACACACGAATATGGAAATATATAGAGCCATTTGACAGTCAATTTGATGTCACCACTCCCTCTGATGGTGTCACCCGGTGGGGTCCGCAATTCCGCAACCCCCACAACCTCTCTGTGACCCCACTGACTCTAGCCACTTAGCAAAACCCTTCGTAATTCATAAATAATATGCCATGGTGGGCAGAGCTAATTTCACTAAAAAGTAAGTCCTACAGCTTTTTACGTTTATCCGACTTAAACACATATTCCGTATTTGAAAACTACTTGGCTAAACTGCCATCATTCTTGCATTACTGATAACGTAAAACCTTTCAAACATAATAATAATGATTAGAATTATTCTACAAAGATTTTCTATTATTCTATCAATTACGATTCTTAACCGTCGTGTTTGAAGCAATAAACAGAGAATAATGATGGTGAAATGCTGTAATTGTCACAGTTGGATAATAAAACAGCAGTTAAAGTACCGACCGTTCTCTCAAAGGGCGTTATATTTTGTATTTTATGCGTAAATCTGTCACGTGACGTGAGTAACCTCGATGTTCTTTAAAAATATAAAATATGAAGATATTTTCAGCGGTTCTAATAAAAATATCTTTCCTTATACGCGGCAATAAATTACAACACCAGTCATGAATTGGACATTTTCACTTCGTGTTTTCAATTTGCTTGATCATTTCAATTTCCCTGAAAAGTTGATCTGCACAAATTCAAACACGGAAAAAGGTAAATACGCCATGATAAAAAAATCGGTCAAATATTCGATAAAAAATACACTGAGCACGAAATTTCATTACGTTTTTATGGTGAGTCTTCATTTTGCTTGGAGGTTTCGGTGCTATTTTCGGGGCGCGGACGAGCCCCTAATGCCCGCGGAAGCTCCGGTACAACAACGGGGTCTCCGAGGTGATTAAAATGCCATTAGTCGCACAAACGGGTAACTCTCCGTATAATCCGATCATACTTCCACCGCTGCGAGATTCGACGGGATTTTTCGCCGTATTGGGTTATAGTTTCCAATTTTCCCAACACGAGGCGATCCGGGAATTATTTTGCAAGATAGTTTCGCAAACTAAAGGGACGGTGAAGCATTTTCAACAGTTTTCGAATTCGGTATGATAGATAATGGGATGCATTGCTTTGGAGCTAACTTAGTGATGATAATAGCAAAATAGAAATATTTCGATTTTAAAAACTCCCACCCATGAGATCTTTACATTATTGCAATTTCAGAAGCAATATACTTTTAAAAATAAATTACAGAAAAATGTGAAATAATACGAATAAAATACAAGATACTGGCAAAATAATACTAAAGGTTAACAAACACTAACTATAAAATATTAGTTAAACTGTAAGGGCTGAATTAAAATAATTTTGCGAGGAAGCTTGTTGTCTAAAACGTTTTCCATCGGTTTTAAAACAATTGTACCTACATCCAGGAATAAATACATTTAGTTTAATCTTTTAAAGTGTAACACATTGACCAAATAGTAGTATTATTAGTAGCAAAATGCGACGTATGCGAATGAGAACAATAATTATTCTAAAAACGCGATATAAACAGTAAGAACTAAGGAGCACCGTGAATACGCAAGAAATAATAAAAACAAAGATTACGACGTTATCGACATTATTGTGCGCGCTTGAGAAAAAGATAACACCCGATCTCAAATGTAATATCATCGAAAAACACTCAGGGAATATACAACTTTTTCATGTCAACCGATATGGGAGGAGTAATATCAAATAATGATAATAAGGCAAATAAATATTTATGAGTCAATCATTATACGGAGAATCGAGGAATTGAACACAATATTAGGAGGGTCTCGGAAGTTTGGGCAAGCCGCGGAATGGCCAAGATTACCACATTTTTGTCACAGGCAAATTAACATCAATCAATAATGACGCATAAAAAACACTTATTTTTGTCACGTTTTTTCGGAAGATTATTGAGGGTATTACACGGATTTCCGTCAGTATTAGAAACAAGAAAAAGCGCTTTATTTTTTGCTGTTTACCGAGTTTCGAAGCACGTTGAAGAGGCGCCTCCCTTACCGCAACTGGTGGTCAAACTGATTTTTCAGAAATCTTGAAGAAGAAATAGAACGAAACGGTCCAATCGAATACCAAGGTTTTTTTTTTTTTTTTAATTTATTTATTTCATCATAAAATTACAGAATATATATAATATATCATTTGTAAGTTGTATAATTATATGTCAGTTAGAAGCAATGAAATTGTTGAAATAATAATTTTACAATAATACGGCAGTTTCTAATATAAGAAAAAATATATATGAATGTAAGAGTGTTATATAGAAATGGCATAATATACTATATTTTAGGTTGTGCATAACCTGCCTCACTAGGCGAACCTGTATTGAGGCAGAATTTTTAGTTAATTATTTCTCCATTTTGTCTATGGTTTGCTAATATGTAAATGTTTAATATGGGTTCCCATACAGCAATCCATTATTTTAGGTTACATTATTGTTTACAATATTGAAGATACAGATAGAATAAGTTTAAACACAATACATACTATAAAAACAAATAGTTAGGACGACAAAGATCAAACAAGTTTTTTTTTAGTACTTGTGAACGAATAATTATTTTTATGTGTATTTTGCACACGGTCTATGTGTGCGTGTATTATTCTTAAACTCGTTAAGCATTAGACTATGTATAATTAGAATAAAATAACTTACATTGAATACCACTTTATTTGTATATTATCAGTCTTACACATAAAGTTTCATAATACGCCGCTGCAGCGTTGGTATAGCTATACAAGGAAGAGGACCGTATAATGTTCGGATTAAAATCTTTACTCATAATAATATTCATGCAAAATATTTTTAGACTGGCACCACTTTGTTCCAAAACTCAAATACACGGTCGTTTTTGCATTTCACGTTTTGTTGCTAACTTAACGTTTCTTTAGATAACATTTGTAATGTCTTTGACTCGGTCTGTTTTGAATTGCATCGAAATAAATAATACGGGCATTTGCCTAGTTTGGGAGTTAGTTTATATATAATTAAATAATTTGAAATCGTGTGAGAAATGTGGAGATCCGCAGAGTGCAAGGCTGATGTAAGCGTAATGGGTAAGATAAGGAAAGGGACGATTAGATGGTTTGGGCATGAAGAGCGAATGAGCGAAGAAAGGAGTGTAAAAAGAATATATGACGCGAATGCAAATGGTAGTCGAAGTCGGGGACGCCCGAGGGAAGACATGGCACGATCAAGTGAATCAGATACTCGAGTCGGGCCATGTCAAGAGTCAGAATAATAGAAGAGTATGTATGAGACGATTTATGAATGTGAATGTGGCAAGAAGTGTGTGCCAAGACAGAGTTGTTTGGCGGTCCGTCCTCTCTGCCTACCCCTGCGTGGAAACGGCGTGATGGTTAGTCAGTCAGTCAGTCAAATAATTTGAATTGACTTTGTACCAAACTATTCTAAAAATTAAATGAATCATTCTTTGTTCAATAAATAAAAAGAAATCCGGCCAATTCGATTATGCATTCCGTATATCCGTTGGTAAATCGATAGTTCCTCTTATAGTGTAGAAAACGGGTATTATTGCTCTTTTTACATTTTCATTGCGCGACCGAACGGTATTTGTCAAATCAACAAGATTGTTATCAAAGTTCGCCACTCCGTCTTACTACTACGATCGTAATATACACGATACGTTCCTATTTCTGGGGGCCGGGCGGTTTAAAATCTGTCAACTACTTATACTGCTGTATTACGGCCGGCATACGCGTAAGCATTTGCGTGATTATGAGTAACGTTTTCTACTAACTCGTACTTATGCCCCCGTTTGAGTAAGATGGTTGATCTTTAACAACTTACTCAATTTAAATTAAAATTGTTGGGAGTGAGAGGGAGCATGTTTGAATGGTTTAAGAGTTATCTGCTGGGAAGGTACTTAGCGGTAAAGGTTGATTCATTCACTTCTTACAAATTTGCGGCATCAAGTGGAGTACCGCAGGGATCTCATCTGGGCCCAATATTATTTTGTTTGTTCATCAATGACATAGTAAATATTTTTAGCAAAGTCAAAGTTCTGTTATTCGCCGATGATTTGAAGATCTACAGAATAATTAAAGATGATAATGATCGCGCTATTTTGCAGTCGAATCTGAATAAACTTTTTGCTTGTTGTTCAGAAAATGATTTGCAACTAAATATTAGTAAATGCCAGATTATTAGTTTTTACAAAGGTAAAAATCCTCTTCATTTTTCTTATTTCATTAGTGGCGCTAATCTTCTTCGAGTTTCACAGATTCTAGATCTCGGTATCTTATTCCACGAAAGTCTACAGTTTAACTTACACATCGATGAAACTACTAGCGATGCTATGAGAATGCTCGGTTTTATTTTGAGAATGGGGGCAAAGTTTAAAAATGTGTTAACTTTAAAACATTTATATTGCTCATTAGTACGAAGGAAATTAGAATATAATTCAACAGTATGGTCACCGTTCTACAAAGTCCATTCTCAAGCCTTAGAAAAGGAACAAAATAAATTTCTTCGGTACATCAATTTTAAAATGAATATTTCCATCGAATTTATAAATTATAATAACTTACGTACCGAAACCAGACTTCTCAAACAATCGGATAAAAGAGTTCTAACTGATATATTATTTTTATTCAAAATTATCAAATCTCTCATTGACAGCCCTGAATTATTGGAATTAATTTATATGAATGTACCTGCCAGACAAACTCGAATAATAATAATAATAATAATAATAATTGGATAATTTGTATAGCGCCGTTTTTGTGAAAAATCACCTCAAGGGCGCTGTACAATTTATTTCCTAGGATCTACATTTGTTATTTAGACCAACTGTGCCAGCACGAGGTTCGTCATCCGTTCAGGCATTTGTCTGCCGCCAATATAGCGCTGACATGTGTCTGCTGCCAATAAAGAGCGCTGACACAACATCCTCACATAGACAACAAACCTTGGCAGCACCGCTGTGACGCTCGACGAAGACAGAAGATGGAGACTCTGCTGCAAGAGTCCTAGGTAGCGAAGGAACTGTACCAGCTGCTGCAGGGAGAGAGACTACCCCGTCCACCAACTGTGCCAGCACGAGGCTCGTCATCCGTTCAGGCATGTGTCCGCCGCTAATATAGCGCTGACATGTGTCTGCTGCCAATAAAGAGCGCCGACACAACATCCTCACATAGATAACAGACCTTGGCAGCACCGCTGTGCAAAATCACCTCATCCTAGTTTACCTTAGTCTCTCCAGTCACCTCCCAGCCTTTCATGCCACCTAGTGCATCCTCTCGACCCTTTCAGACTCCTTCCTGGCTCCAATACATTCTTTCTATTGTGATCCGACGATTTCACACCTCTGTCTCAGACCCTTAGGGCTCGCTTATCGCAGGCTATCATAAGCAAAATCTTGAACCAAAGTCAAAGTGAAGTTTATGTGTGTCATCTGTAACAAAATACATAAACAAAAACAGAAAATAAAAACAAAACAAAAACTTTAAACAAAATATGGCTTATCTGTCCTCCAGGCAGACATCCTCGGTTGAAAAGGTCCCGTAAATCCCGACAACACTTGACACTTGAGTCAGGTATAAAATCTTCGACTGCATTGAGAAATCTTTGTTCTAGCTTCACTTTCAAAATTTAATCGGTTTAAAATGCTATAATAATTGCAAATTCCGGCTAAACGGTAGAAGTTACGCGCATTTCGTGAAATAAGAAGGTAAGCACTATATAAAACACGGATGCTGAACAATTTTCAGCGATCTCTTAACAAGGGAAACCTTCTGAAAGGATTAAACAAACCGGAGCGGTTAAAACACGTCCGCAACTAAGCGCAAAGTATCGAAGCATAGACACTTTTAAATGTAACAATAACCTCAATACTAACTACTCTATGTATTCACCAATTCCAAGAATTCATCACCTTGCAAACAAATATTGTAAACTTATCGATATATTTGGTGTTAATAACTTTGAGAGTTTCAAAAGGCAACTAATTTTAGACCTATTTGCTAGTTATTAACTTGTAATATTTATTAGCTTTAAAAAAAGGTCTGGCCTTCATACTTTGATTTACTTTACCATATTATTTTTAATTACCTTATGAGTAAATTATATTTAGCTATTTTATCCATGTACATGTTACACTTATATACATATACTGTCAACTTACTGTGTAAAAGCCCGATAGGGCGTTAATAAATAATAAATAAATAAATAAAGTGGCATTCAAACTAAGTTATTAATAAAATAATTATGTATACCCACAAAGTGATTGCTACATGAGAATAATTTGAACATTTTGACACAAAGAAAACACAGAATTTAGCATTCACTTTAATTAATAATGACGTTGGGTCTAAATGTTGAGCATGTGTCATTATTTTCATACAAAGATAACAATGTTTGTTTAGGCGGAAAAAGCTTGAGATAATGCAATAAAAAACGGTTCAACGACAGCGGTGCCGTGATTCACAAACAGCGGGTAATTCCCCGTTGTTCGTCCCGTCACATCCCCGTCACGGCGTGATAAATAAGGTACGTGCCCTTTGTTTTTCCTGCCCCGCTCACCAGCGTACCAGTAACTACACTACTCAGTACCTACTTCCAGGTTCACAGGGAGCCGATACCCTTTCAAAATAATAAAAAAGCCAGGCTTATATTTACAAACATCTACTGTTATGGCCTACCCATATATCGTATCGGATATATCCGATATCGGATATTGTTCGCATATTTTGATAAATTACATATAGACGATGGAGCTTTCAATCTTGTTATCGTTATTAATTTAACTTCGATAAGAAATATACGGTATTTATTTTAATATGTATCTATAACTTCCGTATCGTGTTTTCTTTAACCCTCGGAGAGTTGAATTAATACCGGCAGAATACTAATATTTAATACCGGCAGAGATACTAAATATTCAATGCTTGATAACACCCTATATTTTTTGTACCGGTGGAATCCAATGCACATTGGAATTAACGTAATGCCTCGAAGGGTTATAAAATCACCACTGTAAGAGCAAAGCTCCGAATTATTTAATTGGAGCTTTGGTATTACAGCAATACTTACGTGTATTTCCATAGAATCGTCCAAACGACGATTCCGCTTCATGGACGTATTTATTTAGTATCTTTGCCGGTATTAAATATCAGTATTTCTACCGGTATCCATTCAAACCTCAGGGGTTAAAGTTTGTTTAGCTGGAACTTTGGTATTAGAGCAATACTTACGTGTATTTCCATAGAACCGTTCAAACGATGAGCGCGCTTCATGGACGTATTTATTTTATTTATGGGTATTTATAAATAGATTTGTAGTTACCTGTATTAACTATATTTTTTTGAAAAAATTAATCAGACATTTTCGTAACTGAAATTAAAATTTGTTTAATTTTTTTCTGGCATTTCGCCAAATATCTTCATTGCTCCATACATCAACGACTTTTGACTTTGTGATTTTTTTCTAAAGGTGAGTCTTATTTGATTTATTTTCCTCGTCTCAAGTGTGTGCTTGTGCTGCAGGTTTTCAATTTTTCTTAGAAATTCAATTGATGCATGGCTATGAATTATTTTGTAGATTAAAAATTAAAGTATATAAATTGTTTAAATGACCAGATATTCAACTTCTTCAATGAGTATCCATTTTTCTTCAGTATAATTCCCATAGCTCTATTTGGTAGTAAATCAAACATTTTTTGGTGCACGTTGTTCTCTATGCAAAGTGTCTAAACGCACATCTTTCAAGTAAAATGCTTGCTTACCTTGCTGATTATCAATATGGATTTTGTGGTGTGAAGAAAATTTCTTACCTGAAACAAAAAAAAAATATTATTTAGCATAAAACTATTTCTGTTCCAAACACAAAACATGTCAAGCGTAAAATTCCTTTGAAAAAATAAAGTAAAACAATGCTTGTTTATATGGTGATACAAAACTGTCCTGGTCCCAACTTGGAAAAAAAAATTCTCGGGAAAAGCATATTATTTGGTCCTCGGATTACGGATACGAAAAAAATATAAAGCGTGGAATTCAAAATGAGATGAATCTGTTGATGATATAATAATATCAACGCCGCAGAAGTGTGTTATATGGTAGGGCTGATACAGCTCGTAAACCGCCTTCATGAGGCTTGATGATTTCAGAAAAAAATGAATGTTTTGTTACAAAGCATATATCACGATACATCTATCCCCAGGCACTGACAAAGTGTGTGAGAAAATCAACCACCAAGAGATAAAGAAATGCCAAAACACGGTTTTACTAGGCAAAGGGAGCCGCTATCAAGTGACAGTAAAGCTTCTAGGTATGTGAAGACACATGCACAACTCCCACAATACATTATTTATACTCGTACATCACTACCACTAAAGTTAAGTCCAGTTGTTTCGCAGAAATTCACGTGCGACAAAGTCATCAAATGGCCGGTCAGCTCCATTTTATTTTTTTGACTTTCGAAAGGTTCCCTCCCGTCAAATGCCGATTATCGAAGTCCGTTTCAGCTTTTGGCAACTATCATGTTGTTAAGCATGTCAGCTTATTATAATTTGATAGAAAGCTGAAAGAACACCGGTGTTTAAAGGGGCTCTTTCGAATTTTATAACAATTTTACATTTGAATTTCCGAGAAACAACTGGGCCTTAGACTTCTCCAAAGTATGCAGTTGTTTATGGAAATCCTTAAAAATATACTACAGTTTTGATTGTACGCGGAATAAACGATCGAAACGACGCAAATTGAAGGTGTAAAAAATAGTAATAATATAAGTGACTGGTATCAGAGACTGAAGACTACGGGCCTTACTAATAAACGTGTTTTAAATTTTACACAACTGTTAAACAACCATTAATGTAGGGTAAATAGTTGTTTATAAATTGTGTAAAGTTGAAAACATAGTTTAGTTTAGTGGTGATCAAATGGGGATGCCATAGTCTCACTGGCTCCAGACGGTCGGGAGTAGTTGGGAGTCTGTGCGGAATTCACATAGCTTTTTAAACCTTCACCGGTTTCATATCACACTAGAATATTGCCTTCGTCAGGATTGGTATCAGAAATCTATTGTATATTGACTCCCTTTCCATTGAAAACTTTTAATTAGAGATCACTGCATTCAATCATCTATTAATTGAATATCCTGAATGTTAGGAAGTAAGAGCTTCATAGATGCACGCACAGATAGCAGTGCATAGAGCTTGCATGGAAGTCCGCAAGATGGAGCCAGTGGGCAGTAATAGCCAGGGGCAGTGGGAAGGCTCTCAGAGAAACTTACTGTTTCAGATTCCAATTAGCCAGCTACTAGTTAGGTCGACTATCGAGTCACCTTTATAAAACGAGTATTAATAAATCTCTGATTAATCTAAAAGAACCACTTATTTATTAACTCCTTCAAAGACGAGTTGGAGACCTGTCTGTACGAACACAACAATGAATGACCCTTAAAACCCGCCAAAGTCCTCATCAGTCTTGCCGTCTTTCGCGAACATGCTTTAAGTATACAAACTTATTAATTTGTTCCAAGGATTCACCGTTCACAAGTATACAATGGCGTTTCATATCCTGTCATTCCTATGTGTATATAATGAATAAAAAGCAAAACAATTAAATAGAGAAGTTCACCGACCAAATAGAATTTATATATCGAAAAGTCAAAGCTTTTTACGTCTACACCTCTTTGGTTTGCATTCACTTCGTATAGAGACAAAGCCAGAATGAATACAGCCTGTTAAATTTACGACGCGAAAAATCGTCCTTTGACAGCGCCAGGACTTAACAGTTCATGTGCGACTATCAAAGTAAAGTCGTTTAAAAACGTTCAAATACATTCAGTGAAATTTTCGGAGCGCAGTCGTAAAAGTTTTCACTGAATTGTAACAGCGCGGTATTTAAGTAACGAATTCGTAAGTATGTCGAAAAGCACATTTTTGGGAAGGCTATTTTATTTTATAGGTTTATTTACACAATGGATGGTAACATAAGCTTCTACAGATTACTGGGAAACTTAGGCTATGCATCTTTAATTAACTATTTCTCGAAAAGATGGGCTTAATTAAAAGACTTGATCCTGAAGTCAAAAAGCTGATTGGATCTATTCTGAAAGACGTTAATTTTAATTATTTTATGAATACGTTAAGTGAAATAAGGTAAAATGAAGTTTTAAAGTAAGGAAACTAAGTTAAGGCGATGCACTACGTCGTGTAATATTTTAAATTGAGCGGCTATCAATAACAACCCTTACGTAGATGGCGATAAGGTTTGAATTCCCGCTTAACACCATCCGCCTGTTTTGATTTATGCAAAAAAAAACATGGCCAAAAAGCGCCTTTTATTTTATTTTGTGGATGTTCAGGCATAAATATTTAAATTTTTTTCGATCATTTTATAGATAACTTAATTTGCCACATTATACAATAAAATCATGACCGAAAATGGGTTCGTATTGTAGGAGATTTTGAACTTTAAAGCAGTTTTCATAGGCCTTATACATTATTTTTTTCTGGGCTTATAAAAAGACTTATCTAAAAAATACTCGATTGTTTCAAAGGCCAAGATGTATTCTACTCGCAGTTTTTAATTAAAGCAACTGAAACATTTTTAAGGGACCAAAATTTCAAACCAAAAGCACATGATTTTGCATTACTACGTATGGCATCGCCTTAATTTTAATTATTTTATGAATACGTTAGAGTTAAATAAGGTAAAATGAAGTTCTAAAGTATGCAAACTAAGTTAATCGCGCATGTCGGGTGGAGCCAAGAAGCAATATAACGTCATACTTTGTTAATTGTTTATTAACAAGTCGCTAATAAACTCTATGAGTGAGCATTGGCGTCGTGAAATATTCACAGATTTTCTGTCTGGGATTTTTAGAACGCAACTACCCGCAAAGATTTAATTTTAATTATATGAGATACATTTATTTATTTATTTATTCAAAAAACAGTTTTTACATAAAAAACATACTCTGCACATCTCACTAGGGCATTCCTGTATCGAGATGTGCAGCTTTACAATAATATCATTTAAAAAAAATACATATATGTAAACTTAAAATAATAACAACATTAAATTTAAACCAAAAAAAGAAAAGTTTATGACACGGTCGTATCGAGACCGGTAAACAAATATAAACAAAATTTTAGTAACAAATGTATAAAAAAAATAAAAACAAAAATGTCATCAAAAGAAGCATTAGTAAGTAAGTTGGCAACAATAATATTCATCTGTTAACTAAAGTACAAGGTACCTGTGCTGGCTTATCATACACAAGCACAGGGTAACCATACTAACAATTACAACATGGATAGTATGAATAATAAATTATAAGAAAAAATAAAATAACTAAATAAAAATAGGTAAATAATAACCGATAGGTAAGTAAATAATATTATAATAATAATATAATAAAAACTAAGTTAGTAAATAAATTAGCTAGATAATAATTAAAGTAAATAATAATACGAGAATTAAGTAGATAATAATAATAATAAATAACCAAAAATAACATTAACTTTACATATTTAAAAAATTATATGAGATACATTAACTTTACACATTTAAAAAATTATATGAGATACATTAACTTTACACATTTAAAAAATTATATGAGATACATTAACTTTACACATTTAAAAAATTATATGAGATACATTAACTTTACACATTTAAAAAATTATATGAGATACATTAACTACAAATTTAAAAAATTATATGAGATACATTAACTTTACACATTTAAAAAAACATTATTTGATAATGTGTGCTTCACTGTGTGCAGAAGCCTCCATTTTACAATTGAATAATATTCGATCAATAGGTAATATGAAATAATAAATTCAAATAAAATAACACTAAGATGAAATAAAATAAAATACCATAATAATAAAGGTGGTTATAAAAAAATCGAAGGGTTGTATATAATGATGTACGTATTATAATAGTATTGTAGTAATGTATAGTATTGAATATAAGTTATTCTTTTACGTTATAAAATACATTTTTTTTAGTAA
Organism: Hesperophylax magnus; assembly: GCA_026573805.1. Classification (NCBI taxonomy): domain Eukaryota; kingdom Metazoa; phylum Arthropoda; class Insecta; order Trichoptera; family Limnephilidae; genus Hesperophylax; species Hesperophylax magnus. The sequence continues at coordinate 1,158,624 of JAIUSX010000107.1, forward strand.
TATTGCCTTTTGTATTCTTTGATCTATCTTTTCATTTTGTATCTGAAATGTTTTTTGCTATATATATATATATATATATATATATATATATATATATATATATATATATATATATATATATATATATATATATTTTACAATACACTAATTGTATTGAGTGAAAGATTGTCGAATATTTTTATTGCCTTGTATTCGTGGTGTCATTGTCCAAAGCTTGTGTTTACCGTCGGAGTTTTTAAGTTTTTTTTGTTACACTTGTCTAACTAGTCTATTAACGGTAATATGTGTTGGTTGAAATTTGTTTTTTGTGGTCAACAATGTAGTGTAGTAATGTATAATTGGCGTAGATCTAGTAAGTCAAGCATTTTGAATATATATAAACGATATCTGAGTTTGTTGCTTCTGCCCAAACAATGATTCTATATTCTATTATGGATTGACAATTCAGCAATGGAGATTTCAAGTATCGATTTAACTGTACTATAAAATGGATTATTGCATAAATGTTAAAATTTTTGCAGAAAGTTGGGCAAAGCCGGATAGTAACTACTAGTGTATCTATAAAATGGAAACCATTGTTCTTATTACAATCGAAACCGCTTTTAACGACATCCCCTCAGTGGAAAATAATGCTTTTTCAGAACTAACAAGGATCGGACTTAATCGCAAATATGTATTCCTGGAGTCCAAATAAAACGTAATGAATGCAATCAAAATTCAGATCGCAACTGAAGTCCGTGATATGCTTTGAAATAAGTAATTGAGGAAAAATCCTCTCGATATTCGGACGCAGAAATTTCAACGGGAATTCAAATGGCGAATGGGATGCTGAATATTGAATTAAATTTCAAACTATTATTTCTTATCAATCATATATTATGTAATATAATACATACAATATATTTAATTTAACACGAACGTTTTGCATTTCGTCTGCTTGTAAATTTGTTTGTGCGTTCCGTTTCCGGAATTGCTTGCTGCATCTACTATATTATTCAAGTATGTACCTACTTTGACTAGATGGTTAACTTTGACTAGATGTCTAACTGACTGTGTTCAGAAAATATTTTTTTTAAATTCCATTTTTGTGTTCAGTTGGACTTTCTTATACGCATTTTTTCAATATGGTACCTACTTGCTTGCAGAAATTTTGAAATAAAAATATCATTGAGACAGTGACATTTCTTTGGATATTATAATTCCTTATTTGAAATAAAACGTGTTACACAAGCGATGTGGTTTTTAATTTATTAAGTGGATAAGTTATTTTACCATCCACTTATAAACCTTATGATTACAGAGGAAATTTTGGGTTTGTCTTATTAGATACGAGAAAATTAGAAACGTACTTTTTTGAACGCGATGTCTACTGTTTATAGAACTACCAATAATGTAAATATCGTAAGCTTGATATGATCTTCACATTGTGAAGATACTGAGATATATCTGCCTTTTTTTATAAACTAAAAACCTTTATAAATTTTCCCCCTCGTGTTTAGACAATTATTTTTAGAAGTGGGAAAAAGTCATATAGGTTTTAATTTTTTTTTAAATGTCTTATTAAAATGCAATAAGATATTTTTGTCCATTTTCAATTTTTATATTTATCAACATCCACATTCAAAATAAAATACTGGTATTTTTTATAAATTTCGTTTTCATGGTTAAATTATTTCAAGTTTGAATATTTTAAAGCCCGCCAGAACGATCGCAATCCGAGCGTTAAGCAGGGTACTCACCTAACCGTGTAACATGTAACGTATCTGATACTGTATCAAGTCATGCTACACTCTTGGTGAGTACCCTGCTTAGTGCTCGCAGTGTGCTCGCAGTGAAACCGCCGTCGGCGGGTCGCTGCGAGCACACTGCGCTCCACCCGCGAGCGGCTCCCAGTAGGCTCGCGCCTACGTACTCACTTGATACAGTATCAGATACGTTACGTGTTACACGGTTAGGTGAGTACCCTGCTAGAAGCGAGAGGGTGCGTACGTCATCCGTGCGCTTTACGTCCTGTGGTTAGTGCATTTTGTATGGAGATTTTTTAAATTCTTTGGTAAGAAATTCCAGTACATTTTTTTATCAATGTTTACCGTCTAACTAAATTAAGAAGATTTATTATATCAATATTTCATATTGAAATTAATCATCGATGTACCTAAGTAGCTCACGCCGCGGTTACTGTCATTGCTTTTACGTAAAATTAAAATGAGTTCCTGCTTACTCATTTTTACAAAAACGTTAAATTCATTGGTATGTAGGTGATTTTAGTCGCAGCCGCGCTAATTGTTCGGGTTGTATTTTTTATGGAATAGCTTCAATTTTACTGCTATGAATTTAACAAAACCTTCTAAAATGTCAGGAGATACTACGATGTAAGTTTAAAAACAATCGATAAAACTAAAAAGACAACCACAAATCATCTCAAAGTTAAGATTTATAAACTTAGATCAACATATTTAACTACAGAGTACAAAATTTTATAGCGACCTCTCCCTCTTATTATCAAGGTACGCTTGTAACAGAAATAGATGATTAATTATTACGCTGTACAAACTTAACACGGAATCATTTGACATCAGATTTCGTTCGACCAATCATGAAGCGTTTACACAGTAAAGCTTTTAAATCATTTTGAAAGAACAATTTATTAATTCTGAGAGTAAAAATATAGAAATATATAAGTTTATTCAGAATCGGTGCTTTTTGAGTCAAAATATGTTTTATTCAAATTCCTTACTCCACCATGAATAACAGAATAACGGTTTCAAAATTTAGAATAAAATAAACTTACAAAATTTTTTCACCATGGTTTTGTTTCAATTTTTTCCCCTCCCATTTCTTCACTCGACCCGGATTCTTATGCAGATTTTTCGAAGAAACTGATTACTCTAATAAAGGCGTAAAAAGATTCTGAATTGAAATCCGCTTTTAGCAAAATTCACTGGCGACAAAGGAGAGAATACCCAATCGTGTTCATGAATAAATTAAACGCCCATCCACGAAACGATAATAATCTGCAATTTCCTTTTTTTTCTTTTCTCAAATCAACCAGAATAAAATTTCCCGCAGTGGCATAATTAATGAAACTGGATGAAAGCTCTTACCGTTTTTATGGTTTATTGCTTCAGCTGAGAGATTGAATGGGGTGCGCTTTATGATTCACTGACAACTCGAGTACTTTGGGGAATACGGTTATGCAGATTGTTAAATGTTTTGTATTTGCTCCGTCGAATCCTTAAATATTGGTAGGTACTTGAAAAACGTCTTTACGTTTCTAAGAACTTCAAAACAGAACAGGGGGTTCCTTGTAAATAATAAATAACTATTTGTAAAACGCGTGTATTACTTATAGATTTCCATATTGGTTTCTGTCAACTATGTATTCCTACTTGAATGGAAACCAAAATAATCGCAAATAGAGTTTGATGAACACCTTCGGGTAAGGTAAAGTACTCGAAAAGACTTCGCAACAAAAATAATCACTGTTTTTCGATCATAAGAAGTCTTAAAATAATGAATTCCGGAAAGAAATAAAAGCAAAGTCCGTTAATTAAAAGCAACATAATATTAGTTCTTGCGTCGATATTGTTTAGCCGACAATTTTAATTTTTATGTGAACTGCTCCCAACCGTCTTGAGCCGGAGAGACTATGGCATCCACAATTGGGATATGTTGTGAGGCTGAAGGTAATGAGGAGGGGAAGAAGATGAGAAAGAGGAAGGGGAAGTACCAGGCTATTATTATACAGATCGGGTTACCAAACACGGCCAAAGCCATTTCAAGCAACGTTTCAATTCTGAATGATGGTCTTACACCAGGGTGATACTGAGAGTTATCTCCTACTCTGGAACGTGCCGCAATTATACTATATATTATTTTAAATTAATAAATTGTGATATAATACAAATTAATCAAACAAGGTTTACTTGCACACGTCGAACTCGCGACTTCTGGCGTGCTAGTCGAGAGCCTTGCCCCTCGACCACGGAGGCCGTTCAAGACTCGGCCAAAGCATGACATCAGTTAGGAAACAGAACTTAGATTGGAATGATCGGCTGGTTGGTGGCACAGTATATAGTACTGCACAGGGCGACGGCACTGCGCAGCCCTGTCCCTGTCGCATGGACAGTGCCGCACGGGTTATACGACAACCAAATTAACCCCGACTGGACCGGTCGAATTAACCCGTGTCCATTAGTATACCCGTGGGATGTTAGCCAACTACATTCTCAACTGATTGCTATCGAGAATTACCTAACAAACTAGAACATCAAGGGTAATCGAAGTTGGTCAAAGCTGGTGGTCTCTTTCCCTGCACTTGAATTTCCGCTGCTTGGTCGAATTCACGATTGAAATATACTCGGATTAGGGGAACCCGTTGTGATACTTTAATGGAGTTCTACATTAAGTAAGTGGACGGTTTATTGATAAAATTAAAGCAGAGAAAAAGCTCGACTCGAATAAAGTGAACTTATTAAAAGGAATCAACGGTTTTCTCTCAAGAGTGAAAACCAATATGCATGTTCAACATTAAATAATTTAATTTTCTAAACCTCCTCCGTGATAGTTAGTTGATGGAATTGAAAAAATAACAGAACTTGAAAATTAACTTTGAAAATTGAAGAATTTTACAAATTCTCTGAAACAACCCGTTCTAAGAATTTATATTGATAGTTATATCGTTTTCCAGAGAGGTACAGTAAAACTGGCATTGGAAAATATGGATAAAAATATGTAGGTATAGAGAGAAAGAAAATATTGAACGGAGTTTTACAAAAGAAACATAACAAATTATACATTTACTGACATTCGAAAATGCGACATGATGTTTTGCCTATATGTTTATTTAGGATGATTTCATAAAAAAAACACCCAAAACACGTTTCAAAAAGGTCAAAGAACTCATTCCAAAGGTTTAGCGGTCTACCTATAACGTATCTACTAAATAATGTAAATTCACCAAAGTGGAGGCGTCGCTAGGGACTGTGGGCGATGGCTCGGAGCATCTTGAACATCTGGTGTAGAAATTACAAATAAACACATTATAATGATTTATCTTCCACGAAAGGAATTTTCCGGCATTGCACACAAGAAAAAGCTAAAAGTGCTGAGGTTCAACTATTGGCAAAAATATAGATTCACTTGCAGACAGAAGCTTTTTACAAATAATGGTCCATATGGAATAGCGCGTCAATAATGGAGATAAAAACTGTATTCAACACTACATTTCTTTTATTAAAAAAATCTGTAATTTCACTGATTCATAATAATGATTGAAGGAGTAAATTTTCTCATGCTGCGGTTTTGCTTTATTTAATCATGAAGTTAACAAAATAAATACAGTAATCATAGTACGTATTTGTTATTCATTCAGTTGTATGCACGGGTAATCAACTGTTATTGTTAGGAAATATTTAATGTAAGGCGTGTTCGTGATCCCAAACCCTCGGGCGTACAGTATTGCTGCATGGAACCGAGACTTGTGAGAGAAGTGTTTAGATATCGTTTATCAAAGATCTAAGATGAAATCTTGGGCATTGGAGATGATCCTTCTGTAGTTATCACTTATATTGATACCATGTTGGCTCTACTCACTTTCAATTAACATAATGTTAGATTTATATATCTACGTAAGATAAGATGTAAATGTACGTGAATAATGTCCAGTGCCAAACCATTGATAATTTCGTATTCAAACATAAGTATAAATTTTACGCTTTTTAAAGTCTTTTAAAAAAAAGGATTAAAATTTGAAAATATAAATACATATTGATAGTAAATATCATCTCTACTTTTGCCACTATCTTCAATGTGCATTTTTTTTAAAATATTGTGTTAATATAATATGGGAAAATAAACATTGGAATTTTGAAAAGTTATTTATCTTTTTTATTTATTTACGCCGATTATAGCGGCTTTTACAAAATAATAACAATTGTTTTACATATGAATACAGAATATACATAGATAAAAAAAAATATAAATATAAAAGAGAACAATAGAAATAGTAGTATCAACATAAAAAAGTACAATGAGTAGGTTATTATAAATACAATACAACATATTATAAATCCCGGATATTATGTAATGAGAATGAGTGTTAAGGGCCCGCTTTCCGCGTAAAGAATTTAGATTTGGGCAACACCTACAAAATTTAGTGTTAAAAGAATCCGACAGAGGTGTCTGAATTCGTATTAGGAATAATTTTGGGGATTATGAAATTAAATTACCGACATCTATTGCAATTTTAGAAAAACAGAACCATTTTTAGTTAGCACCGACCTTAGAGTAATAATGCACCGACCAAATGAGAACGAAGTCGATATGAAGATGGTTCTCAAAATATGGGTTTTATTACGGATTTAATTAAATTTTTTTTTTTAATTTTACAAAAAACATTTACGAAAGTTATTTGTATAGGTATAAAAATTACTTTACTTTACTAAAATACTATTCTCACTTTTATAAAAGTAATTTATAACTTTTATAAAATCAATAAATATATTTTTACATCAATAAGGTTTTAAACTTTTTTACTCGAAAACTATCTTAAAACGTTGGAATTCCAAAAAAAGTTTTTTTTTCTTTTTTACTTGTACTATCAATTAGAATCACCTCCCGAAGTTTGTGCACTTTACCCCCGACATCTTGTATAATATGCGCAATATAATATTTATACAAGTGTAATATCTACTTTTGTACATTTATATAAATTATATACACGTTTACATTTTTATGCTCATCAAATTTATTATATTATAAAGATAGATAGAAAGATCCTTAGTGCTTCCTGAGGACTTACAAATCAGAAGACTTTTTTGTAATTATTTATTTATTCATTTAAACAATTCAATAATTATAAAGAGTAATAAAACATGTAAGCAACATAAAATTACATTCTAAAATGTGAAAGGGGCTCTATTTATTTACATTTTTATGAAATTACTACTTTTAATAGTTTAAGCTTTCAGTGAACTTTCAATTTTATTTTTAACTTCTCTAAATATTATTTGTTTAAATTGTCAAATATAATTTAATCACAAACACAAGATTCACTCAAAATGAAAGATTGGTGGTTCTGAAATGTTCCCATAAATACGGTGAAAGAACCCTAAACTATGAACTTATTGCCCTAAACATGCTTCGAGCGAAATGCGGATCTGGAAACCTTATCGTCAATCTGAGCAAAACATACCATGAACGTCAATATAGCAACAGCCTTTGTTCTGCTGCAGTTTCATTAAATGCCGAGAGATCCGTTTACAGTCTCCAAAAAGCAATACTGGGGCACAACCCTAGAAGCCAAGCTAAATGATTGGAATACAGAAAGATAAAAACACACCATTGTCAAAAACATCTTGGCCGTAAATGATTAAATAAAATTAGATTTATTCAGGAAGGCAAGCATTACGGTGATCGATGTTAAAAATCTAACATAGCCCTAGAATAACTCCAGTATCTTTAAGAAACCTTTCTCTTAAAGCTCAGAAAAAAACTTTCCATGACAGTTAGATATACCACTCTACAACAAGGCCGCGTACGGTAAAACTGTAAAAAAAAATAAAGTAATAAATAACAAAATAAATATTTCACAACACAATAATTTCATCGAAAATCTTAAATCCGTTTCACCTTTCTACATTTTCTATATTCTCCTTAAGAGTATAATCCTTAGATAATGCCTTTTCAAATTATTCGTGGAAGCTAGAAAAAAAATAAAATCATTGATTATAACTGCACTTCAAGTGACCTTTTAAATAACAGTAAAGGGCTCAAATGATTTTATTGTTACGTCCGTGCCTTTGCATCTTTACAAGACTTGGGCAAAACATTCTGTAGCAGAGTATAGATTTCACATCTGAAACATAATTAAAGAGTTTATTGAAAATAGAACACCAAGGTACGGTTAGTCAAAAAACGTACAATAAAGTTAATTCTGGGAAGAAATTGTACAGTTGACATTCAGGACAGGTTCACTCCCTCCTCCTCAAAAAAGACCCTCTATACAGCATTCTCAAAGATGACACAGGCTCTGAGAGAAATTATTTTCTTCAGGGCCTCCTTCCGACATAAAAAATAACATCACTGAACTAAATTATATTATTGTAGAAAGCAATCACTTTGTGGTTTGACATATTTAATAAAATAAAATACTTTTTTGTTTTAAAACCACGATATTTATTAATTTAAGAACCGACCGGTTTCGCTTTACTTAAGCATCATCAGGGTACAAATTAATACTAAACAAGAAGTACATAATGTGTGCATATATATAACAAAATATAGAGGGAGACAACATGATACAAATATATTATAGAGGGAGACAACATGATACAAATATAAGCAACACAAAGACGGTCATAAAATACATTAACATAAGTGTACAAGTAATGGAAAACCGCTAGATAATTATGTAGACTAATGGGTTATACGAATAAATCGGGAAAAACAAAACATCAATAAAACCTCAATAATAACGGTTTTTCCGAATTTGCAAATCATTTGATCGATAAAGATCATACATTCTGTCATAGAACCGGTGCTAACATCTTACATAAAAACGGGCATGGTAACAGACTAAACAATTTAGAGGCACTAGAAATTAAAAAAGCTGTAAAAACCAAAAGTCAGATACTTAATAATCAATTAGACATATCAAGTAGTCCAATATTAAGTCTGTTTCCAATAAACCCATAAAAAATTCCCAGTTCTCCTTACCTCCTTACCACCTTGCCAGTTGATGTTTTGTTTCTCCCGATTTATTCGTATAACCCATTAGTCTACATAATTATCTAGCGGTTTTTCCATTACTTGTGCACTTATGTTAATGTATTTTATGACCGTCTTTGTGTTGCTTATATTTGTATCATGTTGTCTCCCTCTATATTTTGTTATATATATGCACACATTATGTACTTTTTGTTTAGTATTAATTTGTACCCTGATGATGCTTAAGTAAAGCGAAACCGGTCGGTTCTTAAATTAATAAATATCGTGGTTTTAAAACAAAAAAGTATTTTATTTTATTTAATTATATTCCCCACAGTTTCAGAACTTTCGATAGCTTTTTTCGCTGGCCCGTTCATTATTTTTCTGGATTCCAAGTTCGAGTATTGTTATTTGAAACAGGTGGCCCATATTATTATTACATATTATATTATATTTCGGACATCGTTGCATTGTGAATCATTAGAGCAGATCTTAGAGTAATATTACTCTAAGGAGCAGATGTAAAGTGACGTGTGTATTTGTGTACGTAGAAAGTTAATTCGCAAATAAATCACGATCGTATAGGAACAAGAAAAGAGACAAGACAACAAGAAAATTAAATTAATAAAAATTTACCCCGTAATTTCTAATGCATTGGAATTAGTTTTATTTCCCAAAGTACCTATTCTGAAAAAAAAATAATAACTTTTTACTACACAATACATAAATAAAAATATGAATTATTAATTTTTATAGTAAATTATCGTTTATAATAAATATAAGCTTATAAATCAAAAATTGTATTTTTTTCTTCTCACCTATTAGATAGGATATAATTTTATGAGATAACATTTTTTCTTTGAAATACGGGATATCTTTCGTGTATTTCCCATCTTTGAAAAAACAATATTTATTAACTCATAAACTTTACACGCGTAAAAATTATCTTTATAAATTCAAATATTTGCACGTAATCGCACGTCTGTAGATCATAGAACGATGAACGACACGTCTGCCCCCAAAGCCCTCGAGTTGGCGAATGAACTTCTCAAAGAAAGATAGTTTAATCTGCAAGTCGGAGCGAGCGCGCTATAATAAATATGATTTAAAAGCAATAGGCGTAAGCGACAGTTGTGAAAATGTTTAATAAATCACGGCGTATTTCAAAAATAGCAAAAATTACTTATGGGGTCTATTGAGTAGCATTAAAAGAAGCATTGTGATTTTTTTCATACATATAACTTGTAAAATAACAGAAATAAACGTGTTAATAATATTTTTCGGAGCATACTTTGCGATTTATTTCTATCGAGGGAATTTCAAATAATTACCGTTTCGGCTTTTGGAACAAATAGATACTATCTTAAAGAATAACATATATTTTTTTAAGAGCTTAAAAACTTCAAAATTTTAAGGAAAGTATGTCGGAAATTGGATGAAATTCGAATAGTGGGCCCTTAAAATACTTTAAAACTGTATTTGATTATAGTCAATCTGAGAAGCGCTGACAGACAGTTTTAATTAAGTAGTGTTTGTATGAGGTTAAACTAGCAATGTTTATAGGTTCATCCAAAACATATTTATTTCCAAGTACATGCAGGCGATTCATTATGGAATTGAGTTCAGCGTTAGATCCTGTATTGTTGCAATGATAGGATAATTTGAAACGAACTGATCGACTAGGTACATGGAAACATATTAACGAAAGAAGTTCAGGGGAGTTCAACAGGTTGGTAACGATTTTAAATAAATAAAATAGGTCTGAACAAATTCTTCTTTCTTTTAATGTATCGAGTCCCAATAATTGTAACAGAGAGGGGTAATTAATGTTTTCGATGAATATTCCCAATTTAAAATTAATATAACGTAAAAATTTATGTTGGACTCGCTCAAGGGAATTCTCATGTACACTGTAGCTCCAAATGGTGGTGTTAAATTCTAGTTGGCTTCTTACAAGTGAAGTGTAAAGTAATTTGACAGTTTTTAAATTTTTAAAATCCTTTGAAATCCGTAAGACAAATCCTAACATTTGTATTGCTTTACTGGTTATATTATTAATATGTTTAATGAATGTTAATTTAGTGTCAAAGGTTATACCAAGGTCTCTTATTTGATCAATTCAATTTTATTATCGTGTAAAATCAACCCTGGACACCCTGTATATAAATGCCTCACGCCACATACACAATGTGTAAATAGTTTTCTATTAGCTTATACAAATTCAAGATCCCTAAAGTGATTTTATATTGTACTGCCATATCCCAAAGCAGTAATGCTTTTGATGTTAGAATGAATTCATCCCAGTCCATATAAAAAAGTCGTCACTTTGTTTATCGAAAAATATAGGATACAAAAGCCGCATATAACCAAGGAGGAGTTTTATATGGAGAGTTATCGAAGAACTAAAACCTTTGTTTGTGTCGTCGTAAAATTGACGACGGAACAACTCTTGTCCAACGATCGCGCGACGTAAAATTGAAAGCATACCGGGATGATCCGAATCTCCGAGTCTTCTCAGTTTGTTTTGACACCACTTTTGGTGAATACGTGGCGGGTGTTTTTATTGAAGATGATTAATAGTGCGCCATGTCCTGGGTGTTTGAGTTTTAGAGGAGATATTTCCTTGTTCGTTGAGAAAACACAGCCCGAAACAAACGATACTTAAATAATATTATGTAGAATTACACACGAAATTATAAATAGGAAATACATAAATTGTAATGATGGACTCTCTCTTGTCACGAAATGTGCACAGCTTTTTTATGTAGTAATATGTAGTCTTCAGTTCGGAATATCATTTCCGTCAAGAGCAACGAAGCCTTGAGATAGGCACTTTTTCATAATCCGAAAGCGAGGACTTCTGCTTATCAGAACGCGCCAATCAACAGAGCGACTCAACTGCCTAACGGATTCTGCATTGATTATCGACATTTTCAACGTCATTTACAGACAGTTCAGCAATATCTTTTGACAAATGTCACAGAATAGTAAAACTGCCCCAATGACCTTTTATACTTACACGTACCTCAAAATTGTGATCTTCTCCGTAATGTATTGGATCATAACCGTTTTATGGAGAAATAAATATGTAAATAATTGTGAAAAAAGACATATTTCCATATTTATTTATGTTCAATTAGAAAAAAATACTTAAACCAAACCGAATAGTAGCCACTAGTTATTTATAAGCAACCAAATTACGGCGTGGAGGCATGGACAGCCAGAAGAAGAATGAAAATGGACTAAATGCTTTAGAAATGAGATCCCCGAGGCGTACGTGTGATAAAAACATGTATGGTCATGTGAGAAATGTGCAGATTCGCAAATAATGCAAGGCTTATGTACGAGTAAGTGTAGTGTAAGAGATAGAAAAGAAAGACACGCTTAGATGATTTGGGCATGTAGAGCGAATTCATTAAGAAAGGATTCTAAGAAGAATAAATGAACCCGAAGAACCTGGCACGATCAAGTGAACCAAATATTTGAGTCGGATTATAGTCAGAATAAAATAAGGGCATGCATGAGACTATATATAAATGTGAATGAAAAAAGGAGTATGTGCCAACAAAAATTTATTTGGCGGTCAGTCCTTTTCTTCATTCACCTAAAAGCAGAAATTCCAATCTAATAAGCAGATCTAGTAAAAAAAAAAACAGAAGAATCTTATTTAGTTTCGCCGATCCATTCGCACTCCGTTCCCGAAGATGGGAAACACATTTCCCAAGATTAACGGTCGTGAAACAAATTATAAATAGCCGAAAACGTAGCTGACATTGGCTGGGTTATTTATCATATCGCGCGTATATTTTTGTAATGAGATGCCAGCCATGTTTACGAGGAAGATGTAAAACACGATCTTGTAGTAAACAGAAAATATTCGTAAACTCGGAAGTTGAACAGATTACGAAACCCTTGGTAATAGGAAATAGTAGTAAAGCATACGAACTCATGACATGAAGTTACAGGGTTATTTCAAACGGTCAAGTGTTTAAATGCTGGATGTGGGCTAAACCATGTCAATTAAATCGACATTAATCATCATCATTTTAAAGCTAAAATATTATATCGTATATCCATCAACAATCTAAATGATTGATTAAGTTATAACAAAATATTAAATAAACATTGATACATTTTACAGGACAATCAAAAATTAAAATACATGAACACGGGAAAGCTGACAGGAAGATCATTGAGCATCTAAGCCGAAAATCTTTTGACTGTCAGAAAAACAAATTAGCCCTGAATGGCCGTTCGATGACAATCTAACATTTGAATTTCTGCGAAACAAGTGGGCCTTAGTGGAGCATTTAAACTGTGAAAGTGCAATAACTAGTGAACTCACACAATTCTGGCAAATTTCGTATAAAATTATTTTTATTTATTTGATTGTACGTTGTCGATGAGTAATATTGTTAGTAAATAAATGGTTTAACAGGAACTCATATGTTATATGTATTGGTAAACCATAGACAGCGTATTAATTAATATTGCTCAAAATTCTGCCCCAATGAAGGTTCGTCTAATGACACAGGTTATGTCCAACATAAATAAACCTACTATTATTGTCGCTTCATTACTGTGCCATATATACATTTATTCTATTACCGTTCTTATATATCTAATGTTACCTTGAATAATTTATTTATTGTTTTTGTGTTTAGTTGGTAGAACTCCATTTAATTTTTAAAAAAATTTAATTAAAATCAAATTTAATAATATAATTATTAAGTTCTGCAAGTATTTTTTGGTTTTTGTTATTGTTACAGCTGTTTCGGCTTTCAAGGCCATTTTCAAACTGTGGTTAAGCCACGTTTTTGACGACTTAAATATGATTCTATTTTACCCCCTCCCAAGTTAAAATGATTTATTACCGGTTAAACCAATTTATTGATAAAAATAATTGTGACAATAGATTTCATATTCTGTGGGGGTATTTTGAAGTCTGTTTTCCCCTCATTAATGTTATCTGAAAGCCGAAACAGCTGTAACAATAACAAAAACCAAAAAATACTTGCAGAACTTAATAATTATATTATTAAATTTGATTTTAATTAAATTTTTTTAAAAATTACCTTGAATAGTATGTATTTTAATATTTCTGTTAACTAACTAACTAACCACCACGCCGTTTCCCCGCAGGGGTAGGCAGAGAGTACGGACCGCCAAACAACTCGATCTTGGCACACACGCCTTGATTCATTCACATTCATACATCGTCTCATACATACTCTTCTATTATTCTGACTCTTGACATGGTCCGACTCAAGTATCTGATTCACGTGGTCGTGCCACGTCTTCTTCGGGCGTCCCCGACTTCTGCTACCATTCACATTTGCATCATATATTCTCCTTACACTCCTTTCTTCGCTCATTCGCTCTACATGCCCAAACCATCTAAACGTCCCTTTCTTGATCTTACTCATTACGCTTACATCAACCATCCACATTTGTCACACGATCATATATAGTTTTACCACATATAAGCCTCAGGGTTCAGGGATATTTCTGTTATGTTTAACATAAATGAATAATAAAAATAAATAAAATCAAAATCATTGTTTGCTTAAAATGTGCTGAAATTCAAATGAAATAAGATAAGTCAAAAGTAATTTGCCAAGAAGTAGTATATTGTAATTTTGTATGCTTTACTCGATTTTTGCAACGCATGTATAAGTACATCAATTGAAGGCGCATTCTAATTAAAAGCAATAACTAATGAGGCTTTAATAATATCTGATAGTTTATATCATTATTTTTGTCTGACTATGTTCTTTCTTTCAGCACACCCTTCAAATAAGATCGATCATTTGTCCAAGGTATTGAAATTGGTATCTTTTTATATCTCCTTCTATTATCGACGCCGTTTGAGAAGCAATACGAGCCATACCCACGTTCTGTAGCAGGAAAGCAGAATGCCCGCAGCGATCATAATAATGTAATTTCTTACCAGACTAGGAAGTTAGTCTTCTCTACGATAAAACCAAACATAAATACAATTAGAGGTTTCATGAAAATAGAGACTATCAATATAAATTAGATTAGTAAAAAGAGGTGTTCCTATGATTCATTGGTTCTACATATTGTTGGCCATGGAGAATGACTTTTTTACTGAACGCTGGGATGATTCCTTGACTCCTCGCACATCTGAACCGGGATGGGTAGAGGTATGGCCACACACGTGGCTGCAGCGGATGGTACAAATCAACTATTTTAGGGTTCAAACAAACTAACTCTTTTAAGGGCTGTTTCTGACAATAGTTTAAAACAAGAAAATAAATAAAAATTGACAGTTAACAAATACAGATTTTGTACAAAGATAATTGTGTAGTTTATAAAATAATATTTATTATGTATTGAATAACATTTATTATGTATTGAATAACATTTTTCAGAGAAATTAATTATACATACCAAACTAATTGTTACGTTTCGACAAAAAAAAATTGTTAAATGTTATTTCTATTATTTTTAATGTTTCTCAACGAATGTCATTCGTTCAAGTAGGTTCCTACGTACTGTTTTACAGAACTTATGGCCGCCGGACTATGCACATACCCATTATGTAATACGTTAAACGGCAAGCTTTGTGTAAGTACAAAATACATTAAATAAAAAAAAAACAATTATTTTTATAAGCAATAATTATTAGCCTGAAACACTCATCCACATTGAAAAATCACCTGATAAAAGATACATGACGCCAACGGGACATATAATAAGCAGTAATTGTTGAATGAAACACTAGTATATATTGAATTATTTCGCGGATAAGAGATAAGCCGCCATAGCTCAGTGGTCAGAGCTGTCGACCGGAAATCGAAAGGACACGGGTTCTTGCCCCGTTGGCGTCATGTATCTTTCATCAGGAGATTTTTCAATGTGGAAGGGTGTTTCAGGCTAATAATTATTGCTTATAAAAATAATTGTTACCCTTTGTGCTATGCATAAAAAATCTTGTCTTAAACATTAGTTTACCAAAAAATAATTTAAAAAAAACAGGATAAAAACATGTCTGCTCGATGCAAAACAAATCAAATAATCATGCTTGTACTTTCTCCCCTCTATACATATTATATACTTTATGGAATGTGTGGGATATCACTAACCTCCCCACATTCCGGAATAAAAAAAAATATTATTATTACAATGATCATCATCAAAATACTAATTTCGTTTGTGGGTCTGTCTGTGATTGTGACTCTGGTTCAACGAACTCGGATTTGTTTTGAATTTATGTGTCTTTTTTAAAATTGAAAATGATTGTATTAATAATTCAGACAAGCGATAAAGTACTTACCTATAATATAATATTTAAACAGAAAATTATTTTCTATATAAGTCTATATATTCGAAAGGCATATTTCTTGTTTAAATTTCTTGTGGTTAATCTTGACAAGAATTTCGTTATTTTTAAGGGTCTGTTTTTTAGCCAACATTCAATTCTCAATTACAATTATAATATCCCGCGATTTTTCACAGGTCTTCGTTAGAAATAAGATAACGTAAATAAAATCATTATAAATAATAATTTATAATACAATCGGTATTTGGACGTGTTTAAAACATTTTATCTATCGAATATTTTATATTTAACTAACTAACTACCCATCACGCCGTTTCCCCGAAAGGGTAGGCAGAGAGGAAGGACCGTTAAACAATTCGATCTTGACAAACACTCCTTGCCTATATCACATTCATACATCGTTTCATACATACTCTTCTATTATTCTGTCTATTGACATAGCCCGACTCAAGTATCAGATTCACTTGATCATGCCATGTCTTCCTCGGGCCTTCCCGACTTCTGCTACCATTCACATATTATATTTATTTAAACAGAAAACCCTTTTATGTAAAACGTTTGGTTTTAGCGCTAATACCTAAGATTATGGGTGGCTTCGAGCTCAAGCGTTCCTAGTTATAATAATTTCAATCATAAATCCCACAGAATAGTACGATGTTCCTATCGGCATACAATCAGATACGGAATAGGAGCAACTTCTTACCGAGTGGCTCACAAAGCCGGTAAAGCCGGGAGGGCTAAAATAATTGCACTAAGATTGGGTAAATTCCAATTAAAGATAGTGAGGTTTATTATCGAACAGAGGGATTATAATTTGTATGCTGCCTCTAATTAATTATGGCATAATAAATCACTGGGGCGTATTGAAGCAATGCGAACGTGATTGCTATCGTAAGCAATGCCAATTTTAAACGAATCTCGCTATGTGAATAACCAGATTCAACGAAAACAGTGCAAACATCTACGTAATTAATTTAAGCACGCATATTTTCCAAAATTTGCTTAAAACAATACAATAATGAAGTGTCTGTATGCATTGTATTTCACGCCCGAGAGAATGTAAAAGACATTCACACAATCCTGCGATTGCGAACAACACGTCGCTGATTCGCTTGTAAATAAGAATTGTTTCTTGACTTGTTTTCACTTTGAGGTTATGCAAATAGGCTATTTCCATCGTGTATCTCATTTCCGCCGCTTCGGAAGAGGATTCCAAGGGAATGGGGGGAGAGGGGGAAGGGAAGTTTTCTCGTTTCCTTACGTGCGTCCCCAGGAAAACTTATTAACATTTTCCACACATTCCTTCATTCTTTTCTCATAGCATCCCCAGCGTATGGTTTATTTATCCGAATATTAGACTAAAGCACTTGAAATATGAGACATTAAGATATTACACGTTATAAACCTCAAAAAATACGTGCCCCGGATACTCGCAAATCATGACAGGCTTTGCGGTGTTTTTATTCACAGGTTCGAGAAAGGCGGAGAAGATTCCTGCCTCATAAGCTTTTTTCTTAGCTTCAAGCCACAAATTGTATAACGTCAAATAAAATAATAAGAAACCGATTGTAAACGTGTGAAAAATGGGGAGCTTATGACGGTTAAAGCACCCAGTGAGGCCCACAGTAGCCAATAATGTGAAAAAAAAGTTGACGTAGGTTTCATTTAAAATATAAAAAGTTCAATTATTGTTAAAATAAAACATAAAGTTTCTGCCACCTACCTAAAACTGGAACCTCTATAGTGTGAGGAAGAAGATGGAAAAACAGAACTGATATTTTATGAACTTCAAACAATTGAGTATACATTATTTCATCAAACATATTAATTTTGGTTGTAGCTGCATGATGTGAAATCTTCTTGGGTAATGATTTTAAAAAAAGTGTTACAATTTAGACAAACGACAAAGTAGGTACCAAAGTTATTTTATTTTGGCAATGCGTATTTCTTTTATTAAAATTTTTGACAGACGCAATATGAAATGGAAATGATTTTTAAAGATTACTAGCTGTAACTGTAATTATAATAATGGTATACCTATGCAATAATTTAACAAAAAACAAAATTATGTTGTAAAGAAAATCGGAAAATTTGTTTTTGGAAGGCATCAGCTTTACAAATCCTACAATTACGAAATTCCGTGATTTTTCACTGGTCCGCGCTAGCATTTTACTAAGTAGTAAAACATTTTATTGCAATTTTAAAATACTCTCCGATTGAAATCGATGTCATTAAAAAAGCAAGTAATTAACAATTTAAGCCACCGTGTGTAAAGACATTAAAAAAGAATTGAGATTGATAAGTGATTCGGGGTGGAAGTCTTACCCTTTTAGCGCTTCCTGCATTGAACTCTACCTGGCCGGGGCGAGGCTGTCACCTCCGGGAAGCGAGTTCCATTTTTCAAGCCGTCCGTGACTCCGCAAGGAGACAGTGACTCCCGTGTAATGAAAGCCCGTGCTCTGAATATTAACCCCGACTTATTATGAGATATTTACGGAAAGGGGAAGCCGGAAGGAGCGAGGACGAGAAGTGTGCCGCGGAGGCGATGATGGGAATTAAGAAATAAAAAAGATATTTTTTATAACATTTAGTGAAAATAATGATCGGAAGTAAAATAAATTGAAGAACGTGGTGTTTATTATGATCGATTTTTGTACTAAAAACGAGGATCAACTCTAACAACAAAATATTAAGGAACCAAGGGAAACAACGAAAACATTGCGAAATGCTGTTCTGAATTATTCAGTGATAAAACTTTTCGTAATGTTTGTTTTTTTTTAAAGTAAGATAAACATTCCCGTTGACGAATAACATGACAATATTCGAAAATCTCCCACATTAAGCAAAAAAATGTTACTTGCGTTATGGAGGAGGACTTGAGCCAGCCGAGGAATAGAACACACTAAGCCTGGGTGGACCCCAAACGCGATGCCAACTCAGCCACTGACCGGTCATTTACATGCACATTGCAAGCATTATTTTCTCGAGAGGCATCTAAAATTGTAATGTAAGTAAGCAACTATGCTCTGGAGAGGACCTTTAAAAAAATTCTAATTCTGGTGTGATATTATTAGAGTTCTGTTTTCGGTGTCAGTGCCGGCAAAACTGATAATTATTTTTTGAGATTTTTATTACATAGTTTCCTTTACCTGCCTCACTATACAAAGTCTGTTCAGTGGCGGGTAAGTTAAGGCATGCATTATAATCAATAAAGGTAGTCTTTCTTTCATCAGAAATCACAACTGTTACATAAATTTTTTAAGGGTTCCATGGCAACTCAGGACAGTGTCAATTCACCACACTTTTTAAAAGTGATATAAAGTCATCAAAAGTGATGAAAAAGGCCTATAAACCCAACCTAATGTAACCTATTTGACCAAGTTGTTTACATAATTTTTCAAAACTTTAAATCACTTTTCAAGAGTGTGTTGAATTGCCACTTTAGGCAAGCTTAGAACGGGTTGTTTCATATAATTTGAACAATTCATTAAACATAAAAGTTAACATTCAAGTTATGTGCATGTCCTATTTAAGTTCCGCTATTGTCTAAGTACAACAGGCCCATGATGAAATAATAACAGAACTTGAAATTAACTTTGAAATTTGATGAATTGTTCAAATTCTGCAAAACAACCTGTCCTCGAGTGACTCTTTTAAGCAATATTATTATTTATAGCAATTCTTAAAATAACGTTTATTTGAAGCAACCGTTAATATTTAGTATTAAAACCAACAAACAATGATAAGTGATACGAAACGGTTAAAAGCCTGTACCTATGTTCAGCATCCTGCCGGAAAGATATTCTTCGTGTACTGCGTAGTGCTGGCCTTCCTCTTCCTCTTCCTGACCTTTCTGCTATAGCCCGCACGTTTAAGGGACCAGTCGTTACAGTAACTTACTGCTTTAGTGAGTTTCGCTGTAGCCGGTATTCCTACCGCACGTAGATAGATATCTACTAGCACTGAAGAAACAATACCTAGGCGTAGTGTGATTTTAAGAAAACTTAACATTTGAAAAAACCTAAGATACCTTTCCAATGCTAGGCGCCAGATATACCAATGAAATTGATTATCTATTTAAGTAATGAATTTTTAACTCTTTAGGTGCGTTTATTGTTCTTTTTTTCCTAAATTCATGTGCCAACAATCCATGGAAAAGTAAAATAATTATTTTTATGGAATTTAGGGCCTCTCGCATAATGACCGTTACATTTCTTAAAGATGCTGTCAGAAAGTTAGAGAATTTGTGAGTATTTCCGCTCCTCAATAAAATCCAAATAAAACTAAAAACTGTTTTTGAAAGGTGGTGAAATACACTTTTCCCGTGCGGTGACCAACTTTCGTACCGGCAAATACAGCGTTACGTTTCCTATACACAGCGTCCGGAAACTAGTGGTACTAGCGGGAAACTAGGTTATCTGCAGCACATGAAGTATCTTCTTCTCTTCGATGGCGCTACAGCCCATTTCGAGCTTTGGCCTCCTGCAACAGTCGCCTCCAACTCCTCCTGTCCTCAGCGGCTGACTTCCAGTTTGTCACCTGGAGAAGCTGTGCTGCACATGAAGTATAGAGAACCCAATTTAGATCTGTTACCGTTTTCGCTTTCTTTCGGCAACTAAAGGGTTAAGAATATTGCAGCACGCTCTACAGTTTAAAGGTAAATCATTTTAAAGAGACCTTTGTTTGTGTAGTTGTGTAAAAAAAACATAAAAAGAACATCGTCTAACATAATCGTTATAAATCATCAAACAGAATTTAAACGTAATTGACAAACGTCTTTATGCACCCAGTATCTTTGGGGATTTATTAAAATAATAATTTGTATAGCGACGTATTTTTATTTTCGTTTGTATAACCTCAAGGTTGCGGGGTAAGACGGGACTGCGGGCGGGTGTTTCAAACTAAATTTTAAAATACAATAAGCAGCTGATAATAACACCGTAGCTTCCGATTTTATTACTTCAAATTTTACCTAAAAAAAATTCAACTTCAGACTCGATTTACTCGAAAATAAAGCTCGAATTAATACCACAAAATCAATTTCAACTTCGCTTGTGGCACTAGCTTCCTGGACAAGTATACAAAGGTCAAACATTCGAATATTTTGGAACAATTTATTTCACGAGAATAAGGAAAAACTGAGCCCATTCCTGGCACACGGACACGCCCACAATGCATTCCTATCTTTTCAATGGGTACTACACTAAGTAACCTCTAGCTAAGCTACAGTAGGTAGTTCGGCTCACACTACACTGGGGAAGACCGGAAGCGACCCACGCGTTCTTGCTCTCGTATATTTTTAGTCTTTAATAATACTGAGAAGCGGCGCGCTCAGAGATAAAATGAACACGCCCGATTTAGTTAACACATGATCAACTCTTCTTTCTCAATATGCTATGTTTTAATTAATTCAATGTAATTTTTTTTTTCTTTTAAAGAAAGGCAAACATTCCGGGGTTACGAATACAAATTAAGCAAATCTCATACAACCATGATTATAAGCCTAAGATGTCACATGTGCAATGGTGGAGGACTTAGGTAGTCGAGGAATTAAACTCACGACGCATTGCCAACTCGGATACTGACTGGTCAGTCAATTCAAATTTTCTTTATTGATTTTAAAAACAAAATGTGAATTTTTAAAGAAACAATATTTTTTAAATACCGAATGGTTTGAACGGTCAGTGGCTGAGCTGGCATCGCGTTTAGGTTAATCAGGCGTAGTGTGTTCAATAATTCAGCTTGCTAAGTCCTCCATCTCAACACAAGCAACATTTTCCGCTTACTGTGATGGTAGTAGGAGATTTTCAAATATTGTCAGGTTATTCGTAACCCGGGAATATTTGTCATTCTTTAAAAAAAGTACAAAAGTTGTAACAAAAAATAAGTTCAAATTATTCATAAAGCTGAAAATTTTGTATTATAGATACTAAACGTCTTACTAATTAGATTCTTAAACGCCCGTTCAACGTTGGTGTGATAAAGCCCGCCTCGATTATTAACTCCATGGTAATAAGTCTAGTTTTAACTGTTCAGACCTTACGCGCCGCGTAATATTTAGGCTTTAAATATTATTATACACTAGCGCAGACCCGTAAAAATTAAAAACAAATTCCACGGATAAGAATCGAACCCAAAAAACTATACGCTACAAACTATTCTAAGAACGGTGGCATACATTCACTATAATATGTACTGAAAATAATAAGAAGTGTGTATTTTTTAATTTAAAAATGTAACCTACCTACTATCCAAAATGATATTATTTTATAATAATTCTAAATATTATGGCGATTAAGAATCAGATTCTTATTTATGGAGCCATTTCTGCGAAAAATACACCCCAATAATAAATACGAAATAATTTTATTGAAATTTCACGTGATTTTAATTCTGATGATTTTAATAAGAATAATAAACAGAACCATTGCTACGTATCTCTGACCCCAAACCCGTGTTGAAGTAATACATATCGGAATTAAGTAAACAGAGATGGAACCGAAATAACATATTTGTATGTGTACCTTGAAGAGTTCCCTTTCATCTCCTCAAAGGAAATACTATACGAGTACATATGAATCCATCACCGCGCACCACCATCATCGTATGTTGTATCGGTATCCAGATTCCCAGGTTGATCCTATAAGCAGCAATGTAATGCCTTTACAAGTTTATGCAAACTGATAATTAGTTATCTTGTTTCATTTTTGGGTTATTATATCGTATTGCGCTCCTTCCTCTATAGCCAACGTTTCGGTCAGCGTTGCAATAAACATCATCATGGCAGATGTGTATATGATGGTGGTGAAGAGTGTTGTATTTCTGAATAATAATAATTAGTGCAGCATATTAATACATCATTTTCTACATATTATGTAGACTAACCCATAATTTCACCACAATCTACACATCTGACCTGACGATGGAGACTTGCTGAAGAGGGAGGAAACATGGCATAAATACTTAAAAATGAATTTTAAAAATGCCGTGACAATCTCAATTAATATCTGATAATTAGTTGTTTGATTATCACACCGCATGGCCTAGCACGGCCACATCGACGACTAAGCAGAATCGATACGACAAAACTTGTCTGTCGACGTTTGTTTATACAGGATGTCCGGGGGTAACTTCGGTGGGTGATTCTGCATGATTTTAGAAGTAGAAAAGATAAATAACCTTTCTCGAAATTCCAACGTTTCGTTTTAAAGTAGTTTTTTGTAAAAAAAATTGTATTGTTTGTATGGTAAAAGAAATAATCTTCTTCGAAAAAAAATTTATTCGAAAAAACAGTTGGAATTTCTAAAAAGGGTATTCTTCTTTTTTACTTCTACCATCATGTAGAATCACCTCCTGAAGTCACCATGCATATCTTTCCCTAGTATATGCCCAAATAACTGATTCAACTCGCGCTGTCGGGAAAAATATGACCCTACGATGGCAATACCGACGCATTTTATCTATTGTGTTAATGTTAATCACAAACAAGTTTGTTTCACAAAATTGATTTCATTGATCATTTTAGGCATCTGATGATTGTTGTTTGACCAATGGTAATTGGCCATTACTCTACATAATCTGAATGCCTGCCGAAATTCCGTTCATCCAAGGTCAAATCTGTTGCAATTGATTAAAAACCAGCCAATAATTCAGATTTCCATAGATGTCGACAAGGACTGGTATTTGGACTGATGTACCGCGCGCTAAATTAAGCCGATATTAGTCGATATAAACCGTCATACGTAGTTGGTGCTCCAGAATCGTGCTCGTTCGAGTAGACAAATTACCGATATTGTTGATAAAAACTTTTATCGTGTCGTGGATGGACTTTCACGCTAGGGTCAAAGGTTTTCTTGTTAAGTTGTATTTCACAACGGTTTCACGTGTTACAAATACATATTCATCGCAAAGCATTATTTATTTATTTATTTACAACACTAAATTGTGTACGTGAGCTTAAAATGATTGATATTTAACCAATTAGCATACTAAAATCACGAAACTAGCACACGTTAGACGGTTCACGGCTCGCGCGCAAATGAATCACGCTATGTTCATGACTTTAATGAGACTTTCGCTAATGACTAATGATCCAGCGATAAAAGCCGGCATCAATCTATTTATGTGATAGTATTTTGCGACATCAATTAATTATCAAATACCTCATACATTGCCACGTACAACTCTAAAGATACCTATTGGAATGCTACATATGAATCAATTTATTATTTTTCTTTCATTAAGTTTTAATTATATTTAATTTTGGTCTAATCGTCTAATCCTTACATTACTTATATTTATATAACATGCCACACACAAACGCTGATTCTCAAAGTCAAATGCGTATTTTCGAGTGATAATTATAAATTATGCAAATAAATATGATTATGAAAACATTATTAATTTATCGAATGGTCACGCAAGAGTCAACAGTAAAATCGTATTTAAAAACATTTTCATGAGCATTAATCGATTCGCCATTTTATCACTTGACCTGTCTGGAACTCTAAGATGGTACTAGAAGACACAAACTATCTTTCCACATTAGCAATGTTACAATAATTAAGAGGTCAATGATGAGCTTTTATCGCATAATGTAATTTATTAAACGCAAGCAGAATAATGATAAAATAATTCTTAAGCATAATAAAATACATAAAACTCAAAAGTTAATTAAGGCGATGCCATACGTAGTAATGCAAAATCACGTGTTTTTGGTTTGAAAATTTGGTCGCCTAGAAATGTTTCAGATGCTTTAATTAAATACTGCGAGTAGAATACATCTTGGCCTTTGAAATAATCGAGTATTTTTTAGATAAGTCTTTTTATAAGCCCAGAAAAAAATAATGTATAAGGCCTATGAAAACTGCTTTAAAGTTCAAAATCTCCTACTTACAAACCCATTTTCGGTCATGATTTTATTGTATAATGTGGCAAATTAAGTTATTTATAAAATTATCGAAAAAAATTAAATATTTATGCCTGAAATCCACAAAATAAAATAAAAGGCACTTTTTGGCCATGTATTTTTCTTGCATAAATCCAAACAGGCGGATGGTGTTAAGCGGGAATTTAAACCTTATCGCCATCTACGTAAGGGTTGTTATTGATAGCGGCTCAATTAAAAATACTACACGACGTAGTGCATCGCCTTAACGAATGTTTGCTGGACCAGAAGAGAAAAAATCCAAATTACTTTCGAAGATAAACAGGGAATACCCAGGTAATTTTTTGTGGATTATATTGCACGGTACAAAGGAGAAAGATGAAATATTGGATTCCGTAAGACTAAACATAAACTTTAGGGCGCACAGTTTAGACCCGCGCTGTGCAAGCGCGTTCCCTCTCTACGGAGCATTGGACCATCCCAACTTATTTTTTCTATTTAACTTTATCCAAGTAAGTTTATCTTATTTGTAAACTATTGCACTGATAAAAGATCATCATTCAGAATCGAAAGGTTACTTAAAATTGCGATAGCCATGTTTGGCAAGCTATAGTCCCACTGACTCAAAGCAAGTTGAAAACGGTTTCAATTTTAAAACAACGCGGAATTTATATTTATATAAAGAATATACCTACGTAGGATTTAGAACAATATGTATATTATAAATATGCAAGAAAAACCTAAATACAAACGAATCTACAAGTAGTGCAGGTACTGCAGGTGTGGTGGTAGGGAGGTTTCGTAATCCGTCAATGTTCAAAGAGGTCAGTTTTGTTTGATCGTCATCGAAATGTGGGCTTTACTCGCGCTGGGGCGGCTAAAGGTATTCCCTTCAATATTATACCTACTGTTATCAGCAAGTTACAAGTTTTGAGAAATACAAAGATAACGTAATGCATACAGTATGAAGCCAGTCCAGTCTAGTACAGTCAGTGGAGACAAAAAGGGCCATTTCCTTCCAAAGGTGGAAGTAGTAGCGATTTTGATATATGTTGTTTAGGTTGGAACTCTAACGAAATAAACAAAATTCGACCATGGTGGGGGGAGTGGAAGTTCGAACCGCCATCTTGGATTAAAGGTGCTAAAAAGGGGTTTTTTCAAAATAATTTCTCAATGGTAGATCGTACGACAAAAGCGTAAAAACAAACTTGAAGAAGATAAAATTTCTAACATTTTTTGCAACATTATTTTTTAATGTAAGTCTTACATGGAACGAGTTACAGCGGTCGAAATATGCTTTTTTTGGATTCCATACAATTGTTGGACTCGGTGGGGTAGCTCCTAAATACACGATTCTGTGCAGCGTCATTCGTTACCAAAATACCAAAAAAATAGATATTTAAATTAATGCTTAAATATTCATATTTTTATATGTGAGTGAAAGAATGCATAAAACTAAGTTAGTGCAAAATTGGGTGTTAGGCGTAATCATAACGTTATGAGGGTGACAAAACCTTAGAGTAACAATATACATGTGAGAATAAAAATGAGACAAAACTCATCAACTGGCAACTGAGAGACCAAAAAAGGAACTGACAAGATGGTGGCGTCTTTAAGTCGCAGCTGGTTACACATGGCAGACCGCGGCGGAAGACAAAAAGTTTGGGGACATAAGGGACAAGGGCTTATAAAATGGACTTGTACAGAAAAAGGAAATTTCACAAATAAAAACACATAGTAATTTTATTATAGTACTACATAATTGTTCGTGCAATTTTATGTTTATTGTTGGTCTTTGGACTAAACATTTGCTGTGAATGGAGAAAACTCTCTACGGTTCTTAGATTTCATTCAGTGCCATCTTACAAGCCATTTTTCGATACGTTACACACCTACTTAAATAGATCGATTATTCATGTAACCAGTCAACCAAACACATTTCTCTTTTACGAAAATGTATGTTTAATTTTATCCATAGAATCAGATTTCGATGTAACGAAGCATTTTAACAATTCTGTCATACTGTGAATACTTAGCTATTACATATCGCGATAGTACTCAAAGGTATAATCATGAATAGTATGAGCTTATCAAAGCTTGCAAAAGTTTGTGGGATTGTGTTCCCCTATTTATAATTTCCAAAAAGGATTGTGTTAATGATTATGCCTACACCTTACATGCTTGTGCAGTAGTGGTTGGTCCCAATGCAATGTTTATCCGAGCGGATAGTAAATACGGGTCAACTGAGGATTCCAAAGCCTGTGTAGACCAGATTTAGTATGTACAAAGGATAAAGTTTTTTGTGCTATATTATTTATCATTGTCAAAAGCGAAACTTTAGAGGCATGATGACCAGCAACATACAAACAAGAACAAATGTTCACCGAAAAATCAAATGGCAAGTAATTTATTTTTATATTAACTTCTATGTATTAACAGTCAATTACAATTAACAATTAGTGAGCATTTTATAATTCTTGATTTCAATTTATTTTTTTCTCTCCGCACACTTTCTTCCTTTCATAACTATTACTTACTCATACATTAATTAACATTTAAATTCATTGATTTTAACTTAAAATCATTAGTTAAGTTTTCAGAACAATCTCAGGCGAAATTACGTAATGATATTTTATGGACGTACGTAATAGGTACTACAACTATGTTATAAAGAAAAATATCCTTAACTTTATCTTATTGTACTGTGTATGTCTTAATAAACAAATAAATAAACTTCATACAGGAGGGTTGGAGCTTTCTCTGAGGACGTGGCCTGTTGAGTTACTTTTGAGAGTCGTAACCTGGGTCGTAAAGAGACCTATTTTGTTCGAGGGAGGAAACATAAGCCGATACCTAAGTTACAGGAATGAAGAAACAGAAATTACAGAACAGGTTAAATTACAATTAAGAATTCAACCCAGAGGCCTTAGACTTTTGGCTACTCCAGAGCGTTAAATCTGAATTGATCTTCAAAGTTCGGATCGGTATTCATCCCTAATTGTAAGGGAGTGCCGCCGTGACATATTTGATTAAACAGGATCTCCCAGTTCGCCGGAGCATAACGAAGTGCGGGCAAGGACAAAGGTACCACTCATTGTCCTCAGCCACGTCAAATACAATCCTAATATAGCATATATAGCAGACATCGAGTTCAGCTGCACGGGGTAAACGGTATAAACGGCTGGAGCTATTTGCGGAGCAGTTCCATTGGCGTTAAGTGGAATACCTCCCTTTCACCAGGGGACTTCAGGAGAGCTGTGTGTTATTTATGCTAAATACTAAATATTAAATACCGCCTGTGCAAGAGACATACGCCTGACGTGCATTATGAAGACAAGAGTCCCGGTAATAGTGGTAATGGGACCACTGTGTTCTTGGCTAAATACACACAATACATGTTAAGGCGAAGCTTAATGCTAAAACACTATTTTCGATTAATCTTTATAACGAATTGGTTTACATTGTGAAAACTAAATAATATGCTTTAGATAAATTGAAGATTTTCCTATCATTTCCCTTGAGTTAGAATAAAAAAAAACAATAGATATGTATGAATTATGTATGACTTTAAAAAAATAATATATAATAGCTAAGATTATCTGTGACAGTTTCACTTGATTAATTTTTTTACTTTGTTATAAAATTATTTTCAAAATAAATAAAAACCACTTTTGTGCTTGAAATCGAGCGTTTCTTTACTCCGTTTGTCAAACGATTTTAATGCCTATTACCTATATTGGTAACGGTATAAGGCATACCAAGAATATACACATTTCTGGCTTGTAGCTTCCTCTTAACATGCTTGTAGGGCCTATTGTGAAATGGTTAGAATGTGTGGGCGATAATGGGACGCACAGGTGGAAAGTTTTCAATGACAAAATTTTTTTTTTTTTATTTCTTCTTCGTTCTATTTCGGTAAACTCACATTTTATTTGTGAAGTGGTTCGAAAATTTCATTAATGTACCTTCGGATCGAGTTCCCAAGGAAAAAGACGTATTTTGGAAACAAAAATAAACAGTAACATCATAGCACTGAACAGGAATGCTTTGATATTGTTAAATTGATGTCAAAATAATGATGTCGGAATGTCGCTGTAATTAGATTTTTTTTATCAGCACAATAGGTACAATTTTCGGTCGCTCTGCGCCAGCACACATTCTTTTCCTTCTTCAGCAGTACTAGCTTTACCCGTGGTATGCTAGATTGATCGTATACGCTTCACAAGGATCTTTCAAATCTGTCGACGGGGAATTCGAAATTGTGCAGTAAAAATTGTGATTTTCTGTCTATCGATATGTATTATAAGTGTGTTTGTTTGTTTCTTTGTCCTTCTTTCACGTTGCAACGGAGCGACCGATCGACATGATGTTTTGCATAGGGATAATTGGAGGACTGGGAAGTGAAAACATTTCATTCCTGTGAGAAAATTCTTCGTACAAATTTCTCCCTAATACTACGCGAGCGAAGCCGCGGGTAAAATCTAGTTATATAAACCAATATTGTGATATTATGTATTATCTTTGTTTTGTTTTGTAAATGTCATCAACTTACCTATTAAATTACACATCTGCCATTAATTATAAACACTCAGATGAAGAATAATGATTATAACAATCAGTAATGAATTGCATTGTAATATTTTTAATTCCAGAACTATAACAAGCTTTAAGTGAAGAATACAAACAAATTAAAGAAATGTGGTGGAATAAAACTTTGAGCTGTGGCCGTGATCTCAGTATAACTATGGGCATAAGGAAAATCAAGTTATTACTTCACAAATTCTGAACCGCTGATCAAGCCGTACTTGTAAGTAATGTGGGTTTCCTTCATAGTGGAGAAATACATTAAAAATCGACATAAAACACTTCTAGGAGTCATCAAATAAAATAGTATCATACGTAGAAGAACTTCGATCGTTTTTCGTTATAGCTATAATTAAAAAAATAATACCTATACATATATACTCGTATATACAGTTTGGGAACTACTAAATGAATTGTCCACGCGATATATCGAATAGTATGGAGAGCAAATCAGACCAGTTCATCTCATTTTTTAATTGCAGAGGGGAATTTCGTGTATGGCACATCAAGGGGCCAATGGGCATTGATAACGTCTCAGCATGGCCTAGGATACTAAGAGACTAGGTTATCTCATTAAGGCCTAGGTGTGCGCATGGATTAGCTATACGATCTGCCTAACCCTGATTCATACGTACGTACGACGTGATTACAGATTACAGCGGATTAGAGGGAGAGTTTCATTATCTTCCACAAAGCGACTCCATTGTGCAGGCTGCCGCCGTTACGGTTCGGGAGATAGGGAAAAGTTCAGGAAAGTGGGCTCACTGATGGGACCAGCTACCTACTTAAGAGCAATCAAAGTTCACAAGAAATGTCATGAGTTTCAAACGACCGTTCTACCTATTCTACTCCGAGTTAAGTTTTCTATGAACAAGAGGTCTGTTGAATATAAAGTGAAAGGATATTGAAATGAAAATTATACGAAGACGGTAATTTCACGAGAATTTTTAGCTGCGTTTTTGTTTCCCAGAAATGTATTCGCATTACTTAATGTTGTAAATATACAGACAATTTAATAGTATGCATAAATGTACGTATAGACAAAATTGTTATGGGTAGGTACAACAAAAAAATAATTACTCGATGGACGAAAGGGTAGAAAAATCTATAAATTCTAGCAAATAACAAGAAAGTATTTTGGATTTGTGAAGAATTCAATTAAAAGTTAATGCCTAAATAGAGAAGATTTCCATTTTACAAATGGTACAATTTAACAAATCAATGCGTTTCATCGGCGTTTTGCTTCGTTTTTATGTGTTAAGATCAGTCGATTAATTGACTTAATCACCAGCGAGCGACTAAACAGTAAAATGACGAATCGTGTAAAAAAGATCCATTAAAGGGAGATTGAGGAAATCAAAAGCACTTTTACTGAGACGTTTATTTTACCTCGTCTCAATATTATTTCCGCTAATCTTCGACAAAACACGGCTAGAAGTAGAAAAATGTGATATTTTTGGCTCTTATTACGGGCTGTCGTCTCACGTCTGCGGGCCGGGACGTGTCGACCTTGTGCAGTGAACTCAAATGACAGTCCACATCATCAGTAGACTTCGCGGAAACCAGGTGATTGAGTAAAAGGTGGTCGCGCAGTTGCACTGACGCTTGAATCTCGGCGTAACACTGAAAGGGATTTTTATTCGGTGGTGTCTGCTGGACGAATTGCGGAATATTTCCGAGAAATCGCATATAATACGTCCACTATTTTGTATTATTGGATTTGACCGTTCACATTGATACCGCTTTGAGTGGCGGCCTCTTTTGTTAGTCGGAATGGAAGTCTATTGATAGTGGTAGGGCCTGAATTCCAGCCAGACAAGATCTAATGCCTCGGTGCCTGACTGCCCGGGCGGTCAGGGAAAAAAAGCAAGTTTCTTTTTACTATAAATATATTTTTTAAAAAGGAAGGTTTTCAAAACACGTTCAGAAAAAGCAATCCCTCCAATTTTGCGGGACCGCCGATGATATTGAAAATTCACACACGAGATATTGACGTTAGCTTACCAAATGATGTGTGGTTTGGTTAGAAAACATAGTTTGCGTCTTTACTCGGGATGGTCCGAAGGCCCGTTAAGAAAGAGAGAGGACGGAAGAGGCGATGGACAAAGAGAGGAATAGAGGTTTAATAGAACTTTAGTAATTTCGTCACGTACCCCCAACCTTTCCGGTTAAACCTGCATAAGTATAAAAGAGGCGGCTTCGATATCGTTTGTCACCTGCAAAATAATTTGGAAGGAGAGGGCTTGAAAGTTCATCTCTTTTCTTCCGTCTGGCCTATGTAAGGTGCAAGAGGGAGAATAAATTTACACAACTACAGCGATAGTGAAACTTTAATACGAAGTGTCATCATCTACTCGTTTTCGACATTTACTAGTTTCCGGTCGATTTAGGAAACCAGATACGACAAAATATCCAAATGGAAACGATAAACAATAGAACTTTGAAAGCAAAAGACATAATAATTTAACTTCTCAGTTCGTTCGGAACATTTGTGGTAAGGTTGTTGAATATAATACGCTTGCCTGTGTTCTTACGTAATATGCGAATGAGGGTGCACATTCAACGTGTCAAATAAGAATCGGTATGTTGTCCATAGGCTTAGGAGAACGAATTAAAATTTTATTTCTCGGAGAAAAGCGACGCGAAATAAAACAAGGCCCGATAAATTGTCACTGAACAAGAGCGAGTCGCGGGGAGGGCCGAGGGCAGAAGGCCGGGTGAGCACCGCGCAAACCTCTCGCCTCTCCCGCCCGACAAATTTAGATTGTATGCCCAGCAAATGGAAACGAATGACGAACAAAAAGGCAAGGGGAAATTACTTATTTATTGACTTAACGATTGTGGAAACGGAAATTTGAATTGGGTAAGATTGGCACGAGACGAAGGGGAAACCATCCGCGGCATTTAATTTATTCATACCAATCTGAGTTAGCACCTGTTAACCTACATCTATAATATAGAACAGTCGTCTCCTATATTTATTACCTTCATCAGCGTATTTAATAATAATAAGTTGATTTTCATCTAATAATACAGCTAGGCTACTTTTATTAAACAAGAAACGGGTTGAAGCGGATTTAAATTGCGCCGGTTTAATGATTATAATTAAAGCATTTGATGTATTTATTGGATAAAGCTTCGGAGAATATAATGATAACGCGCTACCGTTCATTATTCATGGATCCTCCGCTTGTGTCCCCCCTCGCAGTTTATACAAAAGATTTAATTCGTCATTTACGGGAATTTTAAATAAATATAAAAATCCTTTTGAAACAAAAACGCTCGGGAGACAGGACAGTACGGTCTTTGAACCATTTTTTTGTTGAAATTCAGACGGGATGAAAACAAAGGGATTAAAAATGTACAATGAATACTCAAACCTACTAGCACAATCAGCAATTAATTTACAACAAAATGAAAACGAAAATTATCTCATAATTTTTTAAATTTAATTTTTTTTAAATTTTTATTCCAGATCTCGGGAGGGTGGTGCAATCCCACGAGCTCCATATTATACATAGAATATATATAAAGTAAATATAAAAAATATTGTAATCAATAAAAACAACAAATACAAAAAATCTAATGAACCATAATTGTCAAATAAAAATACTAGTACATGTTGAATTATTGGCGGATTTAAAATAAGCCGACGTAGCGTAGAGATTAGCGCAGCTGACCGGCAGCCAGAAGGCTGCGGGTTCATTTCCCGCCGGCAGCATTTGTTTTTACTTGGAAATTTTTTTCAATTTGTATGGGTGTTTCAGGCTAATAATTATTGCTTATAATAATTTGAATACATGAGGATTTGATCCACACGAATTAATTTATTTCGCAGAGTTAACAGAGAACAAAAAAAGAGGAAAAAAATAAGGATATTGTTCGTAAAAAACAGTTAATCGGAGCTTGACACAGTTATATTAAATGAAACAAATGCGTAAATAAATTGTTTTAATCCACACCAGGTTTCCTCCGTAACCTTTTGCCTACTATCTCTCCCATGGGTGGGTACCTCCAACACTCAATGACTATACATTAATTATTTCTGTATTTGTTGTGAGCATAACTTTTGTTCTGAACGAGAGAAGGGTTTCTACGAAATAGGCCCAAAGTTGATCACCATTGGCTAAAACAAAATATGTGTTTGCTCCTTTAATAAAATCTAAAAAAGTACAATAGTTACATACATACATGATGTAATATGACCTAATTTTGATTTGTTCTCACTTTTTGGAATTAACGTCAGCAGTGCAATATACTTCACCGACAAAATTTCAAGTTCAAATACGAGGATAGTGCGAAGTTCATTGCACCCTCTACTGCGCCTACCGCGCTCGTTGGTCGGTATTACAGCGGCTTAGGGTTCGCTTCCAGGCGCGATCGATCGGTCCCCGTCTGCGACGCACTCCCAGACAGAGTAATATGCACTTCATATGCGGGCTTGGCGAGCCAAATACCATAAAGCCAATGGATGGGCCAATAATTCCCCTATTTGCGATAGGCACCGCGCACCAACGCTTGGCGACTAATCCCGCCTTTCCTTGGCTTCCCGACATTTCAACTTCTGCCCGGGGAAACGCTCAGTTAATTGCGCTTAAAATCAAATTCAAATCAAATGATAAAGCCAATTTGATAGGACTAAGTTCGCGACAAACAGCTGCACAGCTTTCAGTTAAATGCAGGTTAGCGTCAAATAGTCAAGAAGTGTGGTAATTGGTTCGTCATCAACCAAAAGTTTATGGACGGAAATCGAATGCATGTAATGTAATTCTGGATGTTTTACAGGCAAAATTAAACATAATTTTAAAGCACAAAAACTACGTGCTAAAACTCTTGAACGGAGAGATAAATTATTCATAATTTTTATTTTATTTCTACCCTCTATGGGATGTGTGGGATTGCACTCACCTCCTCACATCCTGGAATAAAGAATTTATTTATTATTATTAAATGCATATATTTTTGGTTTGCAACGTCACACGAAATATATTTTTTGGAATTATTATTGCCTTGCATCACAACCGCAGTGTGGGTTGGGTCCATGGTGCTTACTTTTATTTGGATGAAAGCAATTAATCATTTTGAAAGTTGTTTGCATAGAGCACTCACATCAAGACCAAAATTAATATCAGTTACGCGGCAAGACTTCAATCAAATACAACGAATTATATTTCCCAGCAGAATAAAATTATTAATATTCGGATTATTTGTTTGTTAAATGAAAAACTATTTGTGAATTTGCACGATTTATTTATTCGATAGTGATTGTTGTTGAGTTTAACAAAACATTTTCAAACTTAAGTCACTTACCAAAGCTTTTAAGTTTCCTATAAATCCAAGAACTCCCGACTAGTACTAAATACGCAGATGCTGTTAGAACTTAAAGCGAGCAGAACAAGTGGTTAAATAATGTCAATAAAAGGAAACGCGTGGCATTATAGTCGATATTTCGGATGGGAACACTTCAGGGATATCATTACAGCAGAGCCACATTCTCATTCCGAACACAAGACATGATAATAGCAAACGATTTGGTTTCCCGCCCCGTCACCCCAAATGTTCCTGGAGGGAAAGGAGATTCTAGAAAAATAAAAAACCTTATTCTGTTGTACCCGTAAAAAAAACAATTGCCGCATTTCTGGCAACGAGCTTGTTCGAGAATTTGGAAGCACTGACGTCACTTCTCAGGTTTTCGGCAGATATCTCATAAGAACATAATTTACTATTAATTTTAGTTTTTTTGTCATCGATTCTAGAACTCTTTTATTATCCTATAGGGGTGGGTCAACATATGGAAAAATGGATCAAATGTTTTCAAATGTTCAATTATTAAATAAATATACTAACGGAAGGAATAATTCCAGTTTTAAGATGCGTATTGCCTATTATTATTATTATTTACAATAATAATTTTTGGGTTTTGTTATTAAAAAGAATAAAATCGATAATAGGATAAATACCTTTCATATAGCATTTGAAAATAACTTCCTAGTACAAGAGCTTATATTATAAGCAAGTTTAAAAAGACAGAAGAAAAAACAGGATTCAATTCTATTTTTTAAATAAGGTTTATTGTGAACTTTTAAAAAGAAAGCTTTCGTAATATTTGATTACTTAAAACGTAGCCAAATATCCACTATGATTTCAGAAGCTTACATTTAATCTGTAGGAAGCAAACAAACACGATGTAACAAAATTATTTTTCGAGTCATTTTCTAAGCCAACAATTAGCCGAACCAAGTAAGAAGTTTTAGAATTATTTGTAACGACGTTTGCCTGCTTCTCTGGAATACTCGAGGATTGAACCGTCGCCGTCGAGAGGTGGCAGCAGTAGAACGTTCTGGTACACAAGTTGGTAGTTTAGTTTGGAACGTTACTCGGCAATGTGAGATGAATTTAAAGATCTCATAAGGGAAACACCATTGTGCCTGCGTCCCTAACCCTGTTGACACAGCATCTCTCTGCCGGCGCATCACATCGGCGAAATATCTCTTTCGAGTCTCGGAATATTTGCCTACATAAAGAGGGGCAGGGCGGGTTGGATATCCACAAGGCACAAGGCTAACAAGAACGCCGTCACGTACCAAGAATATCCTGTTCGCGTAATACCGTATTTATTAAAGAAACTTTTATACCAACATTTAGGGAGAAAATGTCTTCTTATTAACCCGCCTTAACCCAGATATTGGAACAAACAGTAGACAGTGAGAAATTTAGGCAGCTTTACTTAACGAATTTTCGATACATTGAGAACATATCCAACAACAACCCATCTACTTAAAATAAGCCCAATAGATTTTATAAAAGAAGCCAACCAGATATGACACGAATCGCTTGTGTTTAATGTTGCAAAATGCTATTCATTAGGAGAATATAAACTTGAGGAATAAAAATATAGCTAAAAAAGCTCGACAATTTGAACAAGTTTGGACTCTTCACTAAATAAACTGTAATCGAAAATAATGCGTTTAAACCTTAATTTAATAAACCTGAACAAAACCGCTCCATTGAATACGAACATGTAATTATTTTCAAGTGGTAACACCGCAAAACCTGGGACGAACAAAATGGTCGGAGGGAAAAAAAGGAAATCCACTCTGTCATTAAACTCCATTCATTGGACGTTTTCATTAAAAACTTCACAACTTCAGTGGAATAATGAAGCACACATATGGCCACGACAAATGATGGCACATTTTATTAGCAAAAAGGTTCGTGTGATGTTTCGTGGAAATGCGTCAATTACATACAAATGCGTTCCATTCCGATGACCTGAAACCTAAGTAAAACTTCAAAATTGCAGAGGGTTGCCATGAATAATAAATTATTTATGCTAGTATTATATATGGTGGGGTTACAGTAAAAAGTTGGTAACTTACAAAACATGTTATGGAGTAAACTCAATTTTAAAGTTTTATCTTTATTATGTAGTCAGGGTTTTGTAAAATAATGCTAATGTTAATTTAAAAAAATCATTTTAATTATGATTTTCTAAGTGCTTTAACAATATTTTTCTCGCCTATTAATTATAATGTTACAAAGTTTTATAAAAATAAGCAGTAGTCAAAAACCCACTTAAAGACACAATAGGGGATCCAAACTAGATTCCAAACATACTTTATAATACATAAACATTAAAATTATCGCTAACTCAAAATATCAAAAAATGTAGTTACTAACTTTTGGCAGTAAGCCTACGATATACGACATTATCTCGCTGAGACTAAGAAAGAAAACGATAAATATATTTTTAAAAATTGTTTCACCTGGCATCTAAAATCGAGAAGTTGGATAACTGGGAGACTTACCTGCAAAAGAAAAGAAAAAAACAATCATTAGTTAATAATAAATTACAAACCGATTATGATGCAAACTATATATAATATAGGTACATAATTATGCTATAAAAATAGATAGGTTTCGAACTGTTATTCCTACTGATGAATTTGAACTAAATAAGGTCATATGCTTCGGTACTAAGCTTTTCTCGCACGGAAAAAATGAGTATTGCTAATTTATTAAGAATCTCTTCAAATTATTGGTAATTCGGTTAAAAACGAGATTGTTTTTAACGTTGGTTTACAGCATATTTCGGTCACAAAATAAAGTTTCCGACCTCAATTTTTTCACAATTCTTTCAACCTCTAAAGATGGTTGAATATGTATTAACGGGCTTTAATAGATAAACAGAATTAATTTTTAAATAATAAAAAGGGGTGTTCAAATCTATAAATTGCCGGGTAGGTCAAACTATTAATCTTTAATATGATTTATTGTTTGTAAACGTCCTGGTGTCATTTTATGGAAAATGCGGATCGTAAAGCGGGTAATATCATTGCACATCGACAGTTTTAGAAATTTGGAAGTTTTTTCAGAAGAGAAATAACAAAAATAACACCCGAACGGGTGTCGCCATTAACAAAATGCAAATGAAAATAGAAACACAAATACCTAGAGGATTCATTTACATACATACACACAGGTACGCCAAACATTCAATTCTACATCATATACAAATTCCCAAAGTGATATATGTATAAAAGTATTATACGATTCCCGAGCGGTTCGAGTATTTTGCATCCATTTTGAACGGTGTGCACTTTTCACGCATCGCTATCCACTAAAGGGAACACGATTGTACAGCGGTTAGCGCTATCATTATATTCGTGAGGGACTTTTTTACGTGCACCGTACGCCAGTGCAGGTACGTTTTCATATTATTAGATCAAACCTGCATCACATCCATGCACTAGCGGGTTTTGTAAAAAGTACGCTGGTAAAATTATTATCAATAATTCGGAAAGGAAAATAATCAAGCCTAGTTTGCAGGAAAGGGAATAGATTATAATATGTATTTAGTCTTATTTGATGTACTGGAAATACATATTTTTTTCTTTCCCTTTCGTTCATGTCCCTTTAAAGGGCCATCCACACCTCCCTGAAATCGGAGGAAATATCGGGGCAGTGGTGGGGAGTACCCAATCTCGCCTTCTTGATCACCGTATGAGTAGAAAAAACAGCCCTAACTCCGAAATCGGGATCTGCGACCGCACGATAGCAGGTCGGAAAGAAAGCGCCAGAGCCTTTCCTATTTTCTGATGTTTGATAGACGTACTCTTTGTTGCACGAACAGTTTCACACTACGTTGGGGGCGGGTATGTAGAGAAGACGACAATTTTACCCCCACCACCACTCTCCTTAAATCGCCTGCGATTGTAGGGAGGTGTGTAAGGCCTTTTATACTCGTATGAATAATTCCGAAGGTATAATAATTTTTTATTTATTTTTTTTATTTTTTTATTCTTTAATATATTTGTTATACAATGGTATAGTATATTGTCCTCCACGCTAGGAGTTCACCTGTGTTGTGGAGGACTTATGGTATTGAACATACATTTTTATGTTCAATACCATGAGTGAAAAGCGCATTGGGAGAACATACGGTATGAAAGTGGATAGAAAAAGAAGTCGGTGATGCTACAGGAAGACTATGCATGAAAGTGTAGGTGTGCTAAGACAGAATGATTAGGCGTTACATCATCTGTGCTAGCTCGTGTCGTCGAACGGTGGAATGGGTAGTTAGTACTGAAGTGTGGGAAGTGAAATCAATTAGGGTCTAATTTAGAGAATTTTAGTAATTCTTAAGCAGATGGTTTCAATCATACAAAATATCTCGGGAAAGTAGGTACGTATCTGTAGTATATACATACATGCATTTCGACTAAGCTAGAATATTTGTATGGACGAAAGATCTAAATCGCAAATACAATAACAGGAGGTGTAAATTTAACAGTGGGTATTATTTGGGTTTGAAGAATATTGTGTTATGAGTACAGTCTCGTTGTGAACATACTTGTTACTTATTTTTATAATTCGCTACGTGTCGAAACCAGTAGCGAATTATAAACACAAAATACTAAGTGTACCGACATTATAAAATTAAAATCTTAAAATAAAATTAAATAAAATTTCTAGAAATTGTTATACAGATGTCCCAAAAAATAGTGTCAAGCGGAAGTCCAGAGGTAGAGCACCCCTAGGGCTACCCAAATCATCATCATGTATGTTCTGCGATTCTTTGTAGTATTCGAGTTATGATTTATATTCGAATTTTTGTGAAACTTTGACTTGCTAGAGATTATTGATCAATTATCAATTAGGTGAATAGTATGTCTTGTAGACACAAAACAATTGTAGGCAGATCTGACACCATTGGGCCATAAAAAGATCTTGAATCCCAAAGTTAGTTGAAATTCCAAACTTTCAAAATATTCGAGGACGATTCAAAAAAGTTACTGAATAAATTATAAACTTGCCGATTTCATCATCTGTTTACCCTCTAAATTTCAATGAGATATCTCTACGGCGTCATACTTAAAATTTGTTCGAAAGCATAAGCCCAAAAAAACCTGTTGAAAATGGTGATATAAAAAAAATTAAATAATAACTAGCATTATTTTTTTATTATATAATCACAAAAAGATTTCAAAATGACAAGGATCATTATTTGTTATTGAATCTATGTGTAGCTTTTCGATTGTTTTGTATTTTGTTCCAACGAAATTTGAATAATTTTAACTGAAAATTAACGAAATCCTGCTTGGAAATAAACAAATAACAAAACGCGTTTTAGTAATGACTCTGCAGGGTTGGGGTTGTTTCGGGTTCCTAAATTTGTCAAAATGATACGCACCTACAGGTGAATCATTTTAAAGAGACCCTAGATTATTGTATAGTGGTCTACTGGAGGGATCAAAGAAAATATTTATTCAAATTGTGTTTTTGTTAGGAAGCTGAAGAATGAAACAAAAAATAAAAGAATATATTTTTTTTTAAATTCTTTATTTTGGCTTTCACCCATTAGATCTTGGCCATTTACAATTAACATAACGTAACATGTATAAACCAAATATAACATAAACATAACATAACATACTTAACATAAAAGAATATTGTCGAATTGAATCCAAAGTCCAAATTTAAACGGATTTGATAAAGGTCACTACGTAATCAGTTGAAATTTGAGGGGTAAGAGGGGACAGGTTAGAAACTAGTTAGTGGTTTCCAAACTAGTTGGAAGAAACATTCGATAATATAGTATCGGTGTGCACAAATCCATTCAAACGTGTCCTCTTTAAAATGATTTGCCTGTACCAGGTTATTATTATTTGCGGTCAAACGAACGCAATAATTTATTTGGAAAATGAGGTTTTATGTTTCCGTGGAAAAGCGCGGGCGGTTTGAAATGGCCACAGCCATTCGTTTAATTTATTGGATTCGGAAAGCAAAATGCATTTCAGGGCATCGAAATGAGAGAGTGGCGATATTATTATTTTGACATGGAAAAGCACGAACGTACTTATATAACTACTGTTTATTAGATATTAATTGAAAAGTGCATCGTGAAATTGATTACAATCGGATATTGTTGAAAATGGATTTAATAAAAAAAGCACCGACCCCTCACGAACGAGTAATAGCTGTTGATTTAAAAAGTGTAATCGTGTATTTAATTACAATCGGATATTGTTTGAAATAGATTTACCTGATATAAAAAGAGCGCCGATCCCCTACACTCGAGTATTTTATTTACCAAAAATTAAATTATTCAAAATTGCGCCGGTACACAACGCATTCTTCTCTTTAGAGGTTGCTTGCATAGAAGTGAAATTGTAAAACATAATTCTATTAACATACATAAGTATTTTCATAATTATTTAGAAACAACAGCAGAGCTCTTATTGACAAAGAAAATGCAAATATATAAGTACACATATACTATGAAGTTACACGAGAAACGATTACAAAATCCAATAGGTGTCCCATATAAAAAAAACTAATATGTTACAATCTAGGTTACAAACAAATGTTTTAGAACTTTGTAATCGTTCAAAAAAATAGTTGATAATATTGTTAATTCTGAATTTGAAATATGACATCGACAAAAATAACAAAATAATTAAGTTCCTTAGCCGAGTGGTTGGAGGCGTTGATAAGACAGATCCTGGGATCGATTCCCAGTTGAGACCGTCACCTTTTTATTTTCCTGTATCTTGTTGTTTCATGTTTCGTTTAGATTTATTAGTATTTTCTTCTTCAATAATAGATGAGTTTAAATGTAAAAAAATCATTAAGTAAAACTACGATACATCACCTGGATGATAACGTGCACAGCCTCCAACAAAGAGGATGACCATTAATGTAAAAATAATAGTCTCATTACGCAATAAAATGAATATGAAAGGGCTGTAGCTCGGGTAATTTGACCGTTAAATTGGGATGATGATGTCTTAGACCTTCGAGGTCAAAAGTTAAAAACGTTAGGGGTAGCGTTAATTCATTACCTGGCTATAAACCTATAACGACATTAAAGGGAATACTTAACCGTGTTCATGGGTCGTCCGAGTCCTAAGGAGCGTCATTTAGTAAATACCTACATTACCGACCCCATTGCTTTGGCATTCGGCATACTAAAGTTACAGCTACGCACATAACGACTGCATTATATTGAGTTACTTTTACGTAGAGCGTAGTTATAAACCAAGTCATTAAAATATTCCTTTGTAGATACCACTTCATTTTAGTACGATCAACTGGTTTGGAAAATTTAATTATTATTGTACATTTGATGCAGAAGAACTTATAATTAACATATTAGGCCAAATAATATGATAGATTTTTGGATTTGAGCACAAGACATGTAATAAAATGAAAATTATAAACGTCAAGGATAAGCTGCAATACAGGCGTGAATACATTATGGCCTGGTCAACATTACTTTCTAACTAAGCACTAAGCAGTGCCTGTTCTAAGAAACTAATTGTATAATGAATGAAACAAATCCTCAATGGCCGCCGTGGTCTAGGGGTAAGGCTCTCGACTAGCAAGCTGGATGTCGCGGGTTCAAATCCCGGAGTGCGCAAATAAATTTTATTTTTATAATTTGTGTTATTTCCCAAAATAATATATAGTAAATTTTCGACACGTTCCAGAGTGGAAGATACTCTCAGTACGCCATGGTGTAAAACTTGAAATGGCTATGGTCGTATTTTTTTTTTAAATTTAAATTTTTTATATACCTATATCCAATAATGTTGTTATTGGGTTTATAAAAACAGTTTATTTGTAAACAAGTTCTGCTGTGTAATTATTATTACGCGTGACAGCTGTTTCGCCCTCGCCCAGTACGCTTTTGATATATCGACATTATTTTTCTAGCGAATTTAAATCTCACAGCAATATCGGAAGTCAGGGCTGCGAAAACGTAATACAATGCTAAAACACAAAGCGTTTTATCAAAGCTTATTCCATACACATAATATGTCTAATATTCTAAACTTGCCTTAGCATGTTAAATACTACGGGAAAAATGAAACCTTTGTTGAATAAACACAAAGCATTTTATCAAAGCTTATTCCATACACATAATATGTCTAATATTCTAAACTTGCCTTAGCATGTTAAATACTATAGGAAAATGAAACCTTTGTTGAATAAACACAAAGCATTTTATCAAAGCTTATTCCATACACATAATATGTCTAATATTCTAAACTTGCCTTATCATGTTAAATACTATAGGAAAATGAAACCTTTGTTGAATAAACACAAAGCATTTTATCAAAGCTTATTCCATACACATAATATGTCTAATATTCTAAACTTGCCTTAGCATGTTAAATACTACGGGAAAAATGAAACCTTTCTTGAATAAACACAAAGCATTTTATCAAAGCTTATGCCATACACATAATATGTCTAATATTCTAAACTTGCCTTAGCATGTTAAATACTATAGGAAAATGAAAACTTTGTTGAATAAACACAAAGCATTTTATCAAAGCTTATTCCATACACATAATATGTCTAATATTCTAAACTTGCCTTAGCATGTTAAATACTATAGGAAAATGAAACCTTTGTTGAAAAAATACAGAATACGGCAGTCCTAGGGCAAGGTGTTTCACAGAATTTGAACAATTCAAAGTTAATTTTCTAGTTTTGTAAATATTATTTTCAAGTTATGTTATTATATCATTATTGTTGTTCCACGTAACTCGAATAATTACATAACTTGAAAATTAACTTTGAAATTTGATGAACTGTTCAAATTCTATGAAACAACTGAGCCCTTAGACTTTTCTCATAATTGGTTACTGAAATTGCTTATGAAAGTTGAATGTACGAAAACAACTGCAGAAAAAAAATCAAATCATACGAGGAAAAACGTTTTTGCCACGAACGAAATTTCACAGATTCCGCAAGAAAAACATGAAATCACGTGATTTCATGTTTTTCAAAA
This sequence comes from Hesperophylax magnus, assembly GCA_026573805.1. Lineage (NCBI taxonomy): Eukaryota > Metazoa > Arthropoda > Insecta > Trichoptera > Limnephilidae > Hesperophylax > Hesperophylax magnus. The sequence continues at coordinate 1,202,412 of JAIUSX010000107.1, forward strand.
ATCATATCTATTTATTTTAAGGAACAAACAGTCTTAATATTAATTTAACCTACCTTCGAGGATGGTAAAGAACCAGACCAATCATAAATGTTCACTAAGTATTTAGTGAATGGAGACTAGAAAAAGTAGAACTAAGTAACAAATTTAAAAGCCGAACTAAGTAAAAAGTATAAAAAAATAAGTACGAGAAAAAATGTACTCGTAGAACAAATGTAATAAACCTATATAATGCATTATACAAAAGTATATGTGTTTGTAAGTCCTCTATACAGGATGGATAGAGTGGGAAACAGGTTTTGGCGTTGGAGCGAGATGGGGGATAAAAGGGATGAGAGAATGTTGCCGCGAAACTGAAATTAAATAAATTTCAAATTGGCAATTTAAAGATAAAATAAGGTACAATTAATTTAATCGTCATGATTTTATGTTATTCACACCTAAAGTGTGATACAACGAACTTCTGTAACGATAGTAACTAGCAGTGAATATGTCAGCATGTACTCGTATGTCTATATTTGCAAGTTTTTTGTTGTACCAATGGCAGGTTCTGTTCATTAATTCATTTTGATTGGAGTTGGTGTTGCATTTGTCAATTTAGAAAAGGGTTTTCTGTCTGCTATTTCGAAGCGGTGCGATTGTGTTTACCAACTCCGGGCAGTCAACTTCTGAGTTAATAATTTTGTAAAGAAGCATCTGAACAACGACAAGCCTCCTGTTGAGTAGTTTCGTGATTCGAAAACTTTTCTCGATCTCGTCGAAATTGTTGTATATGTTATGAATGACGTAAAATTGATGAATTTTAGAAATCGCTCCAATTATTAATTAGAGCATGTTAAGAACACAGCGTTTTTAATTTTTGGAAAATACCGAATAGTACCGAAGATATAAGATGTTAAAATGTTGATATTTGCGGCCGGCCGGCGGCATGCAGCACTGCCATCAAATTATGATTTGTACTGAACAATGTCTCGCGTGACGTCACGGTTACTTTTTATTTATTTTAGAAATAAGGTAAGTATATATAGAATAGTATTTACACTGGGTTTGTACATATTATGAGGTTTGAATACTACTGTTCCATGAAAGCATTAGCTTGTGGTTGGAAAAGAAGTGTACAGTACTATGTTGCAGTAGTAGATACACTGATATACGTTTTACCAAGATCATTTTGAAAGCTCGTAACTTCTCCGTTTTTTGGAGACATAAAACTTATTTTACAGTCCTTAATAACTTTTTAAATACAATGCATAATCATCAAAATATTAAAAAAAAAAAAACAGGAGACGACCTGGTTGGAAAAATATTAAATTATTTGTTTTGGCGAATTCCATCGAGTTTCAATAACTCACTAATGAATGTATGAACTGCTTGTAGGTACTCAAGGAGTCCTGGTATTATTTGGTTTCGGTAGCTAAGTTGGGTTTTCCCGAAGGAAAAGTCGGTTCTAGTATGCATTTAGGAGGGAGGAAAAATCATCCTTGTTTTAGCCTTGTTGCGTGGCAGAAAAAGAGGCCGAGTGCTTTTAAGTTCCCGATCTGAATATGGTTTCACTTCTAAAGTTTAGAAACCAGGTTGATTCACTCGAGACCCGGCAAAAGGATTGGATATTTTACTGCTCGAGAAGATTTCATAATATATACGACGGTGGTCTGAAAAGTTTCCAATTTCAATTTCAATTTCAGTGCCGGCAACCCGGGCGTTTATTTATTATTAGTTATGTACATACATGATTTTTCTCCTTACCCTCCTCACTAGACAAAGTCTGTTCTGAGGCTGGTAACTAACAATTTCTAATTACATAAAAACAAATAAGTGGTAAAAAAAACAAAGAAATATATATATTATAGTAAAAATAATGATAATAAAATAAGAGGAAAATCAGAATTTAAAAACAGAGTAGAAAAATAAAATATATAATTTTAGATATTAAGAATATTACTTATCTCTCTTCTTTCTTTGACATTCAACCAGTTTAAAAATCTTTTGAATACCCAATTCAAATTATTAGATGCGACGTAGGTCTTTGTTTGGGCTACAAACTTATTGAATATATGTGGTGCCAAGTAGGATTCATGTTTTTTTGCAAAATTTGATTTGATATATGGTACTTGTAATTGATTGTGTGTGTTTGCTCTTGTGTTTTGCGAGTGAGTTATGAAGTGTGGTGATATTTTTATGCAGTTTTTGTAGATGATCTTCTTTATGAATAGTTTATTTATGTCTAATAGGTTATTGTTGATCATTAGCTGTTCTGTCGGATGTTGATAAGGCTTTCTAAACATAATTCTGATTATTGTTTTATGATTAATTTTAAGTGATTTGAGATGAGTCTCTGCTGCTGCTCCCCATACTGAAATACCATACATAAGAATACTTTGACAGAGTGCAAAATATATATTTTTTAGCTGAGGTAGTGACATAATGTTTCGAATTGTTTTGAAGATGTAAGAGAGTTTCCGTATTTTTTTTGTAATTAGGTTGATTTGGAGATCCCATTTTAAGTTATTGTCAACAGTTGAACCGAGATATTTAATATTTTGCGCATAATCAATTTTGTCACAAACACAGCGTGAGTTAGTTAATGAGGTAACTGTGCAGGGGTGAAGATGAAGTTGTGGGCGACTATCTGGCTGACCAGCTAATGTTTTACTGAAAGTTAAGTATTTAGTTTTAGAAATATTTAGTGTCAGTAGATTATTTACTAGCCATCTATTTACTTCAGTCATCCCTGTTTCCGTGTGTTTGAAGACGTTTTCCCATGATTGGGCTTTGAATAAAATTACAGTGTCATCTGCATAACTGATTACTTTGTACTCTATGTTCCCTAGGCTTATCTCAGTTAGACTGTTAATGTAGATGAGAAACAGTATGGGACCCAAGACGCTGCCTTGGGGTACTCCATACCTGTTGCCTACTTTGTCACTTTCTTGATTATTTATTTTTACAATTTGTTGTCTATTTTCAATGTAGCTAATGAACCATTTTAGTGGTGGACCTGTTATGCCAATGTTTTTGAGTTTTTGTTGGAGTAATTTGTGTGAGATGGTGTCGAAAGCTTTTGCTAGGTCTAAGAACACTCCTAACACCTTTGAACCGCCATCTAGGTTTTTTACTATGTAGGTGGTTAGTTCCGATAAGGCGTCCTCTGTTCCCATTTTTGCTCGAAACCCGAATTGACGGGTGGAGATCAGTTTGTGTTTATCAAGGTATGCGAGCAGTCTTTTTTTCATAGTTTTTTCTATTAGTTTCGATAGCGAATTTAGCAGAGTGATTGGTCTGTAATTTAGGATCAGTGTTTTGTCTCCCGATTTATGTATTGGAGTAATACAACCTATTTTTAGGTGATCGGGGACAATGCCGAGGCTGAAACTTTGGTTAAAAATATGTTGAAGTGGTATAAGTATATGTTCTCGGAGACTAATCAGTATGTGATTGGAGAGGTTATCTGGGCCCACAGCGCAATTTGGTTTGAGAGAAATAATTAAATCCGAGATTTCCTTTGTACTTATTTTGTGAGTATAAAACGAATGATTTGGTTGTATGGTAGAGGATAGTTTGGTTAAAGAGTCTTCTGTTGTGCCGTTTTTTTGAAGAATTTTTTTAGCCAAGTTAGATCCGACTTTTGCAAATTGGGAGTTAATAAAATTGGCTATTTTACCAGGTTCATTTTTTGTAAGGGTTTTGTTTCCATTTATTAACAGTACTTTGATCTTCGAGTCTTTTTTCGGATTGGAGAAAGTAATATCTTTGATGATTTTCCAGATTTTTTTGGGATCATTTTTGGCGGATTTTATTTCTTTTTTGTAGTACTTGTATTTGGCTTGTTTGATTAATTTATTACAAAGGTTTCTATATAGCAGGTAATTATTTTTTAGTTTGTCATCATAAGGGTTTTTGCGCACTTGCATGTGCATTGTGTCTCTTTTATGAATGCTGTTTACTAATCCTTTCGTGATCCAGGGTGTTATTTTTTTTTCTTTATGTGAGTAGTTTATATATACGACGGTGGTCTGAAAAGTTTCCGACTTAACAATGAAACAAGGTTTTTTTTCCTAAGTTTTTTATTTATTTTTCTACATAGTCTCCTTGTAACTCTACACTCTTCTCCCAACGATGCTCCCATCTCTCTAACCCGTCCAAATAGTACTCGGCGTTTATTTCTGCAAAATAATTGTTCACAAAGGTGATTGCCTCCTTATTTGACGAAAATCTCTGTCCTCCGAGCGCAGTTTTTAGATTACGAAACAAAAATAAGTCGGTTGGCGCTAGATCTGGTGAGTAAGGCGGATGGTCAAGCAGTTCAAACCGTAATTCGTGGATTTTTGCCATGGCAACCGCTGAGGTGTGAGACGGCGCGTTGTCTTGGTGAAACAGGATATTCTTTTTCTGCAAATGTGGCCGTTTTCCGCAATTTCTGCCTTCAGCTTGTCAAGTAATGATGCGTAGTACGCTCCTGTTATAGTTTTTCGTTTTTTAAGACAATCAATTAAGATAATTCCATGACTATCCCAAAAAAAGTCGCCATCACTTTCCCAGCCGAGAAAACAGTTTTTGCTTTTTTTGCAGCCGGTTCCCCCTTTGCAGTCCACTGTTTTGACTGTATTTTTGTTTCTGGCGTATAATGGTGTATCCAAGTTTCATCTACAGTAATAAATCGGCGCCAAAACTCGGATTTATTGCGCCTAAACTGCGCCAACACAGCGTTGGAAATGTTCATTCGAACACGTTTTTGGTCGAACGTGAGCAAACGCCGCACCCAACGCGCGGACAGCTTTCTCATGTCTAAATCTTGATTTAATATGTGACAGACGCGTTCTTTGGACATTTTCATTACCTCTGCTATCTCTCTCATTTTAATTCGGCGCTCGTCTAACACTATTTAAGTTTAGCAATGTTATCGTCAGTAGTTGCAGTTTTTGGACGTCCCGAACGTTCATCGTCTCCCAAGCTCCTACGGCCACGTTTAAATTCAGTTGCCCAAAATTTCACTGTGGTAAATGATGGTACCGAGTCCCCATACACTGAGTCCAACTGATCTTTGATTTGCGCAGGCGTATTGCCTTTCAAAAACAAAAATTTAATAACAGCTCGATACTCAATTTTTCCATTTTCACACATCGACTCACTCAAACGACTGTTATCTAAAAACTGGGCGTCCAAAATGGCCGAAACATTGGTGAGTAACTGTAAAAAGATGCACAACTATATTCACTAGCTTTGCGTTGAGGTCGGAATCTTTTCAGATCACCCTCGTACAAATTAAATCAGGTGAATATGAACGTATTCATCCAGCAAATAATTTGGGTTGTATAAGTAATGTCGAGTCATACGGTACAGAACACGAACTCCGAAAAACTTGATCCAAAACCATGCGAGGATGTAATTTCTGAAACGCGAAAGTTATTGGTACGTGAATTATATAAATATTAAGCTCAAAAATAATTTGTCAAAGGGAATTTACATTAACTTTTTCGACATCTAGCCTAGTTGCAAATGTATAAAGGAGTGTATTTATTATATCAGGTTGAAAACAGATTTCGAAATTCTATGGAAATTCCAGGTATCATAGGAAAGGTTACATTTCTCATGAGATTTGAAAATTTATCATGGGAGGTAGGTTGCCTTCCAAGATTATTATTTTATACTAGTGGGGACCCAAATTACAAAAAAGAAAAATTACGACATCTACCAAAAATTGAAAGAAAATAAATATTCAGTTCAAATATAGAATTGTTAATTAATTAAAATAAAATAATCATCTTGTCACCTACTTTAACCCTTGTCTGAATTGTTACTGTCAGTTCAAATTTTGAAAATCAAAGTTCTAAAGTTCATCGAACCGGAATTACAGACAGTCACAACCAATATTAGTATTTTTAATACAATATGTAATATAATATACCTGTAACATATACTCGTACATGTGTTTGTTTCCAAAATAAAATAAATAAATAAATAAAATTAAATTGGTGTTTATTTACGCACAAACAAGGTGATGTACATGTAAATCAGTTTAAAGATACACTTGCTTGGGTAATGCTGTACGGGATGGATATAAAAATAATGTTATTTAATAATAAGTTTGTTTTTGTAATGAAGCTGAAGAATGAAAATCAAAAAAACATAAAAAATACATTAACGAATTAATCGTGAGTACATTGACGAACTAACCGGTCGTTCCACGGATCGGTAAGCAATCGATGTAAATCCCTGATAAATAAGACCCTGCGCAGAAAAATTCCACACTGAACTACGCTGCAGAATATACCTTACTATAGCGAACTTAACTTTTCTGCAGAGGGTCTTGCAGGAATCGGTTTATGTCAATTGCTTACCAACCCGTGGTAGAACGGAGTAAATATTTAAAACGGAGTTAATAAATGTCGCTACGAACAGTCTCTTTGGGCATTCGCGGGGTAAGAGAAGACCGCGGGCCGATGTTACAAACTATATAGTTAAAAAACTTTCATGAAACTTTCGATACTTGCTGTGTGCATGATGATTTACCCAAACACAAAGTAACAGTTTTGCAGTTAAAATGTTCCATCACAAATTTACTTTAAATTAGTAATATTATAAGAAATTACTTAGAATGTGTCAGAGAATAATTTTAATAAAAACTGGAAAAAATATAATTTGGACAATTTTAGATACCACCATGTTCATTTGGATAAAAGTGTCAATGTGGGCAGTTGCGTCAGTTCAAATTCTAATTTAGATAGGTACCTACTAAGTATCTGGATCGAGCTACCGTCATTTATTTTTCCTCCTTCATATAATCCGGGCTTCTCCAAGACTTGTATTAATAAATCCCTTCCCACAGCCCCTACCTTTACCCTCCTCACAATGCTGCCTAACCGGTAGCTATAGCTCTCCTGCATTTTCACTCTACAGACGAGGGCGCTCTTGCGAAGTGTGACATAAAAATAGAGTTTTATCTAATTTCTAATGGACACTAAAATCATAGTTCCCCGGAATACTAAACTTGGTCTAGTAAACGAGCAACTTTTTACGGCATTTTTTTGCTGGCAATGTATTTGAAAGAAGAAGACGGCAATACAATACAAAATGTTCGAAATCAATGAAAATTTATGAAATGTACTAAAATGGAGGTTTCATTAGATATCTACGTAATTACAAATAAAATAGGCATTGGACGGCTTACGTGGATTCAAATGTTGAACACAGCACAAACATTACAAACGATATAGTATGCAAATCATAAAACTGAACCAGACCATCAAACCAAACCACGGATCACCATTCGTTAACATTTAGCTTTTTAAATGCAAATCGAAACCATTAAAATTTACCAAATATGTAATATCAAATGGTCGTATTCTGATAATGAGTTTATCGTTGGAGGATAAAATAACATAAATCAGCGTGGCTGCAGAATTAAATTATCAACGCGGAATAATGTGCAGGGATTTGGCGAAGATATACGTGTATGTGCGACGCAAGCTTTCAATTAGTAACACAATACAGCGAGATGAAGTTAACGATAGAGAATAAATTAGTAAAGTTGCTATAAAGTCACGGTAGAGAGCGCCGCTAACCATGAACTACCGCCATATACCAACCAACCAGCCAGCCAGCCAACACATCCCTCCCCGTCCCAAGGATCTAAGGGTGGAAGCCTAGTCATGAAAAACATTAGATAGATCCTTCGGTACCAAGCAGATGAATGAAATTGAGGAATCTACATATTGACCATCCAATAATCCATCTTTTGAAAAACAATCCCATCCCCTTTTTCCACCCGTTAAAGCAGAACTTTGATACTTCACGATAAAATTTTGAGCATTTGACAAGGAAAATAATTACTGTCTACATCTGATTAAGAAAAACTCCGGGGAACGCCGGGAAGGTCGGCTAGTGTTTTATAAATTAAAGTTAACTCAGTTTAAACCAACTTAGTCAAATCATACAAATAGTGGAAATATACTGCTTCTCATTCATTGTCGTGGGTAATCTTTCAACGTGTATGGTCATTCTTGAGCATTCTATGTCAATGAGAGAAGCGTAGAACCGAGGGGTAGCGGTAAATTGATGGAATTTCGTTATCCCCTACAAACTTTTTAGATGTTTTCCATCCCTGCATACCTTCACATGCCTACCCTATCCAAAAACTTATTTTAATCCATGATTAAATAATAAACTAACTAATACAAGGTTAATGGTTAAATGCTCTTTTGGTCTTGTTTATTTAACAAGTTGGTTATTTTACCAAAGTATTCAGATAGATGGGTTAAATATAAAATTCACCAAAAACCCACGATTACCACAAATATATAGTTTTAATAAAAATAAGCTAATTTAACATAGAGATAAATAAGATTTTCATATAAATAACACCAGCGATGGCAATAATCGAGTTATCTTTCTAGGTTGGAATATATCGGCTATAAACATAATCAAAATCGAAAAAAATAAACATTCCGTCTAATCGTTAAACAAATTATAAATTAGACTAAATGGATTTCCATTGGGTTTATTATTGCGGAATTCAAAATACTATTTCAAATGCAGTATGTTGTAGGATGGAGAAAACACAGAGGCTGGCAAATCGTTCCACAGCCGAGCTGTTGAACTCAAGAACAAGTCGTAGAAGCAACCCGTTCTCGTGTGACAAAAGACAACCGTGTACAAATGTTGGGCGCACGTTTGGCGTGTTTCCCGATTATGCACCGGTGCCGAAGGTATCAATGATGCTAGTTCCTCGGAGCATCTTCTAATTTAATACCGGTAGAATAAGGAAAGCAAACCTACCTGACGCCTGATCTCTAAAGATTGCAATCTGACTTTTAAGATAGGGGAATCTATCAAACGGACCGCCCGTTCATGCAGTCAAGGGTTTTTTCAGGTATTTTGAGACTCCGGACCAGAGGTGGCTGCCAAATTCAACAGTGGTGCGCACTTACGATGTGGACAAGGTCAGCAGTTGTGTACTATTAAAGTATCTGCTGGCCCTCTACAGTAAACTCAGCTTCGGTGAGGCTAATTTGACCCTGGCTCCAATGGAGCCTCCGTGACTGCTTTACTTATTAACAATAAGCTTGGCAGCTTTTTGTTTTAATACCAAATAAACCAAGAATTAAAATCATAGTTTCAGTTGCCTACCGAGGCAAAGAAAGAAAATTTAATCGAGGAGACATAAAAAAACAAAATTCGACATGATTATCAACATGTCCTGTCTACTTGAAAATTAGAGCCCACGTGAAAGACACACATTAGTTTGGTAATTCTATTTTTTAATTATTTCTAGATTCATTATTCGTTATCTCATACAATGACTGCAAATAAATTTCTGGAAAATTGTCAAAAGTTCAAGTCTATTTCTATATCATCTGAATCAAATTATTTCATGAAATAAGATAATCTTACATGGTACCAATGGAAAACTTCTTAGCTTATTATTCAGCTTGTTACAGTGGCATAAAAATAAGATAATTTGAATTATCATTAGACTGAAATTCCGAAAAACCAAGAAAGCTTAAAATCATAGAGCTCAAATTACGCCTCATGTGAACAAAAAATGCTCGGATTTTCACAATTATGTGACATTATTAATCGTTTTAAGAATTAATTAAATAATTTAAGGTAAAAATTTTAATATTAAAGATGAATTACCAATTAAGTACATTTTTAAGCTGAATTTTGAAAAAATAATTAATTTTTCTATTCAAACGACAGAATTTTCAGAGAAAAAAAGTTTTTTTAAATTTTTTATTATATATTACACACTTTACAAATATAAGGCCAAAAAGTTCCGATAAACTACTTTTTAGTTCAAAATGTTTGTGTTGATTTTTAAGAATTCCATTTTAATTTAGTGGCAGATCGGTTTCTATTATAATATTTATTACAAACATAAGTAAAAATTAATTATAATAGAAATGATAATCGCTATGTAATATCAATATTCGCAACTTACTTTGAAGCTCGCCGTAACAAAGCAAAACTTTTAAGGGTTCCAACATCAAAAAGAGTAAGTAAGCATACCATAATGTACATATCACAAGTTCAAAGGTAAAACTCATTAAGTGCCATATTACTTATAATGAATTTTACCTTTGAACAGGCGATATATACACGCGAATGAAAGTGATATTATTTTCCGGGGTATTTAGAAAATTCAGATCAAGGGGCGTGGGTTCGTTAAACAAACTTCAAAGACAAAGTTCTCGCTTTTGAAAATATAGATGACAGAATACAAGGCTATTCTTTTTGAAGAAAAACGGGGGGGAAACAATGGACGTACAAACGTTTTATTTTTATAATACATATCGGTACCTAATGGGTACTACCTACTATCTGCGCTTTACTTCCCGACTTCATGGAAAACATGGAACAAATAATAAGGCATTGTAGCTTGCCTTTGACAGTTAAATGTGTATTTTAAAATTGCGTAGTTCATTATGAAAATGGCGTGGAGAGCTAAATTGAACTACACATTCCAGAAATTAACACCTTTGCGTCGAGGACATAGTCCACCTTTCTATGGCTTAAAAAAGGATAAACCTTTTTGATAATTAAGATATAGAGAAAGCCTTTGCAACAATAATATTGCATATTATAACTTATATTTTACGCAAGACTATTTTCTTAACCTTTCAAATTGACACAACTATTTGGGATGCTGGTTAACAATTAGTTTGAATTGGGAACTAAAAAGGACCCCGGGTCCTTTGAAACACGTCTATGAGAGCATGTAAACTTTTCCGGTTCTCTTAGCAGACTAGATATTAAATACACTCGGAGGGTCACTTAACGTGTGCACTGCACAGCTTGTCTTAATAGGGTGATTGGGTATCGATAAAAAATTACAAGTGTCATTCGAGTAGCTAATCCAAACTGTCAGAAAAGGACAGGTATTGGGTAAAGGAATACATGAATATATGTTAGTGGGAGATGCATAATTGCGTCAACATGACCAGTAACAAGGCGGATGAGGAGGGAAAAAAAATCGACTGGCAATTGGTAGGGTTAGAATTTTGAGAAAAAGCTATGCTCAACACGAAACATTAAAGGCCTTACTAATAAACGTGTTTTAAATTTTTAACTGATAAACGAGCGTTAATTATACATATTCGTAATGGGGAAAATCATTTTCATTAATTTATAAAATATTAATGTATTTTGGCAGAGCGCTAGTAGGAGAGCGGATGTTATTAGCCGAGTAGTAAAACAAACACATTGAAAATATATATTAAGGGCCCACTATTCGAATTTCATCCAATTTCCGACATATTTTCCTTAAAAGTTTGAAGTTTTTAAGCTCTTAAAAAAATATATGTTATTCTTTAAGATAGTATCTATTTGTTCCAAAAGCCGAAACGGTAATTATTTGAAATTCCCTCGATAGAAATAAATCGCAAAGTATGCTCCGAAAAATATTATTAACACGTTTATTTCTGTTATTTTACAAGTTATGTATATGTATGAAAAAAATCACAATGCTTCTTTTAATGCTACTCAATAGACCCCAAAAGTGATTTTTGCTATTTTTGAAATACGCCGTGATTTATTAAACATTTTCACAACAGTCGCTTACGTCTTATGATTCTAAGCATGATTATTGCAGCCCCTCTCACTTCCTCACGCGCGTACGCTATCTGCCTTTCAGTCACTGCTTAGAGAGCTTCGCGGACGATCGTGTTGTTCTCCGTTTCGTGATTTCTACTAAATAATATTTATCGTAAATAATAATATTGTATTCCGAAAATGGGAAATAAACGAAAAAGTGCTCGTATTTCTAAGAAAAGACTATTTCGTTCGAAACAAAAACGCATGGTGGACATTGTAAGGTAAGAAGAAAAATATAAATTTTGATTTGATGAATATATTATTATTTACTATTACGTAGGTAATATTTATTATAAAAATAAATTATGTATATATTGTGTAACAAAGGTGACAGGTATTGTTTTATTTTTCAGAATGCGTACTTTGGGAGATAAATCTATTGCCAAGGCCTCTGAAACTGAAATTGCCGGGTAAGTTTTTTTTAAATTTACATTTTTTCTTCAAAAATGACCCTTGAATGTAAAACTATATATTTTAGTTAGTAGGTAGGGAATGTACCCATACTACGTGACCCACTCCTCCCCCCTCAGTGACCACGTGTAGTATATAAACCTAACCCATTGTGACCAAACGCGTGGTATGTTGAAGATCCCCTCCCCCTCTCTGAACGGGTCACGTAGTATGGCTACTGTATATATTGCGCGAAGAAATTCTAAAATCAAGCCGCACTTAATTTACAACGTTCTAACAGCATTACGTTTGTTTTTTTTTTGTCCTATTGTATTTGTCTGTTTCTGAGGCGTTTTGTAGTTGTTCATTTTGATTGGATATAGTTTTAACTTCGCTTTTCCATGTTCTGAGGAGAGAAAGTTTGCAAAGACAAGTTTTCGTAATCCATTTAACAATTTTTGAATTTGAGGTTCAATCTTGTGCAAATTATTTTAGTTCGTCATATTTTAATGGAAAATATTTATAAAGTACGTTGCCAGAGCACAGAATTGCATTCGTTAGAATCTTGTACAATGAATAATTATGCCCTAGCTAATTGCATAATATTCCATATGCATATTTAGGTATGTTCTAAAATGGTAATTATATGTCCTATTTAAATATTTTTCATTTTAAAAATATTAAACTTAAAAACTTTACAAAAAACTCAAATCAGAAATTGGTAAATATATAAATCGTCTTTGCAAACTTTGACATCTCATATCATAGAACTGTATATCTGATGTTAGAACGCGTTCCAACTAAGGCTTGATACAAATTCTAAGCTTTCTGGATCGAGGCAAGTAATATGTATAATAACACTGTAGGTACCTGGAATATGTAGAAAGCGACCCGGTCAGATTTGCATCTCTGCCAATGATTTCGTACAATAATAAGACACTTTTACGGTGGGGCAAACTACCGGCATTTTCGATAATGTATCCAAGAACATAAAGATCTTCATACTAGTTCTCAAACTTTAGGGAATTTAATTTGAGGAAGTTAATTATTGATTGGATATATAATAAATAATTATTTTGTTTTTCTTCCAATAAAAATTAGGTTTTCTATTATTTTATAGTTACGTACTTATTTATTCCAGAATTCGTCCATTTGAAAATAGTCTAATTTTTTAGGCGATCTGTTTTAAATAACTAACTAACTAACCATCAGGCCGTTTCCCCGCAGAGGTAGTCAGAGAGGACGGACCGCCAAACAACTCGGTCTTGGCACGCACTCTTTGCCTTACTCACATTCATACATCGTCTCATACAAAAACCACTTAACTTTAATTTATATTCGTCGATATATATAAATGTTTATTGTCCTGAAGAAGGTTGAGTTCAACCGAAACCGGTCGACGAATATAAATTAAAATAAAGTAGTTAAAACAAAATATTTATTTCATTTTGTTCTTTAATTATATTTCAGATGTGACTATACTCAACTGAAGAACGTTTTGTCCACATCTTGTAAAGATGTTGAAGCACTGAGGTAACAATAAAATCATTTACGCCCTTCACATTTATTTAGAAAGTTCTTGAAATGTAGTTATAATCAATGTTTTTATTTTGTTCCAGCTTCCACGAACAACGGGAAAGCATACCTGTTGAGAATACATATAACGACATACCTAAGGAGAATATAGATAATGGAGGAAGGTAAAATGGATTTCAGAATTTCGATTAAACTATCGTGTTGTGAAAAAAATATATACCGTTAACTTTTTTTTTTATTACAGTAAATCTGATGTACGTGTGTACTACAACAAAAAACGTAAAATTGTAAACAAGAAACCCATCGGCCGGAGAGGTCTTTCTCAAAGCATTGACAATTGGTATGTTATAGTGATTTACTTTACTAACATTTATGTATTTTATTTTACTAACGGTAAAACATAAGTTCTAAAGAGATGAATTATTAATATACAAACTATCTGCTTTATGTGAAAGAACATCCGCTTCATTCGAAAAAATTAATCTTCAGTAATACAAACATTCAAAAATTTATAATACTTTTATTGGTATCCAAATCATTATCAATATCCACTTTTATTTGTAGTTTTTCATAAATCAATTTTGCTTTTCTAGGTTGGATAAAAATGATGCAGTCGAAGGAGGAGAAGAAAGACGCATCGTCGACATTTTCTTTTTTATTAACCAGCTGCAATCCATATCGGACCATTCTCCTTTTGGATGCGGATTTCGAAATCTTATTCTTAAATCTGAGCAAAGAGTTGGTCTAATGTCCAAAATACTATTTGAATGTAACATGTGTTGCGCCAAATTTACAGTCAACACATGCGACCCAAAACCTAAACATACCATGGACGTCAATGTAGCAGCAGTATCGGGGATGACTCCTGCAGGAATTGGGCTTGCTCAACTGTCCGAGTTTTTGACGGCTGTCAACATACCCCCGATGTCCGTAAAATTTTTCCACAAGACAAATGTATTAGTGTCAAGAGAATGGGAGAAATGCGCGTTAGTCGCCATGGAAGTCGCAGCGAAACGAGAGCGTCAAGCAGCTATCGAAGAAGGTTGTCTACAGGACGGAGTGGCGGTGATTGACGTGATCGCGAATGGGTGTTGGTCGAAACGATCATATAGAACAAATTATACAGCCCTCTCCGGTGCGGCAGCAATTGTTGGCAGAAGATTTGGAGATACCTCGTTTTATACCTCGGAGTTAAAAATAAATATTGTTGCATTTGTGCAAGAGCTGAAAACCGAGGAGTATTGCCTAAAGAACATGTTTGCTACAAAAATTACACTGGACCTTCAACTGGAATGGAAGCAGAAATTCTTGTAGAAGGGTTCAAAACTTCAGTTGAATCTCATAATTTGATATATGGGCGGCTAATAGCAGACGGAGACAGTAGTACTTATCATAAACTTATCAAAACGAGACCGTATCCGAACTACACCATCGAAAAAATCGAGTGTCGCAATCATTTGCTTAGAAATATGTGCAACAAGTTATCCGCTCTATCGAAAGACACAAAATATCCCTTATATCAGCGAAAGATGATCACCACACAACGGATAATGGCTATAAGAAAGGTCATTTGTCACGCCATTCGAGAGCATAAACAAGGATCTGAGAACTTGTCAAATAGAATTAATAAATTGTACGTAGACGTCAGCAACAGTTACAATCACGCGTTCAGTGAACATGAAGATTGCAAAAGTCATTATTGTCAGAGTGGTAAAAAAAATGAAAATCTCGTCAAAAAGCTTGTTGCTTCTGCCTTATGGTCTAGACTACAGCTTATTGTTGGGACCGTTGCATCAAATGCAAGAAGTTTGATCCATGATGTTGATAGTAATCGTGTCGAATCCTTTAACAGTATAATAGCGAAATTTGTTGGAGGGAAAAGGGTGAATTATAGTCTTCGACAGGCTTACCAGAGCCGTTGTTCAGCCGCAGTCGTTTCGTTCAATACCGAGAGACCCATTTACAGTCTCCACAAAGCTATGCTGGGGCACAGTCCTAATAGCAAAGCTAAAGAATTTACAGACAGAAGGATAAGAAAAAAAATCCTGGACCGAAAACGTCTTCGTCGTAAATTATTCAACAAATCACGGCCTGTTCAAGAAGACAAACATTATGGCGACCAATGTCAAAAACCTGACTTGGATCCAGAACAACTCCAGCAGTTAAAAGAAACGTTTCTCAAAAATCTAAAAAAAACTGAAGAAGAAAGGAAAATAACAGAAAGAGGAACTATTCTACAACGCGACTGTAGTGAATGGCTGGAATTGCGAAGAAATCTCATAACTGCCTCAAACTTTGGAAAGATTATTAAAAAAAGAGAAACAACTGGACCTTCAATCGTTAAAACTTTACTGTACAAACAAGACCTTTCTAATGTACAATCCATCAGGCATGGAATCAATAATGAAATGATAGCATTAAACCAGTTGTCGTCGCAACTTGGTATTACTATACGGCCGTGTGGCTTATTTATTGATTGTGATATCCCATATTTAGGTGCTACGCCTGATGGCTTAGTTGACGACAACCAAATTGTTGAAATTAAGTGTCCATTTATAGCATTCAATTCGAGATCAATAAAAGAATTGGTGCATCAAAAGAAATTTAACTTCTTTAAGCTCAAAGGAGAAGAATTAGTTATCAACAAGAATCATGATTGGTATTTTCAGGTCCAAGGTCAACTTCATATTACCCAAAAAGACATTTGTATTTTTGGAATATGGATAGGTGAGAATAACCATCTCAAAGTAGACATGATTCAACGCGACGATGAATTTTGGAGAACAACTATGGTTGATAAGCTCAAAGTTTTTTATTTGAATTATGTTTTGCCCGAGTTGGTAGACCCTCGCCTCACGAGGAATTTACAAATTCGCGAACCACCAATCATAGAAAAAAAAACATCTGAACATTCTACTACAGTTATATCAGAAAGTACAAATAAAAGTAGTAAACCTACGACATCATCTCAAATTTCAGGAGTGACTGATTGTATTCTTACATTTGAACAAATTTAAAGCTAATGACATTAAAAGGTACGATTGGTTTTGCATATTGTGTTCAAATCAGAGACGTTCTGGAATCAGTCACTAATTGGTACAACTCTATTCTTTCAATGCCATTTGGCTTGTAATTTTTACCATTCGTTTTGTATTTAACCCTATTTCAGCGTGCCTGATTTAGTACTTTTTAAATTTTTTTATATTTTTTTTTATATATTCAATAATATAATTATTAGATTTATAAAAACAGTTTATTTTTAAACAAGTTCTGCTGTGTAATTATTATTATGCGTGACAGCTGTTTCGTCCTCTGAAGGCATTATCAAACTAATTGACGGCCGGCGTAGTCCAGTGGTAACGCTTTGGACTGCCATTCCGAAGGTCGCGGGTTCGAACCCGGCGCGCGTAAATAAATTTTATTTGATTAATTTGTGTTATTTCACAATTAATTAATTAAAATTAATATATAGTATATTGCGGCACGTTCCAGAGTGGAAGATACTACCAGTATCGCCCTGGTGTAAGACCACCATTCAGAATTGAAACGTTGCTTGTTACCAATCGCGATTCTTGTTAATAACCAATTCTTCTCCTTTCAGTTTACAAAAGTTTTTTTTTTTACTAACTTTTTCATTGATCTCGAATTCTATAAATCGACACTTAATTTTAACATTTTTTATCGTCGTCAACTAAGCCAAATATGGAATATCACAATCTATAAATAAGCACGGCCGTGTGGTAATATTAAATTGCGATGACAACTGATTTAGAGCTTTCCTGTCACTATTGAAACCATGTCTGATGGATTGTACATTAAAAAGGTCTTGTTTTTGTTGTGAAATTTTAACGATTGAAAGTCCAGATTTTTTTTTTACAATATTTTCAAAGTTTTAGGCGGTTATGAGGGGCTTTACAACTCTAGCCGATCGCGGTCTTGTTATAGGATGGTATATATCTGCCTTCTTTTCTTTTTTATTCAGTTTTTTTTAAGGTTGTACAGGAACTTTTCTTTATGATACTGGAGTTGTTCTGCGGTCACGTTAGGTATTTAACAATTATCACCGCAATGTTTGCCCTCCTGAACAGCACAGGTATTATTTAATCATTTACGGCAAAGATATTTTTGATAGTGGGGTGTTTTTGTCTTTCTGTCTTCCAATCATTTAGCTTCGCTTCTAGAGTTTTACCCCAGTAATGCTTTTTGGAGACTGTAAATGGATCTCGGCATCGAATGAAACTGAGGCAGAATAACGGCTCTCGTAAGTTTGCTGAAGAGCGTAATTCGCCGTTTCTAATCTATTAAATATCGCTATTATACGATTAAGGGTTTTCAAAGATTATATTTTCAAACATCATGAATCAAACTTCTTGCGTTTGATGCAAAGGTCTAGTTAATAAGCTGCATTCTACGCCATAAGGTAGAAGAAGCAAAAAACCTTTGGACGAAGTTATCACTTTATAACTCTGACAATAATAGCTTTTGAATTGTTGATTGAACACTTCATTGTAACTGTTGCTGAAGTGTAAATCTACATACAGTGTATTGACTCTGTTTGACATGTTCTCAGTATCTTGTTTATGCGATCGAATAGGTGACAAATCACCTTTCTGATGAGCAGTATCCTTTGTGTGGTTATCATCTTTCGCTGATGTAAAGGATACTTGGTCGTTCACATCAGCGAATAATCTTTTGGAGCGGATAATTTGGTGCACATTCTTTGGAAGTAAATAATTGCGACACTTTTTCGATGATTTACTTCGGATGTGGTTTCTTTTGGATTAACTTATAAGTACTACTGTCGCCAACCAATATAAGTTGCATGTATCAAATCATACGATTCAACGGAAGTTTTGATCAATTTCATTAATTTTTGTACCATCCGTGGTCTTTAGGCAAAGCACATTGGTTCTCAGTTGCACAAATGCAACAATATTTACTTGTAGGTTTAAAAATTCTCCAAATTTTCTGTCAATAATTGCTGCTGCACATAAGAGGGCTGTATAATTTAATCTATATGTATGATCACTTCGCGATCACCGCCACTCTATCCTGCAGAAAACCTTCTTCAATAGCAGATTGACGCTCTCGCTCCACTGTGACTTCCACTGCGAGTAATGCACATTTCTTTCACTCTCTTGACATATATTTGCTTTATTATAATGTTTTTGGTACACCAGGGATAAGTCGACAGCCGTAAAAAACTCAGACAGTTGAGCAAGCCCAATTCCTTCAGTCATCCCCGATGCTGCTGCTACATTGATGTCCATGGTATTTTTAGGCTTTTGGTCGCATGTGTTGACTATAAATTTGTCGCCACATTTTACATTCAAATTTTATTTTGGACTTTAGGTCAGATCTGGGCTCAGATTTGACAATAACTTTTCCAAATCCGCGTCTAAATGGAGAATGGTCCGATATGGATTGCAGTTGGTTGATAAAAAAAGAAGGTGTCGATGGTGCATCTCTATTCTCCTTATTCCGACCGTGTCATTTGTATCCAACCTAGAAAATAAAAAGCTGCCTTAAAATGGATATCGATCTATGAAAACAATAACATTGATTTGAGTGCCAGTATAACTGTTATAGTTTTTTAATGTTTGTATTGTATTACGGTCTTCATCATATGGCACCAGCGTCAAACGTTGTTACCAGGTTGTCTCTTTTCATATAACCCACTTTCATTCATCACACCCAATTTCACGTTGAATGAACCCGATTATGTACCTGTTGTCGCTGACGTCTATTATTTATTATACCTGACGAGTTTTATTTTTATTTATTAATATTTAAACATGCTACACTACTTATGAAGATTGTCAGCAGGTACGTAGTGACAACATTTTATGCAATTGGTAAATTTTCAAAGAAGGTATATGTATAAATAAAGATGATGATAAATTACCAACTAGATCAATTGGTTAAATTAACAGAATAGTATAAATATAAATATGTAAACAGCAGTAAAAAACTTATACACTAAACAAGTACAAATGAATGGTCACATCAATAGTTTCATATATTATATAGGTAGGTATATGAAGTATTACAAACATATCATAATGATATTCCTTTTCCTAACAATGTCAATTCTAATTACAAATACAAGTGCTTCAATAGGGCATCAATATAAATATCTGTATCTTATAGTAATTTCCTTTTATTATATTTGACTTGCAATACAAATGGTATTATTTTTGATTGTTTTTAGTTTATTGTATTTTTTGGGTACAACATAGTTTAAGGTTCTTTCACCGTATTTATTGGTATATCTCAGAACCACCAATTCTTCATTGTATTATGTTTGTGATTAAATTACATTTGACAATTTAAACAAACAAGATTTAGAGTATTTAAAAGTATATCGTATGTTATAACCAATAAAGTTCAAAATTAAATTGTAAGTTCACATGAACTTAAACTATTAAAAATAGTAGTTACAAAAATTTCTTACCTTTGTGAATAAATAAAGCACCCTCCAAACAAAAATACAGAAGCTTTTTTGTGAGAGTAGGTACATCATTAAAAATATATGTTGGAATGTAATTTTATGATTCATACATGTTATATTACTCTCATAATTATTGAATTGTTTAAATGAATAAATAAATCATTACAAAACTGTCTTCTGATTTATATTTAAATCCTTGAGACACTAATGGCCCACACCCTGATAAAAAAGCTTAAAAATGTATAAATTATCTTCATAATACAAAATATGATAAGTATAAAAAACGTATACATCTATATAATTTATATAAATGTACAAAAGTAGATAATACATATATATTTTTTATACAATATGTCCGGGGGTTAAATGTGCAAGGAAGGTGATTCTACATGATAGTACAATTAAAAAAGACGATTTTTTGAAATTTTAACGTTTTAAGCTAGTTTTCGGATAAAAAAAATTAATTGATTGTACAGAAAAAAGTATATTGGTCTATGAAAAAATGTTTTTTTAAGGAAAAAAAAAATGAAATTTCTCCTCCTTGAAACCTCCTGAAGTTTTTGAACTTTACCCCCGGACACCCTGTATAGATAAACTTATATATATTGATTTTATAAAATCATATTTTTTTACAAATTACATATTATTATAAAATTAAAAAAATAAATAATTTATGGATTCTGAAATACCCCACAGTTTGACTTCCTTTGTATTGTGCCAGCAAAGCTCTGCTGTTGGCAGCTGACACGTGTTGATATTATTTCACATTTGTAAAAGTAGATTTAGTTTGGAGTCGTGTTAATAGATGTCTCAAATTCAGGACATAATAATAATATAATTATTTTTCTTGAAGTGACGACAGAGACCCTATAGGCAATCTTACAAAGGTTTAAAAGTTGCCGTAGAGGCAATTCTCAAATTCTGATAGGGAAAGTGCACTCTTAACCCCACAGGATAATTTGTTCGGTTTTAGGAACAAACAGCTATTAGCCGTAGAGTAAATTTGTCCACTTTTGGGAAGAGCTCGTATGGTCTCATAGAAATCGTAGTCTCCCTTACTGTCATGGTTAGAGAAATTTGAACTAAACGGTGTTAGAAAGAGAACACACAAAACTTTATATTCAAATCTTATAAAAAATAATTAAAATATACACCTCTATGAAACTAAAGGTTCCGAACGTCATTTGGGAAAAAAAAATTATGAAACTTTGTGAATATACTATTAATTATTTTTATACGAAACGACACAAAAGCTGGTGACAATAATGTTTATAATGCATTAATTTCAGTTCAGTGTTTAGACGAAATAAAGAAATGTGCGTCATTTTTAAAACTATTTCACGTTTTAAATTAACCTTAAATTAAAAAAATCATAATTAAAACACATAAATTATGATGAGCCACAAAGTGAATGCTTTTTACAATTACGTAAAAAAATCATGTTTATTTGATATAATTTTGAAGCGTATTTCATCACCTTTCGAAAACAGTTTTTAGTTTTCGGACACGTTTAGAAATTTTCCATTTATTTAGATTTTATTGGAAAGTGGAAATACTCACAAATTCTGTGACATTTTGGCAGCGACAAGAAATATAACGGTTAATATGCAAGGGCCCTGAGGGGTCAAGAAGTTAACGTATAATGTAGATCTTATAGAACGCTGCTATGACCAACTACAGCTATTTATGAATTATTAATAAAACTACAACATGATTCTAGGCTTATTATGAATTATTACCATAACAACAACTTATTATGAATTATTTATTATCACACTAACAAGAAATAAAATATCCAACGAACGCGTGTAGAGTACCAAAAGCATTGCCACTCCGTGCAATAGATAACAAGATTTGATTTGATATTCCTATTGCATAGACGTTAGAACGGGGTACCCCAGTAAGGACACATTATCTTATATAAAAAAATTGTTAAATTAAAAAAAAAGAAAAAAAAAAAGACTTTGTAAATGTTCAAAGCTATTCGATGTTTTATTTATAAATACGTGATGAGTACATTTTAACAGGCTTGGATGAAAGCAGCCGGGAAAGCTTTTAAAAATATCATAGTTCTATTTTTTAAATCTTCGAATTGCTAAAAACAAATTCACACATTACATGAGTTTTTATGCATTTTTTAAGCATGAATCACAAAGTAGGGTACATAATGTGTATATAAAAAAATAATCACACCATGAGTAAACAAAATTGAGAAACCATGGATTAAAATCGTTTGAACCTACCACTTCTCAGAAATAGAAATGTAATAAGATTATGGTTTAACCCAACTTCGAGTTATATTCATTTGAAACTTGGGAATCAAATTCGTGCGAAACAACTTAAAATCTTCATAACTTTTAGCAAAGCAATACAATTTCAGATGAAACGATAAATGCATAAAAAGTTATAAAACAAATATAAACGATAAAAGAAAGTATCAAACGCGATAAGATACTTTGGTATGATAATGCCAAATTTAATATGAAAATGGGCATTCGACATAATCGGAACAAACCACTAAACGGAACAAAAGTTTTTCTAACATAATATGTTCGTGCTGGTTACCATTGGTTTGTCAACCTCTATCTCTATAGAAACATGGCATGCTGTATTATGATAATAAGGAAGTGACTGCGTGTCAAAGTTAATCAGACGTTTCTATTTCCAGAATGTGTCTAATGACTGCATCTATTTATGGATGAGATTATCACGTCGATAGTAATTGAGGCGTCACGCCAGCGCCCCCATTGAAAAAACCTTTTGGTCATACTAGGCAGCAAAACCGAAGTAAATATTCTTTTCAGGTTTGATGCACGATTCTCTATTTATAAAATTTTCACAAATTACAATTATTTTCTAGTTTTTTATATGATGTTAATGTATGTAAATAAATTCACATCTAAATGGAAAATAGATTGAAAAATGGTTTACAACAAGAAGGAACCACGGAGAATTCAGTGGGTATTTTCTGACATGCGTCAAGAGGGTCGTTGTATGTCAAATGTGAACCATAGTCGATGCGGCTTTATGTTTTATTTATTTATGTTTTTAATCCAGCAAGACTGGGAGGATAGTGCAATCATTACATGATATACATATCATGTAATATGCCAGACTGGCTTTGTACAACTATATACAGGGTGTCCGGGGGTAACGTACGCTAACTTCGAGGGGTGATTCTACATGATTTTAGAAGTAAAAGAGTCAACCTTGGTAGTTGCTTAAGCAACCTAATCGATTTACTAACAGGCGTGATCTGATGAACGTCAGTTCAGCATTATACAAAATAATATATGCGACCTTTTCAAGAGTACCAATATTTGTTGGGAACGTACAAGTTAATAAAAAAAATATAATACTGAATTTTAAAAAAAGGACAAATCATCTAGCGCCGTTTTTAATGAAAAGTTATCTCAAGCGGCGTCACATTTTAATTGTGGCCAGTGTTAATTAGTTGAATGAACCTAAGAAACGAAATCCAATTTACAACTAAGAACTTACAACTAGCGACATAAACCTAACGACCAACCTCTAAGACAGTATAAAAGTGGAAATGTATATTTATTTTTTAACTTAAAGAACTTCGTTCAAGAGATTCCAATTAAAAAATATTATAATAAAAACACATAAATTTGTTTTTGACCACGATAGTTTTATTTTCACTCCATTATTTTTGAATCATTACAATTATAGTGCTTCGGGAAACGCCTCCTTGCAGTTAATATTGAAAAAAGCAAAGCTGACATAATGTAATTATATCATTTAGTAAATTGTACAGAAATTGAATTAGCAGTCGCGGCGGCTGAATTAGACAGAAGTGGCAATAATTTGAATCAATTGAGAGCGAACATTCGCTGCGGTCAGGAAATCGAAGAGGAAGCAGCTCGTTGCACAAATAACCAGTGCCGCCTAGCCACGCCTCGCTAAACCCGCTCACCTTTTAAGCATTTCATATTTTCATGGTGCATTGCAGGTGTGCCATATTTTCACCTAGAAAACTTTATTAAATTTAAAGCGCTCTCTTAGTGAATCATTCCGCCAGTTTTCAAGATCGGTTAGTTTAAAGATAGACTCAAATTATGTTATTATTTATGATCAGAACGTAGCGTCATTTTTATTTTACTTCTGCTAGTTATAATTAATTATAATCGTAGGAGGAAAGATCGGTATAAAGGCCGTATGGAATACTGGAATTAGAGTTACTACCGCACTTACTTGAGGTCTAGGAATACATTGCTATAATTGTGCCTTAGGCGGTGGTGATAAAAAAAAGTAGATGATTCATTTAAATGTCATCAACCAAAAGCGAACAATAGTGCACAAAAGCGGAAACAATAGTGTCGAAAGCATAAAATATGAAGTTTCTATAAATATTTTAGTGTTTGATATAAAAAAATAATACTCAATTTCAGAGATGCATCTACATTTCAAATGTATTATTTAATTTTACGATCGTTTATAATATCTAGTTGTCTCATTGACTTATATTAAGTCCATTATTTTTTAATGATAAACTAATGTTTATAAGACAAGGTTTTATGCATAACATTAAGGATAACAAACAATTATAAGCAATAATTAGTCATCCGAAATACTAATACAAATTGAAAATATCTCCCGAGTAAAAATAAATGCCGCCAACGGGAATTGAACCCGTGCCTTCTGATGTCCGGTCAGGTGCTCTGAAACCACTGTGCTATGTCGGTTTATTTCCAACCCGGCAAATGATTCAATATGTACTAGTACCTCAATCAACAATTACTGCTTATTATATTTTTCCACCTGTAAACAACCAACTTTATTTTTGTAGGAAAAACAAAGCCTTTCCTACATAACATTTGTTACATTTGTTGATTCATCTTTGTCAATGTACGTATATTACATACACGATATGACAAATACTTTAAGTCCGATTAACGAAGAAATAAAATTAATTGACAAATTATAGGAAATATTTTTGAAAGATTTAACAGGAAGCCAATTATTTCTTTACTCATGTAGGGGAGGGTGGGGCGTGTTGTGACTAAATTACAAAACTGAGTGTAGTGGAAAAATCTTTAATGAAATCAAAGGTTTGACATTTTAATGGAAACAAATAACTCTTTGGCTACATTATTTTGGCATTATTAACCTTGTTAACATACCAATAAAGTGACAAAATATTATTTTACAAAATATGGGAATTGGCTCAACACGCCCCACCCGTGGGGCTAGTTGAGACGGGGGTGGGGCGTGTTGAGACGAACAAATAATTAAGTAAAAGCATTAGGTAGATACGAAATAAAATTGGTAAAAACGAAAGTCCCGATAATATATTATTATCAGTTAAATAAAAGTGGTTTTAGTATACCTCCAATGTAATAAAAAAATAAAAACATTTAAAATAAATCTCAGTCAGTCAAGCAAAAGTCGCAGATGAAGGCAGGAATGTATTCATCCACTCCGGCACATAACTCATGACACCATTTATGACATTTTATGCACCTCACCCATCTTTCACCAGAAATATCATTAGAATAGGGGTTACGACAAAATATACATTGCTCTTCTTCGTTTGCATCGCTGTCGTCAGTTTCCATAAGTGGTAGCTCCTCTTCAGTTTCATTCAAATTTAAACCTATCAAGAATATTAGAAAGGTTATCATAAAATAAACCCACATTGTGCTTATTAAAGCTAGTGGCACGACTCAAACTCGTGGCTTCTGGTGCACGGATAAACAAATTCGCATTCCTTTTCATAAAGCTGATTAACCAATCTTTTGTAGCGCTTTGAGTTTTCTTCCAATTTTCCGGAATTTTCGTTACATTTTGGAACGCATACTCATACGCAAGCTTTTTTGCATCAGTTGTATTAAGCTCATAATAAACGTTGCTGCATTTTGCTATGTAATCTGCAAGTTCTTTTTCCTGTGCATGAGTAAAAACTTGACCAGGATTGGAAAATCCCACCTTACAATTTGTAAGAGGACTAGCTTTTTTCCTTTCGATGAACCGCTTTAGTGTCATATGATTAATTCCAAAAGAGACTGCAGCTTTTCGAATTGACACCTTTGTACTAATAATTTCAGCTGCAGCTTGTTCATAAACGTTTTCTGGAATTTCCCCTCTATTCGTCTTTTTTTTATATTTTCGGACCATTTTGCAAGACTGAAAAAAAAAGTTACAAATAGGCACAAAAAGGAAATGTATCTAGGTAATAATGGTACGTATATAGATACATTCATAATATGTAAAAAATACGCCTGTTTACATAACACATATTGTATTAATGCATATTTTATATAAACGTAAAAAAAACTAAATTCTAGCGGCGAGTTATGTCTGCCTCAACTCGCCCCCGCCTTGATGTAACAACTCGCCCCACCCGACGATTTTACATAAAAATGGCCATGCAAGTAAACATACTTGACGTACGCATTTCATTTATAACTAATAACACAGTCAAAAGATACAGTTTGTGGAGAAAAAAAACATATAACGACTTACCGAGTGTTAGCAGGTTGGCAGACGACTTCGAAAATTTCTTGGAAAAGTTCGTTTAGCACTTAAAAATCTTACCTTGTCGTATAACTTTAATTCTATCGACCACACGGCACCACCGTTTTGACAGAAACTGGCGGTACGGGGTTCACACGAAACGGCGCAATGCGCGCGCAGCTAAGTCAACTAGCGGGAATTTTAAACGCGATGTATCAACACGCCCCCGTCTCAACACGCCCCACCCTCCCCTATGATATTGTACGCCCATACGGGCTTTTACGTACGTATGATATACATAATAAAATAGTGTAACAGTAATCATGCAGTAAATTAAGCTAATACAAATAAGCAGAGCGCATGAGTGATACGGAAGAATGATATTATGTTATTTAAGAGGTAGGTAAGTAAGTATGATATATGTTATATGCGTTCTTGTAACCATATTCCGTGCAGTCCAGCACATCTCAATACAAGATGCACATGTTTGAAAATTATTGACATTTGATAAGCAACAGTCCCCCGAGAGAAAATTATGTAAAATTCAACGCTTAGGAATTTAAAATGGCCAGGCCAATAAATCAATTAGGACGCAATCCAACTCGTAACGAATGGTAATTATTAATCGAATTGTTGACGAATTACCGGCCGTCGTGGCGCAGACATGCCCGGCTGCCAGAGCCAGCGGAGGCAGGGACAGGAGCAAGGGAGCAGAAGGTGATAGGCGGTTAACAGGATCCAGCCGACCTTACAGCAGAGCTTACCAGGGAGTGCTTAGCATAAGCGGCGGGTGCAAATATCCAATCAACTGAACGGAGCGAATCTATGCTGCTCCAGGATTGTTTGCTCGTTATGCGCCAATCCCATTATCACTTGGAAGGATACGTTTCGACAGATCTCGTGTGCTAGACGATTCAATTGGATGTTTAAATGGAAATAAAACAAATTGAGCGATGTTTTTGAGCATAACGTGATATAATTTTTCTTCACTCTAATTAGGCACATGCGTGTCTGAAACTTGGCTTTAAACTCAGATAAAGGTGAGTAAATATTGAAAATTAACTGACGCGTTATTCTTTTACAAAATTATGAACTATATTATTGAATTATTTATTGAAAAAAGATTACATTTCGTTGCCCTGAACGCCACACCAGGTCGAATGATGTATTAAGTATACCACATTATAAATCAAACTATAGACAAAATTCATTAATGGGACGTATCTGAGATGTCGAGATTTTTAGCTGTACCCTGAAAACATTTAATATCAAACAGGCTGAATCTGTCTCTTGATAAACTTTTATGATATTTATTATTCAGTGTTATTATTGCTTATTGTTTCTTTTGTTTTTGTTTACATTGTAGTAAGTAGTCGACCAAATATATGGATACAATCGCGGCACATACAAAAACATCTGTTGGTTAAATAAACTATTTATATCAGGCTCAACGTACGTTTAATATTCTTCCAGATTATATTAAGTCTTCCAATTCCTTAATTAAATTTGAAAAGATTGTTAAGATGTTTGTGTTGACAAAGAATTGCCATAATATTTTTTCATCCTTGTCCTTCCTTAAATAATAAAATTTTACAAGAGTTCAATATGCTAAAAACAGAGTGTCATTCTAGTTGTCTTTATATTTACTTTGTTTCTTCTTGGGAATAATGATTAGTTAATTATTTATGGTTCAAATATTGTTCCAATACACTCTCAAATATACCCCATCGTGAAACATATTTTTTTCTTTCGTTATGTAATATTCTTTGTAATTATTGTGAGATCGCACCTAGAATATGCATCTCCTGTATGGTCTCCGATTTATACCTGTAACTTACACCGCTTGGAGAAAGTACAAAGAAAATTTCTTCGATACGTTCAATTCAAATTGAGACAGCCTGTAATTGATATCTGCTACAATACTTTAATGTCTGGTCTAAATCTACCACTTCTTTCTACCCGGCGAACTATTAATGACATTCTTATACTTTTTAAATTACTGAACAATCTCATAGACTGCCCTCAAATGTTAAGTGTTATAAATTTTCGTGTCCCTGTTAAATCAACTCGACTCCACCACCTTTTCCACAGTGACAATCATAGCACTAACTATTTGTATCATTCACCGTTGGCGCGTTTTCACCGCACTGCCAACACGTATACAGACCTTTTTGATATTTTCAAAACCTCACCGTCTTGCATCAAGGCAAAAATACTTGGTTGTGAATGTAACTGATATGTTTGTGAAATGTTAAATGTCTGTTTGTACTGCATCATACTGACATGTTCTTCTTTATGTGTAACATATGAATGGTGTTCTTATACATTCCACATATGTACATATGTGTGAAATGTGTATATATAGTCATATATACATTCCACATATATACATATATGTGAAATGTATATGTATAGCATCGTATAGAATATAGAATGTATATATGTGAAATGTATATGTATAGCATCTATATAAACTGCTTGCTTCAGATGTCTTATAGTGTTGGCTAACGGATGTATTATTTTAATAAAAAATGTTACTTTTAATTGTCAAGTCTCTGTCAGCCCTGAATTGTTGAAGCTACTTTGCCATAGTGCCATAGCCAAGTGAAGATAAATTTGATTGTAACAATAAACTCACTACTATTTGCGCTGTTATAATATTTAGCTAGATTATATCTGTTGGCAAGTCACCTTTTCTGTATATTTTATCCTGTTTAAATGAAGTACTTTCTATTATTGTAGCATTCTATGCCTTAAGAAAATTTCAGCTGCATCACATTCAATGTCGTTTTGTATACATATTGTTGTGTTCTTAAATGTAATACTAATATTCGCTTATGTACCACTGTGTACTTATAATCTATGTATCACATTATTGTAAAAGCCTTTTGTGGCGTTTAATAAATAAATAAATAAATAAATAATTTCATGTTTGCTTCACACAAATTTGTAAATTGTTAACCTCGATACAGGCTTAGTCCTAGTGAGGTTGTTTTTTATGATAAAAATGATGATTTATGCATAGTGAGAAACGACAAATAAATATTAATATTATGTTTTTTGTAAGAAGATTTTCAAGAAATCCGTGTGGCGCACGTCAAAACTGAAATTTCCTGAAAATCTTAATACAAAAATAAAAAATAAAAAAAAATAAAAAAATCGTTTTGGCCTCAACATCATCAATAGTTTCGAATTTTTCAAGCACTCTATCAACCTCAAAAGTCACGAGCCGCCACTGATTATACATTGATTTAACAAAATAATTACCGTATAAATAAATAATTGTTCGATTCCTAAACATAATAAAATAAATAATCCAACACAAAACTAATCCAAACTCTATTACATTCTTTTCCATATAGCTACAAATGCTTTAAGAGATTTCAAAATATTTCTGATAACGATATAATATTTATGATAAACAAAAATTGATATTGCTTGACTATCGGCCGTGGCGTATTGGAATGACGTCTAAACATAATGATTTTATCGACACGTGGGCATAAGAGCATTTCAACTTCTCGAAATAGAGTTTTGACACCGGAAAAGATGCGCCGAGTACGTGCAGTACCTAATAGTGGCGTATTGCCTCCAGACCGGATATGTGTTGGGGAGACAGGGACAGGGTGGCGGAACACTTTGCACTTCCATGCCGGAAATTCCGGTGAACGGGCACCGACTGTACCCGTACTAACCTAACCATCCTCCCTCCCCCAACTTCATACGAAGCAAAGGTTTACTTTCTCAATACATCCAAATATCGCGGAACCATATCGGCATTTTTGATGGTAGTAATAATTAATCGACTTCATTTGCTTTTACGAAGCTGCATACGAGATTCAGTCAAGCACATCATTCATAATCATCCATATACGATCAAATTATGTTAAGGGCATCTTCAGGCATACAGGAAATATTATTCATAATCATCCGTATACGTTTAAAATATGTAAAAGGTATCGTTGGGCATACAGGGAATATTATTCATAATCATCCGTTTACGTTCAAAATATGTAAAGGGCATCTTAAGGCATACAGGGAATATTATTCATAATCATCCGTATAAGTTCAAAACATGTTAAGGGCATCGTTAGGCATACAGGGAATATTATTCATAATCATCCGTATACGTTCAAAATATGTAAAGGGAAGTAAAACGGAAAGCACTAATCGCAAACGAATATAAGTTTTTAGAAAGCAATAAAATTTAAGAACCCATTCTGGAATCTCTGATTATTTTTTGAACAAACGACAAAAGGGGAACAAATAAATTTGTTGAAATCAATAATTTATAGGTAATTAATAGTAGGCCTTGCAGGGGTTAGTGGATCTATATTCGTACTCCGGAGTTTGCCGAGATCGTATTAAAATGTCCTGCAACTCTACCGGGGGTTGATTTGTAAGAGAAATTAATTCGAGCCGGTCTTGAATGTTTAATCACTGAACACGGCCGAGCGAAATATCGCGGGGCGGACCCAATATTACATAAAATTGTACAGAATATCGGCAACTAAGAGCACCGCACTGTGGGAGAAAGCTCCTTTGATAGAAAGCGCTTTTAAAGTTGCCGATCGCGTTTCGCCGGTCACACTGCCAGGCGCTCAGGAAGTGACAAGGCTCCGTACTCTCCACTCTCCACACAGAGTACCGAGCAACTACCCAGGAAAGTAAGTAGGTACTAACCAAAATGCTATGGACCTCGCACCGTGGATTTTACTAAAATAACGATCGTTGCAGACGACAGAAAAAGTACACCCGTGAGTATCAATTACAATCCAATAAGGAACTCCGATGAATAAAAAAATTACAGCTTAAAAAAATATATATACATAGATCAACAAACGCCAATTCCGGTTATATAAGTTTAATTAAATGTAGAATTTTAGAATTAAAAAACACCACCACATTGAAACGACATTTCATTCATTTTGGTTTTGTAGAGAGATTGAACCAATGAATCTCAGGTTTTGTGTTCATTGTTGTTATTTCAGTGTTACGGAATTGAAATACTATTTAGGCCCTCAATAATTAAAATCCGGCCGGAAAATGAAGAAAAAATCGGTTACATTCGAGGACAGCCAAACAAACTTCCCACAGTTAGCTTCTTGTTAACTATCATGTAATTTAAAAATAAAATATGGAGTTGACTCACTAAAGTATAGTCAAACTTTAAATACAATATAGGTTAAAATTGTGGCAAAAATTTATTATGACCTAAATTAAACGATTGTACTTCCATAAAATGATCCCAGCAACAAAATGCAGTTAATCTAAGTGATAAAAGAGCATTTTCTCATTGGTTAGTTTGATGGCATCACACAATTTTTTCAAAGTCTGGCAGGTTTAGGAACACTGATAAATTGTTCATCACGTGCGGTCACGGATGTATTTTTGCATATTTGTACAGTACTATAATAGTAGTTAACCAAATGTTCTTCAATATTAAAAGCGGTTAAACTTAAGAATAAAAAAACGTCTCGACTCTCGAAGCCATCATACAAAATAAATTGTATTTTGAAATAAAATGTAGGGTCTTGTGACCGGTGAACTCACATAGACACACCACAGGAGAGATTGAGACCCAAAAAATAGAAAATTTGAAAATTATGTAAGTGAGAAGGTCATTCTGGAGTTAGTTATTGTGCAGGAACAATGTACCAAAACCGAAGTAGAAATGCTTTTTGTTCCAGTGATGCGCTCTCAGTTCAACTTGGAATTAGAAATACCTACTACTTTTACCATTATATTACATGAATGATAGTCGTTCTAGGGTTAAGGACAGAAGAAGAATAATAGTAGTAGACGCGTATTCTAGATTTAATCATTTCACGTAAATAAGATAACATGCCATAAAACCCACAAATAGGACTAAGAACTCAGCAATGATTAAGTATTTTTTTCAGTAACGCAGGTTAAAACCACCAACGCACTAAAAACACGAATGTAAATAGCATAAGTAAGCAAATAATATATTTAATGGACACGGGAGGGAATGAATCACCTTAGCTAGACGGCTGGACACGAAAGTTATGAACCCAAATTATAGGCACCCACCCCCCTAGGGGCGGGGGAAGTGTCGGGGTAACAAAAATCGATAAAAGTCCACACAAAATACGCTACATGTCAAAGTTCATCGGAGTTCCTATCACGACACCGAATGTATGGCCGGTGAACAAAATGTACAAAAGAGACCAACTTTTTGTATGATATATTCATACGCATATACGAGTAGGAAGGGCTGAGAATTTATAAAGGAGTTATTTACGAGGGTAATTTTTAATATTGACATTATTAAATCAAACAATGTAGATGGATTATATTATGCACAGGACTGCTTCGAGTTGCGGATGTGGTAAGGTTTAGAAATACAGCATTCACAGCCGACTAGATTAAATTAAGAAGTATCTTGAAATATAACACCGTATGTTGAGCAGAAAAAGAGCATGACAAATAAAGCGTTTTTATCGCTTGTCCGCTTTAATTAGCCTACCTACACTGATTGTACACCACGCCAATTTTGTTCATTCATTAATCTATCCGGATTTCCAGAAACATCATTAATTTAAAAGCTCCTCAAAGGAAACACGCACAATTAAAAGCTACCATATATTGACGTTAACTGAATCAAATTTTCTATAAAACCAATGTAACATGAATTCAAACGCTACATGGATAGGTATTCCTTTTTTCGTTTTTGTACAATACAATGACTGGACACTGGACATCCACATCCCTTAATGGCGAGTAGTCGGACTCTCCGCCACTCACCCCAATACATTTCACAACAACTGTCTAAAGAATGTAGACGGGCGAGCACGTCGTGGACGTCAAGCATTTCATTTAAAGAGCTCATCCAGCAGTGTTGTGCTGGCTGGAGAATTCAAATAAAAGACGCAAGGAATGACAATAAGCAAATGTGCAACCCTTCTGGAGCCAGCACGTTAAGTCCAAGAAAAATCCCCATCATTTATGCTTTTTATGTGCTCGAAAAGACCGGGACATAAAATCTTGCCTAAAGTTATTTGTTTCTAAGAACCAAATAATATTATGTCGAACATTAGCTTCCGAGTCTGAATTCCTAAGGAATTCCTTTATTGTTAAAAAAAGAGTTAAGATTCTGAGAATTCCATTAATTTACTATTATAAATTAGTGGCAATTATTTTTATGAATTACAATTACTAGCCCAGACCCGTGAAAAATCACGGATACCCTTGAAACCACGAAATTTAGTTTCAAGATTAAGCCTAAGAAATTTAAACAAAAGAAATACAAATTTCAAAAAAAGAATTAAAATATTTATCCGGTGTAAAAATATTGTACTATAGGTTTATCGTTGGTCTGAATTGTTGGCACATCAGTTCTAATTGTTTTAAATGACAAATTCAAAACAAATCCGAGTTCATTTATGTTCATTACAAAATACTGACAATAATTGATTAAGGGTAGTCAGACGGTTTAGAGTTCAGATGAAATCTAGATAAAGTGCTAAATTCAAGTGCCAGGGGTTGAATTATGTACCCTTCATTCAATATTTCTTATGCAACGTGAATGACATATCTCATCTTTACCTTGCGATATAAATCGGCAAACGCACGTCCTATGTACCTACCACGGGTCGCTCCGGTAATAAACGCAATTACTTTTATAGGAACAATAGGTACATATGTATGATTCCATGATAGGGAATTGTGTATACTGTTCTGGACTAAGGCATTAAGGTTGCGAAGGGTTACGGACAATTTGCTTACATGAATATAAACGTGAAAACACATTTTTGTTCACGAGCCGTATATCAAACCAATGGACTGGCTTAATTCCGAATACGCTCGTAATCGTTTGTTGAAAAGAGGCACCACGGGTGAAATGATTGGGTTCTTTAATGTGGTTTATAGAATAATCTAGCAATTGAAAACATGCCGAGTATCAAGAGTTTTTACCCATAGGTATTACGTGTTGTCGCGCGTCGGACCTGGGGGGGTCCTGACTTACCCTCGGCCAGCTCAGAAGCGGGGCATGAGACGTCTCTCTCATAGTCAGGGTTCGGGGTCAGCGCGTGGCTCGAGAATCCATATTCCACCGTCTATACAAAACACTCCCATACGATTGTTATGCCCAAATGAAAGAGGTTAGGTTTTTATGAATTAGCATTGTATTTGAGCGGCTAAAGGACATTACATGGGTGAATAACAACAGTACACAGGTTATTACATCCTAAACTGGAATTATCAACAAGGGTTCCCTAATCTCTCTCTGGGAAATAATTAACAGCTCACTCTCTCTAGATCGGCAGGCAGCGTGGATGAATTTAGGTTATTAGCGGACACATTCAAGGGTAATAGGAAATGTAAGAGACTCACAGCATGGTGTTGTCGGGTATCCTGTTGATTTGCAGGACTGAGCGCCGTGTCTCAAACAAACGGTGCCAGCCTGTCGATGTTCAAAGCGCCATTTCCGTACGTTATTGCTTTCGACGGAGCGGTGCAAATTGGGAACGCGGGAGCCGAAACGAACACACGTCCAGCCTGGTCAGAGG
The DNA here is from genome assembly GCA_026573805.1 of Hesperophylax magnus. Classification (NCBI taxonomy): domain Eukaryota; kingdom Metazoa; phylum Arthropoda; class Insecta; order Trichoptera; family Limnephilidae; genus Hesperophylax; species Hesperophylax magnus. The sequence continues at coordinate 1,237,389 of JAIUSX010000107.1, forward strand.
TCGGCGCGCGAGCGGGGGGGAACGGGGCGTAGGGTCGCCGGGGGTGGGGGAACTGTAGCGGATGTATTGCGCGTTCTTCACTACGTTTGGTCTAGCAACTAATTTGAATAATTCCCGCTCTCAGGCTGGCAACTGTAGGATCTTTTGCGGCTAAAATCTGTTATATGACAGTGTTTACAATTGAGGTTAAATAACAAAAAACATTATTTTTAACACCGAGAATGTAAAACTTTTTTCTCAATTAAAAATAACGACAAACTCTTAGAAGAATGTCCATCAGCTATATTTTAACGTAAAGAATAAAGCTTTATAACTACAACTATCGAGGGCTACGAAATACAGTTATCAACGGTTTGGTGTGTACTTAATTGGTCTGACACGATGAATCGTGTAAAAATGTGAAGAAAATACATTCGTCAGATCTGTGTCAATTTGACGACATGCCTACTCGTTACTCGTCCCTTCATCCATTTCACACCTCCATTCCTCCCACATCCAAATGGACAAGTACTCACAATGGCGACCTAGTTCCACGTAAAAACACTGTAGCAGGTACTAAACCTTAATACCCGGCAGGCGTCATTCCCAATCATCCCACATCAACGTACGTTACGAAATTTAATTTGTTATCTTCCCGTAAGGCACCTACTATTACATGTTTTAATACTTAAATGGCTCTAAAATGAACCCAGTGCAGAATGATACGTAAGTAGGTCGCCAATGAGATATTTAACTTTCTGGGACAACAAGCGGAGTGCTTATTGGTTGATGTTTCGGAAAAAAGAATTCACTGGTGTTCGATTCAAGCTTAGAAACCATCTACCAGAACTCCGTATTAAAGCGGCCGTGAAGCAAAAATAAAGCACAGTATTGGATATTCAAAACTCTGACCACATGGCAAAAGCGTTATATTTGCGTAATAACTTTTGTGCGATAGGGTGTTTAACGACCGCCAAAAAGAAATTTTACGACCGGTCGACAAAATAAGTCACTGTCCGAGAAAGTAAAGTAGTCCGTTAAAGAAAGTTTCTCCCGTTGTCTTTTTGTGTTCCAAGCGAAAAAGTTTCAAAGGACCGAAATAACAAACCGTGTTCTCGATGCTTGACATAATATCGACCAGGGAGATTGATCGTGTAAAACTCAACATTTGTGTAGCCTCTTTGTAACTTGCCCAGGAGATATTGTAAATTTACGGCTCGTAAAATTGCGAAGATATTATCGAAGTTGATTTATAAACGATCTCAATTTGTGATCTCAATCAGTGATTAAACCAGGAATTAATTTAACATAATTTTGATTATCCGAAAAACGGCCATGATGGTTATTAATGTGAAATGATTAATAAATAAAATATTCTTAATGATGGCCAAATTATAATGATTCTTGGAAGAAGAAATATAACATAACAAGCTCTTCTTTTCCTTAAATCAAATGTGGCTTTATTAAATGCCCTTAATTGAATTTAAAGGAGTATCCACATATTTACAGGTGTAGGTACACAGTACTGGTTTTTCAGCATTTTTCAAACTTTGGTTAATAATGATGATGAAATGAAAAATTAATAATGTGATTAAGCGCACTTGAAGTTAAATGAGTCTAAAGTACGCTATATAAATGCTATTTTATTAATATTATGAATGCCTAAACGAAATAATATATAATAAAAATAACACAGATTACAGATTGTCGTACAACATACGAAACTGAAACAACAAATGAAAATTGTGAAACTATAATAATACGAGTATCAATAAAAGGAAAAACAATTAATTCGCACATCACTGTAGATTATATCTATATAAGATAGAATATGAGTGAGTTTCAATGTAATTTCCATTGATTCTCTCGGTTGGTAGTCCATTGCAAGCAGAGCTTGATACTCCGAAACCACCAACACGAAGATAAGATTTCTAAGATGCTTCGGAATATGGGAATATTTAGATACATCTGCGATGAGTCAATATTAAATTATATTTGAAATTCAACGGGGAAACACATGTCCCGCACAATCCAAACGGAACAATCTCAATTGAAGTGAAACCAGCGTATGAGGGCGGCCCGTAATAGAATACACATCAAATATTGATAAATAATCAGCAGATAGATACGGGAAAAGCAGAAAATTCGGGAGGATTGCTGTATAAACTGTTTGCACCGGGGAGCGCGGCCTCAAAACCAACCACCATATCGCGTGCAAAGGATATAATCACTACTATATAGGTACAATTCCAACATTTCCACTTGCCTACTTTAGTCCTCCGCTATAAGGTTCAATATCCCGTGAAATTGAAATCTGACTTACGAAGTTTGATATCTTTTGATCCCATTGTTGCTTGCTGGTTGCGTTTGAATGGTGGCGGGAAATCGAAAATCATAAAGATAAAAAAAAGATCCATCTGAAAAAATACCTTTTTAAAACAAATATATGAAAGCCTATAGAGGTCATAATACGTATTATGTTGCAAAATAAATGGGAAATAACTGAATTTCTTTGCCTTTGAAGTATATTATTCATTTCCCTAACATACATAATTTAACTGTGGACTTTGATATCCGGCATGTAATATTATTGTATTGATGAAGCATATTGTGTGATTTCAGTCATATTTATGAACATTTTGTGTTTATTTAATCATGTTAAACATATGAAATTAGATAGATTTTTTAGCCCCTGTGGAAGTCTGAGGAAACGTGAAAAGTACAAAGAAAATTATCCTAGGAAGTGTAATTCGAGCCCACGATAATCCGAAACCTTTCCGACGCGCCATCAACCCTTTGGGGAAGGATTTTCGGTGTAATATTTCAGCGGGCTGAGAAAGCTCTAAAATCGACAATCTACAAAATACGTTGATTAAGTCGACAAATCCTGTTCGTCTAGTGAAATAAATAGGCTAAAATTTTTAACCCCACACAAGAGGCCCTAATTTCCGAAGAAAAATAATTTCCCTCGGGGACTATGTCATCTTTGGGATGCTATGTGGAGGCTTTATTTTAATGAAAGGAAGGAAGGTAAGTTCTGGGAAGGTAAAGGGTATGAGGGTTTGGTAAGAATCTAGGGATCAGCGTGTCCAGGAGTGACGAACATATGAATATATCTCTCCCACTACAGCGCAAGGCGATGGGTCGGAGAGACCAGTTAGAGAGGTCAAAGGTTCTCCACAAACTAGCCGCTCCCGATCTGGCGCGCCACGCTGCTGGTGGGAAGGCGCATCCTGAACACACCTCATCCGATGAACCCGGACACCCCTGCTAAATCACCAAACGTAGCGAACCACTTGTAATGACCTATGGCAGAGGTGTTGGTTATTCAATAAATGGTTCCTGTGGCAGCAGTACCCAAACTGCCAAAAAAAATTACGAGAGGGCAAAAGCATGTTTCGACTTTAAAAAAAATACTTTCAAAGGATTTTTCGTTATTCCGTGCGAAGACAATACTAACTGTGACCAATACACGGTTTTTTTCTAATAATCGAAAACAAATAATGCAATACTAACGATTTTTGTCATAATCGCTAAAGATCTAATTAGAGCGTTGATTAACTTGTTTACGTTCTAATAATCTTGGATTGAAAGATAACAATGAAACATATCAAAATAATATCAGTCTGCATTATTTGAAGATAACGCAATAATTTGGAATGAACATGTACAGGTGTGGCTCAATATTTCTCGATTCTCCCACGGATGCCTTATTTTGTACGAGACTCGTGTATGTTTATTTAGTGTGTGCTGTTTTTCATTAGCACTGAGATCATATTGCCTGGCGAACTTTGATAAGATAACGAAATGCCGCAAATGACTCCAGCACGAACAATCATCGTCTAATTAAACAGCTGATAACGTCAAACATGTGATTTTTTCAGCAGGCAACGGCGAAAGAAATACGAGTTCGTACTTACTATATTATTCTGCCGCTTACTGAATGTTTAAATTAAGAAATTATGTGATGGTAAATAAAATATAATTTACCGTCGAGTTTTTCGGAATGAGGGTTTATCGACATCACCGTCTAAAATATAATTCTCAGAAAGCGTAAAAATATTTCAGAGATATAATGAGAATATGATAAGACAATTGAATTAAGCAAAGCCGGATAATGAAGTGAAACATAATTTAACTTTGAAAAGGCAGAAGGGAGTAACCACCACTTTTATCAAAGAAAATAAGCCATCCATAAACATATTTCAACGATTACAATTGCACATTAAAAAATCTCGTTAATAGATATTCCTTTTTGGGCATAGGTAATGCAAGAGGAGGTAAGACAGATAACTCTCAATATAAAGTGTCACGTCAAGGTAGAAGGAAACAAGCCCCATTTCTGTGTTTCAAATATATGAAAATCAGACAAATAGGAGATTTTATACATAGCTCACTTTTATAGACAGAATATTATAAAGGTTTATAAATATTTTGTGCTATACTTGGCAGGAACCTAACAGGACGTTTCTCGAGGAGGATTATTGTGGCTTTCGTTTATCTTGAAATGGTGCATTAATTTAGAAAGTTCTTAGGTTTTCCTACATTGAATATAAAGGTTGATAAATATTTTGAGCTATTCTCGGCAGGAACCTAACAGGACGTTTCTCGAGGAGAATTATTGTGGCTTTCGTTTATATTGAAATGGTGCGTTAATTTAGAAAGTTCTTAGGTTTTCCTACATTGAATATAAAGGTTGATAAATATTTTGAGCTATTCTCGGCAGGAACCTAACAGGACGTTTCTCGAGGAGAATTATTGTGGCTTTCGTTTATCTTGAAATGGTGCATTAATTTAGAATGTTCTTAGGTTTTCCTACATTGAATATAGAGGTTGATAAATATTTTGAGCTATTCTCGGCAGGAACCTAACAGGACGTTTCTCGAGGAGAATTATTGTGGCTTTCGTTTATCTTGAAATGGTGCATTAATTTAGAATGTTCTTAGGTTTTCCTACATTGAATATAGAGGTTGATAAATATTTTGAGCTATTCTCGGCAAGAACCTAACAGGACGTTTCTCGAGGAGAATTATTGTGGCTTTCGTTTATCTTGAAATGGTGCATTAATTTAGAATGTTCTTAGGTTTTCCTACATTGAATATAGAGGTTGATAAATATTTTGAGCTACTCTCGGCAGGAACCTAACAGGACGTTTCTCGAGGAGAATTATTGTGGCTTTCGTTTATCTTGAAATGGTGTATTAATTTAGAATGTTCTTAGGTTTTCCTACATTCCTGAAAGGTCACAACCTAATGGGACGGAATCTTCGAGTACTTAAAGGAAGCTACTGTCATCCATAAGAATGGCGGCCTAGGCGAAGATTGTAACTAAATCAACAGGAGAGATTGCAAATTAGATGTGAGAAAGGGTTTTGTCGATGCTTAAACTCAATCCCAACCGGAGATATGTTGTCACTTGGAAGTGGTAATGGGCGTAATTCAATTCAATTAGTTTATTCCTTTAAAAACATTACAAAATTACATTTTATTTCGTTTTTAACTACATTTGTAAAATGGTATTACATAATAAGTAAGCGGTGTATAAACTATAGCAGCATCAATAGAGCTTGCCTGTTAAAGGCAGCTTCACCGATGCTAAATATGTCGATATACGAATTAATTCTGTTCAACAGCAAGACTGCTCTCCCAACCGGCATGACCATTGGCAAGTTAGTCCTGCAGGCCGGGAGATAAAAAAGTCTATGCTGTCGGTGACGGAGATAACCACCAGGAACATAGAGACTAATACTCTCCATGATAGTCGGATTTTCAAACCATCCACGAATCAGTTTGAAGAAGTGTCATACAATATGCACATCTCTTCTGACCCGTAGATGGTTCATACCGAGCATGCCCAAGAGAAAGTCAGTAGGATAGAGCCACGGGTAGTAGCCATACTCCCTCAGGTAGAGGAATCTCAGAAATTTCTTCTGCACTCTCTCCAACATGAGGGAATACTTCACCTGATGTGGGCTCCAAACCACCGACCCACTATCAAGCCTACTCCTAACCAACGCAATGTATAGCACTTGGAGAACCCGGGTGTCTCTAAAATTCCTCGCAGTGCGTAGGACGAAGCCCAGCATTTTCAGTGAAGCACTACACGTCATTTCGATATGAGTATGAAATGTCAGCCTACTATCAAACATGATGCCAAGATCTTTCATAGTGGAGACACGTTTTAAACTTCGGGCATTCATGGTATACCGGTAAAACCAAGTATGACGTACCCGTGTGAAAGAAAGAATGAAACATTTAGAAATATTGAATTCGATCCGATTCCATTTACTCCAGTCAACAATTCTATTAATGTCTTCTAAAGTTTTAATTTCCAAGAATAGTTATAGGTCATCAGCAAAAAGAAGTGACTAGTAGTGAGTAATAATAGCTTAGTTCGCATGTCGGCCTGTGCGAGTATGAGTATTGTCTGTTTTCAAATCATACCTGATGCGCTGTTTAATCCCTCTGAATGTCTACATGGAAATAATGAACAGTCGTTTTTATAACGTTCAGTCTTATTGTGTTTTGTTGTATTTTTGTGAACACAGTCCTAAATAAATTTAATATCAAATCTAAGTTAAATGTTTTTTTTTTGCATTTATAGCATTCATTTATTGAAAGTTTGAACTTCATTCCGCAGAAGCCATCTCCCGTTAGGTAGGCAGCACCAGCAATGGCTTACGGTGGTGGTTCGTGCGAGCCCAATATACAAGTTTCCCAGTTCAATCGTAAAGGCATTTAATATTTAAGCCCAGGCATTTGGAACAACGAACAACTCCGGCCGAGATCGATTCGGATTAACTGTGACTTGTGGAGTATTAAGTATGGATTAATTTGAGCGCGCAAACGCAATTCTACTAGTGTACTTTCCTAATTCGGTTATGCGGGAACTTTGGATCGTTCGAACTTGCGATATTGAAATCGATTTCCCTCTGCCAAGACCGATTAATATTATAATAGTGGATATGAACGCACGAGTAACCATTAAAACTTGTAAAGTTAAATGAATCTAAATGAAATATAGAACAAATAAATTGCATAATTTCAACCCCTGTGTGGTAGCAAGCGGTGGATATTGCAAGAATGAAAGCACGCCGAGTGCGGTAGGAATCACATTTACCAAAATGCAATGCAGAACGCTGGCGCAAATCATTAGCGAAGTACGTAGTGCTGGCCAAATATTTTAATTAGCGAAGTATCTAGTGGTTCTCACTACAACAAAACTGTTCCATTGTAATTTTTATTATATTTTTCAACTTGTGTGCTGCTATTTTAGTGATAATTTAAACAGATTGTTGAATAAATCTCCAACTGATAAGTTACTTGCAAGTAGCTTAGTGGGTACAAATAGCCATTGTATGAAAATCATAAAACATTAAAAAAAAAACAAATTCTAGAAGTCCTAGAAATGCCAATCCAAATTATACAAAGCAGATCAAATACTTGAGATGGAGCATTGAGGATGCAGATAAAATTGACCCTACTGCTGTAATTCAAATAAGATGTCAGTTTCTTCATTGCAATTAAAGTTAGTATCTATATTTGGGAGGCAAAACGTAAAAATAAACGTAGCAAATCGTAGTTAGTAGAGTTTCCTTCATTTCCTGCAAGAATATATTTAATGTAGTGAATAATTATCGCGACGATAGTGAAAAATCCCCTCCATAAGATAATTAAAAAGTAATTTGCAATTAGAACTTATCATTTGTTATATACCAACTTATGTACGGAACGTTGTGGAAGTGATATTGAGCATTCCAAATAATAAGGTCGCTTTTCCGGGTAGTCAAAATTCTAGGAATAAATCTTCGAGTCCGAATAACTTTGAAATATGAGTTAACTTTTGCGAGTTTTGTTGCCACGAATTAGCCGACGAAATTTCCCAAACAAAAAGCAAACTGTCATATTATTTTTACTCTTCCTTTACTCTGTAATTACCCCAGAGCACGAAACTTTTCCCTGAACAGCTTGCGTTATATTTTATGTATTATTTTACGGTCGTGTTTTGGATTTAATGTCGTGTCAGGTATAGGGGTACAAGACATCACGCAATGTGGACATTTCGAGATCTGGACTTGTTCATAATTGAATAGGTTTTAATAGAAACATGCTAATTGATGCAGGTTTTGTTAACTCACCCATGGAAAAATCGTCCCTGACAAATAACTACCTAGCAGTGCACGGTAATTAAAATTAAAAAGGGAAATAAATAATTTATATTCAATTGTTATAAATTTGCAACAAAAAAGTAATCAAAAGCTAACGGGCCGTACAACTTCATAATGAAAACAATCCAGTGTAAATTTGTAGCGATAGAATTAATAACTTTTGACGAGGAATACAAAAATAATTCAGTTCATTTGTCAGTTTCAGTGCCGATAAATCGGCGTTTATAAAAATATTGTTAACAGTTTCATACAATGCAACATAAGTATCTGCGATTATTCGCTATTTCTCTACGCTAGCTCGCGCCGTGTTGATGAAAAAAATGAAACATGCATATTATTATAATTACTGTTTTAACTCGACCATTTGATATTTCATCCGTCTATAAATTTTATTGTTACGTTCCGGTTCAAGATGGTTGTCGTGTCTGTTACTACCTTTTTATTCCGGTAGAGTTCGCATGATCGTGGTTTCTACTACGACCTGTTAAATCGGAATAATCAATACTATTCTGCTACAAATCAATACTGGACCGAAGAAGTTTTGAAAAATTATTGTCGTTGAGATGGTGTCATTTTTTGGGCGAATTGTACCTACTTACGATTATGATTTCAGAAGAAATTTAAGTTTTGATTTATTAAAAAAGATTCTACACACAAAACTTATGATTTCGGAGAAAATTTGGATATTGATTTATTAAATTAGAAACAAAGTGTATGGACGTGAGGTCTACTGTACATAGAACTAATTGTGTAGGTATATACGACAAGTTTTATCTTAGAGCACACAATGATGTAATATAACTTAGTATTAATAAACAAATAGATAAAACAATAAGCTTCTAAATGTAATTTTATAAAAACCTATCCAGTCTAAAAATTAAAATATTTAAAATAAATATCAACCCCACTTTTGTCACGAGCATTAATGTAAATGTTCTTGCAGCGAACTGGAGGTGATTTTTCACAAAAACGGCGTGATTTTTCACAATTTTTTTTTTACAAAATTATTCAATTATTTCTATTATTAAAGGAGGATAAAACAGCAACTGTACAATCATACAGTGCGCACTGCGCGGTGTTTTAATATTGCCTCATTCTGCGTGTACAATCGTATCTTCTCCAAGCTTAAACTTTAAGGTAAGTATGTTTTCTTTATTTTTGTTTTTAAGTTAAATTTGTAGAACTCCATTATATATTTTTATTTCTTTTATATAATCAATAATATTATTATTTTTCAATTTATAAAAACAGTTTATTTATAAACAAGTTCTGCTATGTAATTATTATTACGTGTGACGTGAAAGTATGTTTTCTGTATAATCTGTCTGTACATAATTAGTTAGAGCCTAAGAAGTCACAATACAGCGCCCCTAAGGCGATTTTTAACAAAAAAACGGCGTATTCCTGCGAAATGCGTAAAATCATTTAAGTTTAAAGAACTTTTTATTTTCAAAATTGGAACAAATAAATATAAATCATATCAGAGAAGCAGAAAAATACCACAGGTACGACAACTATTGTATCAATTAATTAGAAATGCGTTTTATTAAAAAAAATTCAGGTCAATTCAGAAAGACAGTCAACATTGAAGGTTTAAGAAGATACGACTCTGCATGCAGGAGACACTATATTAAAAACGGTGACCGAATAACTCATCAAAATTAAAATTAAATACACCTTTAAAAAGTGATATAAAATCATGAAAAGTAATGAACAAAACTAGATGAAATAGGTAGGTTAGGTTAGGTTATATGTTAGTTTTTGTCATCGCTTTTAATGACTTTATATAACTTTTGAATTGTCATTGTAGTTATCATGGAACCATTAAAATACTGCACATTTCATAATTTACAGTTGCTATTTTATCCTTCATTAAATCATCATCATTGATATTATTACATTTATTAGATAATATATATTATTACATTATAAAGAAAATTGACAATACTTGTTTTTAAAGACAAATTCACAAATTCCACGATAATTAACTATATTTTATTTATTTTTTGGAATAACTTAATAAGTAAAACCTCAAATTGAAGCATTTAATTATTGAAGACAATATTAGCGATTTCTGAAAGAAAATCTGGAACAGAAAATTCAGAAAAGATACGGTCATATGTAGGACTCGAACCCAGGACCTTTGCCTTGCCGGGGCACCGCTCTACCAACTGAACTAATGGGACCCTATCTCCTTCGGTCATATTTAACTGTATCATACTTCGAATAAGAACCACCAACATTGTCTATGTTATTATTATTAATCCCGTGATTTTTTCACAGGTCGGTGCTAGTAAATAAATAAAAGCACGACAGTTCTCAACAATGACTTATCTGAAGGAAATATGCTCCACCGCTTTACTTGAGATGGAACCGAGACCGAGGAAAGGAAAACTTTTTAATTCAAAAAGAAACCCGAGCCTTCAAAGTGTTGGTGCGGTAGGTCCGACCAACCAACGTGGGCGGGGAACTTCATGATGATCGATTTTAATTAATAATTTGATGCTAGAAAATTGATAATATATATGATGAATTATCATTCTGATATTGCGAATACGATATAAAACTTCAAGTCGACTGACAGCTTCTTATATATTTACTAGCTGTACCCCACCTCGAGATGCTGTGGCTTAGTCTGTCTGTGCAGATAGAAAAACAATATCCCGTGTTTCTATAAGTATAATATATATGTATTGTATATATATAAACCTTCCGGAGGAAATTCTCTGAATGATAGTGAAAACCTTATCACAATCCGTTGCGTAGTTTAGAAGAACTAAGCGCAAAAACAGACAGACACGAATAGCGACTTTATTTTTTAATATTTATAGATAGTTCATACATGGTGCTAGGAAACTCGTAGTGAAAGCGGAAAACTGGTGAATCTACATCATACAGAGAACCCAAAACAATGTTTTTTTTCGATCTAAGCATTTCGATTTATTAATTATTTCAAACTTTATTCCATTTTATTCAGCAACTAAAGGTTTAAAAAAACTTTTGGAGCTGGGTCTATGCTTCGACGCACTTAAAATACATGAAATACTGATATTAACCCCCTGGAAATAGATTTTGTTCAAATTTGACCTAAAAACTTTAAATTTTACTCGATTAACTCGAAAACGAAAGCTCTAATCAAAAAAGTTGTACCACAAAATCGACCCAAGTACATCTACGCCTTAATGTTCCCATGGATTATTTTGAAATATCCTAAAACTGACACCCTGGTTCACTCTCTTTGGTGCAATGGTCACAAATAAAAGAATTTTCTAAGTCAAATTTTAAACAGTAGAGCTATTTTTATTGCTTTCATTTTACCTTTAAGTTTGAACTCCTGTTGTGTATTTTTTGGTTATGGAGGCTCGGGTGGCTAATTGGCTTGAAGTTGTCCATTTAATAAATATTCCAATATGGTATCACACATGCTATTAATTTTCAGAAACAAATGTTTTTACTATTACGAAGTATTAGGAAGTATTATCACAGAAATATTTTTTGATTGAAAATCAGCTAAAAAAGGGAATAGAGAAGTCAACTGTCCAAAAAAAATCTTTAGAACATATCAACTACGTCCATTCCACGTCACACATGTGCAAACCCTTCAGCCTAGGGATCCTGCAAGAGTAGCTTTTGTCAATGAATGCTTGCGATAGTAGCAAAATAATATGAATAAAAAACCAATAGAAGGTAGTACCTATTACAAAAAGAATTCTACTAATTACAGAAAAAAAGGTAGGCAGTTAATTCCAATTGATTAGTGTAAAGAAGGTGCGTACATTCCTACAATAAAGAAAATCGTTGGGTTGCCCGAATTATAAACCACGCTAAATAGATAAAATCTTCAATACTGAACGTAATGTATCATGGATAACGCATCCAAACAAAAAATACGAACACGCCAAAGTACGCTTGACAACATAAAAAATATGTAGTAATAATGAAAAATGTTTATCGGGTATTCTGGATCTTCTCTTGCGTATAGAGTGAATGACTTTATCGTGGCAAAGGAAGGTGTTTGAGTAAAGCTTTTTTTCACACGAACGTGCAGTTTTTTCATAAATATTTTTACGCTGTCTGAATAGGTAAATCCAGGAACGAGAAAAGGAAGAACGGAATTAATTTGGAATGCCGCTGCGGGCTTCGAAGGAAACGTAGCCGGTGATATATTTAATTAAATTTTCTTCTCGATTTTCTACGGACAGCAAAGATAGCTCACGAGCCAAAGGAAATGGGGAAATATGTCATAGAGTTTTCACCGAATATAATGATGATGAGGAAATCGACTTTATTCGTTACCTGCATTTAGTGACATTTTTTAACAATTTTGGTATTAGTATTTACTTACAATAATAATATTTTAATATTAATAAAAGACTATCTAATTTTTCTCAATTCTGTAGGTTGGTTAACTAGTACTTCTGTTAAGCATATATTATTGAATATCGTCTTTACCACAGTGAAATCCGTTAAATTGTCAATCTGAACTCACAGATACGACAATGGCTAAAGTCTAAACTCAAAACATAACGCGAACCCCAATACCTATCCTAAAATAATTTCTCCTTGAACGAAGCCTTTCAACAAACGGCTTCAGCCGAATATCAGTCAATATCGTTTTGAATCCAATATTCAGAGATGACAGTGGGGAGGATGACTGAAAGCGGAGAGGAATTCTTTATGCCACTGCTCTTCACGGGGAAGTGGAGGAAATTCAAATTACAAACGCCAATCCGTGAAATCTCTTGCCAGCCAGCTTCACAGCTTCACAAGCCCAGAAAGGAGTGAGAATACTCCGCCAGAAGGGACGTGCAAAGATAAGGACGACTGGAACAAAGGCGAGAGAATTAAAGAATTACAAATCAATTCAGTCCACTAGCTGAGAGGAGGACGATTGATTTAAAGGCGAAGCAATAAGCCATAAAGAACAATAATAGTCTGAAATAAGTCTTTCTTAACAAAAAAAAATTCAATCATTCGCTTTTATCGAAGATTAAGTGAACGGCTTCGATGGTTTAAGGATGCACAGCGTTTGATTCGTGGCAAAAGGCGTTCTAGAAGTGATCATTTACCAAAATCCAATTATAATTACTTAAATTATCATGAGCTGAAACAAGTCGAAAACCTTCGGAAAGGACTACACAAGATGAAAAATAAGTTTAAATATGAACTGTAGGTACAAAAAAAAGGTATATACATATCTATATAAAGGTATATACATCACTCACAAACACACAAGATTATTTTCATTGTATTATTTTTTAATTTTAAATAAATTATTACGTATTTTTAATTTTAAATGTATTATTTTCTCTTTAAATGTATTATGTAGATTATATTTTGATATTATAAAATGAAGGCCTCAGCACGGGCAAGCCACCCAGTGAGGCCTAAATTACTGGAAAACTTAAAATGTAAAAAATATTGTACCAAATAAAAAAAATAAAAATATACCTTACGACCAATAATATTTTAAGTCCAAAATGGTGAATGTATAATTCTGTTCTTGTGTCGTCGGTGTTTAGAATTTATGAAAACCATTCCGCAAAAATTGTAACCTTTTGAAATACGACCGCAATCCGTCTTCATTTTCTGGAATTATGAGATACAGTAGGGCTATATGTCATCATTTTTCTTTTAAATCTTTAATGCCAAAAGTTTGTTCCAACCCGCCGCGGAACCTTTCTTAGGCAAATTGACCAGGGAAATGCTGATCCCGCCAAGTCTTTTAGATTGGATAAAACGGAATTCACTCAGTAAGTTTATTTTATCAAGAGCACGATATAGGTACATAACATAGTCATAGATCATAAATAATACGAAGTAAATGGAGGGGTGATTGATAAAATCAATCAGCAAAGTCAGCATAAATAAAATTATGATTTTAACCTTTGATCCATCAGTGACAAAAAATAACACCCCCGTGAGGCCGCAATATAATTGACACCCGAAAAATAAATTCAGCTCGAAAGCGTCAGCTCTCGTTCCGCCGTTAAAACCATTTTGTTCAGCGCCATTAGAAAAGCTTTAAAAACACATTGGCAAAATAATCAAAAGTATTTCACCGTTTTCGAGCCGAGCGAGAGCTTTTAACGAGAAAAAATCTAATTACTAACGATTCATTATTGCCTCCGATAGAAAATGAAAGCAACACGCAGTCGCCCGGAAATTTTGATTCGTCGGCTGATAGATATTTCCCCGACCGTTAAAATAACCCGTTAGCTAATACTGACTTTAAATAGGATTTAATTAATGCTCCTATTACGATGATACTACTGAGAATCCGGGTTAGATACCTTTATTTGCAAAGCACAAGAATCGCCTTTACTGTAAAAACAAATACCGGGGAGGTGTGAGGAATATTGAATGTACCAAAATACCGCAGTGCAATAAATGAAAATGTGTATTTTACAACATTTATATTACAAGGAAAACCGATATATTCATGAATGGTAAAATGTAAAACTAGTTATTGGGAAGCATTATTCATGAATTTAAAGAGGTGTTTTATTTCATGTAAATTTTTTTAATACTATCCTCCATTTTCTTGTCATGTCCACTGTAAGAAAAGTTAGAAGTGTGTACAAAACTCAATAAGCCACGGAATAATGTCAAGTAAGAATATTTGATTTCGGAATTACTTAGGACGGGTTGTTTCAGAGAATTGGAAAAATTCATCAAATTTCACAGTTAATTTTCAAGGACTGAGAAAGTTCTATTATTATTTCAGTGCTGTGAAGCAACTGTCCCATCTTGATATAATAACAGAACTTCAATAGGACTTTCACAGAACTTGGAAATTAACTTTGAAAGTTGATGAATTGTTCAAATTCTCTGAAACAACCCGTTCTGAATGAGGAAAACCTCAAATTGTAATATTTAATCATTGAAGACAATATTAACGACTCTCAAATGTGAAACCGAAAAATATTTAAATGGAACACAGGAAAGATGTACATAAATAAATAAAAAATCTACACAAAGAGAGCAGCCAATAAAAATAGGCAGTAGTAAAATGAAGATAATGTTGGTATCTCTCAGTCGAAGTTGACACAGTCAAAAATGACGTAAGATGATACGGTCGAATCAGCTCAGTGGTCAGAGCACTTCCTTGGCAAGGAAGGGGTCTTGGGTTCAATATCTAGACGTGGCTGAATCCTTTTGTCTTTTCTGTTTCACATTTTTTCTTTGAGAATTGATTTTAATATTGTCTTCAATGCTTAAAGTAAGAATAAGGAATTAAAACGAATATGCGTAAAGAGGGATTGCCTGTAATTGATCAAATGCTTTCATAAACCAGACAATTATGCAACTCGCCAACTGTACTTCTATACATCTAATGTCACACCGTCGTTAAAAAACATTAGCAATCTAAAGTTATTTTTCGGTAGGTCACAACTCGCAAGACGAATTGTTAGCAGGGATACGCAGGGACGTTTCTTTTTATTCACATTTTTACATTGTCACAAATCCAATTTATAACTTTACTTTTCCCTAGTCATTTAATACATTTATCGTGTGAGGTCTTCCTCAATTAAACTTTTCAATATGTACGCCTAAAATTGAATGTGCTTAAAACTAGGTTACAAGGCTAATCCAGTGTAGATCAGATACCCACGAATACCTTCCTTTCTTACTTTAGGTCGTTAAATTTAATTCACTAGAACTGATCGTTAGAAGTTTGTGCAACGAAAATAACTTCCTGCTCATTCCGAATTATGCTGTAGTCACGTAACTGATACAAAATTGTTTTAATTTTATCGATGGAATTTGTTGGCTGCTGGGTGCATCGTTATGATTCCGTTGTTGGAAACGATGGAATTTCGTCTTGGAAATGTTAGTTTGTTTTAGGTTAATACATATTACGAATATAAAGTGGTCGAGTGTTGCTTAACTTCCTTTTCCAAAGTTAGATCGACCGTTTTCATTTTTTTTTTTCATAATAAAGCTTCCTGAGATTATTTTAACTACCTTGTAGTGGTTGTAAATATAAATGTAGTTTCAATGTCTCTCAACAGATGTCGTTAGGACACATAGTTTTATGTAGTTTTTAAGGGTTTCCATAGGTGTCAGTAGAAGTACCACATGGTAGAGACAACTGTCCGACGTTTGGACATAATACCCGAATGGTTACGAAGATAGCCGATGCCAGCCGATCTACAGGCGAGCATTTTAAGTGAGAGATTCCCACGCTTCAGAATAACTTAGAACACCTATATAACGACATTCATTGTAAATACGTCACGATAATAAACAGACCCGTAATCCCAGTATGAACCGAAGTGTCATTGAAATCTCCCGATCATCCAAGTTAACCAGAGGAAAGTAAGAGTATATTACATACCTCATCCGCTCTATCTTCTGCCGTTAAACCTGGGCTTTTCATGATCCAACTTAACACAAAATAATAAAAAGGTGGGAATAGTAAGCCTTAAGTAAAAATAATTGTTAAATAATAGTTAATAATTATTATTAATAATTGTTCAACAAAAAAATAGAAAGCTGACAGAGATATCTTTCGCGTAAAGAAGCTGCCTAAGCGACATCGAGAAAATGCCCCCGAGAATCTCCTTAAGTATGTTGAAACGCTCTCCGTAAAAAGCGTTGATAAATATTAATAATCTAGAAATAACCCCAATGTCCTTATCATCTCCCAAAACGCAATCTGGCGCCGGGCCAACATTATTAAACTACTAGTTACAAATGAGACCACTGGCTTCACAGGGCTTATTTTGCTAATGTCTACTTCTACGGTAAGCGACTTTTACAAAAATAGTTTTTCTCCTTTCTTCATCCGATAACGCCGCATTGAATGTCTACTATCTCTTTTGCATGGCTTACTGCGAATAAATGTTCTTTCAAGAATAACTACCGTAAAAATTTCGCGTGTCATTTAATTCTCCTAAGGGGATCATAACTCGAGAATCGCGTTATGTCCCGAATAAGAGGGAGTGGGGTAGCTTAAATCGCTAATTGCAAAACGCAAACAAAAAGCTAACAATGTCAAAGATCACGAAAACAATCGCCATATATCAAACTTAGAGGGAAATAAAAATTGTCAAGATTTAATCTGAGAGCGGGTTCACACAGCCTGGGCCCAAGTACAATATGAGCTTAGATTTCGTCATGATTTATGGCGCATTTCTTTTGTTTCGGGAACAATGCTTGAAATAAATAAATCTTTACAAGATATTATATAATAAATCCTACTTCACGAGCATTGTGTAAGAAAATCAAGGAATGGATTAAGAATAAAGCACTGCGTTGGTTTGCATCAGATAAAAATAATGTAATAGTTTTCCAACAGGTATTTGAGGTAATGCAATGCGAAGTAATACAAAATCGTGTGTTTTAGGTTTAAAAAAATCATCGCCCAGCAGTATTATAGATGCTTTGACGAAATGCTGTTAGTAGAACACAGCTTGGCCTTTCCTATAAACGATATTTTTTGTTACATGCCGAGGTTTATCGCCTTCCTCTCACCATAGTGGATTTCCTCTAGTAGCTCACTGGACTCTGAACCTTAAAAATGCTCCTAGCATACACAAATGTGTATGTAATCCTAGAAAACACACTGTTCTACTGTGTGAATCTGATACTTGGATATACTTGGTATGGATACAAAAAAGCTGAAATGAATAAAAGCATTGTAAAAAAGTGCTTGGATAGAAATACGCTCGACACACCGAGAAAATCAAATATATCACATCAAGTATAAATATTACAGGTCAACCTCATGACGGTGCCTCTATTCGAGCGCACTACTCAGATAAAGTACCTCAGCTCACCATTGATCAATACATAAAATGGAATCTTCGCACTCAATTAATTGCAAACAAAATAAGCATGCACTTTTTCACAACAATACGAAACTTTCTAGACTTGAAAATGAAAATGAAAACAACACTTGAAAATGATCTACTTTGATGTCTTTCAATCTACAATTGAGTATGGAATCTAACATGGGGAGGTGGAACTTCATCTGCACAAGACCCAATCATAAAAGCACAGAAAACCATAATCAAAATAATCCTTAGGCTACCTCTAATTACAGACTCCAACTTTATCTATAATATTATGAATGTGTTTGACGTTCGGCAGATATATAAAAATTGATGAATTGTTCAAATTCTGTGACACAACCAGTTTGTCTAATGTAATTTAGAATAATTTGTGTTCAGTGGAAGCTTTATTAGAAACTATCTAAAATATATTTTTATTAAACCCTTGGCATTCCGAGGGTTAACGATGGCGAGAATAGTAAAAAATATTATTTGCTTGGTGCTATGTTATTATTGGATCCTTATTTCGTATAGCGGCGGCGTCAGAGGGGAACATCTAGGTCAGTGATGGCTCACTAGGGCCTCAGACGTTGCCCTGTGGACCTCATCGATCCCGCCGGGAAGTGAATGCAGCGGACATTTGTTGACCACACATAATTGGATAATAGTTTCTAAGCAATTGTAATAAATAAATAAATATTAACTACGTATTATTTTATCCAAAGCGCCGCCCTTCTGGTGAAAATTCATAGAACGCGCAGTATGTTGAAATCTCGTAAATTAATAACCTGGACAGATTGCCCTATCAAAAATTTATGACGCTGCAGCATGTGGCACCCAATTGAAAGTAGCTCCGCATGATGTAGTGACTGGTGACCAAATATAGATCCTAAGTGGCTATTCCCCTCACTGTTCTAGAGTTGCCTTTGGCTCTCAATCGTACGAAACATAACCTAACCTAACACAACTAGATATGCTTAAAGAAGCGACGTGTCGGTAGTTTGAAAAGGAAAGCCTTTATGAGGACAAGACTATTTATTCAGATGCATATCGCATATGTACGGGCGCAGACGAATAGTTCGTCTTAATATTTGAAGGCATAACTTGCAAAAAGTGTATTTTAATAAAATAATTGAATTAACGCAATTTGTGAACGCATAGATTGTATCGTACTCATTTACAAAGTCCTTCGTATTTTTTTAAAAAAGCACGTGTAAATTATTATTTAGAAGCATACAAACTATTTACATAACCCATAATAATTTCTGTATTATTTTAATGTGGACGTGTGAATGCGGTGCGGTACAGACTACCGAACATGTGGTCAAAGAATGCCCGATGCATTCATTTCCCGGCAGGATCGATGATCACTTAAGCAGGGTGTAACAGCAGTTGTAGATGTCATTTTGCTATACGATCAAATTTTTTTCCTATGACATGTCGCCGCTGATCGTACTGCTACACGTCGAGATGGATCACGTGATTATTTATCGCTGTCTCGCCTGTTACCGTGCTGCTGGAACGAGAAGAGGTGCGTATCACGCGACCAGCTTGGCTGTACCCAACTGCCAGTGGCGAGGTAAGGTGGATTTTTATTGAAAAAAAGTCGGACAGCAAAATGATAGCTACGTTTTTAACTCCAAATATGAACAGAAATCGCAGGTTAAATCCTCCCGGTACGTGCCGTTATACCCTGTGTAAGCCAGTTTATTTTATTGATAAAATTTGCATTCATTCTTAAGTTAGTTACGTACAAGAAAAAGTACAATTAACAAATTTAAAATTCTGACTGTTCTCTCTTATGCTACGTATACAACCGCGAGCCGAACTGCCGAACTGAACCTCAACTTATGGGAAAGAAACGTAGCAACCGCAAATGACGCGAAACGCCGCTTGCAGTTGATTCGTTCATTTCCCGTAATTCGTGGTACGGTTCGCGTTTCGGATCGCAAATGTATACGTACCCTTACAGTGGAATCTTGTAGATTATAATATTATAATTGCCTCATAAGCTTTCGAGTCGAGCAACTCGGAAAAGGAAAACTTGCATAAGAAATACGTACACATGTTTAGGAAAGCATTGGAGCAACATTGTTTCTTTGTTTGCTGCGTTACAGAAAAATATAGTTGTAAAAGTATGGTACTAGGTACTCATAGATTTTTGATTGCAGACTGTGCAAAAGGGGAAATTGTTGTACGGAATAATTTTGGCTTAATTTAAGTTTAACTTCCAGCAATGCGGTAACTAGATAACAAAAGTGCATTACGAGTCATATCTTGTGACCAGTCACCGAAACCAAAATATTGTACCTAGCAATATTGTATTAAGACACACGAATTTAAGAAACCGAAACAATACGATATTTAAAATAATTCAGGGATTTATTAAACTTTTTGATTCTACTTCATAACCGGGTGATAACGAATGGTTAATGGCTTAACAGTATTCTCGTCATTATAGAGCAACCCTGCCATCATTGAACAGGAGGAAAAACAAAAAAAAATACTTTAAGTGCCTCACGCAAGTAAATCAAGTTAACTGAAAATATTAATAAACCACTGTAAACATAATACAAGAAAAAACCGGTCAGGGATAAATAAAATCGCATAAATAAGTTATCTCAATGTGTTATAATCAGAGTTTGCTAATGTTATTGAACGTTGAAACAGCTATCACAATAATAAACTCTAAAATACTTGCAGAACTTAAAAACAATATATTTAAATTTTCTTACTAGAAATAGAATTTCGAATACAAGCTCCGTTAGAGATACGAGTAGCTTTTGAATATGGGCTCCGCAAAATGCAACAATTTTGGAAATATTATATTACCAGTGGTAGTTTTTGATTTTGCTCTCGAATGATTTCTGCTAAAAATGAGTGCACAATGAGGCGCCCAGGAGATCGTGAATAATACAGTACAGTGCAGAGGAGAGGGTACAATCAGTACAGTACTATACGGTGCAGGGCAACCGAGCGACCCGGGCGGGCTGCGGGCTGAACGGTAAAAAGACGCAGAACGAGCCCGTATCAGATGCAAGCCTCCGTACTATGTACACTGTACATGCCACACTACACGGCCGCGTGCCAACAATTGTATTGATTAGTTCTTTCTTCCCCACCAGCGGATTCCACGTGAAGGGAGCCTAGGGGGAGGCTCAACACTCGAAGACTTCTCAAAAAGGGGTTCGCATAAAAAGGAGGTTGGCATAAAAACTAAAAACAAAATTACTTGGTTGTAACGAGTAAAACATTTAGTTGTTTGTACATATATCTGTAGAAAAGCTCACAGTTATGATAAGTGCGATTCACAAACAGTTGAAATAATAGATAAATAAATAATATAAGTCCCATTTGCTAAAAACTGAATGTCACCCTATCTGTCTTTATTATCTACTTTGCTTCTTCTTTTGAATAATGATTAATGATTAGTTATGGTTCAAATATTGTTACAATATACTGTCAAATTACCCATCTGGTAACACATCTAATACTTATTTTTTCTTTAATTTTGAAATATTTTGTGTTTGTATGTAGAATTACTTTATGTTTGTGATTACTCTTATGTTTGCTTCACTCAAATGTAAATTGTTAACCTCAATACAGGCTCAGTCCTAGTGAGGTTGATTTTTATGTGAAAAAAAAGTGTTTTATGTATAGTGAGATGCAATAAATAAATAAATAGACTGAAGTAAAAAAACTCCACCGGATTGACAAAATTTTGTTTCCAATAAATCATACACAAACACCTCCGTGGTCGAGCGGTAAGACTCTCGACTAGCTATCCGGAGGTCGCGGGTTCAAATCCCTCCGGGCGTAAGTAAAATTTCATCGTTTAATTTATATAATTTTACAAGTTATTCATTCAAAATAATATACAGCATATTTGCGGCACGTTCCAGAGTGGAAGATACTGTCAGTATCCCGGCTGTAAGACCACCATTCAGAATTGAAACGTTGTTTGAAATTGCTTTAGCTGTGTTTGGTGACTAGATCTGAATAGCCAGATATTTCGCAACCTTCTTTTTCCCATCTCATTCCCCTCCCCACTACCTTCAGCCTCACAACATACCTCTATATTATAACATTTATTTGATTAGATATCTCTAATTTGTAAACAAAAAATATAATTACAGATATTATAAAGAAAATTGACAATGTCTTCGAAAAGCAATGAGATTAACAAATCCTACAAATATAATATAATGAGACTTTTCAGGGGGCCGGCGCTACACTAACAAGAAATTTCGACTCAAAATAATATGGTTTCGCGGAGCCAGTGGTTGTGCTTAATATTAATGAACATTTTTATAGATATCGAACGGAAATGAATTTGTAAATCGGTAAAAAAAAAAAGTTTAAAGTTGAAAATATTAAACGAGTCGACATTCAGTTTCCTAAAAGATTGGCGTTTGCACCTCGAAAATTAGATATCTCTGCGATAGGCTATGCTCAAAGATAGGGGAAATCTTAGTAGGGGAAAAGCGGCTCCTCGAGGGTGGAAGCCAGAAGCCGTGGAAGTGGGGCGGGGAGGAAAGGGGCGGACTGCAATGGCCGACGGGGTGAATGTCGCGAGACCAAAACTTCTCACTTCGCTATCGAACCCTCGCCTTAAATCTACTTTAACTTTTCAAATCAACAACCTACGCGATGTGAAAAAAAATGTTTAAGTCAATGCTACTATTTTTAACAGAATTCTGCGCGCTGATAAATTATAGCATAAGATATCATCATACAAAGAGTTTTACAAAGACAAAAAGCTTAACTTTTATTTACTCTCTGTCAAATTATCTTGAAAAGGAGTGGGATAACCCTAGTTTTAAAATAAAAGAGCTTCAATACTTTATTTCGTAGAACTTTCAAACGAAAATATGCTAATAAGACAAATTGAAGGAATTTTTTACACGTCATAAAAAGTACTTCGAAATTGTGCCTTTGAAACCCGTTTCAAAGGTTTATTCTGAAAATAAAATTGTAGATGGAAAAACTTAATCAACAACCTTTTAAGATAAAAGCCGTCGACGATGCTGACAAGGTTCTTCTTTATCTTAAGACGCGGAGAAGAATTATGAAAAAACGTGGGTGAAAACAAGATTATAAATAATAATCCAAGTATTGCAACATGTCGAGGGTCCAGCAAATGTGTATTTACTACCGCCTCTCATCCCATCTTACAACAGCATCTCAAACAGAGTCTGTCACGGCTATAAGCACATGTATATGAGCTTGCCGCGGTCCGCCATGTTCATGTATTTATAAAGTGTAAGACTGAAGACATTTCTTTTAAGCCCCCTAATGAGAAACGTGAAATTGCAGTCTCAACAAATTTACTCGGAAAACTAGAGGCGAGATTTCCACGAGGAGTTTTTCACAGCGGGAGTAGGAACTAGGAACTATCGGACTACGTCGGGTACTCCCCCCACCTCCCACCTAGGGTAGCCTGTAAGAGAGTAAACACCATCAGCGACTCTACATTCTTAATTGATACAGTGGAGACTGGTTAGTACAAAATCGAATAAAGCGAACAGTTGTTTAAGGAAAGACTAAGCTAACAAGGAAGGGAACACGCTAACGTAGACTCCATGTCTAGTGCGTCGTAAACATTATTTATCATTTAGTTAGGGGAAAAAACACCAGACAATGCAAGAGGAAAATGAAATAATAAATTGGAACTTGACATTTATTGTCTACGAATTTGGCAAAATTATCAAGCAATGACTATTTTTTTACGATAAATCATAAAAAAATATAATTTCGGTAACTTCGGTTTCTGTAACTCCTATTCAATGACCTCTAGATCTGGGATTTTCTTCGATTTAAAAAATTGAAACCTTCGTGGGAACAATTTATATAAGCAATAAAGTAGGCAGCAAAATAATTTTATTATTTAAAAATTCTACATTTGAAATGTAGAAAGTGTTATTTATTTATATTTTGACAGGTGTCTTAATTTTGTTAATTCGAAAGGTAAATTTCTGATCGTCTTTTGAATGGCATATTTATAATGATAAATACTTTCAGCTTCATAAATCCTGCAATTATATTCTCACTGGTAACAAATAAGAGTGTCTGTGGGTGGGTGGCTTTATTTTCTACACAAATCTACAGTTTTATTCCAAGATTGAATAAATTTTGTACACTTGAACTTCAAAACAAGAGGATGGTTAAAATAAAACATTGCATGACATCATTATTGCACTTTTTGTATGGCTAGTTCGTATTTGTAATGTTTGTATGAGACCTCCGATTTATCCGTCAGCGAAACAACAATATTTACCACAACGTGGAAAATCCAGTAAAAATAAATATGACACAACCGCTGATGTGGCATTGATAAATTGTGGAAACGTCATAGAATAAACATTAAAATGAGTGAGAAATGTGTAATTTTAATGAAGGCACTACTTAGATATGATGATGATCTCATAATTAAGATTTATGTATGTACTTCCATGTGTGGAACTTTTCTTCAGATATACCAGAAAAAAATTGTTGATATTTTTAGGTAAAATAAACAAAAACTATAGATTCCCTATATTGAAATATATACTTATACCTACGCATGTAATTTTTTAAAGTCAGAATCTGTGCACAAATGTGGAAATCTTGAAGTAATAATAAAATGGGGTGAAACCAAAAAAAAAATAGAAAAAAGCTCGTACAAACACAGCACACACAGCACATGCATCCGACTGCGCCCGTGGCATTGATATGGAATCCACTAGAATAGCCGTCGTGTTCAAAAATAAATTATAGCATTTATTAATGTGAAAATGCACATGAGTCCCAACTGCTACCAACCGTCAGTGAGACTATGGCATTCCTAATTGGGGTTAATGTTGTGAAGCTGAAGGCAGTGAGGGGGGGGTAAGGAGACGAGGAAGATGGGGTGTACCTGGCTATTCATATCTGATCACCAAACACGGCCAAAGCAATTTCAAGCAACATTTCAATTCTGAATGATGGTCTTACACCAGGGCGATACTGAGAGTATCTTCCAATCTGGAACGTTCCTCAAATATACTATATATTATTTTTAATGAGTAAGTCGTGAAACAACAAAAGTTAATCACATAAAATTTGCTTGCGCACGCCGGGATATGAACCCGCGACCTTCGTCTGGCCAATCGAGCATTCTGTTTAATAATCGTAAAATCACTTTGTGCCATAATTTTAATAAAATGAAAATAGTTATCTTTGTTAAAACCACTATTTTGTTTTATCCAGTAGTCTGAAACCTGTAGATATATTTTTATTAAAATAGTAGTTTTAAACAAAGATAAGTACATCATTGATGAAGAAGATAATAGTAACAAATCTAAACGAAACATAAAACAGAACAAGACACAGAAAATAAAAAATATTTTAAAGAACAACTTTGTTAGTATTATCTACATCTTAAAGTATTATTATTTTCATTTAATATGGCATTTTGGTTAAGTTTAATTTGTCTAAAAACAAGGCCTCGACATTATACAATAAGACAAAACGCACATAATAAGTAACAACAATAACGTTTCTACACAAAATGTATCACCACATTCCCACTCAAGTTATTATTTCGTTTAGCTGCTTGTCTCCCAGGAATTCTCCTTCTTTCATCCAACACGTTGTTCACCTGCAAAATCTTTTTTTTTATATTGGCTGCACGTCTCATTATCACTCAGAAGTCAATATGAGTTGGCGCATCAGTTTCTTCCATCAATTACACAAAACGTATAAATTTCAGAAATTTATCTAATGGCAGGGCTCCCTTGTATTATATATCAATGCTCCGTACACTGAGATAAATAGGTAGCCAAGGTGTGTATGCGATCTCCGCTGTTAACCTATTTAGGAGTTTTAATTAATTTCCCGGAGCTGAGAGTAGGGAAGAATCGGCTGAGACCAGAATGTTGGCCGTAGTAAATTATCAGCGAAAAGAGTAGCGGTGAAAACAACAAACTTCTGGCGTAAGATAAATGACATCGGAGCAAGAATGGTTGGGCGTCAAAGTAACCCTCAAGAACCGAGAGAAACACATACACACGTGTACCTACATATATATTCACACAAATGCGTCGATCCATAACATTGGCACTGAAAATACATGATAGGTTTAAAATAAATAGAAAAGTTTCCCCATTCTGAACTGAAACTCAACTCTAGAATACACAAGATTGGTGGTGTGGCATAAAAAAGGCATATAAAGCCTCTTCACCGTTTAAAGTGGCTCAGTTCATAGCATCAAATTAGTTTCTACATATCGTTGAGCGTGTGGAAGTGTGACATTTTAATTTTATAAGAGAATGAATAAATCTATTGACGCGCATAATCGTGACCACTAAACGCGTATTATTATTGTTCTCGAGAACTCCCGTTTCCTGTGAGTGAGAAAAAATGCGGTAAATGGTCAGGGTTATTTTTCTTTATTTTTTGTAGAAAGCACTCATTTTGTGGTTTGACATATTAGAAAATAAAAAAAACTTTTTTTTTTAACCACTAAATTATCTAAATTTATTCAATATACATAAAATATATTACGCTTGAATTTAACCCGGGCAAAACTTGAGTCAAGCGAAACCGGGATTTTTTATTATCAATTAAAAATATACGTTTCAGATTTTTTATTTCAATGGTTTAATATTAATATTTATTGTTTGTTTTCGATTGACTAGGCCTGAATACAGAAGAAAACGTTTTTTTTCAGGACCTGATAATAATATATGCCATTGTATAAATTATAGACGCTTAAAATGATGTTAAACTTGTAAACTTATGTAAAACGAATAAAATAAATAAATAAATTTTTAAAAATATAACATTTTTGTTTATTTTAATTTATATCAAATATTACCGTCCCCACGGACTGATTTCAAAGCATAAGCTTCTCTAGGTCATTATTTTTCCCTCACTTCACACACACACACACAACTGTGGAAATCCAGACATTGACAAGTGATAAATCCACATACTCCACCGTGGCATATACTCATGTGATTCACCATACCAGAGTTTTCGGCTCGTGTCTTTGCCCTTGTTTACGGTTTCACCTGCCAAAAACAGCCGCCACCGTCCTACCCGCCAGCAAAGGATTAGTTCCAAAGAGTTTGTTTTGGAAAGTGTTCTCTCGCTTGGGTTACCCGAATAGAAAGGAATTCATTTTCATAAGTGCAGGCCATGGGCATTTGGGTTTTTTTATCGAGGGAACGAAATATAAAGTTTGTTGGCGATTCGGTCAAGCGATTAATTCATCGAGATTCCGAGAACAAATCAAATTACCCACCCCTGAGGCTTTTTCATCCAATCATCTTCTAATCAATTACCAGCAGAATTGCCATACCTATTTAATTATCTTTAACCCCACTTCCTCACGGGTCGGTAAAGAATCGACATAAACCGGGTGAAGTAAGAGAGCGGGCAATGGAAAATGGAAGTACGCGATGCCGCTCCCGTGCCGCAGCGACTCGTGTACGGTCGCATACAGTAATATACGGAGCAGAGCGCTCTTGGTACCAAGCTTTCTTATTGCACTCGGTTTATGTAGATTCCTTACCGGCTCATGTGATAGTAAATAGTGATAGTAAATAAAAGTACAGTTTGGACGAGAGAAAATATAAGTGGAATTAGAAGAAGAAGGTTGTAAAGAATATAACGATTCAAATTTGAAAATTTTCGATTCTAAAATAAATGGTGATCGTTTGAGTGAAAAAAGTGAGGTGACAGTGATGTTTATAATACATTTGTCTGATAAAATGTGTTTTTTTTTAGTTATCCGTAATTTTAGTTCAGTGTTTAGACGGTAAAATATAACGATATAATATTAATAATAATATTGTAAAATATTCAACATTTTCGACGTAATAGATATACGCTAACTATACATTTTTTTATCACGCTATCCAAAAACGACAATGCACTCACCTGTGCCAACTGTAACATCTCGTTCCACAAGCACTGCGTCAACATCTCGGACTCAAATTTCAAACGATCGGCAGTTAAAAATAAATTATCTTGGAACTGTCCGAAATGCAAAAGTCGACCGAGCTCACCCTCTTCATATTCCGGTACAGATACTGATGTCTTATTTGAACGAATCACCAAACATTTTGACAGAAAAATAACTGAAATGAAAAAAATGTTCGAAGAATAAATAAGCGAATTAAAGAGAAGTAGTGAATTCATCGGTAACCAATATGAAGACCTAGTCTCAAGCTTCAAACAAATGCAGGATCTTCACAAAGAAACTAAATTCTGAAGTGAGGAGAATGACAAGAAAAACATAAAAATCTCGAGCCTTGAATCCAGACTTGCAGAACTGGACCAGAATAATTTGTCCGACAGTGTGGAGATGGCGGGTGTGGGGCTGCAGCCGGGCGAACATCCCAAGGAAGCTGTACTTCGGGTAGCCAACTCGCTGGGACTGTCCCTGCCACAACAGGACATTCGCCTGGTGACCAGGACTCAAGACCGCAGGCTTCTCTCACTAAAAAATGCGGCTAAAACACAAAAGTCGAACTCGCCAATATACATTAGTGAAGTGCTCACACCCTATTATAAAGAACTACTGTGGAAAACAAAGCAAACGGCCAAAAAATGCTCTACCAATTTGTGTTGTTCAAAGACAAGAGACTACTCGTACGCAAAGGACCCGGGGAAAAAAACTATCCAAATTAAACACGAAAACGATCTAAAAAAAAAATGGATACACATTCGTAAATCACTAAAGCTTCAAATTTACATTTCCTAACTTACATACTATTAATATGGCTGATCTACTGAAAATGAATCTTAATAACTCGCACCACCATTACACTACTGCTGATGCGAAATTATGTGATTCAATCCTTAATAGTCCACCATCACTAACTATACTAAATTAAAAATAGCTAGACTGATTTTAGATAATGAAACAGTATCTTCTGATAAAATTAATAATTATGTATCTTCGATATAAAATTTTGTAATTTACTAATGAAAGACTCTTCATTACTGAATAATCAAGAAATTCTCTCATTACTGAATAATCTAAAGGTTAAATTTGATATAATTATTATTATTTTCAGAATGTTGGATTAACTATATGTACCAAAACACCTTTCCTGATTATACTCACTTCTCCACATAAACCCATCACAACAAGAATTATATACGTAAATAATTTACTGAATGTTCAGACTTTGGAATTAAAACAAATATCGTACGGTGACACATGCATACTAGCAATGTATAGATCTCCCTCCTACCACAATATAACCCCGTTCATACAAAACCTAAATGAAAAAATATCACAAATTGTGCACAAAAAACACTTAAATGTCCTTGCCTAGATCGAACGGACCATATCAAATACCTTGGTCTTACATTTGATCAATTTCTTAAGTGGAATACACATTGCCTACTTATCACGAATAAACTTAGAAAACATATTTGTTTCTTCAAAAACATTAGAAACATACTAGACTCCAAATCTATGAAAATGGTTTATTACTCTCTTTGTCAATCTATCATTGAGTATGGAATAATCGCATGGGGAGGTGCAACACTCAGGGTAACAATTATTTTATAAGCAATAATTATTCGCCTGAAACACTCATCCACATTGAAAAATCTCCTGATAAAAGATACATGACGCCAACGGGACTCGAACCCGTGTCCCTTCGATTTCCGATCGACAGCTCTGACCACTGAGCTATGGTGGCTTATCTCTTATCCGCGAAATAATTCAATATATACTAGTGTTTCATTCAACAATTACTGCTTGTTACATTTTTTCACCTGAAAACAACCAACTTTATTTTATATGAGAAAGGCATTGTAAGTGCTAACTCTCTCACTAGATGGCGTCGAGACAAATTGTCTACATTTTTAGGTGAAATACTAGAACTTGTCAAATATTAATTATTATTTTTTTGGTAAACTAATATTTAAGACAAGATTTTTCTATGCATAGCAGTGAGTGTTTCAGGCGAATAATTATTGCTTGTAAAATAATTGTTACCCTTTGTGCTATGCATAAAAAAATTTTGTCTTAAACATTAGTTTACCAAAAAAATAATAATGCAACACTCAGCTATAGATTCATTATCGAAGGCACAAAAATTAATTATGTAAGTTATTCTTAAAGTTCCCTGAGAAACAAGTACTGCAGATATATTCTACAAATTCCATATATGCATTAGATATTAGACAAATTTACACAAAAACTATCTTAACTCATCTGTTTAAAAATAAAACACATACTTTATGAAAATACCCAAAATATTGTAAACACGGGGCACAAAACCAAAGAACTCATACAAACACCTAAAACAAACACAACATTTGGTCAAAGAAATTTCAAATACATTGCGTCTAAAATATACAATAACCTACATGAAAAAACAAGAAAATCGAATAATATTAACAAATACAAAATCCTGATCACACAATGGATCATTGACAAAGGTCGTGCAATAATTAGTCACCTCACCCAAATATAATCCTCTATCTCATTATTGTTACCACTACCTACCAACCTGAAAATTTTTGTTAAATATTTTTGCTTTATTGAAAAATGTACTTTATTTTAATATTATAAAATATTTGTAAACTAGTCTGTCTTGGCACAGGATTTCCAAGTGAGACAGGCAAAGCCAAAAAATATATGTAAACCTTTTTATATAGATGCACATAATAAATAAATAAATAAAATAAATAAATACATAAAAACACTACTAAACTACATTTTTGACCAAATAAATATTTTCAACAAAGTAAAGTAACTCGTAGACCGCTTAGACAAGCGTACAAAAACATAAAAAACTCCAACGGTAAACAGAAGCTTTGGACAAAGACAAATAATACCAGATAAAAACATTCAACATTATTACAATAATATATTTTTTTTAATTGCACAGACAGACATTTGAATGCTTTATACTAAAAAATCAAAATGAACGACATTGCAAAAGTGGTAAAGCGTAAAAGGTACGACAGAGTGAAAAAAACGTGAAAACTCTCTCAAAAGCTTAACAATGAACGAAAAGCGTGTGGTATGCGTTTATATATTCGATAAAACAACGCAACAAATAATATCAGTTTATTTTTGAATTCCACAGTAAAAGCATTGATATGGAATGAAAAGAGATACACGCGATGAACATGTATGACTAAACGTGGCTGCACGATAATAATTGTGGGTACAGTTGACTAGTCAGTAGCCACAGTCGGTTGTTTCCAGTGGCTTTAGTGAGGGACTGGGAGCACTGAACTGCCGGTCGCCATTTAAAAATAGCATTTTTATATGGCAACACTCACCGTCAAAGGGATTCGATTTTATTAATGACACTTTCAGCGGAGGCGCCAGTGAAACGTCGAAATTATCAGCGACATTTTTGTGCACGTTCACTCATTCATAAGCCATTTAGATGACGTGCAAAAAGGATCCATGTTTTCAATACGAAAAAAAGGCTAAAAAGGAAGGAAGGAAACGACAAAGTAAATTCAAAGAGTCCATACGATATGTTAAAATAATGTCTATTAAGCTATGACGTTATTGTATCAGACTAAATAGTTTTTAGAGAAAAGATTTTTATGTTCAGTTTAAAAGCAATAGGCACTGTTCGCGCAGTATTATATGGGAGTAGGTAGGTATGTATTCGCAAATACTTGATGGATAGGATAAGGATAATAACTTCAGTATTAAATCCGGTATTGTCCTACCTACCCTGTGTATCCATCCTAAAATGTCACCATGACCGGAATAATTGTTGCAAGAAGATGTCAAGACCTACCTTTAAAACTCACAGTATGCTCATTGTAAATTAATACCTCAGACAAGAAGGATATAAGTGTAATACAAAGCAGACCGCGGCATATAATTTTGTGAATTTCATTTTACTAGTGAAGCATCTTGACGCTGGCATACGTTGTGGCCCCAAGTGCGACGGATCCTTATTCTCCTATAACCCTATCTGGGCGTTATGTTATGTGCTGATATAAAATATCGAGGAATACTGTCCATCTAATCCATCATATTGTCCCATTTAACATAATAGCAGTTGACATAGTTTTGGAACAGGCCAGTGTGTAGCAAAGGGCTTATCCCAGCAGGGCCTTATAACACCTACTAACATAACACATACAGTAGAGACGTACTTTAGACACTATAGGCACTTTCCATCATTTTAATACGTTGACTCTCTTTAATACCGGCTTCTCGTCAATTTCTTTGACAGTCATTAGATATTTATAAAACTCCAGAGCTCGTGGCGCTAGTGAGTGTAACGTTGCGAGCTGAAGTAGCGTAGCATGGATACTGCACAGAAGAAACTATTCTAATTTAAAGACCTCATAGAGTTTTTGCTGCTTTAGAAACGAAAAATAGATTTTCACATTCACAGTTATTATTTTTAATTATCATTCTTATTCTGAAAAATATTATCATTTAAATCCATGATCCTCCATTTTGAGAATACAAATTATTTGAGTACTAGTAATGGAAGCCTTGGCTCAATTGTTTCCTAAGTAAGAAGTATGTACTTAAGGAACCCCTAGTTATTTAATGATATATTCCCCCAGTCTAATAAACGGACAATGGTTAAGTAAGTAGGTTCTTCTTTTATTAAGGAAATGGCGATTAGATGATAAGAGAAAGGAGTGTCAGTAGATAAGCGTAATAATAATAATATTTGGCTAATTTATATAGCGCCGTTTTCGTGAGCAATCACCTCAAGGGCGCTGTAACATGAGTAAGATTAAGATAGGAACGCTTGGCGTGTAGAGCAAAAGAAAGAAGAAAGGCGTGTAAGAAGAATACATGATGCAAATTTGAATGGTAGAAGTAGTCGGGGACGCCCATGGAAGACATGGCACGATCAAGTGAATCAGATACTTGAGTCGGGCCATGTCCAAAGTCAGAGAATA
The DNA here is from genome assembly GCA_026573805.1 of Hesperophylax magnus. NCBI lineage: Eukaryota > Metazoa > Arthropoda > Insecta > Trichoptera > Limnephilidae > Hesperophylax > Hesperophylax magnus. The sequence continues at coordinate 1,270,200 of JAIUSX010000107.1, forward strand.
ATAGAATTGCATGTATGAGACGATGTACGAATGTGAACGAGGCAAGGAGTGTGTACCAAGACCGAGTTGTTTGGCGGTCCGTCCTCTCTGCCTACCCCTGCCGAGAAACGGCGTGGTGGTTAGTTAGTTAGTTATGTGGTAGATAGTTCAAGCGAATCAAATGCTGGAGGCAGGTCATGTGAATAGCCGGAACAAAATAATATCAATGAATTTGGATGAAGCGAGGATTGTGGCCAGTACAGTTGTGAACTTGCGTACGTCTGCGAGAAAATGCTGAGTTTGTTAGTGACTTATTTTTGATAACTTTATAGAAGGTTTTTTTCTGTGGAATCTATTGAAAAGCTTTTTTACGAAAAGTGGAATTTTATGGCTATTCCAGCTTGTCAAAAACAATAAAGATAATTTAGAATGTACGATATTACTTTCTTATTTTAAAACAACAGAAGATTTACCGAAAACACGAATATTTGTGTTATTTGCCCGAAAACTGCGAATTTCGAGTAAATATTACGAATTTCGCATAAAACATCGCGTAATCGCAACCGAGAAATTCAGGTAGGTACATTAGTAACGCAATATGTGATTATAAATAATTTATAACCACAATCGCGATTTCGAAGAATGAAAAGGTATTATCAACCAAATTGAACTAAATAAAAACTATAAAAGATTCACATTATAAATAATAATAATAGGTGTTCTTCAAAGACAAAACACAAAATCTTTCTTTATGACAAATCAATAGAATCGTTTACTTTTGCAAAGTTGAAGGGTGAAAAGAAACTAAAAATAAGCAATCGAACAGAAAATCTTAACATTTCTGCAACAAATACAATATCTTGTTTTCTGTGTGAATGCCTCGGGGACAGAAGCGAGTTTGATAGGAAACGGAAGATACAAAAAAACAAAGCTTTCTTGTCACGGAACAACACTGCAGTTGTACTACGGTACTGTACTCAGACTACTGACTACAGGAGTCTCAAGAAACTTGGATACCTACTCGAGAACTTTGCAATTAAAAGTAGAAGAAAAACTACATCGCGTACTGTCGCGTATTTTTTTCTCAACCCTCCAATACCCCATTATTATAATTTATTTTTTTAATAATATTTTAACATTATGCAGACTATCTGAGAAGTATTTTAATTTAATTTAAGTTATGGACCAACAATAATTACTTTGTGTTTTTTTAGGAAAGTGGATAGCTTAAAGCTCCATGTATTATTATAAGATTTTTATCGTATAATTTAATATATGCTAAATCGGGCACCGATGACTGAAATATACATCAGATAATATATATAAAGTTTTTATAATTCAATAACAAAAACATATTTATATTATTTCTTCGGATACAAATTAACTAAACTAACTGTGAAAATCGTGTAACACGTTGTTATAATAAATATACATCAGATATCCTTGGTTAAAAAAATATGAAATCGCTGTAAAGGTACGCATTGACAATATGATACATTATTATTAGCAGTGACATTTTTTAAAAATATGAAATATAATATTATATACAACGAGCAGTATAGGGTTGAATTTATAAATAAAAAGCTCTTAAAAAACTTTCAAAGTAGGGATTAATTGAGGAGGGAGTAGGGAAGTAATTCTGCTAAAATTAAAGAAAAAGGACAGTTATTTACTGCGCAACCAATTAAGGCGGACTTTGTACCTAATTATAACTAAACAGCGTACGAAGATGTACGGTGTAATTTTTGTACAAGGAATGCCACAAAATTAATATTACACACACCTGAAAATTTGAGATTTTTCCGAAATTGCTTGCAAATATTTAAAGCCAATCTCGGGGCGCCGATAACCTATTAAGATTGTATATTAGCTACTAAAAGTGAGTCATATTTTTCCACGATTTTCGAAATTGTGTTACTGCCTTCCGAGAAAAAATAATACGAATTACGAAAAATGGGATTTAGTTTTATTTTAAATAAAGGTACAAAAAATATCTGAAGAAAACTCAACTAGTATCTTTGAAATCTGAATAGAATGAGATGGAATTGATATTATAAAAAAATAATACAATTTTACAATTTCCCAGTTCCTGACTATAAATTACTGATTATTTTCGGATTAATCAAATCATTTGATAACTTCCGGTATTTGAGTTATGTGGTCACAAAGATACAATGTATTAGGTAAACGTGTTTTTTATTCAACATAAAAACATCGTTTGAAATAAATTCAGATTTGAGATGTGTTTTAATTGATAGAAATAGCGTTAGTATTCTGAGAATTGAGATTTTTTATATCACGTGTCTGGAGCAAAACATGTGGTTAGAAACAACATCATCACTTCTCGGAATCACAAGAAAAGAAGAAATAAGAACATTTTACATCTGCACGTTGTTCGTATTATAAAGATGTTTCTAAGGTTTCTGAGGGATAAATAAATTTATATATGTTGATTTTTTAAATACGTAAAATTGTTTTGAATTAGGATTATTACCTCCCTCTATTTGTAATTTCATAAAATGACATTCTAATTATTCCTTGGGAAATTGGGTGAGAAATTCTACAACGCCCACACGTGGCAGGGACCATAAAACATTTATTTAAAAATCCATGTTAATGTGTTTTTACTCTGCGTGGAAAGGAATCCGCAACCTTCTTAATGTTAAATGTGCGGTTATATATGTCGAAGTTTCCATTAAAACCTCGCGGAATCTTCATTTAAAAAATCATAACATCAGTGTCAAAACACAGAAATTTATTACAGTTCAGTAATTCTGGTACTAACTACCATATGTATTCCTCATTGCCCAAACTTATGGAGGGAAATAATTATAACGAGTCAGTGGACATCTTTAATTACAAATACAAAATATTGTTACTGGGGCAGAAACAATGTGTTTTTGACAAATCTCTCGTTATTTCCACAAATATTTTGAATGATAATTGAAAAAAGAAAACAATATTTCTCTAATTGTAGTACCAATGAGTAAACTAGAATAATAAAATGCCAATACTATGCACATATAAGGATAATGTGAATACAATCCACGAATAAAGATAATATGTACTGCATAATATATTGTGAATACAATCAATGCACGAATAAAGATAATCTGTACTGCATAATATATTGTGAATACAGTGCACGAATAAAGATAATATGTACTGCATAATATATTGTGAATACAGTGCACGAATAAGGATAATATGTACTGCATAATATTTTGATAATGCTTTTATGATTGCATCTGTTATTATTTTGAGTTCATGCTTAAAATAATAAAAAAGGTTACCAAAACAACGTTCCGGCAGCTCGTGGGGTGGGTGAATATTCATAAAGTTTGCTTACCTGGAACAAAACAAACAAATAATATTAATATAACTGCAATGGAAAAGTGAACATTTGGCAAAATATAAATAGATAGTTACAAAATATTTATCCATACAAAAATAGATACCGCAGATTTATCAACATACTTAAAGAGATTTTTCTGAGAAGTGAACGAAAACAGAAGTTATAATAATAATAATATTTGGATGACTTGTATAGCGCCGTTTTTGTGCAAAATCACCTCAAGGGAGCTGAATGCCACAGGAATTCGATTAACTATCGGTAACTTACAAGTAACTTATGTACCTACCTATGCATGAAAATCTCTGGAGAATTTTGTTTGAAGATTAAATTTTATTTGAGTTAATATTAATTTTCTTCTTTTATTTTCGGACAAGTAGGTAAGCTTAACTATTAATTGACAAATAAATTAACAGTAAGATCAAAGACTTATAAGAATAAGCGACCTCGTACGTTTTTTATAAGCAATAATTATTAGCCTGAAACACTCATCCACATTGAAAAATCTCCTGATAAAAGATACATGACGCCAACGGGACATGAACCCGTGTCCTACAGTTCTCCTTTCGAAAGGACACGGGTTCATGTCCCGTTGGCGTCATGTATCTTTTATCAGGAGATTTTTCAATGTGGATGAGTGTTTCAGGCTAATAATTATTGCCTATAAAAAATAATTGTTACCCTTTGTGCTATGCATAAAAAATCTTGTCTTAAACATTAGTTTACCAAAAAATAATAATTAATGACCTCGTACGTGTTTCAAAAATAATACTATAAAAAATTAACATAGTATGGTATAATAATAAAGGCACCTGACTAATTTTTTAGACTTATCTAATGTAGGCCACACATGCTATACGCATTATGACTTATTATATATTATGACATATTATCAACGAAATTATTCTCCAACACCTAAACCAAATCAAAGATCTGGGAGTTATTTATGACAGCAAACTAACTTTTCACCAACACATCGATGATTTAATTAGCAGAGGATACAGGCTTCTCGGCTTCGTAATTAGAAACTCATATCCGTTTCGTAACACAAAAACACTGACGTTATTATATAACACACTAGTCCTAAGTGTACTTGAATCAAACTCGATCATCTGGGCCCCACATGAATTAACATACACTTTACGTATTGAAAGAGTCCATAAAAATTTTTTAAGGTTTTTATTCTCGCGGCTCTATGGATGTTACCCTTGGCTTTACCCATCGATTTATATATTAGGCATGACCAATTACCACTCCCTAGAGACACGTAGAGGTATTGCTTTGCTTAAATATTTTTTCCAACTAATAAACGGTCACTTTTCTAATAATGAGATACTGGCCCAATTAAATTTTTTTGTACCAGAGTCTCACTCTCGAGGACGTCATCACAATCTTCTATATAGTAGAGCAAGCCGCACTAATTTATTAATGAACTCACCTGTGGGGAGAGCTACGTGCTTTTTGAATGCGGTAGATAAAAAATTAGATTTATTTTTTGTGTCCTATAGCGCATTTGCAAGATTTTTGGCATTGCATATACACTGTATAAATGGTACAATTATAACGTCTTAGGCTTTATTACCTGTAATTGTTATAAATAAATGTACAAATTATATATATAAATAAATAAATAAATTTCTATTTCAGCATATCGCTCGCAATATTCCCATTGGTAGTGTATGGTAAATAGGCCAAGCCACGAAAATATAGCGCGCTAATAGCGTGGTCTGTCAGAGGCTTAAAACATTTGGAATGAATCGTCAAGCATTAATGGTATAAGTTCTTGTCAGAACCCGCCAGCCAATCACAGAACGTTTAAGTATCTTACGGTTTTAATCGTTTTAAACGACGATTTATTAATTCTAAGTATAATTAATTATGTTTAATAAATCTTACATATTCAGAATCAGCGTTTGTTGATGTACATGAATGAACGTTTTTAAAGAATAATATTATTCACTTATTTTCATAATATCTTTGAGTTCCTTATTTTGACGAGTCAACAAAAAATTATGCAAGTGTGTACGTAGGTACCAACATATTAGAAAATATGTGCTGACGAACTAACGAACTTTTTTAGCCATTTTTTTGGATCCACAATACAATGTACAACAGCGATGCCACCGATACATTCATTTTCATTTTTAAATATTTTCGATAAAGGAATTAGTATCTATGACTCTTTTCATTCGACAGGAGGGAGTTTACCTAGTATGTATATCGAGTCACTTTATCTTCAAGTTCTGATACGAACAGTAATCGGACATTCACACAGAGAAATGCTGCATTTTAAATGCAATTTAATTCCGCAGTTTGAACGCATTAAAATGTGCATAAATTCAAGATTTCGGATTCTCTGACGTACAAGTTTGCAAAAGCAGCATGCAAAGTAAAAAGTTTACAAAAACATTGTCATTCAATTATGCAGGCGGCCACTTTTGGCGGTTCTGAGTGAGTCGCTACATTATTTAACCGACTCTCAAACAGAGTTGTAGGAACCGAGGGCGTACTCGGCCTTTTAGCGATTCATTGGGGGGAGGGAAAAAGACAAATGCATTGCTGAATGAATTATGCATTTCAAAGAAAAGTACACCACCATAATAAAGGACAAGCTGAATTGACGAAAGAGTCTGCAATTATATTATAAATGTTTTTCCGTAGGATCCTCAGTTATATACCGTACTTTCTTCATCTATCCTTTCTCCTCGTGTTACTTCTCAGTCCAACACTTATGTCAAGTTAACAGTAGCCGAGTAAACGGGCGGGACAGTGAAACCGAGACCGAGACCGAGACCGACATTCCCTTCTCTGCTCTTCTCGCTCGGCCGAGCTGTTGGGCCGGTTTCAACCTGGCATTAATGACTTGACACTAATACTTTCGTCCTAACGAAGGAAGGGTTATCCCAAAACAGGTTAACAGAGAAAATCAATTTAAGGTAGTGGTTTAAAGCAAAATATTTGGTTCACTTAATGTAATTGCTGCAAAGGATTATGAGGTTTATTCAGCAATACCAACAATTCTTAGGCAGAGAAATGCTTGCTATAGTTATTATAGTTCAAATAATTCTTCACGATCGACGCATGAAGACGACTTAATTATGAAATTTGAATTAAACTATGCAAACTCAAAATAAATCCCAAAATGCTGCAAAACTACGCGACCAGCACGAAGCGATTAGCTCCCCATCGGTAAATTGACAAAAAGAAGGTGGGAGAAAGTTAACATTTTTAATCAAATTTTACTCGATCGACTTTCCATAATCAATCATTGTTACACCCGAGACTTTTATCTGATTAAGCCTGGAGAACGCTCAGGCCTTAAACAACACTTCTATGACACCGAACACGAGTCCATTAAGGCCTATAAATAATAAGCCGAACCACGGAAAACAAAACTGTCAATAAATAATGCGAAAGCTTTGTTTAAAGTCGAACAGATATTTCCGAATGGAAGATAATGCCCGCCTCAAAGAGAAAACAAATCGAAGTATTAGTTTGAAGTATGTTTATCGAATCCATTCTGAAAATTCAAGGCCAATCGATCCACCTTCATTATTTGTTTTCAAGACCTCTTCATAATATGGCTAAAGAAATAATACAAAACTATCCTATTGCAGCGGCCGTAAGGCTTCACTCGCTAGTCGAGCTTTCACTTGAGCACACATTTTATGACGTACTGTGGACAAAACAAAGCCAGTTAGTTACACACAGATTCAATAACAAATAATACTGTTGAATACACACTTCCAGTTACGGTATGTGTACTGTAGATCTTTCGCCCACGCAAAGATGTCCAGCTTAGTTGAAATGCATGACATGTTTGTAGGTATAACTAGAGATAATACAGGAGATTGGTGGAGTTATTACTATGCATTATTAAAACCATCTGCTCAGGAATGATTAGAACCTAATTGATTTCACAACCCACGCTTCTTGACGAACTAAGTAACAGTCAATTATTTTACAAGCAATAATTATTAGCCTGAAACACTCATCCACATTGAAAAATCTCCTGATAAAAGATACATGACGCCAACCTACAGTGTCCTACAGTCCCGTTGGCGTCATGTATCTTTTATCAGGAGATTTTTCAATGTGGATGAGTGTTTCAGGCTAATAATTATTGCTTGTAAAATAATTGTTACCCTTTGTGCTATGCATAAAAAATCTTGTCTTAAACATTAGTTTACAAAAAAAATAATAAGTAACAGTCAGGTTATTTCAGTCAGACAAGATGACATAGAGATTTGAATCCACACACATATTTCATATATGCTCTTCTGTTAATCCGACTAAAATATTTTATTGATTAGATCGTGCGATATCTTCCTGGGGTGTCCCCAACATCTACCATCTACTTGCGTGTTATATTAATTTCTGCGTCTACCCGCATTAATAACTTCAACCAGATGTTGTTTTGAAGTTAACGGTAAGCTTCAAAAAGTTATCCGATGACATAATGATTCAGTCTAATCAGTTTTTATAACGAAATAAACGGAAGATGCAGATTTTAGATAGGGAGGCGAGCCTCTCAGTGGTTCGTAGAGTAGACGGCATTCGGTGGGCTTCCGGAGGGAGAATAAGATTTCTTCTTCGACTTCAAGTAACTCCGTCTTCGTAGACTCCATTATTATGATGGCGGAGAAATGAAACTTTGGCTGAAATGCGGGGATATAAATCAACGAACGGTAATGTTGCGAGACAATATCTTGTAAATTGAATATTTATGTGTAACGTAACGACTTGAGCAAATACACAGCGAAATTATCTCGAATAATTCTAGAGATAAACGCGTGCATAAATGGGTACATTTTACGAAACCCAACATGCAAACAAATAAACAAATTGAAATCGTGACATTGAGAAATATTAATTTCTACAATAGTTTTTATTTGTAAAAAAAATGAGTTCAAAATAGCAAGCTAATTAAAGTACGTAGAAAGGCATAGTTCGAATAAATAGGATGGAAGACTACAAAAGAAAAGCAAGTAATTCACTACAAAAAAGATATTCCAACTTTATTTTTGGGAAAGAACAATTGACAAGAAATCCCTAATCTAACCTAACACTAGAGATGGTGACGGTGATTTTTTAAATACATCTATTTGAATTACACTTTTGTTTTCGGTAATAAATGAACGCAAATCTTGGAAGCGGAAATTAACCCACTTCCCGACACCCGAATGGGCTGAAACTCGGCAGATATATTTGTTGTCGATGGAAATGCATTCTATTAATCTCGTGGCATCACGCAAAGAAATTTTTTCATCCAATTTCAACCACGTGAAATTGGATGACATTACATCAGTTAATATATGAAATAAAGATGACCGGATAAATCATCACAATGATAATTCATCACATCTTTAAAGAGTTATATAAAGTCATGGAAAGTGATGAAACAAAAACTTTATTAACTGGGTTAAGTAGGTTAGGTTAGGTTTAATTTTTTTTTTCATCTTTTCTAATGACTTTATATCACTTTTTAAAAGTGTGTTGAATTGTCACTGTGTTGAGTTATCATGGAACCGAAATAAATGTCGGTTCTACCCAAATGCATTTGGCGAGGTTGATAGAGTTGTCGACTGCAGTTCCTGAGTAGGGAGATTCAATACTCAGCAAAACCAAAAAAAGATTTTTTTATAATGATTAAAAAGTCATTTTAAATATTTAATTATAGTTAAAAAGAACTTTGTTTTTTACGGGATGGCTTTTTCATCGTATTTTTTACTTATAACATTATAAATGTTTGAATTGTATGAACATGAATAATGATGATGGTCTGCAAACCTGCATCTAATAACTATCTGTGATTTGTTCATCTCCGTACCCAGTACCTACCCAGCAAGGTTAGTCGATCAGCGGAAACGTGCGACTTGAATATTAATTAAACGCGATGCTGCATTTGACGAACAATGGGAATATTTAATGCGCACTCACAACGCACAACGGATATGTGTGTAAGAAGCGAAGATTAAACAGTAAATTTACATCGGCAATTGCTTTGAGGTCTTTCATTGAATCTATCGGGGGACATGACGTCAAACAGACAATGGCGCGCTTGGAAGAGTATACAAAAAAAGGAAAATAAAAGACAAGTGATTTAAATACCTGGTGCGTAACAGTTCCCTTTGTACGTCGGTACGTAACATAAACAAATAATAATGAAGTGCTAATGTTAGGTATACATTACTCACACTCCTCATTTCATTTAAATATTATGATACGACACGACACTAAATACAATGATATTCAAAGGCTAACGGATTACTACTACAATGTATTAGATGATAATGACTCGAAAATATTGTATTATATACGTATAGATGTGAGCACTAAGTTATCCAAGAATGTATAGTATAAATGAACGAATGCTTATAATTAAATTAAACTTAAAGAAAAAATATATTTCGAAGCATACACATACAAAAAACAATAATTTCGGTGGTGTATCTCTATAAAACTCCGGTTCAATGACCCCTAGAACTGGGATATGCTTTAATTGTATAATTGTAACTGATTGTTGGAACGATTCAGACTAGCAATAAAGTAGGTGACAAAATTATTTTATTAATTAATAATTCTATATTTAAATTTCTTCCTAATAATTGATTTCGATCCTCCTTGTTTTTATATACATTCTTGTAATTAAATTTATTATTACTGTAACTAACCAATTACTACTACACAAAGAATATTGAGATGAATGTTGTGCTCACCTTTAATTAGAAACATCATTATAACCATGTATAAATGTTAATTACGTTACTGTTTAAAGGCTCGTCAGGCTCCACATTAGAATAAATTCGGTACGTTAAGTGCACATTTATTATCCAGGACCTCCGGTGGTCAACTTAAAGAGGCATCAAATATATAAAAAGTAGAATTGTCAGTTTTGGATTGCTGGCATGAGTCACAAGTACAAGTGCAGTTGCAATGAGTTCATCGTTGTACAATTTCTCATTTTCGGCATTTTTTAATGCTGGGTGTTTGTCTGGTTCCTGTCTTTCTATTTTAGGACAAGGAATGCAACTTCATCAAGATTTCATTTTATGAGGTCATCGTCCTAACCCTGTATGATATTTCTGATGACTTCTCTGTTGATCATCTGTTGATGAATATAGTGGTTCACTACTGTGTGGCAGGCCGGTTTTGGAGACTTAGAAGAGATCTTTATTTTATCTTCACCTCTCCAGCAGGACTCTCTCGACCCATCGCTGTGCACCATAGTGAGAGGAATTAATTCGAACGTCCGTCACTCCTGGGCACACTGACCCCAGAGCCCTACCGACCTCTCACACCTTTTTTCTTCCCAGATCTTCCTCTCCTACATTGCCTTAAAAAAACCTCCTCACAGCATCCCCAAAGATGACATAGGCCCCGAGGGAAATTATTTTTCTCAGGGTCTCCTGGGTGAAAATAATAATAATAATAATATTTATATATAAAATAATAAATATATATAAAATAATAAATATATATATAATAATAAATAATATATATAATAATAAATATTCCTAAACACAAAATCGAAATCGTAACCATTGGATCAAATAATAATGTTTTAACAGATCACACTTTTGTCACACGAACAGTATGTAAGTACAGGCGCACACGAGTAACTTTAGTTTAGTTGCGTCGCAACAGTCGAGTGCACAAAAATCCATTATTAGGGAACCTTTTATGAAGTTGCATTGTTTTGTGAAATATTAAATGTTGCCAGAGTATGCAGTGGTCCTAAGCGCAGCACTCCCTGCATAGCTATTTAGAAATACAGGTTAATAATGCATGAAGATGAATAAGCGATACTAATGATACTCGTATAATCTAACGTCTGATATGACTGATTATGAGAAAATTGCACGATTCACAACGAGAAAATCTAAATTTAACAATCAATTAGTTAACAGCATAAACGGCTCTAAAAATTCCAGCTTAAAAATAAAAGGTTTTAAAACGAAGAATGTCATTCGATCTGAATGGTTTTAACGAATTCCTCCTACCAGCTAAATTCTTGAAACAACCGAATTAAAGGAAGAACAAAAGTTATAAAAACTATTTAAAATTAAATAAGAAAAGGCCCGCAACTTTATTTAAAGCACCATTTACAGTCGTACGATTTCGTTCATTTTCCGTTAAGAATTTCTAATGCCACTTACAAAATAACTTTAAATTTACGTCGAAAATGAAGGCACCGGGTTAGCAACGATGTTCTAAATTATAAGGGAAATTAAGAGGCGAGGAAAAAGATGAAAGTTTATTAAAAAAAGCTCTGGTAGGTTGATCGTTTTTCTTCGAATATATAATGAAGAGAAAATTACATTTATATAGAACAAAGAAGGTGAGGTTTTATGTGAGAACATATGCATTTAAATGAATGTGGAATGACTAAAAAAATAATAAAAACATAACGAAAATTAAAAAAATAAATAAAAAACATCACTAGGTAATTACAACAGAAAAATATGAATAATTTAACCATCGAAGAAGATACTACTAACAAATCTTCACAAAACACGATACAAAACAAGGCACATAAAATAAAAAAGGTAACGATCGCAAACGGGAATCGAACCCGGAATCTGTCTCGACCGGGGAAACGTCTCTGACCACTCAGCCATTGTGACCTAATTTTTTACGTTATTTTTTTACGTCATTTCAAAGGCATCTTCTCGGTAAGACAGAGAAACTGGGTTCCATTCCCAGTTGCGACCGTTACCTTTTTTATTTGCGTTTTTTAGTTTCGTTTAGATTTTAAGTTCTTCTTCAATTAATAAATATTGCATTGATGGAACGTTTATTTAACAAAATTTATTCCAATAAAATTAAACTAATTAATGGTATAAGTTTTCTGTATATCTACGTAGTTTTGTCCCAGCCAAGAATATATTGTAACTAGCGTTTGTAAAATCTCGTTCACTTGCAGACGTGCAAATTCTGTTCGCAGGAATGATTTAGGCATTCAGCTACGGGCCTTCTTATCAGTAAGATTTATCTTTACTTACTACAATAACTCTAAAAGTGTACAGAGAACGGTTTGCTCACGGAGAATGTCTCGCCGAGTCTACAAAGGCCTAATTAAGTTCTCAAAGTGTATCGCAACGCAAACAAAAGAATGGATTTAATTTAGGCAGTCGCGTAAATTATTTTGTGAAGGCACTGTTTCGTGTTTTACGACGGCCCACCGTTAAATAATGCCAATAAAAATAGGACATCTTCGGAAATTGCTCCCTTCGGAAGGGCCTGGAAGATCGGGGAGCGGGAGGCGGAGCTTTCGGGACAGGGCAGAGATTTATGATTTCTGGTCCTTTAGATATACTCTAACTCTTAGGGATGCTGTGATATTAGCATGAAAATATCGCTTGACTAATTTCTACACAGCCATTTTAAGACTGTCTTAATGTTGTTTTACACTTGGAAAACAGGGAAAAACCTTCGATTGGATAATAAAAATACAACATTATGAAATCGAGTCATTGTTGAAAATGTGTATTAGTTTAATTTAAGTTTATTGCGGTTCTAATATTATTACATTTGTTTGCTACTACGCTTATTTTAACGATTAATAATCCATTGTGTCATCCGTTAGTAAATGCATAACTACCTACTACATTCCACTCAGTTAACGGATTAATTACGATGCAATAATTATTATGGCAGAGCTTAAATCCTAATGTTGTGGTAATATCATTAGGATTATTTCCTATGGTTCAGATTAAATTTATATTCATTTATCTCGGTAAGCGCATGCATAATTTTGTTTATCTATACACAATCATGTAAATTGCGTGTCTATATGTAGGTATAAACAGAATCTCTCCGCGGTTTACACAATAAAAATAGTAGTCTTTCACATATAAAATATACATTTTGACATTCATTGTAACGAGCACAACGTTGATTTTAATTTATCTCAGACACTGTCATATACGTACCGGCCTAATGTTTCGGGAACTTTGGTTGGGAGCGTCGGTACACGCGTAGTAATATGACTTGCGAAAATTTATATAAACACTAATATATTTATTATTTTTTTGGTAAACTAATGTTTAAGACAAGATTTTTTTTATGCATAGCACAAATGGTAACAATTATTTTACAAGCAATACTTATTCGCCTGAAACACTCATCCACATTGAAAAATCTCCTGCTAAAAGATACATGACGCCAACGGGACTCGAACCCGTGTCCCTTCGATTTCCGGTCGACAGCTCTGACCACTGAGCTATGGCGGCTTATCTCTTATCCGCGAAATAATTCAATATATACTAGTGTTTCATTCAACAATTACTGCTTGTTACATTTTTTCACCTGAAAACAACCAACTTTATTTTATATGAGAAAGGCATTGTAAGTGCTAACTCTCTCACTAGATGGCGTCGAGACAAATTGTCTACATTTTTAGGTGAAATACTAGAACTTGTCAAATATTAATTATTATTTTTTTGGTAAACTAATGAAAAAAACTAATAAAAACTAAATAATAATATATTTAATTTTTATTGAAACAACTTTTCTTTGACGTTTGAAGGTTATACCCATCAATGTAATTATATCACTGAAGAAGAATATAATAATAACAAATATTAACGAAACATGAAATCGAACAAGACGCAGAATCGGAATCGAACCCAGTATCTCTGTCTTACGGGACGTCTTTATCCACTCGACCATTGGGACCTAATTATTATCCGTCATATTTGTCGATCTCATATTTCAAATTCACAATTAACAATATTTTCTTGCACCTAATGTTTCCCATATGTTTGACAGCTATCTTTTTTAATCATTTGTAACTTATATAGTGTCTCGGATAAACATTTTCGATTATTATTTACAGAAACTATATTGGTATATTAACTTTTTTTAAAGTTTATAGGTATTTTTGTAATAAGTTTTTGTCTTGTTCTGTTTCATGTTTAGTTTAGATTATTTTTTAGTATTTTCTTTTTCTTCAATAATCATATATTTTTTTTTAATTCAGATTATTTGGCATGTCGGTTTTCGCCGTCCAGTATAACATCCATAGAATAAAGAGTGTGTATTATCTACTCAATGCATTATCTAACCGTATCACGTCTCCGATTATATAAAAACGAATAAGGAAGTTTAGCGATTTCCAATTCAGATTATAATTATTATCAAAAAAGACGCACTCGAATGGTTCTATTCTTGTATATACATATAGTGTATATGAAAACACGGGTCAGTAATAAATTTATCGTTGATGAGGCTTATTCAAAGATACCAGACTTATTATCTTCAGTAACTTAACAAGATAAGTCCTCTGAAGCGAAATAATTGAACGGTCGATTAAAAACAATTTCGCCCGGGAAAGTTTTATACTATCGTAAATCTATCGTTCATTATAACCTCGCTTAGAGCCGAGTCTGTCTAGTAAGGAATAAATAAAGTTTTACTTTGTAAAAATAACCATTTAACAACTTACTTAACCTTTTGAAATTTGACCTTTCGGTAAAAGAAAGGCTCTCAAATGGAATTTAAAACTACTTGGATGTTTTATCGAGGATTAACGAACACGCAATACTGCTGAACTTAGGAGTAAATAAAATATTGATATAATTAAGTATATACAAAACTTTAAATCAAATTAATGGTAGTCACGTACGAAGGAAAACAATATTTCCCATGCGAAATCGTTTTAAACTTCGATAGAAAAACGGCACAGTTCTTTCAAAAGAATTTGCCCAAATGTAACCATGAATTAACAACTTACACAGTATACATAAACCTACCTGTAATTATTTAATGGACAAAACAACGATAAATATCAGATATTATTAAAATTTTAAATAAAATTAACGCTCACGGCCAACAACAGTATTATGTTAGTTCACTTTTCTAATGTGATGTGATGATCGTTTTCGAAAATGTAACGTTTTCTAAAAGGAACAAGTACAAGACGGATTTGTACTCCAAAAATCAACAACATAATACGATGGCCACGAGGAGGTGAAACTAGTCTGATGAGAAGAAACAAATGGAAATATTTACAGTGTAGGTATTTAATCACACTATATTATTAAATTAAAACATTTGTTTGTTATTTATTATTCGCAACGTCCTCGTTCCTCTTCCGAAAGTACTTCACAGCTATCATATTAAGAGTTTCGTGGAAGCAGTCGAACCGCTATGGTAATTAATATTTGCACGACCTCTCGCACGCTATCTGCCTGCAGAGTGGCTGGATGGTAGCCTTTGGCCTGCAGCCTGCAGCCCCGAGGGCCGGGAAACGTTCCAGCTGCGATGCACCCGGCACTTCTCGAGTGTCATGGTGCTGTCACATTAATGATATGGCCTTATCAATATCAAAAGACAATCTCAGTTAAGTTTCCAAGATAACTTCAAGTCCAGGCTCTCAATAGATTTGAAAAATATTAAATTATTTTAGGTAAGATAAGGTAAGATAAGGTAAGGTAAGGTAAGGTCAGGTAAGTTCCACTGACTTTAGGAAGTCGGATCTCTTTTTTAAAACATATAAATAATAAAAACTTTTTTTATCAAATGGTACTAACAACATTATAGCGCATCAGGAAGAGCTTGATTAAATTATAGTAAAGTGTATCTCCGATAAAACTTGATTACACGGTTCGGATAAGATATTGACCGGAATTCACAGCTGAGCACGCGGTATTCAATGGTGACTGGATAACTCATACAATTCAACACACCTTTAAAAAGTGATAAAAACGATGAATCAAAAACTAGGTTAGGTTAGTTTTTTTCTCATCGCTTTTAATGAATTTTTATCTTTTTAAAAGTGTATTGTGTTGAGTTGAATTCAATATGGAGATTGAGTGCAATATGGAGATATGGATAGTTCATTTAGAGAATCCCAAAGCCACGCTATAACCTAATCAAACTTTCTCATTCCAAATTATTTAAAAAAAACTTCCGGATGCAGAAGATTTCCCCAGAGCACCGGCAGCAAGATAGTCGACCGCTCTGCAGTTTTTTCCCGGCATCATTTCCAGTGCTAATAAAATTTAAAAAACTCGGGAATCCGATTCAGGGAAGTTTTCCCAAAAAAGGTCGGGTTCACGGAGAACAATGTTGCCAGCCGGCCAGACTATAAATCTTATTACCGTGGACAGGAAATTTGGAAAAAAGCGAGTGCGGAATTCTGCTTAGGAGAGGTTTGCTTAATGTTACAGCCGCAACCACGTGGCTTGTTGATCCCATTCACTGCTGAAAATGAGCAAATCGGTTTCGTGGTTTACACGACTGAAGGTTTACACTTGTGAAAGTACCTTGTACCTCGTAGTTAGTGAACGTGGCAAATTTGCTTCTGATGTCGTGAGGACGTTATATCACGAGTCTTGCAAATAATGGGAAACCTATTAAGAGTTTGTACGAACTTTCAAAACTACTTGTATGAGATCGATAACTATGTTAGAATATTAGTATCAGAACAGTAGGCGGGGTTAATGTTAGTTCAAAACATAATAATTATTTTATCGAAGGAAGCAAACACTTTGTGATGTGACATTATATATTAAATGAAAAATACACTTTGTAAAACACCACTTTTATTTTGAATTAATATTAACAGCCAACCAGGTTTCGCTTATCTCAAGCTTCATCAGGGCTTATTATATCAACTAAAGTTATTTTCATACAGACACATATCTGTATATAGAAAAAAATAAAACAATGAGTGAAAGAGATAGAAATAAAAGAGCAGACACCTTATTAGTGCTAGAACGAGAAAGGATGTATACTGATTACAGGATGGGTAGGAAGAGAGGGGGAAGGGAGGAAACAGTTTTATCAGAGGTTAACGGAATAAATTAAATATTGGACTATTAGTTAAATTGATTTGATTGTTGATTATATTTGATTTATTATTGACGGCTTTTTTAATTTCGAGGGCTTCTAAATTGTTTAACCTAATTCCAATTCCATTTTTTATGTAATATTGTAATCCCAGAGGTTTTATCAAATGAATGGTTAGTTTCTAGTAGATGATTCGCGAATTCTGAAAAAGCATTATTATTTAAACACCTCAGGTGTTCTTTTATTCTTATATTTACGTTCCGATATAATAAGCCCTGATGAAGCTTGAGCTAAGCGAAACCTGTTAATATTAATTCAAAATAAAAGTGGTGTTTTACAAAGTGTATTTTTCATTTAATATATAATAATTATTATTATCAAAAAAGAAGTTTAAATATAAAAAGTGTGGGATGTACATATGAGTAACATCCACAATACTTCAACCCTTTAGTTCTTTTAATATGTTTGTGCTATACACATCTTATTTTTTTGATTATAATTGATAAGCTTCCGGTTTCCACAACGCAATACTGGATTAAATTGTCGTTCAGGTGTACCCATTAAAAATAAAAATTTCTAATTTCAATAATAAAATTTTTGTATCTAACGTCAAAAACGCTTACTACATTTTTACTTACTCCAAACGTAGCAAAACTAAGAGAACTCGATATTTCGAAAACACATTCGTTTTGTTTAGGGAATTTAAAAGACAACTGTTATTTCACTTTCTATCTCGTTCATATAATAAAAAATAACAAATACTTTTTAAAGTTAAACCGAATATTACGTTAGCGGCGCGAAATATAAATTATTCACTTTGGCTATTTTAGGATATTATTCATGGCATTAAGTATAAATATTTGAAGTAAACTGGAAAAAAATATTATTTCTCTTTCTAAAGTCGAAAAAATTACGTATTTCTGCAAGAGTAACAAAAATACTTTTATATAATATGGACGCCCGGTCACATATGACCCTTAAACGCCGGATGGGTTAAGACGCGCATCTTGCCCACGTTTTGGATTATTCTTATTTGATCCGATTGATTTCTTAAACTTTATATTTGTAAACAAAAAACTAGAACCAATAGATTGATTTTTACGTTGGAGAGTATATAAAATCGTTGAAAAAGTTTATTAATGTAATTACAAAATATTAATTGATGAATTTATCACCAGGCAAGATTTATGACCAATTTTCTGTGCGAGTCGACCGTATTCGCGTTGGAATTGTTCGAATTCTTTTCGGTAGGAGTTCTGCTGTCACCTCCAGCTCAGCAACCTAGCATATATCCACAACTAAAATTGTACCATGTTTTGATGATTCGTTATACTTAAGATTAGTTGGGGTATCTAGTTATCAACATTGAAGCGAGCGACCGCACCTGCGGACAACAATAGGCGATTACAGCTTCTGTGAGATTTCGCAACCATAAGCCAGATACCTATAAATTACAATATACCATTTTAAAAGGTCATATCAGTCAACGAGCGAGTTAAGCAAAATGCTTGACAAATGCTTCCCATAAATTGATACCCGCTCCAGCGGGTTGCTTTCCAAAGATTTATGAAATATTATTAAGATTGATAGGAACCATTTTGGCAAATAACATGCAAGGCACTTTGCCACGCGTGCTTCATAAATGTCAAAAATATCATACGCAACTCTTCGTGAAAAATGCGAGACAATTTATATTCCAAAATCAATAGCGGCAGCTGGAATGTTGCGCGGCGTAATCCTTTTCGAAAAGCAAACCTTGCATGAGAATTGGTAAAGGTCTAACAATGTGAAAATGTGTTTAAGTGGGGGAGGTTATGGCGAGCTGAATAAAGAGTGTAAGGTCACTTCCACCCGCTTTCCGTCCTATTATTTTTGCCTTTTTTGAGCGAATCACTTCCGGCCGCAACGTAGTATGTACTTTGCAGCATATTTTCAGGTCGAAATTTTCCGCCTCAGTGTAATTAAGTTAATTCATAGTTTTAGGTAACACGATCGCATGCTTATTTCTGAACGTCTTAATTTCATGATTTTAACATCTTTATCGACATGCACCCCTCCGTTTCAGATATAACGAAAAAAAAGTATTTATATAAAATTTAAGTTTCTTAAAATCAAAGCTCCAGTCCCGTTTGATAAGACAAATCACAAAGCCTTTCCAAGTGTTTAGTACAAATAATAGAATTAAATCTCAGCTCCTAGAAGGAAGGCATAAATTGAAACTTTTTTTATGTTCCGAGACTTGAATAAATACCAGCTGAAAAATAAGGACACAATTTTAAAATGTTATAAACAATCTCTATTTTCCGTTATAAAACTTCAGGTCTTAAAAGGTACAGATACTTTATTGCAAAGGTACAAGAGAGTTATTCTGAGATTGATCATGGACCTTGTGATCATGGTTGTTTTATGCTAGCCATCTTATTCAGAAGAGCAGCTACCCATTTTATTTCAGCAGACTGCAAGTAACGTCTCTCAAATACAGCTAAGCGGCTAAGAGCTACATACAAAAGTGGTATCTCAGAGATCTGTCTTAGTACTAGGTATATGGGACAAATGATGGGACACAATGAAAGGCTCTGTACTCTTAAAGGATGATATGGGAGAGACAAAGGTAGGAGATGCTGCTGTGTTCTGGACCCTTAGAGCTCCCATCAACCGTTGGGGAAGATTAGAGAGGAGATGGGTGTATACAGAAAGTTTTGCTTTTTTTTCATTGCAAATAATGGAGATGCACTAGTACCTCGACTGGCAGACTTGGTGTTAAGTGTAAATTAGTTTTATTGTATTCCATGGGGAGTTTTTTTCTATAAATTACTGAGAAAATCATGCGAAACTCTTCATTTTAATAAAAATATATTTTCAATATTTTACTACATTGCAAAAATATCTTGTAAATCGGTATGGTGAATGATACTCTCAGTATCGCCCTTGTGTAAGAACACCATTCGGAATTGAAACGTTGCTTGAAATGACTTTGGCCGTCAAATCGAGCTGTTTACTATGATCGCTCTTTTCGTGTAGCTGGCCCACTCATTTGGAATAAACTTCCCCCAGCCCTTACCAATATACAAAATTTGGCTGAATTTAAACGGGTTTTAAAAACAAAATTATTCAAAAAATCATATTTAATAATTTAAAATCATTTATATTCTCATGAATCTAAGCTTCTTTTTTAATATACTATAAAAAGCCAGGTTTTGAAGTTTTCCGGTAATTGTTTGGTGTCGGTTTCCTCCTTATTGTACTTTTATGTTTAATGTCCACCTATTATATAATATTTTAATGTTTTCCTGTTTTATATAATATTTTAATTTTAAAGTTCTTATTTTTCGTGCACTGTCACTGTCTTTTATTGTTGTCCTCTACTAAAATAGCACTGGTATTGTTAAATTTTATTCTCTGCTTTTGTGTAAACCGTTTATTCTTTATTTCATATTATGTAATTAATTTTTTTTAAAGGAACACAATAGGAAATTTTTATTTTAAGTTTATTATAGTTAAGCGCACTTGAAGTGAAACAACACAAAACTGCGCTATATAAATGCTATGTTATTATTATTATTTCTCCACTACCTTCAGCCTCACAACATACCCTAATTGGGGATGCCATAGTCTCGCTGAGTCTAGACGGCAGTTGGGACTCTTGTGCGGTTTAACATATATATTTTTTAAATGGTACATGTTGGTACGGCCAAATAACATGGCTCAAATATCAGGACAGGATTAAGTTTGTAAATAACTTTTCAATTATTTAGTTAAATACAGATCTGCGTATTTACTTTTTATCAAACATATAACCGACATTCAGCTAAATATGCCCAATCATCAATTTACAAAAAAAAACACTCGTATGAAAACATTTTCTGCCATACAAATTCAACGGCGCGACCTCACAAGCATCGCTAATGATATTTATCATTTAAAGTCAAAAATGCATGTCACGTCCGACACCGTTAGTCCATCTCAAAATGTATGTATTACTCGATTTATGTGATGCGGCGACATTTCACCCGACAAATTTGATATTCAGTTGTTAAATTTGACCGGGAAAGGCTCAGATTTTTTTGACAGCCGTATTTACTCATTGTTATCAACAAATACATTGATACGAATATCGGACTGTTCTGTAACACAAACGCATTGCGCTCAAAATAAAGTTGAGAATATTATTATTTTGATTATATATTGATACGAATATCGGACTGTTTTGTAACACAAACGCATTACGCTCAAAATAAAGTTCAGAATATTATTATATTGATTATTTATTGATACGAATATCGGACTATTCTGGAAGACAAACGACAGACGCGAATAGCGACTCTTTTTATACTATTTAGAGATTCATCATATACAATAAATCATTTTTTAATACTTAACAGAAAATTGCAGTATGATGTTTATTTATAGCAAATAAAAATTTATGTATTTTAAGCATTTGTAGTAGTATGAAATTAAAATTAGGTTTTATTTTCTACGGTATGTTGTTATGCATACGTACATAAAGATACATAGCTATTTCTGCGGAAAATGCAATTAGTGAAAATACCTTCTTTAAAACATAAGGTGAATTATTTTTGGGGTGTTACATCGTGTTGCGCTTCCTGCTTATTTAGGCAAGATTTCGGGGTGTTGCATCGTTTTGCGCTTCCTTCTTATTTAGGCAAGATTTCGGGGTGTTACATCGTGCGGCGCTTCCTCCTTATTTAGGCAAGATTTCGGGGTGTTACATCGTGTGGCGCTTCCTCCTTATTTAGGATAGATTTCGGGGTGTTACATCGTGTGGCGCTTCCTCCTTATTTAGGCAAGATTTCGGGGTGTTAAATCGTGTGGCGCTTCCTCCTTATTTAGGCAAGATTTCGGGGTGTTACATCGTGTGGCGCTTCCTGCTTATTTAGGCAAGATTTCGGGGTGTTACATCGTGTTGCGCTTCCTCCTTATTTAGGCAAGATTTCGGGGTTTTACATCGTGTGGCGCTTCCTCCTTATTTAGGCAAGATTTCGGGGTGTTACATCGTGTGGCGCTTCCTCCTTAATTAGGCAAGATTTCGGGGTGTTACATCGTGTGGCGCTTCCTCCTTATTTAGGCAAGATTTCGGGGTGTTACATCATGCGGCGCTTCCTCCTTATTTAGGCAAGATTTCGGGGTGTTACATCGTGTGGCGCTTCCTGCTTATTTAGGCAAGATTTCGGGGTGTTACATCGTGTTGCGCTTCCTCCTTATTTAGGCAAGATTTCGGGGTTTTACATCGTGTGGCGCTTCCTCCTTATTTAGGCAAGATTTCGGGGTGTTACATCGTGTGGCGCTTCCTCCTTAATTAGGCAAGATTTCGGGGTGTTACATCGTGTGGCGCTTCCTCCTTATGTAGGCAAGATTTCGGGGTGTTACATCGTGTGGCGCTTCCTCCTTATTTAGGCAAGATTTCGGGGTGTTACATCGTGTGGCGCTTCCTCCTTATTTAGGCAAGATTTCGGGGTGTTACATCGTGTGGCGCTTCCTCCTTATTTAGGCAAGATTTAGGGGTGTTACATCGTGTGGCGCTTCCTCCTTATTTAGGCAAGATTTCGGGGTGTTACATCGTGTGGCGCTTCCTCCTTATTTAGGCAAGATTTCGGGGTGTTACATCGTGTGGCGCTTCCTCCTTATTTAGGCAAGATTTCGGGGTGTTACATCGTGTGGCGCTTCCTCCTTATTTAGGCAAGATTTCGGGGTGTTACATCGTGTGGCGCTTCCTCCTTATTTAGGCAAGATTTCGGATAGCCTTACAGTGTCCATCATTAGGGTTGGACGAAACACCCCAGAAATAAATCACGGTAATACTTTCGGCCGTGAAAATCTTAATTTCTACAAAAATACACGGTGTTCGTTTAGTGATCTATTTTTGTTTTGTTTCGTCGATAAAATAAAATATAATTTTAGAATAATATGTACAATGTCCACAGTAGGTTGAGCATATCTTTACGGATACATCAACGTATCTTAAAACATGAACCGGTATAATAGGTACACAAATTTGCAATCAGATTGTTTTTTTGCACATAAACCTTTCAGCCATTTAAAGGTTTACTAAGTTATGGTACGTATAAATTTGCGAACCGAAACGCGAACCGAGCACCGAATTACGGAAAAGGAACGAAGCAACTGCAAGCGGCGTTTCGCGCCATTTGCGGTTGCTTCATTCCTTTCCCATAAGTTGAGGTTCAGTTCGACAGTTCGGCTCGCGTATGTATACGTAGCATTGGATATGTAAAAAAAATAAAATTGAACTTTGGTGTTGTGGCTCCAAAATGGCACTTGTGTACTTTATTCTTATGTCGATACGAATCTCTGTACATTGTTCGCCGAAAAAGGAACCATTCTCGAAACGGATACTTTCGTAAAAGGAACTATCGAAATTGTGAATGGCATACAATATTGATTTTAATTTTGTATCACTTGCAGTCTGTATGATTGAATCGCGAATTGGCACTTGCGATTTGTGACCGAATATGAAATGATTTTGATTTCAATATGCTTGTCTACGCGTGTTAATATTCGCTAAAAGTATTATATCTATTTTATTTTTTAAATGACCTCTGTTTTCTGTGAATTGTGAGTATGAAAAGTGTATACCAAAGATATTAGAAGAACGAGATATGCTATGTTGGCCGCCGGACCGTAGGCGGAGCACTACCTAATTAGAGTACTTTGAATACTGTCGGGACGTGTACGCACAGAAATCTGTTCTATGTATTAGTGCGGATACCTTAGCGTAAGCGAAGGTGTGCAGTAGTATTGGTGAACAAAACCGGCGACACTGGGCAAAACAATTCCACACAGTATGAACTGCTCATAGCACATCTCGTTCTTCTAATATCTTTGGTGTATACCTAGTAAATCTAGTCAGGTTTCAATGCGTCAAAGTGTATACCTAGTCAATCTAGTCAGGTTTTAATGCGTGAAAGAGCCGGTTATTGGGCTGAAATACATTTTTAATAGAATAATACACTTTATATCTTAATCCAGATATAGATTTACGAACCATTTGAAAAATTGTGAGGACCCGACTCATATAGTTTACTATCGGAAAAGAAAATTTCAATAAAATTGAGATGAAAACGGGAAAAGGTGTGGGATCGAATAGGACTACGAATTAACTTTACTAGGTACCTACGTAAAACAAATTTGTGACCAAAATAAAATTCTTTTCTATTCAGGTTATTGAAAAGGGACATTGTATTCAATTATGGGGTGGATATCTACATACTCTGCGTCACTAGCGTCATTTTCGAGAAAAAAATCGAAATTTAAAAAAAATACCAGACGGTCTGACAGACACAATTTAATTTGGAAAATCGCGAAAAGAAAGAAAACAAGTAAGTACTGACATCCCCTACCCTGATTAAACCCACATAATGTAAGCTTAGGTACTTAGATGAAGGTTGAAAAGCTGTGGCTACCTTTCTTCGTACCCGAAGATTTTTTGCTAAAATTTCAGATATCTCTTTTGTCATAATCGTGAGAGATTATTTCTGTTTGCTTAGTTCCTAGTTTTAGTTGAAACCTGCCTTGAGCACTTTGTTCTTCATTCAATTATGACGTGATGGATGGAGTGATAACACCTGAAAAGCTACATCCTATCAATGAGTAATGCATGCCACTGCTACTTATTAAGTAGATACTACATTTATTCATTAATCATTTGTCGTATTTTTTAAAATTCAATTGTTACAAGGCTTTCCATTAAAAAAAACTTCAATCATCATTTCGACGTAAAATCCCTTATTCACAAATATTTCAGTGGAAATAATAAAAATAGCTGAATTGAAGTGAAAATTGAAA
This sequence comes from Hesperophylax magnus, assembly GCA_026573805.1. Classification (NCBI taxonomy): domain Eukaryota; kingdom Metazoa; phylum Arthropoda; class Insecta; order Trichoptera; family Limnephilidae; genus Hesperophylax; species Hesperophylax magnus. The sequence continues at coordinate 1,295,149 of JAIUSX010000107.1, forward strand.
AGAAAGTAAATCAAACATCATCATCATTTGGTGCGTCATACGAATGGCGAAATGATAAAGAAACCCCAATACACACACAGATAACGGACATAAAAATTCGTACATTAAAGGCATAAAAGCTCCTTCACCTTTCTCCTATCGACGCCCTTTCACAGCAAATGACATTTTTTAAATCTGAGAAAACATAATGTTTGCTTTACGTTTGCGATAATTGTTTTTACATTAACAGCGAGGGGACCAAGTGTTACGTCAGAATATAGAACGCAAACACCTTGAACACCCACCACGGCAATAATTGAGAATCCATTATTTGGTCGTTTCAAGTTAAGAAACCCGCTAAAATATACCGTTTCTATTGTTAGTTACAGCACTATTTTTCTTAAGTAGTGAAGCAAAGTATGCTTCGAAAATTATTTAAAACACGCATGGTTCTGATATTTAACGTGTCATAGGAATAAATAAAAAAACACATTTGTTTCTTTAAATGCAACATTATTTTTTTTTAAATACATAACGTATAAAAACATGTATAATATTGTTACAAAAATACATAGTGAATGGAATACGAACAAAATATTGAAAAGATATGTTTTTAGTATTTCTAAATCAATGAAGAGAACTAGCTTTTGAGTTTGGTGTAGGAGTGAAAAGTAATATCGTAGAGTGTATGATAGTACAGGATGTGGTAACATTATAAAATATAAATATGGTTCGAAATGAAATTACTGCATTGTTTTTAATAATGTTACGCGTGTTCAGTTTTTAAATATAATTTTACTATTTTCCTGAATAATACCAAATCTGGTATTTGTTTAATTCCTCGGGAAGGCTATTAAAATATTTTATCCCTTTATAAAATATAATTGTTGTGCATTTGTTGTGTAGGAAATAGAGGAATTTGGATGTTATATTTATGTCTTAATGATGAATTAAGTTTGAATTCTTTATTATCTTTGAATATTTGAGTCGTTTTTATATAATTGTTGTGCATTTGTTGTGTAGGAAATAGAGGAATTTGGATGTTATATTTATGTCTTAATGATGAATTAAGTTTGAATTCTTTATTATCTTTGAATATTTGAGTCGTTTTTAGATGTCTTCAATTTTTGGCACTCGGAACTTTTTTAACAATTTTGCTGAAGGGAATGTAGCTATGTTGCTTTTTTCAAAAGAGCTGGGAGTTGAATCCGGGAGCCATAAAGAGGGAGCCGAACCGGAGAGCCGTATCGGGCGAGCACAGTATTCTCATTGATCATACGCTCTGAGCTCACGGCTCCGATTCATTTGAGTCATCGTTCAATTGAGTCGACTCTTTGAGCCGTACGAAAATATTGAGCTGGCGTCGTGGCTCCTGCTCTTAATAAAAATAGTCAAGACCCATCGCTATTTCAAACCCTCTTCTTCTACTTCTTTTTCAACGCTTACTACGGTGCCGTAAGGATCGTTGTGCAGTTGAAGGAAATCTTGGCTAGTATTATTACAGTTCGTTACTAAACGTAGTTTTACCCATTTATCTGTAACGGAGTTAATCACTGCTGTGAATGTCGAAATGTGCCAATTTTATAAAATTATATACTTACCGTTTTTCAACTGCACAAACAATATTTGTACAGAATAAGTATGATAATTTGTTTTTTTTTTATTGTTATCAAGTTTTATTTGCTGAACTCCGTTTCAATTTTAAGTTTAATTTACACAATACAATAAGTAGAGAAACTTTACAGGGTTCTAACCATCCATAGCATCCGAGAATTTAATCGAAAACCAATAAAGGCATTGGTAATAAAATAAAAGCAATTTGTTAAAAGATTTTCAATAAAAGTACATAACTGTATTACAGAAATAATATAAATAGATTGTCCGGCAGTGGCTTTAGCACAGTTTGATAATGCCTTCGGAAGACGAAATAGCTGTCACTCGTAATAATATTTTACGAATTACACAGCAGAACTTGTTAACATATAATTAAATATTTAAAAAAAAAAAGTTTTAACTATTATGATTAACTCTAATATCGGTCTTCTGAAAAAAAAAATTTTCGTGATAAAACATACGTATGAAAAATTTCACCGAAGTACAACTTAGCTACCGATGGTTCTAAATAGGAGGAAAAGTATATCAAATAGGAGGAAAAATAAATGTAAAAAACACCGAGACTCACAAGGTTCAAGTCTGTCACTGCCAACATAATCTTCTGCACACGCTAAGGGCCTATTTTTTGTTTAAAGCTTTTTAGGAGTGGGTTTTGGGTACTCTTCCCGTAAAAAGTCTGGTAAACCACAAAATACGGAAGCAGTACCAGGATTGTTCTCCTTTGTGGGACTTTTCGGGGAAATTTTATTATTAGTCGTCAAATGCCTTATCGCCAACCATGCGAAATAAATTTCGTAGGAATAATTTAATGTTAATACCAAATTTCGGAAAAACGGTTAAGTACTACTCACAAATTAGCCACTCATTCGAATCGTTGTCACCAAAAAGGGCGAGCATTAAGGAATCACAATAAACCCCGTTTCTGTTGAAAAATTAACTAAGTGGCATTTCACGCATTTTTGGCCGGCTTTGTCAAAACCGAGACAAGCTGCCACGTAAATTACGCTTAAATGTTACACAACGTAAATAAAAATACGCGCGTAGGCACAAAGACCGAAGTTACTTAATCTGTCCACTTCCGCAATCTAATTTTTTTTTAAATTTAAAATCTACACAAGAGACTCAGGCCCAAAGTTTTTCCCTCGAGGCCTACTTCAAATTTGGGAATGCTGTGGATCTGTTCAATGAAAATTAGGAGTTAATCTGGGTTTTGAAGCGGTACATTTTGTAGAAAGGATGAAAATAAGGTAAGTTATGAAAATGTCAACGGAGTAAAAATTATGGGAACGCATTTGGCGTCTCCCAGCTGAAGCAGGTGTAAGATGAATCAATGACACAAGTTCTTAGCAGCACCTTCCATTTAAACAAGGGTAGAACAAACGAAAGGTAGTAATCACACTCGACGTATTCTTAAGGCGAAGCACTACGTAGTGATGCAAAATCACGTGTGTTTGGTTTGAAAATTTAATTAAATACTGCGAGAACAACACAGCCTTGGAAATAATCTGAACTGTTTTTATAAGCCCAGAAAAAATATAGTATCATGTTTATAAAAATTTCAAAATCTCCTATTTAGGAACCGATTTTCGGTTATGTTTTTATTGTTTAAGGCGATGCACTACGTCGTGTAATATTTAGAACCGAGCCGCCATCAATAACACTCCTCACGTAGATGGCGATAAGGCTTAAATTCCCGCTTAACACCATCCAGCTGTTAAGCATCCAGATTTAGGCAAGAAAAAAACATGGCCAAAAAGTGCCTTTTATTTTATTTTGTGGATGTTCAGGCATAAATATTTAAATGTTTTCCGATCATTTTATAAATAACTTAATTTGCCACATTATACAATAAAACTATAACAAAAATGGGTTCGTAAGTAGGAAATTTTGAACTTTAAAGCAGTTTTCATAGGCTTTATAAATTATTTTTTTCTGGGCTTATAAAAAGACTTATGTAAAAAATACTCGATTATTTCAAAGGCCAAGATGTATTATACTGGCGGTATTTATTTAAAGCATCTGAAACATTTCTAGGCGACCAAATTTTCAAACCAAAAACACATGATTTTGCAATACTACGTAGTGCATCGCCTTAATGCGGAAAATTAAGTTATTCAGAAAATATCGTAAAACATTTAAATATTTGGCGATGTTTTTTTCTTGCATAAATCAAAACAGGCGGCTGTGCTGAGCGGGAATTTAAACCTAATCGTCTTCTACATAAGGAGTTTTCTTGTTAACGGCTCGATTCCAAATGTTAACAGGTAAAACATCCAGTGAGGCCCATATTATCAAAATATGTTTTAGAATATATAGTATTGTACGTAAAAAAAAATATCGCCCTTCGGGTGATTTTTCACAAAAACGGCGCTATACAAATTATCCAATTATTATTATTCATAATTTGAGGGGAAACTATCAAACGTTTAGAGTACCTATCCTGCATCCATAATTTCATAGTAGAATCCGTAAATGCCTATGTAGCTAGAATTACGACAGACATCAATCCTTTTTAATGAAAATCAATTCCATTTCATGTGGATCGAATTCTCTGTGGCATTGTTAAGGTGCCCGTAAACGAGAAATATAAATTCCCTATAATTGCCTAATGCCGAACAATTGTCCTATCCGGCAATGGTCTTGCCGGGCAAGGTGTTGGCCGTCAATATTGCCGTGTAACTAACTTCAGTATTGCCTTGTACCGTAAGATTATAACACAAATGTATAAGACAAATTCACAACATTCCAATAAAACTACCAAACTTGTACGAGTATATTATGTATTTGAAAGCAAAATCGCGAAATTAAATATTTATTATTTAATCGCGTTCGAAAAAATGCCATTTTGGTAGCGGGTAGGTGTCGAACTAGAAAGAAATATATGTAGTACGGAAATATTTTATTTATTTATTTAATGTCCAGACGGCTTTTACATGTAGGTAGTCCAACTTAAAGATGTGAAAATTTTGGAAAAATAAGAAGAAATAAAATTACAATACGACATACAAAAATAAAAATGATCAAATATGTTTACAAAAATACAACAGAAGGTTTAAGAGTAGTGATGGACTACATATTTTAAGGAGATCAACAAAAATTAAACATTAAATATGTCAATATCACCTAAGTATTGGTTGCCCATAGGGTGATGCCGCTGTATATGAGAATGGGTAATATAGTCGCGTTTGGGTATGCTGTAGTAGAATAGTGTATTTTGTCGTGTTGTTTGTTATAGTGTGTATGTCTAGGTTTATGATTTGCAGGAGTTCGCAACAGTCGAAATTAAAGTTTAGTATTTTGAATAAAAAGGTTAATTCTTCCTACGTATATATTTTAGAGTATTTAATAAGATATATATGAGCGCAGACTGGAAAGCGTAGAAAATCCAGCTGCATGACGTCGACAAGAGTAAGCAATACATGACAATGTTGGGCTAAATTACCCGATACTACGAAAAACTTGCTCATTTACGGACACATATAGTCTATGCAGTGCCTGCTTTGCGGGGATGTTAGGTGACGCGAAGACCTATCTCGTCATTCGGGCCACTCGCACGCCACAAAGATAGCGCGGCTCAACAATAAATAATGAATGCTGAATGTGGTGGATTATTCGGCAAAGAGATTCGCCATTCGCTCTTTATGGCTGTTAGCATATTTACATTGCAGAGGGTGCGCGGGGTAAGCCGCTACCAGCGCCCAGTGATTTGCGGTTAATCTGTATAAATCATTTCCTCGGAAAACCGACGCAGGACGGGATTGCGGACGGATCGGGGATGTTCGTTGGATTCCAAACGACAAAAAAAGGTACGATCGACGCTGATTACGAAATTAAAATCCCTTAACCGCCGATGGTATAAGGGACGGCTATAACGAATTTAATATATTATAGAGTACAGAGTTTAGGGTACATTGCCAGGATAACCGGAGAAGGATTCTCTTTCGACGTAGATAATAATTATTATGTCAAAATAAAATACAAGGAATGTGAGCGTTTGCAAACATTGCTTACATTTGTATCGAAGACCGACCACGAAGGCTTTTGTGTGAATAAACTACTAACAGGAAGTCGTGGGCAAACATGACATGGCCAACAGTTGACACTTGTTATAAAGAACTCCTACATATTAACTACAATAGTAAGACAGATATACTTGCAGATGTGGTTTTTGTGAATAATTCAAAATTATTCATAAAAGTAGTTGTCACTTTGAAGAATTAATTACGCCCAAAGATAAAATAATCGATTAAGAAAATCATTTAAGAAGCACACTGCTCAAGCTATATTTATTGAAGGTAAAATTAGATTTAACTACAAAAGGATGTACAGGCAAGTAGCGTTCCTCTGGTCGCTTGTTCCCCTGGGCAGTGGTTTTTCCTCCTAACCCATTATTTTTTGTTTGTCAAATACGAATTTAAAAAGCGTGGAACACTGACTTGACACTCAGTCTCTCGTGTGAAAGTTAAAGTGAGGATTAACGACTTTTTATTAAAAAGCTAAATATTTTCAGTTTCTTTGTTATTATTTGGATTACACATTGGAATGTGTAGGCACTATTCTAGGAAGGACTGGTTGTATCTCTAATAATTTAACCCGAAAGTAATTACATAATTTGCGATTCATATATCACAAAATTAAATAAAAATTAGGATGCCGAAGAGCATTTATCTGAGCACGGGAAGAAAATAATATTACATACTAAATAGTTTGAAAATTAAAGAAAAGAAAAATGAAATCAAATTTTATATGAAAAAAATTTAAATGAATACTAAAACAAAAAATTGGTTTACCAAAAACTGTTAAGTGTCCAGAGGAACGCGACCTGCACCTTAAAACAAACCAATATTCTTAAGGCGATGCCATACGTAGTAATGTAAAATCATGTGTTTTTGGTTTGAAAATTTGGTCGCCTAGAAATGTTTCAGATGCTTTAATTAAATACTGCAAGTAGCATACATCTTGGCCTTTAAAATGATCGAGTATTTTTTAGATAAATCTTTTTATAACCCCAGAAAAAAATAATGTAAAGGCCTATGAAAACTGCTTTAAAGTTCAAAATATCCTACCTACGAACCCATTTTCGGTTATGATTTTATTGTATAATGTGGAAAATTAAGTTATTTATAAAATGATCGAAAAAAAATTAAATATTTATGCCTGAACATCCACAAAATAAAATAAAAGGCACTTTTTGGCCATGTTTTTTTCTTGCATAAATCAAAACAGGCGGATGGTGTTAAGCGGGAATTTAAACCTTATCGCCACCAACGTAAGGGTTGTTATTGATAGCGGCTCAATTTAAAATATTACACGACGTAGTGCATCGCCTTAACACGTCCCGATTTAAAGAAGATCTCTTCGGAGGCAACAAGACCAACGATTGAACTTACCTAAAATCTCTGCCACCCAAAATGTTTGAAGGAATTATGAAGGTGAATTATCTTACCTGAAAAGAAGGAAAAATAATCATTAGAATTAAATACAAATATAAACATTAAATTAAATTAAATTAAATTAGTGAATTACGAAAAAGACACAGTAAATTAATTAAAAAATATTCTTCGGTTATATACTATGCACAGGTTTACCTATAAAATGGAAACCAATAAACACGTCATCATAATGTAATATATTTTGTTATAGTGGATTACACATTTTAACATTTAAAAAGCTTTAAAACTTTATATCCATAACGAAGGTGATAATCGGTGTAGTTTTTTTGTTACGTTTTCAGTAAAGAAACGTTTAAGGCCGAAGTTAAAGCGGGTCGGTGTGACTTGCATAAAAAAACAGCGATTTATTAGAATAATTTTATATTATATACGATAAAACGATTTCTTAAGGCAAGGCGGTCGTCAAATTAGACATCAAAAAACTACAAAACGAGCGTATAAAAATTACTTCGGCTCTTTAACGTGGTGATTTATGGTTGAAATATTATCAAATCAGGCGAAACTTTCATGGACAAAAAATCTGAAAAACTATAAAAATAAACTTCCAGGTGTTTATTGGAGAAGGGGAAAATAGAATTTCGGTTATTAAGAAATTAAAATGATTCGAGGTCTTTATTTAATTGCTGAGCGAAAATAATTTTTTTTTTTTGTTGACCGTGAAAACAGAATATAAGAAAAAAATAATTTCCGAAGATAATTTATAAATAATTGACTGCACAGCGCAATCTCATCTGAACATCATTGCAAACGAATTCATTGAACGCATAATAAAGATAATAGTGTAGTGTGTAATTTTGGACAAAAATATCAATTGTTAAAAAGAACGCCGCGACACATGTACCAACCGCTGTAAGTAAATAAACCTACTACAATATACGGATGGGAGACATTCAAGAATACAATTTCAAGGCTCTTTTTAACAATTCTGTGTCTTACTTATCCTATGTGTCAACTACTGAACACATATTTACGTTTTAACAAGCGGGCAGAGAAAGTCGTTGATTGTATCCATCGCAGAAGTAGATGTTGACCTATCATTGTTTATTACTTAACTGGGAAATAAATTAGTTAAGACCTGGTTATAAAGACTTTTGTTAAATCGATAAAAACTGAACACACAATGTACTCATTAATAACATCGTATTTTATTTGATGTGCATTCTTATTGTTAATTCTAAAAAGTCAGAATGGCATCGTGGCTTTATTTTTGTATTTCAGGTTTTTTTCAAATCAGTTAGTATGAATGTGGTATTCTTAAACACGAAAACATAATTAAAATAAATTCAAAACTTATTCGTCGTACATGTCATAACAAATTGAATAGCAATTATTACGTATAGTACAATAGTTATTACGAAAAAGAATAATTATAATATAGGTTAGTTTTATCTAAACAAAACCCCTTAGAAGGTACCTACCAACAACAAAAATAAATTTCTCAAAAAGCGATAATCATGGCACGTGCTGGGTATTTACATAACTATCTTCCGGGAAAACTTCATGTCCTTCTTCTAAAAAGATCTTATAAAAAACAAAACGTTAGATAATATTACTGTCCTCTGATGCGGAATGGAACCAACGGACACAATAAGGCTTAGCTATAATTAGGTAGGTATTGTCTTTTCTGATCCAAATCAAGGATCGCGGAAATGTCACGATTTTGATGCAAAAATATGGAGAAAAAAAACATAATCCTGAAAAGCTGATGAAAAAGCGTCGTAATCTAAGTTTCTGGCATTTCGCACCATTTGCTGTTGTTTCGTTCTTTTCCCATAATTCGAGGATCGGCTAGCATTTCGGCTCACAAATGTATACGCGCCATAAGATGACAATAGAGTTTGATATATTTATGAAATGTATTGCATTGCCGCATTAACCCTGCAAACCTTCTGTAAATAAATAGGAAGTATTTATAGAAAAATAAAAAGGCCTAAACTAATATGACCTTCAAGATACCTATCTCTCTATGGTTAAATCCAGTGGGCGAATACCATGGCTCGAATACAGTACTCGATATAAATCTTATCCCTCCGGGATGAAATTTGAACATATGTAATGGAAATGATATGGGGAAAATAAGTCGATTTCGTGAATTTATTGTTAATAAGGACAACCATAGCGGCCAGAAAATGTCTATGTGCCACACAAAATAATTCCTTTTAGATACGGCTGGAAGGTCGGTTTTTTCTGTTTTAAAAAATCAGTAAAACGTTACAGGCTCTCATTCTCATCGATACATTATTTGAACCTTTATTATAAATTGACATCATAGGAGGTACATAATTACTACTTCACACTATGGGGAAAACTCTGCATATTTTTTTTAAACCGATACGTAAAATGTAATGCATGGAAGAATTCGTTACCCGGCGTAATTTATACAATAAAATACGCGGCACAATAAAATGCATAATTGAAATGACAATGTAGTCTCCTTTAACGGAAGCAATCTTCCCAACATGCCTTTCATTGATATTGTGCAGGGCCCGCAAATACTTTAATAGTGCACAACTGCTGACCTTGTAAAAATTGCAAGTGTGCCTCACCGTCGAATTTGGCAGCCACGTCTGGTCCAGAGCCTCGAAATACCAGAAAAACCCCTGACTCTGGGCAGAAACAGGCGGTGCGTTTGATAGATTCCCTATCTACGGATTGCAATCTTTAGAGCTCAGGCGTCAGGTAGATATGCTGTCCTTGTTCTACCGGTATTACAGTGGAAGATGCACTGAGGAACTAGCGTCATTGACCACTTCGGCACCGATGCATAGTCGGGAAATACGCCAAACGCGCGCTTAACATATACATGGAAACGCTATAACTTTTGCAAATGGCGCCAAATGTCAATTCGGTTTTGACATTTGTGAAGTAAACAAACGCAGAATACAAATCGACAAGACATGAATCGGTTTACTCCGCAAGAACGCGGAATAACAAGCAGTATCAAAGTTTATCATTAAAAAAAATTACAGCAAAAGAACATCGGCTGATTACTTTTGCCCCACCCTGTACATGGTTGAAATTTGTTACACGAGAACAGGTCGTTTCTACCATTCGTTCATGAGTTAAAATACTCGGCTGTGGAGAGATTTGCCGGCCTGCGTGTTTCTTCCCTCCTACAACACGGGTCTCTTCAAGACCCATGTTTATTCCTTCCTCTCTTCGAAAATACCGTTCACACAGTATCCAAAAGGATGACATAGGCCCCTCGGGAAATTTATTTTCCCAGGGCCTCCTGCGTTTACGGAGAAAAATAATGTTGCTGATTTATTGAAATCCGGTTAAAAAGGGGATTGCAGGCCGTTGCCTGTTAAACTTTAGGTGCATTCCTAATATATCGGAACACGTGTTCATTTTCAATACGCGTTCCGACATCGCGATAATACATTACTTTTTTACTAGATGAAATGTCATTAGCCTTGTTTGGTCACCAGATAATAACCAGGTACTTCCTTACCTTCCTTCCACCAACTCTTTCCCTTCCCCAATACCTTCAACCTCACAATACACCCCAATTGGGGATGCTATAGTCTTACTGGCTCCAGACGTTTGGAAGTATTCATTTAAAAATTAGAAAAAATATTGTAAGGATAAATTAGTGTTGGTTATTATTTGTATATGATGATTCGACAAGGCACCTCCAGGTATCTCTATATAGCGCAGTTTCGCTAGATCATTATCTACTTCACCATCCTTAGAATTGAATTCTGTGCGGTTGTTGTTGCTTTGATAAGCATACGTTCAAGTAACATAATCTGAGAGTGTCGTAGTATTTTTTAACACTTTTTTCGAATTTTATCTGATGGTTCACAATAAATCGGATGTAAACATTTCACTCCTGAGACATTGTCGTAGAAGATAAGATAACGCAGAAAGACGATAAGCATGGTGTTATTTACCTTTTATACAAAGGTTTGGATAACAAGAGTTCAATGAGTATGGGAAAACCTGCTATCGAGAAATAAAAGAGAGACGTAAAAACTAAAAACCGCACAAATATGTCATGAACAATGTCCATGAATCAAAACCGACCTAATGAAAGTTTAATTGACGAACGTAAAATGAGCATAATTTTGATGAATTTCGAAAATAATTTAGAGGCGAGTCTTCAAAAAAAATTATCTTAATAATGATAATTATTGTTAATAATTATAACTAAATATTGGAGTGGCTCATAATAATAAAAACAGTGTGTTCATTCCGGTATTTATAATAGTAATGTTTTGTATTTTCATCAACTTGCATTCAAATCTAATGCATATGGTGGAGAAATTAAGATCTGATTTCAAAAAATTCAAAATTCGATTACGATCGTCTAATTTTTCATCCGTTAATACTTGGTGAAACTCTAACGTATTAAGGTGTTAGGGGTAGTCAGCAGCGTCAAAAAAAATTGTATATATTTTTTGACAGTAGTTGAAACAAATAATAAAAAGGTAAAAGTAAAAAGGTTTGACAAAAAATATATAAATTTATTGTTGACCTATTTATCGCCATATTTGTTGGACCCGTTCCACAATTTGGCTTTGCGGTGACCACCATAACATTTTATTGGTTCATCTAAAATCAATCAAACATTTAATAGTTAATCTAGTGCTTGATATGAATATCAAAAAAATCGTGGCCTCTGATAATTTATTCATGGATTTCCGAGGAAGAGAGCGCTAGTTTATTTTGAAAAAAAAAAAAATTAGAAGTTTAAACAAAAAAATAAAATCCTTCGATCAGCCTCTAGCTTTTTATGCTTTCAATAAACTGTATAAATTACATTCAAATATGTCCAGTGGTTTTTGAATTACAGTGAGTGGTGAACGACTTAAAACGAAAACACAGTCCGACAAATATGGCGATAACCTTGTCTACAATAAAGTAAAATTTTATTTGATTAATTTGTAATTTTACAGTTGGAATTTTATAATATAAATAATTTAACACCCGTTAATTTTTATTTATTTAAAAAAAAAACCCGCAGTCTACACATAACCCATTAGCATAGTAAAATGAAACCAATTTCTTATGTCGATCGAACCGGTTTCGGACCGGAAGATGGACGTGATTGTCTGAAACCAGTCCGGTGGGAGAGGAAAAAAAGGGGAATACAGTTTAAAATATGGTTTTATTATACTTTATTCGTTGTTCTGTGTGTAAAAATAAAGTAAAACAGATAGTAAATAAAACAACTATTCTTACATCGTATGGAGTACAATTCTTATGATTGGAATACAAATGCAAAAACCATACAGATAAGATACTTGACAAATTGTAAAATACGTTTATATTCGAGACGATTTTTGAAGCCCCGCTGGGGGTCCCGTATGCACTTCAAGATTTCCACCAGCCAGTAGGCGATTCCCTGACGATTTTCCAGAGCCAATCAGTATGGAGGGTTCCCGCGGCGCTCGTAGAGGACACGTGCCGTGCCGATACAGTTCTAGGCCAGAGTGTTTTATCGCATACCACTGAAGAATAATTGTAAAGAGTTTTGCTTTTTTTAAGTGAGATTGTTTGGAAGGATTTATTATAATACAGTTCAGACACGATACTAGTTCCGAAAACTGTAAATTATATGAAATGAAATATGTTGTTAGGCGGAAAGAGATTGAAAGAGTTTGGTCATGCGGAAGTACTTGGTTATTCAGATCTGGTTATTAGCCACTTCAAGCTAAGCTTCTGAACGAAGTACAAATAATAAGTAATTTTATTCACTCATACTTTTTACATTAATCCCACACAGGGTCTCCTGTAATGAAAAAAAACAATGTTAAAAAAAACCGGTCACCCCTGCTAAATCACCAAACGTAGCGAACCACATAGTGACTCATGGAAGAAGTGTTGGTTATCCAATAAATGATTCCCGGTGCGGCGGTACCCAAATACTAGTCTTGAAACAGCGTATTGCGGATTATCAAAGGTATTGTCGCGTTTCTATGAAGCTAGACATGTCGTCGCTCTAGTTCGTTTTTGTCATCCGTTAATACTTGGTGAAACTCTAACGTATTAAGGTGTTAGGGGTAGTCAGCAGCGTCAAAAAAAATTGTATATATTTTTTGACAGTAGTTGAAACAAATAATAAAAAGGTAAAAGTAAAAAGGTTTGACAAAAAATATATAAATTTATTGTTGACCTATTTATCGCCATATTTGTTGGACCCGTTCCACAATTTGGCTTTGCGGTGACCACCATAACATTTTATTGGTTCATCTAAAATCAATCAAACATTTAATAGTTAATCTAGTGCTTGATATGAATATCAAAAAAATCGTGGCCTCTGATAATTTATTCATGGATTTCCGAGGAAGAGAGCGCTAGTTTATTTTGAAAAAAAAAAAAATTAGAAGTTTAAACAAAAAAATAAAATCCTTCGATCAGCCTCTAGCTTTTTATGCTTTCAATAAACTGTATAAATTACATTCAAATATGTCCAGTGGTTTTTGAATTACAGTGAGTGGTGAACGACTTAAAACGAAAACACAGTCCGACAAATATGGCGATAACCTTGTCTACAATAAAGTAAAATTTTATTTGATTAATTTGTAATTTTACAGTTGGAATTTTATAATATAAATAATTTAACACCCGTTAATTTTTATTTATTTAAAAAAAAACCCGCAGTCTACACATAACCCATTAGCATAGTAAAATGAAACCAATTTCTTATGTCGATCGAACCGGTTTCGGACCGGAAGATGGACGTGATTGTCTGAAACCAGTCCGGTGGGAGAGGAAAAAAAGGGGAATACAGTTTAAAATATGGTTTTATTATACTTTATTCGTTGTTCTGTGTGTAAAAATAAAGTAAAACAGATAGTAAATAAAACAACTATTCTTACATCGTATGGAGTACAATTCTTATGATTGGAATACAAATGCAAAAACCATACAGATAAGATACTTGACAAATTGTAAAATACGTTTATATTCGAGACGATTTTTGAAGCCCCGCTGGGGGTCCCGTATGCACTTCAAGATTTCCACCAGCCAGTAGGCGATTCCCTGACGATTTTCCAGAGCCAATCAGTATGGAGGGTTCCCGCGGCGCTCGTAGAGGACACGTGCCGTGCCGATACAGTTCTAGGCCAGAGTGTTTTATCGCATACCACTGAAGAATAATTGTAAAGAGTTTTGCTTTTTTTAAGTGAGATTGTTTGGAAGGATTTATTATAATACAGTTCAGACACGATACTAGTTCCGAAAACTGTAAATTATATGAAATGAAATATGTTGTTAGGCGGAAAGAGATTGAAAGAGTTTGGTCATGCGGAAGTACTTGGTTATTCAGATCTGGTTATTAGCCACTTCAAGCTAAGCTTCTGAACGAAGTACAAATAATAAGTAATTTTATTCACTCATACTTTTTACATTAATCCCACACAGGGTCTCCTGTAATGAAAAAAAACAATGTTAAAAAAAACCGGTCACCCCTGCTAAATCACCAAACGTAGCGAACCACATAGTGACTCATGGAAGAAGTGTTGGTTATCCAATAAATGATTCCCGGTGCGGCGGTACCCAAATACTAGTCTTGAAACAGCGTATTGCGGATTATCAAAGGTATTGTCGCGTTTCTATGAAGCTAGACATGTCGTCGCTCTAGTTCGTTTTTGTCCAACAGACCATTTTTGGCGAAATTGAGTTAAGTATGCAGTTGTTCTCAGAAATAGTTTTTTTATACGATACAAGTGAAAAAAAATTTAAACGTGTTTTCAAGACGCAGTTTGTCTTAAGTCCACAAAAAATTAAACAACATTCCGAGTGTGTTTATCCAACACTTTGTCCTACATCCAAATTAAAAACGTGTTTTCTGCGTAATTTTAAACATGTGGAACGAATTTTACTTAAAAATAATAATTTCTATCACTTTAAATCATTTTAGTAAGCTTACAATGAGCTAATTTCATTGCACATGCGTTTTTCATAAAAAAAACTTAGAAGCGCTATTTCTCCCGATTTACGGTTTGGTCTGTTGAATAAAAACGAACTAGAGCGACGATGTGTCACTTAGATACAGGAAGAAAACAATGAGCAATAATTGCATTCTTCATAGAACCGTGAGTGCGAGAGACACAATAGGCAATTATTAATGTGCGTCATGAGACAGAAATACTACAAAAGTGCACATCGAGAAGGGTTAAGAATGACGTAAAAATTTATAAATCGGGAAACATTATTAACTATTGGAAATACCCAGCTTTATAAAATCAGTTGTGAAGGCAACAAAATGTAAAGAGCTGTTCAATCGGAGCGTCAAATAAATCCCAGGAACATACCGGCTGGGATAATATGGCGAATGATTGATCGCCTAACTTTTCAGTGAGGATTTTACGCGGAGGAAACAAAAATGAGACCGAACCCAGTGAGCGTGAAAAACGGAATGAGATGTTTCGCGGTCCATATCAGATTCTCGACGAATGCCTGGAATGAAAATTATATTAACAAAAACTTTTTCCACTACATGTGACAATCTATATGTTTTGTCATTATTCCATTTTCATTGCGAAAAATATTATGCTACGATACAACTTGGAAGTATTAATAAGAGTACAACATTCATATTCCAAAAAATAATAATAAATACTCGTACATAGTGAAGCTACCGGTGCGATTCCTGTACGTCGTTACCGTACGTCGTAAGGTTATTGCAATAATAGCTTATAGATAAATACCCTTCTCGGTACTTATTCAGAAAAACATGTTAGTTCGTGATTTGGACAAAGTTGGAGAAAAAACCTGACGGGAAAAGTTGATGGTAAAGTTCTGAGAAACACAAATTATTTATATAATATTTTTTAAATAAGATAAAAAAATACCTCATAAACACATTCGACATATTGTACCTTCTTGTAAAAAGTTTATAAAATATCAGACTTTTTTTCATGCAATGTTATTGCCATTAGTGTAAAAAACAAGTCTTCATAATTTGAAACAAGTCTTCATAATAATATTACTTGGATTGAACGCAATCCAAGTAATATTATTATTAATTAAACATAATAACTTGTAAAGCGGTCACTAAGAAGAAGCATTATTCGTGGAAACTATCATTGTGTACGAGGGTTTGAATAACATCCTCAAAATGACAACTCAACACACCTTGTGATTTAAAGTCATTGAAAGTGATGAAACAAAAAATAGGTTAAATAGTCATCTATGTAGCCTATTAAACCTAGTTTTTTATTTCATCGCGTTTCATGACTTTATATCACTTTATATAGGTGTTGAATTGTCATTTTGATAAGTTATCCGGTCACTGTTCGTTCTGATGTAAGATTAGCATTACATTTGACTGTCCTAAACGGAAAAAAAATTCTAATGGAACAGTAAAAATAAATAATAAAAAAAGTTCTACTCCTGGGCGACAGTTAAATATAAAATAACTATTTCAATTTACATACTTTATAATTATGTAATATAACATTCACGGTGACCGGGAATGTCATCAAAATGCCAATTCAAGACACCTCCAAAAAGTGATGAAACAAAAACTATGTTAAATAGGTTACATAGGTAACTTTTAAAACTAGTTTTTGTTTCATCGCTTTTAATGACGCTATATCACTTTTTAAAGGTGTGTTGAATTTTCGTTTTGATGAATTATCATGGATCCAACATTCACATCATGCTAAAAGCCCTACGTCAGAATTAATTCTAAGAAAAAATCTGGAATGGCAGGAAGAAATCGCCACCTGGCAATAAGCCCACCGTTTTACTACTATGAAATTAAATTTATGCAAAGTGTTAATAAATATAATAAAATAAATATACTTTAGTGCGGTCATAACATAAAATATACGGGTAATCGATTTTGATAGCTTTCAGAATAGACTTCCTTGTAGAAAATTGCTCATAAAACCGTGTGGTTACGACTCTTCTGCGGCTTTTTAGCTAAAATAAAAATAGAAATGAATAATATTATCTTTATACAAGTTGCGTTTCCCTATAATTTGAGGTGAATATCGTCAGCGTAGATGTCAAGGGAGCCAAGCTACAAAATTATAAAGCTGAGAAAACGGCGCAAAAAGATTTGTAGACTAGTTGCTTGTGGTTTTAATTATATTTTAACCAGCAACAGGTACTCAACGGCTTCGCCCGACATTCAGTACACTTTTTATATTTTGTATTTTCAAAATATAGCAAGTTGCCATTGACAAAAAAATAATATTTAAAAGCTCAACAGCTCATGATGGAAATGAGCTACGTAGTTTTTTAAACGACACCATAAGCTGAAAATAAACGGGATAAGTTAAAATTCCAAATTAAAAAAGCTGTGAAATTTTCCCGACGCCATAGCTCACCGTTCTAGAGTTATTAGTGAATACACAAACAAAATTTTACCTCATAATCAAGATTTACAAATAAATATGGTAATACCATCTAACAAAAAAACATTAAACCCGGCCCTGCTAACGCAAACAGACGCATTCGATCGAGAAACTGGAGACCATCAATGTTTGTTCTCCTCGTGTTCCGATGAGGTGGCTCGGTTCGGTGTTTGCCTAATCCAGATGCAATCACTGCGGGACCGGCCCGCGACGCGTAACGTGGAATTTATTGGACACAACTGGAGATGATGGTCCACCTACTGCTTATTTAATCACTGGACGTGAGAATTGGATCGGCTGTTGGATACGGTCCTTCCGCTGAGAGCTCTGCTGTAACATCTCTTTCTGTTGCGTGCGTCGTTCACGAGAGAGAAGGAAAGGTCACAAGTTACAATAGTGCGGTGCGCCTTTACACGAATATACTCCGATTGACTGCACTCGGCCCATTGTTTTAGAATTTAGAGCAACGACCCAATTATTGCAAATCAATCAACCATCCGCGGTTCCGCAGATAAATAATATGTATTCAGTGTGGTAGATACTGTCGGTATCGCTCTGGTGGTAGGTAGGCTAGCATTTAGAATTTAATAAGTTGCTTGAAATGGCGTTAGCTGTGTTTGAATAGATATGTACTAATTCTACCGGCTGCGACAAATTATTGAGAATGGATCTTGAAATAAATAACAATTTCTTTAGAACTGTGTATGTGTCTCTCATTTAGACTAAAAAACTCTTATAATATGAATTCGGTGTGTAGGACGGCCTGGAGGCCAACATCCTCTTTATTATACTTTATGTAAAAAAACTATGCACCACCGAGAACCGAGATTTGTCGGATAAGGTGTACAACCTCTAAGTTCTAACTACACTAGAAGCATGTAACTTGAACTATTACACCAATATTCTAGTTTCCTTATTTTACCCCTCCCTACTCAATTTAACCTCACAAATGGATGCCGTAGTTTCACAGGCTCCGAGGATTTAGCTGATTTATAGTAGATGCACGTGATGAGCCATACTTTTATTAGCAACCAAATGATTGAGCCAACTGACATATTTTTAGTAAACACAAAAAAAAAAAACCATTTAGAGATTCGCCAGAGAGTGGGTTTATAAAAAAGACAGAAATCTATCAATAAACGTAATACGTAAATATTATTCATCAATCAACAGAAATATAACTCATAAGCTAGTAAACGCTTGGCCTTCACACAAATAGATTTTATCAAATTAAATGATCGGTAAAACCAGCCACAAAACAATAACAAATATACATTGCCGACTATGTCATAATTATAAATATTTATTGAAAATAGAATAAAAATAAAATAATAATAAACAAGAGGATCTTTAAAGATTCTAGGAAACATACGCAGTACCATAGGTCATGGGTTCATAACCCGGATAAGAAAGAAAAAAAATACCGAGAACAAATATGCAACTTTGAATTACTACAGCAGATTTGGAACGACGATCTCGAAAGAAGCGAAATGCTAAGGATGTTCCAACGGCTTGGACCGATGTTAAATATGAATGAGGCTTAAACATCAAATGCTTTTGATATTTGACAAGTTTAGTCTTTGTCAACTTCAACTAAACGCGATAAGTCATTGAAGTCTATAACAAAAATGTTTGTTCGAAATGTATTTCGCGCACTTCGTGATTTTTTTGGTCAGCATGATCTGGATGTTGAAGATTTGTGGTTTAAACAGGACGGCGCCACATGCCACACAGCCAATGCAACAATGGCTTTATTGAACAAGAAGTTCCCAGGTCACCCAGAAGTCAATTGGCCACCAATATCGTGAAATACGCCTTTAGACTTCATTCTTTGGGGTTATCTCAAGAGTAAGGTCTATGCCAACAAGCCAATAACAATTCAACAGCTGAAGGATGAGATAATAAGGCATATTGGTGAGATCGAGGAGCAATTATGCAGAGATGTCATAAAAAATTTTTGACCATCGAGTGGAGTCTTGGCGAAAGTTTGGGAGATATTATATTTCACATTTAATTGTCTTGTGCAAAATAATATGAATGAATAAAGATTTTTTTTAACAAATAACATTGTCTTCTTTACTGTTAACATCGATAGGTCTTATTGTAACACCCTTTATAATAGTGTCGGACCTTATTGTTATTATGTTTGATTCGTAGAAGTAATTAAAATAATTATTTTTTTAAATTTTAACTTAATCAAATTTCAAGATGTTATTTTTACGTTCTGCAAATATTTAATTTTTTTATGATTGCTCAGCTGTTTCAGCGTTCAAGACCATTATCAAACTGTGCTTACGACGACTTATTTATACGATTTTATTTGTATGATGTTTCAAGTGATTTATTAATATTTTCAGTAAAAACCGATTTACTTAGAATCGTACGAGTCACACTTAGCTGAAATGTGTTGGTTTTGCCCGCTTAATGATAGCAAGTTTATCCTTAGTAAATCGTTTTTTTAATGACCGTCACAATAATAAAAAACTAAAACACTCGAATAAATAAATAAAATATAACGTAATTAAATTTAAAAAAATAAAAATAAGAGAGGGAGTCACACAGTTGGTAATCGGTAGATGAATATGATTTTTTGAAAATCTCATCACATATATATTTTATGTGAATACCGCACAAGAGTTCCAACTGCTCCCAACCGTATGGAGCCAGTGAGACTATGGCTTACTACCCCCAATTGGGTATGTTGTGAGGATGAAGGTAGTGGAAATTGGAAGGAGATGGAAAAGAAGAAGGTGGGGGAGTACCTGGCTATTCAGATCTGGTCACCAAACATGGCTAATGCCATTTTTAAGGGCGATACTGAGAGCACCTTCCACTCTGGAACGTGAAGCAATTATACTACATACATATATAATTTTAAATGAATAAATTGTGAAATAACACAAATTAATCAAATTAAATTTACTCGCGCACGAGAGGATTCGAACCCACGTCCTCCGGCTTGCTAGTCGAGAGACTTACTCCGCGACCACGGAGGCCGTACCGCGAGACTACACAAATTATCCAATTATTATTATTGTAGGTACTCGATCTGAATAGTCCGGTACTTCACAACAACCTTCTTCATCACACAAGCACAACAAATACAGCTTGTTCTGGTCAATTAGATTATAGCGTGATAAGTATTCACATAATAAAACGCGAAAATTCATGTGTTCGTGGAATCAAACACAGATAAATTGATAATCAAAACAGCAGGGGGATTCTATCGTGTATCCATGAGCAGATAGCAACGCAACGTCAAGTTAATTAACTAATAGACTACAATCACAGTTATTATGAATCAATGCGGTTGTTATATTTTCCAGCGCGTTCTGGTGCATCGGTAAGGGGGGCGCATCAGCCTCTCGATGCATTTTGGCTGCACGGTATTATCGGAGATGAAGTAGGGCTACCAATACTCCTTTACATTCACAAATACAAAACACAAGAAATAACAAATAACACATATATTAGAAACACTACATCTCAGGGTTAAAGAGATAGACAACAAGCAACTATAAACACAAAGCATTTGGGCAAAAAAGCATACTATGGTACTAAACTCTACAACAAAATCCCACTCTCATTCAAAACTTAAAATAATATTTTAACATTTAAATCTCAAATAAAAATCTCCATCCTAAACATAGGTAGATCGTATAGATAATATACTGACACCAAATACAGACTGAAACCGAAACCACTCGACTGAACAAAAAAACACCTTGTAATATATTTAAAATTATTTCAGAAAAAAATACTATTCAATATATTTATAGTCTGATAGTATTATTACGCTAGTCTGATAGTATTATTACGCTAGCGTCTGGACGATCTAGGCCCTCTGATTGGTTGAATTCAAATCGTATGTTTCGGGTAAATCCCGAATAGGGGGTCTGCAGGCAAAATTCCACCACTCTGCCCCTCTGGCGGTATAAGAACGAACCAAATGACTGGCGCGAATGTTTAAATATGCAGCTAAAAATACGCATAATTACGTAAAATTACTTGACCATTAACAAGCGTTTAGTAAGAAGATTTCTTCTGGAAGTTTATCACTTTGTGATGGCATTATTTATTTTATTAAAACATAAATAACTTTGTTTATATCACTTAATTACATACAACCTCTACATTTTTGTTGTTTGTTTTTGGGGTGTTATGCCGTGTTGCGCTAACTCCTTCTTTAGCCGACGTTTCGGACAGCGTTGCAGTGTCCATCATCAGGGCAGATCCGGTAGATCCGAAGATGATATGATCACACATCTTCGGATCTACCGGATCTGCCCTGATGATGGACACTGCAACGCTGTCCGAAACGTCGGCTAAAGAAGGAGTTAGCGCAACACGGCATAACACCCCAAAAACAAACAACAAAAATGCTTTTGGCCGTGAGAATCTAAAAAACTTACCTAACCTCTACATGTTTCATGAACGAAGTTCACCTAATCAGGAGTAAGTATACATTGAAGTCAAAAATTAAATATAGATTACATTGGAAAGGAGATGTGGAAGGAGGGGGGAGGGGTAAGAGTGGGCGGAGTTTATCAGAATTAGGAATTACAATGTCGTTAGACGGGAAAGACCAGTTGAGTGCGAAAATATTTAAAAATTTTGTAAACACAGTAATTGTATTGGAAATTTAAGTATCGATTAGGCAAATATTTTGAAAACACGCCCATAAGGCACTTCTTATGGTTTAACCAGTTATGCACATATTGTATTGTATTATTATTTTCAAATATTGTCAGGTTATTTGAATTTTTGCCTTTCTCAAATTAAAAAAAGTCTAATTTATTTTAATATTAAAAAAAACCATTTCAATGGTATCTAAATACACTTCATTCGGGAATATTATTTTGGAAAGATAAAAATATATTTTGGGACAGAAATATTTTCATGCGAATCGATGAAAAATAAGAATACTTCTTGTATTACCAAAATGTTCTTTTATTTTATAAATTTTAAAAGATTACAATTTTGGTGATTTTTTCAACTGCCGTACTAGGATCATGCCCGTATTGTGGTTATCGTACATGATTTTTATGTGAGAATAACATAATAATATATTGTAGAACATATAATGAAACATAAAGGAAAAGGACATGTTAAGGTAAAACAAAAGTACATATTATTAAAGAAACCTGAAATAAAAATAAACATTAAACTGATTGATAAAAAGGCAGTTTAAAGCAAATAGAAATAAAACGTTAAAAGTAAGATTAAAATACATGCAAAATTATAGCAATTATTTTATATCATTTTTATCTCTTTAACACGGGTTAATCATGGTAAAAGTACTTATCTAGAAATGTACCTATTTACGGTCACATTTGAATCTCTAAATAGCATAAAATAAAGTCGCTATCCGCGTCTGTCTGTGCGCTTAGTTCTTCTAAACTACGTAACGGATTTTAATAGGGTGTTCACTATCATCTAGAGAATTTCTTCCGGAAGGTTTACATATATGATACATGTATATTATGTTTATAGAAAGTGCATAGATAAAAGTCGATGTTTTATGATCAAGTCATAAAGTATATTTTCGGTCACTACATTACATGACTAAACTTATGAGATACATCAACATAATGTATTACGGAATTGTATATCTTAAAAAGTACTACAGAAAACACCGGGTACACGTCAGCTAGTTTAGTGATATAAAAAATTAAAAAATTATAGAGTGAAAACTCATGTATTCTCTAAAGAAAACTCGTCTTTTTTTAAATAGCCAATGTTGATCACGGATAGTAAAAACGGATATAGAATTTATGTTTTTTTTTTATTATCGTTGATATGCCAGGGGTGAAATGCCAATTCCCCGCCGTTATTTTGGTAATAACTTGTTTTTGCAAAATAATGTTTTTGTAAAATGTAGCCTCTTACCAGATAATGTGTTATGATAATGTATATATTTATAAAAGTTGTACATATCTATATCCTATATAGTTTTCCCATGATAGCTACTTACATTCAAAAGAAATGTTTTTTCTCTATAATGTTATAAAAAAAAATTTGATGACATGTGAAAATATTATTGGGTTTCATTCCAGCTAAATAATCGTTCTTCACAATAAAAATAAGCCATAAGAGGATTTCCTGCAAATAAATAGAATACTATTATTTCAGATAAAATAATACGAAGATTTCACAGATAAAATAAACATATTTGCAAGTGACAAAACGATAAGCTAGAATAGTATTAAGATATACTATTTCATTGCCAAGCCAAAAGAAAATATTTTAGTATGCTAGAAGTATTTTTTAGGTTCAAAATACCATAAAATCGAAGCATGTGTGGTGAGCTACTAGCAAAACCAAGATGAAACTCTTTGCACATTTAGGGGCTAATGGACTAAAATTACGGTTTTAGGTTTATTTGTATTTGTCAGAAAATACCAGTTTAAACCGGTTTGGAAGCCCTAGTGAGCAGATATCAGTCAGCATTAATTCGGAAGAAGCATCCATGCCAATGCGGCCGTAATGGCAGCTAATGCGATATGCACCCAGAGGATTCACGCGATGGCGATGGTGATGGTTGGGAACTGCGCGTCATCAGTGGCCGACATGTGTTTATTTTTCTAATGCCTGTATCTGCATTTGAAATGATGATGATGTATTCATAATGTGAAGACAGGGCCGCGCATTCATACATATTAGTAACAACAGTATATTTTTCTTTTTCAGACATAATATTATTCTAAATGACGTAAAGCTTCGTTATTTCGCTCGTCCATCGGGATAAATTTAATCTACTTACATTGAAAGCCTAAACACACATATTTTCCGATCTATTCTAACAGTATTCTTAAAAGTTCATAAAAGCAGTATTTCTGTACTTAACTTCTCGGAGTGTTATCAATGGTCGAATAAATCTTAGTGCAACACCCAAAAGCATTTCCAAGTAGTTTCATTGAAATAAGGACATTCTTGGCAGAAGTCTGCGTTTTGACATAAAAAAATATTAAAATAAAATTGTATTGGATTCGGACTTTACATGAGACGGAAAAAGAAAACGTGTATCCCTAGCCTGTATTTTATTTAAAAGATAATTTTTCATAACAGGTTATATATTACCATAGTGAAATATTTGTACATCTACATATAAATTAATATTGATCGGTGGCTAAAGTATATTTAAATATCAATTAATCCGCATTTAGAAATACTGCAATATGAATATAATATATTTTTAATGGTAGCCCCTCAGATGGCATGATCTCATCGTATCCATAAATGTTGATGAGAATGGTATATTCCTTGTGATGCCTGCTATGGCATTAGCAAATCTTCTAATGAGAACTGAGTGGAGATGCATGATGCATGCATGCAATGACGCCTTAAAATAATAATAAATGACATCGACTTTTTTAGATGTAATCCTTTTTTAAATTTCAATAGCACGCCAAATATCTTTGAACGAATATATTTCAATTTATAATAAATGTTTATTTTTCGGCTTGAAATCTAAAAGCGACTTTCTTCTTTGCGATTTAAAGCGTGGATTAAGAAACATTTTCTTTTCAAATGCCTACAAACAACCAGGAAAAACCTTACTACCTCATTACTGTTCCTGGGATGAGATTTAGAAAATAACGTTTACTGAAAACATTTCATCCTCTCTGCTTCTAGAGCAATTTTCTCGAAGTTTTTTTTACACCGCGCCTCTCAAAAAACGTATCAAAAAGAAAAAAATAGAATTACAAACCATGGCAAGAAAATTTGCAGGATAATAATAAAATGCAGAATATTCCCTGAAAAACTACGGCTAGGTTAATATAGAGGGAAAGTCATTTCGATCGATTTCATGCACCTACGAACGCAATTCGATCGGCTCAACCAGCAGGCAGATGTAGGTACATTACATGTTTACCATGATTGTTGAGCGGGGGCGGTTTGGCAATAGAGATATGTGAGGGAGTTATAGAGATTGAAGGTTACACCCACCCTGTCCCACCCCGGTATAGGTGACTTATGGTCACCCCTTCGGAGCTCTCGCATGAATCTAATTTTTTTGAATAAACGGCTCTACAAAGTACAAAATGAAGCTAGACCTTCAATGTCCCCGCATACGGTGTTAGGAAGCGGTAATGCGAGCGCTTACAGGTACTAGTCTAAGAACAACACAGAACAATAAACATCAAACAATCAGGTAAAAGTGTCAGGCAAATAGTTGGTGGAGGGAACCCACACTCCAGTACCTGTAAACACAAAGAAGAAATAAGTGACATAATAGAGTGACGGGGGAGTTTCGCCGAACCACGACTGGCAGTCCTGTTGAGAGATTGGTGGTGGTTGGGGTGACTGGCGCAGGTCAGGACTTCCACACCCCTTAGCCAACCACCCGGTGGAGCCCTGAAGATAAGTATGGGAAAAAGAGGGATAAACCCTAAAGAACCTAGGGGAAAGAAGCGTCAGGAGGTCGGAGGCAGGGTGGAGGTTACCCCAACCCGCACAGTCGCCCTTCTGACCACCAACGCTCCTCAGGGGTGGCGCAGGTGATTGGCGGAGTCCCCCGGTAAAAAAAGGAAATAAAAGAAGCTCCAGCAAGGTATGCGGGGACGAGGCCCGTTGTCCAACCCCTATTGGGGAGAAGTAAACAATACAAGACAAACAACGGAGTTCAGTTCTAGCCTGTAAACTCGTTGCCGTTACTGAAAAAAGAAAAAAAAATACATATAAAAGAAGAGAAAAGAAAAGAGAAAAGGAAAACAATAAACAATCCAAAAATGCCAAAAAAACAAAGTTGAAAGTGTAAAAATAAAATCTGCATAGTCTGTAAAGAGGACAGCATGTGAAGTATAAGATAACAAAAAAAGTAAAACATAAGAAAAGAAAACTGAAAATAAGAAGAAAAATAAGAGACAAGTTATTTAAAAGAAATGTAAACGAAAGAAAAATCATCTGCAGCAGCTGGTACAGTAAGGAAATAAAAATAATAAAAATAAGAAGAACAGAATAGCATAAACAATAATCGGAGATTTGTAAAAGAATTAGTCATGGAGCAGGAGCAATACACCAGGGGTTCTCAGTTATCACGCTAGTCAGCGACTCTAAGCTCAGACCATCTCTCAACCCAGATCCTAGTAAACTTCCTCAGACATTCGAAATTAACTCTGTTAGAAACAAGATCGGTGTTCCACACCGGTCTAATGGGGACATTCAGACCGTCTATCATTTCGTCTCTGGCATCCTTCAAGATCTCACAGTGCCACAGAATGTGCTCGGCCGACTGGTAAGTATTGCCACAAGCGCAATTGGGATGGGTAGACAGGGCAAGGCTGTGAAGCCTCCCCCTGAATTCCCCATGTCCTGAGAGGAGCTGCGTCATGTGATGGTCCAGTTTGAGGAAGGCCCCTTCCATTCTGAGTTTAACTGATGGGAAGAAGGAAAAGGTCCATCTTCCCATGCTCGACCTATCCCAACGGACCTGCCACTCTTTAAGCGAAAGGTCCCTCATCGTCCGAAGCAGTCCAGGGAGAGTTCCCGGTCCACCTGGTGTCAGAACGACACCAAGATGGGTTGCCGGGGATCCTCTGGAAAGTCTCTGCTTGGTTAAGACTTCCCTAATCTCCAGATCGATTGGCAAAATGCCGGCCAAAACTGGCAAAGCGTCCGAAGCAACAGTACGGTATGCGCCAGATAGTGCCAGCAAAGAAGTTCGCTGGCCCCTAGTAAGAGCGAGGAGTATAAGGCAGTTATCCAGGCGGTGCTCCCAAACAGAGGCAGCATACGAAACTTGCGCAACGTATACGCCCCTGTACAGAGCACGTAGTGCCGGACTGCGTAGTCCCCATTCAGCGGTGGAGAGTCTCCTCAGCTTTAGGAACAGCGCCTGAGCCTTGCTTGAAACATCTTTAACATGAGCCAGAAATGAGGACGATCGATCGAGTGTTACACCTAGGTACTTGACCGTGTCTGCAAATTTGATGTTGGTGTCTCCCATCCGGATGGTAGGGTTTCTTGTTCTACTGAGAGAGCCCTTCATCAGGAGACCCTTTGTCTTGTGGGGAGCGAAGGTCATCTTATTCCTCTCCCCCCATTTAAGGAGGGTGTTCAAACCATCACCAGCCTTTTCTTCAATTTCCTTTCTGCTGTTCCCCGAGACAAGATACATTTTATCATCCGCGTAGTCGATCATGATACATCCTTCAGGCAAGGGTAACCTAGAGGAGTCGTCAAAGTCAATATTCCAAAATTCAGGTCCCAGAACGGAGCCCTGAGGACAGCCCATATTTACTTCGCGTTCTATAGTAAAATCACCATGGGATATCGAGACAGTTCGTCCCGATAGGTAGTTGTCAACCGATTTAAACAGGCGTTTTGGACAATTCCTACTTTTAACCTTTGTGCGTATCATGTCCCACCACGCGAAGTCGAAGGCACCAGTTATATCTAAGAAGATTGCTACAACATACCTCTTTGTGCAGACCTTCACCCAGTTAAGCGCAAACGAAATGGCGTGCACAGTGGATTTACCCGGGACGAAACCAAATTGAAGTTCACTGGGCGGTGATAGTGTACTGCGAAGACGCTGCCGAATAAGTAATTCCAGGATCTTACCGAGGACTGGGAGTAAGGTTATCGGGCGATAAGCCTTAACATCGGTGAGTGGTTTGCCGTTCCCTTTAGGTATAATCCTGAGCACGCCCCTCTTCCATTCAGAAGGGAAAATTCCTCTTCTCAGGCACGATTCCATCACTTGAAAGAGCTCCTCTTTAGCGTGGACCCAGACATGCTTCACTATTTCGCCGTTGAGTCTGTCATGCCCTGGTGCCTTCTTTGGACCCAAACCCTTAATTATAGCACCTATTTCAGCTCTAGTGACGGGAGTGATTCTATCCTCTTGGGCGAGGTCTCTAGGTGGAAGCCGTGCTAGATTTCTAATCTGTTTTTGGTGGTCACTTTCCCCAATTACTGACTCTACAGGGACTAACTTGCCCAAAAGTGTGTTGAGAGTAGAGGCCACGTCCACAGTCTCAGCGTCCCTCCCATCAATATTCCCAATTAAACTTGACAAAAACCGATCCGATCCCTTGCCGGATTTTTCAATTGCGCTGTGGATTTCCCACGGGTTGGCGTTGCCCACATCTTTAACCCAATTATGCCAGACAGCTCGTTTCGCAAGGAGAACCGCATGTTTGAAAGTTGCCCTGGATCTCCTGAGAGCGGCCTGAAGGGCAGCTGTCTCCTCCTCCGTACAGCTTCCCCTCCTGGACAGTCCCAAGGCCCTATAGGCTCCTTTGTTATAGAGATCAGATATATAGGAATGGGGCAGTTATAGTGACGGGATTGAGTCAGTTATGGATACATATATTGGGAGTCGGTGGGAATAGGGCAGCGGTGCATGAGTATCTCTGTAATAACTCCTACAATAAATCAGGCTCGACTTCTGTTTCACAATGTTTGGTGTAGTAATTCTGTGACCACAACACCCCATAATTGTGGTTTGCTGCATCACATATTATAAGCGGATTAGCGCAATGTCCGATTAACAATGCGTTGAAAATAAATAGATCAATTGGCATTTCTGATGTGCAGACGAAATGTAGATAGGCATGGGTCTAACAGACAGACTTTCGGTTATGTTAAAACTGCAGGCATTTGGGATGAGATATCAGCATTCGACTTCAAACTTTGTTTGAACCTACTTAATATTTTGTTTGTGTAACCTAGAATTCATGTTTTATAAGCAATTTCAATACCGAGTCTGCTGTAGGAGAGAATGATTACACAAGGATGTTTCTTTCACATTTCTACCGATTTGAGGAGCGTTCCGTCTCTATTGAAGACGAATACCTAGGATAGGTAACTGGTTCGTTTTAAATGTGTCAACGAAGTAATTAAGTATGTTTGTCGTTAATTTCTAAATACCAACGTAAATAGACTATATTTTGAAAGTATATTGAAAGAAAACCGTCGCAATAAATCTGTTATCTTGCATGGATAAAAATGAGTATGGCTGGTTTATTAAAATCATGTTAAAAACGTTATAGAAATTAATTTCGTGATAAAGTATGAGTCCATTCAGAATATAACACGTGTTCATGCGGGTGTCCTTTTCCTGATAAGTATTATGACGAAATGCGACAATATTAGTATTTTTATGAAGATGTTCCGCAGTCCTAATAACACATTCGCGTTTTATGATACTTTGTTATGAAATTTGTCAATTCATTCGTTAAAGGCCTCACGGTTTTAACAGAAATACGAATACTTTTACCAGATTTTTAATAAATTACCAATACTTTAAAACAGTAAGTTTATTCCGTGTGGGTGGGTCTATCAATACGATACCGGGAAAATGATATTTTTGTGAGAAATAGTTTATTTCAATGTTCTTCTTGGTTTGATAACTAGGATGACAAATTTCATCAAATAGAGAAGTGAGAAAAAACTACTTATTATTTTTTTGGTAAACTAATGTTTAAGACAAGATTTTTTATGCATAGCACAAAGGGTAACAATTATTTTATAAGCAATAATTATTAGCCTGAAATACTCATCCACATTGAAAAATCTCCTGATAAAAGATACATGACGCCAACGGGACCTTGAACCCGTGTCCTTTCGATTTCCGGTCGACAGCTCTGACCACTGAGCTATGGCGGCTTATCTCTTATCCGCGAAATAATTCAATATATACCTACTAGTGTTTCACCAAAAATGTAGACAATTTGTCTCGACGCCATCTAGTGAGAGAGTTAGCACTTACAATGCCTTTCTCATATAAAATAAAGTTGGTTGCTTCAGGTGAAAAAAAATGTAACAAGCAGTAATTATTGAATGAACTCGGTGGAACTTTTTAAAAATCTCTAGCTAAAATATTTAAATATAATTTAACAAAAAAAGTATCATACTGTGTCATTGATGTACAATCATGTCGATAATTTGCTGATTTTAAAATAGGGAAAAGAGGATGAGTGTAGCTACCCCGTCAATGAATCTGGCGCAGCTAAGCAATAACTAACTCAACTTTGAGCGCATGTGCAAACTATTGGGTTGAGTTAATAAAATAAATTCTTACGGTTCATTTTGAACTGGTTTATAGAGAAAGTTTCAAATATATTTATAATTAGTTTGAAGACAATGCTTTTGCCTATTTTTGGCGCCGTAATCTCCTTTGGCTATCCAGTTTGTGCAGCAATCAAATTGAGCTGGTGGAATATTTTATCACTCGATTTACAGGAATTATTGAAAGTTTAAGCGCCCTTGAGGTGGTTTTCTTACGAAAACGGAGCTATACAAATAATCCAATCATTATTATAACTGTTCTCCTCAGAAATGTATTTGTTTTAATTTATAAAGAGCACCGACATATTATTGGGGGAAACGTAAATTTACATGGACCATTTCATTACTCTAATTCGGAATTTAATCACGGAATGGACCCGAAGTTGGCTACAGAATTACAGACCATGTTATATTTTCTTATTGAAGCGCCAAGCTTTGCATTGTGCAAATTGGACACGAAGTAGGAACCAGGTACCTACCGGCACCCACCCCACTCGGACCGCTACCGCTGCATATGCGAATTCTAGATTTAGGTGTAAACATTCAAATCTGTAACCATGGTATGTATGGTACTGTATATTATCTCTATACATAGTTAGTAATAACATAGATCATTGTATTATATAAATGGTATAAATAAACCCGCACTCTTCGTGAGGTACGTTGATCCGCCCAGCGGAGTCTCAACATGCAACGCGCTGCCATATTTAACGTGGTTCCGGTTCCTGATGGGGCCTGCATAATTCACGTGCGGCAGTGACAGCAGCAAGGACGGGACAGCTCGGCGCAGCGAGGGCATCCATTATTGAAATCAAAGGCAATTTCCCATCTGTCCCGGGGAAAAATAGCCACAACTTTACACATTTTCTTTCGTTGCTGTTGAAATCCATAGACATAGGTAAACTCTTCGCACTCTTTAAACTTAAATGCAAAAATTCCACCTACATTTATGTTAGCTAGCAAGCCAATTACATCGACTGATGTAAAGCAGAATGGAATTACCTACACGAACATAACGTACTGAAATAAAATATTTCTAATTTATTAAGAACCTCTTTAAATTATTAGTAATCCGGTAAAAACCGATTGAATTGATAGGTTTCCTAATAAACAAATAATTATAAGCAATAGTTAGTAGAGTGAAATATCAATACAAATTGAAAATATCTCCCGAGTAAAAATAAACGTCGCCAACGGGAATTGAACCCGTACCTTCTGATGTTTGGAATTGAACCCGTACCTTCTGATGTTTGGAATTGAACCCGTAACTTCTGATTCATCAGAAGGTACGGGTTCAATTCCCGTTGGCGGCATTTATTGTACCTTCTGATAAATCAGAAGTTACGGGTTCAATTCCAAACATCAGAAGGTATTTATTTTTACTCTGAAGATATTTTGAATTTGTATTGTATTTCACTCTACTAACTATTGCTTAAAATTATTTGTTATCCTTTATGTTATGCATAAAACCTTGTCTTATAAACATTAGTTTATCATTAAAAAAAAAAAAATCCTAGTAAACTTTCAGTAGAACACGTGTTATTGCGATGTCGGAAAAAGTGTTCTTAAAAATTCTAATATTTTTGCATTTCGTCATTGCATACTACCAGGACAAATGCAGGTACATGAACACGTGTTCCGATATATTGGCAAGGTACTAAAAGTTGACCACGAAACGGCCTGCAATCTCGTTTAAAACCGGATTACGAATAATTTGAAGATATTTTTAATAAATTAGCAATACTGATATTACTTCATGTACATATTTGATTCTACGCTCTGTACGGACGAGGACGTCCTATCTGCTCAATACATCAAAAGTCAAACATGAAGTTTTATCTATTGTTATATGGTTACTGGTGTCGGTTCCAGGGTGGAAATCGTGGCAAAGTTAAATGAAAAACATTTTCAGTGCCGGTGTGTTTCATCAATTTCCTTGAGAGATTTTAATTAAAAGTAAATTTACATGGACCATTTCATTACACTAATTCGGAATTTAATCACGGAATGGACCCGAAGTTAGCTACAGAATTACAGACCATGTTATATTTTCTTATTGAAACGCCAAGCTTTGCATTGTGCAAATTGGACACAAGCAGGAACCAGGTACCTACAGGCACCCACCCCACTCGGCCCGCAACCGGCGCATATAGAATTCTAGATTTAGGGGTAAACATTCAAATCGGGAAACATTTAACTTTATTCCACGAAAATCCTTTCAACGGGGAATTTTAGCTATGAAACGTTCCGATTAATTGCCAATCTTTGGTTGTTTTGGTTGGGACGGTGCTCAAAGCCGGCCTATTTTAAGGAGAAATTTGAAGCAGCAAAAACCCCCGAAAGGTCCCTGGGTATCTAGCACGGTATATCTTTAATGCCGGTAACTTGTCTTAGTTCCCGAGCATGACTGTAGATCGCCAAGATAAGAACAGACATCTAAGTGTTCTTAATTTTTTCGACGTGAACCGTAGTTTGTACGTTAGAGATCTGCAGTCGTGCTCGGTAACGATGATAAGTTAACGACATTACCGATTAAACTTTTATCGATCGACCATGCTAGATACTTACCCTGGCGTTGTTTTTCCCCTTGTTTCTAGGTTAACGCGTATATTTTCAGCTCAAAACGTCATTTCCGTTGATATTTGAACATTCCAACTTTAGTTTTCACTCTCCAATACAACGCTTACACAGTCTTGGTAACAAATACTTAAACAATATAAATGTATTTGACAATAATTTGAACTTGGCAAACTTTAAACGCAGTGTGTGCGAACTATTTTTACCTACTTTGTAAAATATTGTTACTTTCTTATTATCATTATGGTTGATTTGGAGGATTTTGGCAGATTTTCTATTTTTCGTCTCACTTATTTGTACTCTATCCATACCTATATTTTTTAAACTCTTATATTTTATGTAACATATTTTTTTAACTCTGATATTTTTTTATGTAACCTATATTTTGTTAACTCTGATATTTTTTTATGTAACCTATATTTTGCTAACACTGATTTTTTTTTATTGTAATAAACTAAAAAAATTAAGATGTACATTATTATAGCTAAAAGCCCTATGGGCGTTTAAATAAAAAAAAACCAAATGGTTTGATTCAATTTTTTAAAATGATGTGTTTAATAAGAACATTTCAAAAAAAATATCTAAACCATGGGTTACTTGATAAGGGAAGTAGTAGTAAAAAATCATTGCCTAACTAAAAATAACAATAAAATAATAGTCAAACGCTCAAAATATATATGTGCTGAAGACGTGTTCTTTTGTTAAATAAAACTATAATAAATTTACAGTTGTTTGATAAATAGGAAAGTTTCTCATTTGAGAAAAATACTACGCATGTCATGAATGAAAAATAATGAACAAGAAACAGATAAGTAATGAATGTAAATTTGTACATACAATACACAGAAAGCATGTAAATCAATTACGATAACGTTATGCTACGACCCTCGGTTGAGGCGCAGTAAATAAAAACTTAACTCTGTACGGCGAGCGGTTGTCGAGAAGTTCTCTTCGTAGTTGATGGGTAATTTGGAGATCTGGACACTGAGGATGTGTATTTAAGATCTGCAGGTGTAAGTGTGTAAGTATCTTGGGGTGATACAAGTTCCAGTGTGTAAGTATCTTGGGGTGATACAAGTTCCAATGTGTAAGTATCTTGAGGTGAATATATGGATTCCACACAATAACAACTTTATAGATTTAGTTGAATTACTTTATTTAGATAGAAGTACACTTATTTACTTAATTAAATGATAAGTACATTAATTAAATGACAATGACAATAATGCGTAGAGGTGCAGCGTGTAAGCAGCACAAGTGATGTTAATTGTGAACATAGGGGAACAACTTGTTCCTGCTTATATAGTATTCCGGGTCTCTGGGACCGTGAGAGCTTTGTGGACTTTAATCCCTAAGATGCAAAAAAGGGTCATGTGACTAATTTGAATATTGCATCATCGATTGGTTTCCCAAAATAATAGGGTTCCTTTTAAAAGTGCCGAAGAAATGAATGTTTGCCATTATAGCTTACTTTTGGGGCACCGGCTAAGATTAACAGTAATATTAAGGGCCCGCTTTCCGCGTAAAGAATTTAGATTTGGGCAACACCTACAAAATTTAGTGTTAAAAGAATCCGACAGAGGTGTCTGAATTCGTATTAGGAATAATTTTGGGGATTATGAAATTAAATTACCGACATCTATTGCAATTTTAGAAAAACAGAACCATTTTTAGTTAGCACCGACCTTAGAGTAATAATGCACCGACCAAATGAGAACGAAGTCGATATGAAGATGGTTCTCAAAATATGGGTTTTATTACGGATTTAATTAAATTTTTTTTTTTAATTTTACAAAAAACATTTACGAAAGTTATTTGTATAGGTATAAAAATTACTTTACTTTACTAAAATACTATTCTCACTTTTATAAAAGTAATTTATAACTTTTATAAAATCAATAAATATATTTTTACATCAATAAGGTTTTAAACTTTTTTACTCGAAAACTATCTTAAAACGTTGGAATTCCAAAAAAAGTTTTTTTTTCTTTTTTACTTGTACTATCAATTAGAATCACCTCCCGAAGTTTGTGCACTTTACCCCCGACATCTTGTATAATATGCGCAATATAATATTTATACAAGTGTAATATCTACTTTTGTACATTTATATAAATTATATACACGTTTACATTTTTATGCTCATCAAATTTATTATATTATAAAGATAGATAGAAAGATCCTTAGTGCTTCCTGAGGACTTACAAATCAGAAGACTTTTTTGTAATTATTTATTTATTCATTTAAACAATTCAATAATTATAAAGAGTAATAAAACATGTAAGCAACATAAAATTACATTCTAAAATGTGAAAGGGGCTCTATTTATTTACATTTTTATGAAATTACTACTTTTAATAGTTTAAGCTTTCAGTGAACTTTCAATTTTATTTTTAACTTCTCTAAATATTATTTGTTTAAATTGTCAAATATAATTTAATCACAAACACAAGATTCACTCAAAATGAAAGATTGGTGGTTCTGAAATGTTCCCATAAATACGGTGAAAGAACCCTAAACTATGAACTTATTGCCCTAAACATGCTTCGAGCGAAATGCGGATCTGGAAACCTTATCGTCAATCTGAGCAAAACATACCATGAACGTCAATATAGCAACAGCCTTTGTTCTGCTGCAGTTTCATTAAATGCCGAGAGATCCGTTTACAGTCTCCAAAAAGCAATACTGGGGCACAACCCTAGAAGCCAAGCTAAATGATTGGAATACAGAAAGATAAAAACACACCATTGTCAAAAACATCTTGGCCGTAAATGATTAAATAAAATTAGATTTATTCAGGAAGGCAAGCATTACGGTGATCGATGTTAAAAATCTAACATAGCCCTAGAATAACTCCAGTATCTTTAAGAAACCTTTCTCTTAAAGCTCAGAAAAAAACTTTCCATTACAGTTAGATATACCACTCTACAACAAGGCCGCGTACGGTAAAACTGTAAAAAAAAATAAAGTAATAAATAACAAAATAAATATTTCACAACACAATAATTTCATCGAAAATCTTAAATCCGTTTCACCTTTCTACATTTTCTATATTCTCCTTAAGAGTATAATCCTTAGATAATGCCTTTTCAAATTATTCGTGGAAGCTAGAAAAAAAATAAAATCATTGATTATAACTGCACTTCAAGTGACCTTTTAAATAACAGTAAAGGGCTCAAATGATTTTATTGTTACGTCCGTGCCTTTGCATCTTTACAAGACTTGGGCAAAACATTCTGTAGCAGAGTATAGATTTCACATCTGAAACATAATTAAAGAGTTTATTGAAAATAGAACACCAAGGTACGGTTAGTCAAAAAACGTACAATAAAGTTAATTCTGGGAAGAAATTGTACAGTTGACATTCAGGACAGGTTCACTCCCTCCTCCTCAAAAAAGACCCTCTATACAGCATTCTCAAAGATGACACAGGCTCTGAGAGAAATTATTTTCTTCAGGGCCTCCTTCCGACATAAAAAATAACATCACTGAACTAAATTATATTATTGTAGAAAGCAATCACTTTGTGGTTTGACATATTTAATAAAATAAAATACTTTTTTGTTTTAAAACCACGATATTTATTAATTTAAGAACCGACCGGTTTCGCTTTACTTAAGCATCATCAGGGTACAAATTAATACTAAACAAGAAGTACATAATGTGTGCATATATATAACAAAATATAGAGGGAGACAACATGATACAAATATATTATAGAGGGAGACAACATGATACAAATATAAGCAACACAAAGACGGTCATAAAATACATTAACATAAGTGTACAAGTAATGGAAAACCGCTAGATAATTATGTAGACTAATGGGTTATACGAATAAATCGGGAAAAACAAAACATCAATAAAACCTCAATAATAACGGTTTTTCCGAATTTGCAAATCATTTGATCGATAAAGATCATACATTCTGTCATAGAACCGGTGCTAACATCTTACATAAAAACGGGCATGGTAACAGACTAAACAATTTAGAGGCACTAGAAATTAAAAAAGCTGTAAAAACCAAAAGTCAGATACTTAATAATCAATTAGACATATCAAGTAGTCCAATATTAAGTCTGTTTCCAATAAACCCATAAAAAATTCCCAGTTCTCCTTACCTCCTTACCACCTTGCCAGTTGATGTTTTGTTTCTCCCGATTTATTCGTATAACCCATTAGTCTACATAATTATCTAGCGGTTTTTCCATTACTTGTGCACTTATGTTAATGTATTTTATGACCGTCTTTGTGTTGCTTATATTTGTATCATGTTGTCTCCCTCTATATTTTGTTATATATATGCACACATTATGTACTTTTTGTTTAGTATTAATTTGTACCCTGATGATGCTTAAGTAAAGCGAAACCGGTCGGTTCTTAAATTAATAAATATCGTGGTTTTAAAACAAAAAAGTATTTTATTTTATTTAATTATATTCCCCACAGTTTCAGAACTTTCGATAGCTTTTTTCGCTGGCCCGTTCATTATTTTTCTGGATTCCAAGTTCGAGTATTGTTATTTGAAACAGGTGGCCCATATTATTATTACATATTATATTATATTTCGGACATCGTTGCATTGTGAATCATTAGAGCAGATCTTAGAGTAATATTACTCTAAGGAGCAGATGTAAAGTGACGTGTGTATTTGTGTACGTAGAAAGTTAATTCGCAAATAAATCACGATCGTATAGGAACAAGAAAAGAGACAAGACAACAAGAAAATTAAATTAATAAAAATTTACCCCGTAATTTCTAATGCATTGGAATTAGTTTTATTTCCCAAAGTACCTATTCTGAAAAAAAAATAATAACTTTTTACTACACAATACATAAATAAAAATATGAATTATTAATTTTTATAGTAAATTATCGTTTATAATAAATATAAGCTTATAAATCAAAAATTGTATTTTTTTCTTCTCACCTATTAGATAGGATATAATTTTATGAGATAACATTTTTTCTTTGAAATACGGGATATCTTTCGTGTATTTCCCATCTTTGAAAAAACAATATTTATTAACTCATAAACTTTACACGCGTAAAAATTATCTTTATAAATTCAAATATTTGCACGTAATCGCACGTCTGTAGATCATAGAACGATGAACGACACGTCTGCCCCCAAAGCCCTCGAGTTGGCGAATGAACTTCTCAAAGAAAGATAGTTTAATCTGCAAGTCGGAGCGAGCGCGCTATAATAAATATGATTTAAAAGCAATAGGCGTAAGCGACAGTTGTGAAAATGTTTAATAAATCACGGCGTATTTCAAAAATAGCAAAAATTACTTATGGGGTCTATTGAGTAGCATTAAAAGAAGCATTGTGATTTTTTTCATACATATAACTTGTAAAATAACAGAAATAAACGTGTTAATAATATTTTTCGGAGCATACTTTGCGATTTATTTCTATCGAGGGAATTTCAAATAATTACCGTTTCGGCTTTTGGAACAAATAGATACTATCTTAAAGAATAACATATATTTTTTTAAGAGCTTAAAAACTTCAAAATTTTAAGGAAAGTATGTCGGAAATTGGATGAAATTCGAATAGTGGGCCCTTAAGATGTAGAAAGAAATAAAGGTTGACTTTAATTACTTAGATTTATAGCATAGGCTGGGATTATAACATATCTCCCCCCTTAAAATGAAAGCAACGGTTTTTTAAGTTTAGTTGCTGTAATTATACTTCAAATTATTTTCACTTGAAGATAGATCTTGAAGAGGTACATCTTCGTTTTCCAGATTTGTTAAATTTCTGAATGTCATACTTGGTTGGATCCTTGTAGTGGATCGTCTAGGATTGTTACATTGATTATATATCCTGACACAACATTTATTATCGTCGTCATTATTTAAAAAGTAAGAATTAATTATTCTAAAGAATTTACAACATTTCAATAGTTTGTAAACAATAAAAATAGTTAGCATAGCAGATAACGTATAGATAACAATTTGAAATTTTGTTGAATGTTTAATAATGAGTGGCTTTGAATTATACGATTTAAGATCGTCATTGAATTGGTCAATTTTATGAGATGCCAAATTAATGTCATCGTGTTGCAAGTTAATTAAATTTATCGGTTCAAGTTCATTTAAGGTTTCATTATATTTTTTCATATTACAGCAATTGTCATCGACAATGTTTAAAGTTGGAATAGGGTTAACATATTCTGTGATGAGATTACTTTTTGCAATTAATTGTGTGAGACCTGCATAGGCTCTACAACTTGAATTTAAAGTTAATATTCCAGTATGGAATAGTTTGATATCAAAAATATTATTTCTATCTTTACAGTCGATAGTTATTTTAGAAGGATGAGAATAAGTAAAAATCCATTTATTATTTTTTATAGGCTGCCATAAGATTATGTTGCCTTTGATGATCCTACTAAAACATTCATTAGGTATTTCATTAATATAAGCAGACAATAAAATTGTCTCGCATATTGGATCGGAGAGAGTGGATAACACATCTAGATCCTTACATACAAAATTTTCATTGGTAATAGTTTTACAATTATTCTTAAAATTATCAAGGTACACATAAAAAGATTTGTCCTTTGTGATTGCTAAATATTTATGGTTAGGAATAATTAAGGAGAAGGTATTAGGGATATCAATATTTGGAACAGGTAGAGGAACTACATGAAATAGGTTGTATTCCTGCGAAGTTACTAAAGGTATTTTTGTTATGAAGATGAGTTTATCATCAATATAATAAGCAATTAAATCTGATATATCGATTAAAGAATGAATATTTTCGAGTTTTAAACTTAAGGGGAATTCTTTTCCGCTTGGTAAATGTTTAATATTAGAGTTTAGTTCGAAGTAAAGTTGTTGAGGAGTAATTATGTCTGGATGTAAAATTCCTTGTTTAGAAAATAAAATAGCATTGATTAAGGAATCAATTTGTTCATAAAAGTATTCGGTTGTTTCGAATAAAGAGCTTGTTTGCGAGATAAGTATATTTTTAATTTCTTGCATATTCATTTTATCGTGGTCTTCCTTAAAATAGTTATTTATTTTTATAATATTTTTATTCATAGTATATTCGTCATAGTTAAGTTTAGTAAGGGTAGAATTGAAATTTATGAGAGTCGATTTAGTGACTTGTAATTGTTCTTTCATCAGATTATAAATATGTTTGTCATCTGACATGACGCGTTCAATCGCATCGTCATAATATTGCGCATCTTCGGAGTCGAGGGTTCCGAAAACAGCTTTAAATATTTTTCCAACACCATCGATTAAACCGCGTTTTGTGCGTTGGTTAGAAACGAGGTGTGTAATTGATTCATATTTATTTTTACATTTTTTAATAGTATTAAAAACAGGTTTTAAAAGATCTTTGCAATTGTCGTTAGGTACGTATGATAAATATTTGGAACATGTGCTTTTAGTTAAGGCATAATTATCTTCTAAAATTCGTATTTGTCTAGGGAAGGTACTAATATTTAAGTAGGTAATAACTTTCCAATCATCATTATAAACTTTTAATTTTCCAATTTGATCGAAAAAGAGTCCATTTCCAGTGGTTATTGGTTGGACGTCTTGGGAAAGAATTAAAATAGTCTTGAAGGACCTGGAACAGGAGAGAAAGCGCGATATGGCTTAATTCTGTTAACATGGAATCTTTTTAATGAATTATTTTCCATTCTTATGGTAACATTATGATTATTATGAACCTGTACAATCTTGTACGGTCCTTTCCAATTAGGAATAAGTTTCTTGCTTAATGATTTAGGTTTATTAGTATTTTTTATTAATATTAAGTCGTTAATTTTATAAATATTATTCGATACATTTCTATCGTAATATTTTTTGGATGTCTCTTTGGCATGTCCGATTCTTTCACGGGCAAGTGATCTGGTAATGGCGAATTTATACTTTAATTGATTAAGATAACTTTCGTAAGTTGGGTTTGAATCTGGGTTTTCTAAAGAGCTTGGTAAAATAGGTTTATGTCCAAAGACAAGTTCGTAAGGAGTGAATTTAGTTGTACAGTGAGTACTTGTATTATATGAAAACATAGCTAGAGGGATGTAGTCGTCCCAATTTGTTTGGTCGCTATCTATATAATGAGTAAGATAATCCTTTAAAGTAGAATGAGAGCGTTCTAGTGCTCCATTTGTTTGTGGGTGATAAACTGTAGTTTTCAAATGTTTTATTTTAAATAGGTTGGTAAGATGTTTCATTAAATTACTAGTAAATTGAACACCTTGATCTGTGAGGATTGACTTAGGTATTCCATAGTGAGAAAAGAATTTAACGAGGCAATCAGCTACAGTTTCTGTTTCTGTAGAGTTAACTGCATAAGCTTGAGAAAACTTTGTAAGATCGTCTTGAAATGTGACGATGTATTTATTATTATTGACAGTTTCATTAAGTGGTCCGACTATGTCGACCGCAATTCTTTCAAAAGCTTCCGTGGAAGTGGTAGTGATTTCCATTGGAGCTTTATATGCTCTTCTGTCAGTTTTATTTTTCTGACAGTGGATACAATTTTTCACATAATTTTCTATGTCATCTTTCATTTTTTCCCATCGGTATCTTTCTTTGATCCGACTGTAGGTTCTGAAGAAACCTGGATGTCCGGCCATAGGGCTATCGTGACATTCTTTTAATATTACGGGAATTTGCGAAGTTGAAGGATTAATGATTTTATTGTGATTAATATTGATTTTAATCTGTAAGTTCCTAAAAAGATATTGAATAATTTCCTTTATTTTTATAAAATGAATGGAATCAAATGAGTTTTGGAAGTTCGGTAACGTAATTTCAGTTACACGTTTTTCAATAAGTTTAGATCTTAAATTTTTAAGTGTTAGGAAAATATCTTTAGGAGTTGCTTTGTCGAAGTAATGAGTTTTGGTAAAGCAATGAAAGTAAGTTTTCTTATTATCTGTTGATTTTGATTCATGAATACCATATAAATTTTTTGGTATTTCTAAAAGTTCGTCAGTGTCTGAACAATTGGATAATATTTCAGCACAGAAAGGGTTTTGATCATCTAGATCGATAGAAGTTGGGTATGCCATATATTTTGACATATTATTTATAAAGAATGAATCATGTTCATTAAAACTAAAAATAGTTGGTTCATTTTTATTAGAATAAAATTTCACGTAATTTTCGTAAGTATCATTATTTATATTATTTTCTAAAGGTATTGGTGATAGAGTATCATCTATTTCTAAATTATTTGTAGGTAAATTATTAAGATAAGTTTCTAAATCATCGACATTTATTTCGTCGAGACATGGTTCGTTTAAAAGATCAATAATATCTTGAGAAGGTGAATTTTCATCTTCTGTTACAACGTTTATTGGAATACGAGACAAACAATCGGCATTAGAATTTATTCTGCCTGGTTTGTATTCTATTTCGTATTCGTATTCTTCGAGTTTTAATCGCCAACGTAACAATTTGCTACTGGGATTGGTAACATTCATTAACCATTTTAATGGTCTGTGATCAGTGTAAATTTTAAATTTTCTTCCGAAGAGGTAAGGACGGAAATGTCCTACAGCCCAAACAATGGCTAAAAGTTCTTTTTCAGAGGTACTATAATTACCTTCTGCTTTATTTAAAGTTCTGGACGCATAAGATATTGGTAAATCTTCTCCAACTTTTCCTTGGCTCAAAATTGCACCTATTGCATAATTTGAGGCGTCAGTAGTTAAAACGAAATCTCTAGTGAAATCTGGATATTGTAATATAGGATAAGAAGTTAATTTTTCTTTCAATGTATCGAAAGCATTTTGCTGTTCGTTTTTCCAGTCAAATTTAATATCTTTCTTTAGAAGACAAGTTAAGGGTTTCGTAATTTTACTGAAGTTTTCAATAAATCTTCGGTAATAACCAGCTAGACCTAAGAATGATTTAATTTCTTTAGGATTCCTGGGAATAGGAAATTCAGAGACTGCTTTGATTTGATCGGGGTTAGGAGTAACACCGTCGTTTGAAATTAAATGACCTAAATAAGTTACTTCTTTTCGCATGAAATGACACTTATCTGGTTGAATCTTCAGATTATTATCGGCAAGTCTTTGAAATATAGCTGTGAGTTTTTTAGAGTGGTCTTCTATAGAATTTGCGTATATGACAATGTCATCTAAATAGACGAAACAATATAATCCTTGTAAGCCGATTAATGCGTTATTCATTAACCGTTGAAACGTTGCTGGAGCAGTCTTAAGACCGAAAGGCATACGTGTATATTCAAAATGTCCATTGGGAGTAGAAAAAGCAGTTTTTGGAATATCATCTTCGTGCATAGGAATTTGATGAAATCCGCTAACAAGATCTAGTGTTGTGAAGTATCTACAATGACCTAATTGATCTAAGATATCTACAATGTGAGGTAATGGAAAGGCGTCTCCGACAGACACGTAATTGAGTTTCCTATAGTCTACGACTATTCTCCATTTAGGTTTTCCTGAGGAATCATTTTTCTTTGGTACAACCCATATAGGAGCTGACCATGGTGAAACACTAGGTTGAATAATACCATCTTCTAACATTTTATCTATTTGTTTATTTACTTCTTCTTTATGTACTTCAGGGTATCTATAATTTTTCGTATGTATTGGACTTTGAGTATTTGTTATAATTCGATGTTTAATAGCATCGGTTGCTGTAAGTTTGTCGCCTTCGAGATAAAATATAGAATTATAATTGTCGCAAATATCTAATAAGGAATTAATTTCTTCCGAATTTAAATGATCTATACAAATTTGATCACGAATTAATTTTTTACGTTTTTTACCATCATTATTAAAATTTTGATTAAAATGGTAAACATTTTCTGGTATAGGTTTTAAGTAAATTTTCATGATATTAATGTCAACATATTCGTCTGTTGAATTCAAAATAGTACAATACGATTTATTATTCGCATCTACTTTAGTTATAGCATTTGCTAAATATACACCTTCAATAGGTATTTTTACGTCGATAATCCCTTCTTTAATTTCAGGGTTTAAAATATCGATTTTAATAAGAGTTTCTGATCTAGGGGATAAGGTAAATATAGGAGTCAAATGCTCATTAGGATCAGAAATATGTAA
Source organism: Hesperophylax magnus (assembly GCA_026573805.1). Classification (NCBI taxonomy): domain Eukaryota; kingdom Metazoa; phylum Arthropoda; class Insecta; order Trichoptera; family Limnephilidae; genus Hesperophylax; species Hesperophylax magnus. The sequence goes on from JAIUSX010000107.1 coordinate 1,339,185, forward strand.
TTTTAAAGAGTAATCGTTAATACGTATTACGTTATTTTTATAATCAATTTTCGCATTTTTGTTTTCAAAAAAGTCGTTCCCTAAAATTCCGTCATAACCAAGGTTTAAAAAGTCACTATCCACCGCGTGGAGATCATGAATAATAGTTTCATTGCCGAAACTTAATTTAATTTGAACGATTCCAATAGATTCAATCGATTTTTTCGATCTACTTATGCCATTAATCTCTATAATTTTGCCCGAATTTACGGAAGTACCTTCGCCAAGACAGTGAGTCTTGATGAGGGATACGGCTGCTCCTGTGTCGACAAGAAAATGTCTTTTAAAAATAATACCATTTGTAGGTATTTGAAGAACCACATGACGCAACGTATCTGAATGAGATGGCGAATAATTTATATAATTTTTATTAATTAAATTTTTATTAGATGTTAACATGGAACGTTTGAATACTCTTGAGCCTAGCTCGCGACTTACAGTAGATCGGCTCGAGATTCTACTGCAGATCTGGAGTTTAAATGATTTACCTTTGAATCATTTTTCCTTGGTAGGGAAGACGAATTAAGAGTTGCAGAGTTGTTGGGATTTGGATTTTCATTTTTATATTTTAATACTCTACACTCATCTATTATGTGACCAGGTTTTTTACAGTACCTGCACATTTTATTATTATAATTTTGTCCCGAATTTGGACTAAAATTTTTATTATAGTTATTATTATAACTTGATCCCGAATTTGGGTTATAAGATTTATTAAAATTATTATTATTATTTTTTACGAACATAACTTTACGTGTATTAAAGTTCGAATTATTGCTTTGATTTTTATTTTTATAACAATTGAAATTGTTATGTCCCGATTTACCGCAAATCGTACATGATTTATTATTAATGTTATTAGTTTTAGAGGAATTCAGTAACTTATTTATTCTCTCTTCCTCTAGTGATATTGTAAATGCTTCATTGAGGTCTTTCGGATTGCGCGATCTCAATATTGTAGCTATGGAAGGGTTAGTTCCATACATAAATGTTTGCATACCGAGTTCTTGGATGCTGGCTGTTCTGCCTAACATTTCTGCGGGATTATTATTATTTTGATTAATTGAGACTAAGAGGTTTTTTATGCAATTTTCTATCCGTAAAATATATTGAGATACGTTCTCATTATGAAATTGTTTGCAATTTTGCAATTCCAATAATAGGTGTGCATAGTGTTTGCGTTCACCGAATGATCTTTTTAATAGATCTTTTAATTCTGACCAATTATTGAGAACGTGATTGGCACAGATGACTTCTGCTTGGCCTTCTAATGAAGTTAATATATATGAAAGGAGCGTGTTCTGTTGATTAGGCTGAGCTAGTACTACAGCCCGGTCGCAATTAGTTAAGAAGGCACAGAGTTTATCTCTGTTTCCATCGTAAGATTTGATAAATTTAAATAAAACAGGTAATGGTAAAGTCATTTCCTGGGATTCCTGAGAGGACGAAGTAGGTTTATCGTTCATTTTGAGAAGTATTTATTATTATTAAAGAAATTAACTGAATTTATCGCGAATTAATTTAAGAGGTTTTTATTCAATTTTAATTATTTTACGAAATTTATTATTACGCGTTGAAGAAAGAAAAAGAAATATTAGAGTTTCACTAATACACGGTTCACGGTGTATAAGCGAGAAGAAATGCATTAATTGTCAATAAGGGAATTGGGAAAATACAGTGTAAAAATTTCTACAGGACAAATTTTTTTATGGACTTACAGTAGAAGAAGGACGAGTCGCCAGTTCATACTGCTTGTAGAAGTGAAGGTCTCGATGCTCGTGGTTTAGAGTTGACAGGATTGGATTCTTGGCTGCTTGAAGAACTGAAGTTCACCGTAGATGTTGTCTCCGCGATCTACGTTGTTGCCGTTTTCTTTTCTTCTCCAGGGTTACGTCGATGAGTTAGGTTGATTTCAGGGAGAGCCGTCCCTGCCTTCCGAAAAAGGGTTTCTCCGAGGAGAGTATCTGCCAGACTTGTCGTCGTTGTTCCGGTGAAGTGATGAGGTAGGAGTCTTCCGTCGTCACAGAAGATCCTTTGGGAATGTCTTTGCAATCCCACTTCTGACACCAATTTGCTACGACCCTCGGTTGAGGCGCAGTAAATAAAAACTTAACTCTGTACGGCGAGCGGTTGTCGAGAAGTTCTCTTCGTAGTTGATGGGTAATTTGGAGATCTGGACACTGAGGATGTGTATTTAAGATCTGCAGGTGTAAGTGTGTAAGTATCTTGGGGTGATACAAGTTCCAGTGTGTAAGTATCTTGGGGTGATACAAGTTCCAATGTGTAAGTATCTTGAGGTGAATATATGGATTCCACACAATAACAACTTTATAGATTTAGTTGAATTACTTTATTTAGATAGAAGTACACTTATTTACTTAATTAAATGATAAGTACATTAATTAAATGACAATGACAATAATGCGTAGAGGTGCAGCGTGTAAGCAGCACAAGTGATGTTAATTGTGAACATAGGGGAACAACTTGTTCCTGCTTATATAGTATTCCGGGTCTCTGGGACCGTGAGAGCTTTGTGGACTTTAATCCCTAAGATGCAAAAAAGGGTCATGTGACTAATTTGAATATTGCATCATCGATTGGTTTCCCAAAATAATAGGGTTCCTTTTAAAAGTGCCGAAGAAATGAATGTTTGCCATTATAGCTTACTTTTGGGGCACCGGCTAAGATTAACAGTAATATTAAGATGTAGAAAGAAATAAAGGTTGACTTTAATTACTTAGATTTATAGCATAGGCTGGGATTATAACAGTTAGTTAAAGTTTATTCCCATTTCATCTCTAATCAAAATAATCTAAACGTTACACAACAGGTAGTTAGGTAGGTAATTGCTTTTACAAAGATAAACAAATATTTAGTCACACACATTCCAGGTTTATTTGATTTCTTGTACACATAAAAAGCTGATAACATAAAAGCAAACATAATACTCTCCGGGTAATATATTATGTAAAAGAAATGGTGTTTAATAAAATCCTTCAAACATTCTCTATTTTATAGAAGGGGATACTCGTTACAGCCATCGAATGACTGCGAACAAAACCTTTTAGGGAGAGTGAAGAGAAAATGTGGGGAAGAGAGGGGAGGATGGGGGAAAGGGGTAGGGAAAAGAGCGAGAACTTAAGTCGTAAAAGAAAATGGCAATTTTATTACTTTAAAAGCGGCGGGACCCGAAGATGACACTAAAAACACGACGTATCAAGTAATCAATGGGGACGCCGCAACTTAAACGCTAAAAATGTATGAAGGCAGAATAAAAACATCGACACCGAAGGAAATTGTTTACATTCCTCTGTTGAGGCATAGCATCGATAAAAATGTAAATGAGAAACATAAAAACGTGCAAGCACTTACCTATTCAAAATTACCTCTATTTTTTGACAAATCAGCGACGCCCAAAGTGATATTTGAAACTAAATTCGTTCATCCGACATCAAATACTATAAAAAAAAATATTTTTCATTGTTTTTAGTTTAGATGAAATAAAAGCAAAACATATCACGTAGTCGATAAGGGTTACTTTTTAGCTCAGGCGGGTAACTTTGAACTTTAAATCTTAAAATTACATTTTTTTCCGATTTGGGTTGAAGGTCCCCGCCAGGGATTAACCCCCTTCGACGTATACTTTATTATTTATGACATATATTTTTTTTAATTACGTAAAAATCGCGACATTCCAAAGCCTCTTGATGGGGGGAAGAACCGATGATAACGCAGCAAGTTAAATAAGTCATAAACACGGAGGCAAACAGCTTGAAATGTGAAGTGAAGTGTCAACCTTTCCACTCAATTTTTGTTACGTAGAGAAACAAAGAAAAAGCATAAAAGTAAATTGTCGGGCTGTGTCTATAAGTTAGATGGGCCTGTAACGACTATTTCGCAGATGTGAACACAAAATCTAGGAAAAATGCCAAGCGACCGATAGCACGCTACATAATAGATGATCACGGTTCGAGCAACCTTTGCAAATCATAGACCCGGCCAGGGGTGAACTAGATTTTATAAATAAGTAATTGCCATACCTTCCCAGCATCGCCCAAATACCCTAACATCAATATTGTTCTCCAAACTCCGTGTGTGTTTCCTTGAGAAGTTTTTTTCAATAATCCTAATTCGAGGAAACAGATTCGATTTGCGGAACAATATCTTACAATGCTTTTAGCGGAATGTTTCCAGAAATGGAAACAGATAAAAAGCGAACAATCTTTGTAGGTTTTTTTATTCAACTAAGTATGCGAGGGCTTAAAATTATTGGTATTTTTTGTTTGATTGTAACACGAAGGAAGAGGGATTCTTCAAGAACAAGCGCAAGAGGCATTCGAAATTCGAAGACAGTGGGTAATAATAAAGAAGAGGAACGAAAATAAAAATATAATAAGATTTAAAGAGCAAAAAAAATGTTTGAAATAAAAATTTATGAAAAGTATCGTTCAAATATTGAAGTAACGGATTTCAAAAGATTGCTCTCAGATTCTAATGATGTTCAAATACAAAAAAGAAATCGTTGAAATGTAAATTAAATTGGTAGATCTTTAGACATTTTTTAGGACGAGCATAAAAATCATTATTAAAACAGATTATTTTTTTACAAACCACAAAAAACTCGCATGAATATGCACGAGTAAGCAATTAGATAAATGAGATACCGCCGTTAATAGTGTTATATAATATTTATAGCGTTGAGGTGCTCTAAGTGCATGGCATCAGGTACATACTACATAGATTCAATTTGCAATATCAATAGTTACAATTCATTGAATGTCCGTGGATTGATTAAAGTGAGACCGAAAAACATTCGCAATTCGATATCTGGGTCGCTGTTTAATACAACTTATAAAGAGCATTTGGAAAAACAAGAGCTTAATACGCTTCTATGATTATAAAACAACGTTGATCAATAATGCATTGAATCATCCATTGTACCGAGTTGTGTTAGTATTAGGTACTTGTAGCGGCGGTCGCTTGTGGTGCAAACATGCCCTGGTTCGATAATTGAATTCGATCACATATCCCATGACATACCATCTAGGTAGACTAACGACGATTTCTACAGATTTCGCACACTGGCAATTAAATCCGCTAGCGTGCGTACGGCAGACTGCAAACTGCAGGTGAATACGGTAACTCAGGACAGTGGCAATTCAACACACTTAATAAATAAATAGACTTATGCTATTTATAAATAATTTAATATTTAATGGAAGCTTGCTTAAATATATCATCGACATTATTTAGTTCTTTTATGAGGATTCTTTTACTGAGGAACTGATGAACTTTTACTGAGCTTAGGTTGTTTTTGTAAAATAATCCCCGATCTATAATGCCGTATATAGGCAATGAATAAGTGGCACAGTACACATTTATGATTTTCTTCATATTTAAAATGTTTTTTAACTTAACAAATATGTATATATACATTTCCTTATTCTCTTTATTAGATCTGTATTGTAGCTGTTCCACTGTAGGTTTTGATCGATGATCACACAGAGACATTTAATTTCAGAAAAAGAGTTGATTACAGTACAAATAAGATCACGTTGTTTACAGTTTACATTGTTACACTTTTCGTCGTGGATTATAATATTAATTTTCTATTTAGGTATTTTGTTTAAGGAGAAAAAGATGTTACATTTTTGCATTAAGTGTAAGTAGGTTATTTTCAAATCATGATTTTAAAGAATTAATATCTTCATTTCCAAGTTTTTTAACTAGTTCCCATGTTTAACCTTTTATTAATAATACAGTATCATTTGCACAAGAGATTCAATCACTATTAATTTTCGGTCGGAATATGTCATTTACATATATTAGAAATAATAATGGTCCAAGGACCGTGCCTTGATGGATCCCCAATAATAATAATAATAATTGGATAATTTGTAGAGCGCCGTTTTTGTGAAAAATCACCTCAAGGGCGCTGTACAATTTATTTCCTAGGATCTACATTTGTTATTTAGACCAACTGTGCCAACACGAGGTTCGTCATCCATTCAGGTATGTGTTTGCCGCCAATATAGCGCTGACATGTGTCTGCTGCCAATAAAGAGCGCTGACACAACATCCTCACATAGATAACAAACCTTGGCAGCACCGCTGTGACGTTCGACGAAGACAGAAGATGGAGACTCTGCTGCAAGAATCCTAGGTAGCGAAGGAACTGTACCAGCTGCTGCAGCGAGAGAGACTACCCCGTCCACCAACTGTGCCAGCACGAGGTTCGTCATCCGTTCAGGTATGTGTGAGGTACTAAAGGTTTAATTTGAATTTTATAAAGGCATCGTTTTATTTCATCGCTTTTAAGGCGACACGCGATTATAACGACACGGGTTTACAATTAAGACACCTTACCATTAAAATATTTTATGTAAATCAGTTTCAAAATTTCATAAAACCTTTTTCAACTATAAAATTAGCGGTAAGCGCCAGATTTTATTTTTCTAGATGATGAATTAGTAACTTCCCGAGCTATGTTTTCATCTAGAAACATCTGAGATTTTAGTAATACGTTCATCAGAAATAATTAAAATAAACCCCACGGAAATATCCATTTTCTGCCCAGGGCTAATCCTTTTATCAAGAATTTGCCCTAGGCCTAGTAATAATTTGAATATTTTTTACACTGCTTCTTCACTTATACCGTTAAGATTCGCGCATAATTCTGTGCATGGCTTCTTCACTTTCGTCATTAAGTTAAGACTTTATTTATAAGGTATTGCCCCATCTTAATGACTTTATAACATTATAAAGTATTTTGAATTGTCAATATCCTAAAGTTGTCATGGAACCGTGATGATTACAGTGATCAGCTAGAACATTAATTAATAATTGACTAATTATAAGAAGAAAAATTTAACCATCCGACGCGGGAACATCGAGTTAAATATTAAGTTCCGCAAGTAATTTAGTTTGTGTTATTGTAACAGCTGTTTCGATGTTAAGGACCATCATCAAACTGTGATTCTAAGCTCTATCAACACTTTCAGGCTTACATGTGTTGTTATATATAGTATAGTTATACTCGTAATCTATTTACAAACATTTAATAATTTCAAGGCAGGTATTATATCACACGATTAAAAAACGTGATATTCAATTTGAAATTCTCGAAAAAGTCAGCGCCAAAGGCTTTGTATGGGTATCTTCCAATCGCAAATTACCGATACTTACATCCCCTTTGAAGAATACAAACTGAAAGAACTCTGCGCTAATAGTGTACGAGGGCAAAGCGGAATATGAGATTTTATCGCGTTACGTAGGAAGTACGACTTGTGCAACAAATTTATGTGACTATTCAATTGGTAGTACAAACACAAAGCTACAATTCCTACGGAACTGTGCCACAAATCGGTGCACATAATATTCTGGCAACAATGAAGATGTACCCAGACCGATTGCATTGTGAATGTTTACGGTGGGTTACGTCGCATTACCTCATTGGTTCTATCTGTTTAGAACTCGATATACTAAACACTGGGAAATTTGAAACCACTACGAAAAAAGGATATGGCAAGAAAATAAAATTTCTCCAAATCGAAAGATTAATCGAACCTTTCTGCAGTAGAAAGCGTTCTAATCAAGCGTGGTACCTTGCGGCAACCATATAAATTGTATTGCGTATTCACGCTTGATTTGATCGAATACCGAAATGCAAATATCGTTTTGTCAAAGGACACTTTTTACGCTCATGATTAAAAGCGGCCCTTTTTCTGGTAAAAATAATGTTTTATTTTTACGCTCGTTTACGCAAAGTGTTAAGCGTGAAATGAAAAAGGGATAACGAGAGAATGAGCGTTTACAATTCGGCGGTTTTTATATAAAATTGAATATCGTTTATGGCATTTCGGTATTGTAATGTACCACCTTTAACCTAAATTGTTTGAAGTTATATGTACAAGTATAATATCCTAGGTTATTTTATTTTATAATGCATACAACTCGGTTTTTTTATGTAGTTTATTTTTTATTTATTTATCGTTTCTTTACATTGTATCTTTTTTTTAAAGTTATAATTTTTAACCTCACTAGGACAAGCCTGTGTTGAGGTTAATAATTTTACAAAATGTTAAAAAAAATAGTACAAAGATTATAAGAGATTTAAAATAGTACAAATATTTAAAAAAAAATTCAAATATTAAGATAACAATATTGTTACATTGACGTTTCTGCGAATTGGATACCTACATGGTACCTATCTGCCTATTCATTACAATATAATGCTGTAAACATGTAGGGTGACCATGATATTTAATTGCAATAAAAATGTAACAAACTATTATTTTTTTTAAACAGAGAAGAAAGAAAGAGAGAAAAAAAAATTACATTAAAAAAGAAAAGGATGAAAAAATTAACTTATTCAAAATATTATGCCACAATTTAAAAGGACAAAGATGAAAGAATATGTTGGAAATCCTCGGATGGCAGAAATAATTTAACATTCTTTTTAAATGTACACAAGGAATTTGACGATTTAATGTGATCTGGAAGGCTATTAAATAGAAGTGGAGCCTGGTAAAAATAATGTCTCTGCCCAAATGAGGATTTAGGGTGAATTGCCATAAAGTTCAGACCAGAGCCAATTCTTGTAGTACGAATTTGTTGCGTTCTTTTTGCAGAACTAATATTGTTAAAAAATCTGAAGAGCGTTTGTAGGATAAATAGTTGTTTTAAATTCATGATATTACATTCCTTATAAAGTAACTGTGTAGGATATGTAAATTTTTTCTTGTACATAACTTTGAGAATCAGTTTTTGGGCAATATTAAGTGGTTCTATTACAGTCTTCAGGCAGGAACCCCAGCACACTATATTATACGAAAGTAGGCACTGAATTATAGCAAAATACACTGTTTTTAATTTTTCCTTGTCTAGTACATGTCTGAGATCTTTAAAAATATAGATAAGTCTCCTAACTTTATTTACTAACATTTCGACATGATCATTCCACCTCAAAAATTTATCAATTTTTACCCCCAGGTATTTGAGGCTGTCTACACTTTCCAAGGGGTTGCAGTTACACGTTTGCACACAATTGTGAATAATCAAATTATGAGAGGTTACTTGTCTTCAATATTATAACCAATATAATATTCCATATTTAAGCTCTCTGCACACATATACCGATGAAACGAGAGGCTAGAGTAGTTAGAGAAAAATCTTCGTCCGATTCCAACAAACAAGTTACATCCATGGTAAAAATACATACATTAATGGCCGCACTATTATGCCTTTATTCGTGATTTTATTTAATTTCCATTGCCATATAATGGCAATGGAATGCATACATGGCGAAAAATTGGTATTGCTGATTTTTAAATCCTGTTAAAACGGGATTGCAGGTCGTTTCCTAATTAACTTTTAGTATATTCATAATATATCCAGGCACGTGTTCACGCACCTGCATTTGTATTGATAATATACAATCAAGAAATGCGAATATATATAGAATTTTTATGAACACGTGTTCAGACATCGCGATAACACATTCGTGTTTTACTGAAACTTTATTAGGAAACCTATCAATTCATTATTTAAAGGCCTGCAATCCCGTTTTTCACCGGGTTACGAATTATTTAAAGATATTCTTAATAAATTAGAAATATTTTATATCAGTAATTTTTCTCCGTGTACGTACCAAATGACAACACCATTTTAGGCAAAACTAAAATGATGATGAAATCTGAAAAAAATGTTATGTTTGTAAAGAATCCAGCTGTATTAATTATCAATTTAATGTTCAACTTAAATACTTTGATTCCGACAGCACTCAGCCACTTTGCATTTCGTCTGTCTGTAAATTTGTTGGTGCGTTTCATGTTCGGTCAATTCTATCAAGATGGTAGCCGTCGCAGAACAACAAGTGAATATTGAATTATTTTTCTTACAGATGTTTCGGCATTCAAAGCCATTACCAAACAGTTGCTCCACTGGTACCTAATATTATTCTCTGGAAGTTTCATCACGACTCACGTCGGTAAATCTGTTATGCTTAAAAATATATGAAAAAGGATTCAACGTAAGAGCTTTCGACGATTTCCATTAATTTTAAGATTTCGTAGAAATCTAGCTCTCTATTAGCTTCAACAATTCCTTCATTGAACCCCTTTAAGAGTATCTTTGAATTGGGGAGAAAATAAAGCGAAGAAAGCAATTTACTAGATCATTTTGTAACGAAGCGAAATATTCGACAGACTAAAAAACACTCAACGAAGTCATAGTTCCTGGAAGAAAATCACCCGTTAGAAGTAGATGCCTTGGATTTATCTTCAAGAGGGAAAACTTAAGTGATTAAGAAGAAAATATGAACGATCAATCAGTCTATCAAATACAGTAAGTAAATCAGAAATTCGAGAAATTATGACGCTATTGAGTTATCTTAAGTGGCATACTTGGAAAAAGGGAAAGGCCATAAAGCAATTCTCATTATTTCAGAATCGCCAATAGAATGAGTAGGTATAAACCAATTCTCATTATTTCAGAATAGCCAATAGAACGAGTAGATATAAACGAGAATGAGCGCACAGTTTAGTCAGTTAGGCTGTCCCGATTCAAAGGATTCCCTTCGATAGGGGTCACAGTTTATGGGTACTTAAAATACTGATTAAAATGGAAATTGTGATCGATTATTCTATCCGAGAAAATACCATCAGCCATGGCGAGATCTTGAGATAATAAATGGTGTCCGTAAATAGCAATCAAGGAAAACGGAAACCTAAAGTGAAATCACATTCAGTGGACTTCTGAACTGATGGAATAAACCCAAAAAGGAGGCCCAACTTAACTGTCGCAGAACTATATATCTTGTTATTGACGAGTGATAAAGTAGTGGTGAATCTATTTTAAATAATATATACTAATGAGAGGCCCTGCGCAAAAATGACAATGGCTAATAAATTAACAATCCATGTATCTTTGAATGTGTGAATGTACCTACCTACCGTAATATTTATCTCTACTTATAATTATGTTAAATGTACCTATTCTTATAATAAAGATAAATGTATTATTAAAATACTAGATGTACATGGAAATAGAAATTTACACGACATTAAATAATATAGATAAACTGAGTCGACCAGATCGATCGTGTGAGAAATGTGGAGATTCTGATGTAAGCGTAATGAGTAAGATTAAGAAAGGGACGCTCAGATGATTAGGAATGTAGAGCGAATGAACGAAGAAAGGAGTGTAAGGAGAATATATGACGCAAATGTGTATGAATCAAACATGAATGTGAATGAGGTAAGGATTGTGTGCAAAGACCGAGTTGTTTGGCGGCTCGTCCTCTCTGCCTACCCCTGCAGTTAGTTAGAGTCGACCAGACAAACCGTCTTGTGACAGCTTTGTAGTTTTCTTTATTTCTTGTAAACATTAAAACAACACGCTTGTAATAAAGTTTGTACAAAGAAAAAAATGTAACCATCTGTAGTCATTTGTAATTGTATACAAAATCAAGACGCTCGGTTCCGATAATATTTCAATGTCAATAGAATCTACACAATTAATCACCGATTAATCATATCAGAAATCTGTCTTTGAGTCATATGCCTACGTCTATCGTAGCTTTAATCATTATATACACATTTTTTTTAAATTAATCAATTGATTCCTCCACAAAACTAATACTTTCTTTAACGATAATTCTTTTATCTACAGATAATAACGGATTAAAATCATTCAATATTTAAATGGTGACACAAATTCTCTACAAATTGAAATCGTATCGTATTGGTAAAACAAAAACTGATAAATTGAAGATTCGGGAAATTTAAGCAGAAGCTGCTTGGATAAAAACATGCAGTAGAAGGAACAAACCCCATAAATCATCGATAAAGTGACATATGTGAAAAATTTCGAAGCCAAGTGAAGGAACTTTGAAATATTACATCGAACATCGGCAAGGAAAACAGAATAAGTCATAGCTGATAGATGGCACATCTTTCTTTCTCCCCTTGTGCTGAATGAAGGAAAAATATTCTCGCATATTTGTATACAGAATCTGATGATATGGAAAGAACGAGATAGGCATTTGCCCTACAAAAGATTGGTAGACATGGAAGATAATGTTGACAATCTAATGGTAAGGCGTTAAGACCATAAGTTTTGGGTGACGTGGTCTTTAAACTCCTGATTTAAGTTCAACTTTATTAAAATGTGTTTGTTTAATTGCGCACCAAAACACTTGGTGTGCAATTACTCAGCGTAGTTGGTGTACTGCCTAATGGCCGGTGGACAAGCATTGTATAGCTTTGTTGAAAAACAGGTATCTAAAATTTCTTTGGCAAACGTTATTTTAGCGAAATGGATAGGTAATAATAATTTGGACATTCTCAAATAGAGTTCTGTATTTGAAGAGGATGCCAGTAGCTTTTGGCTGATTTAAAAATTACTGATAGGAAAAAACTTACTGATACCGTTCAATTAATAAAAATATGGTTAAATTGTCGAGATTTTTACGGCTTTATCGGATTATCGTGATTAATTCATAATATCGTGGAAGAGCATTTCGTTTTCCTGTTAAAAACGGGACTGCAAGTTTTCAACGAATGAACTGACAATTCCTAACAAAGTATCAGTCAAAAGCAAATGCTTTTGGACGACGGCGGAACACGTGTTCATACAAATGCTGATATTCTTACTGTGTAGCATTCCGTCATGATATCCATTAGGAAAAGAGCACGTGTTCTTGATATATAATGAATGACTAAAATTTTATCAGGAAGTTCACATGCTGTCACTTTTTTAATAGCATTATTTTTCTACGTGCACTATCTAGTCTGGCCTACGTCATTGGTAGTTTAGTATGTAGAGGTATATCTATCGAATCACATTTGTGATAAATGCGTTCATCTCCATGAATCTGATGTGTCCTTCTAAAAAGGAAGATTGATTGAAAATCTATGCGTTTCTGCTCAGGTGTAAAGTAAAGTGCTGGCAGCTCCGATACAAGATGAATAATCCGACACTTTAGGGCACCCGTTTCGATCACCATCAATATGAAACTCATGGAAAATGCATACAAGCGATGTTATAACACTTTGGATGTATCACTTAGGCAAATAACGTGTAATGTATTAGGTTTTTTCTAACTGAATTTAAAGCACCTTCGTCATATATCCAGACTTCAGCCAGCACGTACCCACTGCTATTCATTAGTTTTTATTATAAATAATTTAACATCGAACCAAATTTTATAAACTTATATTATTATATAAACTGCGCAGTTTATATTATTTTAGTGGAAAATTCATAGAAAATAATTTAAGTAGTATGTACTAGTTGTATATTAAAAAGTAAGTTAGAGTAACAATTAATAATGTTTAAGTTCACTTAAATTTAAAAGCTAGGCACCTCCAAGATTAAGGATAACATAAAAGAATGGTTTAACGAAATATTAAATTAAGTGATAGGAATTAATAAAGGTTTGTGAACAATGCATAAGATCCTGTTCAAACCAGGATTAAAAAGGAAACGACAGGGCGTCTTTTTCCAGCAGTGGCGACCATTGCTGACACTTTATAGTGACTGTCATTAGCTATCGCATTCATAGCTACGTAAGAAGAAAAGTTTCACTTTACTTCTCAGTCTTCTAAATTAAAAACTTTTTTGGGTGCATAAAACGCCTCACTATAACCTCTCTGAGAATACAATACAAAATAATCATTTTACGTAAATGTTTGATTATTTTTGCTTAGAATTTCACCACTCATGGTCTTTATAAAGACGAACATAGCTATTGCTATGTAATATAATAATTACACATCAAGTACAGGGTTGAGATACTATAAAAGTTTCCAGCTAATCAAAAGTTTGATATTAGGGTACTGCCCGAAAACTGTGGACATACGAATATTCCTACTCATACGTCAGTCAAAGTCTGAAATTTAATTAAGACGAGCTCAAATATCCAGAAGACATTTAGAGGTGGTTTAGGGAGTCTTGGCATTATTCACATAGGCGGATAGAAAAGAACTTGTAACGAAGGCTGGAATGCTAAACCCAATTATAAATTTCTTAGAGATACGTATATAATAAACATAATATTTCGGTGTGTTGATACTTTGTATTCTGTTATCTTTGGTTAATACATTTTGCCTATGAGAAAAATACAATAGGATACACCCCGCCCTTAGGATGATTATTCACAAAATGGCGATATAAAAATCATCAGAATATTATTATTATACTGACCTCACAGCGCCCAAATTATATTAATTAAATTTATACGAAATATTTTAACCGAAAATGCATGTTTAAGGCATAATTTAAGGCGTGGAATCTAAAAATCTTTAAGGGCGTGAGCACACAGAGAGCGGTCAGAGTTCTGCGTTCTAATGACCGTTGACCGCTCAAGAGTTCCAACGCACACAAGCGGCGTTCAAATTCTCGCGTTCTAGTTTCGTTTGGGTCTTTGCATATGCAACATGTCACTAGAAAGTTCATCATCCGTGAAAATATATTGCTCTTGTGGAGCTTAACAGCTTCTAAAAAGAAAAGAAAGTATTGGGTGCACCCAATCAACACAACGCGAGAAGAACAAGGCGAATTTACTAATAATACAATTTACTTAAAATTTAAATTTACTAGTAGCAATTTCAAACCAAGCTTCGACTTTTTTTTCGCGTTTTTTATAATTTACATCACTTAAATCGTATAACAAACTCCTTTCCCTAACCAATTCAATTAACTTTTCTGTGTTTGTAACCTCAAACATCGCGGCGTTCTGGCGTTCTCTGCCTCGGCGGCAAAAGAACTCTTAGAACGCGGCGTTCCGTTTTGACCGCCGCGGTCTGACTGCCCGCTGTGGGCGTTGTTGATATAGTATCAGTACATTCTAATGAACGCCGAACGCGGAACTCGGAACTCCTGACCGCTCTCTGTGTGCTCACGCTCTAAATATATTTTTACCATACAAAATATTAGATATTAGGTGTAACATTTGGAATCTAGCCGCTAACAATAACACTCCTTACGTAGATGGCGATAAGGTTTAAATTTCCGCTTAACAATAGCCGTCTCTTATTATTTATGTAAGAAAAAACACCGCCAAAGGTGTGTTCTATTTTACGAAGTTCAGGCACAGATTTTAAATGTTTTACGATATTTTTTTAAAGAACTTAATTTGCCACATTATTTAATAAAACTACTACCGAAAAGAGGAGGGAAGTTTTTATGGGCCTAACATTTAATTTTTACTGGGCTTAAAAAATACTTGTCAAAAAATGTTAGCTTATTTTAATGTTGCAAATGTGTTATACTAGCAGTATTTAATAAAAAGCATCTAAAATATTACCTAGCGAACAAATTTTCAAACTAACACGATTTTGCATTACTTCGTGGCGCTCCGCCTTAATTATGTATTACTTTAAAAAATTAACCAAAAATTCATATGTGATTCCCCACGATAATTTTTCGAAATCCATGGGGGGGAGGTAGCTATGGAATTCCGTGTCGAAAAATTCATTCCCCACATTTTTCCAATAATCATCTCCGAGTAAGAAAGCGTTAGAGAAGTAAAACAACTTAGACACTACAATGTTATTCAGTGGTGCAAGAAAATAAATATTGTATGAGAAGTCATAGATAACTAGATAAAAATTGGATTCAACGTCAGTAGATTCAATCAATTCCGTGTATGGCTATGTTCACTTTGAACAGAATACATTCAATCGAATCATTATGAAATATCGATTGTATCACGAAGATGTAGTGCATTGCGCGATCTTCACGCTTCAAGGTGACAGTCACAATGGATTACGCATCACAACACTTCTCCGTATGAATTGAAAATGGCAACCACTTGTTTGCACGTTAGCCGATAAAGGTGGAGATAAACTCAGTTGCGATTTCCGATGACGAACACGAGTGTATCTTCTTGTAAGTCGGTGGATATTTTTATACCTAGTGAAATAAAACTGACAAGGAGCGACATAAATGACACACCTTCGCTACTCAAGGATCTGTTGCAATTTACACTAATATTGGGCGAACAAATTCTATATATTTTAGATTAGGTACTTGATAAGGGACAAACCATGTTTACGAAGCGGAAGTAACACTAACTCAGCACATTTATACTTTGCCCTTTTTGAAGGTTAAGGGGGTATTTCACTATGTCGGGCTAAATATCTGAATAGCTATCCGTTGGCTGGCTTTAAAGTTCAGAATAACTTCGTTATTCAACGGCGACCGTTTCACCATTGTTTCGAGCTGCCGGATAGATAACACTCGAAACAGTCTGGCAACATCGCAAAATGTTTGCAGTTTCTCCATCTACTGCCACGGCTGTCATGCGTCACAGTCCGCACACCGCGAAGTGTGCATTTTTTTGGTTATGTTATGTTGATTATCAGGTCATTTTAGATAGATTCGTGTCGAATTAATACATTGTTTCTTATTTTGAACACAATCAAATAATTCAGGATGGATCATACAAGCATTCAAATTCATTCTACAAAATTCGACTCACTTCTCAGCTGTTAAACTCGGAATGTTTTGACGCCATCTTTGATTCGAGGAATAGCCCCTAACGTGAAGTTCGAGCACTGATTAGTCAAATCTAACTTTAACCCGAGCGTTAGCGTTATTCAGATATAGTGAAAACGAAAAAATGACTAATCCGCGGATTAGTGCTTGGTCAGAACATAATCAGAGATAGTGAAAAACCCCCTAATAGGTGTAAGAGAACGTTATACATTATAATAAATTACGTAGAAATACTTTCACGCTAAAATTTTAGGGGACTTTTTGAGGACGGTAATATTCTAATATTCCTATGTAATTTTTATATTGTGGGTTTGTCCCAAGAGTTGAGAGCTTCTGCATATTCAGGCATTTGTACTATTATAGGTAGAGTAGAGAAACCGCAGATCAACTAGCCGCAACCCAGTGCAATGTGCATAGAGCAATTCCTGGCCAATTTCCGACGGGGAGATACGATACAATTTGCATTCTACAATCATAAATGTCTCGACCGACAACCGCAGGACAAGGGAACGCAATTCAAAGGAAATCAGATACAAAGCATCACATGGGCCCGCGGCTTGTCTATTTCCAAAACAGCGCTAACAGACAACGAGCTGATTTACGCCACTCCCTGAAAGCATAACCAGTGTTAATCAGTGCGGTGGCACTTAACAATGGGTTCAGAATAAGGGCTGATATAATGCTGTTATAGGACTGCTGTTTCAGCTAATAGGAACACAATCGCATAAATATGAAATGCACCTGAAGAGCCAGCTTGTTATCAAAGGCCATAGAATCTTATTACGTGAGAAAGGGCTTTTCTTTCATGCCTATTAAGGAATTCCAGCAATTTTTTGTATTATTATGAATGTTCACCTTCTAACATAAATACCAGTATTTTTTTACAAACGTTGATTTCAGATAAAATAATAAACAAAGTTCGCACTTTTCAAATCCCGCCAAAGCGATCGAAATCTGACGGGGTACACGTGAGGTCATACGTACCTCGGTTTTATCGGTTAACATTAGTATTGAGTACCTCAAACAAGAGGCACTACAAATGTCCCATACAAGCACGCAAAATGTCCCGCCGCCTCACAAAATGTACCACCTATCCACCTCTTTGTAGTACTATAAATGAGGTGGTGGGTGTGTTAGCACTACATCACTACATTTCGTGTATGGGACATTTTTGTACCAGAGCCGTGAGGTGTAAGTTGGCGAGGTGGTTAGTGTATTGGCTACATCAATGCATTTCGAGTACGGAACATTTTTGTATTAGAGCTGTGAGATGTGAGGTGGCGATGTGTTTGTGTATTGGTACAACATTATTATGTCATTTAGTGTATGTGACATTTTTGCCGTAGAGCCGTGAGCCTTACCGCATGGAACATCTGTAGTGCCTTATGAATGAGGAATGAGGAACCTTAACATCAAATATATCACTGTTGTAGTACTTATGTAACTAACCTAAAATGGGGGAGTGGGAGGGTTTTTTTTATTGTAAATATTTGAATACAGCACAAGAGTCCTAAAAACTCCCAAGGAGCTGGTTGAGGGAGGATGGCGGGGCTTAAGGGGTCGGTGTGGTTGGAAGGGGGAGTGAGAGCGAAAGGGCGTAGAGGAGGAGGGGGAGAGATGGGGAAGTGGGGGGGATAGGTCAGTATTTTATTTTATATTTCTGATATCGTGTCCTACCCAACACTAATTAACAGTAAGGTCAATCTCAAATAATCAAAAGTTAAGATTGATCGGGTCATTACATTTTTTTATTATTTAGAATGATTAAAAAAAAATCTTTTACAACAATTTTTAAACCGTAGGCAACTCGACACATAATTGTCCCCATTCTTAATGCAACCGACAAACCCGTGTGATAACTGTTTAAGTGATGTCAGAACCCGGCGACCAATAATCGCAGGGCGTTTGAGTGTCTCGCGGTTTTAAACTTTTTTATGAAAAACTAGTTACTCTGTGTGTATTCTTTTATATAAATAATAAAATGTATATATTCAGAATCAGCATTTGTTGATCTATATGAAAATGTTTTTAAACCATAATATTTTTCACTAAAGTTCCTAATTATAATAATAAGTGACTGTTTACAATGAGGTTATATTAGGTAGCTACCGCAAATCAAAACATTTATCGTGGATATCTATAATTTCTGCAACTAAAACCACAAATAAAGAAGACTGAGATTATTTTTGGACTGCCTCAAAATTTTTGTTGTTTGTTTTTGGGGTGTTATGCCGTGTTGCGCTAACTCCTTCTTTAGCCGACGTTTCGGACAGCGTTGCAGTGTCCATCATCAGGGCAGATGGACACTGCAACGCTGTCCGAAACGTCGGCTAAAGAAGGAGTTAGCGCAACACGGCATAACACCCCAAAAACAAACAACAAAAATGCTTTTGGCCGTGAGAATCTAAAAACTTACCTGCCTCAAAATTTTGTCATTTTTTTTCAAATATATTCAACGTGAAGAGGATTATGAAAATATATATTTCGAGAGTCTGATAGGATAAGTAACAACACCACGACCGAGGGCATATTATTATAATAAGTAGCTAACGACATACCACTTATCTAAGGTTTGGATGTTCCCACCGGGAACAAACTTTGATATTAAAATGACTTTATTTATTTTATTTATTTATTTATTTGTTAAGACATACACAGTACAATAAGATACAGTTAGATATTTTTAGTTATTACATAGTTGTAGTACCTATTACGTATGTCCATAAAATATCATTATGTAATTTCGCCTGAGATTGTTATAAAAGAAAGGAAGTGTATGGATAGATAATAATAAATGAATTGAAAACAAGAATTATAATAAGCTCACGAATTGTAATTGACTGTTAATACATAGGAGTTTTGAAAAATGATGTGAAATTATTTTTGAAATATGTCATGCTAAGAAATTTAATAAGTTAGTTTTGTATGTTAGAAAGGAATCATGAAAGATGTCTAAATGTAGTAATTTTTCGTAATGGGTGTATGTTATGATTGCTCGAGTAATTAATGAGTTGTTTGCTGCATTGGTATTGTTGGCTTCAATGTGAAATAGTGTAGTGTGCCTGGTACGCCTCGTTGGAACATTTAAACCAATGACGGATAGCAATTCGGGACTATCTATTTTATTATTTAGCAGATTATGTAGAAACAACAGGTCTGACAATGTGCGTCTTTTTTGTAAAGTTAACATATTATTTGTAGTTTTGTTGTATTTCTTGAGTAAATGTTTCGAAAATTTATTCTGTATACTTTCTACTAAATCTATGTATACCTTATATTGAGGATTCCATATTGTGGAAGCATACTCCAGTGGACTTCTGACCAATGAACAAAACAAAATTTTCAGAGTCTTAGCACTTTTGAAAACTTTGCATATTCTTAATAAGAAACCTAGAATTCTGTAGGATTTTGAAATAATGTGTTCAATGTGCTTGTCAAAAATTAATTTGCTATCTAAGTAAACACCTAGATCTTTACACGTAGACATAGGTTGTAAAGGTTTGTTATTCAAGTTGTATGGATAGATGATTTTGTTTTTATTTCTAGTAAATGTAATCGAGTGACACTTAGATATGTTTAAGGACAATAAATTTGATTCACAATATACGCACAAATTATCAAGATCGCTTTGCAATTCCATACAATCGGGTAAACACTGTATAGCTTTATAAATTTTCATGTCATCCGCGTATAAAACAAAGTAACTATTTTTAAAGCATACGTAAATGTCATTTATATAAATATTAAATAAGAGTGGTCCAAGATGCGACCCCTGGGGCACACCTGAGACGATTTCCGTTAAGCAAGATGCAAAACCATTGACAACCGTGATTTGGTGCCGATTATTGACGTATGATTCGATCCATCTATAGAGGTCACCGTGAATTCCTAGACCTAATAACTTTTGTAAAAGAATATAATGATTAACACGGTCAAATGCTTTAGAATAATCCGTATAAATGGCATCTACCTGGCATCGCATATCCATTTGAGCATGAAGAAAATTGGTAAAAAATGCAAGATTTGAAGTTGTAGAGCGATTTTTCATGAAGCCGTGTTGATTATTTAAGAGTGAGGGTGAGATAGTAGAATATAATTGATCATAAACAATTTTTTCCAATACTTTACTTAGTATCGGTAATTTGGATATAGGTCGATAGTTCGAGACATCATTTTTGCTGCCATTTTTATATATTGGGGTAATCAAGGCTGTTTTCCACTTGTCGGGAAATGTTCCTTCAGATAACGATAGTTTGAAAATAGCAAATATGGGGGGTGTCAATTGTTTACTACAATAATTTATGAAGATCCCTGGAAGTTGATCATCCCCTGGTCCCTTTTTTATATCAATGGACTTAAGGTATTTGAATGTGATGTCTTCATTGATCTCGATTGAGTTGATTATGCTATTTGAATTAGAGCAAAGACTGGCATTGCTTGCATGTGCAGGTTGAGCATTCGAAAATACAGATCCAAAATACTCAGAAAATAAGTTGGCTACTCCTCTACTGTCATTAGCAGTTTTTTCACCGTAAATCATATGATCAGGGATGGCAGGAGATTTTCTTTGAGAATTGACGTAGGACCATATTTTTTTAACATTATGCTGTATACCGGATTCTATCGTAGAAATGTAGGTTTTGTAAGCTGCTGAAGCGACTGTTTTTTGCCTTTTGCGAAGCAATGAAAATGAAAGATAATCAAGGGGGTTCCGATGGCGCTTCCATTTTCTAAAGAATTTTAATTTTTCGTTTGTTATTTTTATTAAGGCTGCCGTGTACCATAGTGGGTATTTTCCAGATTTCACAACTTTCTTAGGAATAAACGCTTCGATAATCTGTTCAATTATAACATAAAACGAATTTAACGCTGTATTTACATCCAGTGCATTTATAACGGTTGACCAGTCGGTTTCTTTCAGTCTCTCATTGATCTCTGCATAATCTGCTTTATGGAATAATTTTATTGTTCGAGGAGTTGAGAGGGTTGCAATAGTGGATGGAAATTCTAGTTCTACAATCAATGATTTATGATGAGCATCTTCTTTAACTAATGGGTGGTCGGCAAGCGACACATTAACTGAAGTGTTACAGAAGACGAGGTCCAGAATTCGACCGAATTTGTTAGGTAAATGGTTAAATTGGGTTAAATTTGCAAAAGATAAGCAGTTAAGTAACGCGAGTGCGCATTGATCTCTATTACTTGGCATTTTTTGATTATTCCATTCGATATTGGGCATGTTATAGTCGCCAATGATTAAAAACTTGTCATTGGGAAAACGGATTGTTAAGTCAGAAATAGTATTGGTATGACTAGTAAATAATGCTAATCTTTCTGATGATGTTAATTTTGGACCGACGCTAGGTAAATACACGCAGCACATATGAATATTATAACAATGACGATTCGATTTTGATGTATTGACAGTTATCCAGATATCCTCAGCGTCTGATTTCCAAGAGCGAGGGGTAACAAAAAATTATTTTTTAATTCCTATGAGTACGCCTCCGCCAGTTGATTTACTAGTGCGGTGTATATCCCTATCATTTCTGTAAACAGAATAGCGATTATCAAATAATTCCTCGTCTCGGATACTATCAACCAACCAACTTTCGGTAATGAAGATCAAGTCATAATTATTGAGCAGTATATTTTGATGAAATTCCTGTGTTTTCGAGCGCAAACCTCTTGAATTTTGATAAAAAATTATTATCAAAATTCAAGAGGTTTACTTCAATAATATCACGATCTCAGCTAATAACAAAACGCGATCCGCACAACCGAATGGGTTCTACCAATCACTGAACCACACATGTTCTATTCTACTCCAACAAGAAACTGATATTGTCAAGCTCTATGGGCTAAAATAATGTACTGAATATTATCATTAGAAAGCATTGTAGGATATAATTTCGCTATTAAGGCATTGAACGACCAAGTGTCGATTTAATAACACGGTACATCGTTTAATTACATCTAATTAGGTATTTGTCGTAGACGCTAAATGACACTAATGAATCGTTATTTGTGATTTAAAATTATTAGTTCTGATTTATTAGCCAGCTTAACTAAGCTTATTGAAGAATTAAAAACAAATTATTACAAACACTTTTATGGATATTTTAAAGCTTCATAGCTCATTTACGATTGCGAAAAAGATGTGCAAATTTCGCGAAGACAAAGATTACCGTTCGCGTTTTTTTAGTAAGGCACACCAAAAGATTTTCTGCTTTATACATTAAAATTATCAATATTTGAAACTGACACTCGACTTCAATTCAATTCCTTAAAAGCAGAAAATCTTTCATTGAAATTCAAAGACGATTGGCGATACTGTGTCAATCTTTAATAATTGATGGTTATACGAACAAATAATTATCTTTATTTTTTGTAATAATTTAGTGAGTTAAACCTCAAATCGTAATATTTAATTATTGAAGACAATATTAGCGATTCCTAAACGAAAATCTGAAACAGAAAAATCAGAAAAAGATACGGTCACATCTAGGCCTCGAACCCAGGACCCTTGCCTTGCCGGGGCACCGCTCTACCAACTGAGCTAATGGGACCCTATCTCAATCGGTCATATTTAACTGTATCATACTTCGAATAAGAACTACCAACATTGTCTTCATTTTTCAAACGCACATTTTTTTGCGGTGAGAATGTGTTTTTCTGATTTTTCTGTTTCAGATTTTCGTTTACGTTTTACTCACTACGTTATTCCAAAAAAACAAATATTCATCCTAGACTTGCAGAAAAGTCAATAGATGTCGCACATTAAAATAAGATATGTTTATCTAAAGACACTGTCTAGATTGCATTTCTTTCGGGTTGAATCTTGCGATCTGTTGAATTATCTGTTCGCATATTGTGAGAACTTGTCTGACAAATTATAAACAAGTTGACTCCTCCGAAAGCTCGAGTCAAATGGCCACACGTGTGAAGAGACCATCCCATGGCCGCCATTGTAAGGTATACCTATATAAACAGAGGTAGAGGTATGTATCGAGTACCAACAAAGGGCTGGCCCTTACCTGGCCCTAATAAAAGGTAGCTTCACTCAAATATTTCATGTTACCGTCTATTAGTTAACAGGATGGTTCCCAACAATTCACAAATATTATTATTATTACACATTAGCGAAACTAACGGGTATATTTAGTACTTATACACTGATTGACTGAAAGTGGAGTTGAATGGCTTGATTCCGTGAAGCTAAAAATATGTACAATTTGGGTGAAATATTATTATATGGTAGGCTTAGCTTTTTATTGGTTATGTAATAAAACCCATTAAACATGGTCTACGTGCAAAATTATTAGTTCATCGAACGCCCGTAGGGCTTTTACAGACAAGATTAAATTCGAATAATACATAATACAGACATAATAATGCAGAAATGTAGTACTTATAATAAATATCATAAGTTAAATACATACTTTTCGTGTTTCTTTGTAGTTACAGTATCGTAATTTTGGCATAAAGGAGTAAAATAAATTTACAATTTTATTTGTTTATCTTTTTACTCCCGTTAAATCGACTTTGACATATAGGTACATATATATTATACATTATATATTCACCAACATGAACCAGTTTTTTTTTCTCAGACGTCAACCAACTTCATTTGGCACATCCAGAGATAAACCATTTAACTATAACATTATTATATATATATATTAACTATTACAAATAATTCCGCTCTATTTAAAGAAAAGAAACGTATTAAGGCGAAGCTTAATGCTAAATCACTATTTTGATTAATCTTTATAACGAATTGGTGTACATTAGATAAATTGAAGGGTTTCCTATCGTCTCGCTTGAGTAGAATACAAATAAAAAAATAAATTACTCAATAAAATATAAATGTAAACTACTAAAAAAAATATTTTTTCAATAGAAATGTATGAACGCGTAAAAGAAACAACTTTTAAAAAATACAGTACAACGGCTAAGATTATCTTTGACAGATTTTTTTTGCTTTCTTATAAAATTATTTACAAAATAAATAAAAACCAGTTTTGTGCTTGAAATCGAACTTTTCTAGACTCCGTTTGTCAAGCGAATGTAATGCCTATTACCTACAATATAAGGTATACCAATAATATATACATTTTTGGCTTGTAACTTCCTCTTAAAGCCAACTTATACTGCCAGTACTGCCACATTATTTAACTAAATATATTTACAACATCGGAGTATATGTTTCTCAAATGTTGGAACCGTGTCATAGGCGCGTAATACTGCGACGTTGTACAAGAATTGCTACAATAATATGGTAGATGCTGTTTTGTAACTGTCCTGCCAGGAACATGAAACGAAATTAGATGTAGTAACCCAGGGGTATTCAATGACGAATTAATAATTTTAAACACACACATTAAATTGCAAATAATTCTTCGTTCCGATAAAGTTAATAAATTTAATGAGTAAAGTAGGTAGCCGAAATATTAATATTATGAACGAAGTTTGGAATATTGATCAACCCTCCAATATCCTTACAAAATCCAGTATTCAATGAAAATAATTCCACGAAATTAAAGTATAAAATATTATTACACGAAAAGAAAACCTACAACATTACATCATAGTGAGTATTTTTCCAAATACGCATTTATTATCCCCTTACCTTCGGTTCTGAATTTTTTTAGCGAATTTAATTCAATTACATTATTTCCTAGCAAGTATGTTCGCTTTCTCTCTAGGCAAAACTTTAGGTACAACCCAAACTTAAAACATACAAGTGAAGTATGATTTGAGATTTTCACGGCCAAAAGTATTATAGTGTTTTGTTTTTGGGGTATTATGCCGTGTTGCGCTACCTCCTTCTTTAGCCAACTTTTCGGACAGCATTGCAGTGTCCATTATCAGGGCAGATGTGTAATCTAAGGTTGTAATTTTATGGATTCTTTCGTAATTCTCTAACTAACTAGGGTTTATAACAATACCCTTTCATGTTTCTAACTAACTTGTACTGCGGCTCATTTATTTATTTATTTATACTGGGTTTTTACAGACGATCTCACTTACGTGAGAACAATCAAGTTGTAAAAACTCAGTTAACATACAAAGACACATTAATTCTCATATACCTAAATAAAGATTAAAATATAAAACAAATAAAAATAAAAATTCTAAATTAAAAATAATTGTGAAATACAAATATTACAGAAAAGTAAGAGACGCAAGTCATACATAATATTAATCAGTGCAACATATTATTTAACAATAGCAGATTTTTTTTCTTCTGAATCCATACAAATTATCGACAAAAATATCTACTTCAGCACACTCAATCTTATTATACAGTCTACACATTTGGGTCAGAGGGCTAAAGTAGGCGATATTATTTTTGAAAATATTCAGGTGAAAAATGCTATGGTGTCTTAAATAATGGGAATTGGGGACATTTATTTCAATATTGCTAAGACATAATGAGATATCATTTAGCCTTATTACTATTACCATCTGATGGTTGTATTTCCTAGACTGATTTCACGTTACATTAATGTGTTTTATGGGGAAAAATTCTTAACTGGATAAAAAAACTTCATACATCTAAGGTTGTGGTGAAATTTGTGCTTATGTATGAAGATGTGATACCGTGTTCCCAGCTCCAACCCTCTAAGAGCTGACATTAACGTATAATTTTAAAGTGGTTTTCTGCGTTTAGTTCTGGTGTAGCCGTCAATTACCGGATACCAAGAACTACTGAGCTTAGTTCCATCGTCTCTATTAATATTTACGGGATTGTAGTGAATTTCAATTGCCTCCATAATAAGCCGTGCATTATACGTTAATGTCAGCTCTTAGAGGGTTGGAGATGGCAACACGGTATAAGATTCTCTTCGATATAGTACCCAAAGGGTGTAAGAAAATTCGCATGAAATAGGTACGCTACCTGAAAATACTTCGTATGTTCAAAATAACGTTTTATTTCGTTTGTCCCCTGCCCGCATATAAAATTCCGGTCCGGTCCAGTCCGGGCACGTAGATACTTAGATCTAATGTCCGAATTATTAAATAAACATTGAGTTTTTGGGATGAAACTGACGCTATAAAATTGCCAACACGGAGACGGGATGGGTGATTTGCATTATATTATTTCGGAGTCCAGTTCTATAATAATATCCTGGCATTTTAAAAATAGCTGGTTAGAGTTTATAAGAAAATATTTAGAAATAATATATATTTGCAGCGGTCCCAAGGCAAATTTTCAAATACATTATAACGATTAAGTGAAAATATATCTTTTTTTTTTAAAGAAAGACAAACATTCCCGGGTTACGAATAACCTGACAATATTTGAAAATCTCCTACTACCACCACAGTAAGCTGAAAATGTTGCTTGTGTTGTGATGGAGGACTTAGCCAGCCGAGGAATTGAACACATTACGCCCGAGTGAGACCCAAGCGCGATGTCAACTCGGCCACCGACAGGTCACAGTTAAATAAATATTTAGAAATGCTTTACCTTCAATCGGGATATTTCAATCGCACAGATGAGCTTTCATGCATCGATATTCGTGGGGTGGATAAATGGGAACATACCTGCAAAAGAAAGGTAAAACAATCGTTAGTTATAATAATGAACACTTTAATACATAAATACACGGGTTGTGGAATCAGTGGTTGAGTTTTCAAACTCAATTTTGGAAAATGTACCTGCCTCACACGTCGAAAGAGGTTCGTCTGAAAGGTGATAAAATCAACCCGTGTCGCGCTACATAAAAAGGGTTTTACAGGGCCATTATTTATGTAAACACTACAGCAAAAGAGGATCCGTTTTTGCTCGGGTTTGTAGAGTTACTTTCTACTGAATGAAAAAATATTTCAGACCGGGGCGACTCTAAAAACATGCTTCACGGGACTTACGGAGAGTTATTATTTAGGTGAGGAATTCATAATGGAACGTAAATATCCATCGGCCAATCATAACACCCAAATATCCAGAGGTGTTTTAATTTGTGAATAAATCAATGACATACCTGCTGCTAATTTAACTACATATATTGATATATTGATTATGATAAAATACTGTTTACATCAAGACCCGCCCTTATTATTCTTCTGTTGGCACTGTCAAGCTAGTTGCTTTTTTTCATGATATAATTCATAAAAGTGGTTTTAAAGCTTTTTTAGTGAACTTTGTACTATCTATATACAGGGTGTTAAGGGACGTACTTGACTTACTTTAACCAGTGATTCCTGATATTATTTGGAGTAAAAATTGTAAATGAAATTTTGGTCTCCGGTGACATTTTTTATAGCTAGGGTCGATGTGGGTGGTTGGGGGGTTACTCGACTGAGTGACCACTGTCAACATGTGGATGAATTTTAAAAAAATGTTTTTGAAAAAAAAACATGAAAATTAAAAAAAATATATATCAAAAAGTCACTGGAGTCCAGTAAATAATGTCAGGAATCACTGGTTAAAGTAAGTCAAGTACGTCCCTCAACACTCTGTTTAAATAAAAATGGAAGTGTTCATTTGTTCAAAATCTCTGCAAGAACTTCACCGGTTGCTTTGAAATTTTGACACAACGTTGCATTCGAATACGCGTGTTTTTATATACCTATATTATACAGATGTCACATGTAACAGGTAATTTTTTTTTTAAAAACGGCGCCGTCTGTTGGACGTTAAAGCAAAACGCGATATTGTTTCTCTATCTGCACAGACAAACTGAGCCATAGCAGCGCGTGGCGGAGTACAGCTTATATGATAATAAAAGCATTATTAATGAAAACGTAAGTAAGTACGCGACTAAAACTGTTCTCAGGATTATAATTGAACAGTTTGCAGCAAAAGCTGACGAGCAAACAAGAACCAATAGAATCACAACCCAATACAGTGAAGGTAATTCCTTGGCGCTAATAAGTTGGACTGACGTGTGAATAATAGGAAAAGTTGTGCCATGCCAGCCACTACAGTTCAGGCAGTAAATGCAGTATTATACAATTCATTGAATGCATTTTCATGCTCAATTAACGATGTTGATAGGTAAACAATAACACACGCTAAACCGGTTAATAACACTGTTGCACTTAATTTAGTACACTAATTTAATGCCATTAAGAGTCAATTAATTATCAATACTAACAAATATGCAAGTCAAAAATCAATATTACATTATCATTAAATATCTTTTGGTGGGGTTCGAGGGGTATGTCATGAAATAGGAAATGCAACACCCTTAAAGTATACAAAAAAAAACTATAATAATGTACCATACTTTAAAATAAATACGGCCAAGAGAGGAGAAAATAATATTCATGCAACGTATTAATTAATGTTTTGGTAGAAGTAATCAATTTGTGGTTTGCCATATAATGAAATTATTAAACAAACACTTTGTTTTTAACCACTAATTTATTAAAATTTATTCAACAGCCGGTATTGTTTAGTTCGAACTTAATTAGGGTAAACAATTATGCCTGTGGCTTTGTATAATTCAGCATATCCCTCGCCATACATTCCCATTACAGTGTATGGCGAGCGATATGCTGAAATAGGCCATGCCGTAATGCGGATAGCGTAATGTATCGCCTACCTTAAGCATTTTAAATTTATGAAGCTTGAGCCAAGCGAAACCGGTTGGTGAATTAATTTAAATAAATAAGTGGTCACAAACAAACCGTTTATTTCATTTAAAAAGCCTCCGGTTGGCGGTCTGAACAAACAAGCGCAAATAAGTGTTTTGTACAATTTACCTCAATTAACATACCATTTATTGAATATTAGGAACAAATATATTTTTTTAAATACTTCGTTTGCCAAAATACAAAACGCTGAATGAGAATAAAATTCTTTAAGTATTTACTTCCCATAGAGATACTCTTATGTACATACACCTGTAAATAGTATAAAACTGGTTTTCCTTGTACACACCTAGTCATAATAATGTGCCCACGATACGAATACTAACTTTTACAAGACAAGTTTAGTATGATCGCGAAAAATTCAAGGCATTTCCCCATCACGATACCTTCTGATATTGGTGTGTTATTTTATACTGCAATGAATTTACCATAATTGAGTTGCGGAGAAGTCGAGCTGATTGAATTCTTGCAATTATTTTATCTTAGATATAACATCCGACTATTATTATCGGTTCCCTTTGATCAAGAATAATTGCATTCTGAAGGTGGGCGGGTGACAGGCGGACGCTTACGCGGTAAGCTGATTGGAAATGGCCGTGTGTTATGTTTTTATCAACAGGTGGTTGATAGTAATATACAAAGTTTGTATTGTTTGATTTGAATAATAAGTCAAACTTACTGTTTCTACCAAAGAAAAAAAATTGTTTCATTTCATATGAAAATAAATTTACTTTCAGCGTTATTAAAAGAGGGCGTATAATAGATATTTATAAAAAAGCAAATAGCATCCTGTATATCTCAAAATAAATATAAAAAGAAATAATAATTTTATCGTCGCGTACTTGTCGTTACCATGTCTACCGTCTACTCAACGCGAGTCGCGAGTTGCTGGTCCCCGTCCCCGCTCTCTGCGGCGCGTATCGAAAGAACAAAGCAGTCCTAAAAGTGAGGGAATAAACTGACAACTTCACAGCATAAAATGCGGAAGAAAACACTCGAAACGTTCCGCTGCTCCCAGAAGTGTTTCACCTCAGCCAACCACTCCACTCGAGTACCCGCCACTGGGTCGTGCCACAATTCAATATTTGGCTGTGATTCATTTATATTTTCACAATTTTAAGTAAATAAATAATTTTACATCACTGAAGAGATAAACATGTGATATGGGCGTGCACTAAGGTTAGTTTTATCG
The DNA here is from genome assembly GCA_026573805.1 of Hesperophylax magnus. Taxonomy (NCBI): domain Eukaryota; kingdom Metazoa; phylum Arthropoda; class Insecta; order Trichoptera; family Limnephilidae; genus Hesperophylax; species Hesperophylax magnus. The sequence goes on from JAIUSX010000107.1 coordinate 1,369,522, forward strand.
TAATTTTAGTAAAATTTGGGTTTTCTGTACATTGTACAGGACCCGAAGATATAGTATTAGATATGGCCCTCGAGGTGATTTTGCACAAAAAAGGCGCTATAAAAATCCAAGTATACAAGTGCTAACCCTGTACGAATCCCATTCTTATTCACATTCAAAAATCGTCTCATACATACTATTCTATTATTCTGAATCTCGACATGGCCCGACTCGAGTATCTGATTCACTTGATCGTGCCATGTCTTCCTCGAGCGTCCCCGACTTCTGCTACCTTGAGGGTTCCAGACCAGCGCCACCTCTGGTCTGGAGACCCAAAATACCTGAAAAACTGACTCTGTCATTGATCCCTTCGGCATCGGTACATAGTCGGGAAACACGCCAAACAAGCGCCGTTTACATTTTGTCACATTTCAACAGCTCGGTGAATGATTTGCAGACCTCCGTGTTTCCTCTCTCCTACAACAAGGGTTGATTCAATACCGAGGTTTACTCTTTCCTTTTCTCAAAAAGACCCTCCACACAGCATACCTAAGGATGACACAGGCCCCGATGAAAATTATTTTTCTCAAGGCGTCCTGCGCGAAATTAATGTAAAAATAAATAAATTAACACAAAATTTTCTTCAACATATAATAATCACTTTGATTGGCCTATCTGGGCTAAGAGTTGAAAGGTCTTTAAGTAAATTAGCAACATCGGGTTTCTTTCAAATTGCAATAAATCACACTTCTACCGGTTTATATGTTCAGTGTTCCCCATCCATCACATTCAGTCCTCTAATACAAAAAAATTATCTCAATTCATCAAACTAATTACATTTTCTTTTACATAATAACATTATATTATATAACCTCTGGGGCTTACCTAAGGTCATAATTAAAATTGTGGCAGTCTTAATTTTTTTTGTAATTTATCGTTCAATTTTTTTCCTATTTATAACCAAATTACCAAGAGGAAACTTACAGCCACCGTTAAAAATGCTTATTTATATAAAAATACATATTTTACTCGTAACTTTACCACATCCTATGGCGTAGCAACGGCGACGAAATGATGTGATATTATTTTACAGGGGCGGCGCGGGCTTGCCATTTTCGCATTTTCAAAAAAAAGATAAAAATATTCATTTATTTAATCGATGAAAGTTTTTTTCTGAATTGATAAAAATTTTTCGTACATTTCAAAAAAAGGTCACGACACATTAACGAGGGCTTGAATAAACCTTAAATACTATTTTACTCCGAAAAATACAATATTTATATCTCTATATTATATAGAAAATTACATGGAAAATTGGATGAGAAAATAAAATTATAAAAATTAAACTGGGTCTCATTAACAAAATGAGATAGCAAAACAGGTCATCTCGTTCTACAGGATTGCATAAATGTGCAATTTATACTAATCACTTCCAATATATTTAAAGTTGTTACGTTGTATGTTTGAGATGTTTAAAATGGGCCAAACATTACACAACCCCAAGGAACTGACTGCAGTTTTTTGTAGTAAAATAACAGTAGAGCTGCCATAACAGAAAATGTCACGCTAATCACGCGACAATAGGTAATGTTCCTACAGTACCTACCTAATATAATTTAAGACTGCGGAGAATTTTTATTAAAGGTTGTGAAACCAAACTATGCAGAAACTTCCGCAGCGATGAAAGGGGTCCATTGTTTTATGGCCACTTGGAATTAAAGTGTGGAATTCTTAAATTTTATGATTTATAATAAAATACAGCAGTAAACAGGGATCTAGGACACCCGCAGTGCTCTGGAACGCCGAGGTCTCTGGATATCATAGATTAGGGATTAGTTTATAAAGGGGTACTGCTGATAGCCACGCTATAACATTTCCCTCTTTCGCATAAGCGATGAATTTGACAGAAAGAGAGGTTGGGTAAGGTTGAACTAATGTAAAGGCTGGTTTACATGCTACGACTTGAAAACAGAAGAAAAACGTGTGATTTGTGAATTATTCACACAGTAACGTCTTTTCCTCCGTTTTCTAATCAGTTCTCTAATCATTTGACTATTTTATTTTGTAAAAATATTAGTATTTATTGCCCAACATGGTGGGCATTTTATAAGTTATTTTTCACAACAATAGTTTCCCTCGTGCGGGTGCAACGACTTCAGAAACGGGGAAAGAGAAAAGAGAAGATGGTCAAGGCAGTGGCTATTGAACATAAGTTAGTATTCCCACGTCATAGAGATAATTGATAGTGAAACTGGCGCAATTATTTTAGAATGAACGGTAGATAGTATAGTCAATTGCTGGATTATGGATCAATATGGATTTGATAACGCCATACATAATTAAAACAAACAGGGTACACTCTTCACAGGAGCATTGCCGCCAAGTGACTTGACCGTTAGACGTACGTTTTGCTGTCTACGTGTTCTGTTTTACCTGATTTGTCGAATCCGATAAAACGTACGTGTAAACCAGCCTAACAGAAAGAAAGTTTGGAACGGATCTCTCGGCGACAGTGGACGTGTGATCAATTTGTCCCTATTACTTTGGAGTCTTGCCGCAAGGCCACTACTGCGCTATTTTTCTTATTGTATTCGTTGCTAAATGTCATGTCGCAAATTATTTATTAAGACAGCAAAGCCACGCACGATGGCAAGCGGGTCTACGGTCAACAGTCAACATGCTGCGCTGGTATCCGATGTAAATGAAGCAACAAATTAATCGTTTGTTCATTCAATGAGTGTCAGCGAAATGTACCTGGTGGTATTTAAATTAGTCGCCGAAGCATGTTTTGGTAACATTGTTTTACAAGTAAACACGAGGGGAATAATATATTCAATTTAAATTCCAACAAAATGATAGTAGGTACGGTAATACAGAAAGCACCATTTTATTACAGAATTTTAAATATAGCATTATAAAATTCACAAAATGCCATAAACTATTTATAATTTATTAATATAATTAATCCCATAATAAGGATACAACGAGATTTTTGAAATTACGAACGATTATTGCTACCCGTCTCAGAACAGACATCGTCTAGTGAGGCGGTAACGTAAATGCATATGTATCATATCAATAAATGCCCGGGTTGCCAGCAATTAAATGTATTTTTCAATCCTGAATACTATACATACTACCCATACTATGTGTCAGTCGCAGCTCGTGACTTTTGGGTGTTCTAGAGTGCTAATATTTAAAAAAGGGCATTATTGATGTTGTTGTGGGTGAAAACGATTTTTTATTGTTTTTTTTAAATTCGATTTTTTGTATGAAGATTTTCAGGAAATTTCAGATATGCCACACGGATTTCCTGAAAATTTTCATATAAAAAATCGAATTTTGAAAAAAAGTCACGAGCCGCCACTGCTATGTGTGGTCAGCATTCAAAGACATTATTTTAATTATTTTGGGGACATAATCCAAAAAGAGAAAAATAATCTATAATATAAGTGTATTACGGAAATTCTATTCTGAGGTTAGAGTGCGATTATTACCAACTCGTATATCAGTCTAAAACATGAACCACAGAAAAATGTATCCCTATATATGGAATGCGATTATTACCCGTATCAGTCAAGACCATAAACCACATAACAAAATATAATTTATTCTAATATTATAAACCTGCTAGATACAAAAATAGATTTGGCAAAATGATAAACAACCTGTTTACTCGAGAAGTTTCAACGATACATTGATGGATCTCTTTTATGGGTACAATTGACGTATTATTAAAATAATTCTCCGGGATATCAATTTACAAGAAGGGTAAAAAGTGGCTTATGCGCCAGTCTGCCCCTGCCACCCTCCCCCATTTATCCATTCATGTCGGCAAGGACCGAGATTGGGGTAGATAGGATGGCGGGTAAGATGAGGCACCTCCATGGGGCTGGGTAATGTGTAAGTACCCCATTCTGCACGTTAATGGCGTCGCGGGACATCTACCCGAAGCGACTGGCGATTAAATAATGAGATCTTTAGACAGGAGATGGAGCGGGCTGCATCCTCATTTCATATTATACCACCCCGCGCTGCAAGCGGGAGGATATACACATAGTAATGTTCTAGTAGAAAACACGAATCGTTTAGATATATAGCACATCGTCAGTCAGTTTCAACGTTTAGGTATATCGCACATCGTCAGTCAGTTTCAACGTTTGGGTATATCGCAAATCGTCAGTCAGTTTCAACGTTTAGGTATATCGCAAATCGTCAGTCAGTTTCAACGAGTTTTATCCGCTTAAATTGGACACACAAGACTTTCCGATATTCGAACGCTCTATCACGATATTATTTCAGGCTTTCCTTAATTTTTTGGTAACTACCTCATAAATTCTAGAGAAAGATGAAAGAACGCATTCTCGAATTTTAATTTAAACGATCTTTGACACGAAATTGATGTAATATAATTAATCAGCTAAACATGCTGACTACAATGATCAAACAACAATCATTTACTTTTTTTTCGACGTAGGTTGTGTGTTTTCTCCATATCCTTGGTTGGTTTTTATCAAGGCAATCTTCCTCCTGCAGACTACAGCCCGAGACAAGTCCCACACGATGTGTCCAGTCCGATGGTAGTCACACAACAACCAGTCACGCAAGCTTTGACCTTGTTGGTTGACCTTATATTTTAACCTTTTTATTTTACATTGTAACCTCATGATGTGTTCAAGCTATTACAGTATCTTTATTGAAAAGTCTATTTGTGAACGGCTACAAAACAACATTATTAGAGTAAACAAAACTTCCAAAATATTCCATTTCCAATAAGAAGAAAGAACGTAGGTATTTGCTAACATGCCTTCCATTCTGACATACCTACGATAAGATTGCACCTCAGGTAAAAGTACTACTGTCCCGGAGCGACCGGGGGCAATATATTTTTGCGAGGTTGAGAACCATATATGTAGCTATAGGTCACCCCAAGTGGTTCGTTCGTGGTTGGTTCGTTGTGTTGTGTAGTGGTGACTTATCAGGGGTACGCGGGTTGATAGGGTGAGGTTTGTTAAGGTCTTTGCGGTGGATGCGTCTGTCCACCCACCAGCTGCATGGCGGGTCAGATCGGAAGAGGCCGGTTTGGGGAGAGCCTTTGACCTCTCCAGCTGGTCTCTCTCATCCCATCGTCTTGCATCGCAGCGGGAGGGTTAGATCCATACGCCCGTCACTCCTGGAGACACTGACTCCTTGATTCCTACCCACCCCTCATACCCCTTTCCTTCCACGATCTTCCTCTTTTTCATTTCTTTAAAAATACCCTCCACACAGCATCCCCAAAGATGACATAAGCCATGAGGAATTTTTATTCCTCGGGGCCTCCTGGGTGGGGTTTAAGTAAAAAAAAAACCCGCACTGAGGATGGGAAGGTTAGGTTTCAATTGGCGGGTTTATTTATATTTTTTTTCAATTTCTTCCCATGTAACATAGCAGACTGTAATCCGGAAATTTTATCAGCAATTTGATCTTTTGGATTGGACATGGGACTGCGCACTGCAATTCTTCTGGATCTGTGTAGTTTCGTTATTTCTACTGTAAATTCCCTTTGAAACTGTTTCTTCTATCCACGTCACGAACTTTGCTTGAAGCGTCGTCTTCGGTAGCGGTAGCCCGCAGATGTGTGTATAGTTTACTTAAAATTTTAATTGATACTTTTTATAAATTCGGAGAGAATCGACTTTCCGAAAAATGACATTTTAAAGAGAAAATGACATTAGAGAAAAAATACAGCTATATAGCCTTTGATAGTAAATTAGTTTCGTCAAACCACATATAGGTACTTACACCAGCATCTTACAACCATTGTTTATCAAACAAAACGATGATGTAGGTGAATATACAATATGTATATTTTTACACAGAAAAAATTAGTATTGTTAATTTATCAAATCGAATCTCTTCAAATTGTTGGTAATCCGGTTAAAAACAGGATTGAAGGCCGTTTCCTGATTCACTTTTGGAAAATTCCAAATAAATCGGAACACGTGCCCATGCACCTATACAGGGTGTATCGGCAAGTACCCGACAAACTTTAACCAGCTATTCCTCAGCACATTTGGAGTAAAAAATGTTATGGGCGCGTTATTTTCCATTAAAAACAAAAAATAAATAAAAAATCCACACTCCGTCACTATCATTTGCATTGTATCTCGTGTTCAGCAGCTGTTATTAGCAGTCAAAAAGTGTCCTCGCTCTTTCGTACACACTAAATAATAATAGTTAAAAATGAGACGAATGGTGCCGTGCCATTTCGTTGTGATTGTAAAAATGCGCCAACGTAGGTACGTACGTACATTATTCAACGAAACTCGAACAAAATATTGCCAGATGGGTTTTCAAACTTTGACAAAGGATAAAACATTGGTGACATGTGGTGAAAATATGAATAATAAATTTTTTATTAAAAAAAAATGTTACCGGACAGCAAAGTGTCCATAAAATTTTTTACTCCAAATGTGCTAAGGAATAGCTGGTTAAAGTTTGTCGGGTACGTGCCGATACACCCTGTATTTGCCTTGATAATATACATATAATGACGAAATGCGAAAATATTGGGATTTTTATGAACACGTGTCCCCACATCGCGATAAAACATTCGTTTTTTAATAAAAGTTTATCAGGAAGCCTATCAATTCATTATTTAAGGGCCCGCAATTCCGTTTTTAACCGGATTACCAATAAAATGGATTAGATTCTTAATGAATTAGCAATACTTATTTTTTCCATACAGGATTAACTCATTGAAGTTTAAATTTGCGGCAGTTATCCTTTTTTTTCAGTGTCTTAATCTATTTTCATCGAGGGGTCTTTCAAAGATATTTTATGAATTATTTCAATGAACAAAAAAAAACACCAAAAAAGCAATACATTTTGATACCGGTTTTGGATTACCCACAAAGCGATCGGGTCGAGAATTCCTGAAACTGGATATAACAACGATGATTGCTGCATTTGAAACGAAAGATGGGTAGCTGGAGATACGCCACATGCGGTGGTGCGCAAATAAAAGCGAACAGTCGCAGTTGATGAGCTAAGGGAATACATCGCCGACCTCTTCTGCCATCTGCATTGAGCTCAATTTAAATGGTTCAGCGTACCTACTGCAAACGAGTTATATTTTATGGACACCGTACAATAGAAACTTATTAAAAAAAACTTGTAGATTCACCGAAGCTTCAGTTTTAACAATATTAATATTTTTTATGTGAAACAGTACAAGATTCCCAACGGCTCCCTACGGTCTGGAGCCAGTGACACTATGTGAGGCTGAAGGTAGTGGAGAGGGGAAGGAGATGGGGAAGAGGAAGGTAAGGATGTACATAGCTATTCAGATCTAGTCACCAAACACGGCCAAAACCATTTTAAGCAAGGTGTCAAATCTGAATAGTGGTCTTACACCAAGGCGATACTGAGAGTTTCATCCATTCTGGAACGGGCCGCAAATATACTACTTATTATTTTTTATGAGTAACTTGTGAAATAGCACAAATTAATCGAATTAAATTTACTTGCGCATGCCGGGATTTGAACCCGCGACCTTCAACTTGCTGCGTGTTTATGACCACCCACTGTGCTCTGCCTCTTTTACAGGCAACATATCTATGGAACGAAAGGTAGGAAGAAGTGGCATCGGTAAAAATGTCCGAACGTTAAGGCCTAGTTGTTTCGCAGAAATTCTAAATGTTTTTTTGACATTTGAGGGGTCCCCGTTAAAAAACATTGTAACAAGCTGACGAGCTTAACAACATGATTGTTGTCCTCTTCTGCTGATCATATTTTGTTCAAAAGCTGAAACCGACTTAGAATCGGCATTTAACGGGAACCTTTCAACTATAAAAAAAGCAAAATGGCGCTGAATTCTTTTGTCAAGCACGAATTTCTGCGAAACAACTGGGCCTACGATTATTTGTCCGGAGCCTTCCAGTACTTTACACCGGGTAATGCGGGTGCGTAATGCTTTATAATGGGTAATGTTGACAGCAGGAAGAAGATGAGGAAAAGGAAGGATAAAGGAAGACGAAAAGATCGAGAAATCATGAGACATATTGTGGCAACATTAAACTCAAAAGTCTGAAGCTATTGGTATTAAAGAAAATCCGATTAGGGAAATTGTATACAGAAAGAAGTGGGGAGGTCAGATATATTATGAGTTTGGATGGGCCATTATAACACGGTTATGACAAGTTTAAGTAACGATTTATTTCGGTGGTCTGTCGCCGGGGTAATAGTGAGAGAGAAAAAAAAACAAATATTTTTAATATCAAACACAAAATAAAGCAAAAATGATGCAATCAATTTTGATACAGGTATGGATTACTCTCAAAGCGTGCGGGCCGACAATTCCTGAAACTTGATATAACATTTAATATAGGTTATGCATATTGGGGTTTAATGGTTTGAACCTGCAGACTCTAGACCAGAGCCAAGGATCTCACCTCCCCGCCACAGAGATCTTCTAAATTGAGAGTGTTCAAGATGGCGCAGTTTGGCCGCTCATGTAAATTGGGCACCAGAATGCAAAGGCAGCCGCAAACGTTGGCTAGCTCATGGCGCCATTATAATACGGCGTACATACTGTGTTATGACTCGCGCTACTGTGTTCACAATGCTACACTTAGAGACTCACATAGATGTACTTTACACCCACCGGGGGAAACGGTTTGTAATAACAGAGAATTCCTAATGAGAACTGTGCATCAAGCCTGTATCCATGCGATGCACTTATTATGCAAGATATAAAGTATCACGATAACATACATATTCAGATACATCTCGGAGAGGAATTAAATTGTTTCTGCACTTAGGCAAGATTGCCGCGGTGCAAAAATGATATGATATAATTATTTTTGCAAGACTAGTTAATTATATAATGTGTCAGGGTTGGCACGATTTTCCCTAACCCAAAAAGAACCCAGTAGTTTTTTTCCCACTAAACGGGTTTTTTGAAAAAAAAATCGCATTGCGTCTGCTTAAGCTCGAAAAAACCACAAAACAAATCCAATGGGCAAATCATTTTTGAAAAATTTCGGGTTTTTTCCAAACCTGGTATAAGTTGACCCCTAAAGACACCCGAGAGTTTATTTTTGCATTGGAAAATTGCAGATTAAAAACCAAAAATTAATTTGTTTAACATGTTTAATGATTCATCCTTGCACCCAGGTGGTTTTTTTACAAAAGCAGCGCTATACAAATCATCAAAATATTATTAAATGTCAAATAATAACTTTTGCCCGAATCAAAAATCCCATATTGCATCAATAATATGCAATATGGGATAGCATTAACAACATATTCCTAAAAGAGTAGAGCAAATTTAGGACCTTGGTATTTTTTTTGACAGTACATTATCTTTTATTCCTAATATAAGTGAAATAACTAACAAGGCCATGAGGGGTTTATTTTGAGAACGGTGAAAGATTTTAAATTAATTAACTCCTTTAAATTGCTATTCACTGGTTTGGTGAGAAGTAATCTAGAGTATAATTCAACAACCTGGGCTCTATTTTATAAGATTCACCAACTAAAAATTGAGAGAGTGCAGCATAAGTTTCTGAGTTTCATTAATTTTAAATTACGAATTCCAACCGAAGATCGTAATTATACTTTTTTAATGAACTTGCCTAACTTAACCGACTTATCATCAGGGCGCACAATGACTGATATGGTATGTCTATTCAAAATATTGAATGGCAGACTGGACGTCATAGATTTAACGAGCGTTATTTAAACGCTTTGTTTCATTCTTGCTATTTGTTTTTGGGGTGTTATGCCGTGTTTCGCTAACTCCTTCTTTAGCCAACGTTTCGGACAGCATTGCAGTGTCCATCATCAGGGCAGATGTGTTATTTGAGATTGTGGTGAAATGTGAGCTTATGTATGAGGATGTGATACCGTGTTGCCAGCTCCAACCCTCTGAGCTAACATTAACCCTTTACGGCTCAAGAACTTTTTTTATGTTTATTTTATTACCTCCAGGTAAAACAACAACTATATATAATGGGAAAAATAATAAAAAAAATCCTATGTAAAAACATATATTTTTTTTTGAAAAAAAACACTGTGATGCAGAAGTGCATCATGGTGTCAAAACACACCAAAAGTTAGAAAGTATGAAACATTTGAAAACAGTTATTATTTTTGTTAAAACATAAGGCCACACCACATTTTTGACATTCTGTTTGGGCTGTTCCTTTATATCCTGGAAGTTTGCATCTCAGCCTCTTTTCAGTCCATATGGGCCAGTGCCCTACCTGGTCTAATCTGACCACTTTTGGTGGTATGTACTGGCATGGTCCTTTCTTTTTTTATCCTGAATCAGTGATTCTACATCACTGGTACGTTTGAGCCGGTTCGTTTTTTATATTTTACTAACCTCTCGTCTTTACTAGTTGTCAAAAAACAATCAATAGTTTTGGTTGTCAGGCATGTCTCTGGCAAGTCGGACCACTACGTTAGATAACGCACCTAACTGAGGCTCACCATCTGCGAATATGTTTTCTTGGCCACTGTAGACTTCTAACTTGTAGCCATATCCAGATACACCACAAATCACAAACAGCTTGAAGCCCCATTTGTGAGGTTTATCTGGCAAATATTGCTTTAGGGCACTTCGCGCTTTGGTGGAACACATCTGTTCATCAACAGACAAATGTTGTTCAAAAGGCACTCTAGCAAAATTATGGTTTAATTTCTCAATCATAGGTCTGATTTTATACAATTGATCAGAATTTGGCTAACCATATGGTGTCATTTTGGTGTTATCATTGAAATGTAGCGACTGTCTCAAAAACTCGAACCGTTTTACCGTCATGGTCTCGCGTATGTGGGCGCAACCATATTTCTCTGACCAGTACATTCGCACATTAGGCATATGAATTATGGACATGAAGAATATAATTCCTATGAACTGTCTTATTTCCTGGCTTGTAACATTTATAGACTTACTGGTATCTTCTTGCACGCTATACATGTTTGTTTCCTCTCTAATAAGATCGATAAAGTCGTCAGTAAATAAATATGAAAATACCTGATAAGGTGTCTGCAGCTCTAATATTTCATTGGGTAAGATAGAAGATCCCCGAAACTTCATCTGGTCTTCGCTAAACCCTAAGTTTTTATTTTTCCATAAAATATTTGTCTTAGGAGCACGTGAACTTCTTGAAGTAGTAGTTGAACTGGTACTCGGTATTGGAATACCAGGCGGTGTCTCATATTGCGCGACTGTAGTGTTAATATTGTCCTCCAAGTTTGGTGACAAGATGTTGTTGTCCTGTTCTTCTGGATCTGGTATTTCTGGTTCCTCATCCGAATCTTCGCGTAAATTCTGCCCATTTCATTCAAATATGTACGATGATCAGCTATGTCTTCGTCATCTGAGTAGTCTAAGCCATCATCACCATCTTGCCAATGGCCCAGAATGTCTTCCGATTCTTGAGTCGTCAAAGATGGAACTTTGGCACCTAAACGTGGAAGCCTCGAACTCATAATGAGACTGAAAGAAAAAAATATTCTTTCTAGAAACAAACTAATGGATTATGATCGTTTAGCGCAATGATGCATTACTGCATCATAACAAAAGTGTAGCGTATCCCTGTAAATATAGTAAAATTCATTGAAAGTACATTAAATTTATGAAAAAGAGGGACTTACTGTTACTTCAGCACAATTTCACGGCGAAATTTTCAATATCAGTAATAAAAACAAACAATTGAACACGCGTGCAAATTACACGAACCGGTTATGACAAGTTTTTATATTCAAATGACCACAAAATGTAAAGTACGCCATTTAGTAAAAATAAAACTAACTAATTCGTAAGATAGCTTTGCTGTGGATATGCAACGCTGCGCCAAATGGTATTTTTTTGTTTCTTTGAACAATTGAAGGAGTTCGAATGGTATGATGCAGATCTGCAATTCAGCGCCGTAAAGGGTTAACGTATAATTTTTAAAGTGGTTTTCTTCGTTTAGCTCTGGTGTAACCGTCAATTACCGGATACCAAGAGCTCTTTTGTTTCATGTTACCTATATTTTGTTAACCTATGCATTGTTAAATCTTACATAAAATGTAAACTCTTTATTTTTATTGTATTTAAAAAATTGCATTGTATGTAAAAGCCCTATGGGGGTGTAAATTAAATAAATAAATTATTAAAATATTGAAGACAATATTAGTGATTTTTTTTTTTAAACGAAAATCTGAAACAGAAAAATCAGAAAAGGAAACGGTCACATCTGGGACTCGAACCCAGGACCCTTGTCTTTCCGGGACAATGCTCTACCAACTGCTATATTTAAATATTACAATTTGAGGTTTTACTCAATAAAAGTTATTCCGAAAAATAATAATAAATAAATTATTATTTGGAACAGACTTCGTTTAGAGAGGCCGATACATAAAACCGTATGGGTTTTATGTATCGGCCTACATAAAGATCACAATAAAATAACCGCTCGGGTTGCCGGCTTTGAAAATTGAGTTGAAATCACAGACATATGAATATTAATAGACGAGAAGTTAAGGACGAGGGGTTAAAACAAGAGTTGCGGGACGCAGAGAGGAAAGCTGACTATGATTCGTCAATAAATCAATCTGACAGAAAATAGGCATCTCGCATTATAATATCACCATTTAGTTCTTAAAAGTAAAATCTGCTTTTGAATGAATAGACATTTTTACATGGGAGCGCAAATTACTCGCCACGTTATGAACAAATTTGCGAAGTCCAAATTCGGCAAAATAAATTTCTTCTATTTTCAGAGTCGAATATTTCGTTTACGTATTTAGTTAAGACACTTTTATAAATGTTCATAATTTACTTCCCAGCAACCAACCAGCTTTGTGTTTCGCGTCCAGACGTATCTCGATGTGATAGTATATGTTTCTACAACTGATCCATATTATACGATGTGAATATGCTTAAAATAAAGTAAAATAATGCTTATATATGGAATGTAATACGACAATTGGGTTTATTCTCTTTTTCACATCTATTTTTACAAGTTTTCATAGAACAAGCCACCATTTTGCCGTGTTATTTCGTAAAATGAACCGATGATGCCTCGACCATAGCTCGACGCTAGTTCGTACAAGAATGATGACGTCACGTTTTCTAAATTCACTTGAGGCCATACGCGAGCACAGCCGGCTCCAATGGAACCGGTATGGGGAGTGGGGAATAATACGCTTTTAATCACTTAGGGCAGGTCTACTAATATTCATATGTCTATGGTTGAAATTGATTACATACATTGAATACTTACATACAGTATATAATTATTTAAATGTTTCATTTGGATTAGGCTAACACGACAAAATATGCTAAACCGTAGTTCGTTATATAATAGATCAGTTTTACAATAATTAATGTGCTTAATGAATTGATTCCTACCCGATGGCAACTTGACTAATGTATTAGATCTTAAGCCGAGCTTAAAAATCAACTCATATACCGACCCTAAGAAAGTTGAATATTTAAGTTTTTTTTTTTTTTTTGAGTGCCTTCAGAGGACGAAACAGCTGTCACGCGTAATAATAATTACACAGCAGAACTTGTTTAAAAATAAACTGTTTTTATAAACCCAATAACAATATTATTGAATATACATATAAAAAAATAAAATTAAAATGGAGTTCTACAAATTAAACTTAATAACAATAAATGAATATTTAAGAATTAAAAAATTACAACTTTACAATCAAAATGGACATCTCGATTACGCACATCACTAAAAATAATAACAACGATTAGCGTACACTTATTTACAAAGAAAGAACAGAGGGCTCACCTAGTGTGTTCTCCATCTCCGTCATAGCCGCAAAATGGAACAATCTCTCACAGCGGCGAGGTAAAGTGATTAATATCTGACGAAACAAAGCAAGCATGCTCGAGGGAGTTTTTTTAAAAAGAGCAACGGGACCGTAGGTAATTGAATTTATTTCACATTTGAAAAATTGGTTACATCTGTAGGGTGCCCCGTGCAAACTATACCGACACTTTGATGGATCGACGGCATATCCACTTTTCCAACAGAATTTTACCATGACGGACCTTAAATTCACTAGACATTGCAGGCAATCTGGTTTGGAATGTTTTCAAAATTACAAACAATATTTCCTTTTCCTTATGTAAGAGAGAACAGACTGTCACTACAATATTTCAAGCGAGTTAAAAAATATATTTTTATGTTACATAATTACAATGAAGTCCGTAAACTCCTACATATCATTTGTAGATATAACATTATTATTCTAAATTATAGACAGGTTTATAATAAATAAAACAAAACCACAATTAATACAGAATCAGAAAAAAATATAAAAGTACAGATAAAATCAGAGAGAGAAGATTAGTTAAAAGATATTTTCACTATGGTAAGTATACCAGAGATAAGATATTTATAATAAAAACAACAAAAAATTTAAACATAATCAGAAAAAAATACACAAGGGTACAGAGAAAACAAAAGGTTATTATTTTTTTCACGTATTACATACCATTTTTTCAGCATGCATTACTATGTTGTACAATACAAGAGCTCCAATTTCCCGGATCCAGTGGATCAATGCTACCTAAGGCATCCTATTTCTAAAATACCATAACTAAAGCGTTTTCAAGTAATGGTGGTCCATCGTCTTGGAGGGCATCTTCCACTCTGCAACGAGGTGCAAATATGCAACACCTACGTCGTAGCTGCTGTCCGTATATGTGTATCTACATCTTTTTCCCTCTCTCACCTAAAGTCTCATAACAAATCCCTTATGTGTTGGTTGCATGGTAAATATTATTTTTTAGTCCGAAGCAGTATTTATAACAACAGATTGATCTTAGCTGTAAGCATGCGGTGGTCGTGTCCTCACACACACCAGACCAGCAAAAGGATTATTTTTGGAGTCTTACCCGTCAATCCTGTTTTTAATTTTTTGTAAGGATGTATTTTAAGCATACATTGGTAAATGGAATTATAAACTCAAAAAAAAAACGGTTAACAAAATTTTTCAATGTTTACAGCTATAGCGTGTAAACATTGAAACAACTGTGATGGCATTTTAAAAGAAAACAAATAACAAAACATTCAACTTGTTTACAATGCTACAAAATACAGTGAAATTATTTTAAAAAATAAAGATAATATTTAGACAAACATTTGTACCGTTTATTTGGGCAAAGTTTTCATAAATATTGTGGGAGCCGACATTTCAAATAACGTTGTGTAAAATACGCTTACCGAATAATAATTAGATGACAGTAGATACGATTTGAGATCTTCGCGGCCAAAAGTACTATCGTGATTTATTACACATCTGCCCTGATGATGGACACTGTAACCATATTCCACACGTTGGCTAAGGAAGGAGGTAGCGCAACACGGAATAATACCTCAAAAATAAATCACGATTTGACAGTTGCATACTTGAAAACCAATATTTCAATAATTTCTTAATATTATTTTTTAATAATTCGGCTAATAATAGACTGAATGCTGTAGAAATGAGATCCCTGATGCGTGTGAGTAAAACCACGTATGATCGTGTGAGAAATATGGAGATTCCTGATGCGTGTGTGAGTAAAACCACGTATGATCGTGTGAGAAATATGGAGATTCCTGATGCGTGTGTGAGTAAAACCACGTATGATCGTGTGAGAAATATGGAGATTCCTGATGCGTGTGTGACTAAAACCACGTATGATCGTGTGAGAAGTATGGATATCCGCAAAGAATGCAAGGCTGATGTAAGCGTAATGAGTAGATTAAGAAAGGGAAAAAAGGAATGTAATGAGAATATATGAGGCAAATGTGAATGGTAGAAAAAGATGGGGACGCCCGAGGAAGACATGGCACGATCAAATGAATCAGATACTTGAGTCGGGCCATGTCAAGTCAGAATAATATTTATTTATTAATCTTAAGTTAGCTCACATCTTCGTGTGTGCTAATAGTTTTATAAACATATAAACATGTACAATGTTTGGCAAACATAATCTTTCTTTAAATATTTCAATAAAGTCACAAAAAAAGAAACATTAATAATTGAGATAGACATATTTTCTTAATTCATTTTTGAACTTATTAATATTTTCTATCACAGCAATTTCCTTCGGGATTTTGTTTAGAGTTTTGTTTGTTATAGAGTTGAACGGCCTGGTACATCAGAGATTTTTGGGTGCTTGTTTTTTTCTTGTTGGCAATCTAATTTGCTTAGAATTTCTCGTCCGTGTATCTCGTTATTGTAATTTATTTTTCTTTTCAGTTCCTTAGACATCATCCCTAAGTTAATTTTATGTATAAAAATAAGTACATTCAAATACACAGTTTGCTTCACCGTCAGTAGAATATTATGAGACTATGTACGAGTATGAATATGAATGAGGCAAGGGTGTGTGTGTCAAGACCGAGTTGTTTGGCGGTCCGTCCTCTCTACCTACCCCTACGGAGAAACTTTGACGCGATGATTAATTAGTTAATTAGGCTAGAGGTCTGAAGAAAAAACGACAAGGGCTTCAATATCAAATTAAATATTATTTATTAAGGCGATGCACTACGTTGTGTAATATTTTAAATTGAGCCGCTATCAATAACAACCCTTACGTAGATGGCGATAAGGTTTAAATTCCCGCTTAACACCATCCGCCTGTTTTAATTTATGCAAGAAAAAAACATGGCCAAAAAGTGCCTTTTATTTTATTTTGTGGATGTTCAGGCATGAATATTTATTTTTTTTTCCGATCATTTTATAAATAACTTAATTAGCCACATTATACAGTAAAATCATAACCGAAAATGGGTTCGTAAGTAGGAGATTTTGAACTTTAAAGCAGTTTTCATGGGCCTATACATTATTTTTTCTGGGCTTATAAAAAGACTTACATAAAAAAATACTCGATTATTTCAAAGGTCAAGATGTATTCTACTCGTAGTATTTAATTAAAGCATCTGAAACATTTCTAGGCGACCAAATTTTCAAACCAAAAACACATGATTTTGCATTACTACGTATGGCATCGCCTTAATGTTGAACTAATAATGGAATACGAGAAATTTAAAGACGGCAATAGTAGTGGCTGACAAAATTATGCCCCTTCTCTCTAGAATTATTCGCTAACCTCCTCTATGAAAAAATTACACTTAGGGGTAAAATCTGACCTGAAAGATGAAGTAACTCCGAAAATAACAGTTGACATTGGACGCGTGTGCACCTACATTGCAGCGTTCTGTGGCGTTACGTGCGACTGAGGAATACTGGGCACGGGAAGCGTGAATATCGATCGACTGTTGAATTACAGTCGATCATACGTTTGTTTGGGTCTACTTTGACCCATGTGTAGTGTGTACCAGTTAGGCCCCCGCATTCCAAATTTCTACCGATTTATAACATTTTTTCCGATTTATATATATATGTATATATTTTAAGATAATATCTATACATTTATAATGTCGAAACGGTAGTTATATGAAATTCCCTCGATAAAAAAATCGCAAAGTAAGCTCCGAAAATTATTAAAAACACGTTTGTTCTGTTTAATATATTAAACGGTTTATTAATTTTTAGCATTTTCGCAATATTATCGTTCTTTTTTAAATATTAGAGCGCTCCTTCTAACAATCGTATTCACATATCTCCCTTTCAAACCATCTATGAACGCTTACTACGGAGCCTTAAGTGTTATAGCTCCATAGCGTACGACTTACTTACTTACTGCTAGCTCGAAATATATGCAAAGGTGTGCACAAACATGACACCATTTTTTGCTGTTTCCGATTTTTCGCTTTACATAATGTAAACAAATTTTTTTTTTTTTTATATTTACTCCACACAGGAGGCCCTGAAGAAAATAATTTCCCTCAGGGCCTATGTCATCTTTGGGGATGCTGTGTGGAGGGTCTTTTTGTGGAGAGGAAGGAGTGAACATGGGTCTTGAAGAGTCCCATGTTGTAGGAGGGAGGAAACACAGAGGCCGGCAGTTCGTTTCACAGCCGAGCTGTTGAACTTAAGAACGAATCGTAGAAGCGACCCGTTCTCATGTGACAAGTGTCAACTGTGTACAAATGTTGGGCGCGCGTTTGGCGTGTATCCCGACTACGCACCGGCGCCGAAGGGATCAATGACGCTAGTTCCTCAGAGCATCTTCCATTGTAATACCGATAGAACAAGGACAGCATACCTACCCGACGTCTGTGCTCTAAAGATTGCAGTCCGTTTGTTAAGATTGGGGAATCTATCAAACGGACCGCCCGTTTCTGCACAGAGTCAAGGGTTTTTTTCAGGTATTTTGGGGCTCCAGACCAGAGATGGCTGCCAAATTCGACAGTAGGGCGCACTTGCGATTTGTACAGGGTGAGCAGTTGTGTACTATTAAAGTATCTGCGGGCCCTGTACAGTACGCCCAGCTTCTGAGAGGCCAACTTTACTCTGGCTTCGATGGAGCCCCCGTACCTGAGCTGGTCACTTATAGTTACACCAAGCATAAATAACCCTGTAAAATAATTTCAGTGAAAACCCTTTCAAATTCCGCTGCGTAGTTTAGTGGAACTAAGCGCACACATAGACAAACGCGGATAGCGACATTTCTTTGTACTATGTAGAGATATTCTGTGAGCAGCAGAATCGAGTTTTTTTCAAAGCACAACTCTATTCCGTCAACCTTTATTGAAAAACAAACGAACGTAGCACAAAAATGAATCACTTTAGAAAATATCTGACCCCGCAGCAAGTTAGCGTTGTAGCTATTCCTGTACTCGACACTGCCATTACAAGCGCCGAGTATGATCGATGGACGAAATGATGAATGCCAATAATTAGATTTCCATTCGATGCAATTTTTCATCCGGCAGCCAGTACAGTGCAGGGTGCAGTTTGCAGTGCTGGCGCACGTGACGTGTTTATTTTCCAATGCGACTAGGAACGATCGATCAACGCGTTATAACAATCATTCAATGCAATGATGGACCAGCTGGGAAACTGTTAAGGATAAAAATAATCAATAATTTGTATAGTTGAATACAGTATAACTTGGGTATAGCGAGCACGCTTGGGGCGAAAACACGGCTGTAAAGAGCAAAAGACCTTTACTTTTTAATTTTAGTTATTAGGCAAATTTATATAGGTACAAATGCTCATTGATAACGAGTGTATTTTATCGACAACAGACCACCACGAACTACGAGGGTAATCCCAAAAGTAATATTTTCAAAGCACTAGACGCAGGGGAACTTTTCATGCGGTTTTTGGCAACTCTGTTGTGTTTTTTGCTTCCCCCACTCCCAAACAAGTCAACGCGCACCTCACCAAAATGCTTAGTCCTGGGTCTTGGCTTGGCAGCCGTTTGTAATGGGGCCTTCAGCTGTGTGTTACCGCCAAGTGCGAAGTTCGCGTAGTTATTCGATTTTGAAAGCAAAAGGTGTTAAACCGATTGAAATTTACCCCCAATTGACAGAAGAAGCGTACGGCGAGTTGTGCGTGGATGTCAAACACGTCCACAAGAGGTGTTTGCAGCTGGTCGTACTGAAATTCACAGCGAAGTAAAAATCTGGAGACCGTCAAATTCCGACGATTTCGATTCTTCGGGTTTCTCGTAACAGCATTAAGATTTTGACAGAAAAGTTGCAATATCGGAAGGTGTGAGCAAGAGGGATCCCTCATGTGCTCTTAGAAGACAACAAACATGCTTCAGCAACGAAGACAGGGTGAAAGATGAGGTTCAACGCTTCCCAATGACAGCGATTGTGATTACAGCTATTAAAAGAGCTCTTGAGAAACGTTGAACAAAATGTTCACAAATTATAGTTTTTTTTTTTTTTTTTTTTCATTTATTTATTGTTTACTTTTACATTACAAAATATATTTATGTTCGCAATCTCACCAATGAAGAAACTGGTTCTTGTGTTTGGTGAGAGAGTTACACTAATTATAAGAAAAATAGAATCATTATGCTATAAGTAAGTATATATATATGATAGGAACAATATATAAAGAGACAAAATCTAAATACAGTGGAGATGAGTATAGACTGATAATAAATATCAATGAAGGGAAAAACAGGCAATTATTTAGTTGATTATTTCTGAAAGAGTAACTTTAGTTTTAGTTTAAGTATGTTAATATCCTTTAATTTCTTTATTTCAATCGGAAGGTTGTTGAAATACTTTATTCCTAAATATTTATAGTTATTTTGCATTTGTTTGGTATTACATTTTGGAATTTTGATATTGTATTGATATCTTTTAGATAAGTGGGTTTCAAATTTTTTGTTTATATTATCTTTATAAATTTGGATAATTGCATTTTTCTTGAATATATCTTCTACTCGGGGCACCCCGAAATCTGTAAATAGCGTTTCTGTTGGATACGTGGAGGGTTTCTTGAGGATTACTTTGAGGATTAGCTTCTGGACCACTTTGATCGGGGTCAGAATCTTATTGTATGATCCCCCCCATCCAATAATTCCGTATTGAATTAACGACTGGATTAGTGCGTAGTATACTCTTTTTAGGTTATTTCTTTTTAAAATATTTCTTAATCTTATGAATATGTATACACACTTTCTGATACGCTTGACCAATTCACATATATGTCTTTTCCACTTCATATGTTGTTCTATTATCACTCCGAGATATTTAATTTCTGATACTGAGTTCAATATTGAACAGCCTTGGATACATATGTTTTTATTACATTTGTTATTGTGAATAATTATTTGAGTGTTAGGGAGTGTTTGTAGTTTGTTAATTGAGAAATGTATATAGTATGTCTTGTTAGCATTTAATGAGAGAAGATTAGTATCAAACCATTGTTTCAATGTGTTCATGCAATTATTTGCTTGTTCGTTAACTATATTCCAGTCGATCCCATTCACTATGATAGCTGTGTCGTCGGCATATGATATTATGTTTGCGTTAAGTGGTAGTTTGAAAATATCGTTGACATAAATTATAAATAGTAGGGGGCCTAGGACTGTGCCTTGCGGTATTCCGAAATTACTTGTTAGCGGTAGACTAAGTGAGTTGTTTATCTTGACTACTTGGCATCGTTCAAATAAATAGCTTTTTATCCATTTTAGAGCTTTATCGTTTATCCCAACACAATTCAATTTTTCAATAAGTTTATCATGAGAAATACTATCGAAAGCTTTTTTAAGATCTATGAAAATTCCGAGACATTTCAAAGATTTGTCTAATGTGTCCTGGATTATGTTCGATAATTTGGCAATTGCATCTTGGGTACTTCTATTTTTCATAAATCCATATTGGTTGCCGTGAATTACGTCATTTTTGTCAATAAATTCAGTCAATCTTTTTTTGATAATTTTTTCAAAGATTTTCGCAATGTTTGAGATCAGCGATATTGGACGATAATTTGACACTTCTTCTGGGTTGCCAGATTTATGGATTGGAGTGATGATGGTTTGTTTATATACAGTTGGGAATATTCCGCTTTGGAGACTTATGTTGATTAAATGTGTTAAGGGTTTTGAGATATGTTTTTTGATAATTTTTAGTGTTTCGACAGTAATTCCATCGAAACCTGGTGCTGATCTTCCCTTCATGCTTGAAATGATTTGCTCAATTTCCTGTGCTGAAGTAAGGTGAAACATGTCAATTTTATTTGAGATTTTAATTTTAACGTTCTGTACGTCATTGGACGGTACTTTTTGAATTTGATTTGCAAGGTTTTTGCCTACATTTGCAAAGAAGTTGTTGAATATGTTAGCGGTATCTAAAGGATTTTCTTTGCATCGTATTTTGATATTGTTATTTGTGATGCTATGTATTTCATTTTTTTAATGTTTTTTCTTGTCTATGATTTCATTTACAACATGCCAGACTTTTTTTGGATCGTTCTCCGTTGCTTCCAATTTTTGCCGAAAATAGTTTTCTTTTGTGTTTTTTATTAAATAAGTGAGTTTGTTTTTGTATGCTTTTAGGTGATTCTTTAGTGTTTCATTTGTAGGTTGTCGGATAAATTTTTTATATAGTGCTTCTTTGTGTCTGATTGATACAATTAATCCAAAAGTTATCCATGGCTTAACCGGTTTAAATTTTGAAGATTGTTTTCTGGAATCAATGAATTGTGCAGTACTTACGTGCGTTGATAGTTTTTTTTCAAATAGTTCGAAGCATTTATTCGTGTCATTACAATTGAAGATGTCGTGCCATTTCTCTTTATCTAGATTATGTATTAGGGCATTTATGTTGAGCGTTTTGTGTCGGCCGTTGTCCTTCTCCGGAGTTTGAGTTTGTATTGGTAAACATTTTTTATCGTAATTGTACGTAAAAATGCACCCGAAATGATCTGTGATTGTCGTTTGTATGACTGCAGATACTATGTTTTTTATATCTTGAATATTTGTGAATACATGATCTATGCACGAAGGTCGTTGACCTGGGATAATTCTCGTAAATGAATTAATACACGAAATATAATTTAATTCTGCCATCATATTCAGATAATTATCTTTGTCATAGGATGAGTAATCATTTGCGATATTGAGGTTAATGTCTCCGACAATGATGGTTTTCTTATTTCTGTTCGCAAGAAGAATGTGTTTTAGTTCATCTACATAGGTTGGTAATATTGAGGCATGGGTTCTATATATGGCGAATATGCTAAAGGTGTACTTTTGGAAACTGATTTCCATATTTAAAATGTTTACATTGTGCATGTGGATTTCTCTGTAATAAGTCACAACATATTTATTTGAAATAAATATTGCGATTCCGCTGTTTTTATTAATTTTGGTATTTGTTGCATAGTATGTATAACCCGGAATATTATAATTTATATCACTTGATGAATGCGTCTCTGTTAATATTATGCAGTCTAGTCTGTTAAGTGATTTTATTGTTACCAGGAGTTCGTCTAAATGCAATTCTATGCTCCTGACATTCATATGAAATATGGTTAAGCTAACTTCGGAATTTATCGCTAATATGTTGTTTGTTTCGTTCACCGATGTATATATTCTTTCGTCTATTGATATGGTTTTATCTATAGCATTTACCACAAAGTCATCCATATCGAAGAAATAATAATATTGAAATTCATTAGTAGCCGTAAATCACCTTTGTTCGTTTCACTGTTGGAGTTAGATTTTATGGAGAACGGACTTCTTGAGAGCCTTTGTGTTTTTTTATCGCTAATAAGTAGGTGTGCAATTTTATTCATATTCTATTCTCTCTTTGGCGATTTGAAGCATTTTTTGTCTGTATGTGCAGTTTCCTTATCATGTTTAATTACGAATATCCTTATCATGTTTAATTACGAATAGTTTGTTGGAAAATAATTTTATAATATCGTTACAATAACTAAACTAAAAAATATATTTAAAAAGACGGCATAACATAATATCTTAAATTGGTAAAAGGGGGCTTCTATCGGGTGAAAAATATTATCTGAATTGAAATGTAATATAAATAATGGTCGCTAAATCTGTGTTTCTTATCCGTTCCATCTTGATTACGATATAAATCGATATTGACGGTCCGGTTTAAAAAAAACGATTTAATATCAATTCATTAAGAATAAGACGCAGGCGGGCAAACAAATAAAGAACATCAAAGAAATAAAGAACGGAGCGTGACAATATCTGAAATAATATTATGATAATACACATGGAATTATGCATAAATATTATATAAATTCTGTACCATAACGCCACATTTCTATTCACGCTTGGATCCGTCCACATCCGTGCATCTATTCGTCGGTCGCTTTAGAACTTTAGATTATTTTCAATGGATCCCAGCATCATAATCACCACATCTCCGTGTTGAACGTCGCGTAGCGTCGTTTCGCTAGCTGTCTCGTCAAAGCATAAAATCTTAAAGCTCAATCGTCCAGAGGCTTTTATCGTCTAACGCGTGTTCCGTGACTATCAACTGCATAGTTTGACTATCTTCAGATATGCGCGTACAAGCCGCTCATCGAAGTGAGGTGAGGCAAAACCTCCTAGGGTGAGGAGACCAACACAAACTTAGGATTGTGTGATTTGTGCATTCGTATACACTTCGAACTCTCGTTTGACTGTTGCCTACTTATTGTTATTGGCGAGAACGGGACAACATAAAATTTAAATATTCGATAAATTTCACGGTGTTTTTATCTTATTATAAAGAAGCGCAGACCCGTGAAAAATCAAGGGATAGTCTGAATTCTTGACAAGTCTGTTTCAATTTTGAATATGGCTATTAAAATATTTTTTTGTTCAAATATTATTTTATAGTTAGGTTCCCACTTTGTAGCTTGTCTGAATTCATCACAAAATCAGTTCAAATTTTAAAAATGACATTTAAATTCAAAGCAAATACAAGTTCAAGAATTCATTGAATCAGAGTTACGCGGGACATTCATACTACCATAATTCTTACAAAACTGAGTAATATTCGGTTTAATTGTAAGATCTCTCATTTTATACATCAGATATTATCAGTATGTTTTATTTTCAATAAATTATAGTTTTATTTGATACATCTTGCAGTATGAATTAAAATTTGGTTTATTTCTGGCAACTAATATTTCATGTGATGCGTATTGTATGAAAATAAAATTACGTTTTATTTCTAACGACTATTTTCGACGGTATATAGTTATGCATATTTCATAATATTATACATAGGTATTATAAAAATATAATACCTATGTATGGATGTCTATTTGTTATGTCTTCAGGTAAGGCGTTAAAGACTTAAGGAATGTTATGCCTCTCCGAATGCATTTTGTGATTTATTAATTACAAACATTCGTGTGACTAGTAGGGCAGTTGTGGTTGACAGGTTTTTTAAACTCTGTGTTCTAGAATAAAAAAATCATCCAACGTTAATCGGTAATCTATCCTACTGTGTACATAATGAAGACATTTTTTTATAATCGTCTTCACATTTTCATTTTTTTGCCTGATATCAATTTTCCGAAACGGAGTTGTATTTGTTAGATTTTATTTATATATTTACTCTGTATCCCATTAAAGTATACAGTGCAAAAAAAAACATCTCCGTTCGAGTCAAGAATGGTTGCGTTACTTACAACCGTTACCGTTAACTGCAAATTTGACAGTTTTCAAACGCGTTAAAATATGGAGATTTAGGCCCAAATCCGGACAACTTGGAACAGCTTATCAAGGTTACGAGGGCTGGGAATTAAACTCACCCCATAAAACGTGACCCTAAGAATCATAAAATAGCAGTTTCCACTTTAAATTTGAATGTAGGTCGCCTCTCAACTTAATTGCCCTCTTTCCGATTTATTCGTCGTAGGATAAGATTTCCGAATGTCTTTGAAAGGAAAATATTTGACGATAGCAACCAAGGGTGCCTGTTATCGTGATCAAAGTACTTACTTTAGCAATAAAAAAATAAGAACAATTTACTCTTGGCGCCATTTGATTGCCTTAAAAAAAACTAGACGAACTACATCCTATAATCTTATTTAGTTATATTTATATGTATTAGTTTTAACATTTTATGTGAAATATTAAAACAAATATCGGGTTATTATACAGACATTAAAGAACGCGTGTTCTTGGTAACATACATTATGGAATGTTAAAAATTTCTTACAAATTCCCTACAGAGTGGCCCAAAAGTATTTTGAGGAAGTAGTATATATTGATTCAATGCTTCATACTTGCCAGCAGATAATCTAATACTTATTCAATGCTTTATACTTGCCAGCAGATAATCCGTTACTTATTCAATGCTTTATACTGTCCAGCAGATAATCCGTTACTTATTCAATGCTTTATACTGGCCAGCAAATAATCCGATACTTAATTTATTTACACCCCAGTGATCTTTTACATGAAATTAATATAAAATAGTTGTTGAATATGGTATTGATTTAAAAAATAAGTTTAAAATGTTAAATTATTGTATACACGGTGACCGTTTCGCTTTTGGGAGGCAATATCAAACTCTAGCACGGCCACAAACACGAAAACCGAAGCTTTGTGTTTTAGTTACATTTTAATTCAACCCGTGTTAATTCTTTATTCCTTAAAATTATTTCTAATTGATTGCTTCCTGAAGGCAGATTCCCATTTTTTCCTTAGCTAAGGAATGTACGTATCCTCTTCATTTTAGATTTGGCATAAACTAGTGAGTGAATATGATGAGCGATCGCTACAAGGCCCACTAGCTCTAGTTTATTTCAAAGCTAAAATGAGGGGCATTGGTATTTTCCTTACCTAAGGATAAAGAACGGGAATCCGCCTCCAGTTCTCTTGGATTCTCAGTTCATCTGAGAGAGCTGAAATCGCAGCTAACGAAAAAGTAGTTAATTTTATGTTTAAGGACAATTCCTCATCCTTAAGTAGAACCAGAATCTCTAGAAAACTAGAGAAAACATCACCATGAACCATTATGTTTCTAAACAGTACAATGAGGTCGGCATAAAATCTCCAAGTCGAAAGTTTATGATAAAAAGAAAGCACCGTGGTAGGTACTGTGGAATTGCTCGAGTGTTGAGTGTCGAGTGTCGCGTCGCCCTGTAGAAGTATAGAATGTGGAAGTACAGGCTTCATACGAGCACGTGTATAAAAGATAATGTGATATAACATCACGTGTAGGGAGTGGGGCGAGGAATTCCACGTGCAGTTAGGAAGGTAAATTCCTCAGGATATGAAATATTTCGCGGAGCAGACTTGCCCCATAACTTAATATGAGGACGCCATCTACGGGCTATAAGAACCGAAGGTGGAATATTAAAGAAAGTTCCGCCTGTATGCATGGAAATAAAGCTTGCGAGCGACGATTCCGCCCCAAAGGTAACAAAAAAACTACTTCTTATTTCCGGCGTTCAGGAATAAAACATGCCTTGCTTGTAAATGGATGGAATATTTGGTATTTTATGCAATCTCCTCCCTGCAACGATATAAAACAAACTAGAAAAGCCAAATGTAAAATGTTCACATTACCTACGAGATATGTATATCGATATGAAATATTTTACTAACAACAAAGGAACCGATGAATTTAATTTATTTGCTGATACCATTTTCTATGAAAGGTTGGTTCATAAAAGTAATCTTTAACCAACAGATTTACAGTCCGGAACAAAGCAGAACTAACTAACAATTTTCGAAGCGGTGCGGGTCTACTTCGTCTACCTCTCACGTGACCAAAACCTGACAGTTTCCATTTCTTATGTCAAATACAATCATTTTTCCAATAGACGAAGAACTCCTACATGACTCACTCCATCTATTCGTGATATTTTAGGGATGCGCTTACAGAAACATATTTGGAAAGAATCTATCTTCCATGAATAATGTCAATGGTCGACTTAATATTCAGGTTTCCGTGACATAATAAGATGTGTATTCTTAAACATCGACCTATATTATGTGGAACATAGGTCTTCATTTAAATCCATGAGAAATGGATTCAAGCACGTATTATAAGCCCATGTTTTTGTCATCAATTCATAATTCAACGAAGAAAGGGTAATACAATGAATAATATTATTTTATATTGACTCGATTCTCTTACCATTGCTGGTTGATTGTCCCAGTCTACTTTAATCCACAAAGTTGCTTAGTGCTCAATCAATAAATAATAACGATGGCTGCAATTACTTTTCCATTCAGAGATTGTCGATTGCTTTTGGAGTTAAATCGAGCCATTTATTTTCAATGCATTCCATTCATATTCGCATTTTTAGTGCATCTTAAAGAAAGTGAATACACTTACGAGGAGATTAATACCAGAGAATTAATTACATTTATTGAAAAATGGACGGTGATGATAGAACTAGTGAACCGTAAGATACTTTAACAATCTTGATGAATATTATTTAACAAAAAAAAGAAATCGTAATTTTGTTTAATTTCTCGTGAATAAAGGGTTTACACCATAGACATATGAATATTAGTAGACCTGCCCTAAGTGATTAAACGCGTATTATTCCCCACTCCCCATACCGGTTCCATTGGAGCCGGCTGGGCTCGCGTATGGCTTCCCGTGAATCTTGAGAATGTGACGTCATCATTCTTGTTCGAACTAGCGTCGAGCTATGGTCGAGGCATTTTACGAAATAACACGGCAAAATGGTTGCTTGTGGTATGAAAACTTGTAAAAATAGATGTGAAAAGGAGAATAAACCCAATTGTCGTATTACATTCCATATGTAAGCATTATTTTAAGCTTATTCACATCGTATAATATGGATCAGTTGTAGAAACATATACTATCACATCGATATACATCTGGACGCAAAATACAAAGCCGTCTGCATAAGAATCAGGGATGTGCCTTCGCCTTTTGCGCTTTAGGTACCACGTGTTAGGTACGCGCTTGTTTCGTATGTACGGTACTGCTGGAACGAGAAGGAGTGCTTATCACGTAATGCGCTAGGTTATACCGAGTAACGATGTGTGATAGAAAATCATGTTTTTTGTTTTTAATTGAAAACGTGTCATCGGAAGGCAAAATGATGTCCAATTTTTTACTCCAAATACTCTTAGGAATCGCTGGTAAAAACTGTGTGTATATAATTTAATTTGTTTTTTTAGTTGTTTTACTTTTCTTTCTTAAAGATTTCAATATTTTATTATTAATAGGAACATAGCGGTTGTGACAACCCTCCAACATTGGTCGAATGTAGCGATTCCCAAGTGTGCGCATCGTTGTTACTGGGAAGTAAATTATGAACACCTATAAAAGTGTCTTAACTAAATACGTAAACAAAATATTCGACTCTGAAAATAGAAGAATTTTTTTTTGCCGAATTTGGACTTCGCAAATTTGTTCATAACG
Source organism: Hesperophylax magnus (assembly GCA_026573805.1). NCBI lineage: Eukaryota > Metazoa > Arthropoda > Insecta > Trichoptera > Limnephilidae > Hesperophylax > Hesperophylax magnus. The sequence continues at coordinate 1,398,249 of JAIUSX010000107.1, forward strand.
TGGCGAGTAATTTGCGCTCCCATGTAAAAATGTCTATTAATTCAAAAGCAGATTTTACTTTTAAGAACTAAATGGTGATATTATAATGCGAGATGCCTATATACTGTCAGATTGATTTATTGACGAATCACAGTCAGCTTTACCCCCTTCGTTCTTCAACAGTTGATTTTACCCCTCATCTTTAATTTCTAGTCTATATATTCATATGTCTGTGGTTTACACCCCTTTTGTACATAAGATTACGACTTAATATTATTTTTGGCCTGCGGAAAATAATCGGCTTAAACTTTTAATGTGAACAACAAAAACGAGTGAGCAGGACTACGGCAATCGATTTAATTTTGAATTGCAATTGTAAAAAAAATTATTTGTTTTCTCTTTACAGAGTTTTGAACGGGCAACATCCAGGCCAAGGATGAAGGATCTTGCCGCTCTGCTATATACACAATATCATGTTAAGTGGTTACATCTGACACAGTAAGGTGTTGCGTGTCTTAATTGATAGATATTGAATCCAATACCTATTCCTGAACAAAATCATATGCATCTGGTTTCCAATGTCAATATAAATTCACAATAATTACTATAATCATTCATTACGTTGATTCCAAATTATACAAATGTACTAATTACCTAATCAAGTCGTGGATTATTTTATTCCAGAAGAAGTTACTACATGTTTACATGTGTTCACTTACTTAATTATCGAGACAAGACAGATGATAAGGCGAGCGTATATTCTCTCCATAAACTTTTCAATTCAATCGAATCTCAGAACTTACCTAGAGGTTCTAGAAGAACAGGTGCCGGGAAATAGAAATACATCGGAAAATCATAGTTTTATTCTGTTTTTTCTAGAAGAGAAGATGCGACAAAGACATGAATGAGTTTGGATTAATAATTTAACCACCGTGCCTGCGTTTATTTAATACCTTATCAGCTCTGAATGCGAAAACATCATCATATTATAAAATAAAACATCTATTCGATCTGACAATTAATTGCATCAGACTTTGATTTCATTTTATTGACTCGAGTCTGGCAGAGATGTATATTTATTAATTTATCACAAATAATGTAAAAATAATAACAAAAAGATCGCCGGTCAAGGTCCCACGGGTTTCATAAGGTCTAGTCTAACTTTTTCAATCGATTATCTAACCGAATCGTTAATTCGTTTTGTGAGATAAAAACGTTAGAATGTCAGACGGTTACTGCTGACCGTTAGTTGGTAGTTAACTGTTTTAATCTAGATTGGAGTTAACCGCCGACTGCGGCTTTCCACAGTTTGAAACACCTCTTTGATCTGGGAGAGCTTACTTGGATAGCGTGGCATACAGTTATGCGCAGCCGGTTTACCATATGATAAGCGAACAATAATTACTAAATATGGCCCAGGAAGAAAATTCTAATGCAAAATATCATTTCAAACTAACATTCTCGAGGCGCAGTGGAAGATATACTATGTTGATTATGATTACCGCTAAAACGGATTTTTATTTTGTATTAGAAATGGGCAATTTTAATGAATTTTCATTCATAGTTATAGATTTTAAAAACGATCCAAAGCCGGTTTCAACTGGCTACAACGTTATTATGACGAAGATTTTTTTTTAATTTTATGTAAATTTAATAATGTTATTATTAAGTTTTGCAAGTATTTTAGTTTTAGATTATTGTGACAGCTGTTTCGGAGTTCAAGGCCATTTTCAAACGACGACTTATTAAATTTTTGATGTCTAAAATGATTTATTACCGGTTAAACGTATTTACTGAGAAAGTAATTGTGACAGATTCTTGACAGTAGACGTCTTAGTGATATATAAATGTTGTCGTTTTAAAAGAAAGACAAACATTACCGGGTTGCGAATAACTTGACAATATTTGAAAATCTCCTAAGTAAGTAAGCGGAAAATTTTGCTTCAGTCGAAGAATTGAACACACTACGCCTGGGTGGAACCCAAACGTGATGGCAACCCAGCCACCGACCGGTCAAATGGCATCCATATCTATGGCTCTCGTCTTGTGTCGAGCTGCTCGAGCGTGTGGACGCAACGACAAGCATAGATCCAAGTCAACATTTTCGATCTAGCCAAATCGTCGAGCATAAATATACGCGTGTTCATAGTTTTACAGTTCACCAAAAAACATTATGCTACGTATACATCCGCGAGCCGAAGTGAACCTCAACTTATGGGAAAGAAACGAAGCAACCGCAAAAGGCACGAAACTCCGCTTGCAGTTGATTCGTTCCTTTCCCGTAATTCGTGGTACGGTTCTGAAATGTGTGCGTACCTTTACATGTAACAATGAAGTGATTGAACCTAACATTCGGAGACGTCCATTTGGCAGCCCCAGACAAAGCTTTGGAAAACGGCTGTGCGAGTAGCCAATGGGCCTAGTGAGATAGGGACACCTATGATGAGCACTTTTCCGAAGTAAAGGGTCGCCGACCCGACTAGGAAAGGGGGGTGATGATGAAACTATCGATTCATAAATTGTTAACACAATTTGAGAAGCTGTGAACCAGAGTTTAAGCAACCATCAAGAAAAAAGTTTTCTTTTAAAAACTCTTGTTTCCTGATGCAATAAATATTTAATGTAATAAATCCTCGTGCATTATATTGAATATTTGCTTAAAACAAAACTACAAAACAAGTTTACTTACGGGTATGGGTACCGCCGCCCCGCGGTAACCAAAACCGCCTCCCAAAATGAGTGAAGCTAATGTAAATAAACAAATCAAATTTGGCCCAAAATCCTATTTAGAGAAATAATTATGCTTGTGGGAATTCGCGGACGAAGTGGCCTTCTTTTAATTATTTAAAATAAATAAAATGTTTATTTTAGACCACCCTATACCGCATGTGCAAAACAGATATAATACTACGCATACACGTAAGAACCGAAGCGCGAGCCGAAAACGAATTATGGGAAGGAATGAAGCAAAAGCAAAGCAGCATTTCGCGGCGTTTGCTTCGTTCCTTTCCCATTAGTGGGTCGGTTCGTACTTGTATACGAAGGATTACATTCAGGGGTGATTAAATTATAAGATTTCATGAAAATAATATTAATATCACGCGGATTGGTCAGGAAACGCCAGTTACCTCTATTGAGAGGCTGGGCGAGGGATAAGTACAGTCAACATATATTTTTATGAATTTAATATAGAAAATATTAATAATATCCACCGACCAGAGTATTTAGCAAGATCAGTCGCTAAATGATTTATATTTATGGTAATGTCGATAACTTGTCTACTTTCCGAGCACGACTGCAGATCGCTATCGCACAAGCAACACCATTTCACATCCATGTTTGTTGTTTGTTCGTTGGCGATCTGCAGTCATGCTTGGGAACGATGACAAGATGCCAATAAAACCCTTATGGATAAACCGTGCTAGATACCCAGGAAGACATGACATTTTTATCATGTATTCATGTAGTTTTACCTTATTATTATTGTTATTTGGACCAGTTCAATAGTGTACAAGCGGTGTAACGTACATAAATAATACTTTTGAAGAACTATGTAAGAAACGCTTACACCTCCATATATAGCAATGATTTCTGAGATTTTGATTTCTTTCAGGAACGAAAATATTTTTTTTTCTCATGCGTATCATTTTGGCACTCTGCCGAGGTCTCCTCTTTGAGAGTCCTGTGTCCTCAATGTGTACCTACCCTCCGAAGCAGGTGCACTAGAAAATTTGTTAAAATATTTGTCCAAAAAAGGGGTACCTAGCCAGGGACCCTTCTGACATTAGGGACCTTGGCCCGGGCCTTTCGGGCCTCCAGCGGAAGTCCAGCCCTGGGCGGGCCCCTTTGTGGCCCCCTAATTTCCTCCCCCGCTCACGGGGGCGGCATTGTAATAAAGCGTGTATAATACATAACTCATTGACCCTCCGTAATTATGTCAGTACCTAAATAAGAAACTGCCATAATGGTGGTTTTATACCAAAGACAGATAATAATAATCGTTATTATTTTAATTATAACGTCGTTTTGATGACATTTGCAACGACGTCGGTTATACTTACAGCACATAAGTTCTCGGGTTATCGGAATTTATTTTGATAAATTTGCCTTCTTCGGTCTCCAGTTTGATGTAAAATAAATAATAATTGGATACATAATGATGACGTATCGCTATTTATTAATGACAAAAACAAAATCATTATATTTAATAGTGTTTTACAATGATTAATTGATACATTACATTTGATAAACATCATAAAATTATCTTTCATTCAATATTATAAACATTACAAGATTGTCCAGTTTGCTGGCAAGTTGCCTTGAAGATTTAGTCATTTTAATATCCGCTTGTTTTATAAAATCGGAAGAAGAGACTCACAGCTTGAGACTTCCGTGGAAATAATATCAGGTTGTCAAATCACATGACTGAGATAGAAGAATGATAACGATTCTATTAAACTTTTAAAATAGAATGAAGTAGTGAAACTTCAACTTTGTTGACGTTTATCCGCATGTGCTACATGGAACACAAAACATCTGCATGCATTCACTTGAAATAAAAGCAACAAAACATCCAGGCCTTCTCTGCTAACTAAATTCTATAAATAATAAACAATTACATGCGCGTATGGCGTACGAAGTTCCCCCGAGTAAACTCGTTTCATTCAAAATTATGCATGGATATGACAAGCTAATGTAAAAAGAACACCATTGTAGCTTACCTCTGTTGCTTGTGCATATCCTACCAGGACAACACACGAGAGCCATAGACAAATCCTTAAATGCATTACACTAAATTATTCACTCCGTGAGTCGAAACAATTCGACCTCACTGTTAGTATACACAAGATAATAGATCACCGCACAAATTGTTTGATAGTAGCACATACACAACACACGGAGCAGCGAACAGCGACACAACCTCCCGGGTCGATGAGAAAAGTCTAACTGGCGATGTCAGCGGCGCGCCTGTGTTCATAGCCTACTATGCCAGGAATGTGCGCACGCGTTTGACTACGGTCGCGGTGACAACATCCAAATACAAAAACATCCAACATCCCGTCAGTTTTTGGCGCCATCTTTTGAAAAAATATACGGAAATGTCACTCAGTTGGGCAGCGTTGTGAGGTGGGTTAAGGAAAGACTGTAGGAAGAGATTGATCAACACGGTTCTTGAAGAGGCCCGGATTATATGAAAGGGGAAAAATAGATGCCAGTAGCTTGTTCCACACACGTTCTTTAAAAAGACAAAACATGGCGATGGGAAGGAGGGAGGTGGGGGAAGGGTCTAGAGAAATTCTAAGAAAAAGAAACACGTTCCTCAAAAATTCAAAATATTTAACTTTTTCACAATTTTTTGATTATTTTTATATTTGAGATGGAAACAAACGGAATCAGTTCTAAAAATAATCAGCTCCTTGAAGAAATAGTATTTGTGGTTCTAGTGACCGATTTCTTGTAACCGGCACAGGGATATCGACCATCTCTAATTCAGAGAAGCGATAAAGTACCTACAATTAATAAAATATTTTATTACATTATTTAAAAAATAGGAAATAATTTGTCAAGAATAAAGAATTCCGACCATCCGGTAATTTTTCATGGGTCTGCGATGAGTGGTTTATTTATGGGTCTGCGCTAGTTTCTTTCCTAAAAACATTAGTCTACTAAAATATTTAAACTCCTATCGATATCAGCAATCACAGTATTCACTTTGAGATAAACTCTTATTCAGTAATAATATTTTACAAATACATACATAAATAAATTTTATAGATTTTTTGATTTTACGCTCAAATATATTTTATTTGTTTGGGTACAGAAAAAAACCCACAATTACACTTTTTTAGGTTTAAAAATATTGTTGGCTTACAATATTAATGTTCTAGTAGACTTCGCGTAATGTTAATTACTCTGACTTGACAGCTCGCAACAGTCGAAATACCCATGTGTTCTGGTGGAATAAAAAGGTTCTATAAAACATGGCTACCATCTTGACAAGATTGACCGGACATGGAACACTTATAAGAAATGCAAAGTGTTCAAGTCAACACAAAACTTCGCAACGCTACCTGTATCTGCATAATTGATGAATATAAAGGAGAATGTCTATGGCGGGCAAGCGGCCGCCTGGATGGACACCATGCTGGCTGCGTTTGTTTGATTTTGACAAATCTATAGTTTTAAACCGAGGTTAATGAAATTTTGCACACTTGACCTTGACAACAAGAGGAAGTGCCTAACTGCCTAAGTCTGATTTCGTTAAATGTGTAAAGCTCGAGTAATGCCGAGGACTTCAACTAGTATTGATATATATATTTATTGTATAGTATTGATATATATCTCATAAAATTTGTGCCTACTGTGTATATATATGTATATTATATATTTTTAATATATATATATATATTCCAATTTTTGGCATTGCATATACACTGCATAAATGGTACAATTATAACGTCTTAGGCTTTATTACCTGTAATTGTTATAAATAAATGTACAAATTATATATAAATAAATAAATAAATAAATAAAGTATACTATGCCTTTTGGTCAAACTGAAATTTTATTAATTAATTACTTAAAATTATTCTCGCTTCGTCTTTATCTTCTACATTCATTCTTGAATTGTATCATTTAAAAAGAAAATATAAATAGATTTTTTTTATCTGGCATTTTCACATTATTGTGTAAAATAAAACCTAGTTAACAACCACTCTGTAAATTGCCACCTCAACACAGGCGTTACACACCTAGTGAGATGGGCAATACGTCATTATTGTAATTAAATGTAATATTCAAATAATTATATTTTAAAAAATACACTGTTTTGGAAAAAACTAAAAGAAGGGAATGCACCCACTTCAATAAAAAACGTTCTGGCAGTCTGGCATCATCAACAAGAGAAACAAGTTATCTGAAAAAATAAAATACCCACACCAGTGAATAAGGAAAATGGCGTTAGACAAGGGAGAAGCTTATCACCGATTCTTTTTAACGTCTGCATGAATGATTTAAGCTATAAACTCACCTAGGCAAATGTAGGACATTCATAAAAAACCATTGCGTATGTAGATGACATCGTCATTTAGTCACCAACCATTAAACCTTTGAGAAAGCTGTTAAAGATAACTAACTAACTAACCATCACCACGTTTCACCGCAGGGGTAGGCAGAGAGGACGGACCGCCAAACAACTCGGTCTTGGCACACACTCCTTGCCTCATTCACATTCATACATTGTCTCATACATACTCTTCTATTATTCTGACTCTTGACATGGCCCGACTTAAGTATCTGATTCACTTTGTCGTGCCATGTCTTCCTCGAGCGTCCCCAACTTCTGCTACCATTCACATTTGCATCGTATATTCTCCTTACACTCCTTTCTTCACTCATTCTCTCTATATGCCCAAACCATCTAAGCGTCCCTTTCTTGATCTTACTCATTACGCTTACATCAGCCTTGCACTCTTTGCGGATCTCCACATTCCTCACACATACGCATAAATGGTTATACTACACATACGCCTCAGGGATCTCATTTCAACAGCATTCAATCTACTTTCACCCTTTCTTTGCCAGTTCCATGACACACTTCCATACATCAGGGTAGGTACCAGCACTCCATTGTGGACTGCTAACTTCGCTTCTTTGGACAATTTTTTGTTAGCTCAACTGCGTTCAATCCTCCATTAATGGAGTTACCTGCATTTACCCTTCTTTCAATATCTCTGTCAGCCTTCCCATCTCTCTGTTAAAGATACACGCAGAATATGCTGTGGAGCATGGGTGGCCAACCATATCAGCAGCCGGGCCAGATATTAGAAATGAGATTTCCTACCGGGCCTTACAACAAAATTTCTTTTACTATTCAATTCTTGTCTTCAAATTCTGGGATACTTTTTGACTTGCTTGTGAAGAATGATTGTATTTCTTGCTTCAAATCAAACACACTTTTCAACATTTTGGCACGGGTCAGCCATCTTACTTCTGCATAAAATTTAACATCATTATACTGTGAATCCATAGACTTGAGAAACTTTTGGAACTGACGGGGATTCAACCCCTTCGACTTAATAAAGTTCACTGTTTTGATGACCACCTTCATGACATGATCCATTTTAAGAACTTGGAACATAAATTCTCCTGATGAATAATGTAATGAAAATTTAGCATCGAAATATTACCAACTTTGCAGGCCTCATTTTCAATCATTTTACTAAACCTTTTTGTTTCCCAACCATTGCTGGAGCACCATCCGTTGTTAAGCCCGATAGGTTGTTGAGTTGTAACCAAAAGCGATTCAATGCCGATGTAACAGCTCGTAACAAATCTCGTGAGCAAGTAGAGTCCTTAAGTGGATACAGTGCCGCTAATTCTTTTATTTTGTTAAAATGGACATCAACACCCCTGATGAAAATCGTTACTTGTGTATCTAACAATGCTAGAGCATAAAATATGAACTTGGATACTCGATTTTTCAAATTATCTCCAATATGTTTACCAATGACATCGACACGCCTAATAATACATAGTTTTTAACACGAATAGACGATAAAAGAAATTGTCACGATAGTTGAATCAATGTACTGATATGCTTCCATATATAAGTGTACGTGTAATAATGTTATTAACTACGCATGTTGGAATGTTCTTTTGGTGGTTTTATGTACACTAAAAGAAAAAAATGTGTGCATATGCTCCGCGGGCCACAAGTAGACCGCGGGCCGCGGATTGGCCACCCTTGCCGTAGAGCATAACATGGTCTACAACCCTACTAAATATGTGTTGCTAGTTAGTATTCAAGTCGGACGCAGGCCCTACAAAAGCATTATCCGTCAGCCTAAAAGACACGCAATAACAGAAAAATCCAAGGTACTTAGTACACATCATAACAACGGAGCTCAATCAATCAAGTCATAGAGAAGATCACTGATTACAAGATTAGGGCAAATATGATCTCTCGAATTCAGATATAACAAGTGTAACCCAGAAGCAAAAAGGCAACTTTTATCAAATACTGCACCAGTTTATATCCCGTGGAGCTGTGGACCAACTACAATAAAGCCTCTCTAAAAAGAATGGAAGTTCAATACAACATTTTTGGATTGTCCTGGAACTGCAGTGCCACTGAGATGTTCGAAGGAGGGCGCGTTCCCGGATTCCGAGCCCGAATCAGATAACGGATTAGCCTTGTGATGGCAGCACTGGACTTCTGGCAGGGTCCCATTTACAAGCGATGGAGCTATTTCCTGATGTCATAGATGTCTTAAAGTTTAACTTTATTTTTTGGATGTATTTTATTATTTTTCTTTTCTATGTATTATCTTACAACATTTTTATTTTTGCTTTATATTATATGTATTATATGAAACTCGTGGGATTGCACTACCTTCCACGAGATCTGGAATAAACAAGACAAAAAATTTTAAAATACTCTTTTCTGTAAATAAAAGCAGATTGCCTAGGAATGGAAGAAATTAAATTCTTAAAAATCAATTTGATTCAATTGATGCAAAGTAAAACCTGAAAAAAGTTTAAAACAGATCAACATTAATGTAATAAGGGATGAGGTATGAGAGAGTTGTGTTCTAGCCACTGAGTAGATAATACATATCTACTAGAAATGGCTTGCACTAAGATTTTGAAAGGAAATCGATGTTGTCACTGACTTCACCTTTGTTTCCATTAAAACCTACATGGAAGACATTTCTCATGTACGAGGCATATCCAGAAAGTAAGTGTACTGAGGCTCTCACGACCAAATGAATTTTATTTTCGACATGTTGGCTACACTTACGTGTAGCCTGACTCTTCCCCTCCGCAAAGAGACCGGTTCAAGGTCAGTACGTTGAGAAGTGTCGACGCAACAACACGTTTCGTGAAAAATGTCAATCCAATCTCCCGCCAAATGCGAAATACGCGGCGTCATCCGTTATCTCATTTGGAAGGGAAAACCTCCGTTTGAGGTTTATAATGAGGTGAAAACTACATATGGTGATAAAGCTATGAATCGTACGAGTGTGTACAAGTGGTATCGCGAGTTTTAAAACGGTTCTCACCTCTTCACCCTCCGCCAAAAAGTTCAAAACCACAATTTCAGCCGAGAAAATCATGGCATCCGTGTTTTGGTACAGTCAAGGCATAATTTTTATTGAATATCTGCCTCAAGGGGAGACCATCAACTCTGCAAGATACTGTGATACCCTAAAAAAATTGCGGAAGGCGATTCAAAACAAGAGGAGAGGCATGCTGACAAAGGGAGTCAGCCTGCTGCACGAGAATGCCAGACCACACACGGCCAACGCCACGTTTAAATGGGATGTCCTGAACCACTCCGCGCATTCCCCTGACCTAGCACCTTCAGATTATTATCTCTTTACCTCCCTGAAGCTGTACATGGGTGAAAAAAGGTTTTTAACCGACGAGGAGGTAAAGGAGGAGGTGGAGAAGTGGACGAAGGGGTTGGCGGGAAACTTCTTCGAGGGAGGCATCAAAAAGTTGATCCCGGCTTCACCACCTGCATTGAGAGGAATGGCGACTATGTCTAAAAATAGCTTACATATGTACTACGGTAACTATGTAATTTTTTTGTTTCAATAAAAAAAATTGTAACCTACAGAAATTCAGTACACTTACTTTCTGGATACGCCTCGTATATTATCAAGCCAATTTAGCATGTCCACTGTCTCTGCTCGAAATCTTATATTGCCATGACATTTTATCGAAATAAAAACTTCATAATGATGGTGCAATGAATTTGAAATTTAAGCAACGATTGGTCACACTTTTGGGTCACGAAACACGCCCATATCGCATTTCTTAATAATGATTAAATTACGTTTTCGTGGAAAAATCACCTCAGGGGTGCTTCGAGCTTGTGTTCTTTATTCTATGGGCCCAGCAGTCCAATGATTTTGGATTCCGCACCGGTTACCAACATTCTCCTTTTTCAGTCTAAGCAAAGCTATTGATAAAATAATAATATACTTTCCAGTTTAGGTTTTGACGCTGTATTCACAATATTATATATATATTAATTACAGAATATTATTGTAAAATGGCTCTTTGAAATAAAATAAAATGTTAATATTTTGATAACTGCAGGTGTCTCACTACCCTGGATAGACACAGAAAGCACAGAATTCCATTATTCTAACTACAGAAGTGTTTTATTTTTGTAATGAAGAAGGACTAAATTAAATTATCGTCTTCGGTTTACTCAAAACACTTACACCAAAAATGTCTGTGCTAAGAAGGTAGAAGACGTCAGGTGGAAATGCTGTCCTTGTTCTACCAGTATTGCAATGGAGGATGCTTGGAGGATTTTGCATCACCGATCCCTTCGGCACCGGTGTACAGCCGGAAAAAACGAAAACGTGTGCCCATCGAGTTGACATTCATCATGTGACGATGGGTCGCTTCTACGAATCGTTCTTATGTTTAACAGCTCGGCTTCCACAACATTCACTCTTTCCTTTCCCCAAAAAGATCCCCATCACAGGATCCTCAAAGATAGCACAGATCCTGAAGGGAAAAAATCCTTGTATTTAAAAAACACTCGATGACAATTGTTTTGTGAGAAACCAAAAATTACATCGCCTCACTGGGTGGCTTACCCATGCTGAGGCCTTAAAAAACTGTACCGTAGCACAATCCAGTAGGTACATATTTATCAATAATGTTGTATACAGTTTTATACAAGGTTTTTTAACCCATAGGCATACCTGCCGCTAAGATCGGGGGGCTGCACTTTTTTCGCATCGGCATATTGTCCCATTGGGGCGACTAAAACTTTTCCCACATACTTAGATAGTTCACAATAATATTATAATCTATATAAAAGCATAAAAAGTGTTTAATTTGGGGAAATATGGGGTGTGATACTGCACAGTAATAATCCTTCTCAATTGTGCACAGATGTCACAAATAAAAATTAGTATGCCGATGGGTTAAATAATCAAAATTCTAAAACAATAAAACCAAAATTAATATTTATCCTATATTATTACGCATTTAAACCATGGCAAGTCCATTCCAGGGGAGATAGTCCACCCTAATTCTTTGTACTCATATATGTTTCCATTAGTTTTTAATTTATTTAACTTTAAATAGTACATACTATGACTATTATATGCCTACTTTATTTGATATGCCGTCTGGACCGGCTGCTTTTTTTATCTTGAGAGCGTTAATTATCTTTTTGATTTCCTTAGGTGTTGAGAATTTGATTGGCAAGTCATCAGATTCTGTATTTAAAATTGAGGCTACTTTTGAATCCACCATCGAAACGAAAGCTGGGTCATCATGGTCGGTTATTGGGGTAAATTGGGCTTCAAGGCTATCTGCAAAGGCTTCTGCCTTGTCTGCAGTAGAGTATACTACTCCGTTTGGGCCTTGAAGAGGAGATATTCTGGTCTTTGGATGTCTGAGAGTTTTGGAGAGCTTCCAGTACGCTGCTCTGTCGTTTTCGAGGGACGATATATACTCATGCTAACGTTCGTTGCTAAATTCATTTAGGGCGTCCCTGACTTCACGGGATAATCGGTTATAATGCATTTTTACTATGGGATTGTAACTTTTTTGCCATTCTTTCCGAATAAGATTTTTCTCCCTAATAAGATCTTTGAACTCTTCGGGGATTCCGTGACGGCTATCAACTATCAACGGATGCCTCGTTGATGCATGATTTAATTGAATCTATTAAATTAGAAGTGGCTGTGTTAAGACTGGCTTCGTCAGGAATAGTAGTTGGCACTGTCATAGTTGAATTTAATAACTCTATTAGTTTTGGCCATTTAATTTTTTTACGAGTTGGCTTGTATGGGACCAGTGGATTCGAACCACCTGTTAGTGTTAGAAGAACAGGATTGTGGTCGGATGTGAGATCGTACAGTACTCTTAGGGAGTGTACGTGAGACGTATCTTTTAGTATGACAATCCGGCCTGCCATTTGGAGGATAAAGTGTGGGCAGGTCCGGAGCGTCTATGACGATTGGATTTGATAGAGAGTATTTCGCAAGATCTCTACCTTTTTTGTTATCGTCTTGGCTGTGCCATGAGCCGTGTTTTGCATTCAAGTCGCCGGCTATAATAGTGGGGACATTTTCTGAAAGGAGTGAGTCTAGTTCTGAAGGAATCAAGTGTCGTTTGGGAGGACTATATACATATATGAATTTAAGTGGGCCAGAAGAAGTATTGATTTTAACCACGGTGGATTCAATGTTATCGTTAGAAAAGGATTGAGCTAGACAATGGTCAATGTTACTTTTTACAAATATAGCAGTGCCGCCTCCTTTTGTGGCGGTTCTGTCGTCACGGAATACGTTATAGTTTGGTATTCTTAGATTGCGTGATGGTTTTAGCCACGTTTCATTTATAAGAAATACGTCTAGGTTGTAATCGTGGAGAAATTCTATGATTTCTTCGCGGTATGCTAGTACTGTGCCATTGGCGTTCCAGTACGCTGTTTGTAAATTTGATTTATTGACACGTTGTCTAGCCATTGTGATTCTTAATGTATGTCTGTATGGAACTTAGCTCTTTGGCAGCATTTTGAATGAGGAATTGGAGCTCCGTAGCTCTTTCGATGAGGGTTTGAATTTGACTAGCCTCGGGTTTTGAGAATTGGGGAGGGGGAGGGGGCGGGAGGGTACTTTGGGAGGTTTGGGGGGACTCAGGTCGGCGTTCGAGCCGGAATTGTTGGCTGAATGCCGGGGTTTTGGGGAGCCGGTTGTCCTGATGGGAGTTACGGTTTTTGAAAAAAGGTGGTGCAGGCCAAGAGTGTGAAGTCGAGGTTGAGGGGGCGAGGTGGATAGGCTGGTTGACATGCGTATTATTGTTATTTTTAGGTCCTGGATTAGTGTATTCGCTTTGTTGCTGAGGTTGTGACTGGGGGGTGGAGATGTCTTGATTACGTCGGTAATCACGACGATAATCGTAACGTTGGTTCCTCTTGAGATGATTTTGGTAAATGTAGTTCCTATTTCTGTTATACATGAGATTATGTTGGGGTCTGGCTGGGCAACCCTTGTAGTTAGCTGTGTGAGGACCCTCGCAGAGGGCACACTTTGCTGGGGTGTCTCTCGGTTTTTTACAATCCGAGGACCTGTGGGGCTCTGCGCATTTCACGCAGCGCTCCTGGCCATGGCAGCAGTTTGCCGAGTGGCCATGTGTCTGACAAAGGAAGCATTGCCCCATCCTAGTTTTATTACGCAATGATTCTACTTGGATACGTAGGTGGAGAACAGTTTGTAAATCGGTAAATATTCGCTTTGATTCTTCATTTTTTGTCTAGTTAACCAGAACTAGGGGCATCGGCTGACGGGACCGACCCGATTTCATACGGTGCACAGAAGTGACCGGGTAATTTTTGAGGGGTGGCCTCGTCGGTGGGGATATCTTCAGGGATGCTCCTGATCACCACTTTCAGAGGTTTATCCTCTGGTAGCCGATAAGAGTGATGCTCTATGTTTTTAGAAAGGAGTATTCTAGTTATGTTGCTATGTTCTTTTGGGGTTTTTGTTTGGATGTGGATAAATTTACCCATGTTTTTAGCTAGAAAGTCGATGCCTTTATCCTCAAAGCTACGGAAGAGGGTGGTCGTTTCTTTTTTATTATGTAGTACTATTGGGGGAATTCGGGTAAATTTGCGCGGCGGTTGTTCAACAGAAATAGGTTCATCTTGCCCTGAAGAGATACCTGGTGCGGGAGAAGGTGACCTCAGAACTGCAAATTGATTATTGGCTTGAGAGGATTCTGAGGATGGTGAACGAGTTTCGAAGTTTATTTTTTTAGAACGGGGAGAGGCACTAGGAGAGTTTCTCGGAGAATTTACAGGGGTCAGTGATCCCCTAGAACTAGCGCGTGTTCTTTTACGCCCGGAGACCAGGCTAAATCCTGTCTCTTCAGAAGACGAATAAGATTCTTCCATATCAGAATCGGTGAATTGATAACATGGAGAAGGGAGGCGGCGTGGAGAAAGTGGCGGCAGGCTTGGTGATACTCTGTGAGATGACGAAGCCATCTCATGGTGTATCAATTTATTAAGATGTATTTTTTCATCAGCAGAAAGATCTTTATTAATACGTGCATACATGAAAGCGGCAAGGTTGTTTTCGTATGCGTTCATGATTCTAAAGTTTTATGAAACTTATGTATGAAGGGTAATTATTTGAATTGAGTAGCAACCGGCAGTTAACAATGTTAATTCGTTGGAAAAACCCTTTTTGAAAAGTGTTTATTTATTTCGCTAATGAGGGTTTTATCAAAAATTAAGTGTTTTTAGTTTAACAAAGGCTATTACTATGCGAAAAGTGAAAGTGCGCAGGTGGATTTTTGGGTGATTAGTTCCAGGGGAAAAACGCGGCAGAATTGATTAAAATGTAATTTTTTGTTTATTTTTAGTTGAGACTTGGCTGTGAAAATTTTTGGTGAACTCTGGCAAAATAAACAATATGACAAGTATAATGTAGGTAAAATACTCTCACCGGATATTTATTTATTTATTTAGACGCCGTAAAAGGCTTTTACAATATACATGATTTATGTTTACAGTGGTTCACAGGAGCGAAACAGTATTATGTTAAACAGAATAATTACAGAGAAATTATGTTGAAAATTAAACAAAAATAACATCTGGTATACATAGGTACATTAGCATTTTTATTTTCAATCCGTACAGTAGTTTAGTATTGAGGTTATTGTTACCTTCAATATTGAATTTGGTTGAATTTGCTGAGAACTAAGAGTTAGCTCTATTGAATCAGGGCTGTCAGTAAGACATCTCATAACAATTTTGGGAAAAATTATAGTTTTGATTAAGTATATAAAATTATTAGATAACACTCTTCTGTCTGATATCTGATGTAAGTGCATTGTTTAGGTTCTGTGATAACTTATGAATAGAATGGTATTATGCCTAATAACATTGATAATTACGACAGAGGTATGTTATTATAGCCTTCTTATAGCTATATTACGTGCAGTTGAACACATCTACTACTTCTGAGAAAGCATTGCCAACTGCATGCAATCTAGGTATAAAGGAGTTTCTAAATGACGCAGTCCTGATATTGTTATTAAAATTAAAAAGAATTTTGGATCGAGTGGTTCTAGTGGGTATATGGAAGGTAATTAGGCTTAATATATCAGGGCTGTCTATAATACCATTGACAATTTTAAAAATAAAAGTCAAATCGGAAATAAGTCTTCTATCTGAGAGTTTAAGTAGGTTTAATTCTTTCATCAAGTGATTGTAATTTATTGATTCTATAGGTAGACCGAGTTTATAGTTAATGTATCTTAGGAATTTATGCTGAATTTTTTCAATAGAATCGGAGTGGATTTTAAAGTAAGGACACCAAATAGGAGAATTATATTCGATTTGACTTCGAACAAGTGAGGAATATAAGATTTTTAGTGTTGAAATATTTTTAAAGTCTCTGCCATTTCGGAGAATGAAGCCGAGCATTTTTAATCCTTTGTTGGTGACTGTTTCTACATGTGAAAGAAAGTTAAATTTAGAATCGAAAATAATGCCGAGATCGTTAATTTCACTTACAGAGGCGAGAGAAACATTGTTAATTTTGTATTGATAGTTAAGGGGTTGTTTTGTTCTGAAAAATCTTATAATGTGGCATTTACTAATATTGAGATAAAGTTTGTTAGTTTTGCACCAATCTTGAAGTTTATTTAAATTTATTTGAATGTGAATACAGTCATTTATTGTTTTTATAATTTTAAATAGTTTAAGGTCATCGGCAAAAAGTAGCACTTCAACATTTTTATCAAATACAGTAACAATATCGTTTATGAAAAGGAGAAACAGTATTGGGCCTAAATGTGACCCTTGGGGTACACCGCTAGTAGCTATGAATTTGTGAGAAAGGTTAGAATTATTTTTTACTTGAAGATTTCTATTTGTTAAGTAGCTATTTATCCATTCCAATAGTTTACCCTCAATTCCGATTTGACTAAGTTTATTGAGAAGAATTTTGTGGTTAACTTTGTCAATTGCTTTTACAAAGTCTGTATATATTGAGTCGACTTGGGTTTTGTTTTCGAGTGAATATGCTATAAAATTTTCATATAAGGAGAGATTTGTTAGTGTGGATCTGCCTGGCATAAATCCATGTTGATTAGTTACAATGATGTTGTTAATATGTATGGAGATTTTATCGAGGATAAGTTTTTCAAACAGTTTGGGGATAGTTGAGAGCATGCAAATGGGTCGGTAATTAGTGACATCATGAATATCGCCTTTTTTAAATACAGGTGTTAGATAGCAATTTTTCCATAGGTCGGGGAAGCAGCCAGAATTTAATGATTGGTTAAATATATGACATAGTGGATTGGCTATTATTGATGCACAGTTAATTAGAAAGGCAGGACTAATTTTGTCAGGACCCGCTTTTTTCTTTAAGTCGAGTGTTTTTATTTTGCGTATAACATCAGGAACATTTATATGTAAAGCGGGAATGTGGACCGATTTCTTTGGATGAAAGGGTGGAAGTTGAACATTTGGGATATCATTATCGTAAACATTTTTGAAGAAGTCGGCAAACAAATTAACGATGTCATTAGTATCACTACTACTTTTCCCTTCGAAATACATGTATGTTGGTAGGCTAGGTTTGTTTTTTCTTATTGAGTTTACATGTGTAAAAAAGTTTTTGGTATTTGAAGGAATAGACTTTTCTGTGTTGAGTATGTATGATTGATATAATTTTTTGGAGAGCTTTTTACAGTCAGTTCTATATTTATGAAATATTTTGTAGTCTGAGATAGAGTTGCTCTCTTTGAAATTTTTGTGCCAGATTTTTTTGTTAATTATTAAGTGTTTTAAGTCATTATTAAACCATTTGGGGAAATTTGATGGTTTGAGTTGAATTAAGGGAACATATTTTTCAATAGCCGTGTTGATGATGGAGTAGAAAGATTCAAGATTTTGGTAAACATTTGTGTTTTTGTCTAAAAAGGACCAGTCTGTACTTTCTAAGTATTTTGTTATCAGTGGATAATCTGCCCTTGCAAAATTGTATGAATATTTAGGAACACTATTAGAGTAAATGTTTAGGAAGTTGTTAGTAATGGTGATGTTTAAGGGAGGATGGTGGGAATCTTCGGGAAGAAGGGGGTCTATGGATTTACATAATTTTACTGAAGGATCGCTACTAAATGCAAGATCTAGTAAGTGGTGATTAGAATTGTATACGTTATTAATTTGTTTAAGACCTAGGAAATTTGATATATTTGTAATTTCACGAGCATTAGCAGATGTATTAAAATGAGTTGTTGAGTTATCACTATGGGTAATCCAGTCTATATTGGGAGTATTGTAGTCGCCGATTAGCAGCATTCTAGCTTCCGGATATTTGAGCTTGAGGGCCTCTACATCTTCAATGTGGTTTAAGTAAATTTGTGTAATTGATCCGGGAGGAATATAAACACATCTAAGAATGATTTTTCCTAGGTTCGTCTTGAGTAGTAGGAAAATTTGTTCTATATTTTTGTGTTTGCATTTTAGCCTGGATGAAGTTATAGATTTGGTGACTGATATTAATACACCTCCTCCTCTTGATTTGGTGCTGGTGGCGGTACTTCTATCTAAGAATATAAGCATAATCATATTGAGTGGATGTCTGTTGAGATGCTGTTGAATGTACAGCGCTGATTTTGTAGGTAGTTCCAGGTAGTAAGAAGGTCTTACTCGTCTTTCAGACGGGTTCTAAAAATGTGGAGAATGTTACCACAAAAGTTCAAAGCACTTGCACTTGAGTCTGTAACACTGAGTTTTTAATCACTAAGATAAATATTTATTTACGTACGACACACAAATTACTTGTTTACTTCTGAGAGGGTAGCACTTGACGGTAAAATCTCCAGAGGAGCAAAAAACACGGAAGAACTGTCTTTACACTTATAGATGGTTGTATTAAAACACATAAATTGGCGATTTCACTACGGCAGGCGCAGGGAGTTGTGGACTGTTACGCTGTTGGAACAGGAATCTGTGGGTAGCCCACTTACAGACAATACATTTATATTATTTCTAGATAAGTATTTTAATTTCAATTACTGATTTCTTAATTGATTTCTGAGTAAAATGTTAGAAATTATTAATGGTTATTACGCCAGTAAAGTTTCCCCAATTACTGTAATGTTTAAATTTGACTGAAGGTCTTTAATAATAATAATAATAATAATACTTGGATGACTTGTATAGTGCCGTTTTTGTGCAAAAACACCTCAAGGGCGCTGTACAAACTTACAATATATTTCTACAGTGATCTATGTTATTACTTAACTATTTACGGAGAAAATATTCAGTACAATACTTACCTGGTAGGTCACTTGAGATTAACATGTAATTAACATTTTCTAATTGTTTATTGGCGAAATTTAGATACAGGATTTGGGACTTAATTGAAAAATTGAATATAACTGGACTTTCTCTTAGGTATGGTATATTTAATTTAAGGGTACGACAGCTTATTTATGTTAGTTATTCCCAAACGATGACTCATAGGGTTATTTTAATAGCATAATGAAACGTTGGCTAAAGAAGTAGTTAGCGAAACACGGCATAACACCCCAAAAACAAATAACAAAAATACTTTTGGAAAATCTTAAATCATATTTGATCATAATGAAGTACTTCATAATGCACTCATATTTGCACTAGGTTTGAAGATATCTAGTAGGGGTGAACGAATTATATTTGTCTGTTCATTTATTAAAATAGCTTTCGGATTATATATAATGTTTAAAAATAAACTGTTTTTTATAAACCCAATAACAATATTATTGAATATATATAAAAAAAATAAAAAAATATAAAAAACAAATAATAATAATAATCATGTTCATTGGAAGTGACATTGTCATAACAAAGGTGTGTCCCGGAAGGGGCTGATAACAGTATTGCAAGATATTTGACTCACAACATTATAAACATCCTATCTCTACACATTTTAAAAAATCTAATCTTTAATCCTTAGTTTAAAACTCTACAGTTACCTATGAATGTTTACTTTCCGGTTAACCTTGGGTTAAAACTTTAAACTGCATATATGTACATATATGTATTCAGGAAAAGTAAGGTTACTTACGTAACCTATTTAACATAGTTTTTGTTTAACCTATTTTCGTAGTTAACTATGTAACCTATTTAGCCTAATTTGTGTTTCATCACTTTATATCACTTTTTAAAGGCGCATTGAATTGTCATTTTGATGATTTATCCGGTCTCTCCTTAATTTATTCATATGGGCATACAACATTGTGCAAAAACTCCATATTCGTAGCGATACATCCATAGGTCTGAGTATTCATTAAAAAGAAAATTTATTAATGTCACCAATAATACCACCCATACATCGGGAATGCGGTGAGTGGGTTAACACATTGAATCAATATTGAACATAATATTTTCCAGCTGCATAGTGCCTAACAGCAGGAAAATAACAAGGGGATATTGAAAAACAAGTCTCATAATGCATAATATTTTGAAGTAAAACACTTTATTTAACAAATCTGTACAAAATTATAACAAACTACAAAATAACATTGTGAATACAACAAACAATGAATGTAAACAGATAATGATTTAATCAGAGGGGAAAAATAACTGTCGTCGCCAGTCACTATTATGAAAATAATATACATTTTGTTTTGAAAATGTGTGACTGTGAAATCTTAAAGCCTAGTATGCACATTCGAACATTCTTACACGATCGAGTAAACCGATGAGTAAGAACGAAGGCGCGAGGCTGTGTCCAAATAGTTTTATTCGACGAGATTGGCTCAACTGGTGTATGCCGAACAGTTCGAGACTCAGCATGTCTACGACGCGGAAGAAACAGTGGCTTTGTCTACGCGCAGATAAGCCACATAGTACATACATATTTCTGCATTATATCCTGCTGATTATCAAAATCATTTAATTTATCATTGCCAAAGTATATAATCAACTTTTGGAAATGATCCCCGTTAATTACAAAAATCATACCCATATATAAGACAATCAATTTCACATCACAATAGATTATCTGTAATATTGCATTATCTAGCAACTGGAAGAACTTACACAGACCTTAAATATTCTGCAATAATTTCCTTTGTGAAATAATACCTGAAACATGTGGAGTAATCCACAAGGTTTTAAAGGACAATACACATGTAACAACAACCTGATGGCTCTGCGCTGTGCCGTTACTAACTTATTCGATGTAGCATTCACTCCACACTCTAGAGCTTGGCTTGATGTAACGAAGCGAGTAAGAATGAAAGAAAGTAGAAGTTTCAAATCCATTTGAGCCATGAGTTTTGCCATCCACACGGTGATTCTTACATGACATCGATTAAAACCGTCGAGAAAGAATGAATGTGCGTACTCGGCTTTAAGCAAGATCCCACCCTACTCCTACAGGTGACTACAAACTACGAGCAAGTTTGCAAGATTTACTTATCCTGAACTCTGTTTGAGTTCTTCTACTTTGTTCTGGTTACCTTCAAGAGCTTTCTCTTTTCCCTGTACTTGCTTCTCCTGGGAGGTTCCTTCAGAAAGATCCATCTTCATTTTAGCCACCTGCTCCCTTTGCTGAAAATTATAAAAGAATCATTTAGAGTACACTTGATTCTGGATACGTTCAACAGAATACCGTGAAAAAAAAAACAGTACCTACATTATGTTATGAAAATGGGAGAATTCTAATAAGAATGGATTTAGCAATTATGTTATGTTGGCCATGTTATGTTAACTACAACTAGGAAACTTTACAACTTACTACTCACATTGGCTGCTTTTGGGTTTGGTCTGATTCGTACATTTCATAATTGACAAACAAACTGCAGACACAACGATTTGGTTCGGAGGGCTGTATGATTCAACACTGCAGAGTTGTAATTAAAAACAACTCAAAGGGGTATGTTTACAGACTATTAAATCTCCAAGTAAAGTGACATCAACTACTGGCAGCTAAGATCTCCATATTGATACACTCTAGACTCTGTAAGATTATCATAAACTATTTGTTTACGCCTGTCAATATTGATTGGGTTCGTCCAGACAGCACGCAACTAGCGCAGGAGGAATGATCGCAACTTACCATATATTGAGCAATCAACTAATTTTGTACATATTATTTTGCCCTTTTGACTGCAGAATTATTTATCTGCTGGCCAAGATCAGCTGTGGACTGTGTGGAAAGATCTAATCAATACTGACTAGACCCTTTGATTATTTATTCAAGCCAAAGTATTCTAAAAAATATATCCATACATAGTTAAACATCGTATGAAATGATATTTGGTATTCATTTGTGTATCAGAAAGGAGCAGCCAATTAGGTTTATGTACGAGGATGGTCTGAAAAGTTTCCGACCTCAACACAAAGATGGCGGTACTCTTCAATAAAAGCTAGTGAATGTAGTTTGTGCATCTTTTGACAGTTACTCACCAAAGTTTCGGCCATTTTGGAGGCGCAGTTTTTAGTTGACAGTCGTTTGAGTGAGTCGATGTGTGTATTTTTATGAAAATGGAAAAAATTGAGTATCAAGCTGTTATTAAATTTTTGTTTTTGAAAGGCAATACGCGTACGCAAATCAAAGATAAGTTGGACTCTGTGTATGGGGACTCTGCACCATCATTTACAACAGTGAAATTTTGGGCAACTGAATTTAAATGTGGCCGTAAGAGGTTGGGAGACGATGAACGGGACGTCCAAAAACTGCAACTACTGATGAACATTGCTAAACTGCACCAAATAGTGTTAGACGACCGCCGAATTAAAGTGAGAGAGATAGCAGAGGTTATGAAGATGTCCAAAGAACGTGTCTGTCACATATTAAAGTAAGGTTTAGACATGAGAAAGCTGTCTGCGCGTTGGGTGCCGCGTTTGCCCACGTTAGACCAAAAACGTGTTTGAATTAACATTTTCAACACTCTGTTGGCGCAGTTTACGCGCAATAAATCCGAGTTTTGGCGCCGATTAATTACTGTAGATGAAACTTGGATACCCCATTATATGCCCGAAACAAAAATACAGTCAAAAGAGTGGACTGCAAAGGGGAGCCGGCTCAAAAAAAAGGAAAAACTGTTTTCTCGGCTGGGAAAGTGATGGTGACTGTTTTTTGGGATAGTCATGGAGTTATCTTAATTGATTATCTTCAAAAAGGAAAAACTATAACAGGAGCATACTACGCATCGTTACTTGACAAGCTGAAGGCAGAAATTGTGGAAAAACGGCCACATTTGCAGAAAAAGAAAATCCTGTTTCACCAAGACTATGCGCCGTCTCACACCTCAGCGGTTGCCATGGCAAAAATCCACGAATTACGGTTTGAAATGCTTGACCATCCGCCTTACTCACCAGATCTAGCCCCAAGCGACTTCTTTTTGTTCCCTAATCTAAAAACTGTGCTCGGAGGACAGAGATGTTCGTCAAATGAGGAGGCAATCACCTTTGTGAACAATTATTTTGTAGAGAAAAATGCCGAGTACTATTTGGACGGGTTAGAGAGATGGGAGCATCGCTGGGAGAAGTGTGTAGAGTTACAAGGAGAAGTGTGGAGAGTTAGAAAAATAAATAAAAAACTTAAGAAAAAAATTCTTGTTTCATTGTTAAGTCGGAAACTTTTCAGACCACCCTCGTATTATGTTTATATTTATTTTAACTGATTCCCCTAGATTCACTTGAAAATCTCACAAATTATCCTATAATACCCTATTTATCCTCCATAATATTTTTTTTTCTTCTTTCCAAATACAATAATTTGTATGGATTTTAATTTCGTAATTATTTTTTACTTTGTAACCAAGTTATATTATTTTTTCGCAAATGTACACTCCTCTTCCATCCACAAGAAAATGCTTTTGATGAAAGTGTAGTATAAATTAAATCAGTATGACTTGTAAACATTGAATATTTATTGTACAAAACACAAATATTATAAAACACAAAAAATATTTATGGATTTTTAATACTATATATTTGGTTACAAAATAAAATAAATACAATTATTATACTACAGGAGACACGGATAAGATTTAAGATTTTCACGGCCAAAATATTTTAGTGGTTTATTTTTGGGGTATTTTGCCAAGTCGCGCTACCTCCTTCATTAGCCAACGTTTCGGATAGCATTACAAAGTCCATAATCACACATCTTCCCTGATGGTGGATACTGTAAAGAAATATTGGCTAAAGAAGGGGGTAGCCAAACACGGCATAATACCCCAAAAATAAACCACTATAATACAGGAGACACGTTTTGCATCGGCTTCAGATTGGAATTTGTCCCAATTAAGCGGAATGTTGTCCCAGATAACCGAAGTGAATTAGTATTAGATTCTGTTCCTTGGGTTTCGGCACAAATAACGAACCGGCTGTCCCGATAAACCGGTCTACCAACTAAGCAGAATTGACTGTATTTATCTAATCCCAATGATATGATATAATGTACCTGCAAATAGAAGTATTCCTCTTCATTGGCAACCTCCATCTTCCCGAAGGCTCCCCCAGCAGCCCGGATGGAGCCCCCTCCCCCACCTCCACGCCCTGCCCCCGAACCTAGCTCTCCCAGCCCGCTGGAATTCATCCTAGAATCAATTGTATCAAAATTCTATCACAGTTGGCATGACAGTAACCACCTAGCATTAAAACAATTTTGTTTCATTCCAATTCTGTTGAGGTATTAAAATTCACATTTGTAAAACTAATTTCGGTAGTTGGTTTATGGGTAAGTTCGTAAGTAATGTGAAATATTCCTGCGTAATGCGTAACATTATACAAGTTCAATAAACACTTAAATTTCAAGATTGTAACTATTTATCATATCAGACAAGATAATTTTTATTTTATTATAATTTATCTCAGACATGTATTTGACGAGGAAAAATTAAAAACTGTTTATTTTGCTATAATTCAGTCTCTACTTTCCTACAGTATAGTTTGCTGCGGATCCTGCCCAAAGGCTAATATAGAACCACTTAATATTGCCTGAAAACTGATTCTCAAAGTTATGTACAAGAAAAAAGTCAGATATCCAACACAGTTACTTTATAAGGAATGTAATGTCAAGAGTGTAAAACAGCTATCAAAGAAATGCATTGTAGATTTTTTAATAATATTAGTATTGCAAAAAATGCAGCAATTTCGTACTGCTAGAATTGGCTCTGGTCTGAAGTTTGTGGCAATTCAGACTAAATCTTTATTCGGTCAAAGAAATTATTTGTATCAGGATCCACTAATATTTAATAGCCTTCCAGAACATATTAAGTAAGTCATCTAATTCATTGTGTACTTTTTCGTTCTGGCCCAGTATAGCATGACAGAGGTGGTGCTGCTAAATGAAATCTCTAAGTCTCTTGACATTTTCAACATTGGCCTCTAAGGTTTCAAGAGTCATTTGAGGCTTTAATAATAATAATATTTGGATGATTTGTATAGCGCCTTTTTTGTGCAAAATCACCTCAAGGGCGCTGTACAAATATATAATACATTTCTACAATGATCTATGTTATTACTAACTGTATATGGAGATAATATACAGTACAATACTTAACTGGTAGGTCACATGAGATTAACACTTAATTAACATTAACAAATTGTTTATTAGCGAAATTTAGATACAGGATTTTGGACATAATTGGAAATTATATAATAATTAAAATGGGATATAGTTGGAATTTCTCTCAGGAATGGTATATTTAATTTAAGGGTATGACAGCTTAAAAAGTTTTTAGTTTAGACCTGAATTCTATTGGACTTGTTATGGATCTTAGTTCCGGAGGGAGTTTATTCCAAGCCTTTGGCCCAGATACTCCGAAAGCTCGATCACCAAAGCTTGCGCTTAGGTTCCATCAGTCTGCCTACAGCTGCTGACGTTGCTGATCTAAGAGTTGACAGCTTCAGACCAAATATTTTAAGTTATGTAAATTATGACATCTGTATTGTAATAGGATTATGTAAATCTGTAATACACAATAATATAAAAATTCAAAAAAAGATTGTTAAATTATTTGTGTTGGCCGAGGATTGCGAACATTTTTTTTCATCTTTGTCGTTTTTAAATTAATGGCATAATGTTTTAAATATTATTTTTATTATAAATACATATTCTTTTTTGTCCTTGTCCTTTTAAAATTAATAGCATAATGTATTTACATAATTTATTTTCCTTCTTTTCATTTTGGTATTTTTAAATGTAATAACTTTTAAAATTAATAGTTTAACGTGTTATTTCCAATCAAATATAAAACATGGTCACCCTGCACGTTTACTAAATTATAATTAAATTGGCTGGAAGCTGGAACTGGCGTCCTTCAGCTAAGTAGGTACCATGTAGGTGCCCATTATTTGTAGAAATATTAATGTAGCAGTATTGTTCTCTGAATATATTATTTTATAAAATTATTAACCTCAACACAGGCTTGTCCCAGTGCGGTTGAAATTTCAAATGTAAGCAATGATACAATGTGAAGAAACAGTAAAAACAAAGACAAACGATAAAGTAGACGCCAAAATTACTTTTTCAAAATGTTCATTTGTTTTACTCAAATGCTTGAATGATGAATGAACAGAGTGAAGATAAGATACCGAAATAATGCACGTAGTTTCACTGAATTGGGTCCAGTGGACATACTTCAGGGGCCTGTTTATATACATATTCTTCGAATGGCTATCCTTCTAGCAAAAAATTAGATGCCCTTATATAATTTTTTTTTGTTCCATTGGCATGAATATAACATGTCATGTATTTTTATGTTATTGAAAAATAATTTGACAGGTAAATTTCTTATTTTTAAAAGTAATGTCTGCGCTAGTTAGTCATAAAACACAACTCATTCTGCTTTTTATAGGTTCAAATCACACACAGGGATTTTGGTTCATTCTGATAATTGCCAAGCCGAGCTTGTTTTAGTACATTTACAATAATATAAATAAATTGATATTGTCCCTAATTTCTTTGCTTTCATAGCATCAAAGCTGGAGAAAACAATAGCAGAATAGATGTGAGGAGAGATGGGCCCTTATTTACATCACACAGAAGTTGACTGATTACGTTTGATCTTTTGCCTAAAGCATTTTGTAAGCTTATGTATATCACTGTTGTCGTCTGATAGAAATAACACAATGGCCTCCGTGGTGATAGGTAAGGCTCTCGACTAGCAATTCGAAGGGCGCGGGTTCAAATCCCGGCGTACACGAGTAAATTTTATTAGATGAGTTTGTGTTATTTCACAATTTATTCATTCAAATATTATACAATATACTTGCGGAATGGTCCAGAGTAGAAAATACTCTGAGTATTGCCCTGGTGTAAGACCACCATTCAGAATTGAAACGTTGCTTGAAATGGCTTTAGCCATCTTTGGTGACCAGATCTGAATAGCCAGGTACTCCACCTTCCTCTTCCCCATATCCTTCTCCCCACTACCTTCAGCCTCACAACATTCCCCAATTGGGGATGCCATAGTCTCACTGATTGAGAGGTGTTGGGCCTCTTGTGCTGTATTCAAATAATTTATTTTTTTAAACACGAGACCGGTATTATATTTTTCCAATGCTCTGGCAAATATTATTATTGTGCTTTACGCCCTGTCAGAAAGGGTGAGATACCTTTGCATAAAAATAAACCAACCATAGAATGACAAAGAGACTATCAAAATAGACACATTGTAAGAGCTCATCTAAAATTAGTACAGAGAAGTTCAAGATAGTGATTGTGATGTGATATTGCATGCAGAAGATCTGATCTATTGCTTTGAGAATAAAACAAAAATAATTCAGGGTTGATAACCCGGAAACTGGGAATTTAAAAAAAATATATTCTCCACCAGTCGGTGGCCGAGTTGACATCGCGTTTGGGTCCCACCCAGGCATAGTGTGTTCAATTTCTCAGCTGGCTAAGTTCTCCACCACAACACAAGCAACATTTTCCCCTTACCGTGGTGGTAGTAGGAGATTTTCAAATATTGTCAGGTTATTCGTAACCCGGGAATTTTTGTCTTTCTTTTTGTGTTTTAAAAGTGCCTTTGTTATGTCAGGGGATTGAGAGTGGAGTGTATTTTTCAAGAAAGGAAAGAGTGAACCTGGGTCTGGAAGAGACCCATGTTGTAGGAGGGAGGAAACATGTTGAGCGAATGTCAATTGTGTGTTAGGCAAGTGTTTTCCGGCTGTGCATCAGTACTGAAGGGATTAAATGATGCAAGTTCCTCGGTAAAATTCTGATAGAAAAAGGGCAGCAAAAACTGCAATTCGTTTGTTAGGATAGAGGAAACAAAGAATTTTATAAGGTATTTTGGAGTCCTTGACCAGAGGTGGCTGCCAAATTGGGCAGTGGACACACTTTGTACACGGTCAGCATTAGCAGGTCTTATATGTGCAGTGTACCTAGCTGGTTGAAAATCGATATGGAATTTAAATCACACAGCAGGAGCGGGTACCGATTCAATTCATTTTCAAAGCAAGTGAATTGAGATATTTAATAATATTGTAAAATTTATTTACAATATTATTCTTATTTATTATTATTAGATTAGATTCAGTAGATGGTAGTGCACTTTCATATTTCCTACTTTAAAGCAAAGAATATTTTTTTAACAAAGCAATTACAAAAATAGGTATCTACTTACTTGCAAGGCCTGCGAGTCTGCTTTGTAAAACACTTAAATAATGCGTAAGATTGAAATTGCGCATATGAAAAGTTACTTTACCTTATATTGTTAATGACCGCTGAACAGATCTTTGCAGGTAATTTAAATAGCTTTTCCATTTTTATCACAACTTTTCTATGTTCACAATCTGAGCTTCTAGAATAGAATGAAACAAAATAAACAACACGCTGGCTTAGCCGGTAGATGGCCGGTTGTTTTCTTCGGTTTATTATTGTATTTAGAAAGAAGATGAGGCGTGAGACATCTGGTTAGAATAGACGCGTAAGGAACAACATTGTCAAATAAGTAAGATGCGCTACCGCGTGTACGAATTTCGTCGTAATTTTCCGTAAACTTCAACATTTTTAATTACGGACGTTTCCGTCAACGTGAATTTAGTAAGGCACTTTACAAGCAAAATACTTTTCAGATTTTCTTCGTCCACAAATTAGTACAAATACGCAAACATTTCTATATTTTGCCATCGTGAGCTTTTGAAGCGTTTATACATAAGATAAAGCTTTTACGGACGATTCAAAGATGTCGCAATATTTTTTCAACGGTCGCTTCTAGTGCACAATGTTGTCCAAAGATGTCAGGAATGCTTTAAGACAAAAAATAAATGCAATATATATTAAAAAATCTTTTATTAATAATAAATAATAACCTTACTAAGGACTAAAATACTCAATAGATTAAAATCTTACAGCCTTGAATAATAACAACCATTGTTCATGTTGGAAATACACACCGTACCTATACAATAACACTTGTTGTCTTGTGACTAGATAACAAAACTCAAACTAATCAGTAAAAATGGGTAAGTAGGTATATAAAAAATTAACACATTTACCAACATATAAGATAGTCGTGTTGACAAATTACTAAACAAAAATGTTTGAAAATACTATTGTGATTTGTACTATTTGTAAGTGAGTGCAATGATAATTATTGATTCACATGAACGTTTTAAAAAGCGTTAAATTCTTAAAAATTATTCAAAAAAAGAAACACATATAATGAAAACAAGTCATAAAAAATGCAATTCAATGAACTATCCCAAAATCAAAAATATCCTCCTAGGGGGAACTTATTGCATAGTGTAGTGTAGAAGGTAAAGATGAGACAGGCTTATTCGCGGCGCTTGTCAAGTTCATTAATTCTGTTCCTGTGGCGTTCCAAAGCTCTTTCATGTTCCTTAATCTGCAGCTTATGGAAGGTGACTTCATGAGCAAGCCCTTCCTTCAACAGAGCCAATTTCAAACGTTGCTGAAAACAATTCACTATATAAATCAAATAATAAATACAAAAATGTTGTCTTCAAATAGTTATTATCACAATATTATTGAACGTAATAAAATCCTCAAATCCTCCAATTCAGAGTTTGTGCTCACTCATTTTCACTTATTACTCTCTCACACCTTATTAAAGACCTCAAAAGTTTGCCTAGTGGCGGGTTCGGACGTTTCAATTTTAGTTGATCAACTTTTATTGAACAACAAATTTCTAACCAAGAACATGATCAAATTTGTTAAAAATGGGTTCACACTCGTCAATATGCTTTCCAGTGGCGAGTTAATCAACTAAAATTGAAATGTCTGAAACCCGTATCATACGGATACATTTGCGAACCGAAACGCGAGTCGAGCCACGAATTACAGAAAAGGTTCCAGGCAAGCGGCGCTTCGTGCCATTTGCGGTTGCTTCGTTCCTTTCCCATAAGTTGAGGTTCAGCTCGGGAGTTCGGCTCGCATATGTATACGGAGCATAAGAGAAGAAATTTTAATAACACACTGCAAATTATCATGTGTAATTATCAGTATTTATTCTAAATATTTTAGCCCACGGGTACCCTTAGTTTTTTTGTTATAATTTTATGCTTATTTGAATTGTTTGTAAGTTGTTGAGAAGACATTAAAAGTGTTGCTTGGATTTTTTCTTGAAGTCGGTACTATAACTACCATAAAATAACATTCTTATCATTTATATGGCATATCAAAATATACAAATATAAGTATTATTCATCTTTCAAAACAAGTTTTGAAGACTTTTTTAACTTCGATTTTTTTAAACAAACTTACAAGGCTGCAAATATTGTTGTAAGCTGTGACAAGAATTGACTTACTGAAGTTTCGAATAGCCAAGTCTATCAAAAACATAATATATGTAGTTCAAAACCCTTTTGCCCAAAAGCAATGACACAAAATTCCCAAATATTTTTAACAGACAACGTCTGATGTGCAAATTGCTAGCATTATGTTTAAAGTTGTCGCTAAAATTTTAATTGTTTTTGATAGCAAGAAAAAAATCTTTTTGTTATTGATATTTCACTAGAAAAATATATTATGGGAACTACAGACTTACGAAAAGTTATCCAACATTGTTTTTTAAGAATGTCTATTTGATGGAAAAATAATTTTATTAGAATAAAATTAATTACTTGCTTGTTGAAGTATTGCTCTTCATGCGCAGCCTCCATCTTGCCAAAGGCTCCTCCGGCAGCCCTGATGGAGCCCCCTCCCCCGCCCCCCTGACCGGCCCCCGATCCAAGTTCTCCTAGTCCATTGGAATATAGCCTGGAATATGATATTTTAAATTAGAAAAAATATTTCATAGCTTTACTTACGACTTGACACCGTTAACGTCACCGGCATCGTTGCTATATCAATGTATCTAAAAAAGAGTTAATTTGTTATTTAGTTCACCATTTAGTCGTACGCAAAATTAATTTGATAAGATACGCAAGGGTTTCAAATTCCCGGAGCCCAGAGCCAGTGGATTATAACTGAGCTGGGGGATTGGAAGGAGAAAGAAAGAGGAAGGCTGTGTGCCTGGTAGAAACTGGTTGTTCAGGACGGAACACTAAACATAGCTGTAGTTTTCAAGTAGGTACCGTTTGGATTCTGAATGGTTATCACAGAGAGTTTCTTCCACTCTCAAAGAGCAAAGAAAAATTTTGTTTTTTATTAAATACATCTATTTGAATTTAACTGTTTACGGAAATGAATTAATGCAAATCTTGGAAGCAGAAATTAACCCATTTTCTGACATCCGACCGAGCTGAAACTCGACAGATAGACTCGTTGTCGATGACAATGCATTCCATCTTTATATCTTGTACATGACATTACAGCAGTTAATATATGAAGTAAATGTCGGTCCTACCCGATCGTCATTTGGCTAGTTTGTTAGCGCGGTTGACTCCAGTCCCCGGGAAGGAAAGTACAATCCATTTTTTTTACGTTTTAAAAGACTTAAAATAGATGTAATGTAGTAAAAGTACGGGTTGATTTTTTTATTATGTTTAAATAACCGTTTACTCTTTTTAATCGTTGGCATTCGGATTGGAGAATCGATACACGGATCTCTTGTTGTGCTTCGCTTTCTTAAGTGATTTTGTATTCAATGATTCGTTGCTACATAGAATGAATCATCACAATATAGTTGTTGTCACAAAACACACTCGTTTTTTTTTAAAAAAAAAACATATTTAAAGAAGTAAACCAGCTGATAACAACAAGTATTTGTCAGACAATGTGACAAGCAAACCTTGGAGGCTTAACGGTTAAGTGTTTACTTGAGATAAAAACATAGTAACCAACTACTTAGTAATAATGTAATAAGTATTTATTTATATTTATTATATTACGGATTAACACACTTTAATTTTTCTTTTAATTTACTTGTAAAATAAATGCAAACATTCCCGGGTTGCGAATAACCTGACAATAATTTTAAAATCTCCTACTAACACCACAATAATCTTATATTGGACTTAGCCAGCTGAACAATTGAACCCGCGAGGCCTCGGTTGGACCCAAGCGCAATGCCAACAAAACAAAAAAATGCTTTAAAGGAAAAAAAAACGATTACTTAAGGTTTCCAATATCTACATACACATTTGATAAAGGCACCCATTCAAGCATTCCAATATTGCAAAATAATCAGATATTATAAGGAATGCATTATTATGTTTTCTATTGTTTCATTTGTACTTATCCTAGGAAAGAATCTTTAACTTTTGAGTAGATTGTATTGAGAAAATAGTAGGAAGGAGGGGTACCTAATTATTTTTGAATTCACATTTAGAAAAATACCTACAAAAAAACCTACCTACCCAGATAAATACGTGCTGTAGGTAGTATGGTTATTAATAATATAAGACAGAAATGATCAGTATTTTTAGTTTCTATTTAAAGTTTTAAATAGCCGAATAACCAAATAGATTAAAGACAATTATTTTTTTAGTAAAAGTGTAGTACGAGACTAAAAAAATGTAAATATAACAAGATTATCATACGCGAAAAATTGAGCTAGAGATCTGGCTATAGAGCACTGAAAATGCATGATGAGATAAGAAGCTAAAAGTGTTAAAATTAAAGGAAATATACCTATTTTTGATACGAATATGAATATTATTAAAAAATAAATAGTAATAACCATGTAGACACATGTTAGTTTATGTGCCATGTAACATGAACTAACTCAATAAAAAAATCAATACTGCATTTTTAAATTAAAAAAAAAATATACTTTCGACAAACTGAGTTTGAAAAAAAAGCAAACTTGTCGAATTCCGCTGCAAGATGCAGGTTCTTAAAAACAACAGTGGTGACAACTATTAAGTCGGGGGTTTAAGTCTCAAATGCACAAAATAGATTTTTAGGGTATAGTTTGGGTTATTTTTAATAATTTATGCGTATTTCTTAACCTGAGAACTTAATTTTGATTGAGAAAAATGGAACTTCAATGCATCTTTTACCATCTCCCACCACGTAAATAGTTATGTCTTGTAGTAATTAAGTCGAAACCATGTGATATTTATATATTTTTTGCTTATCAAGCGTGCAGCGGAATTCGACAAGTTTATCAAAAAAAATTTAAATGTAACAACAATCTGAGAATAAACGTATAAAATTTAAAAAAAATATTTCAAACGTGAATTTGAAATAATTATATAAATATTTAAATAATATGTCTAAATTTACCTTATATTGTTGATGACTCTGTAAGCTCTTGCAGGTAATTTAATTACTTTCTCCATTTTTATAACTTTAGTTTAGTGTTCCGTGTTGACAATCTCACTTCCAGAAAGCGAATGAGGGACGCAACAATACAATGCTGTGCAGAAGTCGGTCGTTTTTTGTTCAGCATGTTGATTTGGAAAGAAATCAAGATATTAGTTAGGAGCAGGGTTGCCAAGGAATAAATAATAAATTGATAATAAGGATTTCCGTTTTTTATAATATTAAGGCTGGCCGCATACATACGTTTTCCGTATTCGATTTTCGAATTCGTTTTCCGTATTCGGAATTCCGTGAGACTAGCGCAAACGTTCGTTTTTCTCCATTCGGAATGTATAAACGTCAGTACCAGTGTTGCCAACAAGGGCGATATATCGCCATTTAGGCTACTCAGAGCGAGAATCGGCGCCGAAAAAATCTAAAAGGCGACTGGTCGCCAATCAAGCTACTTCAAAAACATCAATTTTAAACATGTCCCGAAATTCTCTAGCCCACCCCCCCCCCCACGAAATTTTTATTTTCACGTAAAAACATCAATTTTAAACATGTCCCACCTAACAGCAAATTCGGCTACTTTTTTTTTTTTTTTTTTTTTTTTAATGTATATTTTATTTAGTTATAAGAGTTTACATCTTATACCTAATATATTATTTTCTGTGACTACTACAATATTATTTACTTTTTACATACTAAAATTTAGATTTCACAACATTGAGACATAATCCACGAAAAACTGCAAGACTTTTAGCTTCCTTAACAATTACCGGGAGTTCATTGAACATTTTAAAACCTTTATAATAAATATTATTTTGTGTTTCTGATAAGTGTGTTTTAGGAAGCCTAAAATCGTTGCAGTTTCTCGTAGGATATAAATGAACTGCACTATTAATTCTAACATTCTTAGACATATAGTCAGGTAACATTTTATTTTTTAGCTTATAAATAAACACTAAGGTATTATAAACTAATCGTTGCCACACACTTAAAATATTTAGTTGACGTTGCATGGTTTTTATTCTGGTGTACCTGCTACAACACAGTATTGACCTCATGCCTCTGTTCTGGATTACTTCCATTCTCTTAATTTGGCTTTTGTTACTTAGAAATATTACACTTGTACAATAATTTAGATGGGATGCTACAGTGGTATTGTAGACCAATATCCTTGTTTTAATGTCCAATTTTCCTTTTATCCTACTTAAGAAATTAACCTTTTTCGCCATTTTTTTATTTAAAATTTCAAAGTTAGTGTTAAATTTTAACTTGTTATCTATTATGATTCCCAGGTATTTAATTTCTTTTACTTCTTCCATACTTTGATTGTCTATATTTAGGACAGTAGGTACGTTTAGTTTTTTCCCTAATACCATGAATTTACTTTTAGTTACATTTAATTTCAATTTATTTATGTTTAACCACTTAGATAATTCATTAAGTTCATTTTGTATTTTTGACAACGCATCTTCAATATTATTTGCTATAATATATAAAAGTGTGTCATCTGCAAAAAGTTTGATGGAACAGTACTTTAAGCACTTCACTATATCATTAATATATAAAATAAATAGGAGCGGTCCCAAAACAGATCCTTGAGGAACTCCAATGTTGATTTCTTGTTCTTCAGAGATAGTATCTCCAATTTTGGTTTTTTGTTTTCTATTTTTTAAGTAATCAATAAACCACTGCAATTCATTAGCACGGATTCCCATGTCCTTCAATTTCATTATTAGTCTTTCTCTGTCTATTGTTTCAAAAGCACGTCTAAAATCCAAGAACACTGCTATTGTGATTTTCTTCTGATCCATAGCTGTTTTCCATTCATTTATCACATAATTTATTGCTGTTTCACAGGAATATTTATTTCTAAACCCAGATTGTTCTTTTACTAAGATGTTATTTTTTTCTATAAATTTACTCATCTGTTCTTTTACAATGAAATTTTTTTACTTTACGCTACCTTATGTATGAGAAACGGCGATATTAGGTCAAGATCCGTTGGCAACACTGAATTACGAACGGAAATTTCCGTGCGTTTGCGTCGGCACAAACAAACTGTATGCAATAGCTGCGTTCCACATGACGTCATTAGGTTTTTTCCATTCGTTTTCTCCGAATGCGCCGGCTCGCATTCGGAACGTGCGTACGGAATTTGTTCCGTTCGGAACTAAAACGAACGTGTGCGGCAGTTAATGTATTTTCTACTGATTCCGTGCATTCGGATGTCCGAATACGGAAAACGAATTCGGAAATCGAATACGAAAAACGTATGTATGCGGACAGCCTTAATATCTTATTATTTTTATAGTTTTTAAAGTTTTTTTTAAACTCGTAAAAATGGATTCAATAGTGTTGTGGCGCAATATTATGTTTTTGCACCAGAAGTCGAGACATAGGTTATCAATCTCTCAATAGAGGACTTAGAAAGCAGAGGATTACCTTACTAATAAACGATTTTTTAAATTTTATAAAACTGACAAACAACCGTTTACTATACGAAAATGATTGTTTATCAGTTGTGTAAAATTGATAAGACGTTTTTTTAGTAAGGCTGTATATGCTGGGTGGGAGGGACACCGCGCATTTGTCCACTTAGCTACCAACCGATTAATTTAACGCGATTATGTTTGATGAAGTGGCGAGGAGCGGATTCGACAAAACTGACGTGCTGCTTAAGTTTGTTTATAACAAAAACATCACTCTTAAGGAGCAAACAAATTTTATAGTCTAAAGGTGGGTCCCCAGCGACAATATTACCACAAACACTGTATCAAATGTTTGCACAAAATTGAAACATTGGGACAGAGCCGCAATTTTATTGTTTTAGTCCGATGTTTAGAAAACATTTGGCCGCTGGAGACTCGACTTTAAGGCATTAACACAATGTTTTTGTTTTAGTCCGATGTTTTGAAAACATTTGGTCGCTGGAGATCCGACTTTAACGCAAAATGTTTTCAAAACATCCGACAAAAACAAAAACATTGGGTCAGACCACAGTGTCTTTTGTGGTCCTGCCCCAATGTTCTTATTTTAGTCTGATGTTTTGAAAACATTTTGCGTTAGCGTTGGTGCTGTTGTTTTATAACCAAAAGGGGAAGGGGGTTCCTAACCAACGTAACATAATTGAGAGCGTAAATTGAATAGAGGGAAATTAGGAGTAAATCGAAAAACTTACTCATAACATTGACTACTCCAAAGAGGTTGTCTCCCAAGTGAAGTTTCATGTTATTTCCATCTTGTACAGTATTAATTAGAATTAGAGCATGCTGTATTACGCTGATGACGTCACGGTACATTACATTACTGGTGCGGCAGTGTGCGGTACTGCCATTCGAATTGTGAATCGCACTGAATTCTTTCTCGTGACGTCACGGGTATTTTGTGCTACTTCATTCTGAAAGCTTATAACTTCGTAATTTTTGAAAATATCGAAAACTAATATTAGTGTAGGCATTTATAAACTCTTTAAATATTATACGTATTCATCAAATTAACTAGGATACGACATCATTGTACCTACTGTGGCAACCCTATAAACGAAACATGTTCTTACCCTAAATAGTGTAATTATTTTTATAGTAAATATTTATTTTAGTGTTGTTTACGTGCTCTTTTGCGCTACATATTATATGCCGGCTGTACACACTCACCGAGACTACGATAACATGTGGTCTAACGAGCTCGAGTTGGAGTTTTTGGAATTTTATCAAAGATAATCATTACATCCACAACGCTTGGTTGTGCGTAAGCGACGAAATTAACGTACCAGTTATGGAGTTAAAAAGCGGGATTTAACAAAAAATAATAATGAATAGTTTTTTCTTAACAGGCACTGCCTAGTTGAGACTAATGTTAACTAGGTCATTCTGTTATTATGGACGTACATTGTAGGTACTTGTCATATTATTACACATCATTGTGCATATATCCAATATCCATGGATATATTATTTGGTATGTATTGTATTATTTATTCACTTATAATTTTTTTTTATATCAAGTATACAATAAATAAAATAATGTCTAATAATAAGAATTTTCGCCTTCGCCACGGTTTGGTAAATTTTTTGTATGGTGTATTTGAAAAAAGTTATAGTAGCTAATAACACAAAGACAAAGAGTAGCAGAAGCCTCTAACGCCACTTCCATCTTACAGGCAAGTATCCACTTATATATTATATACACTTGAAATGATTCGGGGAGTGTACCTATTGATATGGCGAGCTCTCGACGAGTGTGTACTACTGTGTACGGCCGGCATTAGATTACTTTCGAAGTTTGGTGATACGATGTTTACGATAACAAAGTTATTTATAGTGGCAAAACATATTATTGAGTCACAATCTTTTAAATGTAATAATAATAACGCAGAATACGATAAATAGCTTCTATAAACGGTTCAGAGAGTGTTTGTACGTCAAATTTTTTTTTTCACAGAGATGAGGAAAAGCACGCTGATTTTCATAAGAGCATTATTATTATTAGCCTTGTCATGTTGCACGTAACTGCGTTTTTTCACGCAATTACTAGATACACTTTTTATGTGCTAGGTAGGTACCTACTTAATGTTTATTTTTTAAGAACCTTTGTTTTTATAAAGGCAAGTAGGTACATATTTCACATTAGGTACATAAGTTATTATAATATCACCGCAGGCATTTTGGGTTACCTCATGAATTTTTAAAATATATCTTTTAAGAATTGTATTTTACAGAAACATTTACAAAGCAGCCTGTTTATATCAACCTTTCCGAACACTCTGTATATTATAATGTAACGAGATATCCGATCTCTCCTGAAGCCATATAAGCCATCCTAGATCCTACTAAATACAGTTTAACATACTTAAATTTGTAGTCGGCCAAACGAGGAACTAACGAACGAACAATCTTTTTTTTTTAAAGACCTAGAATTTTGCACCCACAAAAACCTACTCTAGCGACTTTGCTGACTGCAAAGTTAAGTGTGTTGAGCGAAATATTCACATTTTTGTGATTTTATTTCGGAATCGTTTTCGGAAAACAAAACTCATCATGAATTCGAAAAGTTTGTTCGATTAGGAACCATTTAACTAGAGATATCGAGGAAAAAATCGGGCTAGCCTTGCAAAAGGTCCCTGAAACGATATCCTTTTCGGAACACTTAACTCAAAATGTTATGTATCCCAAAATTCTAATCTAAGCCATATAACCTATCGACAAGATATCGTGGGAAAAAACCGACTCAACCTTGCAAAAGTTTCATTAAAATGATATCTTCAATGTCCTCAGCGCGAAGTGTAAGTACTAGAATGGGATATATAATAAGATGCAATACATCGGCTACACAACATCTGTTCATGAAATATCTATCGGATTGGTAGGCATGCATTCGCAAAGACTTGTTGGATAGGAAATCTCAATATCCAATCCTGCATTTGTCCTACCTACCCAATGTACCCATCCTAAAATGTCACCATGACAGGTATAGTTGTTGCAAGATGTCATACCTAACTTGAAAAATCATTGCACCTCAGTGTAAAATTAATACCTCCAATAGGGAGGATAGATGTGTAATGTAACGACGATAGTGGAATATAATATTGTGAATTTATATTTATGGCAGACTTTGTGGCCCCAACTGCGACGGTTTGTTTCCTGTACTTCAATCTGGGCTTGTCTTATGTTCGAGAAGCCCAGATTTTGAGGAATACTGTTCATCGGGTTTAGCGGATGCATAATATAATAATTTAACATAGCAGTTCACATAGTTTTGGGACTGGTCCTTCGAGTGTGTGGCAGCAAAACCTCGTAGATCACGAGGCCTGTACACTCATTCAAAGCAGCCTCCTAACTTGTATGGGATTTTACAAAATTTTTCGTTTTAATTTTTTTTTCAATTCATAATAAAAAATTTAAATACGTTTTTTCTGGGTTCCCATACAAGTTAGGAGGCTGATTTGATTCAGTGAACCGGCCTTGTGATCTAGGAGTTTTTGGTGGCATAGGGCTTATCCTAGCAGCACCTTCATACACCAATAAATACAGTGGAGTCGCAGTTTTGCGACACCAACACCATTACGAATACCTAGGCTCAAAGCTATTTCAACGATTTACACGATGTAATAAAAAGTGAGAAAATTTATTCCAAATTCAAAAAATATATGTATTTAATTTTTATCCAAAATAAGAGACTGATTGATATTTTACCGATGATTTATAGATTCTGTTGTTATGTATTTTCACTTATTGATTTATTGTCTAATATTTTAGATACTTTGTGGAATTTTTTTATAATTATACCTACTATTTTAAGCAATTATTTGTAAGTATTATTAAATAGAATAGCTCCCCAGTTAGACCCTAGAATATTTCTCTACTTAAATCAATTAATTAAAAATGTTATGTAACATATTATTAATTTATATCTTTGCTTTATAAATTCAACATTTATTTTTTTTAAATCTCATTTACGCTGTTTTTCTTTCTTATTCGTTTTCGGAACAAAACTTATTATCAGAAATGAAAGTTCGAATTGAAAAATCGGAGATCTTTTTGTATTTATAAACCAATCCCAACCCTGCAAAAAGCCAAATTACACATTTTCTAAAATGCTCACTCTTTATTTTTTTTTCACATAGGTACCACCAGATACCACTAACTAGTTCTAAAAAAAAAAAAGGTATTCGGAGTTATATGAACCAAAAATATATAAACACTGTAGTAGTGGATCGTGAATGGTTTATTTATGAGTGGATTGGAAAACAGTAGGAGAGAAAGCAGAAGAGCGAACGGTAAGGTTGACAAGAACCCGTCTAACTATTCATATCTGTCCACTAAATATACTCGTACCTAAATTGGCCAAGCAAGGAACAAAACACCAAAAAAAAAATTTTAAATTAATACAATTTGGTCGCATAACAATTTGATATTAAGACGACACAATACCTACTCTAAATAATGTCGGCATCTTAACGTGGGGCCTTCAGGGAACGAGGGGGAGTGGAATTCTTCATCGTGGGGCCTTCAGGGAACGAGGGGGAATGGACTTCTTCATCGTGGGGCCTTCAGGAAACGAGGGGGAGTGGACTCCTTCATTGTGGGGCCTACAGGGAACCAAGGAGGAGTGGAGAGGAGAGATCAGGCTCTCTTCCCTTGTTGGGCCTTCAGGTAACCAAGAGGGACTGGAGAGGAGAGATGAGACCTGGGAAGACACATTGTGGAACCATCAGAAGACGCAGCCACATACAATGACAACCCTGGGGAAGTTTATAAAAGGGACCGGGTGACTGTTAAAGGAATGAGGTAAAATGGGAGATAGCACAATAGGCCTATAGCCTAAGTGCTCACGAAAACTATATAAAAAAACGACGTACTGAAGAAGGCGTGTGCAAAAATATGCGGCGCGTGGCCCCGGCCTATTGAATGGACCTACGGTCGAATTTGTCCCAGCGGGCCTAGAAAATGAATCTTTCCAGGGGTATATTTTAATTAATTCTGATTAGCATATTACTAAAATCTCAGATGTTTTAGACTGAATACCTCGGGAAGTTACTAATTCATCATCTAGCTTACCGCTAATGTGAGGGTTGAAAAATGTTTACAAAACAAATTACGTAAAATATTTTAATGGTAAGGTACTGTTTTTATTAATCTTATATAAATAACTTATATCCCTTGTACACACATAAAAAAGTGTTCTGGTTACGCATTCGTCGGAATTAATTAAAATTTGAGCCTCGGGTACACCTTGCCTGGGAGTTTATCAATAGCGGTGAATTCTATCTATTCCTTGATTTGAGAGGCGGGTATAGGTACCGCCGCCTCGGGAACCATTTATTGGATAACCAAAACCTCTGCCATAAGCCACCTAAAGTGGTTAGCTTCGTTTGGTGAATTAGCAGGGGTGCCCTGGTTCGTGGGGTGAGGTTTATTCTAGGTCTTGGCGGCTGATAGGGATACGTCTGCCCACTGAATGCGTGGCGGGCCGGATTGAGTGAGACTGATTGAAGGCGACCTTTTGATCTCTCCAGCAGGACTCTCTCGACCTTGGACCGGGAGGGGTGTATTCATACGTTCGTTACTCCTAGACACACAGAACCCCAGATTCGTACCCACCCCACATACCTTTTTCCTTTCCATAACTTCCTCTCCTTCCTTTCTTTAAAACGAACTCCGCACAGCATCCCCAAAGATGACATTGGACCTTAGGGAAATTATATTCCTTAGGGCCTTCTGTGTGGAGATAATTTAAAAAAATGTATGTAAATAATAAATATATATTACAAAAATTAAAACTAACGAATAATTCCTGTGTTAAATGTATTAATGTTTGAGAACGAATGGGTTTAATATAGATCATTTGAGAAGATCAATATTAATTACCTCACGTTTGTGAATGCATCATTGCTTACACATGCACAGGGTGTCCCGCTGGAAGACTTGACCGTTTTAATATTTCAAAGAATATTACTTTTGTAAGGGATTTTCCTCTCAAAAGAAAAGTTATTTTCACGATGGAAATTTATTTATATCCTATTGTTTCCTACTGTAGTGCCAATGTGAATAAATTGAATTGCATATCCCATTCATATGGCTGGGAATAAAAATATTAAGTACATTTATCTATTATTATTTTAATATATATATTTCTATTTTATTTTCTCAGTTTAGAATTCACCGTCCATAGAATATTTATTGGATAACCGACACCCCTAGCATAGGTCACCCCAGGTAGTCGCTACGTGTGGCGACTTAGCAGGGGTGCACGGGTTCATGGGGTGAGGTTTGTCTAAATCTTGGAGGCGGAAGCCTTTGCCCACTAAGGCGCGGGGACCCGGATCGAGAGAGACTGGTTGAGGGAGACCTTTGACCTCTCCAGCCGGACTTTCTTTAGAACCATCGCCTTGCACCGCGGTGGAAGGGACGGATTCATGCGTCCGAAACTCCTGGAAACATTGAACCTCAGATTCTTAACCACCCCTCATGTACACAGCCATAACATGGAAACACGGACACTTTTGCAGAAAAAACGTGCTTGATTTCTATATTAAAATAGCTGGTTTTGTAAATAAGGGACATTTTTAAATTGAAACGAAGAGGATTGTGTCATTTTATCGTAAATATTGTCAGTCGATTTCTTAGCCTTGAATATATAACTAATGCATATATAATTTAATATCGCCCATTTCGTAAATAATTTGAAATATAACCCCACAAATTGTCCCTGAAACAATGCTTGAATTCAAAACCTTATTCCAGTCCAGATACTTAGAAAAATGTATAGACGATCAAGCGCATTCCATTTCAGTAAAGAAACAAAAAGTCTAGTTTGGTAAAAAAAGCAGATTCCTTCCCAGAACTTTCTCTCCTTCCTTTCCCTAAAGACCCTCAACACGGCGTCCCCAAAGATGACAAAGGCCATGAGGGAATTTTGTTTCCTCAGGGCGTCCTATGTGGAGTTAATGAAAAATATGATTATATTAATTTTAATGCACTGATGTAATTTATTATGACTTGTTTTATTTTAAATATTGTAAATAAACACATAAATAAAATAACAACTTTATAACGTGAACAAATTTTTATTTTATAAATTTTAAAAGATTACAATTTTGTGTGATTTATGTAAGAATAACAAAATAATATTTTGTAGAAAAAATTATAAAACACAAGGGAAAAGTAAATTGTTATGGTAAAACAAAAATCAAAAAAGTGAATTTTATTATAGAAACCACATTAGAAATAAAAATTAAGATAAAACTAATTGATTAAAAATATTAAAAGTAAGAATAAAATACATGCAAAATAATACCAAATAATTTTATATAATTTTTTTTTTCTTTAAAACAGGTTGATCTTGGTACGTAGTTATCTAGAAATATACCTTTTTACGGTAACATTGTCACATTTGAACTAAGCGTAAAATATCTTCAAATGGTTTACCACCCTATGGGTATGTTGTAAATCATTCTATATACATAATGTAAACATACCATTTACGTTGCGTATACTCAGAAATACGGATGTGTTGAGTTAGAGTGCACATAGGAGTATCTGATATCACGTAAAGCTTAGTGTTAGGCGGTTCATTGTATGTAGTTGACATATTACAAGGTATCTGTGAAAAGTGTCTCGTTACCCTACACACTACCAGGCGCCTGGTATTCTTCACAGAACTTTACAAGCGCGTAAGAGACTTTTCAATAAATTAGTAAATATTTTACACTTATAAATTCTTCCATCTTTGATAGCACTTATTTTTTTAGATTAAGGAAATCAACCAAAGGTATTGTTCTTTTTAAATAATTTATTTTAATGCATTCCATCTCAAATTTTATGATAGCATGGCAAAATAAATTATATTTTGTCAAT
This sequence comes from Hesperophylax magnus, assembly GCA_026573805.1. NCBI lineage: Eukaryota > Metazoa > Arthropoda > Insecta > Trichoptera > Limnephilidae > Hesperophylax > Hesperophylax magnus. The sequence continues at coordinate 1,442,262 of JAIUSX010000107.1, forward strand.
ATTTTGTGTAAGCCGAAGATAAAAATTAAGATCGTTGAAAACGTTATTTTAACGATGTGTATACGATTATCTATGTGCCAATAATTGTGCATTGATCAAATAAAAAAAATAAAAACGTTTTCACGGATATACAGGGTTTTCCAATAAGACGTGTTATTTTGAATAGCCCGCTATTTCGGTAGATGTTACTTTTGAAGCTGTCATTTTTTAACATTTAAGTAGAAACTACGCCATTAATAAACATGGAACGATACACGCTTCAACAACGCATTGAAATGATTAAAATTCACTTGAGTTAATCAAATGCAAATCATCTTGAGTGATGAGGCCCATTTCCACCTCGGTGGCTTCGTCAACAAGCAAAATTGTCGCATCTGGGGCTCGGAAAACCTAAGAGTTATTGTTGAAAAGCCTCTCTATCCTCAACGTGTGACTGTTTGATGCGGTTTATGGTCCGGCGGAGTCATTGGACCTTACTTTTTCGAAAATGAGGCTGGAGCAACAGTTACGGTGAATGGATTGCGCTATCGAGAGATGATTAATGTCTTTTTATGGCCGGAATTGTATGGTATTGATCTGGACAACATTTACTTTCAACAAGACGGCGCTACGTGCCACACAAGCAACGAAACCATTGATCTTTTACGATTGAACATCAAAATAACACCTCTTATTGGAAAATTCTATATAAAATTCCTGAAAATCAGAAATAGTGACAATGTGAGAATTTGTAGGTTTGTTATTTATTTAGTCTGATCTGATGACTACTTGGACGATAAAATACGAAAATGAGGATTTTAGGTACGTGTTTGATAATTGAATTTCCTCGACATTTTGAATTTCGAATTGTATCCACAAATCAGTAACAAACAAATTTTAGCTTTGTAAAAATGTTAACAACACGTTCGGACTCAAATTTAAATATTTTTCCGATCGTTACTCAGATTTGGACTAAATATAATCGGTTAGCTACAAACATTATTCCTTTACAAAACTAGATTTTTTTTTCTTTACTGAAATGGAAAACGCTTGATCGTCTCTAGATTTTTCTAAACATATGGACTGAAATAATTTTTAACAGTTTAGACTTTCCGAGTTTGGAATTCAAGCACTATTTCTGGGAAGTGGGGTTATATTTCAAAACTGACTATTTACAAAAATGGGATATATTGAATTATAGCGTTGACGGTAATTTAAGGCTAAGGAATCTTTTTTATTATTTATTATTGAATTTTTTTTTATACATAGGTACATGGTTACATAAAATATTGAAAAATGTATAAAAAATATTGAAATAAATGTACATAATTGAAAAAAAATCCCACGAAGGCGAAGCCTGAGTGTGGATATTATAAGTATTTTTTATGTTATTTCTATGGTTTAAGTGGAGATACAATATCAAATATAAATTTAAGTTATTTTAAAAGAGTTACTGTAGAGATGCAATACAAGAAACTAAATCATGTAATATGTAAAAGTTTTAAAATAACACAAAAAATAAGGTAAATACTAGTTTTTGAAGACATCTTAAAAAGTGAATTAGCAGACAAAGCATTACAAACAATAAAATATATCCGCTGTTTTGTATGTATGTGAAATAGTAAAAAATAATATATACATGGATATAAATGTTACAGATAGCTTTGCTAAAACTTATAAGAAAAAAATATCTAGTTCAGTGTTTTTTTAGCCAAGATTTGATGTACTTTTTAAAAGATTGAAGGTTTACACACGTGTCCCTTTTAAAGGTTGTACATAAAGAATTATACATTTTTGGAGCAATAAAACTAATATGCCTTTGGGCCAACCTGGTTTTGCAGTGGGGCACAATTATGACTCAATCGACTGGCAATATTATGTTTACGATAAAATTAAAAAATCCTATTAATTTAAATTTAAAAAATCACCCTCTCTTACAAAACCTATTATAAACCTACTATTTTCATACAGAAATCAAGCACGTTTTTCTGTAAAGGTGATCATTTTTCCATGTTATGGCGGCGTACATTGAACACTAAGGATGGTTTGTTTCACAGAATTTTAACAATTCAAATTTCAACGTTAATTTTCGGGTTCTGTTATTAAATTATGATAGGCTTGACAGTGCTTGACAGAACTGAAATAATAACAGAACCTAAGAAAATCCTTCAAAGAACTTGAAAAAATTCACTTTTAAATTAGATAAATTGTTCAAATTCTGTGAAACAACCTGTATTAATTTGAGAGGGAAATTTTTTTCTTCTGAAAAACACACTATCTTAATTTTTTTTACGAATTGATACAGCCACAAAAGAGTTATGAATTTTAAAAAAGTAATTAATACAGGTATTTACTCATTGTTTCACAGACTTGCCATTTTAATTAATCTCATATAGGTAGGTGCCTACTCACATATAAATGTGAGGACTTTTTGGACTGACTGCTTCCGACAGCCTAAAAGTTACAATAGAAAGATCAATAACTCAAGTTTATTTATAATTACGTAATTATAAAAAGCATTCACTTTGTGGCTCATCATAATTTATAATAAAAACACATAAATTTGTTTTTGACCACTATAGTTTTATTTTCACTCTACCGGTTTCGGAAGATCCCTTCAGTTTTAAATATGCTCCTGACGAAGGAAGGGATCTTCCGAAACCGGTAGAGTGAAAATAAAACTATAGTGGTCAAAAACAAATTTATGTGTTTTTATTATATATTATTTATAATTACTTATTTTTTTATGAAAAAAATTTTTATTACACATTCTTCATAAATTTGTATCAACTCAACATCCTTGGTCATAATATTTGATTTGTTATTAATAAAACTCATTCTATACTGAAATGATCGGCCACAGTTCATTGAATTTGATTAAATATTTGCATAATTATAGACTGATAACTAGAATTAGTTGATGTTTATCGTTATTTACAATATTACATTCATTTGATATATCTGAGGTATTATGACATCTTGTCTAAACATGCGTGGAACAAATAACCAGAATCTGTACCGTTATATCTTAAATATTGTGTAAACATTTGACTTACATAATTAACAAGGAAATTTTGTAAACATATTTCAAAATAACTAACAGTTTTTAAATATTTGATGAATATTAAAATTGTTGAAGAAGAAGATAATAAATAATAACAGCAAAACGCAAAAAAAAAAGTAACGGTCTCCATTGGGAATCGAACCCAGGATCTCTGTCTATCTATCTCAACGCCTCTTAATAGTTAGGTCTCAATTTTCGAGTGGTTATGTGGTAGTGGTTAGTGGTAGTGGTTTTTTAGTGGTCTATGTTTTGTGTTATTATCTTCTTCTTCAATGATATATTACATTGATGGGTATAACGTTCAAGATTATTAAAAGAAAAGTTATTCAAATAAAAATTATTTAGATGCAAATTAATTATATTCCGATTTCCTGTATAAGTAACGCATGAGCGATCTTTAAATACGCTTTTTTTAATAAAATAAGTGTCAGGTTAATTTGCATTTCTCTACATAATATTATTAATTTTGTGGTGAGGTGAGTGCTCGCCTGTGGCAATACTACCGCGTTTGTGTTTTCATTGTATTTTGTTGTTCAGTTAAAGGAAATTTGGAAGAGCAAGGTAAATGTGTAAATATTCCCGTTTTTATAAAGGATTTTGTGATATCCCCAACCGCTTAAACGCTGACACAGCTAAACGACTGCCTTCAAATCGTACTACTTCACTTTTTCCAACTGGCAGTGTTGGGAAATTGTTTGAATACCGAACTTTTCTTCGTTTTATTCCCTACCTATTCCTACGCGTTTAATCAGAGATACCTACCCAATTCATATATATGTTTCGAAAAATTATTAATTTGTGGCGAAATTTGATTCGAAACAATTATTAAAAACTTTACAAAATTTACCGCTAGGTAGATACCTATTCGAGACTAGAAGTCAGGCGCAGTCTGCTCCGGGCGCCGACTTGCCAAGGCGCCAAGGAGCCAAGTAGCCAAGTAGCCAACGTGTCGATAATTCATAAAACCTACTTCCAGTGAGTGGTTTATTTCTGCCTACTTCTCACGTACGAAGCAGCGCTTGCTGTTGCTTCGTTTCTTTCCCATAATTCGTGGCTCAGGTCGCGCTTCGGTTCGTACGTGTAGGTATCAGCAACAATCGTATGTTTTTTGTGATAAATTGAAGATGTCTACTCACGGATTCGGCATAATTATTTCCCTACATTAGTTTTCCGGGCTATGAGGAGTACATAATAATAATTTATAATAATTGTAGTAGTTAGTCCCAGAATTTCGGCACTGAAATAAATCCCGTCTTCTAGTATTATGTAATGGAATTGAAAGCTTATCAATGCAAGTAATTCTGAACTATCAAATACATAATTTAGAATTTAGTATAGAAATACTAAAGTCAGTGAAAATCTATTTAGACATTTTCAGATCATTTAAAAGAGTGTTGCGGTTTAATAAATTGCTGGAATGTATGTACGTATTAAATGGAATGCAAATATATTAAGTATTAAACTTAAATTCTGAGAAAAAAAAACGGCAATTATTTAACATCATTATAATGTTGTGTGTTCACCTTTCCAACTGATTGCCTCTTGAAGGCACTAGTATGAGAATGCTTCTCTGTGGTTCGCCTGTACGACGATGTTGTACCGAAGTCTGAAGTTGCAAACTTTGTGTGCCTGTATTGTGATATAACTGTGCTTTTAATTGCATTCATTTTATTACCTTCCACGTTATATCTATACGTAATCTATACATCAAAACTTATTTTAATTGTGTTACGTTTTTTAACTCCCTTATAGAAGGAATTAATATGATAATCGTTCAAATAAAAGTGTGTTACATTTATAAATAGTGATTGGTGAGTCTTTTCATTTATCAGCGAATATAACAAAATATTTTTAATCCTATACCTTGTTATTATAAACCGATTGTTACTTGACAATTTTGTATATTCCTTAAACTAAAATTACATATAGATATTTTAATATTACCAAGTAAATAAATGATTTGAATTACTTCCGACCATTCAACTTATTGGTGGGATTATTGACGTTTTAATTTGTGAAGCCGTGCATTGTGGTATTTGAACTGTAGGTAAACCTTTTAAACATAATATCCTTATGTACACGGAGATAAATAAGCATTGCTAATTTATTAAGAATCTATTAAAATTATTCGCAATCCTGTTAAAACATGACTGCGGCCCTATGTACCTATCAATTCATTCGTTGATAATGTGAAGAGATTCTTAATTAATTTGCAATACTCATTTTTACCTACATTACATTCGTTAGTAAATCTTCATTTTTCTTATATTTGACTTATAAGTGAGGTTTTCTTTCAAATTGAATATTATTCAATGTAGTTTATCACCGTTTAACTAGAAACATTATGTACAGTGTGGGGGCCCGAAATGATTATGTTTGCTCTAGATAGAAAAATACAATCTTATTAATATTTTTGGTAATTATTCGGGATCGATGGCTACGCTTAATACGTAAGATTTTTTCAATTTATATCGGTGTTCCATGTTAATATATATTTTTTAAATAATATGTTATCCTCTATGCTATGCGTAAAAAACCTTGTCTCTTAAACACTAGTTTATCAATAAACTACTCGTACTATATAACTCAAAGTTACTTAAATTGGGAACTTACGTTTACTGCTTATTATTTACTTACGCAGTTTTATCTTTTATTAACATTTGGTGTCATTTATTATACATTTTATTGTTATCTTACTTTCGTATTTTACTTTGTTTCGTATAATAAATTTAAAAATTTAATACGTGGTAATAATATACACTCCCTAATACATTCAATGGTGTCTTTACAAATATATATATTTTTTATCGATACATTAGCCTCACTATTAGCCTACCCGTTTTACAATTTCATGTGACAAAATACGTATGTAATGGACTGTATTGAAATTAGAGGTGGACTTTGGAATGGATGTTTTGCTACCGGGAAACATATTAGACCACATTTAAGGACCGTCACATACAAGAATTGAGATCTTTGCTGACCGAAAGTATCAGGAGACTATATTGCGGAGCGGAAATAATGGGCTGGCCATACAAACTTTGGTCGTAGAAATCGATGGGTTAGGAGCTCTTTTAGAAGCTATTGCGACCTCTTCAATGAAATGCTCTCCTGGGAATTATAAGCGACTCTAATGCGCATGGTGCCTGTTTTAAATTAAATTCAAGTTTAACTTGTTTATGCTGTGTTGGTTATTAGGTAGTAATTTATTCCGTCTGTGTTTGTTCAGAATCACAAGATATTTAACCGTATTGTAAAACAAGTAAAAAATTTAGGATCTTTGTACATTGTCTATAGTATCATATTGGGTTATTTAATCAATATGTTTTTGAAAAGGAAACAAATGGAGAGGCGGGGTAGCAGTTTACAGTAGTGATCTTTTGCGATGCCTTACGTTTGATTGTGACGTTTGAAATTGGCACAGCAAAGATACAATAAGTCTGAATGAAATTAAATCATTAATCACCGAAACAACATGATCTAGAAGGAAGACTTGTATGTTTCTGACAAGTTAAGTGGATTGCCAAAGTAAATAGTGTATGGCAGAGGGAATTAGAGAAGTTTTGGTAGGATGTAATATTGTGATCTCGTTAGTCAAAAATTTTGAGGCGTCATATCTATGTAAATTGTAAAAACAAGCCAGAATAAAGCATGCCTATTCAGATATGTATGGTATTTTATCCTCTGCGTCTACCCCTGTGTGTGAAGTGTGAATCTACCAGATTTTGCTTTTTATAAATAGTTCTCAATCAAACTCAGAGAGATTTTAATCCGTTCAAAAGTAATAACTAAATATTTATTCACAGTGACATCATATAAAATTTTGTATTTGACTATTGCTGGAGCATTCAACATTCAAATAGCAAAGCTCTGAAGATCGATAAGTTGGCCGTAGAAACAAACTACGTACATTCCCATCCCAGAATGTGAAAAGGGGAATTGTTTACCAACATAAAGATTGTTAATTTAAACGAAATATTAAGAAATAGAATAAAATAATAATAATAAAAAATTAAGGCAGTTTCATAAACTAAGAATAATGTATGAAATTATTGGTCCAGTTGTGTATAATATGTGTACTATGTGGGTATATTTTTTATGCTTTTAAGATATGTATTTTATTGTAATGTAGCCTTTTTTGTTCTTTAATCCATATCTTAATTTTGTTTGTGAATTTTTTTTGTTTCCTTATTTTTTGTGTCAGGTAAGATGGTAATTGTGGTGTATTTTTGCAAAGCTTGTGCTTATCGACGGTTTTTTTAATGTTTAACTACTAACGCTCGTCTAACTGGTCTATTATATATGCATAAATTTTTATTTTAAAAATAAAAACCTTCTATTGTCATTGCGTTATGCAGTAAATCTTGTAAAATATTTACCATGTAAAAGCTCATTAGGGGGTTTAAATTAATAAATAAAATTTATAATGTTTATTACTCCAGAAAAAGTTACATCGTAATAATATTATTTTGATAGATTTGACGTGGAGTCAACCTAAATAATGCTACAAGCACCAATATGGATGCCCTTGTTTCTCTGCCCCGAGTGTCAGAGTTCATATCTCATTAAAGGAGGTCTTCTGTAATAAATCAAATCATGAGTCAAAACATCATAAACAATGTCGTTTTGGACATTTCATATGTTTAAGTACACAACACCGCTCCCGCCCCGCTCCCGCACCGCTCCCGCACTGCAAATCGCGTTGAACTCTGGCCGAGCACTTATTAACTTAGACGCGTGCATGACATAAATCTATTTGAACTTTTGGTGTTGAGAGTTCTGTTGTACTTGTAACTTGTAACCGCCTTGACCTGCGTCTTTTTTGGGAAAAATTAAAAAAGGAAAAAAAAGGAGTTTATGACGTAAATATCAACGGTATGCATTTAGTAAGTACTGCCATTCTGAATTGTGGTATTTTACCAGGGCGATACTGAAAGTATCTACCATATATTTATTTCAAGTTCTGAAATATAGCAAATTAATACATTTTTGTATTAGAAAATCCTCAAATGCTTGATTATATATTTTTTTAATTCCTCTTTTTCAGTATCGTGACATCAATTCCCGATGAGCCACGCCGCCCCCTACAGGATGGAAAAGCTGCAGGTGCCAGTGGCGTACGGGGAGGAGTTCGGCGGAGGGGGGCGCGCGCCCGGGGGGCTGACCCTCTCGTGGCGAGGGCTAAGCGTTTGGGGCAGGCGCAAGGTCTCCTCCAGCTTCTGGAATACGCGCTATGAGAGGAATCTTGTGCTTGACAAAGGTATGGACAAAATGGTCCTGTAAAAAAAGTGATAGCATGCCAATTTCCTGATAAAATATTAGTCATTGAGAATATATCGAGAATGACCGAATGCGACAATATCAGTATGTCAATATCAATATCAATATTTGTATGAACACGTGCTACGCCGTCCTCATAAAACATTTGCTTTTAACTGCTACTTCGTTAGAAACACTGTCAATTCATTCGTTAAAGGCCTGCAGTCCCGTTTTTAAGAGGAAAACGAATAACTAATTTCACCAGATTGATAATAAATTAACAGTACTTTATTTCAGGGGGTTCGCTCGAGGCTCATCATATCAGACTTAATTAATTCCGACGAATTCGTAACGATAATATACGGATGTATTTTTAGAGCGATCCCTACGTATGTAAGTTATATATATTTAAAATGAATAAAAACAATACCTTGAAATTTTACAAAATGTTTTTCAACCATAAAATTAGCGGTAAGTCCCAGTTTTTATTTTTGTAGACGATGAAATAGTAACTTACAGAAAGATTCCTCTAGAAACATCTGATATGTTAAAAATACGTTCATCAGAAATAATTCAAATAAACTCAAAGTAAAGATCTATTTTCTAGGCCAACTAGAGCAAAGCCGACCATATAGGTTCCGAATATTGTTTGTACACGACTTCATTACTTTGTCGTTAAAAATCTCACTTTATTTTAGAGATTTGCTAGGGCATATTTTTATGAATGGCTTCTTCGATTTCGATAAGATTCCGACTTTATTTTAGGGTATTTTCTTGTCGTAATTATTTTTGTTATTATCAAATATTATTGAAGCTGTCAAACATTAATTTCTAAGTTTATAAATGTTTTGTTATGATTTCAGTCAATGGCTCCATTGAATCCGGAACTTTGACCGCCATTATGGGACCAAGGTAATTTCTAAATATCCGCTCATTGACCTATAAAAACCTACTCGTATAGCTTAATAAGAAAAAAATTATAACAACTGATAACTGCAGATAAATATTCTACTGTGTGTCATTTCGGCAACTGTGTCAGTTGCAGATTAAGGCACTTTGATAAGGTGGATGGTTTTCAATGTCATTACTGTATACTGTATTAAGTATTTATACAACCTTGAAACTGGATTCTGTTAACAATGACTTTTAAATTGTTTTCATAATTGGTGAAAAAAACATAATTATCAGATCTATATGGATACACGATAAATGTGAGTCCTTTCTCTTACCATTGAGTACCGTCCATGTAAATTCGAATGGAAACCGATGTTACTACTGACATACTTTTTGGTTCTAGTATTCACGTACGGACATGTCCGACCAAGAATGCGTAACAGGAGCATTTCTGTACCTACGTGTTTATGGATCTGTCCTGTAGCATGCATACAAAAATACTCGCCGCGCACCCGGAAATGCTCGCCTAGCTTTGACATGAAAATTTCAATCTGACGATGAAGCCAATTTCTCGAAACACGTCCACATCGAATTTATTGTGATCTTCTTTATTCTTTGTTTCTTGCGGTTCTTCATGCATCATAAAAAAATGGTCCTTGAAGCCGAATTTGAGTTCGACGTTCATAACATCATTGAACATCACATTTCAGTGGCGCTGGAAAGACGACCCTAATGGCAGCAGTCAGCATGCGAGTACAGGGCGACGTGAGCGGGGACCTGCTGCTGAACGGCAGGGCGGTGTCACGCCGCGTACTGGCGGGCATCTCGGGCTTCGTGCCCCAACAGGACCTGGCCATCCAGTCCCTCACGGTCAAGGAGCACATGAACTTCATGGTAAATCAGGCAGTCACCATTGCCGACCTAATTCCAGTGGATTAATTCGTGTCTAAAGAGCCTTCATAAGAAATGCATGAAGAACTTAGAACTTTTATTCAAAAATTTATACAGCAATGCGTCGAGAAGTTTATGATTATTATTTATATAGGTACCCACTTTAAAGGATATTAATGAACTCTTTACCAAAATATCAATGAACATTTTTCTCTGTGTTAAAAAGGGATTAAACATGGTCTCTTCTCACAGGCTCGTATGAAAATGGATCGCCACACTACAGAAGCAGGCAGGAAAAAAAGGGTCAAGGATTTGGTGCGAGAAATGGGAATCGGAAAAAGCTACAATACGCTGATATCTGCATTATCAGGAGGAGAACAGAAACGACTGTCACTGGCAGTTCAGGTAATGTATAAAAACACCTACCTACCGATATTTTCCTTGAATCAGTTAATAACGATAAATAATACAGTCCATGTGCACACAGAAAATACATAATACTACAGTAAAGTTTTGATTTGAGTCACATTGTCACATACAAATTATGCAAAGCGAGGAGGAGATACCCTAGAGAGAATCAAAATAATTGAAACGAACTTTGTAGTGTATTTTCAGTGTCGTCAAAAGTTCTTTTTAGTGTCATCAACATTTCATCAGCTTGTTGGAACCTCTGAGGCCGCTACCTACGAATAAAATACCAAACTTTGTTTATACAACAGCTCAATAAAAAATGATCAACAAGTTTCAAAACCAATGATCCCTTCATCAGCATACAAAGTATTTCAATACAAGAAACCATTGTTTTCAAAAATTTTGAAATTTGTTTTATTAAATGGTGGTGTAACAATGTTTATTATTTTATTTTATTAAAATGACACCACGTTGAGGAATTTATTTATTCATTCTTAAATTTTATATATTTAACTTGCTCAAATGGCTTAATAACAGTGATTTTTAAATAATTAATAAATTCCACTGGGATTTTCAATCAAGGGAACACTGTTCCATCAGACTTATGGTCACCTTCAAGACAGATTGAAGGGAAACTTCTTCGGGGTCTGATTAAAATTAAAATGCTGCTTAAAATACCTAGAATACCTAGAGTGGAAGTTAAAAGTTTATTTCATAAAAGATCATAAATATTTCACAATTCCAACCCTTTCAGCTGATCAACGACCCGCAGATCTTGTTCTGCGACGAGCCCACCACGGGGCTGGACAGCTGGGGGGCCGCCTCAGTGGTGACGACCCTGCGCACGCTGGCGGCTGCCGGGCGCGCCGTGCTGTGTGTGCTGCACCAGCCCGCCTCGGGCACCTTCCAGCTCTTCCACAGGCTGATGCTGCTCTCGGGGGGCCGCGTGGCTTTCCTGGGCCCCCTCGAACAGGCCAGGAACTTCTTCAGTCGGTTAGATGAATTAAACTTATAATATTCGCAGGGTTATTCAAATGATGGACTCAATTTCGTACTTCTATATTTCAAACTGCAAAATAGTGACAAATATGAAATAATAATATAGTTTGTAAATGTTCAATATGCTGCACGGCAAACATCTATCAGTATAGCCGAACTCGTTCCACAACCGAAGGTGTTACTGAGTTCGTCGCAGTTCTGATACGGTTATACTGAATAATTGTAAACAACTGTATTCTTTAACTTTATTGTTAGTATTATTAAATGTAATGTCACTTAAAGTTCAAATAAGTTAAATTAAGATATTCACTTTATAATTTGGTACGTAATTCTTCTTAGTATGGTGGAGGAGAGTTGGTGGAGGTAAAGAGGAATGCTGAGTTTATTCAGCCAGTTGACGGTCACGAGTCACCAGATTCATCACGGATTTGTGGATTGGAGTGAAGTTATCTGGTTTGCTTTGTCAACATTCACACAATCAAAGTCATTTAGGTCTCATTTGTACACGCGTGTGTTTTAATTAGATCCATGTCTTCTGTTTCGTCCACAACAAGGCGCTTGATCTTTAAATCCGAGACCCGCTACCGAGTTTGTCACAGGAGAGGGTGGTTACTACAGAAGACTTTCATCTTCATTCCAAAAAGGTTTCCTGAACACACCCTCGCAAGGCGGGGAGTTTAAAAAATATAATTTTTTTTTAACCAATGACGTCGCAATACATTAACCATTTTGTGGTGTACTAATAATACAGAACCAACTCAGATTTCTGAAGACGGATAAATTAACGTGAATTGAGATATCCCTTAGAAAAGTAGCTATGACCTTCATCCGTTAGACTTTGGTAAACCAGTGGGTGCAAAATGTAGATGAATACAATTTCAACGTTAGCGATTAAGATGACCCCTCTTATCGCTATTATTAAACATCCATAAGTCTTCGAAATGGCCTTTCAATTCGTGCGAAACATATAAATTCGAAACCCATTCATCGTTATATTGGCCATACCAATAATATAATATTTGTGTATATTTTTCAGGCATATCAAAGCCTACTAACGCGTTGGGTTGAAGTTTCTAACGATAATGTTTCTAACATAAGGTATCGAACTCGATTGGGATGAAAGTTTATAAACCAAAATGTAGTTAGTCGGAATGTGGTTCTAAATCCCGCGAAAATGTATACAAATTAGCCATTCTACGAATATGCTTTGAAATTTACACGGCCAACGTTTCGGACAACAGTGTCCATTATCAGGCCACATCAGGACACATCTACCCACATCACCATTCTTAAGTTGATCACATCACTACTGTGGGTAGTGAGATTATTATTGTCTGGTGATAAGTTGAAGGAACAAGTCGAATGTCGTCCTTGACAATAAAGTCAATTATAACAGTCAAAAGTGTTCTCCATAATTATCCTCAAAATACCAAACAAAAAACTTTAACCAACGTTTCGGACAGCATTACACTGTCCATAATCAGACCACATCAGGACACATGGCTAAAGGAGGAGGTGGTAGCGCAACACGGCATAATACCCCAAAAATAATTATCCATTTTATGTTTCTAAAGATCGAAATAATAAAAGTCTTTGCTAATTGCTAAGCTACATTTACTTTGTAAATAATTACAAAATTGAAAGTAATGGAATGGAAAATCTGAAATCTGAATGAAAGAACTGAGGGGCAATTTTTTATTACTAATATCAATCTTATAGAAATATTGTGAAAATATAAGTTACTTTTTGCATCCTAGTAAAACAAGGGAAATTATGAACAAGAGGATAGGAAACGCTCCGTACCATCCAAATCATAGTCATTCAAGACAATAATTCCACATTGAAAGTTATGATACTAATGAATGCATTTTAATTTCAGTCAAGGCCTCCACTGCCCCGTGGGTTACAACGAAGCCGAGTTCTATGTAAATATGGTATCCACCGAGGAGAGGTCCCGCACCGTGTGTAAGGCTTGGGACATCACAGACAGGACCACCCTACCACAATACACGATCAACGGCCATCACGAAATGTCCAATGGGAAGGCGGTCTATAAACCTGATCTCAACTCCACAACCATGGCGCGTTCAATGGCAAGTCTGGACACTTATATTATTCATTTTGTAGTCACCAAGTACACTAACATTTTACTCCATGAAGTTCGTTATGATCAGTGTTGTCATACAATCTTCATAACAACAGATACAACATAAAGCGCTTAAAAAATCTGCCAAAATAAATAACTTGTTACAATGGTCCAGTGACCTTGTTTCCTGAAAGGGAGGGTACCTTGCGTCAGAACCGGTAGTTCTGATTTTGTGGTGAGTTGTTTATGATATTGGCCCAATCCAAGTTTTCGATGTCGAGCGCCGAACGCAACATTTTCAAAATTCTAAAAAAACACGACCTTTTCTTCGATTTTTGGCAATTTTAACCCTTTGATTATAATGCTGTACATTTTCAAAGTAGGCTAAATTTGAGCCAAGAACCGTCTCTATAGATCCAATTGTTTCCAAAATACAGGTTTTCAAAATTTATAAATTTTTTCTTACTCGGAAATTTTTTTGCAATATTTTGTTGTTCTTTGGGAATTTGACAATCTTGCATCAATCAATCAATCCGGCATCTTTATTGTTCCGTTATAGACGGCTGCAAGTTAAGTGACCGGCCCATATCTCTCCCTACCACCCCCTCCCTTCAATCTCTCCACACCACTAGGAGGGAGTCTGAAGGCCAGGCCCTTCGGAGCACATCATTTCTCGTCTGGCAACAATGTTCTATCCCTTTCTTCAGCTGTAAGAACTATTGTTATTGATCAAAGAAAGGTCTCTGTCAATCCTCAAACACTGTTTCACAGGTTAAGTGTCCTAAAACAGTCGAAATAAAAATTGAGAGATTTCTTCACATACGAGCTGTCAGCAATCCCACTACGTCACTACTCATAGAAGGGGGAATGAGAAAGGGCACGAAATCCTAATCATCTTCAGCATTGCAATCTGTAAACTTAGATGAGACGCAAGGAACAACGAAATTTGCAGTGGTGGATGGAAGGCATCTACTGATCTACTTCACAAAGTTGTGCAGCCTCGAAGCTCATCATTTAGTTCGATAGCTGACAGCTACACCCAGTATATCACTGCTCATTACGTTTCAAACGTGGCAGTAGCTTTCGATGGAAACCCAACAGATGCTGTACAAAAATGCACGAAGAGCTCGCAGAGTCGAGTCACACTCATCTCCGAAAGTAATATTTGATAAAAAAAACCATGGCTCAGGTTTCTCAAGAGAATTTCTTGTCAAATGACAAAAACAAAATTTTTTTCATCGACCTGCTGAAAATAACAATGGAAAACCATACAAATCTAGTACTGCAGGCAGAGGAAGATACTGACAGGCTCATCATCACTAAACATTGAAATTTCGAAAAAAGTCATGTATCTTTTTTAATTGAAATTAAAATAGTCATTCAGTATTATCATTTTCTTTTATAAGATACCCACATAATAAGTAATAGGAGTGAAACAATATAACTAGATAAATATCGTTCTTTTTAGAATTTGTTATGGAGGGAGAGAAAGGGAAGGGGTTTATGGTCATGAAACGTTCAGACAAGGCTTCGATAATGTAACACAAAGAACAGGGATAGAAAAGAGAAATATTAACAATGTAGAGGGTGGTTCATCGGTGTTTCACCTCATACCTCTTCAGCGTCCATTGGAATATGAGAGGGGGCATTTCCGAAGAATATAAAACGAAATATTGCGAAAATTTCCAAAATCTAAAAAATTGATTATTAATATTTTGGGAACTATTGGGTCTACAGAGACGGTTCTGACAATTCAACACAAAATAACGTAAATTCATGAAAAGTCAAGAAACTAAAAATAGGTTAAATGGGTTACGTAGGTAAGTTTAATATGTTTTTTAATCGCTTTTAATGGCATTATATCATCACTTAGATAAATTTTCAATTTGTTGAATTTTGATGAGTTTTTTTGTTTTGTTTCACATTAACCCCACACAGTTATAATGGAACCAGTATTTTTATACATGGAGACCTCTTTGAAAACCTTTTCTGAAAACCTAATTAATTTTATTTTTATAAGCAATAATTATTAGCCTGAAACACTCATCCACATTGAAAAATCTTCTGATAAGTGTGAGTGTTTCAGGCTAATAATTATTGCTTATAAAAACCCTTGTTACCCTTTGTGCTATTCATAACAAATCTTGTCTTAAAAAACATTAGTTTATCAAAAAAATAATAATTAATATTTGACAAGTTCAAGTATCTTCACCAAAAATGTAGACAATTTGTCTCGACGCCATCTAGTGAGAGAGTTAGCACTTACAATGCCTTTCTCATATAAAATAAAGTTGGTTGTTTTCAGGTGAAAAAAAATGTAATAAGCAGTAATTGTTGAATGAAACACTAGTATATATTGAATTATTTCGCGGATAAGAGATAAGCCGCCATAGCTCAGTGGTCAGAGCTGTCGACCGGAAATCGAAAGGACACGGGTTCAAGTCCCGTTGGCGTCATGTATCTTTTATCAGAAGATTTTTCAATGTGGATGAGTGTTTCAGGCTAATAATTATTTCTTATAAAAATAATTGTTACCCTTTGTGTTATGCATAAAAAATCTTGTCTTAAAAAACATTAGTTTACCAAAAAAATAAAAACTAATTAATTTTGTTAAAAAGAGAATTAAACCCTCTTAAAATAATTATACAATAAGTTAATTTAAATATTGAAGAAAATATAAGTGATTTCTAAACGAAAATCACTTATATTTTCTTCAATATTTAAATATTACGATTTGAGGTTTTACTCAATAAAGTTATTCCGAAAAATAAATAAGTTAATTAATTGTATGAAAAGATTTTTGAAAATCTTATTGCTTTCTTGATTTGTGTATGAACTCGCGAGTATTCTTAAAATTCTAAAATTATCATCGTTTATATTTACGTGTAATAACCGTTTACGTAGTAGTTAGGTAATTAATTAAATATTGTTTTTGTTACAGGGAGAGACCGAATTCCAGCAATATATTTCAATGTAAGGTATCTGTTTTTTGTTTGCATTTCTTTGTATCGCTTAATTATGTGGTATTGGGATTTAACTAAAGGGATATTTATTTTTAAATTATTTTATAGAAAGACTCCAGGAATCCTGATTCAGTTTTACTGGTTGTTATGGCGGAATTATGTGGCAACCAAAAATGACAAAAGGCTTTGGATTGCACAGGCTTTGGGATTTTTGGCAAGTATTAACTTACATCGATATTTACCTATTAACATGAATGTATTTTTTTAATAATCCAGATAATTCTTAAGCTTTTAACAATATTTTACAAATAAAGCCGCACTAGGGAGCTCCTGTGTAACTAATAACAACAACAAAAATACATAATGTGAACTCAATATAATATTGAAAACACAAAACTACGAAATTATAACAAAAATAACCACTACAGTTTTTTTTCCATTATTTATGGCTTTCACCCTTCAAGGGTGTTCTTGTCCCATCATTTAAAACTTTGGAGAAATAAAAGGTGAATTTAGATATTAATTTTATTTAAATAGGCAAATTTCTAAATTATAATGAAAATTGGAGCCGAGTTCAGACTTAGAAGAGATGAGATGTTGAATCGAGGGGAGGCAATTTTAGATAAGGCTTGATAGAAGAGAGGATATTTGTTTAGAGAGGGATAACCAAAAAACATGTGATCTAAAGTCCCACTTCTAGACCACAGAATGTACAATCTTTGGAGTCAAGGACGTGAATTTTAAAAAGGTGGAAAGGAACACTCATTCGAATGAGTGAAGAAATTTATTTTTTGAAAATGGGGGAATTACTAAAAACAATGTTTTGATGGGATAGTCCTTTGTATTGAGGCATAGGCTCCCTTGGAATTACTAGCAATACTCTGCCAAACATTTCGGGATTTATCTTTGATGATGAAAAAAATGTCAGATAAGGGAATGTAGTTTACGAGGGTAACAACGGGGTTGGACGCTCCTTGTTTTGCCAAGGCATCCGCAATATCATTACCCATGATACCAACATGTCCAGGAATCCAAATCAGAGTTAAAGTTTTACCAGAGCTTTGAATGGAGGCTATCATCACTCGAATAAGGCATACAAAGTGATCTTCGGGATGAAGAAGAGGACTGGAATTAAGTTTTTGGAGGGAACTGAGAGAGTCAGAGAGAACGAGGGAATGTTCAAAATTATTTTTGATTATATATTTGAGAGATTTTATTATTGCAATGCACTCGGCTGAAAATATTGAAAATTGAATGAAATATTCTGTCATTAGAATTATTATCGTAAACGTTAACACTACAGTTATTAAACTAAAATTACAGCTGGGAGTTGGTAACAATAACATTCTATTGACTAAATATGTATAGCAAAAAAATGAAAAATAATATGAAAATAAAAAGTATTGCTAATTTATTAAAAATCAAAAAAATAGTTATCCGGTTAAAAACGGAATTGCAGGCTGTTTCCTTGAAAACGTTTACTAAATTCCTTATACAGGGTTTTCCAATAAGAGGTGTTATTTTAATATTCAATCGTAAAAGATCAATGGTTTCGTTGCTTGTGTGGCACGTAGCGCTGTCTTGTTGAAAGTAAACGTTGTCCAGATCAATACCATTCAATTCCGGCCATAAAAAATCACTAATCATCTCTCAATAGCGCAATCCATTCACCGTAACTGTTGCTCCAGCCTCATTTTCGAAAAAGTAAGGTCCAATGACTCCGCCGAACCATAAACCGCACCAAACATTTCACACGTTGAGGATAGAGAGGCTTTTCAACAATAAGTCTTGGGTTTTCCGAGCCCCAGATGCGACAATTTTGCTTGTTGACGAAGCCACCGAGGTGGAAATGGGCCTCATCACTCAAGATGATTTGCATTTGATTAACTCAAGTGAATTTTAATAATTTAAATGCTTTATTGAAGCGTATATTGTTCCATTTTTATTAATGGCGTAGTTTCTACTTGTCAAATGTCAAAAAATGACAGCTTAAAAAGTAACATCTACTGAAATAGCGGGCTATTAAAAATAACACCTCTTATTGGAAAACCCTGTATATCGGAACACTTAATCTTAGGCTTAGAAGGCAACGCGATTAAACGCAGCGGTTTTGGAATAGTTGAAAACGCCAAACCGCGTACAAACACGCCCTGCGGCTATCCTATGGTGGTACTGAAAAACGCCAGCCGCAGTGCGTGTTTCTATGCGGTTTGGCATTTTCAGCTATTCCAAAACCGCTGCGTTTAATCACAGTGCGTGCTAAGCCATGTACCTGCATTTTCCTTGATAAAATACAATGACAAAATGGGACAATATTAGAATTTTTATGAACACGTGTTCCGACATCGTGATAATGCATTCGTACGAGTATTTTACTAAAATTTTACTAGGAAATCTATCAATTCATTCGTTAAGAGCCTACCATTCCGTTTTTAACCGGATTACGAATAATCTAAAGAGATTCTTAATAATGTGGTTCTTCGTTTTTCTCCGTGTATGAATTTGCTAAGATTAATAACTGACATCAAGTCAACTCGACTGTAGATATTGCGGTAATCTGTGCAAATTAATTAGGTTAGGTTAGTAGTTAATTTAGTAGTTTAAATTGAAAATAAAACGTACAAGTTTATTTTTTTCCAGTGTATAGCGTTGCTCGTAGCGATCCCGTACCAAAATGTCATGTTGTCTATAGAGCAACACGACATCCAGAACGTGCAGGGCCTTATGTACCTTATCGTCACTGAGACCATCTTCACATTCATCTACTCCGTGTTCAACCAGTTTCCTGCGGAGATATCTATCTTGCTGCGGGAAATAGCTAATGGACTCTACACTCCAGCACCCTACTACCTCTCCAAGATGATTTTTCAGGTACCTTCATATACAGAGTGTCCGGGGGGGTAAAGTGCGCTAATTTCATGTAATTTTTAATATTATACGAGTATAATATAGTTCCGTGGTTGAGGGGTAAGGTTCTCGACTAACAAGCTGGAGGTCGCGGCTTCATCGCAAGTAAATTTTATTTGATTAATTTGTGTTATTTCGAAGCGCACCTCAGGTGATATCTCACAAAAGCAGCGCTATACAAATTCTCCAATAAATAAATATTTCACAAATTTAATTAAAAAATAATACATGGTATTTTTTCGCCACGTTCCAGAGTAGAAGATACTCTCAGTATCGCCCTGGTGTACCATTCACAAGTGAAATGTTGCTTGAAATGGCTTCGGCCGGGTTTGGTGACCAGATCTGAATAGCCAGGGATTTCCCCACCTTCCTCTTCCCCATCTCCTTCCCCTCCCCTTTACCTTCAGCCTCACAACATACCCCAATTGAGGATGCCATAGTCTCACTGGCTTTAGATGTTTGGGAGCAGTTGGAACTCCTTAATTAATTACTGTGCGTATTTGTGATCGTGATATATATTAACATTATTGGTAAAACCATGTGATAACGATTATAAATTATAACTATCCATTTCAAATTCACAAGTAGCAATAATTAAAAAGAGCAAGGTTACGTTGCCAAATATTCATTAAAAATAACCTTAAGTCTGAAATAAATAAGTAGAGCAAGGTTACTAAGTTTTTTTTGATAAATATTATTTTCTTTTATGAGCAAATAAAAATAATAATCTTTCCCCACTAAGCAAGCACAAGAGCCGGTCTCTTTTCGGTGAGATACTACAAATAAATTATTTGGTTTATGTTGGAAAGATTTTATCAATTTCTTTACAATGTAACATGTACCGTTTTGTCAGAATAATTAATTACAGAATATCAAAATCTAAGTGACCAGTGAAAATGGTTTAGATAGTTTAATATTAGATGTGACTTGGGATGAAATATTGAATGGAAAAAATGTTAAATCATGTATTGATCATATTGCAATACGTAACCGCCATAACACTGTATTGTAACTAATAAAATATCCAACCATTATATGGAAAGAGGTACTTAATAAAGATTTAAATTAGATTAGTTAGAAAAAAAAATTGTAAAAATGAGAGATTTCTTACAATCAAACTGAATACTATTCAAGTTTTGTAAGACACTGTAAAATACAAATGTAAAAAAACAACTGAATAAAGAAATCATTAAATAAACACAAAATTAAAGTAAAAACTTTATATTTCAGATTCCTCGAGCAGTTATAGAACCTATCATATACACGACGCTCATCTTCTGGATTGTGGGTTTGAAAGGGGGCTTTCTCGGGTACCTGATTTTTTTGGTTCCTGTGATTTTTGCAGCAAACTGCGCGGTTGCCTATGGTTTGTAAACATACATTTTTATATAATTCTTTTAAAATTCAAGTAATCATCTTATTTTCATAAATGATTCTGCGTGTTTTTAGGAACTTGGCTGTCTGCCTCATTCGAATCAATAACAACTGCTTCTCTCGTGTCGGTACCAATCGATTTCGTCGGCTACATGTTTGCTGGAAATTTCATCAACCTCGCCAGTATTTCCGTCTACGTCGGCTGGATCCGATATCTGTCCATTTTCTACTACGCCGCGGAGGCCGTGTCAATTCTGCAATGGGGGATCATCACCGATATCCAGTGTGACGTCAGAGCTGGTCTGCCCTGCATCCGGTCCGGAGGAGAGGTCCTCGATTTCCTTGGATTTGGGCCGAACAACTTCTTCATGGACATTCTGGGAATGACGGCTATTTATTTTGCATTCCACTTGGGCGGGTTTCTGGCACTGCTTAGAAGGAGTAAAAAGCAACCAGTGTACTGAATAAGTTAAACAAGCTGAAAACTGTACCACGGAGTTCGACACAAGTAACCGTGAACTAATTATTGTCTCATTTAAATATCCTGTGAAGCGTTTTTAATACACTATCTTTACTTTGGCCCCGAATAAGTTTTACGAGAAATTTTAATTTATGTTGATTAGAGGCGAGATAATGGAGCTTTTTAGGTTAAATTACATTTATTATTATTATGTTTAAGAAGTGTGTCAATTTCAATAAATAAAATTATTTATAAAACTTTTATGTGCATGTGTTATTATTTTAAGAAATGTAATTTTTTACTTAAAAGGAACGGCTGCGTGACCTTTTCCATGCAATTCTTAAATTTGGATTTGAGGTCAAAATACCCAACCGAACAAAATAGTTTAAATCAAAAGTTGTATGTCCTAATCAATAAAATGGCTGTACCTTTTGATTATAAAAAGAATTATTCAATTTGGTTAAGTATTTTGGCCTCAAATCCGAATTTCAGTTTAGCATGAAAAAGGCTACGCAGACGTACCTCTTAATATGACTTTCAATCATGGCAAATGATTTTTAAAATGGTTGTAATGTGTACTTTTTTAATAAATATTTTTATTGACATTCAAATAGTGGAAAGTGTTTCAATTAAGTAGACCAATTCTAAAACCTCACAATCTCATATCCTACATATCGACTCCACACTCCAAAGGTAAACTCAGATGTAGTCAAGTAGAAAAACGAGAAGGGAAAATATAAAATGTTTTATCAGAAATATGCAAGAAAAATATTGAAGCGAGCTAAATTCGCTAAACCTATATTTATTATTATTGCAGGATCATACCCAAACACAGATCAAAATAGTTAGATCTTAAAAAAATATAATTTAGTGGGCCCAATTTCAACTCCTTTTCACCACAAACAATTGTTTAAGTAGACGATATTTTTAAATTACATAATTTTATGGTTTTAAAATAGACCAATAAATCAAAAACAAAATACATAAATCTGAGTTTTCCCTTTCGCGCACCTTTCCGGGGGCTACTGACGCAAAATGATCTTAAATTAAGAAAGTACCTACCACCTGGTGGAAACCTATATAATAAGTTCTACTTAATAAAAATACAGGAGATAGAACAATCTTACCACACATCATCAAGCAGCCTTAATTCCCCCTTCACTATTGCATCAGAGATCCAGTTGTAAGACACCATACAGAATTACAGACTAGTCCTGTTGGTATTTGGTATTACAGATAATGGGGTATTTTCACAAACAGTTAAAAATACGTGTAGGGTTTACAGTTTATTTTTCTGATTCTGATAATTGTAGTATATACGTGTAATTTTAATATTATCAACTGTTCCAACTGGCTACAGAGTCATTATGAGTTATGGCATAGAAACTGCCACTGGTTGGTAAGATGGCTGTCTACAACGCCGCCGAATTTACGAATATGCCGTTTTGGAGGCAAATTTAAAGTAGCACATTTTAAGTCTACCTAGAAATTTGGTTGACAATTCAAAAATAAAATACTGTCGTTTTTCTAATTTTTTTCAAGAATTAAAAAAAAAACAGTGAAAATTCTTTATTGGTCGATAAAAAATAACAGTACTGCGAGGCCTTAAATATAATATCGTGTAAAGGTAGTAGGGGGATTTATTTGGTACTCAGATTATTAAGTTGCGTGAGTTTCAACAAATTGTAATAAGCCCCAAGAAGCAGTACAAGTGCTGAATCAAGAGGTCACGTCACATGTCAGCATTTATCCGTTCCTTATTGTAGCAACGTCCTTAACTGAGGCCTATCAAATAACTCGAAGCCTTAAAAATGGATTGCACTAAAAAATACCCGTATTTTTGCTGACCGCAGTAATTCAACCGAAACATTTTGCCAGGTGATGTATACAATTATAGCCTTTGTGGGTTCATGGCGTTATATCAAAACCTCCTAGATCACAGCTATTTCCTCGCATTCAACTAAGGGAGACAAATATATACATATTTGTAGGTATATTAAAAATAAAAACTTTGACAAATTTTCGACACCACGCCACAGAGTAGAAGAATATTAGCAAATAAGCAAATACGAGTGAATTGGGATTTAAGACAAGATTCCTGGTAAAAATAATGTTACCGGTGGTAAAGGGGGATTGATTTATTTTTAACATTTCGGACTCACTGCCGAAATTCAAACGTGTCATCATGTCAATAATATAAACTGTTCAATGTGCATACATGCAGACACACACACACACCTATATACTACACACGTCACCTTGTAATTAAGGAATAAACATACCACTTAGCAGACATTACAAGGAAACATATCATAGGTACCCAACATGAAGTATCTAATTCCTGTATATTGTTTTATCACTGTTTGTTTTTATAGTAAAAAAAAATAATAAAAAATAAATAAAAAAAAAACACAACATAACGAGAACCCGTAAACGTAAAGGCAAAAATTGTTAAGTTTCCAACAGAGAATGCATACTAATTATTTGCTTTGATCGTGCGGACTGTATAGACTTCATATTTTTTATACCGATTAGTTCAATTTATGCATTTTAAAAGTGGTTTTGGGGGTGGAAATCGTAACATTCTGATAAAATGTATTTTGTTTTATGCCTACCTACAGGAATGAAACATCGGTGGTGTTAGATAAAAAAATGTTTTATTAGAAAATACTTCTTTTAACAGAATCGAACCATTTATGTACAAGACTTATTATAAAATTGTACTCTCTACATTCAAATCGACATCTGAAACTAAACTTGATTTGTTGAAAAGTTTTACATTTGAGATGCCTTCAATTTATAAATAAATGATATTGATTACACATTATATTAAATTACTATTTAAATAACTTAACAAGTAGGTACAGCTATATTAAATTCGATTCAAAATGATTGACAAAGTACTTAATTAGTCATGTGAATAAAATAAACCATGGAAATGTAATATTTATAGCAAAACTGCCTAAAGTTGGGCTGGCGCCATTTTACATAATTAAATGGTACCTAGTGTTTTCTGCAGTGTGTTTGTTTGGTATTAAAAACATCTTTTGAAAAAGATGATTTTTTTTGTTATCAATTATTCTTGTTATTGAACAACGATTTAATTCGGTCAATGGCACTTTCAAGATTTACCAGTCCTCTAGATGTTTATAAAGTAATTAATTAGGTATAGATTATTATCAAGTTTTCAAAAAATTGTGGCGATGTTCAACCAGAGAATATTAGATTGGCATCCGCTATCCAACACCTGACAATAATTATTTGTATAAACAATGACGAAATAAATTATTTAAAACATTTTTATCCATTCATTGCCAAAAATATTTGTTTTACTATTTATATTATTTTTTTTTGAAAAAGTCATTGCTATTACAACTATGATTAAATTAATATTTAAAATATTTTGTAAATTTCTTACATTTAGAAAGGTCCAGGCATACAGAAAAGAACTCTTTATTTTGAGACGGAATACATAATACAAATTATATATTTTGAAAACTAAATTCCACAACAGTTTTATTAATTTTATTCTATCCGACTAGACTTAGACATTTTTTCATATTTCAATCATTTCACAGTTTTACATATGAGATTTGAGTTTATCACAATAAGACAAAATGTATATTTTTATATATAATAAATAAATACTTTTTTAATTTTCTAATTTTTTTGGAATATAAAATTCCTTTAATTACTATTTTTATGACATTGATATTGATTATTAATTGATTGCTATGATGATTGCGTATTTTATGATTTTGACAAATAAGACAGATACATGATATAGCTACAATAATAATAAAAATTAAGACGGAAACAAATATTAATTTTTCTTACTTTTTAAATACATTATTTAATTGCCAACGTAGGGAATTCACATATACATACATACCTCTTGAACACACTTATAAAAATAATTATTATATTAATAAAATAAAACAGTTGAACATATTATTAATAATAAAAATAATATGTACATACACAAGCTATCAAACAGTCTGACCCTGCACTGATTAAATGGGACTGTATAAATGTTCATATTAAATAAATAAAATTCAAACATCAATCTTCCTCGAATCTCTGTAAAGATACATTTCGTAAGCAATATAGTTTCAACAGAGAACTTTTCATATTAAAACAGACAAATTCATTGTTTTGCTAGACGGAAATATCCAATCTATGAAATGTTAATACACAGTAAAAATAAAAATACAAAACCAGTCTAAATGCATTAACATTAATTGCACGCAGCTTCAGCCGTTCTGCAATTCACCATAAACTACAGGAAATATTAAAATACAAAGTTATTAGTTATTACTTATTTTCTACACACACTGCTTCACGTATTGTTCAAAAATGTAGAAAAATGTGCACATATTTTCATATTTTTGCTGTGAAATGGTGTCTAGGATTTTAGGAATGGAGTGAGTAAATCAGCAGGCACAGGATTTGTTAGCCGCCGCCGCCGCCGCCGCTTCTGAGCCCCCTTGGCCCTGAAGGTCGAACTTTTCACTGTCCCTGCTTTCGCTGCTTTGAATGAGTTTGTCGTTGAGGAGAATCTATAAACAAATCAATTCTTTATTAAATATCTTTATCCGAGACACTATCTAGGTTACAAACCAATTCTTTACAACTTTGTAATCATTCAAAAATGTAGCTGCTAAAAATTTGTTGCAAAATGATATTGTTAATTGTGAATTTTGAATATGAGATCGAAAAAAATGACGTATAATAATTAGTGAGTATAATAATTGGTTGAGTGCCAAATAAGTTATCCCGGTAAGACAGGGATCCTGGGTTCGATTCCTAGTTGAGACAGTTATTTTTTTTCTGTATCTTGTTCCCATTCATGTTTTATTTTTTTTAGTATTATCTTCTTCTTCGATGATATATTGCATTGATGGGTATGACCTTAAAAATTTATTAAAACGAAAAAAAATTCCAATAAAAATTAAAAATATTAAAGTTTGAAAAGATATTTCTGAGAACTCAATGGTTTGTCTGGTGTAATCATATAAAATCACGGGATGGTCAAAACGTAATCCACTATTATCTTGCAAGTAACAATTCGTGAGGATCGGATTCGGTAGTTTTTGGTCGTACGGCGTTAGAGCGTTGGAGCTCAAATATAACTAAATGGAGGTAAAAAGGTTTTACCAATTTTTTCGCTTCGTTTCTCATCTAAATGAGATAGTCTGAACTGTTGACAAATCAGTTCTAACTTTTTGAAAATGGCAGTTAATATTATTTTCTGATAAAAATATTATATTATGAATAATAAAAAGGGAAACACTTTGTTTACAGTCACTTTATTGAAATTTTTAACGTCTACCGGTTTCGGTACCTCCGTACCATCATCAGGACAGTTATAAAAATATTAACAAATACAGAATAATACACATATATATAAACAAATAGTTGAGAGAGAAAGAGATAAAAAACTTTTTAATTTTAACTTGGAAGCGTTGGAAATAAAGAAATAAAGAAATAAAAAAATCAGTCAATTCAAAGGCTGAAATTATCAATAATCAACTAAATTTAACGTTCAGCCCTATAATAAATATGTTTCCTGTTATCCCTAACTCCCCTTCCCCACTTCCCGCCCACAACTGATACTGTCTCTCTCTGTTTTTTATCTCTTTCTCTCTCAACTATTTGTTTATATATATGTGTATTATTCTGTATTTGTTAATATTTTTATAACTGTCCTGATGATGGTACGGAGGTACCGAAACCGGTAGACGTTAAAAATTTCAATAAAGTGACTGTAAACAAAGTGTTTCCCTTTTTATTATTTAAAATGTCAAGTCACAATGTGTTTGCTTCTTTTGAAAAATTATTATATTATGGGTAGGTACTGCATTGATCTCTCCAAAGAAACACTTCATATTTTGAAAATGAATCTTAAATTCAATGCTAATGTTCTAGAGTTCATTAAACCGGAGTTAAAGATAAAATCATCACGGGAATTAGTATTTTTAATTAATTCATTTAGTAAGTCTCGCTAAGAAACATCTCTTTAGTACTCTTATTTATACTGATGCAATATTGATTATACCTAATATGGAAATCGTAGCTCAATGGTTAAAATATAAATATATTATGCAATGACCAAGATTTAAATAGCAGTTAAGATTAAAACAAATATTAGCTTTACGTAACTTAGCTTAACATAACGCCGTAATTCAGTAAGAAAAGGTCATTGTCGTTTATGTAAAGACTTGTTCTCCATGGCGTCGACAGGAATGTCGATTTTGTTTTAATTATCATACTAATTCAACATAAAAAATAGTTATTTGTAGAAATATATTGGAAAAAATTGCCATTTCATTATTAGTTAAAACTATGTACCTATACTTTGCAAAAATGTTAAAATTAAAAACCCTGCACAAAATTAGTGTAACAAAAAGGCACAAATTTAAGGACCACCATTATTTCACACGACTTATTACTATTATTTCAAACGGAAAGCAAACATATTTATTAAAAAAACTTTACCTTATTAACTAGTGATCTAGCCGCCTCTTCGATGTTGATATTTTCCTTAGCCGAAGTCTCGAACCAGCCCGCGAAACCTTTTTCTCTGCAGTACTCATCCATTTTCACGGGGGTATTGACAATGCCTTCTTTTTGCTGGTCGCACTGTAGACAAAAAAAAACATTCATTTTTGGGATGAATACATAAATGTCCCATATGTACCCAATTTTAAAAATATCCCATTTTAATTTAATGTGAATTTTTGGATGACCCGAAACGCATCAAAAATACAATTCAACCCACTTTTAAAAAGTGATATAAAGTCATGAAAAGTGATAAAACAAAAACTAGATTACTTAGGTTGGTTTTTTTCATCGCCTTTTAAAAGTGTGTTGAATTATCACCGTGTTGGGTTATAATGGAATAGATTTTTTTTAAACTATTATATTTTGTCCGTCTTACTAATGAGATTCTTATACGCCGGTTCAACGTTGGTATGGTAAAGCTGGCCCCAAGTCAACCGTACAAACGCGCTAGTAATATGTAAGTTTTTCACTGATGGAACCTTACGCGCGGCGTTATTATTACACCGCGCTTATAATTAAGGTGGCATGTGTATAACGAAGATGATAAAAATAAGGTATCATTCGTTGCAGAAAACGAGAAAGGATCGTGGCTGTTCAGTTAATCTCAAAGACTAAATAAAATAATAAGATCGTTTGTCAATCCACGTAAGCGATTCAATTTTGGATACAACTTACCTACGTAAAATTATTACAGGTAGGTACGAATAATTATTTATTAAAATTATTTCTTGGTACCCGAACACAATATTTCGAAAATTATTACCCGATAATATGTAGTTTGAATTAATCCTAAGGATAATTTTTTTACACTAGGTATATGTTTTCAATTTCACGTAGTTACAATCTCTTGTACGTAATCATATAATCAATAACATAATCTAAAGAAAAGCGAAATAATTGATTAATTTACTTGTAATCATTTATCAGGTGTTAGCCAATGTTAATCTTATCTTTTGTGGAATTTCTGGATTCTCATTTGAGCACATACCTACTAATTACGTTATTATTACCTTTTTGTTGATTTTTTGTAACTCTTACTACGTGCAATTAAATTATCATTCTACATGTGCGATGAAAGTCGTCATGATTAAAAGGGTTTTTTAATCAAATTAGTTCTAAGTTGGTGCTACTTAGTAACAAGAAAGCACTTGCGTAAAACTTATTAAAAAAAATGTTATTTTTGAAAATAATATCGATACATTTGTTATGCCGAAACATTAATTATATAAAATTTCCTCAATAGAAAAAAATCGCAAAGTAAGCTGCAAAAATTATTAAAAGCACATGAAGTAGGCATGAAAAAACTCACAGTGTATCTTTAAATGCAACTAAAGCAATAAGGAAGTTGAGTCCATTTTTTTATTTTTTTTTATCAATGTTCGCATTCAAACTTAAATACTGGTATTTTTTTTAAAGTTTGTTTTCATAATTAAATTAATTCTCAAAGTTTAAATTTTATTAAGCCCGCCAAAACGAGCGGAATCCGAGCGGTAAGAGGCGGGGTGTGGGAATGACGTCATTCGAACTGTGAAAACCACGTCGCCTAAGCATTTTGTATGGAAAAAATTTTAATTCTTCAACAAGGAATTCCAGTAATTTTTTTACCAATGTTAACCGTCTATTAGAATTGATGTTATTAAAAAAAAAAGAAAATTGATTAAGATTTCATAGTTAAATTAATATTTTAAGTTAGAATATTTGCTTTTCCCGCCCGGTACGGTATTTCCGTCGCTATTTGTTGACTTGCCACGCGCGAATTCAGGACCACCGCGCAGAAAAGTAAAGACCAAAAGTGAAATAACGGTTTACAGCCCAGTTCACTGTGAGACTTTTCTGGGCGGCCGGCGGCCTGAAGTGTATCACATGTTATGTGACATGTATAATAATAAAAACTTCTAAGTTATGCAATAAACAACATATTATTATAAAGCACTATACGAATATGTATCTTTAGAAATCCATTTCATATAATAATAACAACAAATACGTACATATATTTGACAAACCCAAATAAACGTTTGGCCTATACACCTCTCTCATCTAAACCGACCATCTCTCATGTAATAGAAAGAGATGCACCATAGGTGATCCGTTGTACGTACAAGTCACGACACATGTGACGTCAGAATTCTTTCGACCAATCGTGGAGCGTATACAGTCTATTGCTATTGAATGCTTTTTCAAGAACGTTTAACTAATTCTAAGAATAATAATATAGAAATATATTTATATATTTAGAATCGATATTTTTGATCTACATGAACATATTTTTTATAAGTCAAAATATTTTTCACTCAACTTCCTTATTGTCGAGAAAGTTGTGCTCTATTTCAAACGAGCCATGTTTTATTAAATATTTTCACCATTTTCGCTTAATTATTATCGTTTTTGACCGGTCGGTGGTCAAGTTGACATCGCGTTTGGGTCCCACCTAGACGTAGTGTGTTCAATTCCTCGGCTGGCTAAGACCTCCATCACAACACAAGCAACATTTTCAGCTTACTGTGGTGGTAGTAGGAGATTTTCAAATATTGCCAGGTTATTCGTAACCCAGGAATGTTTGTCTTTCTTTTTAAAAATTTAAAAATTTTAAATTTAACATTAGCGCGTTCCCTCTAAAATTCATATTTACATATCTCCCTTTCAAACCATCTTTGAACGCTTACTACTGGTCCTTAAAGAAAAGAAGGAGAGGAAGTTCTGGGAAGGAAAACTATATGATCTGTGGTCCAGTGCATCCATCAGGTACAAGGCGATAATGATAATATTTCATTTTAAATACATGTAGGATAACGAAAGATTTTTTAAATATTTATGTTGAGTGCTCATTAGGATTTATAGGCCCTGTTAGGAGTTCTACCGAGCCGAACCCTCTGATATGAAAATATCTGGAGTCGGTGAATTATTTTCCCATTTGATCTCTGGTGAGTTAACGTGTTGTTCTTGTATTGTTTTGTATTTATTTTGCTAATATAATGCACTTGCATAATGTTGATTGACTAGATGATCATTTGTGGAAAAGTGTGTGGAATAGAGGTGGGTGAGTTCTGCATTTTTCCGGAGGCATCCGAGGACTGCTTCCTTTTAAAAGAACTCGAGTTCTTGGAGTGGGTCCCGGGTCCGAGTTCTTGGGTGCGGACTGGGTACTGGGCGACTACCGGGACGCACGGGTCCGGCCAAGGACTCGGCACTCGGACTCGGATAGAACCCGCGAAAGAACTCGGACCCGTAGCAGGACAAGGACCCGCACAAGAACTCGGACCCACACGAGAACACGGAGTCAATCCCGTCACCCATCGCACCCGAGTCGCGAGTTGTGCAGTTTACATTTTGGCGAAGTTCAACGAAATCCATTCGTGTCTTGTCGTGTTCCAGCTGATTGGGCTACGGCTAATGCGAGGCCGTAACGGATGTAGTATTAGGATCCAAGTTCCAGATGATAATTTTAGCACACGCGTAAGCAGTAATAAATCAAATGTAGTAACATAAATTTCGGTTGTCGTTGAGAATTTGTCGTTTTCATAATCTCTGTCCATCGATATAGATAAAGGTACTTGGTCGAAGCCTCTATCAAATGAAACTCAGTAAAGGCGAGATGTTTTAAAAACAAAGTCAGGAAGTAGTTAGGTACAGCATTGAACTATTAAAATTTTAACAATTAACAACATGTTTTAATATCTATTTATTCCAGTCCATTTTTTTTTACTTTTACAATACATACACACTTTGTTCAATATATTATTGTAGGATTTGTGTATATTATATACTTGATTTGTATATTTTTCCTTTTGGTTTCACAAATATATACATATATATGTCTCAGGATCATTAAAAATAAACATTTGCCTTTCGAATGAACACTTTTACGACATAGCTAAAAAATTTTAACAAAAGATAGCCATTTTAAATAAACAATTATTGAATAAAATAATCTTGGTACCTAATTTATCGCTTGTCTGAATCTTTCCAATACCAGTTGACAATCAGTTCCAATTTTTAAAATCAAAGCAAATCCATATTCTAGAGTTCATTGAACCAGAGTTACGGATACACAGACAGACACCACTGAAATTTGTATTTTTAATAACACAAAAAATAAAAATAGTGAATGATAATTAAAATAAAACTTTAAAATAAAACAATAATTTTTACTTACAGTAGGTACCTAGCGCCTACAAATATGAGGGGCTAAAATAAAAATATAAAATCAGTTCCAATTTTTAAAATCAAAGCAAATCCATATTCTAGAGTTCATTGAACCAGAGTTACGGATACACAGACAGACACCACTGAAATTTGTATTTTTAATAACACAAAAAATAAAAATAGTGAATGATAATTAAAATAAAACTTTAAAATAAAACAATAATTTTTACTTACAGTAGGTACCTAGCGCCTACAAATATGAGGGGCTAAAATAAAAATATAAAACATCAAAGAATTGCGATAAATCATTGAGATTTTACATAAAAACCGTTAAACTAATCGGCAATATCTCAAAATGCCAACGTGTTGATTTTTAAAACAAGATCATGAAACAAAAGAAACATAAGAATTGAACATAAAAATAATAAATCAGTAAGTTTTTTTTTAAATTCTGAATCCGAAAAAAAAAAGTACAAATAGGCATAACAGTCAAAAGAATCATAAATAAACTCAAAATATCTTCGTATTGAATTTTTTAAATCAAGATAAAACATAAAAAAAATGAACATAAAAAAATGTAATTTTTTTTTTTAAATTGCGAATTGAAAAATTAAATTATACAAATTGTTACAAACAGTTAAAAGAATCAGCAATATCGCAAAATCCCCCCGTATTATTCATAAGACATAAAAAGCATTGAAAAATAAAATCAGTAAGATCTCGAATCGAGACCCCGAGTCCGAGTTTTCTGGGAGTTGTTGATTAGAGGCATTCGGGTCCGAGTCCAAGTCCTTAGAGGCATTCTCGGGTCCGGGTTCTCTGGGAGTCGTTGATTGGAGGCATTCGGGTCCGAGTCCCAGACCGAGTTCTCTGGGAGTGGTTGATTACGAAAAGGAGTGGGAGTAGGACCCGCTTCCCGCAAAGGACTCGGGCTCAAGGACTCAATCCGGCTGAACCTACACATCGCTAGTGTGGAAGGCTTTAGTTCTTTAGGCTATGGGCAAGATTTAACCCGGACATAAAATCGGAATAATTTATATAGCGCCGTTTTGTGAAAAATCACCTCGATCGAGAGTGTCCGACTGGAGAGGTAAAAGGGTCTTCCTTATCTGGCCTCTGTCGATCCGGCCCGCCACGCAGTAACTGAGCAAACTTTAAAATCTTACTTTGTTGGCCAATAGTACACAGGGAATGGGCGATCCGTCTGGTAGTTGAACCTTGGAGTCCAGGTCCTGTTTCCACTTGACCACTGCATCGAAGGTAGCCACCCTCGTGACGTCAAACACGATGAAGGCGCCCACTGCCTCCTTGTAGTACACGCGGGTCATGTTGCCAAAACGCTCCTGACCTGGAAACGATTCATTATTTTTTAAGAAATATATATTTTTTTATGTGACACCTCACAAGAGCGCCCCTGTCTGTACAGTGTAAAGGCAGGGGAGCAATGTCGCCACCTAGTTGGGCAGCTTTGTGAGGCGGGTTAATATAGGGACTTTAGGGAGGGATTTATTAATGCAGGTCTTGAAGAGACCCGGATTATATGAAGGAGGAAAAATAGATGCCGGTAACTCGTTCCACATACGTATACATAGGAGGGCGCTACCATCAGATTGCACCAGACAGTAATTTGTTGGTATTATTATTATTTTATTTATTTTTAATTAATTTTAATTGCATAGTTTGTACATGATGTAGGTATAAAGTATAATATAGGTATAAATTCAATTTTTTTCACACTAGGGTTTCCTGTTCTGAGGCGGCCTGTAGTTTTTGAGCTTTTGGATTTAGTTTTAAGTTGTCTTTACATCGTCTCCATAATTTTAGTAAGTTGAATATCACTTTGTTCTCTCAGCCATGTTTTTACTTTTGTTTTAAATACATGTATTCATTTCCGTTATTTTTTTGTTTATTTTGGTAGAGCATTGTATAATTTCGTAGCATAAAATTTAATATTTCTCTTTCCAAAAGATTTCTTCAATCTGGGAGTAACCAGTATATTTAGGCTCATTGCTGTGGTCGAGTATTTATGTTGGACATATTCAACTATGTTTTTTATTTTATTTTAATAATTATTATTTTAATAAAGTTTTTGTAGACTTAAGTTTATGAATATTTATTCTGTCGGAGTATAAAGGCTCTGTAACTCTGTACCCGAGAGGCTCACTGGTGAGAAACCAATAATATTTATATATTCAGAACCTTTATACAATTTCCTTCTTATCACTTTCAGATATAGTCACAATCCACGTTATGATATACATAATTCCACATATTTATAAAACCCAAAATGGTATTTTAATTAAATTGAAAATGGGAAGAAATAAAACCTCATTTTCAATGTCAGGTTTACAGTTAATTTTGAATATAAATGGAGAATCTTTTATACAATACTAGCTGACGTGTACCCCGCGGCGTTGATCGGGGACTTGTAAATGGTTTTGTGTTAAGTTTTGAGGTTGTAAATTCTAGAGTACCTGACAACTGGGCGCATTTTTATGTAATTGTTAATACTTTTTACAATAATAATATTATTGTATTGTAATAAGTATTTATTTCATTTGATTGTGCCATGTGTTTCTCGACCTCTTCAACTATTAACTTCCAAGTCATACATTCTTCTTGGTGACCGGATAAATCATCAAAATGATAATTCATCACATCTTTAAAAAGTTATATAAAGTCATGCAAAGTGATGAAAAAACAACTTTATTAACTGGGTTAAGTAGGTTAGGTTAAAAAAAAATTCATCGTTTTTAATGACTTTATATCACTTTTAAAAGATGTGTTGAATAGTCACTGTGTTGAGTTAGCATGGAACCGTTTACGAGAGATGGGAAGGCTGACAGAGATATTGAAAGAAGGGTAAATGCAGGTAACTCCATTAATGGAAGACTGAACGCAGTTGGCGCTAACAAATAAATGTCCAAAGAAGCGAAGTTAGCAGTCCACAATGGAGTGCTGGTACCTACCCTTATATATGGAAGTGAGGCATGGAACTGGCAGAGAAAGGATGAAAGTAGACTGGATGTTGTTGAAATGAGATCCCCGAGGCGTATGTGTGGTAAAACCCTGTATGATCGTGTGAGAAATGTGGAGATCCGCAAAGAGTATAAGGCTGATGTAAGCGTAATGACTAAGTTTAAGAAAGGGACGCTTAGATGGTTTGGGAATGTAGAACGAATAAGCTAAGAAAAAGAGTAAGGAGAATATACGACAAAATTACGAATGGTAGCAGAAGTCGGCGACACCCGAGGAAGACATGGCACGATCAAGTGAATCAGATACTTGATTCGGGCCATGTCAAGAGTATGTATAATAGAATAATAGAAGAGAATGTATAAGACGATATATGAATGTGAATGAGTCCGTCCTCTCTGCCTACCCCTGCGGAGAAACGGCACGATAGTTAGTTAGTTCGTTGAAAACCATATTACGGCAAAGATAATGCTTTAAGTCTTTCTCGAGCTTCCCCGACTTCTTATACCATTCAAATCGCTCTCTAAATTCTCCTGGCACAGTGTATTTTTATTTATTTTATTTATTCCAGATCTCGGGGATGGTGCAATCCCACGAGCTCCATATTATACATAGAACATATCAATTAAATATAAAAAATATCGTAAGATAATACATACACAGTAAACGAAAACCAAATAAAATAATAATACAAAAACATAATGAGAAAAAAGTTTTTTAAAAATAAAAAATATTTATATGTATATATTTTTCAATCTATGACATCAGGAATTGGCTTCATCTCTTGTATTATTTTTTTCGTAAACTAATGTTTAAGACAAGATTTTTCTTTTTTTCCAAGATTTTAAGATCAGGATACATGATACATGTCCCGTTGGCGTCATGTATCTTTTATCAGGAGATTTTTGAATGTGGATGAGTGTTTCAGGCGAATAATTATTGCTTGTAAAATAATTGTTACCCTTTGTGCTATGCATAAAAAATCTTGTCTTAAACATTAGTTTACCAAAAAAATAATAATTAATATTTGACAAGTTCAAGTATTTCACCTAAAAATGTAGACAATTTGTCTCGACGCCATCTAGTGAGAGAGTTAGCACTTACAATGCCTTTCTCATATAAAATAAAGTTGGTTGTTTTCAGTTGAAAAAATGTAACAAGCAGTAATTGTTGAATGAAACACTAGTATATATTGAATTATTTCGCGGATAAGAGATAAGCCGCCATAGCTCAGTGGTCAGAGCTGTCGATCGGAAATCGAAAGGACACGGGTTCAAGTCCCGTTGGCGTCATGTATCTTTTATCGGGAGATTTTTCAATGTAGATGAGTGTTTCAGGCGAATAATTATTGCTTGTAAAATAATCATCTCTTGTAAATAAGTCCCTGTCTGAAGTGCAGTGCTGCCATCACAAGACGTGATGACAAGATATTTTTTCGTTGCTAGTCGCGTTCGAAAGCTGGTGATCCTTTTTTTTCATTAGTGCTCGGAATCCGGGAGCACTAATAAGAATAATTATTTATGTAGATACACAAAAACTGATTATGACTGAAAATTGTCTGATTATATTATATAAATTATTTTCAATATGGAAATATTTCGAAATAAAAACGACAATGTGTTTTATTATCTTTTTTTGGGACAAATGGATAAAATGATATCCTCACTGGGATTTCCCGTGCTGAGGATTTCATTTACATATGATTAAAAATTTAGTAGTATGGATAATATAAATTAATTATAAATAAAGTAGAGTAGAAGTAAGTAGAATTAAGTAAGATTAGAATTAAGTTTAGAAGTAAGTAGAATTATAAATAAAGTAGAGTAAAGTAGTAAAGCGTTTTTTTATGAAATAATTATAAATATATTGCAAGTTGTTTTTTTGTTCAGTTGAGTGGTTTCGGTCTCAGTCTGTATTTGGTGTCAGTATATTACCTATTTCTGATCTCCCTATGTTTTGTATCCAGTATTTTATTTGAGATTTAAATGTTAAACTATTTTTGTGAGTTTTGAATGAGAGTGGGATTTTGTTGTCGAGTTTAGTACCATAATATAGAAAGCTTTTTTGCCCAAATGTTGTGTTTGTAGTTGCATGTTGGATATGTTTTTGACACTGAGATCTAGTATTTCTAATTAGTTAGTTGATATTTCTTGTGTTTTGTATTTTTAAATGTAAAGGAGTATTGTTTTATAATAGAGTTGTTTAAGTGACATGACGTTAAGTTTGTTGAAGATTTCGTCAGTTCTAGTTCTTACAGGGACTTTCAGAATAATTTTCATCGTGGCTTTTTGGGTTTTAATGATTTATTTTAGATTTTAGAGCCATGTTGATCTTTATTCTTTAAGTCTATTTCACTAAGAACATTCATTATGGTTTTGAAGAAATAATCAGTTTTTTAAATTTTATTATTTAAATAGTCAATGTACTTGGTCCATTTTAAATTTTGATCAATTTTTATACCTAGATAAGTTACATGGTCAACGTTTGCGTATTGGGGACAGTTAAATTACAATGGGAGCAATGCATTTTTTATTTCAAATTTCCTTCCGGGTTTTTTGTATTTTTTTTTATTTTGAAAGAGATGAATTTGGTTTTATTAGCATTAAGTGTAAGCGAGTGGTAAGTAGTCTAGCCATTTTTGATTCTGTTTAGTTTGTCTTCTGATTTCTTAAATATTTACCACCAATTTTTCCCATTTATTAAAAGAACTGTATCTTAATATATATCAACTTCTAGGAATGCAGTAATATTTGGATAAATCTTTTTATCATTCATGAATATTGTTGACTTATGTGATAACTTTATCATCTTCCTAAGCGTAATATTTCTTCCGCGATGTAAAGACAAATAGACTTGTTAAATAGAATGTTTGAATAGAGAAATAATTTATGTGTAGATAGATACATAATCTTTTACGTCCATATGTAGTAACAGAACATGAATATGTCTGCAAGATTCTCGGTCCCCGGGTACAGCATTTTACAAATTAACCTAAATAAGATTTATATTTACCCCGTTAGTAAACATGTTTTAAATTTTACACAATTCATAAACAACCATTTAAAACACGTTATTCATAAAGAATTTAGAGTTTGATTTTCAAAAATAGTAAATACTAGTGGAAAATAACGTGTTAGTCTGAAAACTTGACAAATTGGTTCCAATTTTTTAAATGTTTTAAAAATATTATAGGCGAATTTTTCACATAACAAGTGTGAAAATGACGCTTAACTTCAAAGAAAATTTGAGCTCATTGAAACAGATTTCACGCAGGACTACCTCACAACACAGACAACCGAAATTAGTATAATGATGATATGAAAGGAAAATTTTGACTTTGCGATGAAGAGCGATGTTACATGTTATAAACCTTGCCTATTATTATATAACTACCGTGGGAAATTTGTAACATATCAAATACCCACGACCAGACAAGATATTTTCGCCATATTTATATAACTTGACGATTATTTTTCACTCTTCAAGATTCAGGTAAGTAATGAATTTTCGTATTTATATAATTGTATGATATCTAATTCATAAACTTTTATTAAAAATTGCATTTTCTCGCTAAGTAATATTACCCTAAGTTTAACAATAGTAACAGTCTTTTTGGTATTAAATGCTTAATTCGTAAACATCCCGTACCTCGCTTCTCGCACCCGGCCAATCATTTCCGTCGAGAGTAAACGCATATCACGCCCTAAGTTTACAGATAAGGGCTTCGTAAAGTGTTAGCTAGAAACTCATAAACAAGAACGCACTCTCGCTCTTTATCTTATTATTTGTAGAAAGATAACTTTGATGACAGAGAATCTTATCTTGACATTTCAGTAGTCAAATAAGTCTGTTGACAAATATCATTGGCAATAAAAAGATTATTCGATATTTATTTTATTTATTATGTCCACATAAACTGCAAAATAAGAACAATAAATTAATAATAATATTATGACTAATGTATCTGCAAATGGAACAAAAGACTGAACTTTTCTTACATACAGAACTGAAGATGACGAAATCAACAAACATGAAGATGAGAAAATCATGATGTAACACCACAACAACAACCTACAGTCCGCCTCGGAACAGAAAGACCTGGTGAGGAGGACTGCGAATTTACTACGTATTTCAATGGTAATTAATACAAAATTAAATTAAATTTAAAGCTACAAAAATTGATTTATTTGTATAAACACACATGTCTATTAATATTCCTTCATACATTACAGGTTTGTAAATTGCAGCGTATTTATTGGCTTGATATATCATATTCGAAATCACGTAACTAAATCAATAATGCAATGAGTTTTGAACGAGTATCTAGAAAGCAGTTATTGAAGTAGTATGTCCAAGTGTAAAGCATAAAAGCTCTCGCAACCGAAAATAAGTTGCACCCAAAAGACATTGTCTGATGGAATAATAAAAACATCGTACTATAAATTTTAAAAGCGGGATTAAAGTTCTTTTGGAGTTCGTGTGCAATAAAAGTATATTAGTAAGCAGCTAGCGAATGAAATTTTCAAACAATATAATTAATGTGCATATAATTCGAAGGGGATGGATATTGGCTTTACACGGCGCGGGCGGGTCTAAATGTTAACCTACCTTGAAAGCTGCGCGCTTGAGGGCAATGGTAAGCTATTTTTCTAATCCCTGTAGGTTTAATTTGATGATAAAAATTATTCTAATATTTATACAATGATGGTAAGTATTTTTTTCAATCGAAACGTCAGGTATTTTTATTAAATAGGAATAAAAATAGAATAATTAAGATGTAAATAAAGAAAACTGCTTCTTATTCTTAAGTAGTAATAAAGAAATTCTCAACAGTCACGACTGCTGGGAATTAGTGGGACTATGGAACCCCCAATATCGGGAAGGTTGAGGACAGTAGAAAATGACTTCCACTCTACCTCAATGTATTATTTATTTATTCTTTCAATACAGCAAATAACGGTTTTAGCTTCTAAGTTTCGGGTACACAAATAATGAAGAAATGGGAACTTACCAGCAATGTCCCACAGCTGTAATCGTATGGTAGTGTTAGAGTCCCAGTTGAGCACCTTGAGCGCGAAGTCCACCCCAATGGTGGCACGGTAGTGCTGGCTAAAAAATTGATGGACGTATCGCTTGATTATGGACGTCTTCCCGGTGCCCAGCTCGCCAATCACCAGAATCTTGTACAGGTGCTCGCGCCTGTCTCCTCCCACCGGCGCGGGGTGTGCCTGGAAATAAACAAACAATATATGTTACGAAAAGAAGAAAGAACTATTTAACTACTGATAGCTGATAGCACCCCCAAACATGGGCAGTTTTAACAATATTATATCATTTCTGAGATTTATCTACCTGAGGGAGTATGGCCCTCAATATACCCGTGGAGCTTTCCTACCGACTATCTCTTGGGTGTGCTCGGAATGGACCATCTACGGGTTACATGGGATGTGAACATTGTTGCACATTTCTTCAAACTGATTTGTGGATGGTTTACAGTACATCTCCCGACCTTCAGGACTAACTTGCCAATGGTCATGCCGGTGAGGAGGACAATCTTGCTGTTGAACATATTGTTGAAGATATTTTTAGCCCCAGTGAAGCTGCTTTTTCTGCTGCTTGTGTAGTAGGAACCATTAGAAGCTTTAGTTATTTCATTATTATACTTTTTATATTTAATAACATTCAATAATAAAAATCGAATTGATATGTCGAGAAAACCTCATTATTCTGAATAGACCATGACCAGCTTTAGTCATCCTTGTGATCAAATCGAAAAGATTTGTCGATATTCGTGATAGTGCGTATTTACATATTCTCTCTGTGGCATCCGACCTTCTGCTGATTGAGGGAATCATAACAATATACATATATGGACCGGGGGTCCATTTGTGGAGACAAACACAGCTTAATTATAAGAGTACCTTATGTATTAGATATCTTATATACTAGATACAAAATTATTATTACATTGTAACATATTTTATTGCAAGCTATGTAAAATTATTTTTTTTAATAAACGTATATTTAAAAAAAAATAATAAGAACATTCAAATGAGCATTTTAGTAAGTAATGCTTCTATGAAATTCAAGTTGTTAGGATGGTTTAGTTACATAGATGGTGATTTCAAACCAATATTTTAGCACTTTGAAAACAACCTTAAGAATAAATTATAGACTAACCTATTATTCAACAATGAATAAAAAAAACTGTATAATAACACAAAGTATGACCACATCCTCTGTTTGAAAACAATAGCTAATCTTACGATAGATTCAATCTAATTTCATGATTTTACCAAGAAATATTTTACAAGTTTTTTTCATGTCGTACTTACCTCGACACGTTTTAGAGACATTGTAAATTATTTTAGACACTTCACTTAATAAAATTTCAAAGCACGTCCCTCGTCTACGAATGCAAAGACAATAATGGATATCTTTTGAATAATTGTTATCGATCAATGTTTATTATCTTCCAGCAGATAAAATTATGAATCATTTTATTTGGGTAGCAATGCGATAAATAAATTATTAGTGCCTAGTTTAATTTATCTTTCTGAAACACAGTAAATGATTCATCTTCTAAGATATAAATTTGACTAATTATGTTGTAATTTAAAATACTGATAATGAATCGCAAGCCAAAGTTAAGTATCAATGATTATTGGGGCGGAAATATACAGAATCTATTTCAGCCATAAACTGCGCGAGTAATATAATTTATTTTAAAACACTGCAGTAAAATAGTCGCTACAGGTACATTATTGACTATTAGATACAAAATACAGATACGCACCATTTCAAAGGTTTAGGTCAATACGAACAGCGTATGTAAGTAGTGTATGTTTTACGTTATACTAGAACATGTTTTTTTTATGAAAACAATCAAAAGAGATGTGGACAAAGGATATACATACTATACACCGTCAGAAGAATGATCAAAAACAGTCATATTGTCAAAGCCATATTTTAAATGTTACAACCAAATAAAATATATAGTGGGTATAGCAACACTGGGTGTTGTCAGCGTTTAAAACTGGGAAAACTCAATAAACCTACTATGTACATATATTTTGTTCATAAGAACAATCTTCCAGAGTCGAAATGAATGTTTATTTCCCAAGACAAGGGCTATCTAAGTCAATCCGTAAAACATTTAAATATGTGTGTCTGAACTTTGTAAAATGAAATAAAACACACTTTTTGGCGATGTTTTTTTCTTGCATAAAATAAAACAAGAGAAACCTTATCGCCCTACACAAGCAGTGTTACGAGTATGATTAGCGGCTCTTTTCCAAAAGTTTCACGACGTGGTGCACGCCTTAAGAGGAAGCTACAAGCCAAAAATGTGTATATTCTTGGTATACCTTATATTTTAGGTAATAGGCATTAAAATCGCTTGAAAAACGGAGTCTAGAAATGTTCGATTTCAAGCACGAAACATGTTTTTATTTATTTTGTAAATAATTTTATAAGAAAGTAAAAAAGTTAATCAAGTGAAACTGTCACAGATAATCTTAGCTATAATACTGTATTTTTAAAAGTTGTTTCATTTACGCGTTCATACATTTCTATTGAAAAAATATATTTTTTAGTAGT
Source organism: Hesperophylax magnus (assembly GCA_026573805.1). Lineage (NCBI taxonomy): Eukaryota > Metazoa > Arthropoda > Insecta > Trichoptera > Limnephilidae > Hesperophylax > Hesperophylax magnus. Next base: position 1,484,834 of record JAIUSX010000107.1, read on the forward strand.
TTACATTTATATTTTATTTGTATTATACTCAAGCGAAACGATAGGAAAACCTTATCTAAAGCATATTTTTTGGTATTCATAATGTAAACCAATTCGTTATAAAGATTAACCAAAATAGTGATTTAGCATTAAGCTTCGCCTTAAGCCAATGTTTCCGACAACGTTGCTGTGTCCATTAACAAGGAATGATGGGCACTATAACGCTATCCGAAACGTCGACAAAAGAAGGAGAAAGCACAACATGGCGTAATAACCTAAAGAAATAAACACGACAGCGATTCCTGAGTACCTTTATTTAAAGAAATAAAAATGGATGTCATAGATATAGTCGTTTTTTCTGTCCGATGACCTGTACATTTTTTACTCGTTAAATAAGCTTAGCCTGATACAGCCTGCATGTATAATGCTAATGGCGCTTGATTCGTTTCATTACCTTAAAAATCCGTTTAATAATGGGAAGGAGTTACGCAACATTATCTTCACACTCTATTTAACGAGTTTTGAAATCGACATAATAAACGTATAACAAATAAAATATCACCATACCTCACGTTATCTAAAACTAAATCTAAACCGAAATTCCTAGTTGGAATTCTATTACTATTTTAATTTTAAATCACGGTGGAAATGCAAATGTTGTCTGATAATCGTCTTTCAGACTCTATTTACATATTTATGAAGACATGTTCATAGATAGGTACAGGTTGGAGAAATAATACTTTCACCATTTTTCCTCCGCCGTTTTGGTTTGGTTTTGCTTCGAAAAGTTGTGATACTAATAATAATTAATTAAGTTCATAACCCAATTATATTTTGATATAAGTAGTATTTGAGAAATTCTTATAACTTTCAACTCTTAATATTTACTTCAATAATCACGTAACATTATACGAATTCGTGCAACAATATTGTACGTATAGTAAAGCGTATCGTGTGATCCGTAATACAATACCAGCTGTTGACCGCGACTTCACTTCGATTGACTGCACATCGTTGAAATGTCGCAAAACCAATACACTGCAATACCTCGGCGCAGCGTGCGGTGGTCCAAAAGGTACACTTTGTCAGTATTGTCACAATGAATAATGACTCGATGTAGCCAGGACTTAAACCACTTAGAATTTAGTTAATTGACGATCATTTTACTATATTATTGGTAACCAATAAAACATTTACTTTAAATAAACTATGCACACCGTTTCTCCACTGGGGTGGGCAGAGAGGACGGACCGCCAAACAACTCGGACTTGATACTGCAGGGTTTTCCAATAAGAGGTGTTATTTTGAATAGCCCGCTATTTCGGTAGATGTTACTTTTGAAGCTGTCATTTTTTGACATTTGACAAGTAGAAACTACGCCATTAATAAAAATGGAACGATACAAGCTTCAACAACGCATTGAAATTATTAAAATTCACTTGAGTTAATCAAATGCAAATCATCTTGAGTGATGAGGCCCATTTCCACCTCGGTGGCTTCGTCAACAAGCAAAATTGTCGCATCTGGGGCTCGGAAAACCCAAGAGTTATTGTTGAAAAGCCTCTCTATCCTCAACGTGTGACTGTTTGGTGCGGTTTATGGTCCGGCGGAGTCATTGGACCTTTTTTTTAAGTCGGAGGCGGTTTACTTACGTTCCCCGCGAGCACTTAGGCCGTAGGCCCTTTGTACTATATCCCATTTTACCTCATTCCCTTGCCAGTAACCCGGTCCCTTTTATGAAGTTCACCAGAGCTGTCATTGGATATGTGGCGATGTCTTCTGGTTCCACACTGTGTCTTCCCAGGTATCTGAGCCTTATTCCCAGCAGAGCGGGACATTGGCACCATAGGTGAATTGGAGTCTCTTCCTCCTCTTCACATTTCCTACAGATGTTGGTGTTTTCCACTCCCAACAGTTGCATGTGTCTCCTGAGATGGCAGTGTCCCGTTAATAGTCCTACTAGTTTCCTCAGCGAGTTTCTGTCCATATCGAGTAGTTGCCTTTTTTTTTTGGACCTTACTTTTTCGAAAATGAGGCTGGAGCAACAGTTACGGTGATTGGATTGCGCTATCGAGAGATGATTAATGATTTTTTACGGCCGGAATTGGATGGTATTGATCTGAACAAAGTTTACTTTCAACAAGACGGCGCTACGTGCCACACAAGCAACGAAACCATTGATCTTTTACGATTGAATATCAAAATAACACCTCTTATTGGAAAACCCTTTATTATTATTCTGACTCTTGACATGGCCCGATTCAAGTATGTGATCCACTTGAACGTGCCATGTCTTCCTCGGGCGTCCCCAATTTCGGCTACCATTCACATTTGCATCGTATATTCTCCTTACACTCCTTTCTTCGGTCATTCGCTCTACATGCCCAAACCATCTGAGCATCCCTTTCTGAATCTAACTAATTACGTTTGCATCAGCCTTGCATTCTTTGTGGATCTCAATATTTCTCACACGATAATACATGATTTTACCACATATACGCCTCAGGGATCTCATTTCTACAGTATTCAGTCTACTTATATCCTCCTCTGCCAGTTCTATGCCTCATTACCGCACATCGTGGTAGGCACCAGCGCTCCATTGTGGACTGCTAGCTTCTCTTCTTTGGACATTTTTTTGCTAGCGCCAACCACGTTCAGTCCTCCATTAATGGAGTTACCTGCATTTACCCTTCGTTCAATATCTCTATCAGCCTTCCGTCTCTCGTAAACATACTTCCCAAATACACAAATTCATCTACCTGCTCCAGTATTCATCATTGCCACCTTTTTACTTTAAAACGATATTTACCGTATTAAATTTATTATTTATTTTAAGTGCTAGACTGAATTAATTCAATCGGTTAGTTGGAGCAGACCTCAGATAAAAAAAAAATAAAACAAATAATTGTGCAAGTTCTGGCTCTGTCTTGCTTAAGTTTATAAAATAAGATTTGTTATGTTGAAACCGAGTAAATATATTTTTTAAGCTGTTGCCATTGATGTATTTATTGCCTATTCGTACACCATGAGCAGCCTCGTTTGCAATATTTTGTCTCCATCACAAAACTAATATCTGAATTCACTGGAGATGAAAAACGGTTCAGTTGATAAAACAACTAAACGATATAATTTTTCCATGACTGCTTCGCACCTCCACCTACATACCTAGGGTTCGTACACGCAATTTTTCACGCGCTTGTGAAAATATTGATGTGAAGACGTGAGTATGTATGGCCAGAACAGAGACGGTATTGTAAATAATTAATTTGTTTGGGAACATTCATTAATATACAAATACACTTTATAGCAGTCTTTTAACTTTAAAATCAACATCACAACACCCTTATCTAAAAAAAGACGTAGCAAAAAATTAAACAAATGCGCCGATACCATTATTTGTTTACGTTTGCTTTTGCGTTATGCTGCGTATGTGGATACGAACCGAAGCGCGACCCGAGCTACGAATTATCGGAAAGGAACGAAGCAACCGAAAGCAGCGTTTCTTGGCTCGGCTCACGTTGCGGTTCGCAAATGTATACGCAGCATTAGGCAAACTTATATTTACTTACAGATTCTTGATCTATATTTTTAAGAGCTTAAGTAAACATGTGAACGTAGCCTTCAAAATTGAAAGTAGGTAGTAAGTAATAAGTTAGATAATTAAAAATAGTAGTAAGTTTATGTAAAAGTAATAAAAAAGTATTAAAGACTTACATTGTGTATGGTGGTTATTTCCACTTTCCATCCACAACACTCGCAAGCTCTAGTATGGTGGGTGGGATCAGCCATTTATTGTTCGCGGTAAGAAAACGCACTATTAATTAACTTCTAAGCTTGACAGCTTCAAATGAATAATCCAATAATTATTGTACTTAAAAATCAATGTAACATTTTTCATTATTTCATGCATACCATTCTGCATCTAACTGGCTTTTAATTTGCTATTATTACAGCTTACCATGTGACCATCTTAGGTTGACAACAAACAAGTTGAGATATTATTAGATTATTTTATTTATTTAGCAACGCCTCATTACGCATTACGTAACATTAATTATAATGAATGAATTTCGCGATATGAAGTAAGAGCGATTAATGTTTATAAATTTACTTTAGTAAATTTCATCAAAGAACAGCGCGAATTGATCACCGGAGCATCTTTGATCACGGACGGGGGCAAACTGAAAACCGGTCCAGGAAGTTACGTAAGGCTTCCATATTCATAATGTTAAAGGACTTGTTTAGTAAAAGAGCTTTTAATTCTGTCATCTAATGAAGCGCATATCGTCATATTTATTCACACTAGTGACACCAATAACATTATGCAGATATCTTGACAGCTACTTGCGAGCGCTATCAGCATGGTTGTTTGTTTTCAGTACTAGACAAAATTTCACGCTGTCGCAAAAAAATTTGTATAATTTGTATACATATGCAATTAATATTGTACAACAGATTGGCAATATTTATGATATAAATTTAAAACAACTTAAGGATTTTTTCTGTTAAGAAAGTTTTATTGGGGTTTCCGATAAGCAATTTTCCCCCTACCATGTCACCACTGAAAATATAATAAATAAACTTTATAGGTGCTCAAAGCGTCGTTATTCCACGATTAGCATAATTTTTTTGATAACCTTCAGCATACAACATTTTGTAGATTTTTGTCAACCGTTTTGGGAACAGCGAAAACAATATTTACGTATATCAACAACCGCCATCGTTAAAACTTACACGATCAATGTTAAATATGTTATATATTATGTTCAAGTATGAACGCTTCTCTAAAGTGCATTTGAATGATAGAAGTCAGAAGTTGGTTATAAGATAGCAAGCCTTACCGAAGTGCCGCTGCCCATGTCTCTTTTGGGGTCAGATCCGTCTAATAGATCGCCAAACGGGGGCATGCCGTGTTCCGGCAGCAGTCGGGTCTCCTCTGTGTCCTGGAAGTCCTCGTCGTCTGTCCTCTCGGCGTCCTGGCTGATCTGGTCCTGACTGGCGTCCGGGTCCGGGCTGGTGGTCTGGCTCGGCTCCCGGCTGTGGTCTGTGCTCTGCGCGGAGGACCTGCGCCGCTGCTGCGCCAGTTGCACCATGCGGGACAGTCTTGGGGAAGAGGATTCCGCCTCTCCCAGGTCCCAGTCCTCCCGATCCTCGGACAGACACACACTGGCTTGAGCCACGAAGGCTATCCTCCTGCGGAGCGCGTCTTCTGGACTCGGAGATTCGATCGGCCTGGGTATGACTTGAACACTTGCGGCTTTCTTACGTTTCCACGTTGAAACAGCGAACGGAAGGGTAGAAACTGGGTGAGTAGTCGCTATTGCCGTTATGTCAACTTCTTGAGTATCTTCTATTGGAGGAGGGTCCGTGTCCAAAATATCTCGATCGATCGATTCAGATGACGTCACTTCTTCCTTGATTGCTTCCGTAATATCTGTTTGCGGGTGAAGAGATTCAACTTGTTTTATCTCGAATGATTCAGTTTTTTCTTTTTTCGATTCGCTTATCGGAGAGGACATATCGGTGCGAGTTGCCTCGACGTTCTCCACCGAACCGTACCCTGAGCCGGACTCATCGTTGATACTCAGGTCCGAGGGCGGTCCGTCCTGTCCGTCCGGGGTGCGACGTCTAACTGAAATAGGAGTGAGGCTGGAGCTGCCGGAAGAGTGTCTCTCCCCTCCCCCACCAGGTTCAGGGCTTTCCCGCGCCCCTCTCCTACCCCCGAAGGAGCCGAGTTTTCGAACGAACGCCCCCGCCTTACTTCGCGCTCCGCCCTTTTTCTTCTTTTTCCCCTTCAACAGTTCTTCTTCGGCGCTGAAACCTTCCGTTTCCGCTTCAACGCCGGGATCCTCGTCAGTCGTTATTTCTTCCGTTTTCGTTTTCTTCTTTTTCCTTCGTTTTGAATCTTTGGCATCCTTGTCACTATCATCCTTGCTGTCAGTGAGATTTCCTCGCTTCACAGGGCCAAGTTGAAAATTTTTCTTTTTGAACGGCGATGTGAAGGAGCTAAGTTTGGATTTTAATTTGGACTGATCGGATTTCGGCGTACCGACGGGTGGTGGGGTTTCTACAACTTTTTCGATCGAGGGAGGGTCCTCGGGTACGTACGGAATACTCGACTCGAAGGACTCGTCCAAGGTATCTTGCGAAGCACTCCTACCGGGCTTAGACTCCATATTGGTGAGTCAGCGGTCAGCCGGGGTGCCGTATTATCACTAAAGCCTCTTAAAGCTTTTCTGCTCGCACCGACCTGGCGGCAACTTTTCCACCTGACTAATGTGGAGTGAAGCAGTTGTGTAACGTAAAACTAGCGTGACCCGGTGGTGCCCGACGGCAACACGACGGGGCGGGCCCGGGTACAGGGAGGGGGAAACGGTGAACGATTTGCCGATTTTTCTTACTCGAAGGGCGCCTTTACGCACGTTTCAAGAATACTGAACTTGATTACCTACGTTTAATTAGACACATTATTGACATAAATATTATACCATCGATGGTAAGAGATATCGTACGGCTCTTCTCATGGCGAAAATTCAAATGTCAAAATTAGACTTCATAATTTATTGTTTGTCATTACCATGTAGATTATGTGTTCCAATAATAATAATATTGTATAAGTACTAACAATATTATGTATATTTATAATTAGTAATAATATTATGTAACCATATTTACACTGAACGTGAACATCCTGTTGACAACCTGCTTAATTGTAGTTTAGCGGGATAATACTTTAAATAACACTAAATAAATTTAAAAAAATCGTTTCAAAAGTTAACGTAACCTGGTGGGAACATATATTATATAATAGCTTTTAAGTCGATTGCGGATCCAAGAATATGATGAAGTACCTACTCTACAAGTTGTATACATTCATAATCAACCTCTTGGTGCGATATCTAATTAGTGATGTTCTCTTAATATAGTATAATAATAACTTAGTTACAACTAATTGATGCAGTCATGAATATTCTGGCAATTTGATTTACATTTATTCCACGAACGGTAGAGTTGCGTAATGTGGAAGGTACATTGATAAATAATAAATTTTATTTGAAACGTGAACATTTAATAAATTCATATATGCTTTCGCTCGAGAATATTCTTAAGATGTAATACGTAGATAATTTCGAATCAGAAATCTAAATTACGTTCATCGTCATCAAAGACAAAGCAGATGAATGACCAAGGAAAAACATAGCTTTGAGTGTGATAATTTGTAGGTAGTAGGTAGGAATAAGATTGGATGGAGACATTGGAGATTAGTGAGAAGTACCGAAAAATCACAAAAGTTGACTTAAAAATTATATTTATATAAATTTTGAATATACATAATGTTTTTTTTTATATTTTTCTTTCGCACATTTTTTTTTTGCTCGAAAGAATAAATAAATACAAAAAAACTTCATTAGATAATGGTTTAAATAATTGCTCAATGTATGAGAAATGATTCAAGGTTTAATTCGACAGCGGTCGGTATCAGTTTCAGTGGAAGTGAGTTTGGTCCAATGGCTGTAACACGATACGCAGATACTGGCTGGTAGCTGCTAGCCTCGCTCGAGAAACTCGATAGTCCCAAACACACCGTATTACAAACATATTATTATTACCTGTTAATTGGATCAAGACGATTAGAGGGGATAGGATATCCGACGAAGCGGAAGTATTTCCTTGGTGAAGTTTGACGCGCACTTAAACGCGTCCAAATGTATCGTAGTAAGTGAAATCCCAGGGGATCACATTTTGTCTCTTTTGTAGTACCTTCTTGACATTTTGACTGTCAATCATAGAAGCCATGAGAATAAAATTATAGCATTATGTTATGGAGCTGCTTAGCAACAGTTTACGTTTCGGAAGTTATTTTATGTTTTGGTGAGTGATAGGAATGTTTTTTTTCAGAGAGTTCCAAAAAATATAGATTACTGGCGAAAAGTCAAATTCACACCCTCGAAGCATTCGAAAAATTCGGTTTGCCCATTGTCCCTACGACATCGATAACGGATTAGAAAAAGATATAATTCGGTCTACCTATTGTCCCTACGACATCGATAACGTATTAGAAAGAGAGATATTTCGGTCTACCTATTTTCTCTACGACATCGATAACGTATTAGAAAGAGAGATAATTCGGTCTACCCTATTGTCCTTACGACATCGATAACGTATTAGAAAGAGAGATAATTTTAAATACGATTTGTTTTCAAATCTCGCCAATTTCTGTGAATGAAAGCGCAGGGAGGATTCAATGCCACACAACTCTGCCTTGGCCACAGACCAAATGACTTGGCACACATTCATTTTTTTTTTTTTTTTAAAGTTTCTTTATTCTATAAAATTATTAGTTACATGCATTGAGGAATTTTTCGACCACCATGCTAGGCACATGCCCGTGTTATGGTGGTCGATTTTCTATACATTAACATAAAGATTGTGCGGGAATATAAAATAAAATAACATATTTAAAATAATGTAAATGACTATAGTAATATAAGGAAGTATGGAAGAATACAGTAGAATATAAAAATATAATAGCATAATATTAATATAATATAATAGTACAATATAATAATATATATAATAATATAATATAGTATAATAATATAGTAGTATAATAATATAATATTTTTTAGTTGTTGTAAGTGTTATTATTAGATACATAATACAATAGTATTTTGAGGAAATCTCATTTAGGTAAATTACATATGTATTAATGAACCACATTGTAAACTGTTGATTTCCCTAAAGTAAAATAGATACATAAAAAAGAATATAAAAAGGATATAGTTATAAAATCAAACATAGTACTATAGAGTAGGCAAATGAGAAAGGATTATTTTTACTATGGAAATCTATATGTGCTTGATTAAATTGGTAGGTACATTATTTTGCAGCAGTTTTGTACAAATAAATCAAAGTTAGAAAGTTAGTTTCAAGTCCGGCGAATTACACTGAACACTGGAGTCAATTATTATTGTTACGGTGGTTTAGTCAGCTGGTAGCTAAGGTGGTACAGTAGGTACATGGAACTTGTATGCCGTAGGTACAGTGGTGCCAAACAGTTTTAAGTAGTTTATTTAAAGTTTTTAAACTTTCGGCCATTAATATTATAGTAATTATACATAGTTCTTTACAAACAAAAACTTTTATTGGTGGTATAACCTACGTTCTTTAAAGAAATTCTTTAAAGAAATACCTCAAAGAAATTCTTTAAAGAAATTTCGACCCTTTCCGGATATCCATTTTTGGACACCGGCTGCAAAGTGAGTAAGTGTACTGGATCTTTTGATGTCGTTATTTAGTGCATTGTATATTTTTGGTGCGATGTATGTGTATTGTCTTTGTGAGAAAGTGGTTTTTGTTATGGGGATTGTGCATTTTCCATGCGTTGAGTAGCGTGTATGTATATCTTTTTGAGTAGAATTTATCAAACCATTTTTCCAGATATGGATGAGAACTATCTTAATATATAGTTGACGAATGTCCAGGACTGCTAGTTTCTTGAAGAGTGGCTCTGATGGGTAAGAACGGGAACATTTGAAGATGATCCTTAACAAAAGTTTTTGAACAGTCACTAGAGGGTAGAGAATGGATGCAGCACAACCTCCCCATCCTATAATGCCGTACGTAGCTATAGATTGGTATAAAGCAAAATAAACACTTTTGAGTGTTTTTATATCGAGGATTGATCGAAGAGAATAAAAAATATAGCATAACTTACGGAGTCTTTTTGTTATGGAGTTGATTTGGGCCTCCCAGCGTAAATACATATATAATATACATATATACAATATCATTCAAACTTTTCTAATATTGCGATTGAATTTCATTGGATTATAATGTCCTCACGAGGCTTCTCGACTTGTTTCTTTCATCCACTTGCACGTCATAATATTCTATTTTCTAAATCCACTCTATATCCATATAAAAAAACTTTATACTGATGCATTTGAAAACAAATTTAGGTAAATTAAAAGGTTTCTCAAAATAGAAAAGATTGGTGGAAAGAAACACGCTGACGGTGGTGGTTCAAACTATTTAATTGAAAAAATTTCAAGATAATCATTCCCAGATCACGAATAGCCAGACCAGATACGAATTCCTTCTGCTGTTGATGAGGAACTTATGACCCGACCACTGGGTGGGACAAATGCTTTGGACTGCTCGACAAGCTAACACATCAAATTAATCATTTAATAAACTTATATTGAATTCATGAAACGTAATTTTAAAAATAAATTAACCTTTAATAAATACGTTGTTTCATTGAAAATAAATCACACTAAAGAGGCCGTAAAATGCAAATTAAATTCAAAGTATTCATATTTTTAATGCGGAACGAACGGAGAGTTATATAAGAATAATCTGATAGTTTTACTAATATGGTTATTTATGGATAATAGTATTATTTTAAATCACTCTTTTAATATCTCAATTAGCATTTTCTGCCAATGTACATATTATCATTTCAGGTTTATAATAATCCATTAATATTGACAAAATATTAAACTCTATCTACAAACTCATTTAATGCGAGTATGCACACAAATTTAGGTTTTGTAAGGATAATGTTTATTACGAAATACAATTAACCTTAGTGGTTATTGGTTACGATCCTTAGCTACGAATCCAGTAGTTGCGGGTTCAAATTTTATAATAACAAAAAACAATATCTATTTGATTAATTTGGGTTACTTCACAATTTATTAATTAAAAATAATGAATGGCATATTTGCTACGTCCCAGAGTGGTAGATACTTTCACTATCGCCCTGGTGAAAGAACACCATTCAGAATCGAAACGTTGCTTGAAATGGCTTTAACCGTGTTTGTTGATCAAATCTGAATAGCCAGGTATTTCCCCAGTTTCATATTCCCTTCTCCCCCCTTCCCCCACCGCCGTCAGCTTTACAATATTCCTCAAATAGGTATGCTATATTCTCACTGACTCCAGACGGTTAAGTGTTTGAGAGCAGCTGGGACAACATTTCAATACACTATTCCTACTTCCATAATTAAAAGCAGTAAGTTAAGCTTAAGGAGGAATATTAAAGTTTGCAGAGAGTTCAACCAGAGACAAGATCAAAGTTGAATCAGAGAGGGGCGATTCCGTCACTACTCAAGGATAAGGAATTTACCTTAACCTTAAATTTAGAGAATTTTCGCTGTCATTCGAGAGAACCGAAATTGGAGTTACCGAAAATGTCGTTCATCTTAAGGTTAAGGACAACTCCCTATCCTAAGTAGAACTGGAAACGCCCCCTTCTGGCCTTCTGGCCCGATGCTTTGGACGATTGGGCCAGCAGCCGGTCATTATTTATAGAGTTATATAAACAGAATGTCGGCAATTCGAATAAGGAATTCTCTTGTTACGTAACAGAAGTTTTACTTGGAAATATATTTATTTTCGTTAATCAGGTTTTCTGAATGGTATTCGCGATGATCAAAAACACTTTTCTTGAAATTTTCGTCGAACGTTCTTTTTGGATGTGAACCGGTGACCTTATACTTAAGATATTATATAATAATAATAAACAACCTGTTCCCTAAATTCTTTTCAAACAACATTTTATACAACGAGGACATAACAAAAGAAAAAATAACATAAAAAAATGTCGGCCACTCAGTGAGGCCCACATTACTGGATAACTATGAAATGTAAACAAATATTGTACCAAAATAATAAAAAAGGACGTGCAATGAAATCAGATTGCCAAAAAGGACAATACCAAAGCCAATACGCAAAACAGTTTATTCTACAAAGGGATGAAATATCATAATGCGCTGGCGGAAAACATAAAAACTACACCAATGAATACATTCAAAATAGATTGTAAGAACCAAATTAATCCACATAAATTTTAATAGTATTGAACATTCAAATGTTGGTTGCTGGTGTATGGATAAGTTGGTAAGTAATGTGAAATGTTCCTGCATAATGCGGAACATTATTCAAGTTTAATGAAATTTAAATTTTCGAAATTGGAACTACATAATATCTTATTTTATTTGGTTTTACGCCCAGCTGGGCTTTAACATGAATTTTAAGAACAAAATAAAACTGTACAATAGAAAATTATACAAAAAAAATTAAAGCATGATGTAACCATAAACCGAATATGAAACAATATACGTACTTAAAACATGTAACAGTATCATAAAATAATACAGAACAAATACTTCATATTAGACAAATCACTAAACTACATTACTAACGCTACTATAATTTGTAGGATTCAACAAAGTGCTGGTATAGATTAAGCTTAATTCTATAAATGAGTCAATAAATATATCATCGGAACCCCCAAACTTGATGCCCAGATCATGCATCCTATTGGATAGTGAGTGTGTCTGATATTTGGTTGGGTATGTATTTCGGAAGAATTTTACATTTTGTGTTGTGTTCCTAATCGGCATATGGAATTTAATAGTGCCACCTATGGCAGGACTGTCAATTAAGTTATGATTCTGTGTAACACAACCAGACATAATTCTTATGTTAGACAGTGATATTAGATGCAATTGATTCATCAAACTGACGTAATTAATGTATTCAATTGTAATTTTGAACTTAACATTCGAGTACCTAAGAAATTTGTGCTGAACTTTTTCAAATTGTTACAAAGGGGACCAAATAGGTGAATTATATTCCACTTGACTTCTGACTAATGAAATATAGAGGGTTCTCATACAATCTGAGGACTTAAAATCAGTTAAATTCTGCAAAGGAAGCGAAACATCTTTATATAGTTAATGTGTGCAATGAATGACAAGTTTTCATCAAATATTACACCCAAGTCACGAATTTGTGACACTGGTATAAATTGAATATTATTTAATGTATATTCATGTAAGATATTATAACGAGTTTTGGAAAATCGTATTACTTGACATTACTGAACGTTCAAAAATAAAGCATTTTGTTCACACCATTATCAGACAAGCGTAAAGTAGGCACCAAATCCATTATAAATTAATATTTTGTCATTGAAGACAATATTAGCGATTCCTAAACGAAAATTTGGAATAAAACAATTAGAAAAAGATACGGTCGCATCTACGTGCACCGGGGAATAAATGGATTACAAAAGTAGCAATTATGTTTTCACCTTTTTTTAAATAGCAGATTGGAGAAAATAACCCTACACGTTGTAACATCAGTGAAACATAACCAAACTACTGAAATCAGTTGGAGTTGTAAAATTTGTATTGAATATCACCAAATATGGACCAAATGTTATTGTGATGTTGCATTTTTTATATTAATGTTGGTTTGATGTACGAGAATTGAGTAGCAAGGGGGACTAAAATCCATTGGGATGGTGGGATGCAGCAGTCGGACGGATCGATTTTGATACTCAGAACGGATACCGACTTATTTCCTTTCAGAACATGTTAATCTTAGCGAAAAGGTCTATACTATTAGCTTTCAAAAGACTGAAATTTCGGAATCAGTAACGTGAGTGAGAGTGAGACGAATAACGCATAGTTTAATTACATAGATGGTGCAATTTGAATTTCATGTCGCGAGAGTCAGGAGTTCTGTTTGAATGATCCCCTAACCAACATATTATAAACACGACACGGCGTTATGTGACATACTCGTATTCGTATAGGTATAGCCATGAATTATTATCGTATCCGTGACCCCTGCCTTCTAGTAGCCTGCACTTGAAGGGTTTTGCGAGAAATCTTTGATACCATGGACATCGCTAATGTGTTAGTATTTTAAAATTATCTTCCAAAACCGACTTTATTTCGTTTTTATCTTTTTCAATTAAATCAATTTCCAATATTAGACATTGATAAACTATTCATAAAGAAGATCATCTACAAAAACTGCATAAAAAAAATTACCACATCACATAACTCACTCACAAAACACGAGAGCAATTACACACAAACAATTACAAGTACCGTATATCAAATCAAATATCGCTAAAAGACATGAATCTTACCTGGCTCCTCACATTTTCAACATGTTCCTAACCCAAACTAAAACTTACGTCTTACCAAATAATTTGAATTGGGTGTTCAAAAGATTTGTAAACTGGTTGATGATAAAACAAAGAACAGATATTAGAAATATTCTAAACATCTAATGCATTTTACAAACCATACTGCACACAAATTCTAACAAAATTACAAAATTTTACAATTTATTATAATACGAAATACTCATTTCATATTTTTATACATAATTCTCCAACACATATAGTACTAAACTTATATTTATATTTTTATATTACTCATTTTTTTACTTCTATTTTTTCTTATTATTTTTTATTATTATTATTATTATTTTTAAATATTTTTTACTAAACATTCAGTTTATATATAAAATGTTAATTACCACCCTCAGAACAGACTATGTCTAGTGAGAAGGGTAATGAAAAAAAAAAAATCTGTACAGAACCAACCTTGAATAAACGCCCGGGTTGCCGGCACTGAAACTTTAACTTTAATAAAAGTTATTTTGGAGGCTCCTTTCATGGTGACATAAAAATGACCACGAGAGAAGCAATTTATATCGATGAATAGATCGACTGTTCTGTTTTCAGAAATATATGTTTGTAACAATTAAAAAAAAAAAATTCACATTTAAATACTATTTTTTAGGTGTGATATAAAAGAACTCGTTATTTCTTACTCTTCATAATTCTCATCCTAAAGTTTCATCTTCTGAACGAAAATAAAATTATAAGCTTATTTGCAATGTGATTTCCGTCTTCATAATCTAAACCGCCCTAGGGTGAAACGAACTTGTTCAAATTCTCCGAAACAACCCGTCCTTAACAAACTATTCCTGCTGAAGAAGGGAATTATGATGGATGAAGAGCTACCAATAAACAATAATAAACAGCAAGTAAAAGAAAATGTTAAAGAACGTGTGAATGTAGGAACGGTTGGAAAACTAAGAGATATGTTATCGAATTTTTATTCAAACATTTCTGGAAAGAAATAGTTTTGCTCGCGCTAAAACCTACCTTGAATATATTGCTTTCAATTTTAAAGAACTTATGCACATGTTGGACGAAGAGACATTAAAAACTGTATATTTTGCCTTTGATTCCAATCTCGAATTTCTTATAACACGCGGGGGTTGATGGGGTAAGTCGGGGTATGCTGGTATGTTGGGTATCATAACTAAAGTCCAATGTAGAGCCACTAAATATTACTCACAAATTGATTTTTAAAGTTATGTACAAAAAAATTCTGTTATCCATCCAACCTACTTTATGAGGAATGTAACTTTAAGTGTTTAAACAGCTATATATCACTCAAATAATTTGTCGATCTTTTATCAATATCAAATTTGCAGAACACAACAAACCCATGCAACTAGAATTTTTATTTTATTTTTTTATTCTTAAATATATTAGTATTACAAAGGTATAGTATATTGTCCTCCACGCTAGGAGTTCACCTGTGTTGTGGAGGACTTTTTCAATTATAAAGTTATATAATAGTACACAATACAGTGGAGATTAGTTACACAGAGAAACAATAAAAAATAAAATATAAAATCGATTTTTACATAGTTTTAACAAAAACAAATGTGAAATACAACAAAATTAAATACAGGGTTTTCCAATAAGAGGTGTTATTTTGAATAGCCCGCTATTTCCGTAGATGTTACTTTTGAAGCTGATATTTTTTGACATTTGACAAGTAGAAACTACGCCATTAATAAAAATTGAACGATACACGCTTCAACAACGCATTGAAATTATTAAAATTCACTTGAGTTAATCAAATGCAAATCATCTTGAGTGATGAGGCCCATTTCCACCTCGGTGGCTTCGTCAACAAGCATAATTGTCGCATCTGGGGCTCGGAAAACCCTAAAGTTATTGTTGAAAAACCTCTCTATCCTCAACGTGTGACTGTTTGGTGCGGTTTATGGTCCGGCGGAGTCATTGGACCTTACTTTTTTGAAAATGAGGCTGGAGCAACAGTTACGGTGAATGGATTGCGCTATCGAGAGATGATTAATGTCTTTTTATGGCCGGAATTGTATGGTATTGATCTGGACAACATTTAATTTCAACAAGAGGGCGCTACGTGCCACACAAGCAACGAAACCATTGATCTTTTACGATTGAATATCAAATTAACACCTCTTATTGGAAAACCCTGTATTAAGAGGATTGTAGCCAGTTCCATATGTATTTTTTGTATTCTGTAAGATTAGATGTTTTATATTGTATTGGAAGTGAATTGTATATTTTTATAACCTGGAATCTGTAGTGTTTTTGTCCAAAGAATATGTTAGTTTTTGGTATTAGTAGTTGGTGTGCATGTCTTGTTCTAGTATTGCGAGAAATTTGTGATTTTTTAAATGTGTTTAGGTTCTTGTAAAAGAAAGTTAGTATTTGTTTTGAATATAATTTTTGAATCTTCAACACTGGGAATTTTTTGAATATGGTTGAAGTGGGTGTTATTATTGGTAAATAAGTATTATTTTTATTAAGGTTTTCTGAGCTTTATACAGTGTGTCTATGTATTTTTTACTGGCATAGGGCTCTACAATTATCTTTGTGGCGGTACATACTACTAAAACTTCCTTTGCTCAAAGAATTATTTATATCTATTTTTTTTTAATTATTAAGATGTTCGTATTGACAGACGATTGTCTTAATATTTTTTTCATTCTTGACCTTTCTTAAATAATAAGATGTTATATAATTCCCATTTGCTAAAAGATCAATGTCACCCTAGCTGTCTTTATTATCTACTTTGTTTCTTCTTGGAAATAATTATTAATGATTAGGATTAGTTATGATTCAAATATTGTTACGATATACTGTCAAATCTGGTAAATCATCTAATACTCGTACATACTTTCGTAATTTATTTTTGAAGTGTTTGTATGTACTATTTTTATGTTTGTGATTACTCTATGTTTGCTTCACTCAAATGTAAATTGTTAACCTCGATACAGACTTAGTCCTAATGAGGTTGATTTTTATGAGAAAAACATGATTTACGTATAGTGAGATGCAACGAACCAAAGACACTGTCCACGCTCGTTCTAAAATGCCCAGGTTTTACCGATCAGGGAAGTGTCAACAAAAAGATGCCATACTAGTAGTGACTTATGTTTCAAAAACCAACAACAAATAATAATAATAATTTAAATTACTCTTCAATACGACTTAATTATTTGCCAAGATGTCGTATAAAACCCTGAACTTCCCCCAAATTCTGAAAAATGTAAATAAAAAAAATGTTAAGCGATAAGGTATATACCTATCTATTTAATGTAAGAAATCACTAGTTTATACAAGCCTAATCGAAGGACAACGGATCGACAAGTTGACTAATTGGCTATTATTGAGATACATATTAATCACCAATGCAGGAGGGATATTTTATTAGACACTTCTATCAAACTGTCAACCTCTCGAACTCTAGTATCTTGTATGAAAATACAGTAAAAACATGTTTACGTGTTATCTACACAGTTTTAGTTTCAGTACTATTTATGTGCAAGCCTATCTATTACGATATTAAGTGCTTAGACAAACTGCTTGATTATTCAACTGGGAAGGAAGTCTCTGGCAATAAAGGCTATATTAATATTGACTTATTTTAAGTAAATTTGAAGCACTCACTTTTCGCTTAGTGTTTTTACAACATAAAATCCTCCAAATAATGCTCAGCTACACTTACCCCACCTTCCTTTAATAATATTATAATTACCTTTTGACCAAATTCTGCCATAACACCAGATCAAAAAAATATAAACACATTAGAACTTTAATATTGACAGTAACGTTATACATATCTCTAAAGATTGCAAATTTAAAATGATATTTTAGGTTAACTTTATACAATATTTCGTGTCTGAAAATCTAAGTTACTTCCACATTCTTCGGTATATATGCAGGTTGGTGTGTGTCAATCGCTCCTCTATAATATATTTTTAATCTGAAAATATCCATGGTGAAAAAGATGGGTAAACGCGTACTAACCTCAGGATATTAACGCATATTTTATAAACCATCCTTTTTTATTTTGTGAATATACATTTATGTATTGGTGACCATGAAACAGGCAGTTGCCTAATATGGTGATAAAATGTATCAATGTATCGTAAATGTCAATTAAATACCAGGTATTTAATAAATAAATAAAAATTAACGCTTTTCATTCAGTTTTTTTCGTTATGCTTGTAATATCAACTAAACTTGTAATATATGTAAACGAGACCGCGCATTTAAAAGTGCTTTTAACGTCACGTAAAACCACGAAGTTCGCCTTTCAGACAATCTTAATGTAACGTAAAACCACGAAGTTCGCCGTTCAGACAATCTTAATGTCACGTAAAACCACGAAGTTCGCCGTTCAGACAATCTTAATGTCACGTAAAACCACGAAGTTCGCCGTTCAGACAATCTTAATGTCACGTAAAACCACGAAGTTCGCCGTTCAGACAATCTTAATGTCACGTAAAACCACGAAGTTCGCCGTTCAGACAATCTTAATGTCACGTAAAACCATGAAGTGCGCCGTTCAGACAATTTTCAGTTAATAAGTATATTAGCATGTACTTTTTATTTGTGTAACAAATACAAACGATGACCCATGTCGTATTTTATGTACTGTGTACGTATGTATATTTTATGGCATACGGTATAAATGACAGGAGCTTGACCCGTTGATAAAATTTTCTCAACGATATTAAAATCGACTTTATTATTTTGTTACAAGCTAATTACATCATCGAGCTATTTATGAACAATGATAACAATGAAAAATGGCAACAATATATTATATAAAAATACAAATAACCTGCAAAGGTGACTAGTCGGTGCAACATGCGGGCATTGGCAATTAATAGTATCTAAACATTTTGCAAAAAATGATAAAATTGTATAATTACCGCTTTTACTCCGTTTGTTTGCTTTCTCGGTAGGTATTCCATTTTTTATCAACTTTGCTATCCGGAACAACAAACTATGAACTGATAATGGAAAATCCAACGAAAGCGACACTAAAACCACGCTTCGAACACCTGCTTAATTGTTCATGTAATGCATTGATTGGAGAGCACTCCGCGATTTGGAAAGGAAATGTTGATTGAAAATATCTTCGGCCTGTTTTAGTGGTTTTACTAGAATACTGCCGATAGAGACTGGCTGGGCTGACGTTCAGGCGGGTTGTGCTTCCTTCCAATGTTTACTGGTCGGTTGTGATAAGATATCGGTAGTATATTATCATTCTCTGAAATAGGTGAACTCTGGGCAGATCGAAACGCGACGCCAATTCGCGGTCGGTTCACTGTTTTACTTGCTAGCCTTATTTTCGGTTGTACGTGGAATGCGTACTATGTATATTTTTTGGTCATTGCTGTTGGATACAATAACTATCAGGGGTGGATTGGTACAATTAAAATACATTTACGAAAGCTCTGGGCCTGCATCCAATCTTACCTCACGATATATTTATTATGAATGGGACGCTACCTACTTTTTCATGAATTTGAATATTTAACTTTAAAAATAAAACATGAAAAGTGAATTTTTGCACTAATATGTAATTTTTTTATTGAAAATTGATACATATTGTGTGATTTATTTATACATGGACCCAATTATTTAAGGAAACCCTCCCTGTTATATTTTAGGTGAAATCAAAGGTTTCTCAGATTTGTCAAAATATGATAAATGCGATGATTGAAAATGAAAAGAAAGTATCACATTTTTAGACAACACCAAAGATAAACAGAAGTACAAACTTGTTCTTATTAGCTTCATGTATACCATAGCGGTTTTGAAAATAATGCAAAATTTAGAGTACCTATGGCCCGAATGAACAGAATGACATAACTACGCTACCAACCCAATGCTGTTTATTTTTAGGTTTTGTTTTAGGTAAGCGACACATTACGCTATACGCATCATGGTTTGGCCTATTTCAGCGTATCGCTCGCCATACACTACCAATGGGAATGTATGGCGAGCGATATTCTGAAATAGGCCAAGCCACAGGCTTTATGTTATGACTAAATAATAAAACAAAGAAGGTAGATATATTACTATTTTTACGGAACGTGCGGATGGCAGTACCCATGATTTATGTAGTTAATAGTTTATAAAAAATATATATATTATATTATGTAGTCCGTACCAGTTCTGGCCTGATATGATATCGCCGCTGATAATGTGTGTACGTCGTAAATAATATAACTTGTGCACCTTTTGATAAGAACATCGCAACTACTATCAAGCACCTTGCAATTAATGTTACCAACATTCTTTTATTTGCATGATTGCTTTGAACAGTTTGTTTGGTATAAAATATGTGTTCGATGTTGACTTTTGATGAAGCGTTTATTGATACAAATATTCGAAGCACGTTGATTCTAAAATATTTAATTTATCATTTGGTTTCATGATTTCTGTGAAAAGGTATGGAGGATTTTTTATGAATATTTACTGATTTTTGAATGAATGAATTGACGGTGTTTATAAAAGGTAAGATGTACCTATGTACCTTTACAAGTAGTATGGACAACTAACTAACCATCACGCCGTTTCTCCGCAGGGGAAGGCCGAAAGGACGGACCGCCAAACATCTCAGTCTTGGCACACACTCCTTGCCTGATTCACATTCATACACCGTCTCATACATACTATGTCACTTGTAGGTAACTGTAATATATTCAACAAATCTACCTATTTTTATAAATGAAATAGAAATAGAGCCATATTTTAAGAACGTGTTAATGATTCAGATTGCCATAAAAAATATTATTTTAAATTGCAAAATGAGATCATTTATGACAAACATGATGATTATCAGATAAGTCGGTTTTATCAAATCAATCTAAATTTTGATTAGATTTCTAAATTTGACAGTTTTATGATGTATTTATAAATTATCTAAATGTAATAATTTAGTTATGTGTTTTACGTGGAAACTGAGTCATTCTTATGACTTTGATGATACATCAATGGTTACTAATAGGAACCTACTATAGAAGCTTTTTTGGCAAATGTTTAATTACCGAGTGAAATTAAAACCTACGAAATAAAATAAATAAATGAAATCATAAATCTACACGGAGAAACAAAAATTCTCTTCAAATTATTGATAATCCGGTTAAAAGCGGATTCTTGATAAACTTAAAATCATATCGGAATACGTGTTCATGCACCTGCGTTTATCTTAATAATATATAATGACGAAATGAGAAAAAGTTAAAACAGGTGTTCCGACATCGTGACAAAACATTGGTATTTGATTAAAAATTTATCAGGATACCTATTAATTCATTCGTTAATGGCCTACAGTCCCGTTTTAAACCGGAATACGAATAATTTGTAGAGATTCTTAGTAAATTAGCAATATTTTTTTATCACCTAACTTTTCTCCTGAAATGAATGCATAATAAATAATGCTATCATTATTATATATTATATAAAAGTATCCAAAATGTTACTGTCGGTGTCATAAAATTTAAACCAAAAAGGATTTCAATTATGCGCCTTAATTTAGGCAAAATTACTAGCACGTAATATACATTTTTTGTGTTTTTATTTTCATAACAAACTTAAATCAAAAACTTTTGTACGTTATTATACTTGGGCGCCCGCAAACGAGACTTTAATTTCGTCAACTAGTTAGTCGCTGTCGCCGTCTTCAAATTGAGTGCGCATACGAGAGACTTTAATTGAGGCAACTATTTCTTAACATAATTACAAAAACACTAAATTATCACTTAGGTATGGTAGTAACTAAGTACTTGGGGGAAATAACGAAGTCGTTTAGCCACGGAAAAAGTTGCGGTTGCCGGCAGCCGCAACTAAAAAGTGTTCCAACTAAAAAGTCTCTCGTGTGCGCACCTCCATGGCAACTCCATATACCGCAATGATTTTTTATGCCCGCAACTGTTGCAATGCAACTGTCTCCGCAACTAAAGTCTCTTGTCCGCGGGCGCCCTTAACGTTAAAATTTTCGAGTTTTGTTTTCTATTTAACGAAAAATTATTACAACCATTGCATTCTTCGAAATTAGATATTTAATTCTCAAAATCAGTTTTTATTAGCGGGATATAAAATAATAAAAATATTTGGCATTTCAATAGGCCTATCTACCAGGGGAGCAGAATAAGGAAGGTTGCGTTCGACTTACCGTCTCGTATGTTTGAATGGCCCTGGAGAGAGCAACGACGCTCCCGTCTGTATTGGTGGTGACTACTTGTGGGGCGAGCTTTTCCTGGTAGTGGTTTAGGAGAATCTGCCTTCGCCGCGTTCGCTCCGACCGACTTCGCGGATTCCTAACTACCTCCTCAATCATTCTGCACTCCGGATACTTTGCTCACTTTAGTATTGCGATACTTAAACTTTACTTTGTATCAACCCTAACAGGTACATCTGCACGTATTTATAAATACAGCAAATGCTCATGTTTTGTTGTATCTAACACTTTAAACTGATGTTTATTTTATGACATTTTCCGTGAGATCCACTTAAATCGATGTGACTTTTTAGAATGAAATAAACTCTTGAGTTTAATGTTGAGTTAAATACTTTTGTTGATATAACGCCAGTAGAAATCTTATCTCCTATGGCGCCTGAGGTGCTACGCTAAGAAAAAACACGTTGATAATAATAACATAATGGATGTAACAGAAAGACGTTATATTTAATTAATTAATGTGTTGTAATAATTTATTAAATATTTGTTAAACGATATGGTCGAATTAAATTTAAAACGTGGTAATTGGGTTTTTATCAATGTCAATGTATCCGTGTTAAGAATGCGGAATATTTGCCCACATTTAGATAATGATATTCTAATTTAAATCTTATTACAAACAAAATCATTAATAGGATTGTATGTGGGCACTTGAATTGATGATGATTGTCTCTAAAAAATATCTTCCGTTGTACGTAACAAAAAAACATTTTGTTGAACCGGATTTTTGCCTTTTTCATGTTGCTTGAAATCTTCACGATGCTTTTTTTTAGAAAAAACTCAATCACGTGAATGGAGGCTTCACCTCGTATCGTGCACGTGGCTAAAATATTCATAAAGGTTAATTATAGAGCCATGCCGTGCCATTCATCGCTTCAACGGGTTTGCATTAGAGAGACTTGTTAACTTGTTTCAACCGTAGATACAAATTATAGAAGCATACAACTTTTTTTTATTGTAATGGTATATTATAATTTTAACATCAGTATTTAATCTCATAGATTTACAGATAATAATAATTAGATTCCAAAATACTAGTATGAAAAGGGATGAGTTTTATAAATATTTAGGATACCCACAATATTTACTCTCTGATATTAAAGTATTTGGAGTCGTTGAATTATTTTCTCATTTGATCTCTGGTGATTTGACGTGTTGTTCTTGTATTGTTTTGTATTTATTAGGCTTATATAATGCACTTGCATAATGTGGATTGACTAGATGATCATTTGTGGAAAAGTGTGTGGAAGAGTTTAGTTTTTAATGATTTAACCCGAACATAAAGTCGCAAAATTAAACTTAACCTAACTAAGGGCGCTAAAGGGAAAATGGTGCAAAAATACGTTTTTGAATGGGACTTAAATAATTACTTAGATATTCCTTAAAAAATATTTTTGTCATGAAATTCGTCATGTACTAAATAATTAACCATTTAAAAGTTAATATAACACTAAACAGATAATTCCAAGTGGTTCGATTTATGCCGATTTAAAAGCAGATTTATGTCACCAAATTAGATAAAGACCTTTCGATTCCCAGACAGACTGGTGTAATTAAGTTTCCGTGTAAGAACTTTGATATTTAATATGAAAATGTGTGATCAGTTCACCAGAAGTAAGGAACATTTTAGCTTACTTCGGACATATAGACACGCCCACAATACGTTGCAGCCAGGGTTCGTATGGTATACCACTGATCTATCGTGATAATTAATTCCGATATATTATATTAATGATACTTTATAATTAAGTAGTTTCTGTTATTTATAGAATTCCTTTCTAATTAAAAAAAAAAAATAAAATAATACATATATATATATATATATATATATATATATATATATATATATAGTCCTGCTAGGTAATGCGTGTTTTCGAAAGGAGATACAGCTGTCGCGTGTAATAATAATTACCAAGCAAAACTTTTTTTTTAAATGTATATTTAAATTAAATAATAATAGTTATTATAAATAAAAATAAAAACCTTAAAATGAAAATTGAATAATAATTAAACATGCACATCAAATATCTAAATGATTGGTGCTGCAATAGCTGCATTTCGAATTCACTTTTTTAATTCATTTCTAACGAAACTTTACGTTTTAGATAATTATCAGGTACATCATGTAAAAGTAAAGAGCCGTTTAGCGATCATATTACGATAAATTAAAATCCATCTTAATTGAATTATAATAAAGCAGTTGAAGTTTTGATCTACCCACGTGATATATCATAGTTCATTAGGTACCTACTTGGGTAATCTACGAGCTTAGCCAAACAAACGATAGGTGCACGCTGCATCTTCAAGGAAAACTGCATCAAAAGGTACCACAAACCCATTAATGAGCTTGCAAAGTACATTTAAGTACACGGAGAAAAATGAGTATTGCTAATTTATTTTAGAATATTTTCTTAATTATTGGTAATCCGGTTAAAAACTGGATTGCACGCTTTTAATGAATGAACTAAGAGGTTTCCTGATAAACTTTTAGTAAATTTCGAATAGGTATATTATCATTATGTCGAAACACCCGTTCGAAATCTGTTGATTCATTCGTTAAAGGCTTACGATCCCGTTCTTAACCGGATTACCAACAATTTGAAGAGATTCTTTATGTATTAACAATAATTTTCTCCGTGTAGGTTTATGTAACCAGGACTCCTAGGAGGTATAGGTACCTACAGTGCGACCATTTAAATATGTAACTATTGCTTGCAATGATTGCATAACTGTTAGTGTATGCGGAGAAAAATAAAGACCACGCAATCAACGCAATATATACTAATGTCCATTGCGTTCATTTACGTAACTGTATGTAGTAAAAATATAGAATATAAACTGAAAGATGACGTTTCTAGTAAAACCGCTGATAGCTGTTGTTACATTTCGCACTTTTTCTCACAAAAAAGAAGCTTGTAACAGGGGGAGTGGTTGCAAGGGAGCTCACAGAGGCAGGACCATAATATTGTAATATTTTGCACACTTCTATTTGTCGTAGCGTTTCTCTTGCCAAGTAATTCAATGCGATGGAAAACCCGTCACTCTCAATATCACAGCATATTTTCAAAGATGAGTTATATGCAGATAATAATATTTTATTCACTTATGAATTATAAATAATACTGTTGCATGAATCGTTTTTAAGACAGGTGGGGACTGGTACTTCAACAGGTACCCACGCGGCATTGTCATAAACACTATCGGTATCATTGTGTCCTTATCACCTCGTGACTTCGTTTTTGATAAGATAACAATAAAATAATAAGATACCGCATATTTCGTGAACGAAGAAGCGAACGCTCCGACGAAAGAAAATCTTGAAATAACGCGCGAACAGGAAGCGATTGCAAAGCGGAAAGCATCATATATATTTGTGCTAAAGGTGGCTACACAACTAATTAAATAATCGAATTACATCCGAGAGTATTCCAACTTTAAATCGAGGTAAGGTGATAACTTTACTGTTGGCCTTTGTGCAGCTTTCAATAAAATATGCTATATACCTACCTACTTCACAATGTCGCAGTCGTAATTAAATTTATGTTTTTCACAATTTTTGCAGCGAATAAGGTATGTACCTACATTGAATAATGTTTATTTTTTATATTAACTGGTTGGTAGGCAGAAGGTACCCTCTAAAAATAAGAGGCGCTTTCTATAAATTTTGCCAAATATACACAAATAATACGATAGAAGCCCTAAACATTTCACTTTGTTTTTGCAAATACTTGATAACGCAAACACATTTTCAGCACTTGTTTATTATGATTTGAAAATCTTGCGTAGTTAAAATTAAATTGGTAACAGATCCTGCAAACTGGCGACATTACAAATTTCGAAATAATAAATAAAATAACAACACGAAATGATAGTTTAAAGAAACTCACGATAATCTCGCTCTTCTGCTCCGGTAGGCTCTCCGTGTCGGCGTTCGCTCCCGCCGTGCTCGACATCCTAGAAGAGGTGCTGGTCCCGGGAGTCGAACTCATGGTCTGCCGGGCAGATCGCCGGTAGGTGACCGCCGAACGCACCACCGCAGCGCCCATAGTCCGATGCGAGGTCGACGTAAATCTCAAAGAAGAGGAGCGACTAGACAACTGGAAAAACACAACAAGTTTTCCTCTTATTAAATCCCGCCAAAACAAACGTAAACGTCTTCGGCGGCGGGACAGCAGAATGTTTATGTGCACTATCTTTGGATAAATATTTCAAATTTCGAATAGGTACGAACTTGATAATTGAATGCTCACGAAGCAAGCACCAAATCAAGTAAGTAAATACCATAAAGAGTGTTAATAGGATTATGTTTCCTACAGTCAAAAGAGGCATAAAATATATTTGAGTGGAAGTGGAAAAGAAGTCACTCTCTCTTGTATAATGTAGTTTACACTGATATTAATATAATAATAAACATTAAACAAAAATTTACATTAATATTTCAATCCATCCACATAGCTGGAGCGTCGGTTTTAAACAAGTGTGAACAGATTCGCGTTTGTGAAAAGAGAACTAAAAAAAATTACGATGATTCATTCTGGCTGTTCAGATTACAATCGAACACAGAAAACATGTAAACATTAATATTTTTACTGTTTGTATATTATTTAATTGTGATTTGCACATGATTTATGAACATCTGATGAGTGTAATTAAATGGCTGCTTGATGTAGATACTGTTTCATATCAATCACATCAGTCACTTGCAATCATAATTGACATTGAATAAAATTAATTATTTTTTGAAAAATTCGTTTAAAATTTTGTAAAAGAATCAAATGCAACACTCAATTGTTAATAAATTGTTCTGAATTATTTCGGAAAGACCAATAAATGATCAGAGGATGAAAAGTTTAAGGTAGAAATCTGAAATATTTCGTAAAATTATTATTTTGTACCTACGACTAAGAAATTGGTCAACTCGAGCGCGAAGAAAAACCACCACATCGATTTATGAACAAATATTAAAAATTATAACAACAACTTTCAGAAACACTTCTTGCATCAAATTGCGTTCACAACGTGCTTTGAGATAGATTGAATTCAAATTTCAATTTTATTATTTCTATCGTATTCAAATTTCATGTACCTAATCAACCTTTATAAGCAATTCTCAGCAAAAAACAGATGTTTGCTCATACGGGGACAGTAATGAACTTAAATTATTGCACTGAAAAATATTTACATTGTTACTTTCACATGCCGACGGTTAAAGTTTGAATAGTTTGTAAGAATATGGAGGTAGAATCTAACATTTTTTATAAAGTAACAATAATAAGATTAACAAATAATATAATCAGTGCCAAGGTACTTACTTTCTCAAGCCGTAATATTATTTGATATCTTCACAACTAAATAAATATCTGATGATTCTTTAATTTTTATGTCAATGTAAAGTAAGAGGACTCTATGAGAAAAACAGTTTTTCCAGATTAACCTTGATTTTTTTAAATAATAATATCAGTACCTACTGAAGAATTTTTTTGTATATTGTCGCCATATTGATAGAAAATAGTAAATGACTAATCTAAGCAATCGTTTCCAGTTTCCATGGAAGAGTGGTGAATCGCGAGTGGTTTATTTATGGGTAAATCACTTATATTATGAAACAACCTATTTTAAATGTACCCTATTTCTTTAATAAAAAATAAGAAAATTAAGATGAAATAAATTAAAATAAACAATTAATATTTTAAGATAAATATTACATACAAGTACATTTTTACGTGCTGTGCCTAAATGCTTCAATACGTGTAGCTTCAATGTTTTATTAGCGTTATAATTGTTAGAAAGTTTATTTTCCAGAACACAATTTTTATTTTATTTTTAAATCATATTAAAAAAATGTGATTTTTTACTTTTTTTAAAGATAAATAAATACAGTTTTTATTCCTACATAATGTTCATTTGAGCAATATTATCAAAAAATCACTGCGAGCGTTTTGTTTTTTTTCAATAAAATAATTATTTTTTATTCCTGGTTCATTTATCGTATAAAGCTGATAGGACAATGCTTACATTTAATAATTATTATTTTGTTACGTAGTTAAAATTTGTGCGCACTTGAGATAATATTAATCCAAGAGCAAGGCTACGCGTGTCAATTTTATGTTTTAAAGGTGGGACGATTTTTAAAGATCAAGGAGTTAACGATATCTGAAATATAATGTACACGATGAGAAGGTACATTTATTCAGTCAGTCCCGTCAGTGGCCTGATAAAAATATTTTTTTATGCTTGTGAAAAAAAAGTTTGATTTTATTCTAATGATTTTGGCACGTAATTCCTAATCTTGGCATCATCAGTAAATTCGTGTGAATCAGTTATAAGATAAAAAATATTATATTTCAGTAGGTACCCACTTATGAATATTATTATTACTCAAAATTGTCCTTACTCCGCTTACTTCTTATTACGCACAAATTATTTAAATCACACTTCGTTTCAACTTAATTACTATGAGAAACAACTGTTTATGTCGGAGTAGATGGTACAAAATTAAATTCCTTTATTTTTATAATTCAAAATTTCCCTTGTTAAAACATATTCTTTTGCCGCCGTATTGGATTTTGTTATTATGAAGATGGTATGAAGGGACGTTTGCCGAAAGGTTCCGCTTTAATCTAATACGCACAAAATATTTAAATAAATCCACATTTTTATGAACGAAAAACCGTGAACGTAAATAGCTGTTTATCTCGTAGTAATGTTGAAATGAAGTTTTACTTCAATAATTTTGCGTATTTAGCAGTAAGTGGAGTGAAGAAAATGTACACATATAATATTATGTGTATTACATGTAATGAATTCTACTTTCTTTTTGTAAATTTGTTATTAGCAAGTAAGTACCCATCTAATTTATAACGCTTTAATTATTTTTTTAAGAATGGCAGCCCTGCTATCTTAGCTGTCAAATGTAATGTCATCCGTCAATCCGTCGACTCGACAATGGCTGACGTAGGAAATGATACCAGAATGGAGAATGTAAACATGAGAAAAATACAAACTAAATTGTTGCAATGGGAGCTGCAGAACGAGCCCCTTGCTCCACTTACAAATTTTCAAAGAGACGTTATTTTTGATCTCTCTGAAGAATACAAACACTTACTTATTCCTGACGAAGTAAGAACCATTTATTTTGCTATTTTTATAAGCTATTTGAGCTTGTGCTTTGCATTAACTTATCGAATTCCGCTGCAAGCTTAACACGCATAAAATATATAAATTGCACATGGTTTCAACTTAATTACTACAAGAAATAACTATTTATGTGGTGGGAGATGGTAATAGATGCATTAAAGTTTTCTCAATCAAAGTTATGTTTGAAGGTTAAGAAATACGCATTATTAAAATAACCTAAACTAAATCCTAAAAACCTATTTTGTGCATGTATACTTAAACCCTCGATTTCAATAGTTGTCTCCATTAGATATTTAAGTTAAGATCATGTTTTGGTTTTTTAAAGATCCTTTGCCTGCAAAGGAATTCAATAAGTTTACCGTGCTTTGAACCACTTAGTAAATAATAAATCATTTTTCTGAAGTTGGTTTTAATCAAATAGCACGCAAGAGAATTCATTAACTGTTATAATGGTGTTTTTTTAGTTTCCTCAGGAACACGTCGCCGAAGTTGCTCAAATAAGCAACGACGAAAGTGATGTGTTGCAGGTGAACGACATTGAAAGTACTCAGGAGTTTTTAGAGTGGTATGAAGGTTTAGAACAGTCCTTATTAATGGGAGAAGACACACCCTACCTAAGTTACTGGAAGCAATTAGAAGAACGCAAAAATGAATGTGATACGCTTCTTCAACAGGTAAATACACATATAAACACAACTGGAATGAATGCGATATTCAACTTCAACAGGTAAATTCATATATAAACACAACTGGAATGAATGCGATACTCATCTTCAACAGGTAAATACACATATAAACACAACTGGAATTAATGCGTGTAACAAATAATGCACTATTTTATTGCCACAATTTCCCTTTCTTTCATTTATTACTACGCTTCTTCATAAAGAAGCCATCAAAACTAATGCAGCAATTAACTCACCAATTACTCTTGCAATCACAACATTATGCCCACTGGAAAAAATTACGACAGTTAGACATTTTTCATGATTCTTTGCTAACATACAAAACTAATTTATTACATTTTTTAAATATATTTTAAAACTACTTGCACTTAATTTTACATAAAATTTTTATTAACCGTCTAATTAAAATTTGTGAGCATCTTGATTTCAAAATTTCTCTTAATCTCTCCACACACTTTCTTCCTTTTTATTATCTTTTATTATTAATACTACTTACTGCTAAAAGTAGCCTATGTCACTTCCCAGACCTCCAACAATCCCTATGCAAAAAAATCATGTTGATCGGTTGCTCCGTTGCAACATGAAAGATGATCAAATAAACACTAACTAACCATCACGCCGTTTCACCGCAGGGGTAGGCAGAGAGGACGGACCGCCAAACAACTCGGTCTTGGCACACACTCCTTGCCTCATTCACATTCATACATCGTCTCATACATACTCTTCTATTGTTCTGACTCTTGACATGGCCCGACTCAAGTATCTGATTCACTTGGTCGTGCCATGTCTTCCTCGGGCGTCCCCGACTTCTGCTACCATTCACATTTGCATCGTATATTCTCCTTATTTTTATTTTTATTTATTTTATTAGGAACATTAACAGGTTTATAACATAACATGCATAGAGAGAAACACTCACTCCTACACTCCTTTCTTCGCTCATTCGCTCTACATGCCCAAACCATCTAAGCGTCCCTTTCTTGATCTTACTCATTACGCTTACATCAGCCTTGCACTCTTTGCGGATATCCACATTCCTCACACGATCATACATGGTTTTACCACACATACACACCTCAGGGATCGCATTTCAACAGCATTCAATCTACTTTCATCCTTTCTTTGCCAGTTCCATGCCTCACTTCCATACATCAGGGTAGGTACCAGCACTCCATTGTGGACTGCTAACTTCGCTTCTTTGGACATTTTTTTGTTAGCGCCAACTGCGTTCAGTCCTCCATTAATGGAGTTACCTACATTTACTCTTCTTTCAATATCTCTGTCAGCCTTCCCATCTCTCGTAAACATGCTTCCTAAATACACAAATTCATCCACCTGCTCCAAGTATTCCTCATTCACAGCTATATTGCACACTGTTTTCGTACTTTCTCTTTCAAACACCATTACTTTAGACTTACTTACATTCATCATTAACTCATTCTTCACGCATACTTCGTTCATCCTAGACACGAGAGACTGCAGATCATCCATACTATTAGCAATCAGCACCGCATCATCAGCATACAACAGGCAACATACTTTCAGATTACTCAAATTCGCGCCCAATCCCACCTCTTTCAATTCTTGCATACAATTATCCATGTATAGATTGAATAACCACGGTGACATTACGCAGCCTTGTTTAACACCTTTTGTGATATCAAACCACCCCGTAAAACCACCGTTCACCCTAACACATGCAATGCTTCACAAATAAACACACTTTCGCATTTATAATATTAGTTAGGATATATTCATTAGTTAAGATTAAGAACCGTTCTCATCATGCGAAATTACTAAGATATTATAAAGACATTCGAAAAAGGTACTTTAACTGTGTTAAATTTAATATACGTACCTTATCACTTGTAACGTAATGTATTCTGTATGGCTAAAGCTATATAAATAAAAATGTTCATTTGTTCAAAATCCTAGTTCTCCGAAAGTTCTTCATCGATTGCTTTGATATTTTGACACAATGTTGCATTTGAATACGCGCGTGTTTTTATATACCCGTATTATATAGATGTCACCTGTGACAGGTAAAAATGTGCTTTTTTTATCGCCATCTGTTGGACTTAAACGCAACACATGCTATTGTTTCTTAAACTGCACAGACAAACAGAGCCACAGCAACGCGTGGTGGGGTACAGCTAATAAATAAATGTATCTTCTATTTCAGGTGGATGCTTCGTTGGGTGATTTCAACAAGTTATCTGAGGAGTATAATCTCGTTTCCACCAAAACGAATGCCCTACATTCCGTTAGTGAGCAGCTGCTGGCTGATCAGATGCAACTGCATTCCATTAGTGAGGAAATAAAGAAGAAACTTCATCTCTTCTCTCAAGTAGAAAACTTGTCACAACGTCTCAACAGCCCCACACTGTCCGTGTCCAGTGAAGCCTTCAACAGTATTTTAACTAAAATTGATGAATGTATGGATTATTTGAAAAGCAATGTAAGTTAAACTTTTGTATTGAATTTGTTCTTAAAAATGGATTTAGTTTCTATTTATTTTAGCTCTATGGCA
This sequence comes from Hesperophylax magnus, assembly GCA_026573805.1. Taxonomy (NCBI): domain Eukaryota; kingdom Metazoa; phylum Arthropoda; class Insecta; order Trichoptera; family Limnephilidae; genus Hesperophylax; species Hesperophylax magnus. Next base: position 1,517,371 of record JAIUSX010000107.1, read on the forward strand.
GAGTGATTTGGGCCTACAAATTTCTGGTTCTGAAACTGGTGAAGTTTTATTTTTAAGGTATATACTGCCCAGGTGTTTGAACTTCTGTCACATATGACATTGTCGCAAATCTATATTCAGCACAATAATTTTTTTTTTTACTTTTCACTTCAAATATTGGTTCCGCTGACAACCCACCACAACCGTTATTATTAGTCTCACACTTGCCCTTGTGAGAGTTCTTTTAACACCTAGCCTACTGCTTATTATACATACCGTCGCTCAATTCATATCGCCTGTGTTAGTTCGATACCGCAGTAGAACCATTTGTAAAAGTGTTCAGCAGGGATAAAAAACTATCTAGGTATCAGAGGCAGTTCTAGGGATCCAGGCGTGACAGGTCATTTGAAAAAAATGTGTGACTAATCTTTATTTGATATTGTGAAAAATGCCCATATATTATTTGTAGGTATGCCCATATATTATTATATTATTTGTAGGTAAATGCCCATATATTATTTGTATCTATATCAATTTGTAGGTAGGTACGTCATGGGTGCGCGACTCAAAATACGAATTATAGTAAATTGGAAATAACTACACATTGTACTTACGACAAATTATTTTAAAGAGATTACTTTTTAATGTAGTTGTGCACAATATTAAAGTAAATAAAATAAGAGTTTGAAACGCCTGTCCGCAGTATCCAAAGATACTGGGTGCGAAGCTAAGAGTATGGTGATTCCGTGGTGCAAAGCAATGCGACGTTTATCAATTCTGTTTAAATTTAGACTTTACAAATTCTATTTGACAATGATCTTTTACGTTTTTTGTTTGTTTCATTCTTCAGTTTCATTTTACATCGATAACAACATAAAGAATTATCCAAACCTTTCCCGAACTGTCAATTGAAAAACAACCAACCAACACGACAAACCTGTAAAATGAAAAACCGACATATGTTTATGTCAACATCTCTTTAAAACGTATAATATTCTTCATGCTGTCTCCCTCACGGCTATGACCTAAGCGTCCCTAAGTTTTCTTCGGTACCTAATTTTTACTTAGACGAAAGACATAGTGCCATCTCATTTATTCCATGGGACCGAACATGCCAAAGCCGGGGACATGCTTTAAATTGACACGGCGAATCGTGTGGACTTGTGAATGAGAGCTTCTATTAGAGACAATAGATATAGCCCTGCTATTTCGCTTCGCGGTACATTTCGAATAAATTAAGAATAATATCAGTTGTTTTGATGCACATTATTGTTGTCTTATAATATTGGGGGTCAAACACCAATTGACCTGAGGGAAGAACCGCCCCTGCTAGGGATCTATGCGCTCTTGCTTGCTTATGTAATTATTATTATTATTTAATAAGCAGTCAGCATTCTGCTGATTTTTTTTTTTTTTTTTTTTTATATTTACTCCACACAGGAGGCCCTGAAGAAAATAATTTCCCTCAGGGCCTATGTCATCTTTGGGGATGCTGTGTGGAGGGTCTTTTTGTGGAGAGGAAGGAGTGAACATGGGTCTTGAAGAGTCCCATGTTGTAGGAGGGAGGAAACACAGAGGCCGGCAGTTCGTTCCACAGCCGAGCTGTTGAACTTAAGAACGAATCGTAGAAGCGACCCGTTCTCATGTGACAAGTGTCAACTGTGTACAAATGTTGGGCGCGCGTTTGGCGTGTATCCCGACTACGCACCGGCGCCGAAGGGATCAATGACGCTAGTTCCTCAGAGCATCTTCCATTGTAATACCGATAGAACAAGGACAGCATACCTACCCGACGTCTGTGCTCTAAAGATTGCAGTCCGTTTGTTAAGATTGGGGAATCTATCAAACGGACCGCCCGTTTCTGCACAGAGTCAAGGGTTTTTTTCAGGTATTTTGGGGCTCCAGACCAGAGATGGCTGCCAAATTCGACAGTAGGGCGCACTTGCGATTTGTACAGGGTGAGCAGTTGTGTACTATTAAAGTATCTGCGGGCCCTGTACAGTACGCCCAGCTTCTGAGAGGCCAACTTTACTCTGGCTTCGATGGAGCCCCCGTACCTGAGCTGGTCACTTATAGTTACACCAAGCATATCAATGGAAGGCCTGTTCGGAAGATTGCTTCCGTTGAAGGAGACTAGATTATCATTTGGATCCCTTTTAGACGTAATCAGACAGGATTGGGTCTTTGAAACATTAAATTCGACGAGATTATTTTTACCCCAGGAGGAAATACTCTCGAGATAACCGTCCATTCTCTGCTTCAAAGCCCTCCGAGCCGTTGGAGTTTGTGTGCCCTTTGGGGGCTTGTCAAACAAAAAGCTATCATGAACTGTACTGTCATCCGCGTAACAATGAATCGGTGCACATGTCAAAAGGTCATTGATGTGCAACAAAAACAAAGTCGGAGACAGAACCGATCCCTGTGGGACGCCAGCATTTATGGAGTGCGAGGAAGAGGTGAAACCGTCAGCAACCGCCTGAATCGACCTATCCCTTAAAAAGTCAGCAATCCACGTACACAGGGATGCGGGAAGTCCGTAAGAATGCAATTTGTTGACAAGTCCTCGGTGCCAGACCCGGTCAAAGGCCTTGGATATGTCTAGTGCGACCGTTTGGGTCTCACCGTGACGTTCCAGGCACCGCCCCCAAACATGCGTCACATACGCGAGAAGATCACCGCACGAGCGGTTCCGCCGGAATCCGTATTGACGGTCGTTGATAATTTCTATTGATGCGCTCATATCTGATTTCACATAAGTTTAACAGTAATTGTGTTTTTTAAATTTAAAATAAGTCAATCTTTTCTTCTCTCCAAATAAGAATCCAATCATGCTTTAATTCTGGAATAAACTCGTTATTATTTTTATTTAAATTGGTTTATATTAGTAGAATCTATGACATCTTGTGGAAGTTTGTTCCATGGAAGTTTTAATTTTGAGAGGTGGGTTTGGGTACCGCCACCCTGGGAACCATTTATTGGGTAACCAGCACCTCTGCCATAGGTCACCCCAAGTGGTTCGCTACTTTTGGTGATTTAGCAGGGGTGCCCGGGTTCATCGGGTGAGGTGTATTCAGGTTGCGCCTGCCCTTTGATCTCTTCTCAAGTGATCTCTCTTGACCCATCGCCTTGCTCCGCAGCAGGAGGGATAGATCATTAGTCCATCACTCCTGGACACACTGATCCCTAGATTCCTACTCACTCCTCATATCTTTTTCCTTCCCAGAACTTCCTCTCCTTCCTTTCCTTAAAAAAACCCACCACACCACATCCCCAAAGATTTTATTTATTATAGTCTTACTTGGTCTTACTCCTGTGTGGGGTTAATATTAAAATTAAAAAAATCCATCCACTATTCTATTTGCAAGGTGTTTCCTTGGATTGGGTGCAAAACGAGTTTGGTTCATTCGCACCATTGACTTTAACCGAGTGGAAGCATTCTATTGGTCAATTTCTAAATTTGACAGCACCAATCAATGCGGCTTGTGCCGTTCAACTGAAAGCGCCAAAAAAACTTTTTTGACGTTATTAGTGAAATACTTTATATTATATTTTCTAGCCAAACTTCAGAGAATCACACACATATCTAGTCAAATACCGACACTGCCTGTCGAGAGCTGTCAACCTGATCCGCTCCTACGTCAACCACATCTTGGCCCATGCCACAGAGCAGGTCCTGTCTCCGAGACCTCAGTTGGAAGGGGGCACCGCTCAGCCTAATGACCTGGTTCCACCAAACCCCACGGCCGACACGGCTTTTGCACTGTTTTTTGGGAAGTTCCAGGCCGCCGCGCCAAAGCTGAAGGATATTCTGAAGGAGGTGGAAGATAGAGTGGATAAGAGTGAAGAGTAAGTTATCCCATCTTTTAATAAGGATCATCAGCCTTTGCGATAGGACCGTACAGAAATCTATTTTTTATTTATTGGGATCAGGCATTTAAGAAGAAAATGCGTAAAATCTTAAATTAACTTATTTATACTCTCAGGAAAGTTTTGGAATTCCGTGATTTTACAAATATTCTTGTTGATTAAGAAATAAGGTGAGATAATGGTCTCTCGAGGCAGCCAGGTTGTGTGAGCCATTTACAGAAACTATTAACAAACTTAACTATTCTTAGACTTGTTTTAGACCAGTTTTCACAATACAAATCCTCTATACATGCCTCGATGCGATGCCATGGCAACTCAGGATAGTGGCAATTCAACACTCATATCACTATCACTTGAAAAGTTATTTAAAGTGAGGAAAAAGCCTAAAAAGCTAACCTAGGTTTTTCATAATTTTTCATGACTTTATATCACTTTTCAAGAGTGTGTTCAATTGCCACTGTCCGGAGTTGCCCATTTACTCCTCTATGCACTATAAATTGCAATATAAATGTATAATAATAATAACATAGCATTTATATAGCGCACTTTAGTGTCAATTTATTTCAAGTTTATCAAATAAAATTATCGCAAGTTCTGATGAAAATGGCTTATGTTTTTCAATAAACTTGTTATTAAAGCCAAGTATACTTTGTTCCTTATAGAAAAATGTCAAAATCACATTCATTGAAAATTTCATACCTACATCAAAATATAATTAATAAAAAATAAAAAATTGCCCGCCATTTAATTCGACGTTTACATTAACTTTTTTTTGATGAATTATTCTTTATTTATATCATTTTATTTTAAGGCCATTTTGAACATTTGATACCAGGTATGCAAATCTGCTGAACGACTGTCAACAGTGCTACCTCTCCCAGAGGGCCCAGGTTATCTGGGGCGGAGTGGAGAATGCCATCAAGGAGCTGACGGACAACCACAAAGGAGACCACTGTACGCTGATGAGGTCGGCCTGCTCCTTCCTCATTCACATCTCCCAGGACGAGTGGGACCTGTTCTTCCAGTTCTTCACACAACCATCGCCACTATTGACGTAAGAACCTAATGCTGTACAAAGTAATTGAAAAATGTTATTGCTAATTCCTCAGAATTGAACAAAATTTAATATTTAGTACCGCTGATACGCTGTTGTAAACTCTCCCTTTTTCTCATAAACGGTGCATGTAACAGAAAGAGAGGTTAGAAGAGAGCTCTCAGCTGCCTGAGCATAGAACTCGAGTGTGGAATATAAAATGGATTATTACCGCAAGTTGTTTTTATTTTGTTGTAGATCCTATTTATCCGGACTCTGCAATACCCTGTATGACACATTGAGGCCTTACGTCATTCACATAAATCATTTAGAGACGTTAGCCGAGCTTTGTACAATCCTCAAAATTGAGATGCTGGAAGAACACGTCAACAATAACCGTGAGTACTTTTACTTATATGATGCACGCTGGAAATGAAAAAATAATTTTCAATCGTCGTCTCCTGCTTTAATTCTAGTAAAAATATATTCAATAGTTCAGAACATTGCACTTATACAGATTCTGGTATTCAAAGTAATGTTTGTGATGGACTTGTTATTCCCACAAATAGCTGAACCACTCGGTGCTTTTGGAAGAGTAGCCGCCCAGCTGCTGCAGGACTCTCAGGAGAGATTGGCATACCGCGCTCACGTTTGTCTCCGCTCTGATGTCCTCAACTACAAGCCCGCGCCCGGGGATCTGGCTTATCCCGAGAAGCTGCTCATGATGGAGGTTGGTATTGCTTTATAATCCTGATCATCATTTAATACTATTATTTTGGCATCAAAAATAGAAAGTAATTTTGATACAATGTTTGAACTACAACTAATTAATGATTTTAAAATGTTGCTACAACTGTTAATATTTTTAGACAGTTCTAAACATACTATGTACCTACATATATTGGCAATAAAAATGGAACACCAATGAACCGTCATCCTCCAAAATTTTTAATTCATAATCATTAGAACATATTACCACTTTCAGCAAATAGCAATGTCCATCCATGATCAGCAAACTTTGAAGAGATCAGATTCCCATACATCCATGGCATCTGTCGGCTCCATGACATCTCAGGAAGTTGCCACCATCAATAATGAAAATCATCGTTACAGACCTGCAGGTGAGAGTGATCAAATTTAACTCCCATAATCTAGACCACGCAGCAGTGAAATTAAAGATTAAGGATGTCAAATTTACAGAACTGTTTTTGTAATAAATAATCTTTTCTTCTCTGATTTCACCGCCCTCTAACTCCCAGTTCTTAGTAATATAATTAATAAGAAAAATCACAGAATATTATAATTCCAATTTAGAAAAAGAAAATTAAAATAATTTTCTGTTAAAATTGTTATAAGGTAGGTACCTACTTTATCACTTGTGAAAAATGACACTTAAATTCACAGCAAATTTGGGTTCATTGATCCAGATTTCAAATTTTACGCAGGAATAACTAACACATCACAGGGAACCGAAATTAGTATATTTGATGATAATTGGTGTACAAATAATTGTGAAAGTGAATTAAAAAACAAATTCTGCCTTCATGGTAAATTCAAAACTGAGCTGGTACATTTTAACTTTTTATTAAAATTTTCCAGGTTCTCCAGCTGATTTACACGGCATGTGGTATCCGGGTGTCCGCAGAACATTGGCAACATTATCACGTCTCTATCGATGTCTAGAGAGACCTGTATTCCAGGGGCTTTCCCAAGAAGCTCTCACCCTTTGTGTAACGAGTGTGGCCAATGCGGCACACCAAATATCTACCAACAAAGTAAGCTAAACTTACCACATCCTTCTTATAAAGTCACATTACACTCTTTATTCCAATTGATATATAATGTACATTTTTTTTAATTTTTCAGACTAACATAGACGGGGAACTTTTTCAAATTAAACATCTGCTCATTCTCAGAGAGCAAATTGCTCCATTTCAAGTTGACTTTACAGTGAAAGAAACCACATTGGACTTTAGTAAAGTAAAGAATGCAGCGTATGGCCTCATACAGAAAAGGAATCAATTGTTTTCAATGAACAGCAATAATGCGCTGTTAGAATTCCTGCTGGAAGGAACACCCATTGTGAAAGAGCTGCTTTTGGACTCTAGGAAGGAAGTGGACCGACAGCTGAAGACTTCTTGCGAGACATTCATAAAGCATTCAACGGAGATCTTAGCAGCACCACTTCTCACATTCTTACAAAATGTAAGTTTGAATTGTAATAATAATAATTAATTGCCTACAGCACTACATCATTGAAATTTATAATATCTTTACCATGAATTGACCATTTCGTCGCCGTGGAGTGAAAAGTCACTAACTAACGTATTGACAGTTTTGAGATTATTTTATTTTATTTATTTTATTTTATTCATTTATTTAACGCCCAGAGGGGTTTTACATGTAGGTGGTACAATTTTAATGACATTTTTGAAACATGAGAAGGAAATATTAAAAATAAAAGAACATAAATTAAAAAATACTGATTTGAATGGCTGACAAAAATATTACTTCCATTTAGGAATAGTGTTTAAATAAGTTCCCGTTGGCGGCATTTATTTTTACTTGGGAGATATTTTCAATTTGTATTAGTATTTCGGATGACTAATTATTGCTTATAATTATTTGTTATCCTTTATGCTATGCATAAAACCTTGTCGTATAAACGTTAGTTTATCAATAAAAAATAATTTAAATAAATCTTTTACGTAATCCACAAAATTTGCAAAGTTAATATTAAATATATCGACAGCACCTAAGTATTGGTTTCCCATAGTGTGAAACCGTTGTATTGGGGAGTTCGCAATGTAATTGCGCTTATGTGTGTTGCAGTGGAATAGTGTATTTTGTCGTGTTGTTATTGTAGGTATTCGTAAGTTTATGAGTTGCAGAAGTTCGCAACAGTCTTATGTTTCTTTTTTTTCAGTCTTATTATGGGTGTCTTGTGGTTGCAATTTTAAATGTCTGTAAAAGGGACCATCTGTATGGGTTAATAAAAGTTTATTTTAATAATTATGGTTTTATTTAATATAATAAGAGCATATAATAGAATATAATAATAGAATGTAATAATAGCACATAATAGAATATAATAAGAGCATATAATAGAATATAATCATAGCAAATAATAGAATAGAATACAATAATAGAAGATAATAATCAGCACAATCAGATCTTTAAATTTCCTAAGTACATTAAGGACGGGTTGTTTCGGAGAATTTGAACAATTCTTCAAATTTCAAAGTTGATTTTCAAGTTCTGTGACAGATTTTTTCAAGTTCTGATATTATTTCAGTTCTGTCAAGCAACTACCCTATAATGATATAATAACAGAACTTCAATAGGACTTTCACAGAACCCGAAAATGAACGTTGAAATTTGATGAATTGTTCAAATTCTTCGCAACAAACCGTCCTAAAACATTGGTTTCTTTGGGTTTAAATAAATTTTCGAGTATAAAGTTAGCATTTGGCAGTTGTTGACATTGAGTGCATATCGACTGCTCCAAGTAAGACTGCAGTAACTCACTTTTTGTCATTTTGCAGGAGAGCGATTTTAAAGTTAAAAAAATTCTGCTTAATCTTAGATGAGGTTTTTGAATTTTATTTAAATTAAATAAGTTTCGCTTGTTAATACTCTTTCTAACTACTTAATATTTTCTTAGTATTTCCCTCGAATTCACACTAATTTGAAGGGTTTTGGGACTTACTACTCTTTTCCTCGGAGTTTTTTGTAATATCAATAGGTAGTATGTTGAGCTACTTCTTTGTTACAGGGAAAAATTAAACAAATTATAGAAGTAGCAACGAGCTACTTTATTTTCACAGTAAAAAAACATCATTATTTATAGACATTAAGAATACACAGTTGCGAGTTTTTTAATAGTTATAGTTTCTCAGTGTTACAAATAACAACACAAAAAAACATTTTTAATTCGATCAGCTGAAAATATTAAAATTAGTTACTTGCATAAAATAGAAGAGATTCTTTTTTTAAAAAAACAGAGACAAACATTCCCGGGTTATGAATAACCCAACAATGTTTGGAAATCTCCTACTACCACCATAGAAAGCCGAAATGTTGATCGTGTTGTGATGGAGGACTTAGCCAACCGAGGAATCGAACACGGGACGCCCAGGTGGGACCCAAGCGCTATGCCCACTTAACCACTGACCGGTCTTAAGCTATTACATAAAATTAAAGAAGAAAATTAACATTAGAATTATAATTAGTTAGTTGCATAAAAAAGAAGAGATTCTGAAGTAATTAGGTATATAAAATTAAAGAAGAAAAATAACATTATAAAGTTTCATTCACTTTCTGAATCATCAGACTCCCCATCTCTGGGATTAGACTGTCCAATGGCGATTTCTTCGGTGGAAGAATTTAGTGAAAGATAAAAGTTATGGTAAGCCTTCGGAATCAGTACGCTGCTGCATAATGCTAGCAGATCTTTAAGTTTAAGTTTATCGATTGTTTGTTTTTTATTATACGCAGCAACAGGTTCAACTAATCTGTCCAGTTGCCTACCTCTTGTTCGTTTTTCTAAAATGATGGTTATGGGTTCTTCCATGTAACCATATCTTATAGACACTTCCAGTGGATTATTGTGCGTCGCAGATACCTCGCGTACTTTGTTCCATTTCACAACTGTATTATCATTAGCTTTTTTCCAATTTCTTTGCGAAACGAGCGACTTGAAATCCAAAAAGTCTTCATGGCTCATTTCATTAATTTCATATGGCAAACCTTTCACTTTCGCACATCGAATAAGCATGACCCATTGTTCAGGTACGTAAATAGTTTTCCCTTTCCTTGCATTTTCTATTGTGGCATGCATAGAATCACCCTCATTTTGTGTGTGTCCTCTCTCCATAAAACGATGCGTTACGTCAATTTTCAGGGTTTGTGCGGCATATTCCAACATGGAAAACACATATCGGTTTCGGTTCTGTCCACCGCAATTATCCGAATAGAATATAACTTTACGTATATTTTTTTGTTGCATTAAAGTTAAAAATTTTAGCAAACATGTAGCAATTTCATTGGCACCTCTTTTGGCTTCTGATTCATGCCAAATATAGCAGTGACCCTGTTTCTTTCCAATATCATAAATGGTGAAATTGTATGTTGCGTACTTTCTTTTGTAGTAAAAACTACTCACATCTGACTGAGGTGTCTGTAAAACCTTTTGTAAGTTAAATACTGCTACGCATAGCTGCGAATCATTTTCAGCGTTCTCTTTATCCGAGTCTTTTAAGGCTCTGGCCTGAACTTTATTTTTCTGATGCGCTTCATAAGCATCTTTAAACAATATTTTTTCTTCTTCTGTGGCTATTAGAAATTTCTCACACACCTCACACTGGTCTTTTTTAGGCTTGTGAAAAGCGTAATTATAATGTAAATTAAAAACATCTGAGTATTGTCTCAGTGTAGCAGATGTTTCAATGTTTCTCTCTTTCAGCCAATCTAGATACAGCCTGTACATTTTGGAAATGTTCAGATCACTTTCTAGGTATAGCTTCGTCGATGATTTTCTGGTATAGTGTGACTCCACAACAGGAAAAGCTCGGATGTGTTCGTGTACCGAATCTTTGATTTCAGGGAGAATTTTATTATATCTTGTGAGATGTTTTCCACGCTGATCAAGCATGGAAAACAACCTGGTCCCATTTTCTTGGCTAATTTTAATTGACCCTTTCTGGTCATGTTCAAGGCCCAAAGAGTGCAATTTTTTTGCTTTATTTACGACCCAGTCCTCAGGATTTCTTGTGCGTTTACGCACCTTCTTCTCTTTCGGTGTGAACATTCTTTTCTGAACTGAAAGTGGTTGTATTGAATCCGTAACATCACTTAAATTTGCTGCGATCTAAAAAAAAATAAGTTGACTAAAATACATATATTTTTTAAAGCATTTTAAATCGTATTTTTTTGCCGTAGATATAGAGTGCTTGTAAGTGGAGTATCCACTTTACTAACATAAGATGATTAATGAAATAAATTAAATTTAAATGTCAGATAATTCTCCGCACTCTAAAAAATACATCTCGATTAAAACATTTCTATTAATTTTAAGCATTTGAAAACGTAATCATTTTTGTGAAATACATACAGTGTTCGAAATATCCATATTATCAGTTGTTTGAGTAGCACGATAGAACAATCCTGTTTCCTCATTAAGAAGCAACATGCAATCAGGAGAGGTTGGTCTGCAAACACTCAATTCTATAGGTCTTGAATTACTACATTCATCAGGCGTCCAACCGTCATCAGAATTCACTCCACTAAATTCTTGCTGATCTCCATTGGGACCCAATAAGTCATCAGAAGTAAACTCTGTAATAATATATTATAATATGAATAAACAATATATAAAAAAAAGAAGAATTCACAAACCAATTTTCGAGGTATTAGAATTTTGAATTAAATAAATTTTAGGTTATGTGTGAGATATGTTTAGACTTACCAGACTGCATTGTAGACAATAATGCTCTGCCATTAGCTATTATTTTAGCTGTCCTACTGGATATACTCATGTTTAACTCTTTCACGGTACAATTCTCTTTTTTATCACTACAATAAGCAACCCGCAATGACTATAACACCAACTGTCAAACGCAATTCAAATGATAATATCGATATTTCTCGATTCGAACTTTGACAGTTGAAGAACTCACTTGTCTTTTTTCCGTTCGAATACGAAAAAACCTAATTTTATTGCCTTTTTTCGGTTAAAACTATATTTTTTGTCCTCTTTGAGTGCCTTTATTGCTGACCAAGTCCAGTAAGTGTTATTTTATATTAATATACATTCCTTTTGCCCCAATGGCCTTTGCCATGGGTAAAAAACCACCAGATCCCGTCCCCCCTGATCCTGACCCTGTTAATTTTGATAATGACATTGCTAGCGAGGTTGAAATAATTACTGATTCCTCTACTCCCAAAAAACGAAAAGTTAGCGTCCTTCCGAAAAAGGAATCTTCTCAGGTCACAGTTCCTGTAGAGACTGTCGCTCCTCCACTCGCTTCACTGTACCCGACTTCAGCAAAAGCCCCCTTCATCGTGTATGTGCAAAACAACACTCAAGGCCACTCACTGCATCCCCTTGATTTCGGTAAATTTGTTGGAAAAAAACCACTTGGCATTTCCCCAGGTGGTATCAGATCCGAAGGAAGATTCCGCATTTGTGTAGAGTTCACAACTGCACTCAATGCCAATAAATTTATAAATTCCATTGACTACCTCTCTGCTAAAAAATACAAGGCTTACATCCCTTCATTTAATGTCTCCCGCATGGGTCTAGTGAGAGGTATCCCCACAGACCTATCCGAGGAAGAACTCATCACGGAACTTATTATCCCAGCATCTTCGGGGAAAGTTTTAAAGACTAGGCGGCTGAATTATAAAGATAGAACTTCCGATTCTATAGTTTGGAAACCCTCCCAAACTGTAGTTCTTACATTTGAAGGCCAATCTCTTCCCTCTCATGTGTACCTTTTCCACAACTCTCTCCCAGTGGAAATTTATTCATACCCGACAATTCAGTGCTTTAACTGTTGTCGGTTCGGCCATTCCAAGCAATCATGTCGTTCTTCTCCTCGCTGTTTTAAATGTGCAGAAAGTCATTTAGCAGAGCAATGCCCCTCCCCTTCCAACCCCCCTACTTGCATCAACTGCTCAGGCTCTCACACAGCCATAAATCCATCCTGCCCCGAACTTTCACGCCAAAAAAACATTAAAAGTTATATGGCTTCCAATAGCGTATCATACTTCCACGCTTCTAAAATAATAGCTCCCTCTAAAAAATCTTTTGCTGAAGTCGCCTCTCAACCCCAGTTAACTCAAAACATTATTCCTCCAAACTCGTCATACAGGAAGACTGTAATGACAAAATCTGCTTCTCGTCCTCTTAAATCCCCTGGATATGATCATCTTGGCCATAACTCCCAGCTCTTGTTCCCAAATGGTAACATCAGCTCCCCATTTCCACAAAATACCGTCTTTCCTAACACCAATTCTTTGAACTGCAATTCCTTTATCCCTGATTCAAATCCCAATTCCTCAAACAACATCATTTCTAATGACAATTCTAATATTATTCAAACTCTCATCATGTTACTTATTTCTATAATTAATAACAATAATTCCCTACCGTCCAACGCTGCCTCTATACTCTCCTCCTTAAATTCTCTTGTTTCCAATGGCTGCCCTGACAGCAGGGATTCTTCAGTGGAATAGTAGAAGCGCCTTCTCCAATAAGGCTGACCTCATCCGCCTTCTACAATTACACACAATTTCTATTGCTGCCATCTCTGAGACTTGGTTTAAACCATCTCAGCTCTTCAAGGTGAGTGGCTACCAATGTCTGCGGGACGACCGCATTGATGGGAAGGGTGGTGCAGCCCTTCTAATCAAAAACTCCCTGTCCTTCACCCCTATTTCCATTAAACCCCCAGATTCATCCTTTCAGTTAGTGGCAGCTACTGTCTCTAATATTACGTTTGTATCCCTCTACATTCCCCCTTCTACCCCATTTGACATTTCATTATGGATCCACATGTTTAGAAAAATATCTTCTCCCCTGGTCATTCTGGGTGACTTCAATGCCCACTCCCCTCTCTGGGGTTCTTCATCAACGGATCCCTCAGGAATCAAAATAATTGACCTTATGGACTCCTTGAACATGTGCCTTCTAAATGACGGATCCCCAACAAGGTTAAGTCTACCTGGGCAGAGCCCTAGTGCGGTGGATATAACTCTTTGTTCCCCAAGTATATATCCAATAATTTCCTGGAGAACTTCATCAGACCCCTGCGGCAGTGACCACTATCCAATCATTATAAATCTGGCTCAAGGGTTAAATACTAACCTCTTTAAAAGAAAGCCAAAATTTATCACAAAAAAAGCCGACTGGTGCCATTTTAGAGAATCTGTCCAGGGTCACACCCTTTCCCTGCCTACCCCTTCTTCAGATAACTGCACCTCCTCTTACAAATCTTGGTCTGATTCCATTCTAAAATCTGCAGACAAGTCTATTCCCAAATCATCCCCTGTAAGCACGAAGGCTCACCCTCCCCCCTGGTGGGATGAAGAATGCCTTCGAGTGCTGAAGGAGAGGAAAGCGGCCAATAAGATATACTGCCAACAGATGACAATGGAAAATTTCTTGAAAGCCAAGAATGCCCAAGCTGTTGCTAAACGTACATTCCGTTTTAAAAAAAAAAACAGCTGGCGTAATTTCTGCACTAATATATCCCCTGCTACTCCGGCGGGGGAGGTTTGGTCCATGATTCGCAGGTTTAGGTCTTCCTTTTCCCTGCCGAAGTCATCTCACAATTCTGATATTTGGATTTCTGACTTTCTTAACAAAATTGCTCCCCCTTATGTACCTAATCTTGACGAAGTGCCTGTTTTATCTTACTCCCCAAATTCTTCTTCTTGGTTAGATGCTCCATTTTCCATAGACGAGTTAAAAAGAGCCACGGAAGACCTAAAAGACTCAGCTCCGGGCAATGACGAAATCTTGAACATATTCATCCGCCACACTGATGACGATTCCCTTTCCTACTTTCTCTCTCTCATCAATATCTTTCTGGACTCTGGTATTATTCCCCCGGACTGGAAAATTCAAAAAATCATTCCCATTTGCAAAAGTACCAAAGATCCAAGTCTAGGCTCAAGTTACAGACCGATTGCTCTCTCTTCAACACTTTGCAAAGTAGCTGAAAGAATGATTAAGAATAGATTAGACTGGTTTGTAGAGAAAAATCATATTCTTCCCCCTTCCCAGTTTGGATTTAGAAAGGGTAAAAGTACCCTTGACAACCTTTCCTCTCTTGTTACAGATGTCAAATTAGCGTTATCTAAAAACGAATATTGTATTGCAGTATTTTTAGACATCTGTGGAGCATACGACAATGTAAATATACCCATTCTTAAAGAAAAGTTACTGGCGATTGGTATTCCTCCTAAATTAGTTCAATTCATTATCAATTTGCTCTCCGAGAGAACTGTTTTTGTAGATGGATCCGAATCCTCTCCCCACATAAGACAAATATTCAAAGGACTCCCGCAAGGGTCTGTCTTAAGCCCGATACTGTATAATATTTACACATACGATCTGGAAAAATCTATTAATTTCATGTGCAACATACTCCAATATGCTGACGATTTAACGTTTTACAAAATATCCGCCAATCTTTTCATCGCAGCATCAGCAATTAACAACGCTCTTAGAAAACTCTTGGCTTGGTTAAATAGTAATGGTCTTGAACTTTCCCCTGCCAAAAGCAAAGTTGTCATCTTCACTCGTCGACGAAAGCTTCCGGATATTCAGGTAATATTTGGCAATGAAGTGATCCCTATCTCGAAGGAAGTTAAATTCCTTGGAATGTTTTTGGACTCCAAGCTTACTTGGAACTCTCATATAAATCACGTTGTTACAAAATGTGAAAGCAACATCAATCCCCTCAGATTTCTAGCAGGAGTGTGGTGGGGATCCCACCCAGCTTCATTAAAACTTCTATACAATGCCCTCATCCGAAGCCATCTCGATTACGGATCTTGTCTGTTTGATCCAATGTCCACTTCAAATTCTCATAAATTAGATAAAATCCAGTCAAAATCACTTCGCCTTGTCTTAGGAGCCATGAAATCTTCTCCAATCAACGCAATGCAAGTGGAATGTTGCGAACCTCCCTTACATATAAGGAGGCGATGCCTGGCAGAAAAATATGTTTACAAAACATGTTCAATAACATCCCATCCCTTGATTCCTATACTTCAATCCTTAAAGTATGAGGTTAATTCAAATCACTTTTGGAAAAATCATACCCCTCCCCTTTTTTATGATTGCTACAACTCTTTCCTGGATTTATCTACAATCACCTATCTCAATGAATCTCTTCCCTTATACTCATACCCCTATGAAAGCCTTACTTTCTATCCGAAGGTCCATCAATTTATAGGAATAAGTAAAAAAAACATTAAAAACTCAACTCAATTAAATAATGCAGAATTTAACACAATTATTGAAAACAACTGGCCAAATTACATAAAATTTTTCACAGATGGCTCCAAACTCAGTCAGGACTCCCATTGCGGGGCCAGTGTCTATGTTCCTCACAGAAAATTGTGTTTCCCACACAAACTTCCCAAAGAATGCTCCATTTTCTCTGCTGAATGCATAGCTATCATAGAAGCTCTTCTACTCGTCAAATCATTAAATATTAAAAACGCACTCATCCTTTCAGACTCGCTTAGCTCACTACAAAAAATAAGCGCATCCCCACTCAATTCCAGTAGCGACTCTCTAATCTGCTCGATCAGGGACCTACTGCATTCCATGTCACTGGTTCATGCATCAGTGGTCCTAGCCTGGATACCGGGACACCTCGGTATTACTGGGAATGACATGGCTGATCATATTGCTAAGGAAGCCACTGCCCATGGTCCGTTAAGTGATATCCCTATTCCAGTTAGAGACCATTTCCCTATTCTAAAAATTAAGTACCAACTCCAATGGTCTTCTGAATGGAAAAAATCTTCTCTGATAAAAGGTCACCAGTACTCATTAATTCAACCTTCTATTCCTGTTAAGCCCTGGTTTCACAAATAAATTTCTACCATGCCTAAAAAATATATTTCTTCCTTAACCCGAATGCGGCTGGGTCACACTTGTTGTCTTAGCCATCTTGCCAGGTTCCACATAGTCAGTTCGCCGTACTGTGATTGTGGGTCAGAGGATACTCTGGACCATAATTTAACCATGCCTAAAAAATATATTTCTTCCTTAACCCGAATGCGGCTGGGTCACACTTGTTGTCTTAGCCATCTTGCCAGGTTCCACATAGTCAGTTCGCCGTACTGTGATTGTGGGTCAGAGGATACTCTGGACCATAATTTTTTTGAGTGTCCTATCAATGACCAATTTCCAAACTTCATGCATGAATTGGTAAAACTTGATATTAAATTGCCTACCAGTATTCCCTGCCTTCTTAGTTTAAACACTCCTGAAATTTACCATTTGTTGGCAAAATTTATTTATAAAAATGGCCTTAATATCTGACCATAATAATAAATATAAACCAAATTTCTTTCACTTTCATTTGTATTCACTTGTTCAGGTTCCTATTTTCATCTATTTTTACTAATCCCAACTCTGCATATTTTGACTGAGTTAAAACACTATTCTTTATGCATTTGTATATTTTTCTTGATTCTTTTATTGTATTTGTTTATATTCATATCATAGAACTGTTTTAAAAAAAATAATGCTTCTAATTTTGGAAAAATCTGTTCTTTTAAATAACAAAAAATTCCCACTACTATTGTGCACAGGTTCCTATTTTTATAATTTTGTTACCCATTATTACCAGCTCTGTATTGTTTTTGTTAAGTTATGTTTATGTTACACCCATGTTATGTTTATGGTAGGTTTATGTTTATGATATGTTATGTTCATGTTATATGCATGTTATGTTATGATATGTTTATGTTATGTTCATAGTATGTTTGTGTTATGTTTATCTTTATGTTTTATAATCACATTTGTTTACTCCCATATGCTGTGTTTGTTTATAAGATTGCCAATTTCATAATTCTATTTTTAAAAAACGCTACTAATTTTAGAAAAATCTTTGGTTTAATAACGAAAAGCGCCCACTTATATTGTACACAGGTTCCTATTTTTATAATTATGTGATAATCTACTGTTACCAGCTCTGTACCGTTTATGTTAAGTATGTTATGTTTATGTTATGTTATGCTTATGTTATGTTTATGTTATGTTATATTTATGTTATGTTATGTTTATGTTATGTTTTGTTTATTTATGTTACGTTATGTTATGTTATGTTTATGTTATGTTTGGTTTATTTATGTTACGTTATGTTATGTTATGTTGTTTTATCAATGTTGTTTTGTCAATCATGTCAATTTTATCCTGTAATTTGTTGTATTTATTAATAAGAAAAATTTTGTAATGTATGGCCAAGATCACTCTTAATGGGTGAAAGCCAAAATAAAGAATAAAAAAAAAAAAAAAAATCGATATTTCTCCATGGAATAACGAAGAAAGTCAGACTTACGACCATAGACAAAAAAAAAATCCGATTAAAAGGGCAGTAACTCAACTTGCTTCTTTAGTACATGGAAAAATAATGACTTCGTGACTTACAACTATTTTGAAATGGCTTTTTCTCACGCTGTATAACTGTTAGAGTTATAAATGTCTTCTTGAAAGGTAGATAATTATTTATGAAACCCGAAAATGTAACTAACTCAAAAACACCAAATTTTGAGTTACTGCAGTCTTCCTTGGAGCAGTCGATATAGTCACTGAGTAATTTTAGTGTTATTGTTTTCTAGGAATGAAAAAGACTTTTGTGAAATAAGCGACGATATATAATAACTAAACGTAATTAGTTAGTTTATGTACTCGATACATTTAATTAAGTTTTTTGGTAATATAATGCATGAAAAACTATCAAGTTACTTTAGTAAATAGGTCAAATTAATAATATATTTGAACACGAAGTTGAATAGTTTGTATATTTGATAAATATCTAAGAGGTTTGATGACTTTCGGAAATAAAAAAAAACTGATTCTGTGCTGTTAGTGCCTTATACCATGACATAAATCGACATAGAGATTTTTCACGCAATTATGGACTTATTACCCCATAACCCCATAGATGCGGGGTTCAAAATTAAGTACTTTGACGAATCTAACTCATTTTTACCAAAAATAGTAACTTTTCGCTATGCGGCGACGATTTGTCAGCAAGAAAATGTTTCAGAGGAGCCAATACTACCACCATATAGTGAAGCCTAAGTAAATATTACTACAAGATATTAATCATCTGTTTGTAATCGATTGTTAATAATTTCAGACCCAAAAGTCTCCCGCAGTCCAGGGAACAACGGTGCGAATATCGCCGGAGCAGATAGCCGCAGTGTTGGTGGAGACGCAGCGTCTCATCAAGAGCAACCTGGCCCCCTTGCAGCGTTCCATGCAACTGTACTTGGCCAACAAGGAGACCGAGTTTATACTATTCCGGCCTATACGGGTAATTTGGTTTTTTTTCTTCCCCATGCCTATTTTTTTGCATCACCTATTACATATTTGTAACTCCCCCCTCCCTGCCCCTCACCATTCCCCCTTACCATCAGTCAACCCCCTCCCATGTGATTGGTATAGCTACGCCGCTGTGGATTTTTATTGTTTTAGGACTACAGTCTCTCTCTCTGGTTTCAATCCTGGGATTGGTTTGCAGCAATTTCATCTAATCTCCTCTTCCATTCTTCCTTGTCTTGTGCGGCTCTTTTGACTTCTGCATATGATGAGCAGCGCATGTCCACCAGCAGGTCCTCCAGGTACTCTCGGCGTGGGCGTCCCCTAGAGTTGGTCCCGTCGGTCATACCCTCCATTATGACATGCAAGAGGCCTTCTTGTCGTATAACATGGCCGATCCATCTTGCACGCCTTTCGGACAAGGTCCTGAGCAGGTGCCTTCCTCCTTCGATTCTTTGGAGAACCTCCTCATTTGTAATATGGTCTCTCCAGGAAATTCCTAACAGTCTTCTATAGGACCACATCTCAAAAGCCTCTAGGCTCCGTTTATCTCTTTCGGATAGGCACCATGTTTCGCAGCCGTACATCAAGATACTCCATACATAGGTCTTGATGAGGAGTATTCTCAGTTTTAGGTCTATATTATTCGATTCTATTATTTTCGACCTTTTATTGAATTTAAGCCTAGCTTGATGTATACGGCTGTCGACCTCGCTCTTAGACCGACCGTCCCATGTTATTTTGCTCCCGAGGTAGACAAACTCCTTGGTGTTCTTTAGTGGAACTCCTGCCATCTCTACTCTCATCTGATGTTGCGTTCGGCCTACAGTCAGCAGCTTTGTTTTGTCTTTATTTATCTTCATGTTGTAGTTGTTTTGAAGAATGTTTTGCATGGTTGTTAAGGCCTCTTGCAGTTCTTCTTCGCTTTCAGCAACCAAAGCAATATCGTCAGCAAACCTTATCATATCCACCTTTTGCCCGTGTATCTTTACACCTTTTCTGTGACTCATTCTCTCTCTCAAGTCATCAATCGCACTCTGTATATAAGCATTAAAAAGAACAGGTGACAGAGAGCATCCCTGTCTCACCCCTTGTCTTATACTGGCTTCTTTTGTTTCATTGTCACATCTAATTATAGCCTCATTCTTGTATAGCGCCTGGATTATTCGTCTATCTCTATATTTTATATCAATTCTCTTCAGAATCTCGAAGAGTCTTTTCCATTCTACTTACTACAGTACAGTACTACAAGAATAATATATTTTGTATGAGGTGTGTGTGTGAATGTCCCATGCTGCACGGCTTACCTCACCACCTCACGGCTCTGGTATAAAAATGTGCCATACACGAAATATAGTGATGTAGTGCCAATACACCAACCACCTCACGGCTCTGGTACAAAGAAAAAGAGTTGGGACAAATACATTTTGTGTTTTGTATGGGACGTTTGCATTGCATCTTGTATGAGGTACTCAACACTATGACCTAGTGATTTTGCAAGACGGAGGAAGTTTTATTAGAAGTAATTATTGAAAGAGAGCATTTGTGTGGAACGCATCTAACAAATTGTGCAAAAATGTACCAGTGGTAAAATCAATAATAAGACAAATATTTCCTGCTTCGCCTTAAACTAAAAAAAACTTTTCATCGTAATTTCGAAATTCTTTGTAGACAAAACTTTTTTCAAAATTGCTTTTCAAACTTTTTTTTTCAAACGACCCCCTTTTACAAAAATATAAAATTCACGTCCACGTGACCCTTCAGCCGTTTTTAATGTTTTAAATGGTGTGAACTTCTCATAAAAATCAGACTTTGCACAAGGGCTTCCATGGTTGCGATAAAAACAAAATTGAAAGATGATCTCATACTGTGTGTCTTGAACACAGAACCAAGGTTCGATAAATTAGTTGAAGAAAATGAAGCACACCCACAGACATAGGAATTAATAGACGAGAAGATAAGGGCGAGGGGTAAAATCAACTGTTGAAGAACGAGGGGAGTAAGGCTGACTGTGATTCGTCAATAAATCAATCTGACAGTAAATAGGCATCTCGCATTATAATATCACCATTTACTTCTTAAAAGTAAAATCTGCATTTGAGTGAATAGACATTTTTACATGGGAGCGCAAATTACTCGCCACGTTATGAACTAATTTGCGAAGTCCAAATTCGGCAAAGTAAGGCAGCTTCTATTTCAGAGTCGTAGTTAGTTTCAGAGTATTTAGTTAAGACACTTTTACAAATGTCTCATAATTTACTTACCCCAGTAAACAACGATGAGCACACTTGAGAATCGCTACATTGTGATGTGATAGTATATGTTTCTAAAACTGATCCATATAATACGGTGTGAATAAGCTTAAAATAAAGTAAAATAATGCTTACTTATGGAATGTAATACGACAATTGGGTTTATTCTCTTTTTCACATCTATTTTTACAAGTTTTCATATCAAAAGTCAACATTTTGCCGTGTTATTTCGTAAAATGAACCGATGATGCCTCGACCATAGTTCGCACAAGAATGATGACGTCACGTTTTCAAATTTCACTTGAAGCCATATGCGAGCCCAGCCGGCTCAATGGAACCGGTATGGGGAGTGGGGATAATACGCTTTTAATCACTTAGGGCAGGTCTACTAATATTCATATGTCTATGAGCACACCCGTCGCTTTAATTTTCATCATATGGGTACAATTTTTATTTTTGTTAGTGATCTACTTCTGTAAAATTATACTCATTGTTCTATATTATAATAAAGTTAGAGATGCGTTTTTCTAATTTTATTTATTGATCACTTATGACCCTGCTCAAGGGTCACTCTGCAACGCCCCAGGGGGTTGTGCCCCTACTATGAAAACCGCTGTTCTAGATATGCACCCAGCAAGTAGGAATTTAGAGTTTCGAAATTTTAAACTTGAGGCCGAAGTACACCCGCCAAGTGCTCGGCCGAGTAACTCGCTTTGCTACTCTGCCAACCAACTTATTGTAGAAGAGTCAGTTCATTGAGATTAGTTTAAAGTGCATTTAACATGATTTCACGATGAGAAAAATTAATAGAGTTTTACAACAACAAACGTCACACACTGCTTAAAAAATAAAAAATTTCTAAATGTTTAATTTTTTTTCTTTCACTGACTGACTCGGCTGATCGCACTGCCCGATGGAGAGCGAATGAAACGCCGAGTATAATATGCAGGTGGAGGGGGTACTTACTCGACCGAGTCATTGGGTCTTGCTTCTTCGGTCCAATGTCTCGCCTGAATCACTTGTTGCTACTAGGCCGAATGCTGACTGTACTGATCACATCGACCGAGCACTCGGCAGGTGTAATTCAGGCATTAGGATGGGTTGTTTAACTAATTTAAACAGTTCATCAAATTTCAACTTAAAGTTCAAGTTCTGTTATTATTTCATAATAGGCCAGTTGGTTCACAGTGCTTGGATAGTAACAGATCTTAAATAGGACTTTCGCAGAACTTGTATACTAATTTTGAAATTTGATGAATTGTTCAAATCCTGGGAAACAACTCATCTTTAAATTCTCTGTGAGAAGTAACTTAACTAGTTTTGGGAGTAAAATCGTTGGTGACTTGATGGCTCCCCAATGTCAAATGATTTTGTATTTAATCACGTAGCGTTCAATAAGGCAGGTTGTGTTTTCAGTATATAAGAGTAGCACCTAACTTACTAACCACTAAGGTGGGGTCTCCGGTGATCGTTTCTACAAACAATACATCAAACATTTTTGTTTTCGTCCACATTCTGTCTCCTAACTTTGTTGAAACATTGGGGGCGCGTTGGGTGTGGCTGTAATCGACCAGCTAGGTCTTTTACACAGACTGTAAGATAGGGGGCCGGTCAGTCCGTAGTAGCCGCTAGGTCCGGGTAGAAATCTGCTTTACCCTTGCTCGGGTCGGTAAAGGAATCTACTTTTATCCTTGCTCCGGTCGGTACAGGAATCTGCTTTTATCCTTGCTCCGGTCGGTACAGGAATCTTCTTTATCCTTGCTCAGTTCGGGGCCGGAATCTGCTCGGTGCGGGAGGAGGCAGGCAGGGGCAGAAATCCAGGGGGGAGCCAAGTCAAAGAAGTATCCAAGTTCAGATCCAGAGAGAAGTGGTCGGGAAGAGCAGAGTAGAGTAGCTGGCGGCGGTCCAAGGCAGAGAGAGAGAGCTGAAGGCTGGCGCGCCGTATTTATTGTGCAATCCCCCTCTCCCGACTTTGGGGAGGGCGGGTCGACGCGCTGCCTTCATTCGCGGGTTGTTGATGATCCGCGGGCTGTGACGTCCGCTAAGATTTAATTAGCGGAGGTCACAACCTTTAGAACTACTCTACTCTTTATGC
This sequence comes from Hesperophylax magnus, assembly GCA_026573805.1. Lineage (NCBI taxonomy): Eukaryota > Metazoa > Arthropoda > Insecta > Trichoptera > Limnephilidae > Hesperophylax > Hesperophylax magnus. The sequence goes on from JAIUSX010000107.1 coordinate 1,540,671, forward strand.
TCTTTTAATCAATCCTAACCACTCCTCCCTAGCATTTTTATTTATTAATCAGTTGTACATAATTCATTCAGTGTGGGGGTCCCCGGCCCAACATATTCAGGGGAAATCGTAATTAATTTTCTTATATTTAATTTTACACAAATTCTTATTATCTAGTTATGCTAAGGAGAGTCCGGCTGTTTTATCAATGTCTTTTATTTCGTAATATCTACGGCCGAACTCTCTCAAACTTAGTCTAAATATTTCAATACATATTCAATTCAAACTATTTCCCCGTACAGCGTTGCTTAGGGGCGCGTTGATTGGTCCCAGGCGGCCGCCTGGGCCAGCCGGGCGCAGGCGGTGAGGGGAAGCGATGCGGGGGCGAGCGGGACTCGAGGTATCGAAGCCCCACGTAAGTTCTAAAACCACGCTCCCGCTCGGCGCTTCGACCATTATGAAATAGCGGCCGCCGGGATCGGTACACCCGTCCGGTACACTCCCCCCGGCGCAGCGGTGTCTGAGCCCCATTCAGCTAGGACGGGGTTGTTGGCGCCGGCGTCCGCGATGGTTGGCGCCTTGATGTGGATGCGAGGCGGATGCCACTGTGGATGCCGATGTGGATGCCGCTGCAGGATCCGGTTGTGCGGCTGACGAGAGGACGATAATTTTTACCGCCGGCCGTATGTATTCTCCGGTACTGGTTCATTCCCGGACTGCTCGTACCCGGCCGTCGGCCGCCGGCGTGGCTTCGATCGCTCGCCCTCTGGGCCAGCTGTTGCGTGGCAGGGCGTACCCGCGCTCTAGGCAGCCACGCGTTATTCTCCCGCCATAGTAGGCCGGTCTCCCACCGGCCCGTACTCAGGGGGCGCGTTGTGCTTTCCATGAGGGCACACTGTATATCTGTAGACACCCGGCTCACGGCGGTCAAGCCAAGCGAGTCAACTGAAAAGTCCCTTTTGATGAGTTCACCGATTTTACCCATTTCAGTTGTTTCACCGATCATATTAAGCGTGGTGCCGCTGTCTACGTCACGCCGGGTACCTCCGTGTTTGATCCAGCCGAGCGCGGTTCGTGACGTCATGCGGCCGCCATCTTCTTCCTGGACCTCCCGAGACACGATCAAATGCACATTGTCCTGGCCGATCAATAAACGTGGTTTCACATGCCCGCGGCCGGCCACTGTTTGTCGCGGGAGATCTAGGTCCGTCACAGTGTTTGCGATAATGGGGTATTCGGCCCCGTCACCACGCACGGAAAGTTTAACACGCTGGGATGCGCTATTTGATGAGAACATCCCGTTGGCACCATGTATACGGAGTCCACGTGGTGGTCCGCGCACCACCACCATGTCTGCGAGTTCAGCGTCGATGAGGGTCACGGTTGACCCCTCGTCGAGCAGCGCGTGGGTAGACACTTGCCCCTTCGGGCCACATACTTTTACCGTAACTACCTTAAGCAAAACCGAACTTTGCCCGATCCAAATCGCGTTCACGGTCTCACTTGCGACGAAGGGAGCCGTATTATACCTCGCGGGTTCGTGTAGTAATTTGTGATGTGACAGGCGGCACGTGCCTACGCCGCAGCTCGTATGAAATTTACACACCCGCGTGTAATGTCCTTTGTCCAGGCACTTGTGACACACGCGCGCACTTTTTACTAAGTCCCACCGGGCGGGAATGTCAATCGCGGCAAACTTCGGGCACTCCCGTAATTTGTGCAAACTGTTGCATTTTGCGCAATTTACACTGTTTGACGCGATCTTCTCACTTCTCATCGCCGAAGTACTTTGCGCGTGCACTTGGTCGCGACGGGTCCGGGAAATCCGGGAGGGGTCAACGAGACCCGACCTCGGGACGGCATTTGCCAGCCGCTTCAGGAACGCTGCGAACTGGTGGATATCGGCAGCGGCAGCACTGTCCGCGACCTTGTCGAGCCACGCGATGCGTAGGGCCAGTGGCATTTTCGAGGCCACCTCACTGAGTAGTGCTGGGTTGCTTAGGTAATTGTCCGACAAGTTACCTAGCGAGGCGACGACATTTTGAACAGTTCCCGAAAATTCCACTATAGCTTCATTGGAGGCATCTTCAGGTAAGAGCGGCAATTTCTTCACTTTATCGTACATCATGGCGGCAATTGCGTGTGCGCCGCCGAAACGGTGCTTCAGCACGTCGATAATCTCCGGGACCTGAGCGGGGTCCATTAGGAGAGGGTTGACGGCATCGCGCGCTTTTCCGCGCAGCGCGCGCTGTAATCTTATTAGATTCTCAGCAGCCGTCATCCCGCATGTCATTGTCGATTGCTGGTATTGAGCGTGAAAGGTCGGCCATTCAACCGGGTCCCCGGAAAATGTCGGCAGGTCCTTGGCTGTAGATTGCCGGGCGATGAGGGAAACCATCCGGTTGTCTTCCTCCTGGGCTCTCGGGGTACTTCCAGACTGTGAGCTGCGGATGGCGTCTACCACAGCCGCGGTGAAGTGTGCGAACGGGTCTTGTCTGGAGTTTACCCAATCTTGCGTGTTGCGGACAGTCTCATCCGCCGTCGGGTTTCCAGGGAATGGCCCGCCTCCCGCCAGGGTTGTAAGATCTGGCGTGGTTGGCGGGAGATGTGCTTCGAAAGCACGGGGTTGGGCCTCCAGGTGGGGCGGCTCACATGCTGCGGTCGGCTTGGCGGCATGCTGTGACGTCTCGGGCAGCCGCGATGAATCGAGCGGCTGTGGTGTCTCGAGCGGCAGCCTTGAAGCTCCAAGCGCAGCAATTAGTTGCTCGATCTGCCGGGCGGAGTCCCGGGAGCGTTTTCTCTCGGCCCGCAGTTCTCGTTGCAGCTGGCGGAGAGTGTTCTCTGTGGAAGCCTCGCTGTCTGATGTGAGGCGCTCATCCGCGGAGACTGCGGTAGGGGCGGGTGCGGTGGCCAGAGCCGCTGCCGGGGCAGCTCGTGCTCTAGCCAGTTCAGCTTGATGGGCAGCAGGTCCGGCATGATCTGGGCCGGGGGCTGCTGCGGGGGTTGGGCCGGGCACTTCGGGGCCGCGGCGTGTGTCATCTCGTTCGGGAGCGCCCTCCTCACGGGAGCCCTTGCCAGAGCGGAGCGATCGGGACATCGTAGCGGCTGGTGACTAGATCCGTTTCGAAAGGACCACTATGTAATCGACCAGCTAGGTCTTTTACACAGACTGTAAGATAGGGGGCCGGTCAGTCCGTAGTAGCCGCTAGGTCCGGGTAGAAATCTGCTTTACCCTTGCTCGGGTCGGTAAAGGAATCTACTTTTATCCTTGCTCCGGTCGGTACAGGAATCTGCTTTTATCCTTGCTCCGGTCGGTACAGGAATCTTCTTTATCCTTGCTCAGTTCGGGGCCGGAATCTGCTCGGTGCGGGAGGAGGCAGGCAGGGGCAGAAATCCAGGGGGGAGCCAAGTCAAAGAAGTATCCAAGTTCAGATCCAGAGAGAAGTGGTCGGGAAGAGCAGAGTAGAGTAGCTGGCGGCGGTCCAAGGCAGAGAGAGAGAGCTGAAGGCTGGCGCGCCGTATTTATTGTGCAATCCCCCTCTCCCGACTTTGGGGAGGGCGGGTCGACGCGCTGCCTTCATTCGCGGGTTGTTGATGATCCGCGGGCTGTGACGTCCGCTAAGATTTAATTAGCGGAGGTCACAACCTTTAGAACTACTCTACTCTTTATGCTCTTTTAATCAATCCTAACCACTCCTCCCTAGCATTTTTATTTATTAATCAGTTGTACATAATTCATTCAGTGTGGGGGTCCCCGGCCCAACATATTCAGGGGAAATCGTAATTAATTTTCTTATATTTAATTTTACACAAATTCTTATTATCTAGTTATGCTAAGGAGAGTCCGGCTGTTTTATCAATGTCTTTTATTTCGTAATATCTACGGCCGAACTCTCTCAAACTTAGTCTAAATATTTCAATACATATTCAATTCAAACTATTTCCCCGTACAGCGTTGCTTAGGGGCGCGTTGATTGGTCCCAGGCGGCCGCCTGGGCCAGCCGGGCGCAGGCGGTGAGGGGAAGCGATGCGGGGGCGAGCGGGACTCGAGGTATCGAAGCCCCACGTAAGTTCTAAAACCACGCTCCCGCTCGGCGCTTCGACCATTATGAAATAGCGGCCGCCGGGATCGGTACACCCGTCCGGTACAGTGGCCATAGACATTTTTTCTTAGATGTCTGACGAGGAAGACGTTCTTGCAGTTTTAGCGATCGCAGAAATTATAGCACCAGGGAGGAAACAGAGATTTCAAATCCGTCGACCTCGAAATATTAATTTATATTGGGAATTGAAAGTAGACGACAGATTTAGTTTAGTTAATTTCTTCCACTACTCGGAAACTGATTTCAAAGAATTATTTTTTTATTATTCGGCCAGATCTTAAAATAAAACTATGTGGCGCGAAGTGACGTCATTTCACCAGAAATGTGACTTGATATCATCAAAATTTTTTCAATAATTGCTCAACAACCTTGAATAACAGGAACAGATACTATACTGACGCGCGGTAATAAGCCCTTCCTCTCTTCCCTACACGGAGAATGTTTTTAGGCTGTTTTATGAAATTATGTATTAATATGTTTATTATTATATTATTCTAAGTTAAATAATTTATTAAACTAATAATTATTAAGCTTATACTATTACATAACCTCAAAAAAAAATGCGATTTATGCTCCGTGACTGACTGCACCGCACGGTGGTTATCAAAATAAAAATAATTCTATCCCCTGCCTTCCCCGTTTCGAATACGTGGAGAATGTTTTCCATCAGCCACGGAAAACACAAACACTTCGATTGTTTGCGCTAATGTTTATGGAAACGGTCGCAGGAAACGCCGCTTAAGCGAAGCACTTCGATGTGGTTCCAGCCTTATTGTTTGACGCAACAATCAATAAATCTAAAAAATTATATCTTTATTACATTGTTAGTAATAATGATGTCTAGCTGCAACATGATTTGATGATTGCAAAATTAAAGTTTTCTTTTTCTTTCAGAATAATGTGGTTGGGAATTACATACAAATAGAGCAACTCCTAAACAATGGGAATTATTCAACGGATGACATAATCATCGCCAGCTGCCCCACTCCAGAGCAGGTGTCTGTGTTGTTGTCGTCAGCCAGTCTTCTGGCGGTCAACGACCAGGTGCTGCCATTTGGTAGCAATAAGAGAAAAGTCAGCACAACTCGACCCACCATGTCTGCATTTGCCAATGCTAAAAATGTTGATATTTCTAGCAAAGATAAAACATTCATCGTTTAAAATAAAAACCTTATATAATTGTTAACATTATTTATTTATAATTTACATAATTTTTTTCCATATTAATTAAATGGATGGTAATTATAACTAACCCTTGTTTTATTACAATGTTTCAATATGGAAATGTTGGAAAGAGTGTGGTTTACAGGATCAAGATTGATAAATACGTAAGCTCTAAATTAAATACATATTTAGTTATAACTTATACCCTCAACCAGTACATTCCGGCGCGGATGCGCGTGTAGTCGAGCAAGTTCTCGACGGGACCGATGCTGGCCACGGCGGGGCACCTGTCGTAGATGTACTTCATGCAGACGTCCTTCACATTGGCGGCTGTCACGGAGTTGATGCGCTGCTCCAGCTCGTGCAGGGGGATACGCCTGTTGTAGCACAGCATCTGGCGGCCAATATCTTCACAGATGGGGGTGGTGCCATCCAGCTGCAGCAGCATGTTGGTCTTCAAGATGTTTTTGGCGCGCTCCACCTCTCCATCTGTCACCATGGTGCACAGCCTCATCCACTCGGACTGGATGTTGAATAGCATGACCTCGCAGTCCAAGGGCTCGCACACAAAGTAGATTCCCCACAGACCGGTGTCCTTGTAGCAAGTGTTGAAGGACTGGAAGCTGTGGCACAGCCCGGACTCTCCGGCTTGCGCCACCAGTGAGGCATTGTTGGCACCGCCACCCTGGGACCTATCCCAAGAGCCGATCAGCGTGTTAGCCACCATCAGGGGAATGTTGTCCTGGTCGGCCCAGCCGCAGCCCTCTACTGCCAGAGCGATGTGAGCCAGGGGCATAGAGTCATCACGGTGGCGGATCTCAGAGCCGGTGAACCTACATGGGGTCAGGGAGGGGAACTCTCCAGGGAAGGTATTGGAGAGACTGCCGAACTGCTTCTCGGCGAGTCCAACCAGACTGTTGTGCTCCACTCCACCACTGGCAGCCAGGACAATGCGCGATGGCCTGTAGTGGTTCTGGATGTATTCGGATAAATCAGTCTTAGTGATAGACTTGATGTTCTGAGTGGGTCCCAAGATGGTATTTCCAAGAGGAGTTCCCTGGTAAGCGGTAGCGTGAAGATAATCGAACACGACCTCCTGTAAGTTGCTTTCCACATCTTGCATCTCTCGCAGAATAACTCCGCGTTCTCGTTCTATATCGGGTTCGGCGAGTTTCGAGTTCTGAATAATGTCGGCGAGTATTTCCACAGCTTTTGGCACATCTTTGGAAAGACATTTGGCGTAAAACACGGTTTGCTCCCGGGATGTGTAAGCGTTTAGGTGAGCGCCCATATTTTCTACTTCCAATTCCAAGTCAGTTTGAGAGCGCTTTGCTGTTCCTTTAAAAGCCATATGTTCCAAGAAATGAGCGACTCCATTGTTTTCTGAGTTTTCAAACCGGGATCCAGCATCGATCCACACACCTACGGTGGCTGTCGCAGCTCCTGAGTCTTCACTAGCGATACGCAGTCCATTGGCCAATGTTGTTACTCGAGTTGGAGGAACATTTATAAGAGCTTCCTTGAACTCAGATGCAGATTGGGACCTCAATCTGCGCTGTACAGCCCTTGAAGCTGAAGCGGAGCGCAGGACGCTAGAGAATTTGAGCAAATTGCTTGCCATTTTAGCCGATTTACTCGCCAACTGATGTAATTTACGTAACTTTAGAAAAGTGACTTTTCGACAGGGCCTGCTTTTGCAGTCAGAAATTCAAAGACAAAAAATATAGATGTGAAATATTGTAGAGGTAGGAACTATGCAGAAAGTTTGCGAGAGGAGATAGTAACTCAAGAAGGAGAGTAAACCGGTAATTCTGCTTAGCCCGTCGTCCCACGGGTCGGTAAGCAATCGACATAAAAACTAGGTTTAAAAATGAAGTTCGCTATAGCAAGGTAAGGTCTGCAGCGCAGTTCAGTGTGGATTTTTTCTGTGCAGGGTCTTGCAGCTTGACCCGTGAGACGACGGGGTTACAGTCACAAAAGGATTATGGGTATGAAACTGTGCACTATATGTAATAATTAGTAGTTATGTGAACAGTATACGCGTCCAAAAAACTATGTTTGTAACCTTCTCATATTTATCAAAGCCAAAATTTCCTCTGAATCATAAAATTTCTAAGAAGGTACTTAAATACCTACCTACTTAATTGATAAACACGGCGATTTCACGTTTGAAAAAAAAAAAAATTACATCTACCCGCGCGCCGTATGCTGACGCCAAATTTTTGTCGTGCGCTATTCTATTCTATTTCAGTGATAACTTTCTTGTTTTTTGCAAAATATTTTAATGTAAATTATTGTACGGTAACTACCTAACCATCACGCCGTTTCCCCGCAGGGGTAGGCAGAGAGGACGGACCGCCAAACAACTCGGTCTTGGCATACAATCCTTGCCTCATTCACATTTATACATCGTCTCATACATATTCTTCTATTGTTCTGACTCTTGACATTGCCCGACTCAAGTATCTGATTCACTTGGTCGTGCCATGTCTTCCTCGGGCGTCTCCAACTTCTGCTACCATTCACATTTGCATCGTATATTCTCCTTACACTCCTTTCTTCGCTCATTCGCTCTACATGCCCAAACCATCTAAGCGTCCCTTTCTTGATCTTACTCATTACGCTTATATTAGCCTTGCACTCTTTGCGGATCTCCACATTCCTCACACGATTATACGTGGTTTTATCACACATACGCCTCAGGGATCTCATTTCAACAGCATTCAATCTACTTTCATCCTTTCTTTGCCAGTTCCATGCCTCACTTCCATACATCAGGGTAGGTACCAGCACTTCATTTGGTAATTTAGATATAAATTTTGCATAATCTGCCATAAGTTCTTTGCACATTGGCTAATGCAGCGCATGAACCAGAACGGAATGTCAAGTGATCAAGTTAAAACAGAATTCGCTTCACTACGTCAACGGCCTCCGTGGTCAAGAGGAAAAGTTCTCGACTAACTAACTAAGGTCACAGGTTCAAATCCCGGCGTGCGCAAGTAAATTTTATTTGATTATTTTGTGTTATTTCACAATTTACTCATTTAAAATAATACACATTATATATTTGCGGCACGTTCTATAGAGTGGAAGATACTCTCAGTATTACCCTGGTGCAAGACCACCATTCAGAATTGAAAAGTTGCTTGAAATGGCTTTGGCCGTGTTTGGTGGCCAGATCAGAATAGCCGGTACTTCCCCCCCCCCCACCTTCCTCATCACCATCTCCTTCGCCATCCAACTACCTGCAGCCTCATAACATACCCCAATTGGGGATGCCATAGTCTCACTGGCTCCAGATGTTTGGGAGCAGTTAGGACTATTGTGCGGTTTCACATAAGAAAGATTTTATCATAAAACGGCATTGTTTAAAGTTTACCATTTAATAATATTATTTGACCATAACCGCCCTCAAACCCTCACTCGATCACTGTTTTTCTTTGGGGATATATGTCTATCTATTCCTCTGTTATGAAAACAACATTCTCAGACAATCTTTTTTCTTGTCATTCAAAAAACATGATTTTATCATTAGTTACCAACTTAAGTAACTTTTTCAATTATTTATTTTGGTGTGGCAATATTAGAGTTTTACTTTACTTTGCATAGAAAATGCAGGAAATTTTCTATGGTCCTTTTGTCATCTCAATTTCGGGAGTCGCTATATGCACAGCGACTAGTCGACAGGGGGCGTGGCCAACATATCCGAGCATACCCGAGCTGTTCCGAATTGTTTCCCACTGCCTGTGATGCAACGAAACGTCAGAAATCATCAGAAGTGCCGGTTTAGACCGTCTTTTAGAAGTTTGTTAAGTAATTTCAAAAAGAATTCAGAGACGCGTGTTATCAGTGGATACATTGACAATGAAGCAAATTATGAAGCATTTCTGTGTTCTGTGAACGCGTTGGGGCACTCTTTTTCAACGAGAGACAGTATGAAAAAGAAGTTGGGAGGTAAGTTCTAAACCTAAGGGCCTAGGTCTAGGGTAGGCCTTCCCATTTCTTCAGTTCATAAGCAGCTGCTGATATTTACGAGTTATTCGAAATTAACATTTCCAATCTTTCAGATGCAGTATACACGTTCTGCCCGCCTACAGTGGAGTTCTTCGGGATGCCATTTACATTCGGTATGAATGCGTACAGAGAGTGCGCCCAAGGCCCCCGACTACACCGCCCAAATAACAGCAAGGAGAGAGTTGAGTTGGTATGTTAATACACCCTAGAACCAAATCAGCTAGGCCTACTCCCCCTCGTCTTTCAATAGTAGCATTGACAGAGCACCGAGGACTCGGTGGTCGTGTGGTGTTATGTATTATAATTATATTATAGCCACTGTGAGCGATGTCGCATAAGTAACCTCGGTGTTGGGTACGTAGATTCTTGCTTTATCTGTCATGAATTTAAAGGGGTTGTTACCATAGTGTTTATATTTCCTGTGTGGTGTTATGCATTATAATTACATAATAGCCGTGATGTAGCATAACGCATAAGCTACGTTGGTGTTGGGTACATAATGCTTGATTTATCTGTCATGTTTTTAAAGGGGTTTGTTCCCTCAATGTTTATATTTCCTTTGTGTGGTGTAATGTATTATTTTCCATTAATAAAATAATATCAAATATGTATCAATGAATTACCCAACTTCCTTCATTGCTCACTTATCCTTCAACATGCTATATGGCATCCAAATTTTCACATAGACTCCAAATAATGCTAGTTTTACTTTCCCATAGGTGTACTGTTTTGTAATGTAAAAAGATTAGATACTTTGAGTATATATAGGCCTAGTACGAATCTGTAAAAAAGTTGAACATAGGGCCTACCACAAGTTTTTTACTGTCCAAAAGTTAATTATATTTGCAGGAATTAGAATGTGGTTGCCATACCAAACAGTCTTTATTAAGGCTTTGGAATCGACTTTATGATATTGGCCCTATAGTAATGTAATCTAACCAAATGAAATCAAGGTGCAAGAATTGTATTAAACGAAAGATGAAAATTAGCTATCGGCTGCTCTTCAATATTCGGAAATGCTCGGCCGTGACGTGACAAAAAAAATCTGAGCGGAGAACCAATTTCAAATAAAGCGCCGAAACACTTGACTTCGGGTATGCTCGGAAATGTTGGCCACGCCCCCTGTCGATTAGTCGCTGTGCATATAGCGACTCCCCTCAATTTCACCTGAATGTAGCTGCATTATTTTTTATCAACCCGATAGCGCCTTTTGGTAATAATTGCATAAGCCAATTAAGGAAAAATGTCTTGTGTTATAATTTGAGTGTGGCTCGTGACGAAAATGTTCAATATATCTGATTTATTCTTGAATAATTACCGTCGGCTATGACCAGTATGTCTTCTATGAAAAGTTCGAGTTCTTCTCCAGGAAGATCGCCGAAGTTTAATATTTTGAATCATGTGCGATACGAGCATCTTGTTGCGGGAATAAGTGGAGGTGTGACATCAACCCTGATTCTCCATCCGCTAGATCTTATAAAGATCCGTTTCGCTGGTTTGTATTTTTAGTTATATCTCGTGACATACCTGCACGTGTCATTTGACGTATATTCAAAATACACTTCCCCACTACACAATACGTCACACGAGTCATAACGGTGCATATTCTTTTCAGTGAATGATGGAAGAACCTCGTCTGCTCCTAAATATGATGGTCTTAAAAATGCCTTTACCACCATCTTCAAGAATGAAGGAATTCCTGGATTGTATCGAGGAGTGACACCCAATGTTTGGGGCTCAGGCTCTGCATGGGGATTCTACTTCTTGTTGTGAGTCTTTAATTGATCAATGTATATTATTTTTTGCATATTTTGTTCCATCAAATCATTTACAATAATGAAAGTGAATTGGTTTTATGTGCTGGCTTTTGGCTATGGTATAATTTCTCATTTATTTCAATTGTGAGCATTGATGCCAAGAAGAAGTTCTATTTATATTGTGTTATCGCAGTGCATAAAGTTTTTACCTTCTCAAAAGATGAAATTAAATGACAAATGATTTGTTAAAGATCTAAATAAATGTGAAATTTTATTTTACTGAAATGTTACAAACTTAAGTTCATTACAGTCTCCGAATCTCAAGAATGCTCAATGATCTGATATATTATGTGTTTTAACGAATCATTTCATGCTTTTGAAGTTCAGCTCGTTAGTTTAAAAATATATCCACACTGTTATAATACCACAGGGGTAGGCGGTAGATTGCCACACTCCTTGCTTGATTCATATTATATCTAAAATATATTATTATACTTGTCTATTATTCCGAGTTCTGCCATGCACTGACTCGAATATTTGTTTTTCAAATCATGAGACATCACTGCTTCTTTCCTCCATATATTTTCAACTAATTGCGCAATTAAATTGGGCTCATATATTATACAGGGTGTATCGGCAAGTACCCGACAAACTTTAACCAGCTATTCCTCAGCACATTTGGAGTAAAAAATGTTATGAGCGCTTTGCTGTCCGGTAACATTTTTTTTCCATTAAAAACAAAAAATAAATAAAAAATCCACACTCCGTCACTGTCATTTGCCTTGTTTCTCGCGTTCAACAGCTGTTATTAGCAAGTGCGTCAAAAAGTGTCCTCGCTCTTTCGTACACACTAAATAATAATAGTTAAAAATGAGACGAATGGTGCTGTGCCATTTCGTTGTGTTTGTCAAAGCGCGCCAACGTAGGTACGTACGTACATTATTCAACGAAACTCGAACAAAATATTGCCAGACGGGTTTTAAAACTTTGACAAAGGATAAAACATTGGTGACATGTGGTGAAAATATGAATAATAAATTTTTTATTAAAAAAAAATGTTACTGGACAGCAAAGTGCCGATAACATTTTTTACTCCAAATGTGCTAAGGAATAGCTGGTTAAAGTTTGTCGGGTACGTGCCGATACACCCTGTATATAACTTAAGAATAATGACGGTTGCTAATCTATATTATTATAAGCGAGTAAATACCTATCTGTGGGGAGAGTGACCCGTTACCTGAATACGGTAGACGACAAATTCAACATATTTTTTTAAACCTAAAGTGAGTTCACAAATTTTCAGCACTATGTATTAAATGTATCAATGTTACTTTTACAACAAATCAGGTAACGTTATATAACCTGTAATGTTTTAATATTAGGTACATGAATAAAATAAATATGTACAAAAAATGTGACTTGAAGGGTTTTTACCAAACCACAGTCGATATGTGTTAGTTGATAAGTCTACCATCTGTTCTAGCTACAACACCATAAAGACATGGATCCAGGGCGGCAACGCCAAGACGCCGCTGGGTCCCGGCATGCATATGCTGGCGGCGGCAGAGGCTGGTGTGCTGACGCTGATGATGACCAACCCCATCTGGGTGGTGAAGACCCGCCTTTGCCTGCAGTACTCCGGGGAGAATATCGCCGAGAACATGCGCTACCGAGGAATGGTGGACGGACTCTCAAAGATCTACAAGAATGAGGGGTTCAGGGGACTATACAGGGTCAGTTATTTTTAAATAAAAATATTTAAAAAAAACCTCAGCTACATGTTTTAGAAGTATCAATTATAAAACAAATTATAATTGCATGAAGCATTTGCTAATACATGAGCGGAACATCCGTCAACATTTTTAGATTTTAGCTTTATGGGAATAAGTTTCTTTAACTCTTTTTTGTATAGGTCAGCTCGTATTTGGAACGAGCTACCAGCATCTGTTTTTCATCCTTCGTATAATCCGGGCTTCTTCAAGACCCGCATTAATAAAATATGCCCTTTCTTCCTACAACCCCTACCTTAACCCACCTCACAGCGCTGCCCAATCGAGTGGCGATATAGTTCCGCCGTCTTTACACTGTACAGACAGGGGTCACTCTTGTGAGGTGTCACCGCACAAGCACTTTCAAGTTTCACAAGTTTTTCACTTTGCGACAACAATCACGGCCACGGTCGGTGGCTGTGTTGACATCGCGCTTGGGTCTCACCCAGGCGTAGTGTGTTCAATTCCTCGGCTGACTAAGTCCTCCATTACAACACAAGCAATATTTTCCGCTTACTGTGGTGATAGTAGGAGATTTTCAAATATTGTCAGGTTATTCGTAACCCGGGAATGTTAAGTAGTAGCTCTTATTGGTTAGAAACAGACGCTGGGCAACACTTGTCCCTGAATCTAAACAGATTCCCAACTCTATACTTACTTGACACAAATACACTTTTCCCCGGTACTTTTATTTCTCTCATTATGAAGTGCATAATTAAATTTAATATGTACCAAGTATGTGCTAACCAATGAATTCAATCAACATTATTATTTGGTAAACATTAACAAGATACGGAAATGCGTACAAACTGCATTCCTCGCATATTATCCTTTAAATTATATTTTATGCATGTGCAGATAAATAAAATGTTGTTTTTTAAGGGGTTTGTTCCCGGCATGTTTGGAGTCTCCCACGGAGCTTTGCAGTTCATGACCTACGAAGAAATGAAAAACAAATACAATCAATACAGATCTTTGCCCATCGACACAAAGCTGGTGAGTTCATAATACGTATTATTATTATTTGCAAATTATCATAATAATATTGATTTCAATACAGGTCATGGTGAATGCATATATTTTGTTATTCCTTATTTATAGCAAATGGTTATTCTTGTATTCTCATTATTCTCCAACCAAACTCAATCTTTCACTAACCCCTTTGTTTTGCAAATGTTTTTCTCTCTCAATATTTCGTTTTTTAACCAACCAACTTTGCATTTTTTCCATATAATGTCGATGGCTTATATTGTATCTCCAATTTTGGTTGAAAATGTGCAAAGCACTGAAATTATAGCATATGTTTTTTTGGTCCAAATATTGCATTTTCTAAACCTAAGGTCCCAAAGATATAAACATATGAAAATATATTATAAATCCTCCAGGTAAGGCTTTTATGAGCATAGATAGTGAATCTCCTTAACAATATAATTTATCTTTATATTAAAGAAAGTCCATACCAAAACATAGTACATATTTACATCAGATACAGAAACCATAATAATATGGAACTAAAAACTATCGTTTATATTATAAAATGTAATTTTTTAAGGTTTGCAAACTTTCATTTTCAGTTTTCTCAATATTATGATTTACGAAGATATAATATTTTGAAGTCATCAAATATACACTTTAATAGTGAACTAAATATATTAAAAAATGTAGGAAAATAAAAAATAAAATTCCTTTCACATTTTTGGTTTGCAAAAATATTCAATTTTTTTCTTTATTTATATATTCAATAATATTATTATTAAATTTACAAAAAAACAGTTTATTTTTAAATAAGTTAATAACGATATATATAAAAGAAAAACCTAAAATTAAAATGGAATACTACAAATTAAACTTTTTGACAATAAATATTCTGTAGTTATTTCTCTACGCAGTACCTACAAAAGAACTTTTCTGAAACAAGCAAATTCCCAATACCGTGATGTATGTATTGTGTTATCTGAGTTGTGGAGTATCAGTATGATCAACAGACATAATAAGCCAACGGGGATTTAGATTACAGTATGTAAATCCAAAATACATTCACCATCCTCTTCTGAGAGTAAATTATAATCTCCTTATCTCCCTGCCATTTGTGCACACATGTAGCCCGAGTTCACTCGGTACACACCCCCTTGAAGGTAGATTTAGATTAGCCAAACTATTTAATTAGTTCACTCATTGAAGTAAAAATTCTCTCATAAATATGGTTACAACATAGCTGTTTTTTATTTTATTTATCAAACTTTTTTTTTCATTTGACGTCATGTGTAATAATTATTTTTGTTTTAATTTGTCTAGATCAAAGGCTATCGTTTTTTATAAAATGTAATTTAATTAATTTAATCATTCAAATATTTTTCTACAAAATTCTGAATGAATTGTCATTCTTTAATCTCACTAAATTGATCATCTTCAATACAGATTTGAGAAAATTTAGCATGTCATTATTTTTGCATGATGAAATTTTTGTTATTGATGATATGATGAAAAAAATTGTACACAGTTGATATTTGTCACATGAGAACGGGTAGTTTCTATGACTCACTTCAACAGCTCGGCTGTGGAACGATTTGCCAGCCCCTGTATTTCCTACCTCCTACAACATGGATCTCTTCAAGACCCACGTTCACTCCTTCCTCTCCTAAAAAAGACCTTCCACACAGCATCCCAAAGATGACGTAGGCCCTGCGGGAAATGTATTTTCCTCGGGGCCTCCTGCGGAAGTCATCTTTTTTACTGTCTCATGAGATAATAATTGACAGTAATAATTTGAAAATAAAAAGGGTTTTGATTTTTAAGTTTGTGTATGTATTTACTTTGATTGATAACATTGGTAAATCCAATAATAAACATAACCCTGTGGAAGCGAAGACTTAAAGAGCCGTGTGTCCACTTGCTTTCCAGAGCACGGGAGAGTATCTGACTTTTGCAGCTGTGTCCAAGCTGATTGCCGCAGCGGCCACGTACCCTTACCAGGTGGTGCGAGCTCGCCTGCAGGACCACCACCACCACTACAGCGGCGCCTGGCACTGTGTCACCGACACTTGGAGGTATGAACACCTGCGGGGCTTTTACAAGGGTCTCGCGCCCTACCTTCTCCACGTCACACCTAACATTTGCCTCGTCATGCTCATTTGGGAGAAGTTTACCAATCAGGGTGATTGATTTACACTCATTTACCTTCTTTAAAAGATGTTCACTATCTAAATTCTTGAATTGTGTAAATTTACCTTAAGGGTATACTCGAAAGTATTCATAATCTGCTCTTTCATAGATGGCGCTAATTAAATTATTTTAGGAAAAAACACTTTTTGCAAGTTATGCTTAATATTAAGTTGTATTATTTGTATGCGCCCGTACATATGCAATGAATAAATAGTTTTGTCCGTATACAAATTTCATTCTTTCGAGAAAGACATACAAACATCATATTGGATTTATGCCTTTCTTGAAAGGTTCGAGTTTGTATGCAGACAGTATTATTTATTCATATTGCATATGTACGGGTGAAAACCAATAATTCATTCTAAAATTATAAGGCATAACTTGCAAAAATGTTTTTTCCTAAAATAATTATCTTAGCACCATCTATGAATTGTTTTATTCTATTTAATGTGGATGACTTTATATTAAAACACTGATTGTATTTTATGAGATAGACTTTTATTCTTGTGACGGTTATACAGAGAGCTTGTTAGCGTGACCACAGACGACAATACAATGTGTTACAATCACCTCTAGCACTAGTGATGTGCGACACCAATAGTGATGTTACATCCCCTTTCTTTATTTATAAAAACAATAAAAATTCAAATACATTGATATTAGACATTATGCTTACATACAATACAATAAAATCTTAAATACACTGACATTAGACATTATACCTATCGGGTTGTTTGACCACTCTACCATATCTGGTAATGTAAGGGTTGTTCAAATTATTATATTCTCCCACCTGTCCCTCATCTCCAGCTTCTGCCTCTTCAAGTGCCGGATCAGATCGCATGGACAGATGGTCATTATTAACATTTGTATTATATCTCATTTTTAAGTGAATTCTATTTCGTCTGTACGTGTTACCATAATAATCTTCAACAATATAAGACCTGTTACATTTTAATTTTTCCTTGACCACAGCTGGTAACCAATTACTTTTAGGGTTTTTCTTAAAATACACATAATCTCCTGTTTTAAATATAGACATAGGTTTTGCATTGACATTATAATATTTAGAATTTTTTGAATTATTTTTTTCAACGCAGTTTTTGTAATCTGAGAATCTTACAACCTTTGGTTTTAATTTAATTTGAGTTGAAGGAATATTCATTCTTAAAGTTCTAGACATTAATAATTGAGCAGGTGACGGTAAATTGGCTTTAGGTGTGTTTCTATAATGTAATAGAGCTATATAAGGATCTGTATTTGTTTCTTTTGACTTTTTTAGAATATTTTTTATAATTTTAACAGAACTTTCTGCCTGACCATTAGATTGAGAATGATATGGACTAGTAACTACATGTTCTATATCCCAATCGTATAAAAATGATTTGAATTCAATAGCTTGAAAAGGCGGACCTCCATCAGAGACTAAAGACATTGGTATACCATGACGTGCAAAAATAGATTTTAAGTGAATTATGACATTTTTTGCAGTAGAATTATTATTTAGGAAAGCAGTTTCAATAAACTTTGAATAGTAATCTGTTACAATGAGGTACGTTTGATTATCAAAATACATTAAATCAATACCTACTTGTTGCCATGGAAACTTATTAATTTCATAATTTATCAGTGGTTCCTTCTGATTAGAAACTTTAAATTTATTACATATTTGACATTGCTCAATTAAATTTTTTATATCTACAGTGATACTAGGCCAATATAAAGTATCTCTAGCTAATCTTAAACATTTGTTTATTCCTTGATGTCCTTCATGTATTTTGTTTAACATTTCTTTTCTCATAGTTTGAGGTACTAGCAATTTATTACCCTTAAATATTAACTCATTAATGACATGAATTTCGTCTTGAATATTATAATAACATTTTAAAGTGTAATGAACTTTATCTTTGCTATTCGGCCAACCTTCATAATAATATTTTTTTAATATTTGCATAGTTTCATCCAAAGCAGTAGCATTACTCAATTTTTTACGATATTCTTTACTAATAGCTAAGTTCATATATATTGAATTTACATGACAATGTAGATCAGACTCATAATCGGGTATATAATGATCTTTTAAAGCTGCTCTAGATAAAGTATCTGATATATACATTTCTTTACCTGGGACATGTATAACATTTAAATCATAAGATTGAAGAGCTAACATCATACGTTGCAATCTAGCTGGTACATCATGTAAAGGTTTTTTAAATAAATAGACTAAAGGTTTGTGATCAGTTTGTACTGTCACTTTGTTACCATAAATATACTGATGAAACTTATTACAACCAAATTGTATGGCAAATAATTCTTTTTCAATTTGAGCATAATTTTCCTGCGACTGTGTCATTGTTTTTGAACTAAATGCAATTGGACGGTTATTTTGCATAATAACTGCTCCTATAGCTGATTTTGATGCATCGACTGATAAAGTTAGTGGTATTTTTGGATCATAATGACTTAAAACTGTTGCATTTGAAATAGCCTCTTTCAAAGTTTTAAAACATTTTTCACAATTTTCATCCCATGACCATATAACATTATTTTTTAATAAATTTCTCAAAATTTGTGACTTATTTGATAAGTTTTCAATGAATGGGCCCAAATAATTTACCATTCCTAAAAATCTTTGTAAATCTTTGACATTTTTAGGAGACGGCAACTCTAAAATAGCTTTGACTTTCTCTTTGTCAACTTTTACTCCTTCCTTACTAAAAATATAACCTAGGAAACATACTTCCTTGACTAAAAATTTACATTTCGACTTATTTAATTTTAAGTTGACTTCTCTAGCCCTTTCCAAGACTTTTCTTAACCTAAAATTATGAATTTCTTCAGTTTCTCCATAAATTAAAAAATCGTCGACAAAAATTAATATACCTTCCAGATCTCCAAACAAATCTACCATAATCCTATAAAAAATTTCCGTTGCTGCGTTTATTCCAAACGGTAGTCTTAAATACCTGTACCTTCCAAATGGAGTTTGAAAAGTACATAAATCACTACTTTCTTCATCTAACTTCAATGACCAAAATCCAGAATAAGCATCTAGATGTGAAAAATATGCAGCACCTATAAGTTTTGATCTAATTTCATCGATGTTTTTTAATGGAAAATATTCTCTCATTATGCAGTTATTTAATTTTCTAGGATCAAGACAAATTCTTAATTTACCTGACTCCTTGACAGTTATGACAACAGAATTTACCCAAGAAGTAGGTTTAGTAACCTTTTCAATGACCTTCATCTTGTCCATGCGATCTAATTCCTCACGAAGTCTGTTTTGTAAGGCAAATGGGACTTTCCTCGGAGGATCAACGCACGGAACGGCATCTTGACGAAGTTTGAGATGAACGACAGGTGGTAAACATCCGAGACCCTGAAATATGTCATTATATTCAGTAAATAAGGTGTTATGATCATATTGAACATTAAATATTCTTTTTATAATTCCAAATTTCTGAATAGTTGGAAGACCTAAGACTGATTGACATTCTATATTTGTGACAAAAAATATTATTTTACTTATGACATTTCCATTGATTTGACATACAATATCACAATGACCAATAATAGGTATTTTATTACCTCCAAATCCTGACACTTTTGTAAAAACTTTTTGTAAAATTGTATTACATAAATTTAACTTTTTAAAGTTTGTCAATGACATTACATTTATATCAGCTCCTGTATCCAAGATACAGTCTAATGTTTTATTATTAATTATTATATCTATGTGCCATGCTTGACTTGAATAATTGTTATTATTAATATTTCTGATTGTTGCAATAAAATGACCCTCAGTGAAATTAGCACTGTCATCATTGGGTTTTGATGACTCTAAGTTTAAATTTCTGACTTTATTGTGACAATTATTTTTAAAACAATATTTAGCAAAATGACCAAAAGAATTACATGACCTGCATTTGACATTGACTGCTGGGCACTTGTAGCGATGATGCTGACCACATCTTCCACATGGATTGATATGACCACTTGACCTTGGCTGTGATGATGATGATGGTGACCCATGACGACTTGAAGATCCAAACTGACTTGATCTTCTTGAAGTTGACCCTCTTAGACTTGACTGACATGATGCTCTCGACTGTCTTGAAGTATTTTTATTATGACTGATTTGAAGAATATTTTCTGTGTGTGTTTGTTGGTTAATTTTCTCTGCATTGCTTTGTGACAATAAGATGGTTTTTGCAATTTCAATCGTTTTTTGTAATGACAATGTAGAATCTTGTAATAAGCGTTGACGGATATGATTTAAATTTGCACACATATTTGCAATAAATATGTCTCTTACCAGAGATTCTCTTAAATTTCCAAATTCACAATCCAAACTTAAATTTTCCAAGTCCAATAGAAAATTATTGATGTCTTCTGAATTATTTTGTTTTCGTGTAAAAAATGAATTTCTTATCATTGTTAAGTTTTTGTGAGGTGCAAAATATTCATCAAACTTTTTCTTGACTTGTCGTAGCGTGCTTGATTCCATGTTCATGTTAAATGATTTGAAAATTTCCATACCTTTGGAGCCAATTGAATGAAGCAGAATTGCGATTTTTCTTTGTTCTGTAGCTTCTTCCAAACCTGACGCTACCAGGTATATTTCGTAGTCTTGCCACCAATTTTTCCATTTTGAATCATTATTCATATTATTTGACAACACTTGCAGATTTGACAGGGCATGAAAATCATGTTGTATGTGCGACTTTTGCGCGTCCTTCGCCATTTTAAATTATACTTAATATTTTTCAATTTATGTTATTAACATCCAACTTCCAGTATTATTATATTATTACTATTTATTATCGATATCGCACTTCTGACACCATGTTTTATTCTATTTAATGTGGATGACTTTATATTAAAACACTGATTGTATTTTATGAGATAGACTTTTATTCTTGTGACGGTTATACAGAGAGCTTGTTAGCGTGACCACAGACGACAATACAATGTGTTACAATCACCTCTAGCACTAGTGATGTGCGACACCAATAGTGATGTTACATGAATGAGCAGATTATGAATTATTTTAAGTCTACCCATAAGGGTGTAACTTTACATTTGGAAGATTTTCACCAAACAAATCATTAAGTTTCAAATAATTTTTATGGTTTATCTGAGAGACCAGCCTAATAATTGAGGTGCGTATACATAGTTATTTTGGCAGATGTTCACCAGCCAAATTATTGAGCCGCATACATTACAATTAATCTGGGATCCACCAATTAAATGATTAAGGCTCATCGTACGCATATAACATATTATTTATCTGAGATACAATTTATCAAAGAGATGTAGATATTGTAGAAGTAATTGTGTCAACTTATTCCTTGGACTACCAGCCAACCAGTTATTTTGTTGTGAGATTTTCACCAACCAAAGTGATTGGGTTGCATAAATAATATCATCCGTTTAAGGGAGAACCTTACCAATATGACTGAGCCGCATTCGTCAATGTCTTCTTTATGATTTTCATGTTCGCATGCTGTTTAAACTATGAATTCCATTATTTGTCTGTATATTTTAAGCCTGGAGAATTCCCATAAGGTTTATAAAGCAAAGTGTTGATAATAAGAGTAAGAGACAAAAGTCAGCCCGGAGAGGAGGCTTTCAGTTTGAATCTCGGATAAGTCTTCAAACATCTCCTACTTCGCAATACATATGTTTCTGAGATATTGTTTTAGATGGGCTATACATGTCAAAACAAATCCCATATGTACCAGGCTTTTGTAGATTTATTCTGAATGCTAGTTCCCTTAATAAGTATTGTGTTGAAATTTGTGATCAAGAATGTTTCCTTGCCCCTCTGATAAGATCTCAGTTAGTGGTCCCGATGTTAATTTATAATAATATTCAGAGGTATTCAAGGAATTCATTCATTCATATTGAGCTGTAATCTAACGTAAGGATAAAACTTTATGAAGATCTTGTGTTTTCTTATTTCCTTATTAAACATTAAATAATATTTTAGGAAATAAATCATATGTATTGCGTGTGTTTGCTTTCTAAATACCACACGTAAATAATATTTGTGTACTTTTGACATGAAAGGGAATTATCAATGATTTTATAGATAATATTTTTAAAGCAATTTTTCTGATGTGAAAGGACTTTTCATAGGTTTTTAGTATCGACGATTTAGTTTTTCATTGAAAATTGGCCATTTGTATCCAATTTCCTCATTGAAATAGACTGTGCCAAAAAGTCACCCTATTGTTTTAGTCATTCATTTGATTTGTCTGTTACATAAAAACATATTTATTTTAAACCATTTGAATCTGAGAGCGAATAAAGAGTATTCCTAACATTATGTTAAGTAAATTATAATTGATAAGTAGACGAAAGATTATTTATTTATTTATTCTCGTGTTGATCAGATTTTTTAAAGCATGAAGGCCAACGTTCCGTGGGTTGATAAGGAATCGACATAAACCGAGTGCTGTAAGACTTTGCGCACAAAAGTAAAGTTATGTTAAAGTAAGGTTACGGTCTGCAGCGCAGTCAATTGTGATTGCTTACCGACCCACGGGAAGACGGGTTAAGTATAAAGCAGATTTATAATTTCACTGTTTTCACAATGTATGTATGATCATCAACATATTACGTAGTATAATAATATGTATAATATTTCAGCCGTATCTTGTTAGCTTACTGCCTAGTAGGGTCTTATCTGGGCTCATTTAACAAATATTTGCATATTATCTTTATAAAATACATTAAGGCACTTGATTTAGTCACAAAAGTTTACTTGCAAAAGTTCCTGACATTAATAGTATGATATAATTTGATTGTCCCAGGGCACTTGCATTACATCCTGGGTGCATAATATCGCCAGTGTGAAAAAATTTTAATTTTACATGAGAGCAGAAAATCTTCAGAATACAGTTGTGTGTCGACCGAAAATATGCAGAAATTTTGCACAAATATCAGAATAAATTTATTCATATATATTTCATGATTATATCGTAAGACGTTACCCCAGAATAATTAATCTAAAACCTTTTGGGAGACAACTGTACAAAAAATATATTTATACATATATATAAACTGATTTTATTATTTCTACAAAAACCTGAATAAAATATCCTGCATGAAAAAAATGGTGTTTTCAAAGAAATAATGACCTTGATATTCCTTCGAAAATTAGATATTCCAGATAAAAAAAATTCTAAACAGAGAGGCCACATTTATGAAATAAAAAGTAGAATCTAGAGTGTCATTAGCGCAAGATTATTGTTGATGTTGTCCTCTATACAGTTTTCAATGCATGATCGATCACCGGTGACCTACCGGAAATTTCAGTTGTAATAAAAAAAATTCTCCAGTGAGCAATCGGCGTTCGACTTGTTAAGCAAGAAAATGAAGGGAGATTTCCATTTCTGCACTAATAATCATTGTTAATAAAAATATATATAATATTTTGAGGTCAAAATTGTTTTTTCACTCCTTTGAAATAATATTTTTTTTACATTGGCGTAATTATCAGCCTGGTGATGATTAGCAGGAATTGGATGGATATTGATTATTGGAAGTTAGTAAGGCATTACTATCAGCCTGTGCTAATGACACTTAGGGTTCTCATATCAGTTACCCAACATCTATTCTAATAGATAACAAGTTGATACAGTTTTGTTTTAAGTGTTACAGGATTGAACACATTTACTTAATCGTCCATTATTGTATTTGTAATCTGCTCTAATAATATAATCTCATACACTGTTATGTACTGCTTTATACATAAATATATTATTATCTTATCAGCCATTGAATATTATAATGGTTTTATAAATTTGATTGATGCACATTACATATTTCTTTATCATTTATTTAATGTAACATAAAGATAGAAGGAATGTTATCTGGTGGATTTCCTGTACATCTGGAATGGCTATTCGGCCATTATTATTGTGCATTTATCCTAAATCAATGGCCAGTAGTTATGTACATCTAGCGGTGGAGGTGAAGATTGGGGGTGCCGGTATTGCCATGTCTATTGAAATTGGGGTCCTCCACAGATGAAGATTGTTTTCTCCGGCATTTGAGCCACCATTAAATAGTAAATTAAAATCTTCCAGATTTAAGTAGGTCAGGGGTTTGGCTAACTCAAAAGGATCTTGATATTTGGCCCCCCGTGTGTAATTTGCGTACAATGAAAGCTCAGTAAAGGAGACCTCAGACGTCAGTAACAAAAAACCTCATTACACATATTCCATAGGACTTAATTTTATAGTTGGTATTGTTTGTTGGTGGAGGATGTCTAGCACAGCGGCACAAGACATGTTGTGATTGGAATACAGTTGCTGAAACTCTGTGATTTCTGTACACTAACACTATAATATGGTACATAATAATA
The DNA here is from genome assembly GCA_026573805.1 of Hesperophylax magnus. Lineage (NCBI taxonomy): Eukaryota > Metazoa > Arthropoda > Insecta > Trichoptera > Limnephilidae > Hesperophylax > Hesperophylax magnus. Next base: position 1,564,996 of record JAIUSX010000107.1, read on the forward strand.
AAAAGCGATTTAACTCTTAGTTAAAGGTGCTCACTAGGAGACAATGATTTTACTAACATGTTATTGGTTTTACGAAATAAACTGAACATTTATAAAAACTATGTTTGATTTTTTAATTAATTTTGAATTTCCATAGCGAATTGTTCATACATATTGTTATGATTAAATAAAGTGATAATGTAACACATACGTGTTGTTTATCCATACAGCTTTATATATTGTTAACGTTTCCATGATATTTTATCAAAATGACAATTAAACACCTTTAAAAAGTGAAATAGAGTCTTTAAAAAGTGATATAGAGTCTTTAAAAGTGATGAAACAAAAACCATTTAACCTAGTTTTTGTTTCATGACTTTATACCACTTTTTTTCGTTGTGTTGAACTGTCATTTTGATGATATATCCGGTCACCATTATTAACGAGTTCCTATACCATCTTCATTGTAAAATGGCATCTAATTTATAATAAAAATATCTAGTACCTTATAAAAAATCATCATAAGATTTGATGTAATTAAGTACCTAACTTTTCTTAGTTTTGTAACTATGATGAATATGTAATTGTTTTTCTTCTGTCAGCTGGATCTGCTATGAAGTAAACAATATTTAGTTTTATGAGTGAGTTTTGAAAGTTGTTTTTCGTTTTTTTTAAACATTAGCAAATTCATCTGTGGATTATTATGTTGGCGTAGAGTTACAATCTCAAATTCATCACACTACTTAATATCTCGTTCCCTCCAAAAGCATCAATATTTTACGTAACATTTCTTTTGTGAAAGTGATGAATCCTTTTGTATCACGTTCAGTTGTGTAAAGGCCTTTGTGTTTTACATAATTTTTGTACACTTTGTTTTTTGTTCTTTGTTTTTTCACTTTGTGGTTTACATAATTTTTGTACACTTTTTTTTTTTTTTCTTTGTTTTTACACTTTGTGGTTTACACAATTTTTGCGTACTATGTTCAATGAATCTTAAAAAATAATAATACATTATATATGGCTGGCCATTGGTAGACAATTTGTTCATAAGCTTAGTTAATAATAATAAAAATAGTTTTATGTAATTGATAATTCAGCATAAGTAATAAGAAAAAATATTTCTTGTTTGATATGTATTTTATGTTTAATGTGTAAAATGATGATTTTCGCTTACTCAAATAATAAATTGAAGAAAATGTATATTATGTAATATTAAACAACATACCTACCCTCTAGTTTTAAGATATTGCATAATTTTGTATTTATTTGAAGCAATGCACTGATAACAAAATACATCCATCTTTTTACTAGCTTAATGACTTTGCAACTGATTTCTATTTTACTTGAAAAAATATGTTTGTTTACAAAATAAATCAACAATATATTTCTAGTTTAATAAATAAATGACCATAAAACATTATCTTTTTTTGTTTTGTTTTATTTTTTTTATAAATATAGCTATACAATACATTATTTAAAATGCAGAAGGCAAATCTACATTACATTATGTCATAATTATTGTCTTCCAATATTTATTTTTTTCATTTTAAATGAGCAAACATCCTAACCTTTTATGTATACACTGTGTGAGCTTGCACACGAGATACTCAGTGATCGACCAAGAGTGTCTCGGATATTAAAGATTCATCTATTCAGGTGCTTGCTTACATCACTTAGACAGAATCTAATAAATGGCTTGAATCACCTCATCTTTTCACATAACCCATAAAACGCCTCTACTAAAATAATAAATCTGGGAGTTATAGGACATGTATCAGTTATTTCAGAAGAGTCTTCTAACGTACTCTATATCCAATATGAAAGTCGATCACTGAGCAGTCTGGTTTGCAAGGTGAGAGGCGGAGAGGCGGAGAGGCAGGAAGCTTCCAGCAGAACAGAAACTAACAGTTTGTGTCCTGGTGGTTACAGGTTTGAGGGATGGCGGGGCTTTTACAAGGGCCTCAGGCCCAACTTGACCCGAGTAGTGCCGGCTACCATGATCACCTTCCTGGCCTACGAGAATGTGTCGCACTACTTGCTACAAAGGCGCCACCACCAGGACATAAAGAGCGATTCATAGTTCTTACATGTAACAATACTTTTCATTTCCTCCATCCCTATCATCTCTTTGATAATACACATCGTGAAGAAACAGCGCCTAATTGAAATGTGGTCACTGCTCAGAAGGAGCAAAACCAACACGTACGAATTATTCCATTTTTAAAAAGTATTTACCAATTCCATACTGCTTTACAAAGTTCTGTCATTTCAGAAATATTTCCCAAGTCTATCCCGTTAATACGATGATATTGGAAAAATATTATTTCTAGTTTAAAAACATATACAGTTATCTCTCTCTGTTTTAAATAAGCCAGTAATTGGACGCTTCTTGTATGTAATAGAGGGAGAAAATGTTATAAATAGTCAATTATTATTTTCATAAATTTGCGTATTGGCAATCCACGGCAGGTTTCTGGATTGCCTTGCACATTAGTAGTCCCACGGTTAACGGAGGGTGCCGGGTGCCGGAGTTCGAATCCCGGTTGCAGCAATAACCTTTTTTCTGTTGTTTTGTAACATGCTTATATACTGTTTCGATATTTTAATAATTATACCATCCAATATTGAATAATATTACATTTATGTCATGAATACAGATGACAACGCAACTCGAATAATAAGAGATAAACTCAAGAGGGAAAATCCATGTCTTAATGGATCTCTTATGATTAAACTCATACCATGGGTAGTTTTTTCAAACCCCATACATATTTACCATTATCTGATGTATTCCAAGTTCCTTATAAGTACAATGATATGTGATTTTTTTTTATAATACATACACATTACTATGGCAGTGTGTGAATTCGAATGGCACAAACTATACCTTGTTATATTTGTATTAATTAATATTTTTTATTCAATCGTGATCAATTATTGATCAACCAGTTTTATTACGATCATTAAATTCAATCTTTGCATTTTTGTGACATACATAATGTTGGATTTTAAGTAATTTGTTTCAGAATGCGAAGTATTGTTTTTGTTTTAATCTATTAGTAAAATGTTTTATTAATGTAATGTGTCATTTTTAATAAATAATTTTTGTTACATAATAATAGTTTTCTAAGTAAGACCATGTATCAACATTGTTGACGTCGTGAGGAGGGGAGAGAGGGGGGGGGACCTCATAAAAATTTCACTATTTCAGGTGGTGAACCTAATGCAAAAATATAAATATAGAGTTTCAAAATGACAGTATTGCAGCCATTTGCTGCGGGCATAGAATGAAGAAGAATACTAGTAGTGCCTTCCATACAAATTTGAATGGAAAAACATGTTCCATTTAGCCTAATATCCCAGCGCCCGTCTCGCTCTCATTCGTCTGTCAGACGCAAAAGCAACACGCGCTATTGTTTCTCTATCTGTACAAACAGACTGAGCCACACCAATGCGTGGCGGGGTACAGCTAGTTATTAATAAAAATTAAATTACCCCATCACTGGAAAATTGTGCTGCACAAATTATTCTCTTCTCAGGAATTATCTATTGCAACCTCTATTCACCACCGATCGTGTATTTTAACTATAATTATTAATTACTTCATTAATCCATTCATAATATTGTGTTAGTATTACTTTAATACCAAAGATAAGAATAATAATATTATTGAAAGGTAATAATACCAAGTAACAGACACTTCTTAGTAATACGATTGTACCACCCCAGCCGGTACACCAAGGGGCGCTGTTTTTTTATTTATTTTTAAGTATAGTTTATTTACTAATAATCTAATCTTCATACCTCTTATTGCGTTTTCTTGACCCTTCTAGGCTCGTCTTGTCTCTTCTTGGCCCTTCTAGTCTCTTCTTAGCCCTTCTAGTCTCTTTTTGGATATTTTTGCTTCTTCTTGCATCTTCTGGACCCTTCTAGGCTCGTCTTGTCTCTTCTTGGCCCTTCTAGTCTCTTCTTAGCCCGTCTAGTCTCTTCTTAGCCCTTCTAGTCTTCTTTTGGATATTTTTGCTTCTTCTTGCATCTTCTCGACCCTTCTAGGCTCGTCTTGTCTCTTCTTGGCCCTTCTAGTCTCTTCTTAGCCCTTCTAGTCTCTTCTTAGCCCTTCTAGTCTCTTTTTGGATATTTTTACTTCTTCTTGCATCTTCTCGACCCTTCTGGGCTAGTCTTGATTCTTCCTGGCTCTTCTGGTATCTGTGAAATACCTAAATTAAATAAAACAAAAACTTAACCAAGAAATTAAAAATTAAAATATCTCTTCTGTTCACAAATTCCGTGTATGAACAAAGGACACTCTTTTGAAATGTAATGAATAAAAAGAGACTGAAGAAAAACAAATTAAGTGCTCTTGTAGCATATTATTTATGTTGTGAGATTACTGTGGACCTCGAAAGTCAAGTTCATTATCTATCATCAACCAAAATATAAACTACAGTGAATAGATGAGATCTTATTTTGTCAGTATCTCATTGATGTAACTCCTTTGAGTTTCAACTCAAATTCATTTGCAAACTTATCTTGCGAGTATCTCGTTGATGTAACCCCTTTGAGTATTTCAACTTGAATTCATTTGCAAACTTATTTTGTGAGTATCTCATTGATGTAACTCCTTTGGGCATTTCACCTTGAATTCATTTGCAAACTTTGTCATTTTTGTATGCATGTAGTTTTGACACATTTTCAAGGGGCCCCTTATATAAAAGTAATCATGCAGAGCAACAGAAATACGTCACGTCGGAAAGAAACGCGACAAATATATTATGTATTATAAAACACAAAAATTCTTACGATGTGTTCCTTGAGATTTAATGACGCATACAGATGAGTTACCACTACTGTTTATACTCGTTAAGTTAACAATTCAATAATAGGGCCTATATTTAATGGATAAGATTGCATGTTACATTACATAGTACATAGCTCCCATAGGCTTGAAAATTGAGACAATGTGTACTGTTTTGATTACATGGTTAGGGTGAGTCGAAGATCATCTCACGTTTATAATCTTTTTTTTATTATTTAGACTATGAATAAAGAAGGTATATATAAATATGTAGTAAATATTAACCTTCCAGCGGGCGCGTAGAGAAATTTCCCTTCAGCGGGCGCTTGTCGTAAATTTTACATCATCGAGTTTTCCCCATGTACCTAAGTGGTGTTTTATTACACAAATGTTAGGGAATTTTTTTAGGTATATGAAAAATGATAATAGGCAGTAATTAGTCGACTTTCTTAAAAAAAAACGAAGCAACACTCTAAACATGTTAATATTTCAAAACAAAATATTTTATCGACCTATTTAGTCAGAATCAATATTCTCATCCTTACAATTGTTACAAACCACCTCAACTGAAAAATGGTTCTTGCATGTAAAGGACTGGCAACGGCAACACTTCATTGATGCTGAGGATCTTTTCTTATCCCGAACACCGCGTTTTGGAAAGCTTCTGTTATCGGTTCAACTTTGAGAAAAACATTTATATCTTGCGGTAATTGTTTGACATTTGATTTGACTCTAGCATAGCTCGAAGCTCGATGCAGACGACTAAGTGGTAAGAGAGGGGGAAGCGATAAGGCGCGTCTGTCGTAAATTTTACGACAGCGCGCCCGCTGGAAGGTTAAGCAAAACAAAATTATTAATATGATTGTTAGGTTATAAAATTATATCTAATTGTGTGTGGTAACTAATGAACTACATATAAAATACCATTGATAATTTTAATAAATATTTGTATCTGAATGCTAAATCTTTTCTTCCATTTATGCATTTATGTATGTACAATAATTTCTTCAGAAAACCCTTTTCTCTCTGGTAGACGGGAATATTGCGACTTTTTAATTGTCTACTGTTGTAATTCTTCTCCTAAAAAGTAAGCACAAAAAATAATTAATTCAAAATATATTTATTTATTTATTGAATCTCAATTTACATAAATCATGTTTTTTGTCATAAAAAATCAACCTCATTAGGACTAAGCCTGTATCGAGGTTAACGATTTACATTTGAGTGAAGCAAACATAGAGTAATCACAAACATAAAGTAATACTACAAACAAACACAGCAATGTTTAGTAAATATACATGTACATTATAAATTATCAACACTCCATGGGCGAGGTGTACGGCTCTCGACTAGCAATTTGGTGGTTGCGGGTTCAAATCCCGGCTTACAAAAAATAATTATATGATTAATTTGTGTTATTTCACAATTTATTAATTTAAAATAATATATACTATGTCTGCAGCGCGTTCCAGAGGGCCCGGTGTAAGACCACCATTCAGAATTTAAACGTTGCTTGAAATGGCTTTAGATGTGTTTGGTGACCAAATCTGAATATCCAGGTACTTCCCACCTTCCTCTTTCCCATCTCATTCCTCTCCTCACTACCTTCATTATAACAACAAACCCCTGTTGGGAATGCCATAGTTCATTGTGGCTCTAGTCGGTTGTGAACAGTTTAAGTGTAATGTTTGAAAAATTGATGTTTAGTATAAAACGATTTTTTTTTTGGAAAATTCGTTTCTTTGTATGAAGATTTGCAGGAAATTTCAGTTTGGCAGTGCGCTGCACCGATTTTCTGAAAATCTACAAAAAAACTAATTTTCGAAAAAAAACATTACATTTTCGGCTACAACATCAATAATGCCATTTTTAATACTAGCACTCTAGTACACACAAAAGTCATAAAAGGACCCTGGTTGGGTCTAATGTGCGATATTCTCAGTAAAAAAATAAAATAAAATTATTAGTGACAGCATAACTTACCTTTTCCATGCCGACACAACCATCACTTCATACATAATATGTAATTAATTTGATGACCACCTTTGATTGGAAATTTTAGCTCATTAGATTGAACAGTTTTTGAGTTCAGAACAGAGACATTATATGATTACGCTTTGCCTTTGCCTTGAAAAAAATCGTTTTCCTAAAGACCTGTCAAACAATTGCTGTAAAAAGGTTATCTTTTTTTCTTGTGTTTTTGCCGGCAACCCGGTTGTTTATTGTATTGAAAAAAGTATTTTGACAATGTTGGTAGGTTAAATAAATAATATAGAAGAGATAACCTGATTTGAAGGAGAAATATTACATAGAATTTATACAGAACAAATTTGATATAATATAGTGATCAAAGGAATATAATATTTGAGGATAGTTAAGTAAAACATTGTAACACCTATAATATAAAAACGTATAAAGACATATTACATAAAATGTACACAGTCAGATCAAGCATGAAAGTATATAGGAGATATCTTCTTTAAGGATGGTTGAATAATATATCATATCATAAATAGTATAAAAAAATAAAAATGATTATTATAAATTGTTTTAAGTAAAGTATATAATATAAAAATAATTTTAATGTAAAGTCAAAAATTTCGTACAGGTCATTGAGTATAAAGTCAATGAAATGCATAAAATAATGTCATAATCATAAAAATGTAAAGTCAAAATTTCATAAAAAATAATTAATAAATAAAGTACATAAGGGTCAGAAGTATATAAAAAATGATGATTGTAGAATCAGAATATCATAGCATAAATAGTATAAAAAACTGTAAGTGATTATTAGAAATGGTTTTAAGTTAAAAAGTGTATAATATAAAAATAGAGAATAAAATCAATGTGAAGTCAAAATTTCGTAGAAATCAAAGGTTTGTAATTATTTCGATGAGTTTAGAAAAATACCCCAAGGTCGGTTAGTCATTGTGGAATCTGGATTAAAGATTTCTTCTAAGAAATAAATGTAGTTTTTGAATGCCTTACCTTTTACAGTTCTTTCCTGCATTATGGAAGTGCAATTCTCAGGAAATTACTTATTTTATCAGACGCCAATATAAAAAATGTACACGTTAGCACAGTGTTTTCAAGTAACTATATCAAGACGTTTTCCAAAATCATAAATGAACCCTGGATATAACTTTCTAGGATGATAAAAAATAAATGTTCTAAACAACTCGTGAAAGGAGGCACTGAGATCACCGAGTTTCAGATTTATTTCTATAAGATGAAGAGCCTGCCAAGTACACCACTAAATATATTAAATCATTTTTGGTATAAAAGAAGGAAAATTTATGTGCAAATGCTTCGTGCTAAATATCTATTTTTTAGTGAGTTTCTTAAAGGTTTGTAATTCTTTTTCCAAATTTCTAAAAGAGCTACATACTATTTATTTTATAGTATTTTACAAATCAACTAACTAACCATCACGCCGTTAGCAGGGGTAGGCAGAGAGGATGAACCGCCAAACAACTCGGTTTTAGTACACACTCCTTGCTTTAGCCACATTCATACCTACTCTTCTATTATTCTGATTCACATGGCTCACTATATCGTGCCACGTCTTCCTCGGGCGTCCCCGAATTCTTCTACCTTTCGCATTTTCGTCATATATTCTCTTTACACTCCTTTTTTTGTTAATTTGCTCTACACACCCAAACCATCTAGGCGTCCCTTTATTAATCTTACTCATATGCTAACATCAGACTTGCGTTCTTTGCAAATCTCCGCATTTCTCAATCGATCATACATGGTTTTACAACACATACGCCTCAGGGATCTCATTTCTACAGCATCCAATCTGCTGATGAATTCTGTGTAAATGACTAACAAGGCATCATTTTCCCATCAGCCAAATTGAACTTTTTCAACACAATTCATTAACCTCTTGGCTATCAAGGCCTTCGTCTGTAAACTGCACACTTGCTAATTTTCCTTATTTCTTGGAAGTAATGATGCAGTTATAAAAATATGGTATCTCCAGCAACACTCACCGCTTTAATTAGTTTTAACGAAGAAGGTCACCATGAATCATATCTTATATTTGGGAAAGAACTACTATTTCATTGACTGGTGTAGAAGTTTTGTATTTGCTCATGAGTTCATTTCCTTAATGATTTTGTGAATAACTAAGACAATATTGCTGTTATATGATGGAAGATTCTGAATCCCATTTTCCTACCTTTCCTCACTACTATCGCTACTTGCAGCTTTGAATATTGAACAATATAATGTTAGGTTCAGAAAAAATTAGGTGTCAAAAGTACCCAACGGAAATGAAAAACTTATATCCGTTGACTGCTGGCGTATCCAATTGGTAATCTTAAAACAATACTTTCTGTTTATGGGATTTTTACCCACGGCACACTACAGAGGGATTAGGTCGCGCGGGAGCTCTGCATTTCAAGGTGAAGCCAAATCCTAGCAACCATCACACTATTTTTCCACTGGGCTGGACAAAGGGTGGAATGCCTGAAGAACTGTCAGCACATTACTTGCCTCAGATTCAGAATACTCTTACTTTGACTCTTGACTTGATCCGCCAAAAGTATTTTTCCACTGGGCTGGACGGAGAGTGGAATGCCTGAAGAACTGTAACACATTCCTTGCTTCAGATTCAGAATACTCTTACTTACTCTTGACTTGACCCGCCAAAGGTGTTTTGATTCACTTGCAAACAAGAGACTTTCTCATTTAAAGATTCAATTACGAGGGTTGGTCAATAAGTCCTTAGAAAAAAGCATTAAAACAGTTTGTATTTTTGTATTTTTTTTTATTTCTCAACATATGTAATCTCCTTGGAGCTCAATACACTTGGTTAGACGTTTCTCAATTTTTTTTAAACCGTCAGAAAAATAAGTTTTCGGAAGGTCCTCAAAATAAGCATTTGTCCGATCGATGACTTCTTCATTTGAAAAAAAACGTTGTCCACTTAGCCATTTTTTTAAGTTTGGGAAAAGGAAAAAGTCACTGGGGGCTAAATCTGGCGAATACGGTGGGTGGTCGACCAATTCGAACTTCAATTCTTCAATTTTAGCCATTGATCGTAAACATGTGTGAACACGGGCATTTTTTTTTTTTTTTTTTTTTTTTTTATAGTAATACCGCACAAGAGTCCCAACTGCTCCCGTCTGGAGCCAGTGAGACTATGGCATCCCCAATTGGGGTATGTTGTGAGGCTGAGGGTATTGGGGAGGGGAGGGAGATGGGGAAGAGGAAGGTGGGGAAGTACCTGGCTATTCAGATCTGGTCACCAAACACGGCTAAAGCCATTTCAAGCAACGTTTCAATTCTGAATGGTGGTCTTACACCAGGGCGATACTGAGAGTATCTTCCACTCTGGAACGTGCCGCAAATGTACTATATATTATTTTAAATTAATTAATTGTGAAATAACACAAATTAATCAAATAAAATTTATTTGCGCACGCCGGGTTCGAACCCGCGACCTTCGGATCTGTAGTCAGAAGCGTATACCACTAGACCACGCCGGCCGTCGGGCATTGTCCTGATAAAAGAGGATTTTTTTCCTGTTTAAATGAGGCTGTTTTTCTTCAATTTTGTTTTTTAGCTGGTCCAATAAAGATGCATAATAATCCCCTGTTATTGTTTTTCCTTTTTCCAAATAGTCAACAAAAATAATTCCACGTGCATCCCAAAATACAGTAGCCATAACCTTACCAGCTGATTTTACGGTTTTCGCCTTCTTTGGACATGGTTCGCCTTTCGCAATCCACTGCTTTGACTGTTCTTTCGTCTCGGGAGTATAGTGGTGTATCCATGTTTCATCTACAGTCACAAAGCGACGAAAAAATTCATCCGGATTGCGTTGCATGAGCGACAACAGGGCTTTAGAGGCCACCACCCTATTGCGTTTATTGTCGACTGTGAGCAAACGCGGCACCCATCTTGCAGAAATTTTTTTCATGCCCAATTTGTTATGTAAAATAGAAATGACGCTACCTTTTGAGATCCCTGTAACCTCAATTATCTCACTCAACTTTAATCTTCGGTCACTTAACACCATATCGTGGATTTTATTGATCATTTCTGGTGTAGTCACCTCTACAGGACGTCCTGAGCGTGGTTCATCCTTTGTTGATGTACGACCACGTTTAAATTCATTTAACCAGTTATAAATAGTTGCAAGTGAAGGAGCAGATGTGCCGTGAACTAAATCAAACTCATTTTTTATTTCCTTTGCTGTTAACCCTTTTATATTAAAATGTTTAATAACAGCTCTAAACTCAATTTTCTCCATTTTTGTAAACAAGCAAATTTTTTTTTTTTAAATGTACGAGAAACACACAACAACCCGACCAATCTGCTTGAAACTTCGCAGCATACTGAATCGGCAGTGCCGCTGCATGAAAACAAACCGCTTACAGTACTAGTCGCGCCACCTGTCGGCTTTTCTAAGGACTTATTGACCCACCCTCGTAGCTAGTTCAGTTGCCCTGTAACTTTTTTAACTGTCACCCCATTTCGCTAAATTGTACCCCTCATAATTTAAAAAAGTATTTATATATTTGCTGTTCTGTCAGATTTGTCATAACTCTGAATTAAAAAAGGTACAATATTATATAACGCCTGTCCAGAACAGTTTTCCGCAATCAACACAACTTCAAAGTTACGCAGGTTGCAGAAATTCAACTTCCAAGCCGCAAAAAGGAAATAACTTAGTAGTTATTAGTGAGAATTGCAGAAATGAGATTCACCAGGCGTATATTTTTAATCAATCTACTGGTTTGTTTGATCTACAGAATTATATTTTTTATTAATTATGGATATAAAGATAGATTTTTTTATAATAATTTAGTGTTGCTGTAAGCAATATTGAATTATTACAAAATTGCTTTATTTATTTTATTTATTGCATCTCACTATACAGGGTGTATCGGCACGTACCCGACAAACTTTAACCAGCTATTCCTTAGCACATTTGGAGTAAAAAATGTTATGGGCACTTTGCTGTCCGGTAACATTTTTTTTTAATAAAAAAATTATTATTCATATTTTCACCACATGTCACCAATGTTTTATCCTTTGTCAAAGTTTGAAAACCCATCTGGCAATATTTTGTTTGAGTTTCGTTGAATAATGTACGTACGTACCTACGTTGGCGCGCTTTTACAATCACAACGAAATGGCACGGCACCATTCGTCTCATTTTTAACTATTATTATTTAGTGTGTACGAAAGAGCGAGGACACTTTTTGTCACACTTGCTAATAACAGCTGCTGAACACGAGATATGACGGAGTGTGGATTTTTTATTTATTTATTTTGTTTTTAATGGAAAAAAAATGTTACCGGACAGCAAAGCGCCCATAACATTTTTTACTCCAAATGTGCTGAGGAATAGCTGGTTAAAGTTTGTCGGGTACTTGCCGATACACCTGTATACAAAACACTTTTTTTTTCACATAAAAATCAACCTCACTAGGACTAAGCCTGTATCGAGGTTAACAATTTACATTTGAGTGAAGCAAACATAAAGTAATTCTACATACAAACACGAAATATTTCAAAATTAAAAAAAAAAGTATTAGATGTGTTACCAGATGGGTAATTTGACAGTATATTGTAACAATATTTGAACCATAACTAATCGTTAATCATTATTCAAAAGAAGAAGCAAAGTAGATAATAAAGACAGATAGGGTTACATTCAGTTTTTAGCAAATAGGACTTAAATAAAATCTTATTATTTAAGAAAGGACAAGGATGAAAAAATATTAAGACAATCGTCTGTCAATACAAAAAACTTAATTAACTAAGGAATTGGTAGACTTAATATGATTTGGAAGAATGTTAAACATAAGAGGTGCCTGATATAAATAATTTCTTTGACCAAAAGAAGTTTTAGTATGTACCGCCACAAAGTTCAATGTAGGGCTAATTCTAGTTGTCCGCGTTTGTTGTGTTCTTTCAGCAAATTTAATATTGATAAAAAATCTACAAAGCATTTGAGTGATATATAGCTGTTTTATGCACATAACATTACATTCCTTATAAAGTAGGTTGGATGGATAACAGAATTTTTTTTGTACATCACTTTAAGGATCAATTTTTGAGTAATATTTGGTGGTTCAACATTGGACTTTATACATGATCCCCAGCATACTATGTTATAAGAAAGTCGAGATTGGACTAAGGCAAAATAGACAGTTTTTAATTTCTCTTTGTAAATATGTGTCGAAGTTCTTTAAAAATAAATGTAAGTCTCCTGATATTCTTTTTTAACATATCGATATGGTCATTCCATCTTACAAATATCAATCTTTACACCTAGATACATGATACAATCTACACTTTCCAAGGGGTGGCAATTACAATTTAGCAGACAATTATGTATAATTAGATTATGAGTGTCAGAAGGCTGACTTTTTGATGATATACTAAATGTCACATATTTAGTATTTATTGTATTCAAAGTTAAGATGTTATTATTCAGCCAACTCTTTACTGCTCTTAATCCTAAGTCACATTTGTGAAAAGCATCTCTCCAGGTTTTACCCTCAAATATTAAAGCAGTATCGTCTGCGAAACTAACAATGTTACCTGGAATATCTAAATTACACAAATCATTAATGTAGATTAAAAACAATATTACCTTACCTCTTGTTATCTTAATATCTACCAACAAAGTTGTTGTTGATTCGTGGATGGTTTGAAAACTCAGCTATCAAGGAGAACAGGGCTGGTCCTGCACAGGCGCAATTGGAGCAGTCCGCTCCAGGCGCCGACTTGCCAAGGCGTCAAGGAACCACGGCACTGACAATAACCTGACATGGCGCCCTTTAGGTTTTTACTAGCGCCAGGAACCTTTTGGCTTTTGTGTTCCCGATGGTTATCTCCATCACCGAGAGCATAATAGACTGTTTTACATATGTCCCGATCTGCAGGACTAAACTTGCCTATGGCCACACCGGTGGGAAAGGCATTCTTACTGTAGAACAGAAACAATTCGGGTATCTACATATTTAGCATCAATGAAGCTGCATTTAAAAAAAAGTGTTGATGCCTACTTTTTATATTTATGTAATTCTTATCAATAATGTTTTTTAAACGCTAACAAATTTGAATTGTTTTCGAAATAATATAATGAATTAACTTTTTTTTTTTGGTAAGTTGGTTACTTTACCCTTGCGAATTTTAATAACATCAGTTTTGTTTGCCTCTTCAGCATTATTATGTGGGCTTATTTTACATCTGCCAAGGCATCACGACTTTTGCTATAAGGACACTGATGATGTCACTCTGTAAACATTCCCCAGTGCTTTTTATTTACAAAAGAATTATTTTGTTATCTGGGATTCAATTCACACTGAACTCGCAAAGTGAGGATAAGCGGTAATGTATTGGAGTCTGATGATGTCATCCATATCGGAACAGATTCATATCACAATCCCAAGAAACATTACCTTTTAGTTTCGTAGTCTCATCGTAGAGAATAAAAATATTCCAACCTTTAACACATTTGATTGCAAAGTTTCATGGCAATATAATTCAATTCACTGAAGGAAAACACAAGTCCATATAGTTTTTTAATATTTTATTGGATATGAGGAACATTTTAGGTATGTAGTAAGGTAAGCTATATAATGGACAGTGTATAATATTTACAAGTTTACATGGCGTAATTAGAATATCTATATAAGTTTGTTGTAGACACACTTCCATTTCACCTCTGCGCTCCCGATACCTTTGTTCATTTCCAGCCACCTACTTCTCTAGCACTCACACTTCCTTCACATTATATTGCTTTGCCTGGCCAATTTAAGAAGCTCTTCATTATGTAATATGTTCATTATATACATTTATTTATAGAACTTAATAGTAAAGTGATTTATTTACATTCATTTGTCACAACATCATAATATAACATAACTACAACTAAAGATACCATCTAAATAAACAATTGAGTAATAAACATTAAACAAAATTAGCTATAAGGCTAGTTAATGTATCCTGGATATTTCATACACAAATGAAAACTCAAGCAGCTGCGAAACTGCTTCTCCTATATATTATTTGATAATTAATAAATAGATCATAGCTCATAACGAAATCATTGATAAAATATATTTAAACCTAAGACTTGTTTGTATCTCTTATGTGATGTACATAAAGGGAAATTACAATTAAGGATTCATTACAATGAATTTTTCATTCACACATTCGTTCCTCCTAGTCGACATAACATAGCAACTATATTTTGAATTAAATGAAAAAACTGCTGTTAAATTTAATTTAAAATATACGATATAACATATAGCACAGCCATAGTGACTTTTTAACATGATTTCTGTCCTTCTGGCTGCGGTTCAGGAGCTACAGCTTTTACAGCAAACACTTCCAACTCCATATGTATTCGCTACATATTCACACTCCGCGCCTCCGGACATACACATCTAAAAAGCATCAGGGTTTATAACATACGATTAAGCCTCCACTTAGGTCTAACCAACCTAACACATCCCACATTATGTCCAAACAAACCAACTAACCAAATGCCATAGGACTTGTACGTGCACATGCATACTGAATGTTAGTGCCAAAACTGTACTCTAAATATCTTATGTAAGAGTAAAAACAAACCTAGTTTCTTACTTTAGTTACCAAGTGCAACCAACCAAAGCTTTATCATGTCAATTTGGAATGCTTTAAGCCAAATATCTTTAATACTAAAACAAAATCTACTGAATAAAAATATGATGTGATAATATAGTCAAGCTGTGATGATTAAAAGTTACTTAGATTGTAGGGGAAACAATGAGTTCTTTCATTGTTTGGTAGCTTAACAATAACCTCACTGAAACTACAAATACATTACATTGTTTTGGCTTACATCTTACATCAACAGTATTATAGAGGACAGGCAATGTTTGATTCATTCAAATGGTTGTTTTTACCGAAACAAACAAATAAATTCACACAAGCAGATCAAAATAATATTCAGCAACTTTTTATTTGCGCAGCAAATGTTCTCCTTACTTACGAGAGGAGAGAAGTTAAATGTTTAACTGACAAGATTTGCAAATATATTTAGAAGAATTATTGAAAGGAAGAATAATCGATTAATTAACAATTAAGCATTTGGACTAGGACTACCGTAGCAGAAAACAATACCATCCGCTCAAGTATTACAATTTATTGATATTTAATACTCCAAGGTACAATCCCGTGTAGCCTTTTGATAGTTTATACATGTTCCTTTCTTCTTATAAATACAACGGAGGAATAAAACTAAGACAAACCCATCAGTCAATTTGTGGTTACATCGTGAACAGCAGCTATTTCTATTAAAGTAAACACAGTTTCATTGTTATTAAAACAATATCATCCGCAGCGCAACATGTATCACGCATAACACGGATATGCGGTATCGTAACAATACAGTAGATTGTTGGCCACTAGTTATACGGGGTAAAATTACATATTCCTTACGGGAAACATTACGTACAACATTAATTTTCAAACATAGGGGGTCCAAAATCTTCTTTTTTTACAATTTTACATTCAAATTGACAATCAATTACAGCTGAAGAGCTTAATCTGCATCTGACTACAGAATGAAAATACATAATATGTACATTTGTTAATGTACGCCATCGGTGCTCTACGAGCGGGCCGTCATATTCCAGTCTTTTCAATTCAATCAATCCATCACACACTTCTGCGTGGAGAGATTCCACTCGTGTCCTTCCCACATCTCGGCGCAGCAGTTCAGCGACACGCCAAGTACAAAAATAGAAGATTTATAAAAACCTATGGGACTAGACTCCCTCGGGTGTATGCCAATGGCTACAACTTAGGACACGGGTCCGGTGGGCGGGGAGGGGGGCGCAGGGGCCACCAGCTGCGCCAGCGTGTCCTGTGTGGCGTGCGAGCGCAGAATGGAGTTCTCCACTTCCAGCTGGTTGATGCGCTCCATCAGCTCTGCGATCTTCTCCTTCAGCACCTCCACCTCCTCGCGCACCGCAAACATCAAGTGCGACTTCACCAGGTCCTGAGAACAAACAAACACAACGTTACTCACTGTACTCACATCCAAACAGTAGATACCTATCTACATAAAACATATATTATTATTCAAAATCATTTCGGAATGTACAACCCATGTGCAGACTGAGTGCGTGCCCGACAGAATATTGTGAAACACTGTTCCGGAAAAATAACTTAAGAACGGTTAGATAAAAATTATCTTTTTGAAATATAGCGATAAAAAATATGAAATGATTTTTTAATTTTTTATTTAGAATATTAATTTAAAAAACAAAACAATTTTTACATATTCCGTTCAAATAAATGAAAAACTGTTCACGTCAGCAAAATATCCACATTAATTTCTCACTAAAAAAAATCTTCACACTCGAGTTAAAAGGTAAAAAAGATATTCGAAAACATCAAACGTACTTCTGGATTGGGAACGACCACATAGCAGGCATCCTCCTGCCCTCTCTGCCTGATCTCGTAGAGACAGCAATCACGAGTAACATCATCGACCAACATCTTCAGAGTATTTTTTAAACTTGAAAAAGAACTAAAATGCGACGAACAAGCGCGCCCCACAACGCTCCGTGACGAACTGAGCAACTGAACAACTGAGAATGTGAGAATAGCGAGAGGCGAGAACTGAAGTCGGAGTAGGAAGGTTACAGGCGACTGGTGGAGCAAGCGACAATTTTCAGAAGAAAACGGTGAAAAGCGAAAACGTAGGTTATGTTATGAGACGTTCGCTATTATCCTTCGCGGCGGCGACTGCCAGTCTGCGGGTCGAGTCGCCCGTTTTATACACACTGTATGGAAAACAGTCGATACGATAAAGTACCGACACCGAGCCGTCAGCAGCCGAGATAACACGCCGGCACGCGGCACATGGCCCAGGCTCAGGCCCAGGAGGGCGATTCTCGTTCTTTTAGCCTTAAGCTAAATGATAGCATTCGTCAACGACTGCTATCGTTTGCGAAATATAGCTGTCCGTCGCTTGCAACATCTTTTCTTAACTATTAAGCGATTCTCGTTCTTTTGATATCCTTACAAGTTCGATTTTGGAGAGACCTAGTAAAAAATCCTAAAGAAGCGTGGTTAAGAAATTGTTAAGAGATTATTGAAAACACAAATTGGTGAAATATAATTAAGTGACGCAAGGTTTCTAACTAAAACTTAAAAAAACAAATACTTTGTATTATAATGCATTTTAATAACTGCTTATTTTATTTATGAATGACATAAATAAGCCATTTATCGAAGATTTACGTTTTGTGAAAAGGTACTTACCTCGCTGGATAGTAATGACTTTTTTACAGATTCACCACTTCTAAAGTGACGTTTGCTGTCAAACTAACGCTGCCGAATGGCGGTAACTGTCACCCAAGTTGATTTAAGAATGAACGGGATTCTTATTTCGTTGTGGTTAACTTCAAAACCCACAATTTCGAGCGCCAGCCAGAAACTTATTATTATTTATGTAGAAATCCTCAATGGTATGTGTAGTTTATTGTAAATTAAATCACTTATCTGGCTTTCGACATTTTACGTACTTTACAAACATCGCAATTACCTGATTCAATTCATTTAATAGCATTATTGTGCCACAAACAAGTCACTAATCATGTTTACAGTCAATACTTACGATAATATTAAGTTTTCTCTTATTAAAACTACGCAAATATTGCTAATTGTCAAAACGTCACAATTAAATGAAGCAAATTCCCCGCGAACGCTAGCGTTCGGCCGCCGAATGACAGGTCTAGGGGTACCCTTCGCGTAAGGCTAAAAATTTTGGCGCGCAATCGAAAATCTAAGGATTCCATCTGTCAACGAGAGAACCGGAATCGCTTCATACGAATAAACCGAGAAAAATCGTTAATTTGAATGTAAGGACGATTTTAGTGTCGTTAAGTAGAACGAGAATCGCCCTCCAGGCTACAAGTACTAGCTGTACGCTATACGCTGTACGCCGCGCCGTACGCTAGTTCAAGGTTTACTCTACGCTTATTTTATTAATTTATTATTAATGTAGCGATGTTTGCCGCTGAATATTGCTAAATTCAGTCAGTGAGGAATTCGGGGGTATCGCGGCACTGCCAATATAACCAGCCGCCAGAGAAAACTCTACAGGATATTTATACAGCTATCTAAATCCTGGTCTTTTTCCCTTTCCTGTTTGGACATAGAATGACATCATGGAAAGTGGTGCCATTTTCGAGATTGTGACTCCTTTAGGATGTTTGGACTTGAGTGACTAACATTTGATGCGGCATTGCAAACTAAACCACAAAAACCGCACACATTAGCATTACTTACATCATCCTATTAATATAATATAATACATATAACCTCACACGAAGAGTAAGAAAGTGTCGTCTAACCATTTATCAAGTGTCTAACCTTGTAATAAAAGATTTAGGATGCTAGTGGACTCGATAATTACTATTATTGGCGATGACTGGTCTGTTGTTGTTTTATAATATTTTATAATGGTCGTCGTCAACGTACCGTGGAATTGCCGTCATTGCAATAATGGTCGATATGAATAAATCGTTCATAGCGAAAAATTCCATTGAATCTATTATTGCGCTGTTCACGCGACGAGCGAACGGTACGGGACACCGATATACTTTATCCTCTGCTGACACTTGGACACTGTGCAATTAAATACTGGAAACACTTGACAAAGACAGGGCACCAGAAAAGGTGTTTGTTGTATGGAAGAAATTAATTATGTATAACTGATCAATTGTACACGATAGGTATTCGCGACATTATTAATTATTGCTAATTCACTATAAAAAGGAGCGTGGCATTGGAATATAATTCTAATACATATTATTACCTATAATACACGCGATTAGGAAGCGTGCAAATAGTTAACTTTATGTTACAACTACTAAGAACGTTATTATACGGACAGTCGTCGACGACTTGACTGAGATGGTTTGGTGTTTATTTGTGTAACTAATTACTCTTTATAATAATTTATATATCCATTACTCTAAATTCGTCTGTCCGTCACTTTTTCTCTACCCAGCAAGCGAAATATCGATTGGTTGTAAAATACCACTATATTTTTTAAAGTGTTTTTTACCTACACGAAGAATCAAAGTTTAATAATAATTAATAAGTCGTTTGTTGGCCTGTTTATGTACAAAATATGACAAATAGGCGAATTAAAAGATTAATTATTAAAATAGTGCGTAATATTGAAATGGGTAACTACTAATATAGTTTATTACACAGTTTTTTTTAAGTAAACAACATTTTATTGATGTCAATGATAACAAGACTATTTCAAAATGTTTTGTCAGAGCATACGCTGATATTTTATAGCTGTTTTTGTTCACATCAAAAGCTCATAATATTACGTCATCACTAGCTAGTAGCGGGTTCACTGAATGTTAAGAACTAATTCAAATTCAGAATGTCACGACCACAATAATTAAAGGTGGTACAAATGTTCAGTCAATATAAAGTTAAGTTGAATACTTGTATTACAAAATATAACAAACATATTTTACCGGTTTTATTTCAAATGTCGAAAATTTTCAATGTGTTTTTGCATATTTGCGCAAATCGGGCATACACCACGATAATGACGGAATGTCGAACACATAGGGCGGAAGATAAAGAGTAACATGCAACTTTAAAATGTGTCAATACAGAAGATAAGATAAACTACAAGTCTGCTAGCGTTGGCAGGGATCAGGCGATGATGGATTCGACGATAAGAAGGTTGGTTGGAATGAAGCAACCAAAAGGATTAGCCCCCAGACGTGAAATGGATTTTTTCCAAAATAAACAGGTAAAGTCGGCAATCAGCCGAGCATCAGCAGATTCTCACGTGAGATTTACAATGTCAATGAGTTACGAGGGTTATAAATATTATTATTGGCGATAAACATAATGGGCACTTCATTATATTCTTACCATTAAATGCATATTCCTACAGCTGAATAAATAATACAAGGTAATAATTTCATTTTACGTATACAAGAAAACATAATGTAATACAAGATATAGTATAATAATAATTATGTACTCGGGCCAAGATACAAAAGACGTGGCACGAATTAAATTACGTTTACTCGAGCCATTGGATTTTTTGCAATTAATCAATAAATAATTTACCGACATTAAATCGCGATGTTCACCCACGTTATTGCAAACAAACACGTACTTGTATGGTGTTATTAATATACTATAGTTAGTGGGTAGTTTATAGATGAATCTATTAATCAATAAATAATTTACCGACATTAAATCGCGATGTTCATCGACGTTATTGCAAACAAACACGTACTTGAATGATGTTATTAATATACTATAGTTAGTGGGTAGTTTATAGATGAATCTATTAATCAATAAATAAATAATTTACCGACATTAAATCGCGATATTCACCCACGTTATTGCAAACAAATACGTACTTGAATGGTGTTATTAATATACTATAGTTAGTGGGTAGTTTATAGATGAATCTTTTAATCAATAAATAATTTACCGACATTAAATCGCGATGTTCACCCACGTTATTGCAAACAAACACGTGCTTGTGTGGTGTTATTAATATACTATAGTTAGTGGGTAGTTTATAGATGAATCTATTAATCAATAAATAATTTACCGACATTAAATCACGATGTTCACCCAAGATATTGCAAACAAACACGTGCTTGTATGGTGTTATTAATATACTATAGTTAGTGGGTAGTTTATAGATGAATCTATTAATCAATAAATAATTTACCGACATTAAATCACGATGATCACCCAAGATATTGCAAACAAACACGTGCTTGTATGGTGTTATTAATATACTATAGTTAGTGGGTAGTTTATAGATGAATCTATTAATCAATAAATAATTTACCGACATTAAATCACGATGTTCACCCAAGATATTGCAAACAAACACGTGCTTGTATGGTGTTATTAATATACTATAGTTAGTGGGTAGTTTATAGATGAATCTATTAATCAATAAATAATTTACCGACATTAAATCGCGATGTTCACCCACGTTATTGCAAACAAACACGTACTTGAATGGTGTTATTAATATACTATAGTTAGTGGGTAGTTTATAGATGAATCTATTAATCAATAAATAAATAATTTACCGACATTAAATCGCGATATTCACCCACGTTATTGCAAACAAACACGTGCTTGTGTGGTGTTATTAATATACTATAGTTAGTGGGTAGTTTATAGATGAATCTATTAATCAATAAATAAATTACCGACATTAAATCACGATGTTCACCCAAGATATTGCAAACAAACACGTGCTTGTATGGTGTTATTAATATACTATAGTTAGTGGGTAGTTTATAGATGAATCTATTAATCAATAAATAATTTACCGACATTAAATCACGATGATCACCCAAGATATTGCAAACAAACACGTGCTTGTATGGTGTTATTAATATACTATAGTTAGTGGGTAGTTTATAGATGAATCTATTAATCAATAAATAATTTACCGACATTAAATCACGATGTTCACCCAAGATATTGCAAACAAACACGTGCTTGTATGGTGTTATTAATATACTATAGTTAGTGGGTAGTTTATAGATGAATCTATTAATCAATAAATAATTTACCGACATTAAATCACGATGATCACCCAAGATATTGCAAACAAACACGTGCTTGTATGGTGTTATTAATATACTATAGTTAGTGGGTAGTTTATAGATGAATCTATTAATCAATAAATAATTTACCGACATTAAATCACGATGATCACCCAAGATATTGCAAACAAACACGTGATTGTATGGTGTTATTAATATACTATAGTTAGTGGGTAGTTTATAGATGAATCTATTAATCAATAAATAATTTACCGACATTAAATCACGATGTTCACCCAAGATATTGCAAACAAACACGTGCTTGTATGGTGTTATTAATATACTATAGTGAGTGGGTAGTTTATAGATGAATCTATTCATCAATAAATAATTTACCGACATTAAATCGCGATGTTCACCCACGTTATTGCAAACAAACACGTACTTGAATGGTGTTATTAATATACTATAGTTAGTGGGTAGTTTATAGATGAATCTATTAATCAATAAATAAATAATTTACCGACATTAAATCGCGATATTCACCCACGTTATTGCAAACAAATACGTACTTGAATGGTGTTATTAATATACTATAGTTAGTGGGTAGTTTATAGATGAATCTTTTAATCAATAAATAATTTACCGACATTAAATCGCGATGTTCACCCACGTTATTGCAAAGAAACACGTGCTTGTGTGGTGTTATTAATATACTATAGTTAGTGGGTAGTTTATAGATGAATCTATTAATCAATAAATAATTTACCGACATTAAATCACGATGTTCACCCAAGATATTGCAAACAAACACGTGCTTGTATGGTGTTATTAATATACTATAGTTAGTGGGTAGTTTATAGATGAATCTATTAATCAATAAATAATTTACCGACATTAAATCACGATGTTCACCCAAGATATTGCAAACAAACACGTGCTTGTATGGTGTTATTAATATACTATAGTTAGTGGGTAGTTTATAGATGAATCTATTAATCAATAAATAATTTACCGACATTAAATCGCGATGTTCACCCACGTTATTGCAAACAAACACGTGCTTGTATGGTGTTATTAATATACTATAGTTAGTGGGTAGTTTATAGATGAATCTATTAATCAATAAATAATTTACGACATTAAATCGCGATGTTCACCCAAGATATTGCAAACAAACACGTGCTTGTATGGTGTTATTAATATACTATAGTTAGTGGGTAGTTTGTAAATGAATCTATTTCGAGAGAGACGAATAGACGAAGGATGTTTTTCGGGCAGGCCTGGCTTGTCAATATTTACAAAATCTACTTCTCTAGAACTCTAGACATATTTTCTGAATTTCAGACAAATATACGAGAGATATTATGCCACGAGATATATTCAGGGAGATAAGTGAACAGTGTTTATCTTTTTGAAAAATACTGCGGGAAGATAGCGAACCGGTTCGAAACGGTTTAATCCGGTTTCGAAACAGGTGAAAAATATTTTTTCCACGTAGAGAGATTTCGCCCTTTGGTCGAAATAGCCTTATCCTCTGAATAAATAAGTGCCTTATCTGAAAATACACGCCAAAATACTATACATATATACACGGCGTACTTGTTAATAACACATTTACTATTGATTACATCACACACGACACGTTCAGGCTTTATTAGCTCTATATACATTTATATATAGCCATATATTTGCCCCGATATAATATATAATATCCGAATGACTCTTCCAACAATATTTAATTATTTTTTTTTTATTTCTGGGTTAGAAATGTCGTAATACGTGTCAGATGCTTGAAATGGCCGAGTTATTTTAAAACAACATTATGATTAGTCGCGTACCCAACCTTACTCTTCTCCGTCCTATACCTCGTTTCCTTCCGCCTCACAACATTTCCCAGATATGGTCTTGTTTGGTGTCACATGAAAAATATAAATAACGGTGGTCGTCCGAATATAAACATTGTCTAGCGTTTTACCACGGGAGTATTTAGTGACATAGTATGTCCGTACCGGCTTGATGGACCATGTTACTGATTTAATGTTGTAATGTGTGTTAAATATATTATTTATACAAATAAACTACACCGGCGACCTAGTTAACATGACGGATTCTAAATTTGCCGATGGAAATAGCACGCTTCTTGTATGAAAGCACTTTCGTGCAGAATCGTATTTTCCTCGTCCAAAACCTTTAGTACCTACTTGACTGACAGATTTAAACTCATCGCAGAATACTCAAATGTAACACGAATAAATCTTCAATATTAAATAATGAAAACACCAGGAAAGGCGGAAATCATTTCTATAACTCGGTCTTGAAAATTACTGAAATTAAATAAATGCAGACTCATTGTTTACTAATTGGTCTTTCAAAAGTCCGGACGAGGTTTAGGAGTTCGAACAATCACCACTTTCACAACAACCGGGCATATCTCAAGCCTGATAATGTGATAATGATGGTTTAATATAATAATAATTAGTCAGCGTGTGCCATGACAGGTGGTAAGATTATTACACAAACTAAAACGGCCTAAATCTAGAAAAATGTCTACGAAAGTCGATAACGAATGATCGATTAAACTTATTCACACAATCATTGTTACATTCATGATGTGGCACAATCAATCAAAATAACATTCATATAACGGAGGTAGATTTAAGGAACAACAATACACTATCTTTATTTCTGTCAAGTTAACAAACATCCATTCCTACATGGCGTAATATGTTATGTTACT
The DNA here is from genome assembly GCA_026573805.1 of Hesperophylax magnus. Classification (NCBI taxonomy): domain Eukaryota; kingdom Metazoa; phylum Arthropoda; class Insecta; order Trichoptera; family Limnephilidae; genus Hesperophylax; species Hesperophylax magnus. The sequence goes on from JAIUSX010000107.1 coordinate 1,590,104, forward strand.
AAATACGGGTGAAGAAACAAATGTATTTGTTGACACAATTACAGGTAAATCTTCTCTAATATTTTTTAGTTTTTCCAAACAGCTGCTGCAGATGAAAGCAGATAATACGAAATTCATTAAATTTTATTATGAATTCAGAATCAAAAGTAACGTATAACCATAGACATATGAATATTAGTAGACCTGCCCTAAGTGATTAAAAGCGTATTATCCCCACTCCCCATACCGGTTCCATTGAGCCGGCTGGGCTCGCGTATGGCCTCAAATGAAATTTGAAAACGTGACGTCATCATTCTTGTGCGAACTATGGTCGAGGCATCATCGGTTCATTTTACTAAATAACACGGCAAAATTTTGACTTGTACTATGAAAACTGGTAAAAATAGATGTGAAAAAAGAGAATAAACCCAATTGTCGTATTACATTCCATATATAAGCATTATTTTACTTTATTTTAAGCATATTCACATCGTATAATATGAATCAGTTGTTACTATCACATCGAGAAACGTCTGGACGCGAAACACAAAGCTGGTTGGTTGCTGGGAAGTAAATTATGAACATTTATAAAAGTGTCTTAACTAAATACTCTGAAACTAACTACGACTCTGAAAATAGAAGCTGCCTTACTTTGCCGAATTTGGACTTCGCAAATTTGTTCATAACGTGGCGAGTAATTTGCGCTCCCATGTAAAAATGTCTATTCATTCAAAGCAGATTTTACTTTTAAGAAGTAAATGGTGATATTATAATGCGAGATGCCTATTTACTGTCAGATTGATTTATTGACGAATCACAGTCAGCTTCACTCCCTTCGTTCTTCAACAGTTGATTTTACCCCTCGCCCATATCTTCTCGTCTATTAATTCCTATGTCTGTGCGTATAACCCTATGCAAACTATGAAGTTGTAACAGTAAGTAAGTTGTACTAAAAGGTCGCTGAAAACCCTAGTCCCCCTCAGCACAGGATCTACTAATAGTAGGACTAACATAATATACTATATTTCATATGTATCTTCAATGTAAAAATTATAATATAGTAATTTAATTCAAGTAGACAGAGCCTTTACTCTTGTTTTGACGATCTAGTGTGCAAATTTTCAACAATCTCGGAATAAAAATATCGATTTGTATAAAAAACAAACCCACAGACACTGCTCTTTAAGATAGATATTAAATATTATTCAAATGTTTTCGCGAAAGAGCAGAAACCATGAGATCATATAAAGCATTAGGTATTTAATGAGAGGTCGATTGAGTATGACTTTACCCGTCAGTACGGTCAGTAGTAGTGACAGCTGAATTATTATCTGTCAAAACTTCATAACAAACCGTAAACTGGCTAATCAACCTTTTTTGTTTTGGTTTTGCACTCTTTCTTGGCTTGGTAATTAGCTATCGCAGAGGTTATCGCTGGAAAGAGGTCAAAACGATGACTCCATGAACAGAACGAGTTGTAGAATTTTCAGATGACGATTCAACAGGTTGAGCGCTAGGGTCATCGCTGCAGAAAGGAGATTTGATTGACATCTGCCACGAGCACACGGGATGCATTCACTGTGTAGTTAGTTAGTTCATGCTTCATGCCCAGTGAAAATATCATTGAACATGACATCATCAATAATATTCACCGATATTCAATATTTTACTGCATTATGATAACACACTCATTTTAGTCTTCGTGAAGTTCAGTCATTTGTTTCTGAAATGCTCGTTAATTATTAATGAAAGATAAATATTAATGTTGACAAAATAATAATTATTATTGATGACATGGGACGAAACGCAACAATCGATCGCTTTTTAATAACAAATGACAACGATTGTTTATTTTCAGTTTAAATTGGGTACATGCAGAATAAAACAACAAAATCATTTAGATGATTAAATGATTAGATGTAACACGTGATTTAACGATTGTATCCATAGATTTGATCAAACTGCATCATCAGTCGTGAGAATGGTGGAAAAAATCACCAAGATTTATCTAATATTTATATAATAAATTTACACATCGTCGCAAAGAAAACAAATTATTCGCGACATTAGTTATGATAATTAAACAATACAAGTCTGATAATATTTAGGTTCATTTAGTGCTAGATTTGATTGTGACAAAACTTCGGTTGTTTTAAAATAAAGCGGCAAATAAAGAAATAGCGTTCACAAAGAGAAATATCTACAAAAACTTTTTTTCATGAGGCAGTTTTAAGTGAATAATTAGACGTGATCAATATTTTATAATAATCTTTAAATGCAAATTCAATTAACTGTTAGACATGATAAATAGTAAGAAAACCTAATTGATTTGTGAAAATCCGTCTTTATCTAAAAAGAAGTCTAAAAGTGTGAATTTTGACAATAAAGAAATATAGAAATATTTTTTAAAAAATCACAAAGTAAAATACCCGTACATTCTAGTTCTACAGTAAAATTACTGTTTTCAATAATTTTTTTTTTTTTTTATAAATCTTTATCATTCTTTCCAACTAACTAATTTCGTTTTTCACTTGTAGCAAACACTTTGTGGGTATACATAATTATAATAATTAAAATAAAATAACTTTGTTTGAATACCACTTTATTGGTAAATAAAGTGGTATTCAAACAAATTGGCAATAAAGTGGTATTCAAACAAAGTTATTTTATTTTAATTATTATAACTAATTTCGCCTAAAGAATAATTACACATATTCTTAATTTAAAATATAATACCTACTGTCAATTAGGTACACACAAGAAATGCTTAGGCAAACAAATTTATAGGGAATTAGAAATAAAGTTTCTTTTTTATATAACTGGGGGCCTACTCAAGATACATTGAAATAAGATAATAATGGCTCTTTTACATTACGTACCTTAGATAGTTATTTCACTTTATACAGATATAGGTATGTAGATGTTTCACTTTGTGAAAATGTATCATTTTCTATTACATATCAAGCAGATAAATATATTAATTTTTGAAAATCTGTATTTGCCATTTCGTAGACATCTACGTAGAAAACAAGAATAAAAAACCGTTTTGGGTAAGCATTTCTCTTCGAGAAAATTCTCTCGATTTTGAACAAACATTTTTAATTGCCAGTCAGAAATAATATGGTGGAAATTATGTATTATAAATTAAAACATACAATTTAATAAGAACTATTTCTTACATTTGTTTTAATATATTGTCCATAAAAAGAAATTTTTAAAAACTTTAATGTTATTTGAATTATAAAACTCTACTCAAATTTAAAGGAAAAACTGAGTACCCTACTGACCAACACACCTACACTGCCAGGACGAAAACCTCAATCTACTGAACATCCCAAAATTAAATACATCTTTTGGCCAGAAAAACCATAATTTCCATGCTACAAAACTATATAATACCTTTCCAAATAAAATTAAAAACACCGTGGAGATAAAAAAGTTTAAAAACGACATCAAAATATGGCTAACTAAAAACTAAACAATCAAGGAAATCATTAATTTTGTGAAGTAACACTAACACAACTTAGGGCGGGTTGTGAACAATTCATCAAATTTCGAAATTAATTTTCACGCTCTGTGTAAGTTCCATTGAAGTTCTGTAAACTGTAAAGCAACTGGCCCATATTGATATTAAAACAGAACTTGAAAATTAAATTCGTAATTTGATGAATTATTCAAATTCTGTGAAACAACCCGTCCTACAGTCAACAAACATGAATATTTTTTGTGGAAATCAATACAATAAGATGAGGAAAACATGATACACCCATACAACAATCTACAGTCCGGAACAGGAACCTAGCGAGTACGAAATAAATGTGCTTTACTTTGTATTTTTAAAATAGTCATAAGTAAAAAATAAAAATAATGATGTGTATCAATTCACAAAATGTATTAACTGTTCATAAAATGTACATAGCAGGTCAATAAGTCATTTAAAAAGATCTACCTCATTCAAAGTAGCAAAGAAAGAACATACATTCGTTTAACTATGACAGTAAGCGATGGCTCCCCATTCAAGTCAATAAAATATTCCTAATACCATTAAGGGAACAAGTTGTTTTGATGTTGATGCATCAGCAACTTACGTAGATATTTAGTCTTCATTGCGGCAAACACGTCAACATTAATTAGCTACCCGGAAACATGGAATATTCCTCTTCATTAATGAGGAAACGTTGATCGGAAATCATTGCATCTTGATTTTTATCAATAAAAATTGTTTGTGTGAACCTACCGGGACTGGAAGGACAAACCGGAAAGTTAATGCAGAGGTCGCGGTTTCACATGGAACACACTAGACACAGATTGCAAGAAGGAAATCAAATAGTATAAAACAAGCAAACACGTCTAACATTGATTGAATAATATGGATCAACTAAAACAACTGGTTGATGTTATAACAATTGAAGGGAAGGTATTAGTGAAGAACGAGTATTTTTTTTATTTATTTACGGAAACTAAACGGTTTACATTAGAACGTGCATAGTAATTATATATTCAACTTTAAAAAAATCTTTATTAAATATTTTTAAAGCAGAAAAAATATTAGACTGTCTTTAAAAAAATGTATATGGAAATTTATGAGTGTAAAATGCGTCGAAACAATTTTTGATAAACATTCTACAGTTATTTAAATTACATTTGAAAATGTCAATGTCTAGGAGTTTATTACCGAAGGTAGAATTTGTGAGTCAAACATTTTGGTTTGAGTTTGTGTTAATTTATTTAGTCATTATTTTAGGGACAAATTAAATTGACCATTAAAAATAAAACTTCACGCGAATGAAAAACAAAACAGAAATTACTGCTTAAAAAGAGTACATATATTATTAAGCATGCATAGCTTCGATTGTGTAAAGGAGTTCAAATATTGAGACCTATGACAGAAAAAAAAATATTTTCGTAACGTTAGAAAAAGGTTACAAGAACACGTGAAGGGCGTACATAGGAAAGTTGAATTCTGCTTATTATTATTTTTAAATATTTTTAATTAAATCAAACCCAGGATATAAATAATCTTGACGAAGCTTGATCTAAGCGAAACCGATCGATGTGAAAACTAATAATTACTCGTGCTTTAAAATAAAGTGTTTGATTTAATTAAAAACATAATGTCTAACCACAAAGTAACTGCTTCCGACGAAAAAAAATCTGATTAATGAATCAGGACTGCGAGTATGACCGTTTTTGCATTAAAATATTGCACCCGCAGAATGTCTATGTGCCGATATGTCTGCATGCATTTTGCACCAATTTTATAAAGCTACTAAATCGATTGCATGATCTGCAATATACCAATAATATGTATATATTTTTAAATCTTTCCAGTGCTGTTTTTCTGCAATTCATAAAATGTAACGTACAACTGAAATTTGAATTATAAAAGGCAGAGCAAAAAGTCAAAGAGTTGTTTTATTGGTGGTTAATAAAAAGTTTACAGCAGTTAGCACATTATCGGACCACATATTCAACGGGTTCATATATTTGTAGGTACCATATGGGCCAATCTATCTGGCGTTTGCAAATGTGTGCGAGAAGTTGGTTACACAGTGTTATCAAATGGCACAAGCTAACGCCACTTGGGCTGCGGAGTTCGGAGCTAAATATACATGGGGAGGGGAGATAAACACTAACCAAAATAGTGATGACAACGATCTTGAAATCACTTATCAATCAATTTAATCGATCAGTATATCGACCGCGCGATGGGCTGAATGTCAAAAAGGACGTACTTACCGCGAGCAAAGTCCAATTATGGGCCGCGATGAGTAAATATCTATAAATAAATAATTTTTTTTTCAAGATTTAAACCTGACGCGCGAGTTTGGTTTGGTAATAAATTTGGTTGGATAATAATCATCCGACGATGAACATTTTTTTTTTTAAGTTTCTTTATTCTATGAAATTATTAGTTACATGCATTGAGGAATTTTTCGACCACCATGCTAGGCACATGCCCGTGTTATGGTGGTCGATTTTCTATACAACATAAAGAATGTGAGGGAATATAAAATAAAATAACATATTATTTAAGAATATTTAAGAAAATAAAATAATATAAAATGAAATAACATATTATTAAAGAATATTTAAGAACATAAAATAATGTAAATGACTATAGTAATATAAGGAAGTTTGGAAGAATACAAAAATATAATAGCATAATATTTATATTATATAATAGCATAATGCATATAATAAATTTACAGTTGAATTTCAATCGATTTCCGATAAGATCTGCTGATAAGTATCATTCTAATATTCCATCTCTAAAAATATCAAACCACCCTTTCTTAAAAGAAAATTAAAAATAAAAATCTCGATTCCTCGGTATATCATTATGCTTGTTCGTTTATACATCAGGTAAATGAATTTTAAACATTTCCAATAAAGCAATTCATAAATACAAGCTAATAAAAGATTTGCATAAGACCAACCAATATGAACTAAAAACCTTAAAATCGCACGGTTAAAAATATGATTGCATAATATTACTAAATTACTCTAGCAATGACCATCTATCAATGTACCCGATGGCTGTAGTCAAACCCATCTAACTTCAGAATTAATTCCATAAATAATATCATCACAGATGCATGAATGAATATCATATTTTATTGATGTTTAGAAATAAAATACATTTACCCGTAATTACCAATTAATGCAAAATGAGTTTCGTCGGAAATCGCCGCGGAGACGGTCGAGATATAACCACTTGCATGGTATATTTTAAGACGAGACACTGCATAAAATAAAGCCAAACTCTTAACGACGTAATGAAGCAGCCGTACACAAAAATATGCGGCGCGCGGTCCTGGTGTATTGAAAAGACCTGCGGTTGAATTTGCCCTATCAAATATCTAAAATAAAGTGGGAATCTTAACGACATAAGTGATGCAGTAGTGTAAAAACAATATTCGGCGCGCGGCCCGGAGTAAATGGTCGAACCTACGGTCGGCTTTGCTCCGGCAGGCCTAGAAAATCAATAATTCTGTTTATTTTAATTATTTCTGATGAACGTATTAATAAAATCTCAAATGTATCTAGAGGGATCCCTTGGGGAGTTACTAATTCGCGGTCTAGAAAAACAAAATCTGGTGCTTACCACTAATTTTATAGTTGAAAAACGTTAAATAAAATTTTTAAACCGTAAAATATTTTAATGGCAAGGTCCTGTTTTATTAATCTTAAACATAGATAATTTACATCCGTAGGGATCCCTCTAGAAACATTTGAGATTTTAGTAATAAATTCATCAGAATAATTAATGTATGAGCGTCGAGCAAACCCCCGTTATTAGCCTTAATATACCGACGTAAATCGATATAGACAACTTGGTAGTTCTTTGTAATATTATTATCTAATCGTTATTTAATATTTTATCGAAAAAAATATGTTTTCAATAAAACACAGTACATGACTAATATCCATATTTCATTGTCAGGTTAAGGTTTACACTACAAAACGGTGGCCTATTTTATTCCATCATAAACAGGCCAAACCTAAAGATTGTTATTTATCTTTATGTCAAAACATGTAAGAATAGGAATAGAAAGCAGAAATTAAACCACTTAGTACTTGACAAGTGGAATACGTCATCAAGAAAAAATATAATCCGTACATAAGTAGATTCATAAAGTTTCTATAAACAGATTCAGATAAGATTATTTTAATCTATAATTAATCATTGTACCTTTATGGTTATGAGTACTTTCAGAACTCGGCATTGTCTGACAATACAATAAAGATAATTGCGTAATATAAAAATTATTATGGATAATAATTTTATTATCCAGGCTATGATTTCTCTGGTAGAAACTGGGAAAACCACGTAACACAATTCTCCACATCGCAATGGCAATGAACGTGGTGCTCACTTGTCGTACGAGGTGTAGGTGTATTATTTTCTACAATATTTCTGCAAGATGGACGTTAGCCGCGAATGAAGAGGTGATGTCATCAAATTCGAAAGTGCTAAAGATCTTATCAAGACGGTGTACGGTTTCGAAATGTAAATAAATCAAAACGGAATGGGCTAGAAAACTATGGCCGTGTGAGTACGGTTCAGGCCGCAAAATGTAACGCTTTAAAAATAACTAATGTCGTCTATTCAAAGTGAATGATGATTTTAAACACTCGATGTGCTGTGCCTATTCTTTATGAAATTCTTTTGTTTCACTGTACAGTATAATGTAATGTATAATGTCAAAATAAAATTATCTAAACAGTTTTAAAATCAATAACTTGATACTAATTTAATGTCATGCCATGAGGTAAAAAATACTCGCATTATTGTATACGAGTTGAAATATTATACTCTAGCTTTTACCCGCGGTTTCGTTTACCATGGGAATGAAATGTTTTTCCGGGATGAAAAGTAGTCTAGGTATGTCACTTCCAAGTCCTCCAACTATCCCTATGCAAAAAGTCACGTCGATAGGTAGTCGCTCCATCGCGTCGTGAAGGACAAACAAACTTTCGCATTTATAATATGTAGTTTGGATAATTTTATATTCTTGAAATGCACATTTCGATCAAATTACTACTAGTTTTTATAAGTACCTGCGATTAATATGACACAAATTTACAGCTTGAAAGAGAAAGGTAATACTGGAATCCATTATAGAATTTATATTAATGGTGTAAAACTTTTTTTACTAAGTAAATGGGATTACGGCGTTTACGCTCACACCATGGGCATGGCTGATATATTTTTCTTATCTTTGTTACTATAGTTATAATCTTTTACCTATGTACCACGGGAGATAATAGTTTAGTCACCATCATTTTGTTTGTCATGTTGTGATAACTGATATTATTAAATTTGTGGTAGATTACAAATAGATATTACATGGTTGCGAGACTATAGCTACGCTAAACGACTGCAGACAAGACGATGTATTTTCAAAGAAATACATTAATACTTTTTGACCAAAACATCTCCCGCTAACGGTTTTATTATTAGCTCGCGGCACAAAACCTCAGTTGAATATTTATTGGTCGTTGGTTCTGGTCTATCCAAAACAATACGGCACGCGGCAGGTCGGGCCGGATGCGATCGCCATCTTGCCGGCCGAAATATCCTCCTCTCTCCTCTCTACCCTCCGCCCGGCGCAGGTGAGGGAGAGGGAGAGGGAGAGCGAGAAGCCGAGTGTTTGTTTACCTTCGGAGATTTAATGTTCAGGTGGTGACTGGGGAATGCGTGTTTATGAGGGTGAGCTCATTCGACTGTGTGAATACTTTATGACTGAACACATAATATTCTTCTGAATGCAGGAACTAATCAAATGTGCTGAAGAAAGAAGGAAGCAATGCTGGGATGACATTTACACGTCATTTGATTCAATGTCCACGGTGTTCAGTACCCAAGGTCCATTGGTCATTTGAACACAGCATTTTCTTTGTTTAGCTCTGGTACAGGGTACAGCTGGTTACTACTGCACTGGCTTCCTATAACCGGTCGCGAGTACAGAGGCTTGATCGTAATTATCAAACAGTGACTCAGTCATTTACAAGCTAGCGGAAGACCAGATACAGTGCTTCAATAGGAGTCTATTCAGCGGGATATAATAGGATTCTGAATGATGTTATTTGCTGGAAATAAAAAATAATTACAAAGATGCAGAAAGTATAGAACTGTGATATTTCGGGAAGTACAGGATTATGTTCAATGTCCTTGGTGTAAATTTTGTCAAAATTCAGCGATCTCGCTAACGGAGAGAGATTAAATAGAAACTAATTCGAGATAAAATTTTGGCAACCGCCCCGAGCTTAGGACCACAATACCGACAGAGCTATAAATCTGATTCCGCACTGGAGGGAGGAGTGCTCATAGATAAAGTGACCTACACGAAACTACACGAGGCCCACCGCGCGCCGGTTGGTGACGGTGACTGGTGTACTCTTCAACTTAGAATGCGCGACATGACTGTGTGTAAACTGTGCTCGCCAAATAATAATTCCAAATTTGAATATTACAAAAACACTTGACGAAATTTACATTATCTGGCACGTTGAACTCGCGCGAACATTTGCATTTCAATTAAACAAACCTGGCTGAACCAAGTAGAACACACGCCTTGAAAATGATTTTATCAGAGGTACAAATGTAATAATACCTCATAATTTTACATGCATTCATAAAAAAAATTGCAGCCCTGCCATATGCGGTAGCATATATGCTGGGCTGATAAATGAATACTTATATTTGGGATGATTGCAACTTTAAATTTGTAAAAGGCTGATGGCAATGGCAGTTAGACTGCACAAACTGAAGTGTTTTGTTCCTGTGAATATTACAAAAATATACTTGGACCACTTGGGGGGACATTCTTGCAAAACTAATTTAAATTTTAAACATATTATCACCACAAATTTAACAATTCTATGGTTAAATTACTAGTCCAAAAAATATTTTTTCACATGAACGAAACATTTCATTGTGGTATCTATATTGCCTGTGCAGGCCTTATTATGGCACGACGTATTGATTCAATATATATCTTACTTTGAATATAAGAGGAGAGTGGAACATGAACACAATACTAGGTTCACAAAGAATGAAGGCATGCTTGGACCAAAATATGGACAATAACAATATATAACTTATTACAGTAAATCCATGTTGGAGGACTGAACAAAAATTGTACAAAGAAGCGAAGCTAGCAGTCCACAATGGAGTGCTGGTACCTACCCTGATGTTTGGAAGTGAGGCATGGAACTGGCAGAGAAAGGATAAAAGTAGACTGAATACTGTAGAAGTGAGATCTCTGAGGCGTATGTGTGGTAAAACCATGCATTATCGTGTGAGAAATGTGGAGATCGGCAAAGAGTTCAAGGCTGATTTAAACGTAATGAGTAAGATTAAGAAAGGGACGCTTAGATGGTTTGGGAATATAGAGCAAATGAGCGAAGAAAGGAGTGTAAAGATAATATATGACGCAGATGTGAATGGTAACAGAAGTCGAGGACGCCCGAGGAAAACATGGCACGATCAAGCTTATCATATACTTGAGTCGGGCCACGTCAAGAGTCAGAATAATAGAAGAGTATATATGAGACAGACGATATATGAATGTGAATGAGGCAAGGGGTGTGTGCCAAGATCGAGTTGTTTCGCGGTCCATCATCTCTGCCTACCCCTGCGAGGAAACAGCGTGATGGTTAGTTAGTTAACTTTTTACAATAAATACGGACAGCGAACCTTCGAGTTGGACTAGCGAACGTGCCCAAAATATTCAACATGTTACGAAGTTTTTAGATTCTCACGGCCAAAAGCATTTTTGTTGTTTGTTTTTGGGGTGTTATGCCGTGTTGCGCTAACTCCTTCTTTAGCCGACGTTTCGGACAGCGTTGCAGTGTCCATCATCAGGGCAGATCCGGTAGATCCGAACACGGATAACACCCCAAAAACAAACAACAAAAATGTTACGAAGTATTTATTATTTATTTATTGAATGATTTGTATAGCGCCGCTTTTGTGAGATATCACCTCAGGGGCGCTTAAAATATAAAATAATTGCAAATTACCAACTAGATTCAGATATTTGTTGGAAACATGGCCGAAGGTAGAGATACTTAATACTATGTGATTATATTAATCAATAATTACATATAACTTATAATTACACCAATCAATCAATAGTTACTATATTCAATGTAGTATTTTAATTTTACATTATTATGTAGTCAATAATAATATATCTGTATATTTATAATTAGATACTATATACTACATATGCATATATTAGAATATATATACTAATATATGTATATGTAGTATATATTATACTATCTATATGTATTTCAGTATACATAATATTGTTCTTTGTTATTGAACATCCCGTTGACAAATCGCTTAATGGAAATTTAATGTGATAGTACTTTTGAAGAACAATCTTCTGTATAAATAAAAATTTTAATGTTCGTTTGTTAAAAATGTTAAATATCCGAAAGTTCTTTACCGATTGCTTTGAAAATTTGACACAACGTTGCATTCGAATACGCGTGTGTTTTTATATACCTACATCATATAGATGTCACCTGTAACAGGTAAAAATATATATTTTTTTAAAACAGCGCCATCTGTTGGACGAGCTATTGTTTCCCTATATTCACAGACAGACTGAGCCACAGCAACGCGTAGGGAGGTACAGCTAGTAAATAAATTACCAAATTGAAAAATCCAGCGGTCCAGGTAAGCTCGCATGTCAGCAAATATAATATTATCAAAATAAACAGGTTTCTAAATTCGCAATTTCACAAAATAAAAATGTGCATTCTAGTGTTAAACATCAAAAGGAAAAAATAAAATGGACGATGTTACTTCGTTGAACAAGATAATAATATATTCATACCAAGTAATGCTATTATACAACTAGTTAGATATATTGAATGGTTCCATAATAAATCAACACACCTTTAAAAAGTGATATAAAGTCATTAGAAACGATGAAAAAAAATTAAACCTAACCTAACCTAACCTAACCTACTTAACCCAGTTAATAAAGTTTTTGTTTTATCACTTTCCATAACTTTATATAACTTTTTAAAGATGTGATGAATTATCATTTTGATTATTTATCCGGTCACCATATTGAATATATTAAAAGTATACTAAATTATTTCAAATATGTACTATATTGAACAGTTAAATTTATATTGAACACAAATGATAGTGTTGTTAAGAATACAGAGATCTAGTTTTATCCACATAATAATATATACTTTTTGCTACGCATGTATCGGTTTGTAATCACACCGTATTACACAATCATCGGTCGATTCAAGTCGATAACAAATAAGCCAACAATTTTACCTGCTACAATGACAAGGTAGATACATACTAGAATTACTAAAAAATTACGTAAAAAAATAATAATTGACTAGAATTCATTGTTTGTATTTTGTTACCATTTTGCAATCCCATTCTTCGACCGTAAACATCTGTGATCTAGCGCGAGGAAGTTTTGTCCGCAGCCGTGTTTACCCGCGTACAAGAAGTTCACAACACCTCAGTGCAGTCGTGTCCGATCGTTCGATATAATTGCAATTCAAACCACTGCTAAAAAAAACGCACTGGTGCGTTATTGGTTTTACGTTTTGATCGGGAGCACCGCGCATGCGCTGACGGACGTGATCCGACTGCTAAGGAAGATTTGTTATAGGAGGAAATCAATATTGTCTTACGATATCTTATACCCTATTGAGACTTAACCTCTTAAAGGTCAGCGTATCCTTAAGGATACGATGCGATTGTACCACCCCAGGCAGGAGCACCCTGTCCAGGTGAGACCGGAACACCAGGGGGCACTGATTTGTTAGTACTAGGAACACGTGCTCTAAGGATGGGGAAGTCGGAGTTTAATCGATTGGTATGCATGTCAACCTAATAAGCCAATATTGGAAAGTAGGATGGGTAGGACAAGGGAACTGTGAAAGTTTTATTCCAGTTCTGTTATTATTTAAGTCCTGGGGTTCACCGGTCAACTGCAACTGTTCCATGATAAAATAAAAACAGAAGTTCAATACAACTTTCACAGAACTTGAACAACCCGTCCTTATTTATGCATTTGTATTTTTATCGTTTTTGTCCTTCAGCAGAGCGAAAAACAAAAAACCAAAGTATTGAGGTCAATAATTAAATAAGAAGCCGTACTTTTTTCGTCTAAATACATCAGTAATAGTTAGCCAATTTGGGCATTATGTATGACAAGGTTCATCCACCAGAAAAATACACAAAAACACTACTTTTCCGGTTCAACCAATAACTGTGGCGTGACTTGGGCGAATCTGCCTCAAAAACGCTTTGGACGCTTTCGAAACACTTTGTAGATAACGGTGGTCGTTGTGGTATTGACAAAAGATGGGTACGTGTCTAAAACAATAAAAAGGGAAACAGACAGCAATAATAATAAGAGTTAATGATGTTCTGTGGTAAAGCGATCTATGATAATCGCCAGCATCGAAAGTCGTTAGGAAAGGTTAAACGGTGTTTTTCTGTCTGACAATCATAATTAAATACATTATTCATAAATGAATTAATAATAAAAATACAAATAAGCAAAGCTATTTAAATATTAACTGTATGCCTAATGTAATGTTACAAAATTTTCCCTCCGTATGGGAAAAATTTAAACGAAAACTGTTTTGCTTCGAAATATGTAGTTTTTTCAAACACGATTTGTTTGAAAAAACTTCATATGTAATAATATAACCTTTGGTTCTGAATTAAGAGAATTGAGAATAAATATATATTTTAATACATTTTTAAACAAAAAGTAACTCAAACTGATAAAAACATTGAAGTGACTTGTAATTACTTTAAAAAAATATTTATATATTTAAAAGAAAAATAATAATAAGAAATACATAATACAAGAAAAGATGAAAGTCCCAATAAACCACTTTTATTAGTTTGTCAATGGGTGCATTAAACGAAAAAAAAACACTTATTTTACTTAGTACATGTACGTATATATAATGTAAATTTACTTGCACAAATTATATAATAATAATATGAAAACTGAGATAACAAAATTAAAACGTTTTAATCATCAACCATGTGCAGGTCAACAGTGATAGCATAACAACAATAAAAACTATGTATACGAGCCTAAAGAGATGTAACATAATATATAAACTACAAAAATATGTATGAAGTTTGAAATTGTATTAGAGATAATAATAGTCTGATACAAACTATTTCTTTCAGCGAGCCAAGTTTCAACATAATATTGATAAATTGACAATGGACATTTTGCTTCTAACGCCTTGATACGGGCTAACCTCAAGTTAATACAAGAAGAGACTATGCAAATGGCTAAAAAAACTAAATCATAACAATGTGACTCACGGTATAATTCCAAAGTCACAATTGAGTCACGCATCCCCATTGTTACTCACCAACTTTACACCTCTGATCGGAGGGAAATAATTCGCGACATTTCAACTATCATTATGCAAACGTTTACCCGCTGTGCTAACAGGCCATATTGCGTACAAAATATTACACAAAAATTTCAAGGCTGAGCTCAAAACATCTGTTGGAATTTGCTTTACAAAACACAATATCAGTCTACAAAAACAAGATAAACGTATCTCCAAAACAATTTGTAACAAATGGTCCCTTATCATATTGTTCAATACATGTGGATATCGATAGGTCCTTTATGTGTACGTACTTTACTAACATTGAATTCGAGGATTCCAGTTTTCCGAATCTAGAAATAAACTCCGCGCTCGGATTTGATAATCGAAATCTTTCGAAGGTTGTTTCAAGTTCAGCTTCTGGGCCAGATACATAATGTATCTCGACAGTGCTATATCTATATCTGCTTCAAAGGCGGAGAGATTTCCAAATAGTTCCATCCGACTAACCACTAACCGCGCTTTGAGCAGTTTCCAGAGAGATGAAGGATGCCGTATTTATTGATTTATTTCCGTCACACTCACACGGCCGACAGACGAGATTCCTTGTGATCATTTCTTTCTAGGTGAAACATCAGAAGATGAGTTCTGAGTTATTGCAATAAACAATTGTTGTATTTCGACTGTCTGCTGATAATGCTCAAAATGTATCTTAGCATGAACACAAAATTACTTAACAGTCTATTTGGAAATACTAACATTGGATATCAACATTTTGTGTCTCTTTTTCTTACATAATTTATACGCATTCCCATAAAAATAAGCATTTAGGTCCCTTTCTCAACATCCGTGTTTTCTAATTAATCCCTAACTTCTTTCATCTCCACAAAACTAATTAAAAAAAAGTAGCTATAACTTAGTGGTTATCCACTATAAATAAATTAAACAATGTAACGTATATAGTGATTCTAACAAAAACACATTGTTTCATTTATTTATAAAAACATATTTTAACTGTTTCATATCATTTTCCTTCATGTAAGTAGTCAGAGATACAATTTTTCTTCCATTTTTGTCAAAAAATAAAAAAATGATACGTCAAAAAAAAATAATATACCAGTTGGTTGTAAATTACGTAAGTGTGTAGAAGTACTTACGTAACTAATTAGAATTTAAAAATCTCTGTAATCGATTACCCAATATTTGGCTAATTCTCCGCTGTACGGATCGGCGTAGAGCGTGCAACATACGAGTATTATTGACGGTGTATGAACGCAGAGTGAGTATACACGAGGTACATTATTTATGTCGATCTACCGCTGTCTACCGCTATCCGCTATGATGGGAGCGGAGTCTGTAAGTATAGAGTAGATACAGTCAGTTATAGAGAAGTAGAGCACTCTATACGTCTCTATAACTAGTATAATGAGAATAGGCTCTACCAAGCGTACGCTACGGAGCGGCGATACCACGCGCCACTCCAGGTCGCGCAGGAAAGTTAGTCCGAAAGTAAGGTAAAGGTTTACAAAGCGGCGGCCTGGAGCGTCGCTCCGAAGTGTACGTTATGGTAGAGCCTAATGAGGTATGCAGTGAGCGCGTGTCCCGAAGGACGGACTATCGATCCACCTCCACCGCCACCGTACAGTAGTATGTATACTACTTCCAGCGATAGATCGTATGTGTCATCATCGTTCTAGCATATTCTGTCTTTTTCGTTTTCAAACAAAAAGCGTGAGAACGAAGATGACGTATGTACTAGCTCTCGCTGGGACTAGTTTATTTGGGCACTTTCGCCAAAATTTATACATGTTTTTATTTCGTTACTTTTACGCTTATTTATAAGTTTCCACCAATACCAGATTACCCGAAATCGGGATTTTTTTTCAGTGCAGAAATTCTGGGACTAACTCCCATAATATACATATACTCCTCATTGCCCAGAATACTAATGGAAGGTAGCAACGAGAATTCTTCAGTGGGCATCTTAAATTTATCACGTAATAAATACAAAAGATTATTACTGGGACACTTCAGCTGTTTTTTTTATATTTAATAGTAATATAATTGTTAATCATTTTATGAACTATTCGTACAATAAATACATAAATCTGGTTGTTAAAAATATATAACTTTCCAATATTCTACAATACCAATATAAAAAATGCTACAGTAAAAACTAATCAAATCGTGGGACATGCGAAAATGCCCCTTTACACGCATCTGTACCTGTATACATACAGTTCATTAATAACTGGACAGTAAACAAGTTAACCCACCGGCAGCAACCAGCAATGGTACTTGGTAGACAATATACCAGAGGGAATGCGGAACACCCCTCCCTCCCTCGACTACTCTCTTCTCTCTTGACAGAACAGATTCCGAGTTTCATATTTTTACGCAATGCGAAAATTGCTTTTTCAACTCGTACAATAAACGATTAATTATTTAAAAACATATAAACTTTTTTACTTTAGTAATTAATGATTTCCTGGTAATGAGTTTTGAAGGCTAAGAAAATGCAAACATAAAATTTTGTATTTAACTCATCAGTTTGTTGAATATTCAAATATAGAAAAAGGTTTTAAATAGTTGACTTCACAAAGATAAAAAGTTATTTACGTAATCATCTAAATAATATTTATAAGCGCTAGTATGTCTGCGGATGTTTATTGGCGTATCATAATAATCGTTATCATCCAACATTATACCATTTTAAATAAGGTAAAATGACCTCATTGTGACATTTTAATTTATGTTTTTTTACTGTGATTTCATTTACAAATCTAAACTTCAATGTACCAGTTATCCAAAAAATTACGGTGACGAAAAATAGATAAGAGAAAAATAGACAGTATTGAACGGTAGTGAGAGACGTAAGACGAAGGTAGATTTGGTAGATGGTTCAATTTGCGGTTAGTTCCCAAATAAAACAAAAACTGAAAAAAAAAAGCATTTTCAGTTTTCGCGATCCTTTTCGGAGTGACGTAAAACAGCAATAAAATCGAGATACAAGACAGCAAACGTATAAAAAAAGTTAATCATCAGGTATTTCCCAGTCGGGAGCGCAGGAAATAGTCGATCATTACATGCAAATTAGCAAAAAATTAGGTTGCCGAGTGTAATAATTGACCTAGTTGTCGATAGCACGGTTATTTGATACATGTTCGCCGGCCGTTATCTAGCTATCGATCATAAAGCTGCTTTGGGTGTTTGCTGAAGGTTTTGTAGCGTGTGCGGGCCTACTAGCGGTTACGCTGCGGCTGAAGCGAACATCGCTCACTTTTCGCACGGGACATTTTCCACTAGCGAATAGTAGACTAGTTTTCACCTGTCTTGTATGTTGATTTGATAACGAGTTCGGTCTTTAGCGATTTTATAATGACCGCGACACAAGCCAGTTTAATATATGAATAGTGCTTCATTCCATTGTAATACACGTGGGTCATTAAGAATGACACGCTTTGTACAGAATAGTAATCAATTTTAATTTTGTCTGCACGCTATTGAAGTAATTACGGTACATATTAAATAGATTCCTACGTGGTTTTTTTTAATTCGTCAAAATTGAAATTAAAATTTGAATGAATATCGACGATGCAAATTCACACATACCTAAGCAAATTAAGTCACTTTTTATGAAGATACCAAACACAAATTTAATATTTTTGCTTATTTAGCCGTCTTACCAGTTCGGTTTTTAACTGCCCATTAAATAATGAATGGCTTATAATAAATACGTGCGGTATTTGGCGATGCTTGTTTTGCTGAGATACGTTTGTTGAAAACCGACAGAGCGCCATTTCACGAATTCAGAACATCATTGTATGACTGTTCTCATGCGGAGAAAACTTACTGATATAAAATATTTCTAATTTATTAGTCGTATTTCGGTTGAAAACGGGACTGCAGGCCTTTAACAAATTAACAGGTTTCCTAACAAATACGTTACGGGGATGTCAGAACACGAGTTTATAAAAATTCTAATATTTTCGGATTTCGTCATATATTTACTAGGATAAATGGAGCTGTGTAACGTGTTCCGATATATTCTGAACGTACTAAGAGTTTTTTAGGAAAAAGCCTTCCATCACGTTAATAGGATTTTAATAAATCGGCAATACTCATTTTTCTGCAAATCTGAATCTACCGGATTATTGCTGCTGTCAAATAATATCATTTCAGGATAACTTGCGCGCTGAAGTGACGCATTGGATCAGCAGCTACCAGAATACTTCACAATAATGAAACGGCCATTTAACGTCCACCGATATACATAATTGCGACCGACAAGCTATAATACTAATTGGCAGCCATTAATCCTTTGGCCCAGTAATGCAACAGTTAGTAGTAAACGCGGTGCGTGCGAATACTGCGAATGCGCAACATGAATGATGGGCCCGTAAAATGTACCCGACTGCAGAAACCACCTTCGCTATACGCTTTAACGATCTGAGGACCCCCCACAGCCACTGCATAGCACACAGCCGCCATCCAGCTTACCACCATGCTCGGTCAAATCACTGACGTTTGCCAGGTACTAGAAAGAATTTAAATGGTGCACCAAATGAAATTTATGAATCTTTATGAAACTAAAGATTCCAACCGCAATTTGAAAAAAACTTATGATCTTTGTTAATTTAATAAAAAAATTAGCCATTTAATTTTTTTTCTGGTTGGACACAACAATTGTATACTTGAAAAATGTTATGTTTATTTCTAATAATAAAATTTGAAAGCGTATTTTAATCACCTTTCAAAACAGTTCAGTTTTACGTTCAGAAATATTCCATTTATTTGGATTTTATTGCAAAGCGGAATTACTTTGACCTTCTGAGAGAATACGCCCGAGGCCTAAGAGTTAATATTTTATTCCAGTAGGACTAGGTACGTAGTGCGAACTCTATCTGCCATACTACGTATAGGAATATGAATATTACACAAAGAAACAAATTATAATAATAAAGCCATATTCGCGCAATGACGATTTACGTATTTAGAACGTGGTGCATATATTATTGGTACGTAGTCTAAATCTTAAAACTTATTTATCAATGGTCATCAAAACCAGTTTAATAAGAATGTTGATTTTGTAACTCGCAAAGGTAGGTATAAAGATTTGTTTGTGATATAAGGAATGCAGATACATAAATATTTAACAATATTACATTTTAGATCATCATTGGTTTTGTATACCTTATCAGAAAAGAGGAGTGCTTGTGTCTGATAAGGGAGCCATGGTTATTTTATGTTATAATAATATTTTTGTATATAATATTAATTTTCAAATGTAATGTTTAGTTTAAGTTTTTAAAATAATATAAAATTATTTTATTTATTTGTTGTGATTGGTTGACAATACAGAGCAGTTCAGAAGTTGTTTTTTATGGCTTGGTAAATATAATGGTTTTGCATTTGTGTTGTTTTAAAATTATGTATAATAAATTGATTTCCGTTTCTCATTAGTTAGTAAAATTCTTGGTATTCTTTGTTATTTTTTTCTTTGCAATTTTTTATAATGGAAGCTTGCTTAAATATGTCATTAACATTTGGTACTGGGAACAATTTAAAAGGGGATTCTGTTGAGAAGGTAGAATTTTTTTTAGTATTACTTTTATGATGATTCTTTGTGAAACTAAAATTCACTAAAACTGCACCCTATGCACATTCTGACCGCAATCTAATAATAATAATTGGATGACTTGTATAGCGCCGTTTTTGTGCAAAATCACCTCAAGGGCGCTGTACAAACTACAGTGATCTATGTTATTACTTAACTATTTATGGAGAAAATATATGTGGTGAACGTATGTCTGTCGGTATGAAAGAGACAGGCATATCTGAGTGAGACAGCATGACCGAGACGTATAAAAAGGCGTGTCTGTTGTAACTCGTCCTCTCTTAACAACAACATCTCGAATACTGTACATTAGTAATAACACTAAATAAACCAAATAGTATGGAGTATCCAAACGACTATTATTTACATCTTATCTGAGTGATCGACACGGCAGATCACCACAGTTGGCGCAGCCGAAAAAGGAAGCTGAACGGCCGCAAAATTCTTCCTGGAGGAAGAACCGTAGCCGCAGCTGAAAGAACTACAGTTGGAGCAGCCGAAAAAGGAATCTGAACAGCTATTAAATTCTTCCTGGAGGAAGAACTACAGTTGGAGCAGCCGAAAAAGGAAGCTGATCAGCCATTAAATTCTTCCTGGAGGAAGAACCACAGTAGGCGCAGCTGAAAGAACCATAGTTTGGTTATAATCCCACCGAGCACCGCGGAAGGGATTATTGTCGCATAAAAAATAAAATAATTTGGGGGCAGCTTCACGGACAGTATCGGACATTGAAGGAGCATCAAGGCAAGGAACTGGTGAGGAGATTCAAGGCGCTGAGCTCAAGGAATCAGCAGCCGAGAAACCGGATGAAAAACGGATCCAGGCAGCTTGTACGGGGACCCGACACGGGAAGGCGTGGCGGTGGTGACCGGACGAGAAGGACGACCAGGAATCCGGACGGAGCCAGAAGACGGTCGGACGCGGAAGGGCGGCGATCGGCGGCAGCATCAATCATCAGATTCGTGAGTTGAGTGCTGTTTGTTGTTGTTTTTTCTGATTATTGGTAATCTGTGTGGAAATGGAGGGAGTGGGTTTACCCAGGTTTTGTCACCTTAGGGACGGGCTGGAGACGTTCGTGCTACAGTTTGAGCAGTTGATCCTCGTCAATGATGACAAATTTAAATCCGAGGATAAAAAGAGGGCGGTTTTAATATCCCACCTACACACAGACACGATTAATCTACTGATAGATTTATGTTTTCCAAAAAAAATAACAGAATTATCGGTTGAAAATATATTTTTGTTATTAGGAAACCACATTGGTGTTTCAAAGAATGTGTTTAAGGAACGTGGAAATTTTTTTGCGGCGAAACAAAAAGTCGGGGAATCTATAAATGATTATATAGCTAGGTTACGTTGTCTAACAAGATTCTGCAAATTTGAAAGCAGACTGGAAGAAAACTTAAAAGATATTTTTGTGACTGGTTTATTAGAAGGTCGTATTAAAGAAAAAATGTTTTTAGATGCAGAGAAGCTGACTTTAAAAAGTACATTAGAGTGCGCATCGGGAATGGATTCATTTCATAAAAATATTACGTGTATTAAATCCGAGAGTGTCGGGCTCATTTCTAGAAGTAAGAAAAATTTTAATAGTAGTGCAGGTAGGAATTATTCTACTTCACCGGCGCGGGCGAAAGACAAAAATGTTACAATTCCCAGAAAGAAATCAGTAGAACGTATACAACAGTTGAAGTGCAAATATTGTAATTTAAATAATCATGATTCCAGTAATTGTAGATTAAAAAACGTGACGTGTTTTAATTGCAAAAACAAGGGACATTTTAGTAAAAATTGTCGCGAAAAAAAACGGGAGGAAGTTTCATCTGTGTTTGTGAATTCAAGTGAAATAAATTCAAGGTTAACAAGAAATACCGATCCCATTTATTTATCGTTAAAAGTTAATAACGGTATCATCATAAAAGGATTATTTGACACGGGTGCAGGAATATCGATCCTATCGGATAAAGATTATTGGGAACATTTTAAAGATGTACAATTGAAGCCGAAGAATTTAACCCTGAAGGGTTACAATAATTGTAAGTTACAGTTACTTGGATGTTTAATTTTGTCAATTAATTTCAATGGTATTACTAAAATAATGGAATTTTGTGTTGTAAAGGATGGTTCAACCACTGTGCTAGGTAGAGACTTCGTAAAAGAATTTAACATTGGTTTTACGGGTTTCGAGACGGTTTCTTCACAGTTGAAAAGTGAAATACTCACGCATAATATTCACGACGTAAACAATAATAGTGTCGATACGTTAGTGCGTAAATATCCGGAGGTATTTTCAAGTAAACTAGGTAGATTCAATAAATTTAAAGTTCATTTAAAATTGAAAGAAAATGCAGAACCGAAATTCTGCAATCCGAGAAGTATTCCTTTCGCTTTGAAAGCGAAAGTTGAAACGGAATTGAACCGTTTACAGGAAGAGGGAATTTTAGTTCCGATTAGTTATAGCAAGTTTGCATCTCCTATCGTGCCCGTAGTTAAAAGCGATGGAAGCATTAGAATTTGCGGGGATTATAAATGTACTGTGAACCCACAATTGATTGTTGACAAATATCCCATGCCGAAGATAGAAGTTTTATTATCACAAATTTCGGGCGGAATAATATTTTCAAAAATTGATTTACGTCAAGCTTATTTACAGTTGGAACTAGACGAAGAAAGTATGGAATATACTACGATTTCTACACATTTAGGATTATTTAAATTCACTAGGCTAGTGTTTGGGATTAACAGTGCACCGGCAATATTTTGTAGAACTATAGCTTCATGTCTACAAGGTTTGAAGAAAACAGCGGTTTTCCTGGATGATATTATGGTTACAGGAGAAACGATAGAGGAACATAATGCTAATTTAAATGCAGTTCTTAATAGGTTAAAAGATTGCGGTTTGTGCGTAAATATTCAAAAGTGCAATTTTAACGCTTCATCGGTATGTTTCTTAGGGTTTGAAATCTCGAAGGAAGGGATTAAACCTATGGAAGATAAAACGAACGCAATTAGTAAAGTCGCGCAACCAAAAGATTTATCAGAGCTACGCAGTTTTTTAGGAATGGTAAATTTTTACCGATCTTTTGTGCCAAATATGTCTATGTTATTAGATCCTTTGCACAAATTATTGAAAAAAAATACGAATTTTGATTTTAATCAAGATTGCGTAAAAGTTTTTAATAAAATAAAATTAATTTTATGTGATAATCGAGTGTTAGCACATTACGATCCAAATGTTACTTTGAAGGTAGTTACGGACGCCTCAACGAAAGGTTTGGGTGCAACATTGTTACATGTGTATGAAAATAATTTACAAAGACCTATTTCTTTTGTTTCTCGTAAACTGACAGAAGCGGAAAAGAAATATTCAATTTTAGACCTCGAGGCTTGTGCAATTGTGTTTGCTTTTAAGAAGTTTTTCGAGTACATTTACGGAAGGGAATTCATTCTAGAAATAGATAATGAACCATTATGTAGAATTTTTGGTGAAAAAAAAGGAATTCCTGTTTTAACTTGTAATAGATTACAACGTTATGGTGTAATTCTCTCATCTTTCAATTATAAAGTTCAATACGTAAAATCAACATTAAATTGTTCGGATTACTTATCTCGCGTACCTGTAGGAGATCCTGTTGAGGAAAATAATAACTTTGATTCAAGAATTTTGTGTTTATTCAAAAATAATAGCGAGATGCCAATAGATGTTGAGGAAGTTAAAGCAGAATCTAATACGGATAAATTATTATTAGAGATAAAAAATTATCTTAGAACAGGGTGGCCAAATAAAGTCAATAAGGATGATTGCAAATGGATTTATTGGATAAAAAGGAACGATTTATCAATAATTGATGATTGTATTTTCTGGAACCATAGGTTAGTAATTCCAATAAGTTTAAGGGATAAGATATTAAGCTTATTGCATAGATCTCATCTAGGGATTGCCAAGATGAAAGGGCTAGCTAGAGGCTATTTTTGGTGGCCAGGGATTGACAGTCAAATTGAATTTTTAGTTAGAGAGTGCGGAATTTGTGCGGAAATTCAACCATCACAACCCAAGAGTGAGTTAACTCCATGGCCGATAACGGAAGAAATTTGGAGTAGGGTTCATATAGATTACGTAGGGCCTATCGGAAATAAATATTTTTTGGTAATCATAGATTCAACCTCAAAATGGTTGGATTGCGTGGAAGTAAATTCACCTAACTCAGATAATACCATTAAAATCTTAAAGAGATTATTCAGTTATTTCGGTAGTGTACAAACCTTAGTTTCTGATAATGGAGCAGCATTCATGTCAGAAGACTTTAAACAGTTTTGCGAGAGAAATGGCATTAAACATTTAACAACACCTATAAATCATCCTCAATCAAATGGATTGGCAGAGAATGCAGTCAAAACGTGTAAAAATTTTTTAAAGAAAATATTGTTAGAAAAAAAATTTCAGTCAGGTTATAATGAGAAGTTAGAATGTTTTCTCATAGATTATAGGAATGCACCACACTGTACAACAGGGTTAGAGCCAGCAGTTGTAATGTTTGGTAGAAGGTTAAGGTCAAATTTGAATAATTTTATACCTAAAGGGGGGAAGGTAAAGGAAAATGTGATTGATAAAGATACCAAAATGAAAATGTCAAAATGTCAGGAAAATCAGAAATTCTATTATAAAAGGAATAACAAAGTATCTACGAATTTTAAGATTAATCAGAAAGTTATGGTTAGGGATTTTAGAGACCAAAACAATGATAAGTGGGTACCAGGGAAAGTACATAAACGTTTGGGAAATAAACTATATTTAATTGAGGTTAAATTGAATGATAAAATCATGTACTGGAAAAGACATTTTGATCAATTATCCAAACTGTGTGTATCATGGGAAAAGAACCCTAGTATTTTAATCCCTGAGTCTGAGACGAGGAGGCTATCGTTCGATGAGTACGATGTCTCCGACTTTGTTTCGGATGACAATCTAACGGGTGACCCTCTTTTTCCTTCCAGCTCCAGTGAACCCGTGGCGTCAACGTCGGGGAACTGGAAGGAGCGCCTTCGACCAAGGACAGAGAAATCAAAATAAGCAGCAGTCAACTCTCCGAATCAACATGGTTATAAATAAAAAAGAAAATGTTGTAAAATAATAATTAAATATGTGTATGTATGTTTTATAATTATTATTATGATAATCATGTTGTGTTACTGTCTGCTGATTTAAGTGTGGAGGGATGTGGTGAACGTATGTCTGTCGGTATGAAAGAGACAGGCATATCTGAGTGAGACAGCATGACCGAGACGTATAAAAAGGCGTGTCTGTTGTAACTCGTCCTCTCTTAACAACAACATCTCGAATACTGTACATTAGTAATAACACTAAATAAACCAAATAGTATGGAGTATCCAAACGACTATTATTTACATCTTATCTGAGTGATCGACACGGCAGATCACCACAATATACAGTACAATACTTACCTGGTAGGTCACTTGAGATTAACACTTAATTAACATTATCTAATTGTTTATTGGCGAAATTTAGATACAGGATTTAGGACTTAATTGAAAAATTGAATATAACTGGACTTTCTCTTAGGAATGGTATATTTAATTTAAGGGTACGACAGCTTAATGTGATATTTTCAGCACTTTCAAGAGTCGACGTCGAGTCAAGAGGACTAGGTGCTGAACCAAAGCAGCTACTAAACTTGTGCCGATTTTAGAAAAATGTTACTTTTATATTTCGTCGATTTCAAAGAAATGTCTAAATGGGATATTGTCTGAAACAGCTTGCAGTTTCTATGAAATGAATTTTCTTTGCTAAAATTGAAAACCTCCCACCTAGTCGAGCCTTTTCAAGTGTCGCATGAGAAGTTGAGACCAAAGGGGAATAGTTGATAATGTGTCGAAACAAATCAATAAGCGACCTCGAACGGAATAGGTTACGTCCCTTTCTCAGAATTCATACTAGGAATATTACCAGAAATAGTTTTGAAGAATTACTGGCGCTTTGTTATTGCGTTTGCAAAAAGTAGATATGTACAAATAATACATTTGCGATTTGAAGAATTTTATAGACAGGATCTGCATTACTATGATTATTAGTAAATATCCTGCATATGCATAATATTATTTGAAAGGATTTAGTGTAAGAAAATGTAAACTCACCATAGCCTGCTCTATCTTGTTGTCAATGGCCACCGCGCTGGCACCAGACGCGCTGTAAAGAAAAGGAATTTGTAATTATTACCTTGAAATTTTGGAAAAAAACATTCAATAATAATAAAACAATATACATCATTTAATAACATACTATAAGAGGAAATAATTTTAATCTCTGACAATCATTAAAATATTAGCTTTAGATGTATAACGTGAATTAACCAAATCACTGAACAAGTAGACAATACTAATAAATCTAAAAGTTAAAAAAAACGGAACAAGACACAGAAATAATCTAACCCAGGATATCTGTGTTACTGGGACAACGCCTCAATCCACTGAGCCATCGAGACACGGAGAAAAATTAGTATTGCTGATTTATAAAAAAATCAATTAAAATTATTGATAATCCGGTAAAAAACGGGACTGCATACCACTTCCTGATAAACTTTTATTAAATTCGTAATAATATCGTAACACGTGTTGATGCACTTGCGTTAATCTTAATAATATATAATGATGAAATGGGAAAATGTTATAATTTTTAGGATCACGTGTTTCGACATCGTTACAATTCATTAATATTTTACTAATAGTTTACCAGGAAACTTATCAATTCATTCGTTTTTAACCAGATAACGAAAAATTTGAAAAGATTCTTAATAAGTTAGCAATATTTTTTATTAAGTTTTCTCCGTGTATAACCTTCAAAAGTAAAATAAAATTTCAATTTAAATGTGATTTCAAAGAGAATTTACACATAACACCAATGCGATGAATCAGTTTTAACTATGCTTACTAAAGACGGGTTATCCTTTAAGAGTTTTATTTCAATTTTATATTCCTAAGAGCAATACTAATTATCTTGAAAATTTATTTATAAGAAGAAAATAGATACGTTTAATAGATTATATTATGCTACGACATTGATTTGTTTAACACGAACCTTACTTATGTTTCGGGGTATTTGAACAATTCATCAAATTTCAACGTTAATTTTCGGGTTCTGTAAAAGTCATATTCAAGTTCTGTTATAATAACATTGTAGGATAGTAGCTTGACCGAACTTAAATAATAACAGAACTTGAAAATTAACTTGAAATTAGAATAATTGTTCAAATTCTCCGAAACAACCCGTGCTAAGAATGCATTAGACACAAAGGTGTCTGCTTTGAAAATAATATGACATAGATAAATTCAATTATGAGTTCAGAACCAAAAGGTAATGCAATAAAAACTTTTTTCAAAGATAATTTACCATTCGTTACCATGTTATGCATCAAAATGTTATTAATTCTTTATTAATGCCCGTTCTAGGTGCGTTTACATAGTAAAAATTATGGTTCCATGATAACTCAACACAGTGATTATTCAACACACATAAAAAATGATATAAATTCATTAAAAACGATGAAAAAAAATAAATTAATCTAACCTAACCTACTTAACCGAGTTAAAAAAGTTTTTGTTTCATCACTTTTCATGACTTTATATAACTTTTTAAAGATGTGATGAATTATCATTTTGATGATTTATCCGGTCACTAAAAATTATATATTAATATAGAATATAATTACAATACATAACTAAAATGCCTCAGTAACAATATTTTGTATTTCTTAAGTGATAAATTAAAGATGTCCACTGACTCGGTATAATTATTTCCCTCCATAAGTATTCTGGGCAATATGGAATACATATGGTAGTTAGTACCAGAATTTCTGCAACGAAATAAATCCCGACTTCTAGTATTATGTAGTGGAATCCGAAAGCTTATCAATGCAAGCAATTTTGGACTATCAAATGCATCATTTAGAATTTTTTATAGAAATACTAAGGACGTGTTGTTTCACAGAATTTGAACAATTCATCAAATTTCAAAGTTGATTTTCACGATCTGTGAAGGTTCTATTCTGTTCTTATATCATTATTGTCCAGTTGTTTCATAAAACTGAAATAATGACAAAACTTGAAAATCAATTTTGAATTTGATGAATTGTTCAAATTCTGTGAAACAACAAACAATCCGTCCTCAGTCAACAAGTCAGTGTAGTAGTTTGTAGTTCAAAAAATACCCTTTTTGTGCATAACAGACATTTGTCCATTAAGTCCAGTAAGAATTTATTTTGTATTCGTTCAATAGCTTGTACATGAATATTGTAATGTGGGTTCCAGACGGGAGATTTTTACTCAGGCTGACTTTGAACAAAGGCAAAATATAACAATTTAATACACTTAGTATTGTTGAATTTTCTAGTTAACCTAGATATAAATCCCAACATTTGTAAACCCTAGTTAGAGATTTCCGTTGTGTAACGAAAGATTTAATTGAAGAAAAGTGAAGTCTTTATGTGTTAACTTCTCGAGAGTATTGTTATCAAAATCGGTTTTGAAGAATATAAATAAATAAATATTACAGTGATCAATGTTTTGAATATTCTAAAAATTTTGAGGTTATGAGAAAAGTAAAATAAATACACCAAGAAATATTTTTGTAATATCATTTATAAACAATATTGGACCAAGTTGTGAACCCTGTGGGATTCACTTGTTGCATTATTTTTTCTGACTGGAAAGATTTTATTTTAACAATTTGTTGTCTACCTGTAAGATAGCTCTTAAACCAAGCTTATATGTTGCCCAGTATACCAAGCTTTTCTGATTTCTAAATAAGAATTTTAAGGGAAACTGTATCAAAGGGTTTTCTAAAATCAGTATAAACAGAGTTCACTATTTTTTCTTCACTTCTACCCGACATAAATACAAACTGGTGAGGTGATATTACAAGTTTTATTCGTGTAATTAGTTTGGTCAGTATAAGGCTTTCCAATTGTTTAGTTATGGTGGATTGAATATATATCGGTCTGTAATTACGAACGTCACTTTTGTCACTCTTTTTAAAAATTGGAGTCAAGTAACTAATTTTTGGCTTTTTTTAGTTCAGTATTTCAAACGTCCGTACAAAAAACATAATTTACAATAAAAAAATGTTGTTATAATGTCAACCTAGTTAAGGCATTCCTGCCTGAGTATTGATAATAATATATACATACTATGTTATATTATGTTACAATGTAACAAACGTTAGACGAATATATTAATTAGCTAGTTAGGTAGGTTGTCGGAATCATCTGTTAACTGCACAGTATGTAATAAATTTAACATTAACAATGCGTATTATTACAGAAATGATGTCGAGTTTCACAATACATAATAACAAAAAACAATGGATACAAACTTATTCAACCGAATATAAAACTTTATTTTGACTGGTCATTTTTTTATTAGTTACGGTCTGCGTGCTATAATAAGAATTATAATTTTTGATTCCAATCTGAAATAATGAGATGCTTCTGTGTTTAACAGCGTTAATTATTGTGAAACATTGATTTAATCCCAAGGTGAAATTGAAAGAACGTAATAATATGACTCATGCCACCTTTTTGAAATTCAGCGGAAATAGTTTCTTTTAATATATCAGTCCAAAGGGATGAAAGGTATGCTAGTATAATAGCGTTAGAACGAGTTTGTGTAGAGTAGACGATTAAATTAAATGCAAGTGTGTAAATCAAACGACAAATGATAATAATTAAATCTTCATTTGCAATTTAAATGCACGTTTACAAACTAGAATCAGTACTTGTTATGACATTTTGCAAAAAATGTGAAACATCGACGGTTGTATGTGTCGATGCATAAGTCCACAAACTAAAAAAATGAGATATTATATTTGAGAACAGAATTAAATTCTGAATGGGATGATATTTTCAAACCTTTAGAGGTAATAATTTTATTAAGAAATAATTAAAAATATGTTTGCTATTTTTTCAAACCAGGATATTTCCTTGGGGTGAATCAAATTCAAGAAAGTCCGTTTCGGCCAATCACAGACAGGAATTGTACGGTCATGGCCACCATTATCCTGTAGTGAAGAATGGTTGAGAGTTGCGCAAAGTGTCTTATGGTGTATTTTTTACTAAATTAAAGCGCAACATGGAATCAAAACTCAATGTAGTGGAACCCAATGCAGCTACGAAGAGGATAAAAAGTGTAGAAAAGGACCAAGGAAAAACAAAAATTGTAAGTTTTTTTGGCTAACCTTTTAGTTTTTTTTTTAGTTTAATGTTAATTTTTTTTTACTTCGTTAAGTAACTATCAAAAGTACTGATGTAAATTTTCATTGCACTGTGGTCTAGAGGGAGCCGATTTAAATGTTCTGGGACCCCGTTTTATACTACGCTTGTACTGATTTTAACGGGAATAAGTGTAGGATTAATACAAAACCACAGTTTTTACTTTATTATTTCATAGTTGTGTAGTGGAATCATGCGATCTATAATACTCATTCAAGTACCTAAGTACATCAATATATTATTCATTACTTTGGTAACTGATTTCATTATTAATAACACAAAATCTATTCTGGTTTTTAGTACTGCGCAACTGGATTGCCCATCCGATATAACTAACTACAAACACAAGAAAAACTCTTCAATGCTCAACTTTCTTCAAGCGATATTTATTGGTGTCTACACTAATTCACCTACATAAGATTTTACTTTTAGTTTATTATGAAAAAAAAAAGTTAAGTACCTACCTAAAAATGACTAAAAATAAACAAATAATATTTGTAGTATTTTCATTAGGAACATAATTTCATATCTTTATTTTGGGTGCGCCCCTTTGTAAATGGCAAAAAATTGCAGCCCACTCTTATAATAAACGTACAAAAGTTCATAGGTATTTTATTAAACCTAGAAAATTCCAATCAATATTTTTTTAAATGCGTAAATACCATGTATGCTTTTCAAAAATTAAAAAAACTCTTTTTAAATTTAACATGAAAGAAATAGTGGTAATGATTTTTTATAAGATTTGGTAACAACCAATTTGTAATTTTTCTCAGTTTGTCATTCAATGGACTTATCTATGTTTGATATTTATCGACACATTATAATATGTAACGAACGCAAATATAATTTATTCAATCCCCTAAATGTATATATTTTTACAAAACGTAAAATAATTCCAAGCACTGGGGATATAAAGCTGATGATCAAGTTCTGCTGGATATTATATCTGTAGCGTTATGTCACAAATTTATATATTTATGTACTATCACGATCATGTATGTCACACAGAAAATAATTTTATATTTTTAAATAATTAGCTGACGTGTACCCGGTGTTGCTCGGAGACTTTTCTCGACATTCGTTTACTGACGGCGGAGGAAGCTACAAGTCAATAATGTGTATATTCTTGGTATACCTTATATCGTAGGTAATAGGCATTAAAATCGCTTGACAAACGGAGTCTAGAAACGTTCGATTTCAAGCAAAAAACTGTTTTTTTATTTATTTTGTAAATAATTTTATAAGAAAGCAAAAAAGTTAATCAAGTGAAACTGTCACAGATAATCTTAGCTATAATACTGTATTTTTTAAAACGTTGTTTCTTTATGAGTTCATACATTTATATTGAAAAAAAATTTACCTAAAGCATATTTTTTGGTATTCATAATGTACACCAATTCGTTATAAAGACTAATCAAAATATTGATTTGGTACTAAGCTTCGCCTTAATAGATTAAAAAAATATTTTAATGTAAATTTTTGAACTGTAGTTATAATTTTGAAAATTGATAATATATGTAAATAAAAACGTAAATGTTCGTTTGTTCAAAATCGTAAATCTCCTCAAGTCCTTCACCGATTGCTTTGAATTTTTGATACAACGTTGCATTCGAATAAGCGCGTTTTTATATAGATGTCACACGTGACAGGTAAAAACATGCTTGTTGAAAAACAGCGCCATCTCTCGGACGTAAAAGCAATACCCGCAATTGTCTATCTATCTACACAGACATACTGAACCACAGCAATGCGTGGCGGGGTGAAGCTAGTATCTAATAAGTGATTGGATTAAAAAATAGGATCAAGGTGAAAAAAATTACGCATTTTAAAATATATCTAACCGGTTAACTTGCTTTTTAAGTCTAACTATATATTCTCTCAATAACTCGAGCTGGTAGTATTAAATTAGTATGTTGGGCGTGGGCGTGAGAAGTCACGACGAGGCGGTGCTGAACACTGTAAATCTGTTCCTTGACATGATGCTGCTAAATGAGTATGATCGAAGACCCGTCCCTTCCACGCGACGTAGGTACTGTATGTTTTGGCAAGCTTCACAAGCTTTGACGAACTAACGACCACAAATTTTGAAAAACCTCAGAAATACATTAGGCGCATTGGTTGTTATAATTACTTTTTAATATGAATCTATTTTCATATAATATTGGAAAACAGCTGAATATGTACTTATTATATTATGAATCTGGACTGGCCAGAAACTAGCCTAATAAATAGTAGGTGATTAAGATTCAGAAATGATATCCAGTGATTAATTGCCAAAAATGTTCGATACGATGATTTCTCCACACCGTGGTCACCCCTGGATTTAGAGACAGACGACACGAAGACGTAAACAAATTATATATGCAAGCAGAACCTGTTATTTTAGAATTCATTTATTCAGACTGTGATATTTTCAGAAAACAAATACAAAGATAATGTCATGTGGCGTCAAATACCTAACGTAAAGAACCAATATTATTAATTTAGTATGCCGATAAATTCATGTTTTAAACAGGAGCAGTTGTATAAATAACGCACAAACCAGAGGGGCTGGAGTAAGAAAATATAATTAAAAAAGCTAACAACAAAAATATCTATAGATTATAACATAAAAGCTGGAGGTAATGAAATGTTCAACCGTTTAAAAGGTGCAGAGAAAACACGATTTTAGGATTCGAATCAGTCAAATCTCAGAATCAAAATAAACTCACACCACACAACACTGACGAAAGAGAACGTCAATGATAAATGAAAGCAATGGCTCAGAAACCACGAAACTATAAGATGACCTACTAAAACTAGCGTCCAGTAACTCTTAACTCCTAACCCTGGTGGCCCCGCTGGCGCCGGATCAGTGATTGTGTGCCCAATTTATTTTTCTAGATGTCAGATCAAAAGTTCCCTAGATTTCGGAGTGAGTTTGTATGAGGTACTTAGTTCGGGATTCCCTCAGAATAGATTTGTCTTAAGTACTAGGACTAGGTACTCGGTACACCCATTGAAAGATCGAACGTGTCAGGCCAGTTAATGGCAGTAGTCGGTATCAGTTAGTACGAGTAGGAACACGCGGGAAATTAGGAAGCCGAGGCGGATCCGGGCAGGAATCGGAGCGGAACGGAACGGAACCTGACAGTGCGGGAGAAAGTGACTATAGAACACGCAGAGATGACAATCGAATAATCAGATTACAACGTGTAAAATACATCCGTTACCAATAAGATCTTACGTAATATGATCACTTTTCTAAATATGTAGTTCAATCATTCCAGGAGTAATGAATAGAAAACTACGCACCCGAATAAAATGTTGCAATTGCGAAATAATAATACCGTCGGAATAAGGTAATAACACGACGTTAATGTAAACAAACACAGACGAGAACGCGAGGGAGTGGTGTTAGTGACAAACAAACCAACAAAGATAAAGATGTCACAGTAGGGACTACACAATATTTGATTTGAATCATAAATAAATCGCTGTGGTGTCTGGAACCGTCAGAAGATAGCGGGTCGGGGGCTGCTTCTGGGCGAAGACCGACCTTATCATACTTCTCGGTAAACGCGTGCTCAAACAAATCACGCAGAAGTCGCGTCTCTGTTTTTCATCAAGAATAAACGAAATACTTCAGGAAAGAAAAGTCTCGGGAGGACATCGCGAGGAGTAATTACGATCACCCGCCGTACTTCGGGCCTTGAAAACCAAATTTATTTATTTATTTTATTGATAGATGATTTAAAGAGTGCATGTGGTTTTTGTGATATTTCACCCTCCATGCTAGGGATGACCCTGTGTTAGGGCGGGTGAATTTTACAGTTTGCGGACATTTAAATTGAAAGGATTATTTCATAATGCGAGGTTTGTGGATGTTCAAATTGAAATCCAAATACCTGCCAAGGAAATATCACGTCCGCCAGTACTCATGACTCCTGATGGAAGTTTCGCCTACTTGTTTCTAGCCATGGTGTGGTGTAGGTCAGTTGCAAATCAAGTACCTAACATCATAGTTACGTTTGAAAAATTATACGTAAAGTTAGGTTATAGCTGTCGTTATTTGAACATTGTAGGCACAGGCACCCTTTACAATAATACATCGTCGTGGCGTGTATTAGGACTGCAGTATCTAACAATGTATTATTCCCATGACATGCAATGTAATTTTTATATAACTGGTTTGTGCACGATGCGTGAAATGTTATCATTTCGGACCACGTTATAGTGATAGCATTCTTGTTGACAATATTTTGTAAAATTATATCGATACATTTTATGTAATTTTCACGCCTAATACATGGTGGTGAGAATTGAAACATACGAGTATTATGACCCCAATATTAAAGTTTAATGACAGTAGGGTCAATTATCTACGTACGGTTAGTTTTTTAATTCGAGAAAACACAGATACAAACAGTAACTCACAAGACAATAAAAAAAACATTATCCCATCCTAACTATTTCTCACAGATTAACGTTTATATTTATAGATTTAATATAATTCATTTATTTAAGATTTACGCACCGATCAAAATAAATATAATTTATCGACCCGGTTTCAATTTGGGTTACGCCTTAATACCCTACAAATTTTAATGTGGGTTGGAGCAAATTGCTTACAATGACAAAACTATGCGTCGCAATTACAAATAATAGTTACGTGCTCAAATAAAGAACAAAATTGCACAAATTATCTGATCAACCAACAATGAATTGAACTAATGAGTGCCCGTATTATTCCAGCAAGTACAACGCATAAAGAAGTGTCGCAAAATGATGGCCGTGTAGATTCGGTGGAACGAATCGACTTTTTTTAAAATCAATAGGCAAAAACTTATGTCGATTAAAAATAGCTTTCTAGTCGACCGTTAAGCTTTTTTGGACTAATTTAATGCCTGGTAAACATGCGTCGACTGTCTCAAACTACAATGAGATTTCATTTTCACAAGGAATTACCGAAGAAAGAAAAGTTTCGTAATTAAGATTAAAGATTTGATTTCGTTGAGGCCGTAAAATCCCACGGCAGTAGATATGTTCTTAGTTAATAAAACTGGGATGGTGATGGAAAACACTTGTATTTAAAAGGCCGCAGACATTGCGCAATTTATAACAGAAAAGAACAAAACCCAAAACATAAATTCCCTTTGCCGATAGGAGGATAAACCAAAAGTACGCGTTTTTAATTTGGGAAAACAAAATAAATAATTCGACACCATAGAGCCTTGGAGCATTTCTCGGCAAAGAATACGCAATGCAGAAAGAAACCCGACCGGCTCTGGGTTTTTTCTTCTTGAATTTGGAACGGTCAAAAAAGCATGTAATTGATTAGTAACAAAGGGCAAATATGACGGCCACTAACTAAAGAATTATATTATGAACAAAGCTGGGAATAAAATGAAGAAACAGGGTTTAATAAACATGTCATAAAGAAAGGTAATAAATCTAAAAGAAGGGTGACGTAAACAAAAAATGTCAATGTTTGGGATGCCCATCTGGGAAGCTGTCAAATGAAACTGAGGCAGGTATAACTCAGTACTTTCCCAGGCCGGCAGTTCCGACCTCCGTAGCCGAGTTCGCTACACACGGCTAGAGCTTTCTCTGAAGAAAATTTGTTGATAAATTAGAGGTGCACAATTCAATTACAGTATTATCGATTTTCACGGCGCAGTGAGCGATTTGTATCCAGGCTACGAACCTCTTTAATTATTCAGTCTACGTGGCTCGACGACCGATAATACCTACTTAGTCGCAGCTCGCTGGTCATGAGAGAGTAATAAAGGAATCTATTAAATAGAAAATTAAGCGAGAAATGTATAACGTAGAGCGCGTTGAGGAGTAAAAATAAATGTCGGGTCGGCTGTACAGTCGCGCCATGGTGTGGCTGCTATAATGTATTGTGTGACAGGTGAAGGGCGCCGTTTGCCGATTGCCCAATGCCGGACGGGAACTTACAGCGGGTAGAAGTAGTCGATGTACTTGATGACCACCTCCCGCAGGAGGTCCTGCTTGTTCATGATGGACGGGTAGTGGATGTTCATGAGCTTGGCTTGCATCTCGCCGGGGGAAGCGGCCTCGCTCGGCCACCGGGAATCGATACAAACACTCGTCTGGGCTGCAACGGCCGCGTGCACCAGCAGGGGCGGGGGCGGCGGCAGGGGCAGGGGCAGCAAGTAGGCAGCAGGCTAGCGAGCACACGCACCTTCCTAACCAACCAACTAACGATAAACACTATTCCACACACGAACGAATTGTTTCAGAGCAAGAACGGCTGTTTGACTGTGTACTGACGGAGTGTCTGAGCGCGCGCTAGTTGCGTGCTCCTCGCTCCAGTGGCGGCGCGCGACTGTACCGAGCCCCCCCTACACGGGGCTGTGCGCGCGCACTGCCCCGTGCCCCTCCCCCCGCAGCGCCACTGACGATGATATTCACGATATCCATCGGCTTCACTCCACTCTTCTCGCCGCAGCGTTGCCTTACAAGGAGGCACATTTTACTATTATCCAATCCAACGGTTCATTGCACAATTTTGTGAGGATTGGACAAATAGGAAAATGAATCGTTAAAAACTCCAAACAAACCTAATAAACTCCGAAGGCAAGAATAAACTAAAAACATGAGATATAAGAGAGCAGTATTAAGAGCGAGCATGCAATTTGTTTATTTTAATAATTTATATCTATGTTGCAATAAAAATCGGCCATACACATCGATATCGAAATCGATAAAATATATATATTTAAGTATATATATTTTATTTACATAATACTAGCGGTACCTCGCCACGCGTTGCTTAGTCTGTCTGTGCAAATAGAGAAACAATAGTGCGTGTTGATTTTACGTCGAACAGATGGCGCTATTTAAAAAAACGTGTTTTTAACTGTCACAGGTAACATCTATATTGACCGGTCGGTGGCCGAGTTGACATCGCGTTTGGGTCCCACCCCAGGCGTAGTGTGTTCAATTCCTCGACTGGCTAAGTCCTCCATCACAACACAAGCAACATTTTCAGCTTACTGTGGTGGTAGTAGGAGACTTTCAAATATTGTCAGGTTATTCGTAACCCGGGAATGTTTGTCTTTCTTTAAAAAAAATAAATAAATATATATATATATAAAAACAAACGCATATTCGAATGCAATGTTGTATCAAAATTTCTAAACTTTCGGAGATTTAAGATCTTCAACAAACGAACATTCACGTTTTTTGTATTTATATAGATTATGCACCACAATAAAATTTGCAGTATAAAAAAAAAAAATAATAATTAAAAAAATATTGACGTCATGAATGTAAAAGAGGTGGCAAAAAATAAGCTCGTTTTGTAGGCAGAAAACATGTCATTTTGTCCTTGGTCTGAAGTGACATTTACTCAAACGAAAAAAAAATACAGATAACGGAAGGAACTGCCATATTTGGATATGCCAGATTATATAACTTTTCAGCGGTGAGAAAAACAAAAAGAATATTTGTTGAATATTGGCATGACCTAGAATGGCATACATATTTTAACAGAAGAACATAATATGGCGGACCAAAATGAGGGAACGGATGATAAAACGAAGGTCAAACATAAACCGACGGAGTACCTGCGAACTTAGCCTAGCGCTGTACCAACCAAGGCGAACCAACACTGAAGGCGACTGAATAAAGATACATGAGAAACAAAACAGGAAAAAGAGGAAAAAAATAACACAACACAATATAATGGAATACAAACTAATGAAAGAGGAGTTTGCAGTGGTGTTCAGTGGCATTATCATTCAAAACACTTGCTTACGTGACACTGAAGTCAGAAGCTTCCGTCATAATAAAATATTGCTTAAAAGACACTTTCCAATAAATAAAGTTGACACCGTATTTTTAAAGAGTGAATGCTCACATCAGATATTTCGCTAATAGCACAAAAAATAATTTGTGAGAGATCTCTTTAATATCCGATAACCTAAAAACCAAGATAGTTTTATCTGCGCAATTAATCAAACGCCTACCTGACATTACAAATAAATAACATGGACACCAGCGTCCTACATAAGTTATAGAGGAATCATGCTGTTTTCTCAAGCGGTTTATTTGGCAATCATTCATTATTATAATCCACCTTTAAAGAAACACGTCTAGTGAAAATCTATGAATACGTTATGAAACTTATGATCTTATGATAAATGGTGAAACAAATATGTCTCCTAATAATTATATATTGTGTAGGTACATACACATTATATTTACCGAGGGCACTGAAGATAATATATATGTATTATATGACGACGTGATTCAATAATAGACAACTTTACTTTCTTAAAGAAGTTGTGATAAAATAAAAACAAAACATAAAATAATACGTGACACTAACTGGCACCATGTGTTACGTCGACTGGAAAAGCGGTCCGAAGAATCAGGGGGTCGTCCCTCGTCCACAGAGGTGGAGGGGGCGGGAGACAGCACGCAGCCGTGGCTGGCGGATCTTTTCAGCATGGCGCTAGTCGACTCCACCTCCACACCCACATCCAGATCCACGTCCACTTCCATCTTCTCCTTCTTCTTGTTACGGCTAGACGGCTTCGGGGGCTTGCCGGGGACGTTCTTAGAGGTACTCCTCTTCAAGGAAGCTGAGGATTCCGGAGAGAGCGCCGCACTCAGCAGATTACCCCGGCCCCGTATACTCGTGATATGCAGGATGTTGAGTGCGGGCTGCGACAGGCTCTTGGCCCCGCCCATGGACTTGAGTCTGTCCGGATTCTGATCGGAGCGCAGATCGGCGCTATCTTCTTCCGTGTCCGTGTCCGCGTTGTTGATCACCTCCAGAGACGGGGATGTGCGCTCTTTCTTGATCTGCGCGTTGATCGTGGCGAACTGCACCAGGCTCGGTGTGGAACCGCGCCGGTGCACCGCGAGGGTCAGAGAAGGCGGTATGGGATACCTCTCCATGGCCCGCAAGACGAGGTCTCGTGACGACTGGCGACTATCGAATAGAGCGCGTACTTGACGGTGTATAGGTAAAACGGCCCGGTGCTAACGAGAAAACACACAAAACCGAGGATTCCGTACGTTTCGAAATAGAGTCGCTCGTATGGAGCGTTTGGCAACTGTCACGCAAATGAACCGCGGTGGCCGGAGAAGGCGGAGAGGAATATTTTCCGGTGAATCGGCCGCTGATGTATCCGTCGCTATTTGAGAGCGAACAACTCAGTGTAAAAATTAAAAGGTCGCGTCGTCAAAACCGTCCGTGACAAACAATAAAGCGGAATCAATTGATACATCGATTTACTTTAACGCGACGTATACGCTTCGACAATTTGGCCACTTAAAAATCAGTTACGATCGACGAGATTCAACGATTTGAATACTGAAAGATTGCGATTGTGTATGAAGAAGTGAGTGATAAAAGAATGAGTGCGCGCGGCGTCACTCGTCCTTTGTGAGCAGAAACTACGGAACAATTAAAGAACCGACATCTCGACGTTAGTATAAATGAGATCGATATAAAGTAATCAAAGTGTCAGATTACAAGTGCGAGAACTGTAGCTGTCGTGTATGTTGAGAAACCGCACTGAAGTTGGTTGGTTGGTTGGCTGGATATAGTCAATACGCGAGAGGCAAGTCAGTTGAGGCCGCGCAATGAACCAAGGGCACTCGATGATGGTGATGGTGATGGTGATGCAGTGCTGGGCCAGTGGAGCTTATCACCTCAGCAAGTCGACTCGCGATCTCACCGGCGAATATCGATTAAAAGGCATTTATTTAGGCGCTATCGGCTGGAGTGGATAGAAAATATTGATTCGGGAAAGAAATTAATTCTTTCGAGATAATGAGAAGATAAACTTGTACCACATTTGATAATGTGATCGGCACCGCCTGTGAATTTACCCGACTGCAACGCACGTCGCACATTCGCAGTGATGTTACTATATGAAGTTCAACCCGAAAGTATTATAATTAGATATAAAAGAGAAACATATTTTTTATGTGGTAGCAGTTTATTAGGCCAAATGTTCATACTTAAGAAATAAGAAATTTTTCAGTAGAGTAAAACAACTAACTATACGTATTTTTATTTCAGAAAAAAATGAACCTGTGCTTTATTATTAAGCTATTTGAAATCTGCGCTGAGAAAGCTACCTAAATAAATGTTCATTACTCTTGAGTAATGAACTCTGTAGATTCAGAATGACCAGAGTGCCAAGCGATGGATCTTTCATCATCCCGATTTACGCTAGAAGTGGCGACTATTGATCGTTCGGAGAACAATAAATACCTGTGTGACGATGCTACTCTCACGGGCTAAATTTGGCCCAGTTAATAGGACGTCGTCCTACGGGCGGGTTACTTCTGTCAACGAGGTGTAGGCATACCTCGACCGTGGGCGGACCTTGCCACTCTCCACTCGCCACTTGGACTGCTGGAGTGCGCTCAGTCTCAACAGGCACTGACACTAACTGAATATCAAGAGCTGGGAAAGCAACCTGGTACTGCATATAGCTGCACACTTTTGCTGTGGATTGGCAATGTCATAATGTGTAATTAATTCACTAAAATGTAAACCTTTCACCTTCAAATCATATTGACGTACGTACCTTCCACAACATTTGTAACTATGTCCCTACATACGTGTAGCTATAAACACGTTATCTGCGTATGCTGTAGGTACATAGGGAATAAAGTACATATCGATATATTTGTCAGGTGATTACACAGCACTTTTTTCGTTGGGAATTTTTGGATGCAGTTGGCTTCCAAAAATGAACACACGGATGAATGACGGACGCTAGCGAATAAAAATAATGACATAGGATGATTTTTTTAATGATGTGTTGAGCATTCCGTGATCGTGGTGGAAATGGATGATCAAAATGATGATTGATTTATATAAATAAAAAAATGAGAGAGAAAACTAATTCATCGTAATTACCTCGTTGTCAACATCTTATTCATATTCTTGTTCAGGATGTTTCTCAGATCTCGGCGCGAGTAACTCTGTCCTGGTGGAACCCTCTTTCCAATGGCCAGCCGTAAATCCGACATAATGTTGGATTGAAGATGAAGCCAAATTAGAATCTCGAATCACATTCAATTAAGTCATAAAACTATTGATTAGTGGGTCCGGTGCCGCAAACACTTGGCATGAAATAAGTCAGCTGTTGTTATCAGAGCTTTCAAATTTAATAATATTACACTTCGATGCTTTGAAAGGAATAAAAATAACGAAGGGTAAGTGAAACCACTTCTGTCCGAGCGGAGTCTCGCGCGGAAAGCAACCGATTCGATAGTCAGACTGTTATCCGTGAGTACCGTTGTTTATCTACTGCCTCGTGCTGTCAGATGCAAGGGAAATCAATAAATCAGAAAGCCAAAAAATGTTATGAAAAAACAATGGTCAATGTCCAATATTGAAAACAAACAAAACGAAAAGCGAAAACGATAAAAACAATATTATGTTAGCAATTATTGAAGATAATTATTCACTTTTCATTATTTTGCACAAAGTTTATAATAAAATAATAGAGTGCAATTCACCTCGATTCTGGCAACACACGCGGAGGAAGGTAGGTACTAGATACTGTATGTTCGGACACGAGGCGCACGCGCTAACACAGGTTTTCACGATTATAATCTCCTCAAACAGTTACATTAGCGACCTGTCCTAGGAACAGCACAGTACACAGTACAGTACTAGTGAAGCGCATATACGGGTACGGCGCGGCAGTATGCACATGCAGTGTCGGGGTGCACGCGGCATAGTGCGCTCTTTCCACGAAGATCTTCCTGCAACTGAACCAGATTGCGATGTTTGAAGGTGAACGATGCGTTGTAGATTGATACACGTTCGACAGCTCGGATCATTTAGTCAACAATGGAGTTGCGTGCCAAGTGACAGTGGACGGACTACTGCGGAAGACAAACGTCAAGGTTCACTGTTTACGTGTTACGGACCGATAATTACTACAAACACAGTTTATTCGGAGACCCCCGCGGCTCTGGGATCGATACCCGGCGGGCGTAAATAAAATAAATAATTTATTTTTTAAATATTAACTATAAGGCGTCCGGGGGTAAGTTGCACTAACTTCGGGTCGTGATTCTACGTCTCGGTAACAAAGATAAAAAAAATCGAATTCCAACGTTTTTAGGTAGGTGTGAAAGAATTGTTTGTGTGGAAAAATCCTTCTATGGAAAAAAAACCAAAGGAATTTCGAAAAAAAGTTATTTATCTGTTTTTACTTCTGCAATCATGTAAAACCTGACTGCAATCATGCAATCATTAAACCCCCCCTCCCCGAAGTTAGTGCACTTTACCCACGGACACCCTGTATTCGAACCTCTTTCTGGAATTGAAAATGCTCTCTGTCGCTCTGACGAGAGTCCACTATGCAGGTTAGAAATATAGCATGAAATGGCTTCAGCTGTGTTTAGTTACCACATTTGAAAGCGAGATACTTCACTACCTCCATTTTCCGTTTCACTTCTCTTACTTCCTTCAGGCTTACAACAATTCCAAAATAATGCAATTCTCCAATGGCTCCGGGCAGTTATACATGTATCTTCTGCAAATATCACATACAAGATCTCTTGACCATGGGGGACGATACGGATAACAATAAAGAATTGTAATAATTTATGAAAACTATGTTGTACGTTACGAGTTGAGTTAAGTGTAAAATAAGGTAAATTATGTTTCGTCGTCATCAGTAGCCGATTGCGTAGGCATTCAAATCTCGTCGCACTGAAGAAATAAATCCACGGAATCTTTGATTACGCAATGCCGTTCATTACAGAATTCTACCGCAATTTTTTGAGGCTTGTAATAATCTAAATATATGTTTTGTGTCTACTTGCCGAATAACAAGTGCAGGCCTAAAATAATCTCCGCCAGAGAGGAGCTTGCCGCTAACCACGAAGGCCATGGAGGTTATTTGGGATGCAGATGAAACTCACCATATGGCCACTGACCACTTCCACGGAATCTAACATCACTTGCTATATATTATACTGAGAAGCTCTTCCCAGACGTGCGTACTGTGTGGGATACTCGAGCAAAAGGTTCAAAACATATCTACCTATGCTTTTACAAGATAACCATTAATTAGTATCAACTCAATTAGGAATATTCACTTAAGCAAATGTTTTCCCCAAAGAATACATTATTCAAAAAATAATTGTAGAAGTTATTTGAAAATAATTATTGTCAAACAAACGACTTCACATTGCTTTGGTTAAGTAGCTCCCCATCAAAACGGAACACACACAGATACTAAAGAAATGCTTAATTCCGGTGAAATCAATTTAATATCAAAATCATAATAATAAAGTACATTTCCATTGCTCAATCTCAAAATTGAGTCGCTTTCAATCAAAACTTTAAAGTAGTGTCATAGCGCACGATGAAAACGAAATTAAAAAAAGCTAACACGGTACGTAGATTGATAGTGTTTTATTTTAGAATATTTAGTGAATACATAAACATTGGATGTTCTTGGGGACATACATAAATAATGCAAAAATACAACTAATTGTAAAGATTTTTTTAATTGGTGTTGGGAGTAAATTTGTAGTTGAACGCGGTCAATAAATTAAAAATAATAATATGTTATTTACGTTGGTTAAATGTTGCGTTTTAAAAAGATTTTGTAATAAGTTAGCCTCGGGCGACTGCAGATATTTGTTTAATAAAGACATTCTAATTGAGAGAAAGCAAATATTATTCGGTGCAGCCAGTCTAATGACATCATTATCTATCAATATGTCAGTGGAAATTTCCAAATCAGATAAAGAACTCGCTTTGAATATTGCCATTCGTCTTGTAGGTGACAGAACAGCGTGTAAAAATAGTCAGGCTGAATGATTCAATATTGAGCTTCACCCAATGACAGAAAAATATAACTACGTATACTAGTCCCAGCGAGAGATCGTATGTGACGTCATCGTTTTAGTATCTTCAGTCTTTTTCGTTTCCAAACAAGACACTGAGAAGGAAGAGGACGAACGTTGATGAAGTCCGTACGAGCGCAAGCTCGTACGTATAGGATTGCTCCTTCTGATAGGACTTATGTTGAATTGTGAACGAGAAAGGTTCATTAGAGTTGAAAAGAAAATTTCACTCAAGAAGGTGAAAATTGTGTAAAAACATAATTTAATAGAAACTCGTGGATGAAATTTAAAATTTTTTTGCTGCTGTTTCCACTTTTTTTCTTCTTCTCGTGAACTGAAGAAGGCGAAACCAACCAAA
Organism: Hesperophylax magnus; assembly: GCA_026573805.1. Lineage (NCBI taxonomy): Eukaryota > Metazoa > Arthropoda > Insecta > Trichoptera > Limnephilidae > Hesperophylax > Hesperophylax magnus. The sequence goes on from JAIUSX010000107.1 coordinate 1,635,063, forward strand.
CTCTGTGAATGGCCAATGCTGTTTTCCATATTATTGTGTAATTATTAAGAGGTGCATAACATATATTTTAATTGTGTGACAAAAAAACAGAGTAGGTATGTTTTATCAATTTGTATTTAATATAAACTAAGATAAATTTGTATTCATGCAATTCAGCAGACCATTTTCATTTTACACTTTAGGAAGTTGGCGAATTAAAGTTAATGAAATGAGAAATAATTTTTTCTTCAGATGCATCTATGTACAATTCACTGTTTTATTTCGAGATAGGTAAAATTTTGCACACTTAACGTTAAAAATACGAGGAAATTACTGTCTACATCTGATTTCGAAGTGCGTAAACGCCCGGGCAACGCCAGCTATTTCATATTAAATTTCTCAAAATTTTAATCCGTATCGCAGCGTAATTCATTTCAACGGTGATTTTGCATAAAGCCGATACATTTATTTCGTCTGTGATGTCGTTAAAAACATACTTGTAGCACATTAAACCCGTTCCATTGCCGCGGAATACACATCACCGGTTCAAGGTGAAACGAGATCGAATTCTCAAAATCCAGAGCCGGCGGAGCCTGCATAGAAAGAGGTAATATAAAATAATACCGGCAAGTTTGATAGAGTGGCGAGGCGCTAATCGTACTACTAATTTATCTTAGACGTAAAAACAAACTTCTTCGGATTGACCTATCGTGTGAACGGGCAGTACGAAATGTGTTCGTGGTTAATAAAGCTGAACTACAAAAGCAGGATCGATAAGATCGCATGGGTTCCGAGAATAGGCTGGCGATTTCACGGAATTGTGGTTGTGGTGTGAAGTCTCCTGTGAGGATTTATACTTTTATTAGTAGGCAAACTTATTTTTATTTCATTTAATTTAAACGCCAAAAGGGTTTTTATACTTAATGCAGTACCTAAATCCTCTTTGAAAATTATAATGAAAAAAATATAGGTACAAAATACACATGAATAAGTGACACAAAAATAGATAATCTGCCGATATCCTCCAAATCAACGATAATATTAATAAAAAACATATAAGTTCAAATTATTGTCAATTACATCCATATCATTTAAATATTTGTTACCAAGGTACTGGTAAACGTTGTATTGGGGAATGCAAACTGTAGCTGGAATGAAGGTAGAATATATCACATGGTGTTAAGGGACGTACTTGACGTACTCTAACCAGTGATTCCTGATATTATTTGGAGTAAAAATATAAATAATATTTTGGAATCCGGTGACTTTTTTACGTTTTTTTTCAAACCAAGCAAAAAAAAAATCTTCGACATGTCGTCACTGCTCACCCAGCCTAGTAACCGACCAACCCCTCACTCCGATCCTAACTGTCAAATACCGACAGTTTTTTCATGTTTTAAGTTGAAAAAAAAATGTCACCGGATTCCAAAATTACATTGACGTTTTTACTCCAAATAACGTCAGGAATCATTGGTTCCAATAGGTCAAGTACGTCCCTTAAGATCTGTATATATAAAAAGTTAATGTTTGTCTAGTTGCTAACCTGATAGCAAATTGATGCAAATGAGTTGTTAATTTTTATTGGAATACGAATGGGGTGTAATAATACAACTTTCACGTGAATGTATATTAATTTATCGAATAGAAAACAAAGTTCATATCGACTGTCAATAATAAGAAAAGTATATAAGCAGTGTAGTGTTTTTTTGTGAGAATAAAGTATCAAGTACCTACAGATTTTTGTGAGAATACAGTGTCATGTACCTTCCGATTTTTTAATGGTTATTTCTAATTTTAATACTACATTAAATTTTACAGTGTCAGAAAATGATAAACAATAGTTGTTGTATTAGTAGGTAATTATTATTTAATTATCACGTATATTATCGGAATTTAATTGTGTAAACAGCATTGTTGCAATGTTTATTACGAAATAGTAATGTTCTCAAGCGCTAGTTCTTGTCCCCCGGCTTTAGAAACTAGTTTATATTTAAGGCGATGCCACACGTAGTAATGCAAAATCATGTGTTTTTGGTTTGAAAGTTTGGCCGCCTAAAAATGTTTCAGATGCTTTAATTAAATACTGCGAGTAGAATACATCTTGGCCTTTGAAATAATCGAGTATTTTTTAGTCTTTTTATAAGCCCAGAAAAAAATAATGTATAAGGCCTATGAAAACTGCTTTAAAGTTCAAAATCTGCTACTTACGAACCCATTTTCGGTTATGATTTTATTGTATAGTGTGGCAAATTAAGTTATTTATAAAATGATCGGAAAAAAAAAATATTTATGCCTGAACATCCACAAAATAAAATAAAAGGCACTTTTTCGCCATGTTTTTTTCTTGCATAAATCAAAACAGGCGGATGGTGTTAAGCGGGAATTTAAACCTTATCGCCATTTACGTAAGGGTTGTTATTAATAGCGGCTCAATTTAAAATATTACACGACGTAGTGCATCGCCTTAAAAATGATCAGTAGAACTATGAATGAAAATTGTATGAAACATTAAAATTCACGATTTCATAGAATCTTTACGGAATATCCTAGAGAATACTTCTATGCACGTTTCTGAGAAATATTTCTATTAAAGAATATCATTATTTTTTAAATTTATTAATTTCTATTTTACCTTTTTATAAATACAAGTTTACAAATGTCTAATTTATTATAACTTTAAAATATGCATTATTATTATTTATTACATTTTCTTTTGATTGATATGGCTCCTACAATCCAGCTCAAATCTATAAATTGGTGCAGACTTGCATTATAATACTGCATTTCTTTCTAGAGAAAATTGTTTAGTGTATTATTATCATATCTGTAAATATCCTTGTTGTATGAAATTTTATTTTAAAAGTTTTTGGTAATAGGTTATTTATAAATAAATAAAAATATTCCTATATCTCGTACTATTCGATTCGATTAGACCTTCAGCATTATACATATTTTTTTATTGGTTCCCTTGACAGTTTTCAGCAAAAACCAAACTTTTTATAATAAATACAATTGGAACGTTATTTGAAAAAATAAAATAAATACAGATTATTCACCGGACCTCGGTAATTGAAAGCCGAGATGTATTTGTGGCGTGGATTGAAAATAGAAAATCTAAATATGAATCTGAGTCAGTCAGGCAAGAGACCTTTCCGTAACACTTTACACATGCTTATATTGAAGTTCGATATGTATACAACACATACATGACTTTTGATGTATTTGAGAACATCTAGTATGTAAGCACTGATGTTAATTATTTCAACGAAAACTTAATAAAAATATCCAAACCCTCTGCAAGCCAGGGACGATAAAAACATAATCACTTTTGAGAAATTGTTAATTGTTAATCTTATTAATTCTGTGAAATATTTTTTTAAGCCGATAATTAACACTTATTACGCTCATGATTTCTTCCCATAACAAACGCATCAGGAAGCGCCATATACTTACTGTAAACATCGCAGGCCGATTTCACGTAATTTAGCAAACCCAAAAAGGTTACTTACAAACACGCATTTTGTAAAAATGACATACCACTGAGCATTTTTTTTTTCATAAAAAAAAATATTTCTGATTCTTTTCACTTCAGAAATGAATTCAGGTCTCTTTTCCGGATTATGACATTCAATGTACATAAAATGCAAGTTTGTTGTTCTGAATAAAACTACACCATCGATTTGTGGTTGCTAGAAAGTTTTTTTTTACTATTACGTATTTACCCCTCAAAGATGTACCTACTATCATAATAATGATTGTTTCATCTAGTTTCGTAATGCAGTAACCAACTTCCATACTGAAGCAAACGTTGTTCTAAGCGAAACTAGGTGGAAATGTAAGCAATTTATAAACAGTGTTGATATATCAAACCAATATCAACACTTATAGATTGAAAATTATAGAACGAATAATACGACTTTCCGCCTTAAATACGGTTAAAGGAATATTTCAAAGATTCATACCGCACAAATGACGTTGCATGCCTAAAATGGTAGTATTGAAGATGTTTAATTTTTTTATTGTTTGCGAGAGTTTTGGTATAGCATACGAACAGTTTTTAGCTTTATAGACTAAACCGGCTTAAAAACTGATTTGACACTTTTGCGTTAAGCCTCGAAAATGTACCCAAAACTTATAAGTTGAGTGCCTAGACTGCCTAGTGGCGCTACTTAGATAGGTTTTATAGATTGACCACACAAATAAGTACACAAAACTTATAAGTTGAGTGCCCAGACTGCCTAGTGGCGCTACTTAGATAGGTTTTATAGGTTGACTACACAAAACTTATAAGTTGAGTGCCTAGACTGCCTAGTGGCGCTACTTAGATAGGTTTTATAGGTTGACTACACAAATAAGTACACAAAACTTATAAGTTGAGTGCCTAGACTGCCTAGTGGCGCTACTTGGATAGGTTTTATAGGTTGACTACACAAATAAGTACACAAAACTTATAAGTTGAGTGCCTAGACTGCCTAGTGGCGCTACTTAGATAGGTTTTATAGGTTGACTACACAAATAAGTACACAAAACTTATAAGTTGAGTGCCTAGACTGCCTAGTGGCGCTACTTAGATAGGTTTTATAGGTTGACTACACAAATAAGTACACAAAACTTATAAGTTGAGTGCCTAGACTGCCTAGTGGCGCTACTTAGATAGGTTTTATAGGTTGACTACACAAATAAGTACACAAAACTTATAAGTTGAGTGCCTAGACTGCCTAGTGGCGCTACTTAGATAGGTTTTATAGGTTGACTACACAAATAAGTACACAAAACTTATAAGTTGAGTGCCCAGACTGCCTAGTGGCGCTACTTAGATAGGTTTTATAGGTTGACCACACAAATATGCCGCACAAAATAAGTAATCATTTAATAAGACCGTTTATTGAACAGCGTTATTACGTCAACAGTAATTCAAATATTTACCAAATCGATACCGAAATTGTATCGACGGCGAGAAGCTATTATAATACTTGCGTTCGAGCACGATTCAAAAAAAATTGATAGACAAATCATTACTGTCGTGTGTTTAATACAGTCACATATAAATAATTGATAGAAAAATCATTACTGTCGTTTGTTTAATATAGTCACATATGAATAATATTTACTTTGTAGTAGACTCACAACATACCTACCCCAATTGGGGATGCCATAGTCTCACTGGCTCCAGACGGTTAATCCTATTTATTGATCTTTTCCATTCATTGGTGCAGTTTTCACAGTTTACGATATTAAGAATCTAGAGTGTCTGGAAAAAAAATCTTTTTATAAAAATAAAGTACATAATACCCTATTTATCATTTTTGGTGTACACATTTTGTACAACTTTATCTATTGTTAACTGAAATGTCCATTAATTTAAGTCACCATAAAGTCAGCGTCTTCACCACATTTGTGATATTATAATCTATAAAAATATACATAAATCTTCGATTTAAAAATAAAACAATCTCAACTGTTTTTTATCGACAATTTAAAACATTCTTAATCTTGCCGCTTCGTAATGCGAGTTGTTGATGTGATTTTTTTTATAGTAATTTTTAAAAATAATTTTTAGACCAACAACTTGTCCGAGGTGATTGTCCCTATCTGTACGATACGGGGTTCTTCCACCCAAATTACCAAAGAACTACGGAACTGCGATACGCTTATCCGCGTGGGGGCTATAACCTAATAACAATGGCTAACTTTATATTGCGCGATCGCGATTCACTACTTTGATATTATTAACAAGAGCTTCCTAACTCTCGTCACGAAGGTTATGTTTAATCTAAAGTATATCAAAGTACACATTTTGAAGTGTTTTTAGTATTATTCAATGATGCTTACTACACCGTTCATTGGTCTTTCGAGCCGGATAGTACAAACAAAACGACATAAAAAAAGAAGTAAAGCAATTATCAAATTATTTTTTATAGTGATTAATTGATGGATTAATCATTATGACACCACTGAAGTTAATACAATTATTTCACTTTTTTTGGAAAACTAGCTGTCTACCGACAAAACAAATTTTAATAATGTTGTGGCGTGAACCCAATCGACTTATGGACGGCGCAATTATCGTGTCTGCGAAAGCTACTCTAATATTGATAAAAGCTCTTCAGCCAACTAGGCAATCGAAATTAATTAATCAATTAATTTAAGTTATCAAGTTTTGGCCAAAGAAACCACATATATCTGGCAACCAAACTTTACAATATCCTTCCTCCAAGTTTGAAAAAGATAGAAAAGATAAATAAGCTCAAGGAAAAAAAAAAAAAAATGGGTGAAAGAAATTGATGCAGACATACTAGAAAATGTACTAAAAACATCATAGAAACTAAATAACAGAAAATCAAAAAATCTACCAGTCCGCCTCAGCACAGGACTACCTAGCGAGGAGGACTAAGAAGAAACTATATGAATGAAATATAATAGATTTTTATATAATGTAAATCCCATCACATCTTATTAAATAGACACTAATAAAAAAAAAAAAAAATAAAATAAAATTGTGTAACCTACAAAAACTTGCCGTTAAATTCCAATTTACGTTTGGAGAACGTTATTTTTTAACATTAAGCAGGTACAATATTTTATGAACCGATAAAAAATAGCACTAGATAAGTGTAAGTTATCAAAGATTTTCGTGGTTTTCAATACAGCAAAAAATGTTTGATTTTAACCAAAAATGTGATATTACTCACAATTTACGAATGTCAGTGACGAAAGCCATTGTTTAGATTTGTGACGGGAATAATAGGCCTGCAGCGAGGAGATAGACGTTTGGAGGACAAGTGCCATTCAAAGCAGTCAAACACCGAGGGGAGGGACGCGTCGGCATCCGTTACCATGGTGAGAGGCGGAGGGCCGAGCAGCCTCGGCCTGGCTGACGGTCGTAAAGCAAATCATAATGCAGCGTGATCGAATGGGGGAGAGATTGTGTACAATGTACTGTGTGGTGTGCTCCGTGATGTATGGCGCAGACAAAGGAGATGACAGACTGACAGTCTGTCTCTGCAAGCAGAAATTGGTAACTCACCGACGTTACTATCTCATAAATAAATAGCTCGATTCTGATTATTTCATTGCACGATGGGTCCGTTATTTAAAATTTTAATTGGAAGGAAATTATTACATTATGTCTTATTATTTGTTGTTGTACAGAACACTTTCCTCGTGAGAATATGTCGTTTTATGCTCAATAGCTCGGTTGTGACAGAAATTACCGGCGTTTGTGTTTCCTCCCTCCTACAACATGTTAACTTATTTATTTGCTTTAAAACACACTCTACACAGCATTCGCAAAGTTGAAATATAAATACCTAACTACATAAGGGACTACTGTGTGGAATTTATAAGAAATAGTGGAAGAACGCTTTTTACAAAAAAATCTAATATTATCAATATGGAATATTTTGAAAACCAAATATATAGTTCAATAATTACATGGCAGATTTGAAATTATTCTCATAAATCAGTTTCTCTTGCAACTGCACCCTCGGTACCGAGAATACCGACGTTTATTTCCCTCTTATTTGAAATTAACGCCGCCCCCCGCGTAAGTAAAGGTTACTAGTACAATGACCTTTCCATATTCCGCGAGCGCAAAAACTTTGATGGACAGATTCATATTTCACAGCGTTGGCAGTTGGCACCGACTTTAGACATTGCGGATATGAGATTTTGAGATAAGGTTTCATCCATGAACTACTTATACAATACCAAAAACCAGCATTGAGACAAAAGACGATCAAAAACCAGTATCCACAGACCAACAAAACTTATTCTCCTGCACTACACTGAGAAAACTTACTGATATAAAATTTATTAAGAATTCAAATTATTCGTAATCCGGTTGAAAACGGGATTTCCTCCTAATAAACTTTCGGCGATGTCGGAAAACGTGTTCATACAAATTCTAATATTTTCGCATTCCGTCATAGTGTCTTATCAGGACAAACGCAGGTGCACAAACACGTGTTCCGATATATTATAAATGTACTAAAAGTACCTTTATTAGGAAACCGCCTGCAATCCCGTTTTAAACGAGATTTCAATAAATCGGCAATACTCATTTTTCTCCGTCTAGGAGGCAGTAGATTTTGAGGATACAAAAAAGTTATTCATTTAGTCTGAGGAAAACATGAGAAATTTTAAGATACCAATCATATTTTAATGTTTTCTAAGAATAACGCAACATGTACTTTATAATGTTCATTTCACGTGCGTTCTGACGTCATGGGATATAACGAACGCATTAGAATATTAGCGTAGGGAGCAGAATTGGAAATGACGTCAATTTAAGAGAAGAACGTGGAAGGCAACAGGTTTAATAAGAAGTTATATACACATAGACATTTACGGAATGTTTCTAATCCAGTGAGTGGGTAGCATGCATTTTATAGCCTATGTACCAAAAAACAAAGTTAAAGCCTGTGACAGACCGCGCTATACTTGCGTGGCTTGCTAAGGTTTCAGCATATCGCTCGCCATATATTCCCATTGGTAGTGTATGGCGAGCCATACGCTGAAATAGGCCAAGCCATGATGCGTATAGCGTAATGTGTCGCTAACCTAAGCGATATTGGAGAAACGCGAAGCCAAGAGTGTGTAGGTACATATTTTCCAGGGACTGTTTTTAAATAGCATAAAAAACGAGAAATAATGTTTCCGGAGTAAAGCGTAGTGGTTAAAAAAAAGCGAAAGATTCCTAAGAGTGGTATTTTCGTCGGCGGTTATCAGGAGAATCAAACACGGTGCCGTAATAAATAGTGTAAAATTTATTTACAGCCATGTTTGAGAGAAAAACACCTCACGGTGGGGGGGGGGGGGATTTACAACCTAATTTATTACCTAAAACCGATCATTAAACCATAGGAACTATCTTTGCTTTTTCTACGACAAAGTAACTATTTTCAATCCCATTTGAGTGGAAATGACTTACAAGAAGTAGGAGTAAAACCATTTTTTAAATTATTCAATAAAAATAAAAAAAATAAACATTTGTAGAAATTTACTCCAAGTGCTAATTTTAACACTAAATGTTGGTGGAATTGTATTTCATGGGAATATGTATGGAAATATGCTGGATTGCATTTACAACGGGCAAAAGAAAAGAGATAAAAAATAAATACTTTTATCTAACCACAGGTAAGCAAGATAACAGCCATAATAGAGCCGGCCTTATCTGGCAGACAAGAAAAACAACGCGATAAAGTTAACGCTTCGTAAACTAAACCAACAACGCAAGGAAAGGCACGCTGGGCAATTACATTAATCAACAATATTATGCGCTTTACATAATGCACTTTAATGAATGCGGCAAATGAACATCTGAACAGTTCTAGTGTAAATATTCAAGTACATAAATAAACTGATCAAATATAATATAAAACCTAAGTATATTTTACTAGCGGTTACTAGTAGGAATTTCAGAACGCATACTTCAATATTGACTAAACGAAATTAAACATAGCTCATGATGGAAATCCAGCCAGAAAAAGCAGGGCCAAAATATGTAACTCACCATTTTAAGAGTTTTACCTGATTTAGAGCACAAAGATTCTGCTTTACAATGAAATTAATAAAGTACCGCCAAGGAAAGATTAACATGTAAAATGGATATTACAAAGTTACACAACATATTCTGGAAATAAAATAGTTGCGCTGAATTAAACATTGCAAAGAAAAAGCTGCACAAATTAAAGACGTCTGAGTTTACCGTTCGAGAGTTTCTGCTTCAGAACACAGATATTCTGTTAGTAGTTATGATTTAAAAAGAGAAATAGTTACACGTCAAGGAAACGTTGAACATACATCAGCGACAGTTTTTTTATGAACCCAATAATGTTGAGAAGCTCTCAAAGTACACAAATATAATTCTTACGGTCGGCTTAAAACCTCAAGAAAGGTAGGTCGGAGACGGGCTAGGAAAAGTGACACCAAAAATAACACCTCAGATGAATCTTTTCCCAGAAAATTTATTAAAAGTATCCACGGAGTACATCCGGTGACAGTATAATTAAGTGACGGTAATTTTCTTCCACAATAAAGATAATTAACTTCAAAAGGAATCTCGACTAACCTCAGGAATAAAAAGTAAGGGTAAAGTATGAAATCCGAGAACGTTAATAGTTAGTGATAAAAATACTACGAAAGAAAAAGTGCCGGGGACAAAATAACTTACGATCTTGTAATGAAGGCATACATACATAGGTATGTCAGAAAAGGGTTCTAATAATTGCATTATTCCTGCTTTTGCAACCACTGTAATTATGCAAAGAAAAATTACAGCGCGTATGCGTTAAATTGTAAAAAACAAAGGTAACTTTTTTCCAAAAAATATTATTTTTTTCCATCCAAACAAGTCAACTTTTGTAGTTACCTGAAAAGTACCTTAAAAAGTTATCTATGTAAAAGTTTTTACTTGTACTATCATGTACAATCACCCCCCGAAGTGTGTGTACTGTACCTCCGACACCCTGTACTTAACTGGGTTCAATAAGGATGGTTTAAGCTATAAGCTTAAAAAGAAATGCACAGAATAGTTCAACTTTATAAATACATAGGTTAGGTTAGGTATATAACTTTTATAAATACATACTTATAACTTTATAAATACATAGGTTAGGGATAGTTTGCGTTAGCTTATTTCGTTATCATTGTTTGCCGTTTGCTTTACAAAAAATATAATATGTTATTTTATGTATCCGTGGGTATCAAAATAAATTAATAATGATTATTTAAAAAAATTAAAATTTGTCAATGTATAGTGCAAAAAAAAATTGATAAAACTATTGCAGTTTTTTTAGTAAAGACATATCATTATCCACCTACCACTAAAATTATATTTGTATGCTCATAATCAACATCGTAATATTTCGTACAGGGACAGAATAATTAAATTATGCAAAAAAATCCTTCGCAATACACTGCAATAATTATTATTCAAACCATCATTCAACCATTTTGAGATGTAATCTCTGTTCAACGAAACGCTATAAATTATACTGTGTACAATAAATGTTGCATAGAAATATTGCTGTATAATAAATTTACAAGAAACCTTGCACTCGTTGACATTGGGTCACGCTGAATGTCAGTGTTTATCTGTTCATAAAACAGATGATCAGCAGTCTGTGTGTCTACGAGGTATAGGGGGTATTTCACTATGTCGGGCTAAATATCTGAATAGCTATCCGTTGGCTGGCTTTAAAGTTCAGAATAACTTCGTTATTCAACGGCGACCGTTTCACCATTGTTTTGAGCTGCCGGATAGATAACACTCGAAATAGTCTGGCAACATCGCAAAATGTTTGCTGTTTCTCCATCTACTGCCACGGCTGTCATGCGTCACAGTCCGCACACCGCGAAGTGTGCATTTTTTGGCTATGTTATGTTGATTATCAGGTCATTTTAGATAGATTCGTGTCGAATTAATACATTGTTTCTTATTTTGAACACAATCAAATAATTCAGGATGGATCATACAAGCATTCAAATTCATTCTACAAAATTCGACTCACTTCTCAGCTGTTAAACTCGGAATGTTTTGACGCCATCTTTGATTCGAGGAATAGCGCCTAACGTGAAGTTCGAGCTCTGATTAGTCAAATCTAACTTTAACCCGAGCGTTAGCGTTATTCAGATATAGTGAAAAAGAAAAAATGACTAATCCGCGGATTAGTGCTTGGTCAGAACATAATCAGAGATAGTGAAAAACCCCCTTAATACTATAATAAACACTTACGTAAAAAATCTATGTACCATCTACAAGAGGAGAGTTTGTGTGGCGTATACAAATCTACAGTTTTAGATAAAGATTGATGAAATCTTGCACTCTTGACCTTCAAAACAAGAGGAAGGTCACTGAAGATATTGAAAAACCACCCCATTCCCTTCTCCCACCCCAAAGCAGAATCTTAATGTTTCTTGACGAAATGTCTCAATTCCTGCATTATCGACAGCTTTATTAGTTACCAGCGCCATCTATGAGAAACCTCTTAAAACTAGTATATAGGATAATCCATCTTTTTTTTTGTGACGTATATAATATTTACACTATACATGGTGTCCGGAAACTAGTGATACGAGCGGGAAAATATAGAATTTACATATTATTTGGAGACGATTTTGTGGTATAAATGTTTTATTTTTGTTTTCGAGTAAATCTAATCGGAATATCTTTTAGGTCAAATTAAAAAATAAGGTTGCTAGGAGGTTAATCAGTTGCATATTATCTTAAAATGCGTCGAAGCGTAGACATGGATTTAAAAGTTGTTAAACCCTTTGGTTTTCGAAAATATGTTGAATTTATTCCAGTAAAAGGTATTATTGAGTAAGCGTAGCGAGGTGCTGTTTTAACTCGACCGTTTGGCATTTCGTCTGTCTGTAGATTTGTAGACTTTCTTATTCGAATTTCTTCAATATTATGGTACCTACCTGACGAAAGTAAAAAAAAATAGTTTTAAATTTAATAGTAACTATGTACTATTAAATTATCACTACCTAAATTTTGGTTTTGATTTATTAAATAAGAGAAAATTATCAACATACTTTTTTGGATCCGAAGTCTACTGTTCACAGAACTACTAGTATAGGTGGTGGCATTTTTTGTGTCATTGCACTAGGGTCTCCAAGGGCGCTTTAAAAAATAGAATATAATTTGAAATTTTAGTAAAATTATCTTAAAAAATTTCAGAAAGAGAACAAAACATTAAGTACCACGGAATGGCTCTGGAGAAATGATTTCAACTCTATTATCTGTTAATGAATATTTATAACGTTCTTAAAAGATAGTTATTTAGTATCGCTGAGTCGTTACACAGCCTTAATTAAAAATGTAAACAAATAAAACATTGTAAGCTTTTTAAGGTCATAAGGTTTATCTGTATCTGTTTTTGTTATAGTGTGTTTATCCGAAGTGACCTGCCAGGTAAGTATGTTTATCTGTATCTGTTATTATCTATTTTTGAATAACAAAATTAGGTAGAGCCTAGGTACTCATACTAAATTGTAAAGCGTCCTTGATGTGAATTTTCATAAAAACGGTGCTATACAGATTATCCAATTATTATTATTATTAATTAGTATCTGGGATCGAGATGGGTTAACGTTCCTTCAGCGGCTACAAGGTCAAATTTTCAAATCTTATTTCGCCATAACCTTCCACGTCGACATTAATATTGGAATTCTACAGCCTTACTCCTCAATTATATATCGATGTTACACGGGGTAGTAAAAAAAACCGAGTTCCAAAAGATTTCTAAATCTGTGAAAACCATAAAATAATTCGCACGTCCTATCAAGTTGATGTCGGTGGTTCAGGGTGAAGTCGAACGGTTATTTGAGAATTTATGTCGTACATCGCAAAAGCGGCACATTGGCTGGATTGCGTGTGGAAGCCATAATTATTATTTGTAATCTGGTAACTTGAGATGTGAGAAAATAGTGAAAAAACATGGTTTATACGTTAAAAATTATTGATCCGAGTGTTTACAAAAAAAATTGCGAAAAATGTTATCGCAATCGGAAATAAAGTTACACTAAACATGTTGTCGCTTTATTTAAACAAAAAAAAAGTCGAATTTTCCGTTTCCAGACAGACAGTGTCTTTGCGAACGAATGAACCAGCTAGGTGGTCAAGATGGTCTAACGGAAAATTTAAAACCAATCAACCACTTATATCCACAGTGAAATCCAAAAACAGTATCTGTTCAGAAACGTTAACAAATTGAACAAATTTGAAGTCAAAGAAGTTGGTACATAGTCATGATAGTGTCTGTTGGAACTGGTGTTATACATTTTTGGGATCGTTACAAGGGATGCAGAAGTGCTGTCTTACCCGATAAAATTCTTGATGAAGCAGTAGACGGCGAAGAGCGTCGTGTCGTTGAGGCCGATGTCCGGGCGGATGCGCGGCAGTGCCGGGGCGGGCTGCGGGGGGCTGCCGCGCGCCACTCGCACGTCCGCCGCGGCCGACATGGCCGGGGGCGCGATCCTAAGGCGGCTCCGCCCTACCTGAGGGCGGCAAGGGGGCGAGCGAGCAAGCGAGCCTGAACCTTTAGGTGCACGAGAGCAGCCACTACGAGCTGCGCTACAGTGCTATTTATACTTGACACTGAGCAACGTCTCGGATTATGGCGAGCTTTTTCGAGGACGCAGGAATTATTGTTATATTGTCAAGAATTTATCACATTGGGTATTTCTTAACAAATCGGTATAACGTCTCGCGAACACTTCTGAGATTCAAATATATATAAAATATTATTATTTGTCTGATATGCAAAAATACTAAACTTTGTCAAATAATATTTTATTTTATATTTTAATTAAGCTGAAAACACGTGTAATTTGAGAACTGTTTTCCGTCTGTCTATCAATATGGTCGCAAGACCAGAGAAACGTAAATAAAGTTAAGTGAAACAAGGAAAATTATGTTACGTCGCAAGCGATCCCTCTTTAATCTCAATAATGTTCCGCCCTCGGGCTCTGGCCCCGCGGGGCGCACTCCCTCACAACCGCAACATCCTGCACTATCATGGAGGCCTTATCTAGGGCTGTGCCACACTACTGGAGCCTGGGTCACGAATCCTCGAGTACGTTTCCAGGCGCGAAAATGGCGGCACATAATAATGTGAATGCACCACGAGAAAATTACTCCGAGCGCGCGAGGAATTTCCCCTGAGTTCACCCTCTCACTTCACGTTATAGCCGTCAAAAGGTAGAGGCTGAGTCCGCGTTTCACTCGATTTTCAGGCGCCAAATTGGATTCCGCTAGCGATCACACTCGTTCTATACAGTCATCAGGGAACGTTCTAAACAAAGATCCGATTCTTTCCAAATGCCAAGAGCTGACAGTGTCCAGTAGTCCCTTCTCGCGTTTTCCAAAAGTGCTAAACTACTTTCCCCTCACAAAGGGTCGACCGTCGGTGGCAGAGTTCGCGCGGCTGACGGAGGCACGGGCGGCTGGGCGGCTATCGACCGGGCGGGCGCGCCGGCGCACTCGCTTCCCGCCGTTTGTTGATGTTCTCAGGATGTGCACTGCACAGCACGGAGCAGAGCACAGCACACTGCAGTCCGCCAGCAAGCCGCAAGGCGCTTATTGTCACAAGATTAAACGTCAAGCATGAGAAACGCGAGGTAAACAATGACGAACAACCAAGGATATACGACGTACGCGCAAATAACCATTTTTGGAATTATTCCCAAGAAGTTGAATCATCAATTAACGCTTGTAGACACAGTTGTATGCAAAAAAGTAGCGCTCGTAAAGGAAAATAATTTATTTGATTATTTATGAGTAATATGGATAAATGAATTGAAGCGTGAGATAGATTCGCGGTTGCGTCCATAAACATTACTCGCCTCGGCGGCTGTTGGCGCTGAACTGGCTGAGTAACTAGTGACGGTGGGGCTCGCCATGTGCTCGCCGGGGCTACCCCGCCGGTCCCCCATCCATACCACCTGTACACTACGATACACTACTGTGCCACCACGGTTCACTGTATCTGCTAATGCTGATTACGCCGTCAGCCAGCCAGCCAACCACCGCGGGTAGAAAGCAAGAAGGCAAGCAAACGAGCAAGCATCCAGTCAGCTTGCTCGGTAGGAGAGAAAGGGATCCGCGAGGACCCGTCTGCCTCGCAGGCTTAGGCTAGGTTATGGAAACAATTTCATCGAGTTCCCGAGGTTAAACTAAATTCACCAATCACAATCAAGGTGTGCAACTCTAACGCAAATTAGGATCATACAATCATTGTAATGTTGCAAAAAGTTGTTTCAAACACCTATGACGAGTTTTTTTTAATGATTCCCCTGTATACGTTTTAATTTATCATATCTATTACTGGTTGATGAATGATTATAAGATATTTTCTACTTTCACCTTTCTGAATGGTTAGTTCAAAGTTGTGGTTGTCCGACTTCCCGAACTCTTTTCCGGAAGATGATATTTCAATTTAACCTGCGGTCGAAGTGGAAAGTATTTCCACAAATTATCTTCCCACTTACATATTAATAAAGAAAACATTGTGTTTGTCTATTCACCATGAGCAACAATAACGCAAGTCACAGCAGCAACAAATAAAGCATCCGTGAACGCGAAATAATTTTACTTTAGAACAATATCAAATAATGGCATATTTACTGAAAGGGAGTTGTAGTTAGTTACACGTTACACATCGTAACTGGTTTTGGCAGAGCAATCCATTACGAATTTTATGAAATATTTTTTTTAAACGAACAATATAAAATACGAAACCAAAAACGTGGAGTAGACATTTATTTTTTGAAAATTAAATGGATTATTCATAGTCCACGACAGAAATGATGTTGCAAATTAAAAAGAGCTGCGAAAGTCCAGAAAGAAAAGCCTGTGCAAATTTCATGATGCTGACCGTTTGAGATTTTCATATTTTAGAAAACACAATTCTGTTTTAAGGTTGAGATTGTAAGTATATGCAGTAAAAATAACTCCACGGTATTTAGAACTCAATATATACGGTGTCCTCGGTGAAACTCGACGAACAAGCGGTAAACTGATGAATTTAAATCAAATTTTGAAACGATTTTGTGGTATAATATTTTTTTTATTGGAGCTTTTTGACTAAATCGTGTCCGAATTTGGAATCTATTGGATTAAATTTGAAAAAAAACGTTCTCTAGGAGATTAATATCAGCTGTTTAATGTACGAGTATCTTAAAATGGCCCGAAACGTTGACTCGGCTCCAAAATTATTTCTAACCCTTTAGCGGAGAAAAAAAATTCAAAAGAATCGATAGAAAAAAAATAAGTTTTTTAGACTATCCATGTAATGTAGATTCATCAGTTTTCCGGTTGTACTACGAGTTTCAGGACACCGTACATATGTACAGATTCTATATTCTGCCTGCTAAGTCTTTACGAAGTGTGTGAGTTTTTCATAAATATTTGAGAAGGAAACAAATCTGTAGACGTCACTACTTTCAAAGCATCGGTAACAATCGCCTCGGCGCACATTTGGAAAATTCATATTAGCATGTTGAAAATGCAACATTTAACGATACAACTGTTGCTGATGTCAGCGACAGATAGGATGCAATCCTCTGCCAGGGGCGCGAGGGGAGCATTCATCAATCATGCCAACAGTGGGCATACTGAAAGACAATTGAGGAGGGTTTTCACAAAGAGAAATATGTATCCTAAACATTTTCAAAAAATTCTTATTCTCTATGTAGGTTGTCTACGAAATTGCTAATTCAAACTATCAAATTATTATATTTACCTTCTCTATGTTAATAGCAAATAATAAATTTTCACAAAGTGAAACATCTACATACTAACATATATGTAAAAGTTAAAAAATAAGGCAGATATATGACGTAAAAGAGCTACTTATTACTATTTTTTTTTATTTCAATGTATCTTGAGTATGCCCCCAGTTATCTAAAAAAACAACTTTATTTCTGATTCCCTATCAATAGCTTTGCCTGGGTATCGTGTATCAATTTGTTTTTGTTATGTGCATATCAACAATAGGTCTTTATATTTTAAATTTTTAATTAATAATTTATATAATTATTATTGCAGTTGGAAGTAGGTACTTTTGAAGATAAAGCAAACATAATTTTTATCTTACAAAAAAAATATTGTAAAATTTAAATGTATTGGTATTTCGCTGGTGGATTTTTTTTTCGATTTTCTCTTTTGTCGAAATTCAAAATTTTAGACTTCTTTTTAAATAAAGGTGACTTTCTACCAATTAATTGAGAATTGATTGATTTTTGTTAGTATTCATTGTGAAATTTGTCATACAATATCGACCCCGATTGTTTATTGTATATCTATTAATAGTTTTTGTGGATAATTTTCTTTGTGAAAACGCTCCTTTATTTCTGATTACGTAAACAGACTTGCTGGCTGCGGACCGATGCGTGTGGAGATGATTATTAATGCAGCATCGACATGTTCGACGGCCATTGCGATACGTGCCAAAGAGACAAATGATACGAGTATAACCCGCACAAGTAGAATGCTATCACCACAAAAAATAACAATTTTATAACATTTACATGGAAATAAAGCATATCATAGGCAACTGCAGCATACTTAACAATGTAATAAATAAATGTAAGGTAATTTTTTTTTTGTTTTAATTTCTTTGAATAAAAAAATGGTATTTAGGACTTCACTTATATCTCACAGGTATTATACCTGTTATGAGGTTTACATTATTTTATGGTTAGTGTGTTGCCTCTGTTAGTTGTGTTGTGTTTATGGTCCGTGTATTTTGTTTTACAATTTGTCTTTTTAATGAAATATCTTCCTTTTGTTTTTGAAAGCTAGATTGTTTATTTTGTGTTTTAATTACGACCGGAATAATATTATACGATACAATTTGGTCCTAAGTAGTGCTGTGTCCGTTGTCCAGAAGTAATATTAATTTGTGAAATTTTCCATTCAAAATAATAACTGTATTATTGTTATAAACTAGATGGTTCTGTCGCTGGGAATTCCGTTACAACTTTACTTTCTGATACCGACATGCGTCTTTTATGAGAAAGATGAAGAGGTTACAGAGGAGATATCAACTTAACTTACGAGTAATAACACTAATAACAACAATTTATAAATTATAAATAATGGCTAGTAACAAATTAAAGGATCCCACTCACTGTTATAGCGCTTAATGAGTTGGTGAGTGACTGATGACGATAACTGATGAGTTGTAAAAGAAAAGAAGAAAAAAATTCTTCACGCGATTTTAATAATAAATTTTGGAAATGACACAAAACATCAAACATGTTTCGTCGGTACCATTAGCCACAGTGAGATTTGTGATGTACGATTTGCAATGTGGCTTAATATTTAGAGTACGGAAATGTCTAAAATATTGGGCAAAAGGCCGTGTTTGTTAAGTTGAAGACCACACGGGTATTCTACATAAAGTGTACACAAAATGCATCGGAAAAGTAGAAAGTATTAACGATAATGACTTATATGTCGTATAGTGAAAGAAAATCTATGATATGCCATTCTTAAGAATAAATAATATTATTTTGTCATTGGGAACATTATAATCACATTTATACAAAATAAATAATTTCCATTTTACAATTAGCTAAGAAATGGAGCATAAATAATTTATTTTCTTTTTTCCTACACCTGAAAAGTACTCGGAATAACAAGTCAAAATAGTATTCCTAGAAACACGAAAGTGAGGCAGAACATTAAAATAACATAATAAAAACTTAATACTGCCAAGCGACTGTGGAGAAAAGTGTGTCAAAAATTACGGAAGCCATGATCTCAGAACTGTCCAATGGCAGATACATTATATTAGAAGTGACAACAGCGGGCATGATGAATACGCGAAAATTAAAAATACGAGCGTGCAAAATTCAAAGGAGGTGGCAGCTGAAGGAAATCAGCACGGCAGGCCAGACAAAGCGACACGTGCACGGGACACGTTTATTTGTCTGTGTTCTGGAACAAGACTTTTAGAATTTAAAAATTAAATCAATAGCTTCAATTCTCAGAATGTGTTGGTCAATGGACCGAAGAAACAGTCCGTAATAATATCTTTTTGGGTTTCTCGATGATGCTTTATCTCTATATTACTATTGTTTTCAGATTATCAAATACATACATTAACCAAACTTTTTTTTATTGATTTCAAATAAAAAAATTATAGTGGTTACATTTTTTGTGTTTTTTCACCCGCCATGCTAGGAATGCCATTAGGTTATGGCAAGTGAAGTTTACAGATTGAACATTTTCATAATATGATTAAATTATACTATTCAGATTTAGTTATAAATATAAGAACATATATTTGAAAATTTAACTAAGGAAATTGGATAAAGAATGTGAGAGACTTATGAAGAGAGATTAATTAGGTGGTTATAGTGTAGAATGTAAGGGTGTTATGATTGAAATATATTGCTGATTCAAGGATCTATAGAGTAGTAGAT
Source organism: Hesperophylax magnus (assembly GCA_026573805.1). Taxonomy (NCBI): domain Eukaryota; kingdom Metazoa; phylum Arthropoda; class Insecta; order Trichoptera; family Limnephilidae; genus Hesperophylax; species Hesperophylax magnus. Next base: position 1,654,983 of record JAIUSX010000107.1, read on the forward strand.
CTTGTGTTTTGGATGTATGGAGTTGGGTTTCGGTTTTAAGTACGAAGGTTGAAGATTTTATGAGCTAGGTAGTTGAATTGTCTTTATGCTGTTATAGTATGAAGTTTAGTTACACTGTAGTGTAGGTTGGTTATATTTACGGCGATGTGATTGTGTTTTAAGAGCGTTTATTATCGAATCTGTAAAATAAATGTGTTAGCTTAAATTTTAGATGGAGTTATATTATATTTAAGACACTATGCTCGATGAAGAGTCTAATGGGGGAATATCTAGTCAGTCGCTTGTTGATAGATAATTCGTACGACAATTTTTTTTTGCATTTTGTAGAGGATCAATAATAGTTGAGCTCAGCCACCCCTAATGATGATGCCTTATGGTAATAGGGATTGGAAAAGAGCATGGTGTTCTGATAGTGTTGTAGGAGTAAGGATATTTATAAGAGTATGAAATACATAAGATAGATTGCGAATGCGGGGGGAGTCAGAAACTTTGGATGGCTAAGTGCTGATCCTAACTAAATCCTAGGAGTTGATCAATCAACAACTATCATGTATATTCCTCAAAGTCGCAATAACACAGACTTAAAAAAATGTACTTATGTTCTTTGAAAATTCTCCACCACATCGCCATAGATTTTTACGATTATGTTTTTGATGAAGTCAAAAACATAATATACTGAACTGAACTATCATCATAGCGTTTCCTGAAAGACACTCAACCAATATAAAAATATTCGAATCATATATCTGCATAAAAATGATGTATGTATTTTATATAGTGTTGGACATTAGTCTAAGGGGGGAAATGTATATTCTACCAATATAAAACTAAGCACAAATACATTATAAACATCAAACAGCATTATTTAGATCGGGCTTCCTCCGCTGTCACATCAGCAAACGTTTTGGCAGCCAAACCCGACACAAACGCACCGGTCCAGTTGATTTTTGCAGCGGTTATCTCAAATTATATCTCATTCCTAGAATACTGGACTATACATACTTTATTTCGGCATGCGGCAGTACAAGAGGGGTCAATACACCAACCTCAAAACAGCCATTCATTCTACGATGAGCCACATACACATACAACGTGTTTTTTCAATGTTCCAGGAATATTTCTAAGGTAGCTGATATTTTGTATACACTATTTAATGGTATTTCTAAGACTGCAGCATTTTTTGACAGACAATATTTGTAATTACTGGCAGCGAAATCTTTTCTGGAAAGCAGACCATTATTTGGTAACAAAGCAAAGGTTGAAGAGTGCTAATGAAATAATGAGACAAAAAGTGGAAATCTAAATGTGTGTGCATTCGCATAAAATAATCTAAAATACAAAAGAAAATTTTATTTTTTGAAAAAAAATTAATACAAAAAAATAATTTGAATGTGGAGTAATAAAGGAAATAGGGTAGTATGTTTCATTTTGAATATAAATAATTTCAAAAGTACGTTAGGAGCCCGACAATTAAAAATAGTTATGCGCTAGAAAATATGAACCTGTTTAAGTTATCAAATTTTACAAAATGACAAGATTTTTTTAAAAATATTTTCAAGCATATAAAAACAGTGTAAGTAGCCTATTCAATGACTAAGATAGATGAAGGCAGTTAAGCTATACCAAGAATCAAAATTAATAAATTTAATGTACCACGGATGTCATTATGTTCGTGTTACTGGAGTTCGTTATTATTTAGTTGCCTTTCTCTGTGTATCCAAAAGGTGTTGAACGTTGAATGACATCACACCGTTGAAAACGTATATATTATTAGTATTACTTTCCAAAACAGAAGGTCTGACCACATAAATTTACTTTACAACATTAACGCACAAGCTGGATATCGCAGTGTTTACAGGAATTAAGATAAAAGTAGTAAAATACAACAACGTATCGTTAAATATTTGCGATTATTAAAATTTCAAGAAACAAAACTGCATGTCATTGAGGTTTTTGATAGGCTCCTTTCGACAAAAATTCTAAAAGATTTTGAGGTTAAAATGGGGACTTTATTTTTTTTTGTCAAATTCAAGAACTGTTTAATATACAAAACGACGTATTGTGAAAGTGAAATAAAAAGTTAATAAATACAGATTAGGTACATTTGCAATTTCTCACAACTTAAGTTGATAAATATGCCTTTAAAAACAAGTATAATTTTTTTTTATGTATATTTATTTGTTCTTGCAAGAGAGCGTTTGCCAAGTATGTACAAATAAGAAAAAATACCAATTAATTCGGACATTAAAATAGAGCCAAATCATTGCACATAATAGTGACTTATGGGAGAGCTTATTTGGGAAGTCATAAGACAGTGTCTAAATAATTACAGTCCAGATAAAACATTCAACCCATTACTAATAAACGCGTTTTAAATTTTACGTAACTGATAAAAAACATTAATGTAGGGTAAATGGTTGTTTATCAGGTTATGTAAAAATATAAAAACGTTTATTAGTAAGGCCGTTGGAGTTTACAGTAGTCCCAGGGAGAGGTAGAACATACGTCATCGTCACGTACGACCTCTCTCTGGGAGTACTATACACGAAGCGAGTAAAATAGTGGCAGTCGCAAGTCCGCGCGAACGGATGATTATAAACCATCGCGTCTGTTCGTCTGTTAGTGTCGTCTATTCGCCGAAGGAAGAGCGACCGTCCTCACAGTTGATTGATTGCCAGCAAATGCTTCGGTGGACTCTTACCCCTTTCTGGGACTTGGGACTTGACAATTATTATTATATAAGTAGACATCTGGTGGGGTTCCTAGAAGACGATAATTGAGCGTTCAGCGTGGCCCAGATTCCGGATTGGCCGCGTCAATAATGACTGGCGAGGAGCCTAAAGCCTACACCGCCACGCACCGTGCCGAGAAACTGTTGGAAAAACAAATTATCTACCCGGAAAACCGGGATATTCCAAGAAACGATTTTAAAATTTTAAGCACGCGACTCCAACAACTATAGGCGGTGACTACTTGTGTCGTGGAAACGCTATTTATTATACAACGGGGAAACGGAGGGCACTGTTATTTGACTTACATAAAAATATGATGAAACTGATCCTGCCAAATGCATACTTTAAAATGCCTGTTCTATGTTACCCTGTTGGAGTCATTCGTAAAACGTTATCACCATCCACTCGAATACATTAAAACCAAGATATATATTGTACGCTCATTACACGGAGAAAAATGATTTATTAAAATCCCGTTAAAATGTGATGGTAGGTCGCGCCCTTGAGGTGATTTTTCACAAAAACGGCCCTATCAAGTTGTCTAATTATTATTATTATTTATTAACCAACTTCCAGTATATTCGGAATACATCGGAACACGTGTTCATGCAACTGCGTCTATCCTAATAAATATAACGACGAAATGCGAAAATATTAGAATTTTTATGAACACGTGTTCCGACATCCCCATAACACATTCGTGTTTTACCGACAGCTTGTTGAGAAATCTGTCAATTCATTGGCTAAAGGCCTGCAATCCTGTTTTTAACAAGAATACGAATGATTTGACCAGATTTTTAATAAATTGGCAATATTTTATAACAGTAAGTTTTCTCCGTGTTATTAAGCTGATATGAAGTCAATAATCGGATTATTTAAATGTCGTGTATAAAGTGAATAACGCCAATACAGGCTTCAAATGTCAAACCACATATTTACCAATAACTACAAAATAAACACAGTTAAGTACAGGGTTTTCCAATAAGAGGTGTTATTTTGAATAGCCCGCTATTTCGGTAGATGTTACTTTTGAAGCTGTCATTTTTTGACATTTGACAAGTAGAAACTACGCCATTAATAAAAATGGAACGATACACGCTTCAACAACGCATTGAAATTATTCAAATTCACTTGAGTGAATCAAATGCAAATCATCTTTAGTGATGAGGACCATTTCCACCTCGGTGGCTTCGTCAACAAGCAAAATTGTCGCATCTAGGGCTCGGAAAACCCAAGAGTTATTGTTGAAAAACCTCTTTATCCTCAAAGTGTGACTGTTTGGTGCGGTTTATGGTCCGGCGGAGTCATTGGACCTTACTTTTTCGAAAATGAGGCTGGAACAACAGTTACGGTGAATGGATTGCGCTATCGAGAGATGATTAATGATTTTTTATGGCCGGAATTGGATGGTATTGATCTGGACAACGTTTACTTGCACGGCGCTACGTGCCACACAAGCAACGAAACCATTGATCTTTTACGATTGAATATCAAAATAACACCTCTTATTGGAAAACCCTGTATTATATGGTGCTGATCGACTGCATTGGTTTTCACAATAAGTCAAAATTAGGCATATGTAGAAAGATGGGAAGTGGGGTACCGACCTATTATTATAAATTTTCTTAGCGTTACAAAATGCTAATCCTTGACGCTTTCCAGTAAAGCGTCGACGACGAAAATTATATTGCTCAAGGGAAGTGTATAGATAAATGGTTAATAGCATAAGAGCCTAAGCCAAGTAAGTACTGTAGACATGATGTCACGTTGCATTAGTGCTGCAGTAGTGTTGGTTGCACGCCAGGGTCCACGTGTTGGTGCACTGAATAACACCGTGCTCTCCGTTTTCAAATGGAATACTAATCAGGCCTAAGATAATGATCTTTTGCCTTAGGAAAAACACGTTGAACTTTGGCTACATCATACGGAGTGATTTTGCAATAACACCTAGATACCTACCACATTGTAGGTAAACACGACGTCGAAAATCAGCAAATATTTTGTGTTGGGTAGTGTTTATACTGCACATAAAAATCAACACACTCAACGTGACCCAAAAAATACTTTAAAAAGGTAGTTAAAAAAATAGATTAATAATATAAAAATAAAATTTACATAAAAAAAACTAGCTAACGTTTACTCGGCGTTGCTCGGGGTTATGGAGTAAAGTTTTGAGGTTTGAATTCTGTATACGTGAAAACTGGATGCATTTTTAAGGTGGAAATAATATTACTGGAAAGATTACGTTTTTTAGTATTTGTTTCACTTGATCGTGGCATGTCTTCCTCGGGCATCCTCGACTTTTACTACCATTCACTACTATATACCATATTGTTACCATAAAAAAAACTACATTATAACGACTTTAATTCGTCTAAGTATTCTGCAGAAATAATAAGTCTTCCTCGGGGGTCCCCAACTTCTTCTAACATTCAATTCTCTATACTCTAAACTCCTGGCACTAATAAGAACAAACTTTGAAATTTTCAGCGAAATCGGCCCAGTAGTTTTGAGTCGCACACATACAGACACTGTCTGTTATTTATATATATATAGATAATGGTAATATTATATTACATTTGTGACAGAGGACTTATAGTATTGATAGTTCATATTTCCAGTAGGAATACCAACGCGATACGGACAATGGCAAATAATACAAACAAGTGATTCAGCAGTGTTATCAGCGTGAGACTGTTTCGCAGCTACGCAAGATAAAAGTATGATTCGGAATAAGGAAGGAATGGGCGGAAAGGCAAAATGTTGCACCATGACACCGTCACTGGTCCATACAACTACTTTTTAAGCTCCTTTTATGGCTCTACGACCGGAGCTAATCCTTACCTATATTGTTAGCAGATTTATTAGAAAACGACAGCAAACTACAAAAATACTATATGAATTTTAATAAAAACCTTGCGGTTTGAGACTACACAAAAAAAACTATCGTATCATGTTTTGCATAGAAATTTAGAAAAATGACAAAATACATATAAGTACATATAAAAAAATTATTTTACAGTTTTTTTTGTTTTGTTTATAACGGACTAACACAACCGTGCCAAATCAGATATTGTACCTTACATAATATTTTATTGGTGTGAACATTTTAAATAATTCAAATTTAATTCTTTGTTTAAAACCACTTATTTGAGTTATACAGGGCGACCGGTTTCGGCTGGTCTCAACCTTCATCGGGACAATAAACATAAACTGTCGACCTGTATAATTCAAAAAAAGTGGTTTTAAACAAATAACTCTTTTCGTTTGTATAATATCAAGTCACAAGTATTTGCTTTCTTCGATAATTTTAAATAATACTTTACCACAAATAATCCAACACATTTTAAGGATTTTTATAAAGTGGCGCGTCATTTGGTTTCGTTTTAAAATCATGATGTCATAAAGGTGCACCTCTGGGGAGATATTTATTATTAGACACATAGAGTTGACTTTCTTTTTTATCTAGAAACCGATTAGAGTTTCACATTATCTTCAAAGAGTGCGAGAACTATATTAATTCGTTTTGATACCTCAGCACCTTTTATGGAGATGGTTAAACTGGTGGCGAAAGTTCATTGTGCTAATTTGTGGCTGAATTTTTTTTCCTACTCACTAAGCAAAAACACCCAAGTGAAGAAGAGGAAGGAATGCAAAAAATATATAATAAAAACTATTTAAGTGATTTTATTTTACGGCAGAAAATATCGCTATATCACATACGTTGGCAAATAATCCAAAGCACAAGTGTTGAATTATAAAAAGTACGTATTACCGCTACGCGGCGATGCGAAAAAAACTGGAATCGCTCGCTTCGCGTAATAAACCCAGTACTCGTTCTGAGAGCTGGCAAAAACAACAAATTGGCCATAGAAAAAGCACACACACAGCTTGCTGGCCCGCGGCCGTAGATATGAGATGATGTCATGACTATATTTAGTCTCCCAGTTTCAGCCCAGCACTTTCATCACGGTTCACCAAGCAGTAAGCACGGCATTCGTCCGATAGGTCACGTGATAGCCAAAAAAACACTAAAGCAGATTCGGCATCGTAGGTAGATTATGCATATGGGATCGGAGTTGCAAAGAGAATCGCTGTGGCAAGATTCGGATCATTGAGATCTCATTAGCTGATGCATTCTGACAATGGCATGAAACAATGACAGTCGTTGGCCATACTATTGAAATCGGGTTAACGGAACGACAACGCAGCCAAATCGCTAATCGTCCTAATAATATATATTACGTTAACGAACAAGAATTAGTAGATATGGTTCATGATTTGGACTATTAACTATTTATAAAACAACAATTCATTGTTTGGAGAAGTTCAGCCAACGAAATGTGAAATTTTATCATAAATTGCATAAATACTTTGTCGAATGGTGATTTACATTTCAATTTCAAGGTCAGCGGTCAGCATAGCATCACAAATCTGGTTTATGTATTTTAAGCATTCGGAAAAGTTTATAATTGAATTTAGGATAGACAAAAGAAAATAAGAATACAACCAAATTACGTAATCAAGAACAAAATTAAGGAAGAAGTTACAATTTGTGAAACTTAAAAGTTCTTTGTTGTATAATTTAGAATAAATCTAATTTAATAATGTAATTATTAAGTTCTGCAATCATTTTATTATTATTCCAGCGTCCAAAACTATTTTCAAACTGTGGCTAGACCACAATATGGTGAAAACTTATTTATGTGATTTTATTTACCCTTTTCAATAGAAAAAAGAAAAGAAAAGTCGGCGTGTTTCATGATCCAAAAGTCTAACCAATCTTCGGGTAAATTTCAAATGCAATTAATTTTACCAAATCTGTTTTCCTTAATTTAATGCTTTTCCAAAGGCAAGTTTGTCTCAATTGTTTTATAATCACGTGAATACTTATTGTCAATAAATTGTCATTCGTTGTTACCCAGGTTATGGAAATCAATTTAAAAGTGTTTTTGTAAATACCCGAATTACTTGAAGGAATAATATATTTACAATAGCTTATTATCCCGGCGTGCGCAAGTAAATATTATGCGATTAATTTGTGCAATTTCACAATTTACTCTTATAAATAATATATCTCTCCAGAGTGAAAGATACTCTCAGTATCGCCCTGGTGTAAGATCACCATTCAGAATTGAAACGTTGCTTGAAATGGCTTTGGCAGTGTTCAGATCTGAATAACCAGCTACTTCCTCACCTTCCGCTTCCCCATCTCCTTCACCTCCACACAACGTTCAGCCTCGCACCATATCCCAATTGGGGATGCCATAGTCTCACTGGCTCCAGACGATTGGGTGCAGTTGGGACTCTTGTGCGGTTTCACATTAAAAAAACATAATTTTGGATATTTCAACTACCACACTAGACTCTCCCGTGTTTTGGCGTTTCAACATGGGAAAAAAACAAGTACATCTGTCTGAAATCATTATTATTCAAGGAAAACAAACACTTCGTCCACGCAGACTATGAAATAAACAGGCGATTATCTAAATATAAGACTGAAGATTAATTAAAAAATGTGTTCACGAACGGTCGTTAATTTTTACGACACGAAGAGGAAACAAGAAACAACAACGAAAAGTAATTCACAGCCGAAACAAAAAACGGTACTTGAAACCCAACAATAAAACGAATTATATGTATATAGAAATTTTAATTGAATAGGTATCAAAAATAAACCGTAAGGTTTTTTTTTTGTATTAGGCAATTCACCCTAAAAAGAGTGCTATGTGTACCGTAAGGTTTAATTATATTTTGTATGTATATGTACATTAAAGTCCTGCTTGAGTTGATTTTGCAAATATATAATACTTAAATAAGATATTTGAATATAGTCCTTATGAACATTGTCAATAAATATTATAATAAAGCTTTCCGTACTAGTAGGGGATAGAAATGAAGGTATTGAAAACCACGTAATATTTTAATTTCGTTACCATACACATATATTTTATAAGCATTGCCAAACAAACAAAACCAATTTCACTAAGTTATGACCACTAGCCAAAACGGATACCTATTTGGAATTGATGCGAGAGATTCGACACGATTGAAAGAACTCGTAAAAAGGAAACGCAGACTTCAACAACACTCGTGGTTCCCAAGAGATATAACAACAGCACACCCAACCGTTGTGCAAAATAAACAAACTGTGGCGTTCGGTGTTTATAAAATTGCAGGTATTTTTATATCACATTGGATATAAGATTTCAAGAAATGAGAATTGAAAGAATTTTATTCGAAGCACAACGCCAAGTACCAACTAATCGTATCATTTCATATATTCTTTTAGTTTTTTCTTCATATTATAAATACAAATAAAATTTTATCGAAGTGGGTAATGTAATTAATGTCTTGCAAAATGAATTCAATTACCAAATGTTTACAATTTGCATAGATTTATTTATTGCCTGCAATAAATGGGTACTAAAGAACTCTCTAACGAGGCACAAAATGTTCATAATATTACGCGATCATTTTAGCGAGTATAGTAAAAATTTATGAAAAATGACTTCATGCTTACGTCATAGCGATCTCCTTACAAAGAAAACACACTGACAAAGAATAAAAAAGATGTTCTTTACGACACTGATAAATAGCCCACATTGAACATAATGCATTTATGGGGATGATACCCACGTGAATTATAGTATAAGTGAAAAGGAAAAAAAACGTGATCCGGTATCATCGTGATTTTAAAATTCAACATAAAAAGATAAATTATAACAAATTTTAAAATTAAAACACAAAAACAATGGATAAGTAAATATGAAGTTAGGGAAAATATAATAAAATAGTAAACCCCGCAATGCTTCGCTTTTGCTAATGTCTTTCTCGGATATGTCCGACTTCTTCCACCATTCACTACTGCATACCACAAGGTTACTGTTAAAAGACTGTTAAAATTTTCATCGAAATCGGACTACTTTTCGAGTTTCTCAAGCACAATACGCAGGCTGAAGGTAGATTTCGAAGACAGCACAAGCATAACACCAACATAACAATCTACAGGCCGCCTCGGAACAGGAATCCCTAGTGAGGAGGACTGCGCATATACAGAACTTCTATTATAAATACTGTACTTATACTTAATAATGCACCGTATTATACATATTTCATAAATAGTCAATAATAAAAAAACATGAAATACAAAAAACTTTTCATTTTTATTTTTGGAATAACTTTACCAGTAAAACCTCAAATTGTAATATATAGTTATCGAAGACAATATTAGCGATTCTTAAAAGAAAATTTGAAACCGGCAAGGCAAGGGTCATGTGTCCTAGATGTGGCAGTATCTTTTTCTGATTTTTCTGTTTCAAGTTTTCGTTTAAGAATCACTAATATTGTCTACAATAACTAAACAAAAAAACTTATTTACCGAGCAAGTTTTCGGTTGGGAGGAAAAAATTGATTTGTTGCGATTTTTTGTTAAATTTTGAAAGATTTCATAATATTTTTAATAGTGTAGATAATTTTGCACAGCGGGTTCACATATCTTCCTAAGTGGAGGATAGATGCGTAGTGGATAAATAATACGATTGTGGACGCTTAGCCCTTAGCATTACGTCGTGAAACAGGGAGGAAGGGTTGTTTGTTATATGAGGGGTGGGTTGGTATGGTAGTACCAACATAAGTATGTCAGGGGGCGGGGTGAGGATGGGAGAGTGGGAGTGTCCGCGGAGGGTGCGGAAAACAGCCTCAAGGACGCGAGGGTGAAGAGAATGGGCTCAACACCCAAATGCCAGAATGAATTTTATAATGAGGACACACGTTACCATAAGATACCACGAGGTATGTGTACCACCTACCCAACGCCGCAGCCCACACCGCTAATACTTTGCAGAGAATGTTTTGTGTTCATATAACAATACATTACGCAGTACATTTCGCAATAAAACAACCGCGCCAAATAAAATAAAGGAGGTAGAAAAGTTGCTAATTATTTAGAACAATCGAATAAAGTCGGATTCATGCAATTATTTAATATCAACGTTATAAATATACCATACACAATAATCACATGTCAGAGTTAAATACAAGCATAATTAAAAAAATAACACAAAAATTATTCATAAAATATTTATGTTTACCTTTAAAAATGACACCAGAAAGTATAAAATGAATACAAGCTGTAGAAGAATGGTATAAGTATAAGAGGTACAAGTACATAATATAAAAAACATAGGTAGATTAAATTAATATTGATATATAGCCTTCTTGTGCAGTGTACAAAATACAGCACAGCGCAGTATGACATTTCTAAAAAGAGCTAGGCTGTATACAAAAACAATGGTTTTCGAGATCGAAAAAATCAATAGGTGTTTATAAAATGAAATTATTATCTAATGCAGGGATCAGCAAACTTTTTTGTAAGAGCCAGATCGAAAAAAAATCGAGTTAGGAAGCAAACTCAACGACGTCTAGGACGGCGATGCCCGATCTTTTTGGCCACGTGAATCTTAAACAGCCGCATGGATGTCCGCGAGACCCAAGTTACACTGGAAAAAAAATTAGAGCGTTTGAACATACAACTTATTTAATTTTAAAAGTGTGAAAAAAGGCTTCCGCTAAATGTGGCCGGTGACTTTGAGTGAGAAATATCCAATAAATGATATCATTAAATGGTAATTTAAAGTTTTCTGGTTTCTAAGATTTGAAAATCAGCTTGCGTGACGGAAAAATAGACAACCGACTGGATATGGCCCGCGGGCTATTGTTTGTCGATCTCCGATCTAATTAATGTATGAGATATATGTTTAAAATAATTAAAGCCGCTTGATTGTACATTTAAATAACTTATACCGAGAAATCCTCCCTTTACTGACACAATTACCATAATAATCAGGTTACAAGCAAACACGAATATATTATATTTAAAGTAGCTGACGTGTACCCGGCGATGCTTGACTTTTCTCTACTTTATATATTAGGGTGTCCCAAAAAAATTAAAGTTGTTATTTTTGAACGCATACCCTCTAATTTTGTTTTAATAATGACAAAACACTTATAAATAAAATTTCGTTTACTTTGGACAACTGCAACCCGTGCCGACTTGCATCGAAAGATGTCAGTATTTGTACGACGCCAGCGAGCAAACGTGTTGATGAGCTTGTAGTAACTTGCTATTTTGTTAGTAAACGAAAATCACTCGTTCAGGCAAGATGTTGTTAGATTTACGCACTTCTAAAAAAAGTATATTTTTAATAGGAGTCGTAAAACACCAAATATCGGGTTCTAAACTGCCATCTAATGGACAAGTTCTTGAAGTTTTGTTCTACAATATCCGGAAAGTGAATTTAACTGTCAATATATACCAAATATTGCCATAGTTGGTATTAAAAGCTGTGTTTGAAGTAAAAATCAGTCAAGTGACTACAAGTCCTGACATACCACTCTTCAAAAAGTTTCGAGATGACTGTAAAAATGTTGATCCCGATAAAATTCAGTGCTACAGAGAAAATCTCACATTGCACCTAACCGCTTCCGAAATCGATGATTTGCTTGACTTTTACCGTACTGCACTGACAACAAAAATACTTGGAGATGACTATTGAGAGTTTTTAGAGCTCTGTGTGATAGTTTTAGGAGGAGGTACAGCGAGAAAATTTAAGATTCGGCCTCCAGGTGCTCGATGGATGGCAAAGGCGCTTTATTGCTTGAAAATATCATTAATTTGTGCGCAATTTAAAATTACCGGTAAGGATAAGGCGGCACTTTTAGACGTTTGCCTGTTCATAGTAACATCCTATGTCAAGCCATGGTTACAATGTATTATAGCAGTTAAAGCACCTTACCAGGACTTGTGCTTTTTGAAATCGATGAAGGCTTAGGAAAAAATTGATGAAAACATCTCAATGGCAGCTTTATTTCTGTTCAGTAAGCAGTTATGGTATTTGACCGATGAAGGATCTATTTTATCGCTGTTTGGCGACGCTGTGGATCAAACAACTAAAATAAAAATGCTCGAAATATCAAAAAAAAAAAATTATCAACCCATGACAAACGTTACATCCCATCGAAGGAAGATCTTGATGGTAAATTGTATGGTAAGTTTATTAAGTAGTTTAAATTTTGTTTTGTATTGAGGTTTTTGTTCATATCATAATTTAGTGACTTTTGTTTCAGAGAAAAATATTTACGACTTCATTTCAGTCAAGAGCAAGTATTTGTTTGATCGTCTGAAAACAGATGCCAGTTTTCTTAACGAATTCCCTACGATGTGGTCAAATAATGCTTCGTATCAAGAAGTTAGAAAGAAGGTGTCGCCGCTGAGGGTAGTGAATGATACAGCTGAAAGAACTGTTAAGTTAATGCAAGATTTTCATGGCTTAATCTCACGGTCGAAGAGGAACAAAAATAATTTTTGTTACGATTCGTTCAGGAACACCGGAAGATTTATCCTGACTGTAAAAAAAAAATATGAAGAAAAAATTTAATCTATAAACCATTTTTAAATATAAAATACTACATAATTGGACATTTGTGCACTTTTAAATTTTATTTATCCGACAAAAATGAAAGTTGAAAATCCTTCCATATTAACTCTGTACCATATGTTTGGCATCAAGTCGGCACGGGTTGCCGGTGTTTAATCAAAATAATATTTATTATATGAGTAATTGGGATCAAATGGAATAAAATCAGAGGGTATGCATATTTAAATTCATGAAAAAAAAATTCTTCCTTATGTCCTGGGACACCCTAATATATATATATATGTACATATTTTTTTAATATATACACCTTTCGGAAGAAATTCTCTGTTAGTGAAAACCCTATAAAAATCTGTTGCGTAGTTTAGATAAACTAAGCGCACAAACAGACAGGCACGGGATGGCGACTTTATTTTACTACTAGCTGACGTGCACCCGGTGTTGCTCGACTTTTATATACCTTCAATAAATATAATATTCATGTATATATGTATACATAAACCTTCCGGAAGGAAGTCTCTAAATGATAGTGAAAACCCTATCAAACTCCGTTGCATAGTTTAGAAGAACAAACAGACAGACGCGGATAGTGACTTTGTTTTATACTATTTAGAGAACGTACTATATACTAAATGATAGTGAAAACCCTATCAAACTCCGTTGCATTGTTTAGAAGAACAAACAGACAGACGCGGATAGTGACTTTGTTTTATACTATTTAGAGAACGTACTATATACTAAATGATAGTGAAAACCCTATCAAACTCCGTTGCATTGTTTAGAAGAACAAACAGACAGACGCGGATAGTGACTTTGTTTTATACTATTTAGAGAACGTACTATATACTAAATGATAGTGAAAACCCTATCAAACTCCGTTGCATAGTTTAGAAGAACAAACAGACAGACGCGGATTGTTTTATACTATTTAGAGAACGTACTATATACTAAATGATAGTGAAAACCCTATCAAACCCCGTTGCATAGTTTAGAAGAACAAACAGACAGACGCGGATAGTGACTTTATTTTATACTATTTAGAGAACGTACTATATACTAAATGATAGTGAAAACCCTATCAAACTCCGTTGCATAGTTTAGAAGAACAAACAGACAGACGCGGATAGTGACTTTATTTTATACTATTTAGAGAACGTACTATATACTAAACAATACAGTATTAATATATTGCGGTGATGTTATTGATGTTTTTAATGAGAATTTCTTGGAAATGCTAACTAGGCTCTGACTTAATCACGGTAATTATTTTGTACGTTGGCACAGTCAGGCAGTGATTGAATAATAATATCGACTCCACTCACGTTCGTTTCCTTTGATATTCAAATTAAAATTTATGTAAGATTCAAATACACTCCTAACAACTAAATGTGCCGTAAATTGTAACAGGAGTTACGAGGTAACATATTAAAATGACATGAACCGGTGTACTTAACATGAATTAGAAATTAAGTATCATTATTTGCACTTCAAATATTTTTATCACGATCCAATACAATCGAAATTCGTAGATAATATCAGTATGGTGAAATACTAACAGTAATCAAAATGTTGTGTGAAATGGCTTTAGTTGTGTTTGGTGATCGTGTCTGAATAGCCAGGCACTTTCCAAGCTTCCTCTTCCTCATATCCTTGCCTTTCTTAATCCTATCAGCTTCACCAAATACTCTTATTGGTGAAGATATAATCCCACTGCCTCCGGACAGCTAGGAATCTTGTACGGTATTACATGAAAAAAATCATCGCGTTATTTTAGCGCTCCTCGGGAGACGAAGCATTATATCACCCAATTCACAAGTAATAAGTATTAAGTTTAGTATTGTGCGCGACTTATAACCAACCTCCACTTTCTAAAGGATTGAAAAAATATGGAAATTAATTTACGATCTACATTGATGTATTCGGCGGCTCCATTTTCAGCTGAACGGCGAAAAGATTTACGACGAAAACAACGACGCGTTGTGCAAAAAGTTGTTTCGTCCGAATCGGCCATGTTGGTTGGCCGTGTCGGTATTGCAGCGTGGCGGTTGTGGGAAAAAATAGCGTGTTTTTCATCGCGTTCCCTTGGAACAACAGGGTTCCATCTGACATTTTGGCCTTAATTGACTTTTATGCATGTATTTTTTTCTCTTTAAAAACCCATCTAAAATATGCCTGTCTTCTATGTAATACAATAAATTTCTGTTTAAAAAACTTTAAATTTATTTTTACAACAAGGTTGCATTTTCAATTAACTTAGTTCTATCTGCCATAGACAATATATTTTTGGAGCAACATGGTTTCATTTGCGTTGTACTTACGAGCTAAACGAAAAACTAAATAAAAACTGGCATTTATGAAAAAGTGAAAATGCAGTTCTGCCTTTTTTTACGTTAAAAAAACATGGTATTTAGCAACCAAAAAAAATAAGTAAAACAATATTGCTTTGAGTTTAGCTGATTTTCAAAGCAACAAGGTTCTAACAGTTTTTATTTTGATAAAAATTTCACGTTTTTTGCATTTAAATAAAGTTCAATTATAAATCGTTCTACATATTCACTTTTTTCGTAAATGTTATTTATTTTAATTCTATTCATGATTCAAGTTTTGAACTTCAATATATCAGTTTCCTGAAAATGGCAGATGGAACCTTGTAGTTCCAAGGAGCCGATCGGCCGCGCCGTCGTTTAGCGGCACCGTCGAGCCAGACTGCCTGTCGCCAGACATCGTGTGGGAAACCTCTCAACAACCGAGCGAACGGTCTCTCTCAACCGACGAACCAACGTAACACCGCGAGATCACCGCGGAAACACCCATTTCTTGTAAGTTTTCTTTCGCTAGGATCAGGGACATAATACTGCCATATAGTATACTCGGTGTAGACTGATAGTGTATTGTGGAATTATATAGTAGGTACCTACGTTTATTGTAGGTAATTACTATATAGGTAAATGCACTACGTAAGGATTATAATTTCTAAATACCTTCCTGTCAGAAGCAAATTTGCAGTGATAGAATATAAGTGGGCAACGTACAAAGAATTTAAGGAAAAAACCAAAAAATATCAGTATGATATAAATATATATATAATGTGTAATAAGAAATCAATATGTAGGTAATTTTAACAACAAACTTTTATTTAATACTTATTTATAGCAATGAAAACATTATTTTTTGAACGACATGCAAAATGATGATATTCTCATACAAAAATATTCCCAAATCTCGTGTCGCTTTGTAACATATTGGACGTAAGTCCCTTAATTAATTAATTAATAAATAAATAAATACAGTTTTTTATTGCGGCGTGGTTGTCTGGGTTTGTTGTTGAACGTAATCGACCGGCCGAAAAAATACAAAAAAAACATTAATTATAAATAAAATAGGACTCATCCACAGCGTTGAAAAAAATTATAAAAATATCTTTGTTCCAATTGAGCATGACATAAGCACTCTTAATACATTCTTATCTTGTATTTCTGGATTCTTCCTATCGAAAGGTCGTCCTGGTTATCAAAAATTCAAAGAAAGAACTCACTTCATTACGAATCGTGACGCACGTTCATAATATTATAATAAAACTACTCGCTATCTGTTTTTTTTTTGTTGTAATATTTAAAAAAAAAATCTCCACTGATAAAATTTTAATACAGTTGATTAAGTATGAAGCAAGAAAACTCATGAATAAGTCTTTGATCACACATGTGTACAAAAACGAAAATACAAAAAAATTATAATGATGTTTGTGTCAAATCGGTGACCTACTATTTAGCAGCGCAAAAAATGTATTTCAAGCAAAGTAGATTGAGACAAATATTATTTACAAAGCTGCTTTTTGTGACAGGCTGAAATTTTGCCAGCTGTTCTGGAACATTGGTGGTTAAAAAACCGTATTATCTGCCGATAAAAATGAATAAAATTCTTATTTAAAACAAACTACAAGTAGAGGAATTTGTCGAAGGTAAAAATAATATGGATTAGCCGGTGTAGGTATTTTAAAACTATGTTTTATGTGTGTACTCATTGCATCTGGCCATTCCTTTGATAAATAAAGTAAATACCAAAGCAGCAGTGGTGTTCTGTTACGTTGATTTTTACGATTTTCCAGAACAATATTTCAATGCCAAAACAAACAGTACATGTTTCATCTCTGTAAATCATGTACGGTTTGTTTCTATAATATAAAATACATAAATAAATAAATAGCCGTGATTATTTTTCTATAAAAATACACTTTGTGAAAGAGTAGTTTTTTCACACAAAAGTTAAGATTTGATATTTTAAAGTGTTTTGTTCTGAAAAATCAAAGAAAAAGAGTAACGGTGACGGTACGCAACTGTAATGAATGAGTCTGTAGACGAGTAGAAACCAGAGACTTGCTGGACTGGCACTATGTGGCTTCATAATAATTGTAATAATAATATGGCATCGGATTACGTGACGTGACGGGAGGCAAAACAAAACAAGCACTTCCGCGTAGTTACGTCAATGAGAATAATAATAATCGAGGTGTGATAATAAAATAAATACCTAACAGAATACGTAGTGCACGTAGAAAGGACGAACAACGAACCAAGAACACTTTCACGCAGGAACTCAACTCGTGTCTCACGGAGTTAATTCCATTCCGTATTCCACAAGTGTCTTCCACGAGAAAAATAATTATCGAAGGAATCCATTCTAAGCATACAAACCATTACGTAATAGGTAACGTTCTATAACTAACTGTAGCATTTTCAATTAATTTTATAGCTGTTTTATAAATTTATAGGTATATGTATAATATACATGTTGACCGGTCGGTGGCCGAGTTGACATCGTGCTTGGGTCTCACTCGGGCGTAGTGTGTTCAATTCCTCGGCTGGCTAAGTCCTCCATCACAACACAAGCAACATTTTTCAGCTTACTGTGGTGGTAGTAGGAGATCTTCAAATATTGTCAGGTTATTCGTAACCCGGGAATGTTTGTCTTTCTTTAAAAAAATATATATATTATGTAATATTGCTTCGGCATCCGAGAAAAGTCTGTAGCTTAAGTGATGGGATTTTAATGTTTAAACGCTATTGAAACACAGGCGAACTAGAGGACACCAGTAGCTACTTATTCAATAAAATTTAATGGTTTTTATTTAATGTGCAGCTTTTCCTGTCTACGCCGTATCGTTAATTTTATATCCGCCCACGTGACATCCGTAAAGACGTTAGCATTTTCCCAGCACCTAATTCAGGGTTAAATTGACCATATTCCATTATTATTAGGCTAGCGAGGTTAGTTACTCCGGCCTTATAAGCTATCAGTGACGATATATACTTATATCTCTTCTTCAGTGCAGAGGTGATACATAATTTATTGCGGCATTCATTTTATAAAGGGCAGAGAAACGTATATACCATGAACAAACTTGGAAGACAAAGACAAAGTTGTAGACATATGGATTGACACATTTTAACACTTAAACCGTTTTTATTCATTTTCTCACATAAACATTAAACGAGAAATGATTTTTTTGCACGATGCAAGAATCAACCTAACAACCTCAAAACATAAGTATAATTCGAGGAAATTAAAGGGAGTGAGTCGTAATTAGGATGTGAAAAAAATAGTCTATTTTGAAGAAAGAAAGAAACCAACGCGATTTTCGGATACACACGATGACTTGCGACGTTACCGATTGAGATTGTCGACAAGAAATAATGTGGAAGCCCGTCGCAGGAGATGTGGTATTTTCGCCAGAAATTTTCCACAGATTCAATATCAAACATCGTCGAAATCCGATCCTTTTCCTAGTGACGCCATTTATATTTCCACGACAAATATCGCGCTGACCACTGTGCTAAAATCGCGAAAAAATAGGTATTCACATAACAAAAAAAGCACAACACATTTCGCAGCTGCTGACCTGAATTGAAATAGGACCACTAACTGACATGTGAGATGGTATGAAGAGATAATAAATAGAAAATATTCGATGTCAACGGGCCAAAGACAAATTTGACGATGGGTAATCTGAAACGTGGATTATTTTATTATTAATCTGTATAAAGATTTATGCAACAGTGTTACAATCATAACGTTCGCATATCGGGAATATCACCAGTGTAACTGATACCTCGGCGTCCTTCACCTTTTCGCAATGTTCCTACATAAGTCCTAACGTGTGTGAATTATTTCAATTACGAGCATAAAACCTTGACTTCAATATTATAATGACATGTACTTACTGACGACGTCGGCGGCATTTTTTGGGTGCCTGCTTTTGGTGGTGGTACGATGTAAATGTAATAAAACATAATTAAAAATTCTCTTATTTTTTATTGTATTTGCATGAGAACAGAAAAAAACGTTGGTAATTTTACAGAACATTGAATAAAATGTTTTTATTATCATCCAAAAAAAAAAAGAAAAACACTTCAAAATTTTAAAACACTGAAAACGGTGAAATTTCATAACGCTAGAATTGCTGTTTACAATTTACATAATTTCCATGCTAACATACTATTTATTCCTGTAACTCTCACGGAAAACAACCGTTTAACCCTTCAAGCATCGGAAGGAAATTAGTAGCCACATACATTCCAATAGAGCCTCTTGAGGACAGATCTGACCTGAACCTTTTTTTTAAATCTTTTTTCGCCGTTAGAAAGATAAATAATTATGATTTTCAGTTTGTCTTTAATATTTATACTTGATTGCATTCATAATACCCTAAAAGTTGTCAAAGTATGTGAATGTTTAAAAATTATTTATATTTTTTATTGGCATAAAAAGGTTATGTCTCGTGAGAGTTAGGAACGGAAGTTAGTTGCATGAATAAATAGTATGTTGGCAAAGAAACTGTAAACAGCAATTCTTCACGAAACGGTTAGCTCTAGCGTTCTGAAATTTCTCCGTTTTCAGTGTTTTAAAATGTTGTGTTTTTTCTTTACCCTTTTTGGTGGTGATAAGCGAAATATTTTATTCAATGTTCTGTACCATTTCTAATATTGTTCTTTATTTTATTATTTAGAAATGGCAATGTTTATTTCAAATAATAACTTCTGAATTTTTTATCAAGTCTCTAAATTAGTATTTGTGTTTACAACTAATTTAACACATTCATTTGGATCCACGACATTTGAGAATGCAGAACAAGTTGTAATAACTAAATAAAGTCGCTATCCGCGTCTGTCTGTGCGCTTAGTTCTTCCAAATTACGAAACGGATTTTGATAGGGTTTTCACTATCATTAAACCTATTTATATATATATATATATATATATAACCGGTTATATATATAAATCATTGTTAACGCTGGCTAAACTTTATAAGATACAAAATAATGTTCTACGGAATTGTATATCTAATTGCATAAACCTTTCGGTTGCATATTCTCTAAATGCTAGTGAAAACCCTATCAAAATCCGTTGCGTAATGCATACTACATTTGTAGAAAGTAGAGAAAAATTTATCATTTGTAATCAAGTCGTCAAAAAAGTACTTTCGGGCGCTTACATTGCTAACGCTGGCTTAACCTTATGGGATACATGAAAATAATAAACTACGAAATTGTATATCTTAAAAAGGCCTACAGAAAAGTCTGTGGTGGCATATGTCTATCTCCTAAGGATAACCCCCAGCAATGCTGGGTATACGTCAGCTAGTACTATGGATAATAAATAATATAGACATTTGAAATGGACATTTTACCGCTGTGCGTAAAATACAAATTTTATAGAATGAATCGCCAATTGTAGAGAGATAAATAGCCGGCAGTCC
This sequence comes from Hesperophylax magnus, assembly GCA_026573805.1. NCBI lineage: Eukaryota > Metazoa > Arthropoda > Insecta > Trichoptera > Limnephilidae > Hesperophylax > Hesperophylax magnus. Next base: position 1,675,903 of record JAIUSX010000107.1, read on the forward strand.
ATCGTCTGCCGACTTGTATAAAGTTTGGAATGGAAGAAATTAAATATAGCACGTAATCCGGTGTCAGGAAGAAATGGCTCCTGTCGACATTGAGATGAATAATGAACGGTATGCGCCGGCGATTTACCGATTTAATTGGTGCACAAGGAACGGATGCGCGAATAATCGGCTATTTGATGTTGTGGCCAGAAATGCACCTGAGCGGGGCAGCAGGGCCAACTGCACCAAATGTTATCAACACTGCAGTTTCCCGTGATGAACTAAGAGCTAAATGCAGATATAACTTCTCCTTGGATTCTCAACACGGAAACGCGGCTCATCATAAATAATAACTGATTATTTAGCATTCAATTCTAATTGATATTGTGAACGTCAAAGGATTCGCCTAGGAGAAGCGGATTTTTCAGTTAATTATTGCACAATTATGGCTTTTCATTGAATATTCATTGCATTTACATTTAAAAACTCATCAGATTATAGATATAAGATTCATTTGTTCATAAATTGCATGGCGCGTTGAAATATTCATCGTCGAACTTCCAGAACAACTCGCGCAGTTTTGCTGTTTTACTGAATACTTATGATTTTAAAGAATATTTATTACTAAACTTCTCTAATAATAAATAGTATTATATAAAGTCGCTATCCGAGTCTGTCTGTGTGTGCGCTTAGTTCTTCTAAACTACGGAACGGATTTTGATAGAGAATTTACTGCCATTTAGAGCATTTCTTCCGGAAGGTTTACATATATAATACATGCATAATATATTTATAGAAAGTAGAGATAAGTCGATGTTTTATAATCAAGTCGTAAAAATATATCTTCGGGCACTACATTGTTAACGCTGGCTAAGCCTTTTAAGATACATAAAAATAATGTACCACGGAATTGTATATCTTAAGGCGATGCACTACGTCGTGTAATATTTTAAATTGAGCCGCTATCAATAATAACCCTTACGTAGATGGCGATAAGGTTTAAATTTTCACTTAACACCATCCGCCTGTTTTGATTTATGCAAGAAAAAAACATGGCCAAAAAGTGCCTTTTATTTTATTTTTGGATGTTCAGGCATAAATATTTAAATTTTTTTGGATCATTTTATAAATAACTTAATTTTCCACATTATACAATAAAATCATAACCGAAAATAGGTTTGTAAGTAGGAGATTTTGAACTTTAAAGCAGTTTTCATAGGCCTTATACATTATTTTTTTCTGGGCTTATAAAAAGACTTATCTAAAAAATACTCGATTATTTTAAAGGCCATGATGCTACTCGCAGTATTTAATTAAAGCATCTGAAAGATTTCTAGGCGACCAAATTTTCAAACCAAAAACACATGATTTTGCATTACTACGTATGGCATCGCCTTAAAAACGCCTACAGAAAATTCCTTGATGGTATATGTCTATGTCCTAAGGATAACACCCAGCGACCTCGGGTACACGTCAGATAGTTAATGAATAATATAATTTTGCTTTTTTAGTAAATTGTAGTTTAAACATTTTGATGCGCTTTAGCTGTTTTAACAGCATAATAATAACTTACGAAACTACCCAAAATTATAATAATACACTGTTAGATAATTTAATATTTTTTTAATGGTAAATAAAATCAAACGTGCGTCGTACTATAATATTATTTCCTCATTGCTAGCAATAAGAATATCAAATTAAAGCACCCGGATGCGGCGTTAATTTACGATTTTTAATTTTATTAGTTGATTTTAGAACAAAAAATTCGACCATTTGTTGAATGCGATTGCCACATTGTTGCAAAAGCTTACATTGAGCATCGTGTCGAGAAACATCTCTACCATAATATATCTATCTAAAAAATTAAATCGTTAAACTTTAAACCAATAGTGGTCTTCTTCTTTTATGTATGATTTATCTAAACTTGTTCCCAAGCAGGTTCTTATGTTATCTCTGAACAATTCAGTTTTCAAAATACAAAAAAATAATTATAAGCCTTTCAACCGTCCCATACATCATAATTGTTATTATAAACTAAATTAACGTATTTAGAGCAACATTTAGGGAAGCTTAAAAATATGCACACGAATATAATATCGTAATAAGAACAATAAAAAAATTGAATTGGAATCTTTTATTAGAAACCGAAGTAAATTTATTAAATAAATTTCTTCACTTGTTTGACTTCGTACTTATGAATTACATTTTTTAAATTAGAAATAATTAAATTTTGCAATATGAAGACAAATTAATATAGCCGCAACTAATAAATTTGATTACAGAAAAAATAAAAATCAGTGGTAAACTGCAATAAATTGGTGATAAATAAACTACCGTGGAAGATGCTCACATTTCTGAAACGATCAAGTAAATAATATTATGTGCGTTTCCAGCATAATAATGTTAATGGCGTTGTTTAAATGTCGTCGGTCATATTAAATTCGATCGCAAATTGAAAATATAATTTTTCCTTGAAAGTGTGCTGAAATTATGTTCACACGTCTGGGAGATAAACTTCAAGTTGGGTGGCGAGGTCCAGACTCCAGACTTAAATTAGCAGGAAACAACAAACAGTTAAAATATATTATAAGCCAGACCTTATGATTCTGGATGCACTTCGCAAAGTCAAGATCGATTCATTTGTGACGTATACAGCTAAATTAGTGGAAAGTAAACAAGCTTTATGCTAAAATAACTAACTAACCATCACGTCGCAGTTTCCGCGCAGGGGTAGGCAGAGAGGATGGACCGCCAAACAACTCGGTCTTGGCACACACTTCTTGCCTCATTCACATTCATACATCATCGCAAACATACTCTTCTATTATTCTGACTCTTGGCCCGACTCGAGTATCTGATTCACTTGATCGTGCCATGTCTTACAAGGGCGTCCCCGACTTTCTTTCTTCGTTCTACATCCCAAACCATCTAAGCGTCCCTTTATACGGCCTACGGTCCGGCGGCCAACATAGCATATCTCGTTCTTCTAATATCTTTGGGGAATACCCATTTTCCGTTTATGGAGTAGAGGTATTTAACATTTTGTTTGAGCAAGATATAATTATTGACGTTCGCGTGTACCTAATGCTATGAGTGGCATGGTTTTCCGCGTAATAATTATTTAAGGACTTGCATGTGGTTATTGATAACCACTGTACGCCATTCCATAACCGCGCGGCTGCTTGCATAACAAAGACTAGGGTAAAATACGTATAAAACGATTGAACCTATACCTAAAGCAATTTTAAGTCAAAGACAAAGGAAACACGCTTTTATTGACGTAGCTTATGAATATGTACTCGGATGCAGATGCAATATTGAAATATTTTTTATTGCTGAAAGCTTTTCACATAAAGATTATGTGCTATGCTTATTTGCCCAAATAGACGAATAGCAAGCCTAGAAAATGTGTGAACTTAATAATATATTATGTTTATCGAACACCGTTTAGAATCAATTGGCTTAACAACGGTAAAAAAAATCTCCATTTAGCGTAAATGATTTATAAAGCGAGAGAGTGAAAACCAGTTTTAAACAAATGTGATGTAACTGTGTTCGGTCGATAGAGCGAAGTGAACACAAATCATAGAAGTAGGAATATTTCGCACAAAACGCAATCTTCTGGGTGTAAGTTGGTGAACAAACACGTAACCGAGCTAGCGCCAGTGTAGTTAACATTATTGTGGTTTACAACGTTACTTGGATAACACGGTTAAGAAATTAAGATTATTTTCTACATTTAGAAATATCAGGAAAGGAACAAGGGTGATGGTGTCAGGTATGTATACCAAAGGAACGAAATATCTCATCGGTCACTTAGATGAATACCATTTTATAGTACAACATGGAAAAGGTGGCAAGCAATGTCTTAACCTGTTGAATGTGGGACGAAATTTCGGAAACGGCGCGAAAATTACCTCGATGTGTTCTGCTCAAATATCTTAATGAAAACTAAGTATTTGCTTTTTTTCGATTGTTTTCTGTTTACCAGATAATGTAGCTAATTATTCATATATAGTTCATGATTATATCGTAAGACGTTTTCCCAGAATAGCTAACTTTATCTGAAAAAATAATAAAAAAATTCCCCCGTTCGGGAAACAATTGTCAAAAAAATTAAGTATATGAATATAAACGGATTTTATTATTTCTACACAAACCTGAATAAATAGCCTATATGAAAAAAAACAAACCAAAAGTGTTTTCAAAGAAATAATGGCATTTACGTTGTTTTGAAAATGTAAAATATTTTAGGCTTTTCAAAAAAAAATGTCAAGCCAAGCGTGCACTTTAGAATTTTTTTGTGTCGTATTGTATAAAGTTATGAAAGCAATTCTTTCAGTTTTTGGTAGTTCATACTATTGTTGTTACTAATAATATTTTTTATACTAGAAACCTGTAAATAAATAATGCTAAAAATATATTTATGCACTATGATGTAAATTTTCGCTGTCACTTTACTAACCTGGTTTTTGACACAATTATATTGCGAAATATTATAAAAATTACATCAAAATAAACAAGATAGAATTACCTTTCTAATAGAACCTCACACCTATTATTTCGATAATGAATTTATATCCAAAACAATGCTAATATATACAATATTTACCTCAGACAGTTGACCAACTTCAATACATCGATATCCAAAATGGCCGCCATTTTTGTATACAGATATTTATCGAAATACAGAGTGGTGCAAAGAATCATGATTCAATGAGAATAAAAATAAATTTTAGTGATATTTTTTTTCATAATATTTATTTCAATTTTATATAACATAAAATGCATTTTTTCAATTTCAAGTAACTGGGTGGTTCAATAAAAATAAAAGTCGGAGATTTATGTTTCATCATATTTATTTCAATTTTATATTACATGAAATACATTTTTTTATTCAAGTGCTGTGGGGTTCAATAAAAAAAAGTTTAGTAAAAAAAGTTTTTTTTCATCGTATTTATTTCAGTTCCTCTTATGTTATGTTCTCTTATGTTCCTCTTATGTGGCCGATTTGAAACCTGAAACAGTAAACATTTATTGTTACACTAATGTCTTTCAATTCTGGAAAAGATGAAGCGTACAATCAACCTAATATAACTACTACTAATACAAAACATACCGTCATGGCGATCGATGCGGTGTCTTTGGTGGTTCTGCCCCCTGCATCATGTTGTATTGTGGTCTCCATTCTGCAAAGCGATAGAAGCAATCAGACATATACTTGTATTTATATAATTTAAAAAAAGATATTTATAATTGCATACTGTTTTTTTTTATCATATATAAAAAAAAATCTTATAATTTTTTTTAGCACATCCTGTACACCTGATCTAATTTTGTGATATTTATTACGATTTTTCATAAAACAATAAATAACAAAAAAAATATTTCCGTAAATAAAACAATAGTTTTACATTTTCTAGTACACCCTGCTGTGGTGGTTTCTTTTGTATGGAGATTGCAATATTCACATATCACTACAGGTGGCGACACTAGTCATTTTTCAAAGCTTTCGTAAAATTCCGTAAACACATACATTCAAACAAATTGGAAATCTTGATTGTATTGGTGTCAATTGCTGAGATGCAAAACTTATTTTTTTATAATATTTGAACTAAATATTGACTAAACAATGATTTTAAAACACAATGCCAATAGTTTTCCCTACATAATGACATATGAATCTCTACTTATAATATAATATTACGATGTCAATATTGATAAACAAAAACGAACTTTTTATAAGCAAGTTTTTTTTGACATTTTCGGCCAGTAATTCATTTTTCATAAAATAAACACTAAATATTGACAAAACAAAAGCTTTTATATATTCTCTCAAATGGTTTTTCTACACAATAACATGTAAATCATTCCAAATAATGTAATATATGACATAAATAACTTGATTCAAACACAATAAATTTTCAGAGCGAAAACACTTCCAGTTTTTGACAGGAATTTTACGTATTTGTCTTTTGCAAAAATGAATTATATTTATGAAAAACACATGACTTGTTCAATGAACTATGCATAAAATCATGTTTACTTACGTTTCTTTGGGAAATTCGTCGTATAATACAGTCTTTACTATAGCAGTCCGTCCACCAGCGAACGTTGAAAAAGATGCACAAAAAAGATGACAACGGCTTTTCATAGAGAAGTCAATTTGAAACCTACCAAAGAGGCTACACTAATAAAATAAAAGGTATCTTCTAGACTGATATTAGCGCAAGCGATTTTGACCTTGTTCTTCATACAGTTTCTCTATAGATAAGGGTTAAAATAGCACTTTAAAAAAAAAAACCAAGCAAAAATATTTCTCGGATGCCGGCGTCCGACTCACAGTCGAGAGAAAAAATCCTTCAGTAATTTTATAAATGCAGATTACGTGTACAAATTCTTGATGCGATTCTTGCATATAAACAAAAAAAGAAACGAATTCGTGTCGGTTAACAATAATCATACGATGGTGTTTAAATCTTTGATTGCCCATGTGGAAAATGTAATGGATGTAATGTCCGGTAAGAATACACCCGAAACCAATTTGACAGTTTTGTGATTATGTTACAATTTACAAAAATTCCTGTTAAGATTTAGTATTTTTATTAGACCCCCACAGGGATGATTTTTGTAGATGTTTACCCAACTGCGCATTTTATAGATATCCGCTTTAAAAAGCTTAAGGAGCAAATAATGAGTTACGTTGCTCAACTAAACCAGATGCATCGAGCGTCCCAATGGTATTTCCTGATATAGACATTCCACCCGTGTAGAATAAAATCTCATTTTCTAAAGTGGATTACACAAGAAACGTCGTAAATGTTAACTCTACTGGCTCGATTGTCATAATAATAAAATATTTAAATTGGGATGCAAATGTAAATGGTTTAAGTTTATGCGAAGTAATCTGAATGATGGATTTAAGCATTTTGCGAATTAGGGATTTGTCTTGCAACATTTTTGAATAATAGCTACGAATAATGGTGTAGTGAAAGTTGGATTTGCATACATAAATAAAACGAGGCAACATTGCAGTTAATTACGCGTTGCGTCGTGCCTACTACGAGCACACGACTGAAGTACTAACAGTAACAATTTGCACAAGTATTATACTCGTATCTAATGCAGGCGCCATGAGAAGAGGAGAGTGGAAATGGAGGGAACTGGAGCAGCCTGCGTCATCACACCGGACCGGAAACAAAAGCCTACTAGGAAATGTGAGCAAAGTGCAACACAATACGCACACAGCTGGAAACAATAACACCGCGCTGCAAGTCGTGTGCGAAGCTGCTAGCCTCAACTGCAAATGTATGCAGTTGGTCACACTTATGAAGGTCGGCTGGTAGCAGTTGCACTCTGTATTAGTGGTTTCATCGTGAATGCAAATGTTGTGCATGTGTATTGATATTATATGATTGGTACAGTAGAAACTAGATAGACACTGGACTATCGAATCTACTTTTTAATCGCATTACAGCACAACATTTCTATAACCGCTGAATTTAAATGTGTAATCTCGTTTTTGGTGGTAAACAAACGATGAAGTATTAAGGTATCTTTGAGTGTTTTAGTTGAGATAAACAGAAAAAAAATATTTTACAGTACAGAATATTGATAACAAATTACATACAATCAGCTATACTGGTGTTGACGCGTTTATTTGCAGTATATTTTTATAACCGCTTTGTCGTGTTATAATTTACTTGTTGATGACGAGGATTTATAATATAAACCAGACTAATATACTATAAAAATAAAAATATTTTCATATTTGATCTCGCATTATTGTACGAGTGCACGCGTGTTTCAAGCGAACGTTCTGCGTGAGCTTCTTGGCACGGGTGCCGGAAAACGGAATTCGCACTGTTGAAAGATTTCAATAAAACGACGTTTATTGGAAGGGACACCTCAAGTGCAGCAGGGGCACCTTCATAAAAGCTAAGCAAACTGTCTTTACAATTATATTTATAACATATTCATCACTGTTAATTGGAATAATGAATGTGCAAGGTTACCTCTACCTTTTGCCACGCAGCGTTGTGAAGCACACCACAACGTAAGAAATAAACAATAATAATAACACAATAAAAAAAAAATCATTATTTTATACATAAAATCATTTGCGAACGGTGGTTTCTAGGTTCAGAACTTAGAATCGCGACTTCACTATACCCAAACCTTATTTTTTTAAACATATTTTATGTTTTATATTACATACCTATTGATGTACACCGTTATTGGACAGTTGGTATTTATTCTTTGTAATTTTGTTATGTTAACCCTCTAAAACTTATTGATATAAAATATTGCTAATTCATTAAGAATATCTTCAAATAATTCGTAATCCGATTAAAAACGACCTTTGATTGCAGGCCTTTAAAAATGAATTGATAGGTTTACCAATAAACATTCAGTAAAACACGAACGTGTTATCGCGATGTCGGAACACGTGTTCATAAAAAATCGATTTTTTTCACTTTTCGTCAATGTATAATGTCAGGACGGTTCCATGATAACTCAACACACTTTTAAAAAGTGATAAAATCATTACAAACGATGAAAAAATTTTTTTTAACCTAACCTAACCTACATAACCCAGTTAATACAGTTTTTGTTTCATCACTTTCCATGACTTTATATAACTTTTTAAAGATGTGATGAATTACCATTGTGATGATTTATTCGGTTACCGTCAGGACATATGTAGGTGATGGAACAAGTGTTTGTTATATCGGGAATGTACTAAAAGTTAAACAGGAAACGGCCTGTAATCCCGTTTTTAAGGGGGATTTCAATAAATAAGAAATACTCATTTTCCCCGTGCACATTGCCTACAGATAAATTCCCAAAATCGAAAGACATAATACCACAATTTGAATAAGAGTGTAAAGTGGAAAAACGAATTTTTAACCATATATATATATATATATATATATATATATAATCTATTATTTTTTATGGATATGATATTCAATGATAACATATAAGCGATGCGTCAGTATTGGAGAATCATTCGTTCGATGAATTTTGCGAAAAGTTGTGAGGATTTAAAATATATTGACGGCAGTAAGTCAAGAAACATCGTAAAATAATATTCAGGTGTGAATGCCGTTCCGCGGGGCACTAAAAATTGGTGGCAGAGGTTTTAGAAAGTAAACCAACCGTGACAGCAATTCCATAAAAAATGACTGACTTGACGTCATCCAAGATCTCTTCAGCAAAGTGGGCAGAGATTGGTAAGAATTAAAAACTCTAAGAAGCTATACTACGGAGCTGCAAGTGAGATGATTATATATCCCATTACTTGGTACACAAATTTTGGTTCAGCGCTTATAAAACAGAAGTGTATTTAAATGAGCAAGAAAGTAGATATTTTTGGTAACCAAATAATAATTACACACCGAAAGTAACATATGAGCACCAGAATGTTATTTATTTAAATGTCACAATTCCTGGGCAAAAATTAATTAAATACCTTATTGCTATTTAATCAATGAAATTTTGATAGGGCACAAAAAAGATGAATATGATACCAGACCGAGTTCATCAGTGTAGTTGTTAATATTATTCCGTGCTACAAAATAATCCGGCAAAACCGAGTGTATCAATAACTTACGCACTAGTATGGCGGTCATATTTTGGCATGAACCTAAAAAGCTCTGTACAGAGCATCAGTGCGATTTTTAACGAATGGCATTGAAGCCAAATCCGGGGTGAGGGAAAATGCCTGGCAGCTATCTTGTACATATGACGAACTTTTGAAATGATTTGTATGCAAAGTGGTATATAATGCACTATTTTTATTTATTTTTGTATCATTAATGCAGTTATAACGGCTTATGAATTTTTCGGGTATTTGATGAGACAATAATTAAAAAAAATTGCAGCTTTTTATATTTTTCATAAATCTTTCCCGTCTCTTAACGACTTCAAATTTTCATCGAATAGGAAGGGGCTTATTAGGTCCATGTATTTTGAAGCCAGAATATAATTTCTATTGGAAATATTGGACAATTGGTGTGATCGAAATATTTCTTCGGATTTCATAATCTATAAACAACAGCTTAACTTTTAGAGCAGAAATGTTATTTTTGGTGGCAAAGGGGACACATTTGGACATTAAATCACTATTCTGGTACTTGAGTAGGGGTAAAATAATTCAAAATCGGCTCTCTCATAGATGGCGCCAATTCATTTGTATTGGGAATAAAACTTTTTGCAAGTTATGCTTTGAAATTTTAATATGACCGGTCAGTGGTTGAGTTGGCACCGCGTTTGCGCACTACCAAGGGGTAGTGTGTTCAATTCCTCGGCTGGCTAAGTCCTCCATCACAACACAAGTCAAATTTTCCGCTTACTTTGGTGGCAGTAGGAGATTTTCAAATATTGTCAGGTTATTCGTAACTCGGGAATGTTTGTCTTTATTTAAAAAAAAAAATTGCGCGGCTACATTGTGTTTATTCCTAAAATAATTCAAATGGGGCCATCTATGAAAGAGCAGATTATGAATTCTTTTAATTTTATCCTTAAAAGCAAGGCGCTTTGTGTTGTCTGTCTTGTATCACTGGCTGTGTGTATCGTGCGGTAACCTAGCAGAGTCGTTCAGCTGCAACAGTCCCAGCAGTGAAGCAGGCCAACAGTGCTACGGATGGCCGTAATGAGGACAAGCGAGAGAATGGCCGCGGTCCAAAGGAAAAACACAGTGTCTTATTTTGAAACCAAAATGTAGATCTTTTGACTCTGCTTGGTCGCGAGCGCTGCCAATAGAACACTGAGCATGACGTCAGTCGGTTCAGGCAGATCTGCCGAACCGCAAATTGACTTGGGCGAGAGCGAAAACAATGATGTATTATAAAAATAATGCTTCTAAATCCATTAGGCGTGCCTTAATTGACCGTTTATTGTTTATAGTTTAAGAAGTGCCCTAGAAAACGTTAAGTTTGAATGTTATGATTACTGTCAAAACATAAGCCTGTTAAAAAAGTAGAAATTAAAATAATTTCGTTGACTTTGTTAAAACCAACGCACGCACTCTTGAGATAAGTACGATTATTAATTGTTGACTTTTATGGCGAACGAAAATGAACGGATAAAACAGAATGAAACGAAATCATATAAAACTAGCGATGTTACGTTGATCACGTAAATTAAAAAGGCATGAGTATTTATTAACCAAAATAGATTTAGGTATTAGGAACTAACTAAAGGTATTATAACTAGTACTACTTATTTCATACCCGATCTAACGCAGAAAACAATCCGAGCAAATAAAGTAACAAAAATGTCACTATCTCAATAATCAATACCTGTAAGAAATAGGACAATATTCTAACCTAAACTCTTTGTACATATTTTTTTGATGGAATTATTAAAAAAAACAGTACTAATCTAGAAATACAGAAGGCGAACCACATCGTGAAGTTTGCGATTGGGTCCACGACTGCCAAACTCCTCACTCATCGCACAAGCGATATTGTCGCACTTCACTCGTTGCGATATTAATAACGCGGCTAATGAATGAAATGTTTAACACAGAACACACCTTTAGAAGCCGGATACGTGTGGGCAATTTGTCGGAAGATCTTCCACATGACAGCTCGTTAGCCATTGGCAACAAAACACATGACCACTGATCGCAGATACTAAGACGGAACGCGATGCTTCAAGTCGACATGCAGAACTCGGCAAGTTCTAGGAATTGTTGCAAGCAACAATGAAAACATCAATAATGCAACAATCTAGTTAATACAAAGCTAGAATAATTGTTTCAACCGCAAAAACCCAATAACGTATGTATGTATTTATACCTACTAGATAGGATTGCATGTTCTATGCAGGCATTCACTAGTGACTAGGCAAATACATAATAATGAAATAAATAATTTGTTTTGTAAAGCAGTGTTTGTTCCATTTCACTTGCTATATACATGGTTTCGAATAGGGTTTATTACTTATCATGATCATTATTTATTGAGGTTATGCAGATAGACTTTACAACTCTACTTATGAATTTATGGCCGAGAGTAAATAATAATATAATAAACGAGTTATGTCATATGTTCATCAGACAGGCGTTCATATAAATTATTTCATAGGAACACAAACAATCACTTGGAATTAGTTAAAATTAATCAGATACAAAGATGTAGGTATCTGACTGTTGGTTGGCATCGATTCGCAAAATTAAATGTAGCTTGATTTAAAAAAATATTATAATTCAGTGCCAACTAGCCAATATTCGACATTTCAACTAGCTTTAAACCAATCACGAATCAAACCGAGCGTGAGAAACATACAGCTTCTTCGATGAAACTAATCCGTACAACAGCTTATAAAAAATATAATAAAGAAACAATTGAGATTTCGCATACACGACTTAATCAATTAAAGCACGATACGTCAGACAAATTACATAGGTAGGTACTACTTAACACATTGAGCAAACTATTTAGCCTAGTATTATTGTATGCGAATTACCCGTCTGAAAGGGTTAAACCCAATTTTAAACATTCACCAACCTAATAACATTTTTTCACTTCATTACCGGGAAACCCTTTTATGAAAATTAAAATAAACGATACAACTAACTCAATGTGAGATGATTTGTTTTCCTTATAAAAAGCTTGAAGCTAATTTTAATGAGGTGTCATGATAATTATTAATTCCCACATATGATTTCTATATCCGAATACATTAAGAATTCAATGAGGTTATGCAAAAATGAGTGTCTACTACTGATTTCGACTAAATTCGCGATTTTGCCCACCAAAGCAGCTGCAGTCAGCGGAAGGTATGGTGTTTTGGTTTTGTTTTTTATTCCTGCGTTGCCCAACCGGCCAAGCCAAGCAGAGCAACACAGTTGGGAAATATGCCGTCCCGCGCTGGCTGTGGTTTAATTCTAAAACCGGTTTCAGATCATTTGGGTACCCCGCGTCGCGTCTCTACTCTCCGGGCCATCGCCACTACTGGAGCCTGGGCCCTGGGCCGCCCATTAGACTGACGAATATTTCATTACTTCACTTTTATACCGACCACAAAATCTAAACTTTTTAATCTACAGGCGAATCCTCAAAATCCCTAGTTAAATAATATTTTATGTTCTTCGTCGAGTGGACAATACAGCGTAACACATACCTACCAGGTCACATAACTAATCTTCGAAAGAAAGACGCCGCAAAAAACTTCTTGTCTGCACTTTGCAGGGTACATATTACCTTGATGATAGCCAAGCACCAATAGGAGAGAACATCAAATTAAGAAGAATCCACCATACTAGTTTTAATTTTAAACACAAATGTGAATGCTGAATACCATATGCATTTTTTATTACACATGTTTCTAAAGATCGGGAAATTCAACACAAATCAGGAAATTAAACCAATTTTTAAAAATCTCAAACTTCTGACAGTGACGGACATATGTATAATGGGGTTATGCCTGTTAGTTCGATCATCTACAGAAAAGTTCCCACAAAAAAATACATAAACACGCAACAAGGTTCACAGAAAACTTATTAATCCCAAAAGCAAACAAAAATATATTTCAAAAAGGATCACACTACATGGCCATTAAAGTATATAACAACCTTCTACGTAGCATCAAACAAATAACCGACATACTTAAATTTAAATCATCACTAAAAACATTTCTGAGGAACTAGCGTCATTGATCCCTTCGGCACCGGTGCGTAGTCGGGATACACGCCAAACGCGCGCCCAACATTTGTACACAGTTGACACTTGTCACATGAGAACGGGTCGCTTCTACGATTCGTTCTTAAGTTCAACAGCTCGGCTGTGGAACGAACTGCCGGCCTCTGTGTTTCCTCCCTCCTACAACATGGGACTCTTCAAGACCCATGTTCACTCCTTCCTCTCCACAAAAAGACCCTCCACACAGCATCCCCAAAGATGACATAGGCCCTGAGGGAAATTATTTTCTTCAGGGCCTCCTGTGTGGAGTAAATATAAAAAAAAAAAAAAAAAAAAAAAAATTTCTTTAAAACAAATGTCACTACACCTTAAATGAATACATTACATAAATTAAATACCTCTGTTTTTTATTTATTATTTACATACATTTGTTAACATGTAATTGTTGGGTTATGTAATATAATTTGTATTAGTTGGGTTAGCTGGAAGAAATAGGAAGTAACCTATAAGCTATACCCTTTGTACTCTCTTTGTATTTTTGTGCAATAAATATTTTTTTGAATTTGAATTTTGAATAAATTTATTTACGAATAATTAAAAAGTATAGCCACACTTTTATTTATTGCGCATTGAATGAGTTCAATAATGTGAACCGATTAATTGGTACTGGCGCCGTTATAATGGGAAAATTACTAAGCGATCTGCAAAATACGAAATATATAATTCAATAGTGGAAATATATTGGACAGCTTTTGACAAATAGCGGCGTGGGCAGCCGTGATAGATCGCCGTCCGATCGCAGGTGCTCCAGTGATCAAGAGTCCAGCTAAAATGCAAGCAAAACGAACTTCGTAGGAAAGATCAACAGGAATTAAACAATATTGGAAAAACTGACTTAATTGATTTTTATCTTCTACCGGGTGCCGTAGGATTGTCTTCAAATATGAACTTTTATAAACATTTAAACCGTTTAGCAAAGCAATAGAGACAGACTACACAATGGAAAAGTGGCGCCATACAGTTGGACTTAATGAATTATTTATTGACTGCTATAAAATGCAATGCAAAGGAACCAAACCAGATCTTGTTTATTAATTCAGTAAAAACCGGTAGAATAACATTTACACGCAGGTCATAATTTTTATTTTGGCAAAGTAAAAAAAAGAAATAGGAGACGTGTTAAATAATTCAAATAGCATAAAATGAATGATTATATTACGTTTAGGCCCCTTTATCTCATGCTTGCCGTGTCATATACTTAGAGGAAGAATATTAAAATAATTATTTACGGCTTTCCCATTCACCATTATTTGTGAAGAACGAATAAGGCAGGCTAAAAAATATCGTTCTCAATGTGACGGCAAAATTAATTCCTTTTCATATGCAAATAGGTGCGTTCGACGGTTTCACGATTCATTCAACGACAATATTCAGAAAAGCTTGTAGGAAGAGGAGAGCAGTGTTTCAGGTCAAAATAATTTGTATTTTCGATGCAAAATAATAATTTGAAATCCAGATAAAAATATTTCTATTTTTTTCAGAAAAAAACATTAAGCGAAGTAAAACCACACGGAGAAAAACGAATATTGCTAATTAATTAAAAAAACTCTTCAAAGTTTTGGTAATCCGGTTAAAAACGGGATTGCAGGCCGTTTCCTGACAAACTTTTAATAAATTCCATACATATCGGAACACGAGTTCAGCACCTGCATTTGCCTTTAAAATGACGATGACTAAGATGACGAAATGCGGAAATATTATGATTTTATAAACACGTGTTCCGATATCGCGATAAAACATTCGTATTTCACTAAAAGTTTATTATAAAACGTGTCTATTCATTCGTTAAGGGCCTGCAATTCCGTTTTTAACCGGATTACGAATAATTCAAAGAGATTCTTAAAAAATTTGCAATATTCTTACCAGTACTTTTTCTGCCCATGTTAATAGATGCCTTAGAATTTAGCGTCTCCTTGAATGCTTATGTAATCAAATCATTTGCAAAGCAAATATTAAGTGACACTTTGCGACATTGTTATTGATTACTCAATAGTTTGTATTAAAAGTACCATAAATATTTCTAGTAATTTGATGTATTATTTTATGTTGAATCTGTTGTTGGTGTGTGTCCCATAATTTAATAGTTAATTGATTAAATGTCCCACTCGATTCAGTATTGCGTATGTACGACGGGTTGGTTATGGATTATTATTGTAATTGTGAAGGTGAGCGATGGTGGCTGTATCGTGAAACCATTTGCATTATGTTATTACAAGGTCCCTTATGAATGTGAACGAGAACAGGTGGTGACACTGCACAGGTAATCATTACTATTCAGCTCAAAGCAAATACAAGTTTTAACGCCGCAATGCTCACTCGATGAAAGGTATAATCTAACAATTTGCTAATAAATAAGTATTTGAGGGAATATTCTCTACACAGTATAAAATAAAGCTATATGCGTCTGTCTGTTTGTACGCTTAGTTCTTCTAAACTACGCAACGGATTTTGATAAGGTTTTCACTATCATTTAGAAAATTTCTTCCGGAAAGTTTACATATATAATACATGCATATTATATTTTTGGAAAGTACAGAAAAGTAGATGTTTCGATCAAGTCAAAAAAAATATTTTCTGGCGCTTACATTGCTACGCTGGCTAAACCTCATGAGATACATCAAAAGAATGTACTACGGAATTGTATATCTTAAAAAGGCCTATAGAAAAGTCCTAGATGGTGCATGTCTATCTTCTAAGGATAAACACCAGCAACGCCGGATACACGTCAGCTAGTAAAAAATATTTGTAAAATATTAAAATATATAAATGAACCGAAATAATCATTTTAGAGCGATAAATCGAGAAATCGTTGTGAATTGATTAAATATTAATTACAGTCTGTGAGAATAAATTGAATTGTTGGGCTCGCAAGTAATAGGCGATAGGCTTCAAAGGCGGTCAAGGACTACGTCTTGCACGAGACGTTATGCTGAAGACTAGTTGGTGTCAATAATACTAGACAGTCGTTTGAATAAGATACCTTGAGAATAAGCAAAGTAATCGTAATCGCTGTTAAACGTACGCTGATATTTGCAAAAAAAAATATTAAGGTTGAACAGAGAACGTAATTTTTTAAACTGAGATCTCTAGAGGCTAGATGAAAATTAAGGTCGAGAGAACAACATTTTTGGGAACGAATGAACACACGTATTTAAATTTAATAGAATAACATAAAATAACTAGTGAAAAATTGACTGAAACCATTATTGTAATTAAATATTGTTCCTTGAGACAAAAAAAATATAGAATTAGGCGTAATTGCAGCGTTACGGTTTTCGCAATGGAAGAGGTTTTAGGGAACGGTTTGAAATCATAGTAGAGAAAAATATACTTGTTATTTATAGGAACTGCTAGTTAGCGTTTAAGGATGAAATTTAAAGAACGTGAGCTGTACATTGGAAATTAACTATCTAGTTTTTACAAAATGAAAACAAACACTTAGTTTTAAACCACTTTATTTTGATGTATATTCGTCGACCGGTTTCGATTGGACTCAATCTTCATCAGGACAATAAAATATAATACTAAATTAATAATTACTAAATCGATAATTTATCTAGTTTTTAGTTTCGGACCTCAAATTTAATGTGATGTTTGGACATTTATTTCAATAACAAATGTCAGGATGAGCCATTTTTAACTTCAAAACAAATACCACACAGATAGAACTTTCCCACGGATAAATATTTACAAAATAAGTTGAAGATTATGGGAACATTAAACAAAGTACGACCAAAACATCTATGTCTAATCGGTTGCCAAAAGTAAAGTGTCTTCGTGAAAACTTAATTTGTTATAAAATTTAAAATAATTTCGATACAGGTGTATAAGAAACCAGCGTCTCTTTAATCATAAGTCTAAAAGTTTTGGTGGCTCTGCACAATATTATGAGACAAGCTACGTCACTTGCGTGAACCGACAAAATATTAGCTTAACAAATTATAGTTGATAAAGTTAGCAAACAAATGTATTTTTGCAAAGGAGTTAATCAAATTACAGTGGATAATGATGATGTTAAAGACCACACGGCCATGAACACAATAATACAAAAAATAAACTAAAGGAAAGGCAAATATTTCCCAAAGAACTTACATTGGCTAGATCAAATTTCAACGACCCACGTTGTTGTTGGAGTAAAAAAATGTTATTATTCGTCAGAAGGTGGATTTTATTTCTCCGTTTAAATTGTATCACCGTTGTATAACCTTGACGCAGAAAGGCTTACAATATTGTTGTTGTCATTAAAGTGATATTTTAAATAACAGGTAAATAATTATTTAAAATATATATTACATCATTCCAAAGGAAATGGGTTTTCTAAGTAGATTTCTTTTATCACGGAATTCAATTTGGTAAAAAAAGTTGAAAGCCTTGGAAAAAAGACAATGTTTCCGTAACAATATTAATAGAACTTTGGTACCGCATATTATTTACTAATATTATCATAGACATCATTTGTATATATATATATATATATGCATATTGTGTAATTCATTTATCTGAAAGAATTAAGGAAGTAGGAAAATTTACACGACAAAAAAATAAAAGATATTCAAAAAAAGCTAAATACAAATATGTTTTTTTTTTCGAAATTATATTGACGTCATCATTTGACAACGAATCTATTGTCAAACGTATAATTTACCATAAATTACATCCTCCAATATTTGCAGATAAGTGATTATTTTATAATGGCATTTAAATATATTAAATTCGAGAGGTGTGGGCCTACGTGACCCAATTGTATACAAAACGAACCGGCAAAAATAAATCATAAACGTGGCAGGTAAATAATACAATACGTAAAGGTAACTAATCGTGCTAAAATATCACAAGGATGCCT
The DNA here is from genome assembly GCA_026573805.1 of Hesperophylax magnus. Taxonomy (NCBI): domain Eukaryota; kingdom Metazoa; phylum Arthropoda; class Insecta; order Trichoptera; family Limnephilidae; genus Hesperophylax; species Hesperophylax magnus. The sequence goes on from JAIUSX010000107.1 coordinate 1,694,437, forward strand.
AGATGTTTATTTTATACCATATTATCGGGCAATCTCTTTGCATAATATACAAGGACTGTGTTTGTTTGCCATGAATCTCAATTAAACTGTAACACGGCAAAAAAACTTTAAAAACGAGGGCATATTGGATTGTAATGCCACACACTGGTAACTTGGTCGAACAAGTTTTAGATCACGTTTGGATAAATCTGAGGAGCTAACTCTATAAAATTTCAAATGGGCGGTACTTTTAAAACCTTGACATACAATTTCCGAATTAGCTACGCAAGGTTTTCCTGTTTCCTTGATATTGTAAACCGTAAACGTCCAAACTTCCAGGGCTATAAGGGGTGCAATTTGAGTGAAAATGGGGGTTAAGAGTGCGGTCATAACCTAGAAAACTTCTGGGTCACAATCCTGAACCTGTAATTTAAATACACTATTGTGATTGTAACACATAGAAGCCGTAAAACTCTTCATTCATTCTGACTAGGGTGTGGCTCTACAATTATGGACTACTATCAATGTACCCATCTCCTAGGAACTATACCAACATGTTTTAAGGTGGGTTATGAATCAAATTTTGCTGATGTTTTAGATATTAGGGTCATAAAACGGACCTTGAGATAATTTAATATCTACCGTGTATAGCAAAATAACGGGTAAAGCCTTTTCGAAAAAGACCTAATATCTCCGTTTGTGGGTGTGTTCGCAATGTAATAGCGAATAAAGACCATAAATTTATATTTAAAAATTGCAAAAAAATAAGCAGTAAACAGCCGATTTTCAACATAATTTGTTTTTATTTGAGCGACTATACAGAACACTGTTAACGAATATGTAACTAAAAATATGTCTAAATGACTTGTTGCCTTTTTTGACAGGTACATATCAATGTTTGTAAAGCTCCAGAATTCACCCTGGAAATGACGTTGCGAGTTGCGGCCTAAAGCAGTTAGATAGTAGAAAGGCTGCACTAATTTCATGAGGCCAAAGCTGACGGTTCGAGAGCCTTTGGTGTTTTAGCACCTAGAGTTTAGCAAAAGATAAACAATCAGAGCTACAAGAATTGAAATAAATAAAGTTTTGGGTTTCTCCAACCCTTAAATTTCAACCACATTACGAAAGGTATTTATTTATTTACCGGAATAAAATCATATAGCTTCACTGAATAACTACACTGGTTGTTTATAGTCTTTATTCAGCCCCGATACAATCCAGAGCTACAGTACAACCACCAGTCTAACGAATCGTAACTCATTAAAATTGCCCTAGTCTCCTTGATGTGGTCCAGTCCCAGCATGTTCAAGTCTAGGTACAACAAACGAGGCGCATTTGCTGCAGTGTGTTTTTCTAGCATTCATTGACACGGTTACAGAGGACGCATTCAGTCACTGTCGTCGCCGTAGTCCGTATTCTTTCTGGGAACAGTTTGTAGGGCGTGAGAATACTCGAAGGTATCTGTCTATTCATCTTTGCATCCATCTGTATCTGTACCCGACGTTAAATGATGAACCGGGCGTGCACCAGGATGCTGCGGATAATCGAGGACGGACGATGACGGGGGGCAGGGGAAATAGGGCGAAGTCGATAGTGATTCGATGAATGGTCGGATTCAAAGTTGATTAAGTGCAGAATGCAGACAGGCGAGGAATTGACATTCGACGATGAAATTGTCCATATAGTATATTCTAAGGAAAGCAATACCTACTGATGAAGTAGCGAAAATAGCTTTTTACAACAGTAAAAAAATGGCATAGTTTAGAAAAAGAGTTATGTACTAACCATAACAGAGATATTCACCATACCAAGGGAAATGTATTTTTAAAATGAGTGCCAACCATACAACAACGCGACTTAACGGTGATCCAGTAATTTCATTGCAGTTAAAGATGGAGAAAGGCGGGAATCTCACAACAAAGAAACACACAAAATTATAAAAATCGTTGATTTAATATCGGCAGTAAATAACACGATATAATAATATTATATCCTTCGAACTCCCTTCGAGATCTAACTATAAAGTATTCACACAGGGGAATGGGGGGTGTGGCGAAATGAATTTGTACAACTTTTTTCTATTTAGAACTTCACGGCCAACGTAGCTAGCTATTTGTAGCTAGCAACCTCTTGTCCAACACGAGCTTTAGCACTTTTAAATATCCATTTAAATGTTTACGAAACATATTGTTCAAAGACTAAAAAGAGAGTAGAAAAGCGGGCAGTTACACTAGCAAAGTACGTTCGTATGTAATAGCGGTTACAGCAATACTTGTGCAGATATTTAATTTTAAAACATAACAGGTGTTTTCTTATAATTCTAGTCATGTTTTAGGAGCAATATAAAGGAAAATGAATGTAGAAAGGAAATAACATGCAAAGACAAAACGCAGCAAGCTGTAAATTTGCCTTCATCTCTTGAAATCGGAATAAAATCAAACAATAGGTGTAGAATCTGTGTCTATGAATAGGCACTCCGAATAAATTATTTTGTAGCCATGGCGGAGATTACAACTGACAAAATATTCTAAATTTGTCATAAATTTAGCGGTTCTTCGCAATCACCCGCTACAATGAGATCTTATTCGAGCCTAACCGTTCGCTCAAAGCACACATCAAGTGTTCCGGATTGTGCAAGTCGTATTGAAGCCCATAATAACGGTATTCCGTTGCACAATAACACTCTTCTCTTGTAGGATGCTCGGCGTATTGAAATTGTAGCGAGAGTTCCAGGTTATGTTCTCATTCGCCGCAAGTGGGCCAGCGCGACATCCGCCATCCGAGTACAAGTAGAACTGCCCTGTTTGCGATTCCATAGAATATGCGCGAAAAAATTGTGATTATGGATTCAATTATTCTCTGGCAGGGATTTTATCGCGTTCCAAATCTACCTTCTACAAATGCAAGTTGGCGTAATGAAATTTAAACATTTTTTACGAGTGTTACTATGTCACCTGTAGGAATACTTTCCCAATCAAGACAAGATTAGATTGTCTTCAAACTCGTAAAGCTCTGAGATGGTTGACGAGTTCTAGATGAGTTCGATGATTCTTACCTGAGACGCCGCGCAGTGCGCTTACCAGTAGTTGCTATGTGTCGTGCCACTTACCTGAAACAAGACAATAATTATTAATAACATTATTAGAGATCAGATCCTTCAATAGTGAAGTTATAATTCAAAGCGAATTTATCGACAGCTTTTTATTTGAACGACACAGGCTTAAGTTTGCAAAAAAAAACATGGAAAAATCGAAAGACGGTGCATGGACAAAAAAATTTATACGACTACGACAAAACTGTTGAAGTGAATAATAAATACGAAGGTAACAATACTCATAATTCGCAAGTAGTTATTTTTAATGTTTCAAGTCGTGCAGAAAACGTGCCTTCCTGGCTAACCTTTAAAACATTATTTTGCACTTACGTGTGCAAATAAAGTGTCGAAATGTTTATCTAACCGATTGTAAACTTGCAACACGGCGTTGTTTGCTAGATTATAGGGCGATAGATAATCGATATGGAAGGAAATTAAAGATAATAATGCCGGCAAACGGCGCGCTCTGTTGGCGGACCCCAGATTAGAAACCAATTAATTGTTAACGACATTATGCTAGGCAAACAATAAGATTAGATCGTTAAGATTCGGTCGACAGAAGCGTGGAGTCTGGAACGCCCCGGCGGGCTTCATAATGGGCACACATATCGATACTTCACCGGGCACATCGATTTCCCACATTGATCATTGATCTTCGCAGCGCCGAAAATTACTTTAAAAGCTTATGGAAGATATTAGCACACAATCACTGATATATTTTCAGATGATATTATTTAACACTTTGTCATATAACAGATTTTAGCCGCAAAAGATCCTACAGTTGCCAGCCTGAGAGCGGGAATTATTCAAATTAGTTGCTAGACCAAACGTAGTGAAGAACGCGCAATACATCCGCTACAGTTCCCCCACCCCCGGCGACCCTACGCCCCGTTCCCCCCCGCTCGCGCGCCGACCTCTGACCAGGCTGGACGTGTGTTCGTTTCGGCTCCCGCGTTCCCAATTTGCACCGCTCCGTCGAAAGCAATAACGTACGGAAATGGCGCTTTGAACATCGACAGGCTGGCACCGTTTGTTTGAGACACGGCGCTCAGTCCTGCAAATCAACAGGATACCCGACAACACCATGCTGTGAGTCTCTTACATTTCCTATTACCCTTGAATGTGTCCGCTAATAACCTAAATTCATCCACGCTGCCTGCCGATCTAGAGAGAGTGAGCTGTTAATTATTTCCCAGAGAGAGATTAGGGAACCCTTGTTGATAATTCCAGTTTAGGATGTAATAACCTGTGTACTGTTGTTATTCACCCATGTAATGTCCTTTAGCCGCTCAAATACAATGCTAATTCATAAAAACCTAACCTCTTTCATTTGGGCATAACAATCGTATGGGAGTGTTTTGTATAGACGGTGGGATATGGATTCTCGAGCCACGCGCTGACCCCGAACCCTGACTATGAGAGAGACGTCTCATGCCCCGCTTCTGAGCTGGCCGAGGGTAAGTCAGGACCCCCCCAGGTCCGACGCGCGACACTGGCGACCAACTTAGGGGCAGAATTTTTTTTTAAACATATCCTTCCCGACTGCACAGAATTACCTTTACGATTGTCCCCAATTTGAAAACATGTACTATGCAATTTTGTGCCAAGAGCATTTTTGCCGCAAAAACTACGGTGGAAGTTTCTCGAATAAATAAGAAATGCACGCAATCCTGTCGTGACTTTGTTTGTTGCTAAGCGCATTTTGCCGCGAAAAATAACGGTAAGAATCTTCTCGAACGAATAAAAGAGACGCGCGAAATTCCCGCCAAATGCTGTGATAACGAAAGTTCGAACATAATGTTTTTGTTTTTTTTCAATAACATAGATTCTGTATTCTTTGTTTAACAAAACAAACCCACTGTTTTAATTTCGGCATAAATTGCACCGTAATAATAACAGTCAGGATTTAGAACTGTGAAGCCAATTTTTACACCGGAAGTGATTTTTTTTAAAAAAAGCACAATACACCCAACGGCCCATCGAAGCTGATTTCTAAAAAGTATATCAGCTACAACCTGTAAAACACAAGTAATTCTTTATCCCGATTAATTATATAGGTACGGTGTTTGTCCATATTCTTTTTTCAGCATTGACTGTTATAAAAGTGATTTTAAGTGAATTGTTTGAAATTAACTTCAGAAGTGCAGTGTTTTTTTGCAAAGAAGTGCTTTCTCGACGCAATAATAAGAACGTGTGTTCAATCTCACGATTCAGTGCCAGTAAATGAAGCAAATATAAAATCTTTCCATCAAAAGTGTTTTTTCGCTTCTAAAGTGCTGTTTTTTGTGCCTTTTTCGTGCCTTTCCTCGAGTGCAGTGAATATAAGTGCGAATAGTGCCCACAAAAATTAAATAATGCAAATCCTAAAGTGTCCCCCTGGCCAAATTTTCTTCAAAAAGACTTAGAAGAATTTCGGAGTTTTTTTTCCTTTTTTTAAACCATTTTTAACAATGAATTCCAATCAAATGGCTACATCTTCGGACATGGGTGTCATTCCCAATGTACACAACTTATCCAAAGTGCACCTACAAGCCGTCTTAAAAGACAGAGGAATATCACCACTAAACAAATCAAAGTCAGCATTGAAAGCATACGCTTTGTTATTTAACAAGAAGTTCATCAGGAAAATAAACCTATCCGTTGCAAATGAAGTCAAGGCACCCAATACCCCAGCTTTGGAAATCCCCGTTTCTAACAAAGAAACCAGGACACATGTTACAGTAAAACAAGACAATGCACCCATCACGGCACAAGAAAAAACATACGATCTCACTCCTTGGAAGATCAAATATAACGGTGTTTCCGATGTACTGGATTTCATTGACCGAATCGAAGAAACGGCCTCAATTAAAAATGTTCCATTTGACGTGCTGCAGAAAAACTTTATAGAACTAATATCTCCAGAATTAATCCCGTGGCACCGAATACAAAAATCAAAATGCAAGGACTGGAATAAACTCAGATCAGCCCTGATCACTAGCTTCGGCAAATCAGAGGCCCAACACAGAATTAAATTATCGTTACTATCCATTAAACAATTAGTAAACGAAACTGTGGCAACATTCATAGAGAGGGCCGAATCCATCAACATCAAACTTTCCCACCCTGTCTCGGAAGCCGAATTATTACCAGTTATAACTGATGGCCTCCTACAAAGATATGAAAACATTATCACCTCACAGAAAATTGTGTCGTTGGCCCATTTAAACGAAGTTTGCCTCATTTTGGAATCCCACCAAGACAGGAAAAACAACAAAACCACCACGGACAATATCACTGTACCAAGCCGTCCTTCTGGATTAAAACCAGAATTTGACAACAAAAAAGTTTGCTCCTTTTGCAAAAAAGTAGGTCACCTAGCTACCACTTGTTTCAAGCAGGCCAAATTTCTGGAAGCTAAAGAACCCAGAACCTTAAAGAGACATCGCTCCAGGGATCGTTCTCCTCCACGCGACGAACTGCGTGAAGTTTTCAAAAAAACAAGAAATAACATGGAAAGGTTGCAAGACCCTCACTTTGTTAAACCTCAAGTGGATTTCTCTAAACCCCCACCGAATTTTCATGCGAGAAAACCAAAAAACTAAATAATAACCTCTCAGGTATTCATTCTGTACCAAGGTCTAAGGAATGGACTGATTGGTTATCACACATTAAATATTTTAACCAGACCTTAAATGTTTCTTCGGTTTGTTGCAAACAAGCTAAAGATGGAAGACCTTATGCCCTTTTCTCCGTTAACAATGTCCCCTTCTCTGGACTACTAGATAGTGGTGCATCTGTTAGTTGCCTTGGCAACAATGCCCACCTGCCTTTTGTTAACAACGGTTTTAAAGTTTTTTCCAAACCTACACTCGTGACAACTGCGGACAATGCTCCCCAGACAGTCATCGGTACTCTGTCATTACCAATTAAATGTAACAATAACACAGTTACAATTAACTTTCTAATAGTACCCTCTATATCCCAGAATTTCATCCTTGGCGTTGACTTCTGGAAGGCTTTTAACGTTGCTCCACAAGTATTTAATACTCTTGGCCAAAAACCTCCGGTCGCTCAAGTTGGTGAGATTCGAACAATAATACCTCACGAAAACCTAAGCACTGACCAGGCTCTCCAATTAAAGGAAATGATCAACAAATTTGAATCAATATCTTTCGAAAAATGCGGACTGGGTTTAACTAATTTGGTAAAACACCACATTAAAACCAACGGCCCACCAATCAAGCAACGCTACTACAATTTAGCCCCCCAAAAATTGAAACTTTTAGAAAATGAACTTGATGAAATGTTGAAAATGGGAGTGGTAGTTCCCAGCAGAAGTGCTTGGACCAACCCAACCCTTTTGGTTTCAAAAAAAGACGGCTCTGCACGCTTTTGCCTCGACAGTAGACGATTGAACTCTTGCACTGAAGCCGACGCGTACCCACTGCCTTTCGTGCACGCAACTTTAGACAAATTACGCAACGCCAAATTCATTTCTTCCATTGATCTAAGCAAAGCTTTCTGGCAAATACCTTTAGATGCGGAATCCTGCGAAAAAACTGCTTTTGTTGTACCTGGTAGGGGAATGTTCCACTTTAAAAGGCTACCTTTTGGTCTAAAAAATAGCCCCGCCGAACTACAGAGGCTGATGGACAAACTATTCGGCCCTGAAGTTGACAACAACCTATTCTGCTACCTTGATGATCTCATCATCGTTAGCGACACCTTCGAAAAACACCTGTTAATGCTGGAAAAAGTTTTTCAACAACTTAAATTTGCTGGTTTAACCATCAATTTAAAGAAGTCTGAATTTTGTAAGTCTCGCCTGCGTTATTTGGGATTCATTGTCGACGAAAAAGGTCTGAGAACAGATCCTACTAAGGTGGAAGCAATGGCAAATTTCCCCCGACCCAAAAACGCGAAAGAAGTCAAAGGTTTCCTTGGACTTACAGGTTACTATAGGAGATTCATTAAAGACTTTTCCACTATTTCGGCCCCATTAAACAAAATTACTGGTATCCGTAAAGGTATCAGCAACTTTCGTTGGTCTACTGAAGCCGAAGAAGCTTTTACGACTTTAAAAAATGCTCTTCAAACAGCCCCTGTCCTGAATTGTCCTAATTTTGAACTACCTTTTACCCTCCACACGGATGCTTCTAACGTAGGGATCGGTGGAGTCCTAACTCAGGAATTCCCCGATGGCGAACACCCTGTAGCCTATTTTTCCCGCACCTTGAATAAACACGAGAAAAATTACGGAATCACCGAAAAAGAGTTACTGGCAGTATTGGATTCTGTTCACCATTTCCGCGGTTACATAGACGGTAGCAAATTTACTGTAGTCACAGACCATAGTAGTTTGAAATGGTTGATCTCTCTAAGTAATCCCTCCGGCAGACTCGCTCGCTGGGCTTCTCGTTTGTCCCAATACACTTTCGATGTCATCCACCGTAAAGGTGCGGACAATATTGTCCCAGATGCCCTGTCAAGAATTGAACTTGCCGCATTAAACATCGATACAATTGCCTCTACCCCATCCACAAAAGATGAATGGTATCTCAAAATCTATGAAGGGTGCAAAAACAATCAACAAAAGTTTCCCAATTTTATTATAAAAGAAGGACAACTATATCGCAATTGTAAGGCCCCACTGTCCATCCTCGAAGATTACTCTTGGAAACTCGTTGTGCCCCTCGAAAAGAGAAAACAAGTAATCATCAACAATCATAGTGCCCCCGACTCTATACACCCAGGAACCTTCAAGACGTATAAAAAGATTTCCTTGAAGTATTACTGGCCTGGTCTTTTCAAGCAAGTTCGCAACTACATCTCCAAATGTGAAACATGTAAAGCTTACAAACATAGTACGGCACCCCCTGCCGGCCTAATGGGAAAACCCAAACGTGCTGATAGACCCCTCCAATCGTTATCTATGGACCTCGTCGGACCTTTTCCCAGAAGTTATTCTGGACACATGCATATACTCAGCATTGTGGATATCTTTACCAAATTTTGTTGGATCTTCCCCTTAAAAAGAGCCAACGCCGCCGCCATTGTCAAACTTGTGGAAAAACACATTTTCATACCCTACGGAACACCCAAAACCGTAATAGTTGACAACGGAAAACAGTTTATAGCACAGGAATTTAAAGATTTCCTTGCTAAATACGGGATTAAAGATATTTATTATAATACCTTGTACACTCCCCAAAATAACACTGTCGAAAGGTATAACCAGACTATTAACACAGCTCTGGCCATTTTGGTTGACAAAGACCAACGTAATTGGTGTAAGAATTTAGATAAAATTCAAGCTGCCATGAATAACACTGTTAACCTAACCACTGGTTACACCCCCTTCTTTTTAAAACACGGTATGGAACAGGTGGTACACGGTTCATTGCACTGGAACACGAATTTCCCCACGTCAACCACCTCCACAAGCAATCCTGCCGTTGATTACGCCCATCGTTTGGAAGAACTTACTGCCATTTATAGTGAAGTTACTGATGCCCTATTGCTGGCCCACCAAAAAAGTGCGGACAGATATAACCTACGTAGGAAACACATCACTTTTAATGTAGGCGATGTTGTCTGGAGAAGGAATAACACCCTCTCTCAAGGAGCCCTGTACTTCTCTGCCAAGCTGGCACCCCGTTTTGTCAAGGCCAAGGTTGTAAGAAAAATATCGGACTTAGTTTACTACCTGTCCGACTCCTCTGGCAAACATACTGGTAATTACCATATTAAGGACATTGTAAAGTCTGGAAGTGAGGAGACAGTTGAAACTCCCCCACCACCCCAGCAACTTTAAACTAACCCACTGTGTATTATCACAAACTATTGTAAGCTATGAAGTCTTACCATAATTAGGCGTGTAAAGTGTCAACTACATGTCAACCTATTCGTCAAAAACGAGTTTAACCCACCTTTGTAAATGAATGTATATTAACATATTATGACCATGAAATATTATTCCTGTAATAACGTTCTTTCCCTCACGACAATCGTTTTCTCCCTTTTTACGTTTTATTTTCTCACCTGTTCTGAAACTGATCATTTTAGAATAGAGACACGTCTTCGAGTTACAATCGCCGGGAAGTCGCGAACCCGCTTTTGCTCCTCAACTTCTACACTATGCAATGTTTATGTCATGTCACCCCATTTTCGTTTCATTTTTGTTCCCTTCGTCGTGTTAGAAAGAACCACCCCACTTTTGTTTTTGTTCCTTGTAAAATAACGATTGGTAATCACTCATAAGAGTGCCATCCAAAAGAGTTCGGATTTTGTAAATTCCAAAGTGTTAAATACCGACCCCTTTTTTTTTAAAAAAAAAAAGAAAACCTGTCAAGTACAGCCATTAATTCTTCCTTGTCCAATTCAACGTTACCTTGAGTATGTAAAACCCTATAGTGGTCTCAAAGGCAAGAACCAAGTAGCAATTAATCACATAATTGTCTTCTTTGTATGTATATAATTTTTTTTTTCATTTTTTTTCAATTTTTTCCTTTCAAAAATTGATGGCGTCCTACCCAAGCTCACATTTACCAAAAATAGGATTTTGACACATCCATTTTGGGAAATTGTATTTATAAAAGAAAACCAAATGTCGGTCCTATAAAACCACATACAAATAACTGGACTCGCTTCAACTAAAAGTATGTAAAACCCATTAAGGTCTTTTATTGTATGACGAGATCTCGATTTTCTTTTCTCTACTGTTACGTCACGTATGTCTCGTACCTCACGTTTCAACCCTACGGGACAGGTTAGTAAAACCTTACGGTTACCCTGATCTTCAAACGCAAATAATTATATCACAACGTAAATCAACAGGACTTTGTTCGATCATCGTTGCATAATATAAACACCCAACCTTTGTCTCACCATTTAACCAAGTGTTTGCAACCCAATTGCACGCTACAACGAACAGTATGTAAAGCCATTATGGGCCTGTTCCCACCCATCGCTCGATGTAAGTAGAAATACCTTCTACCATCATCTTGCACCTTGTAACACAATGAAGTAACATTAAAATTGTTTATCTTCTCTATTGTTCCATCGTACGCCCCTCCAGGCTACGGAGTTAGTCAATCTAACAAATCTTTGCAAACAGTATCAAATGATACTGCTAGCTTTTGTTGAATTATATTTAAATGTAAAAATTGTCACGCGATAGGAGAGATCCTTACAAAATCCACCACTACACGAGAAGTTCGTTACAATTACTTAATACTTATAACCATGTGTTATAATTTGGTCGTGTGACATTAATTTGCCATGAGTACCGCCTTTGTGTATAATCTGGTCGTGTGACATTAATTTGCCATGAGTACCGCCTTTGTGTATAATTTGGTCGTGTGACATTAATTTGCCATGAGTACCGCCCTTGTGTATAATTTGGTCGTGTGTCATTAACATGTCATGAGAACCGCTTTTGTGTATAATTGTGTACAACCCTGTACACGAGACGTGGAGACGTAATAATAATACTTACCGTGATTCGTGTGAACGACATAATATCGACATCGTCATCTCCTTTAAGGAACTGTTTTTACACTCCTTGACTTCTGTCTATAATTGAGTTGTACCTTGCATATACTGCATACTTGTACACTATACGTGAAGACGTTACAATACTCACCATGAATCGTGCGAACGAAATAATATCAAACCTTTATATGTGAACTACGTAAGTATTTCACAGAAGCCTCTTTGTTCAACGCCAATGCCCGTGGACTTCCTGTTTTTGCTGCTTTCCAAAAAAAAAGAAGCCCAGGAATATCTACTATCCCAAAAGGACTAGTTTTCAGCTTCACTGTCAATTATGGGGCATAGTGCCGCAGGAGTTAATCGATGGGCACAAAACCACTAAACTCGTCGTCTGGGAAACGAATAAGAAGAATCCCAGGTTTGTGAAATTGGAACTAGGGTCTGTCTTTTCTCACAATCATGTAGAAGTTTAAAACGACCCCTAATCTTTTGCCAAATACACGCAAAAGATTAGCCTCTTTAGTACAATGTGTATTCTAATGCGTTTTAAAAATTAATCCACTTTATTAAAATGTAAAGAGTCAGGAAATCTGCTGGTTGAATATGTTTCACTCTCACATAGAGGTTGAATTGGAAATTAGTCCAGTCTCTAGCAATTTCGTAACTCAATTCCCGTCCTTTTTCCCCCCTCCCCACCCCATGCCCTCAGGCAATATGTATGAAGTGGAAAATCTGTTGTCGACCATATTTCGCCCTCATTTCGAGTTCGAATCGGTAATTGTTCCGGTCACCAACAGGCTTCCTACCTCACCTTTCACGTATGTTGTCATTTTTTTTTCTCTCCTCAACGAAACACATTCATGAATTTTGAATATGTATGATACGCACTTGGCGTATCGTCTGTCTTTTCTGACAACCTTTATTCATGAATTAGTTTCCCTGCTGTTGCCGTGACTCGTTCACGAATTTTTTGTCTTGTTCTTTGAAATCCTACGAAAATGTTACCACCTGTATGTTAACATAGGCCAAAGAAGGCCAGTTGTTTTTTCAACCAAGACAGTTTGTCATTCGGCAAACGCCAAGTCATCCTAATAAAGGATAATGTTTATGTAATCAAAACTAGTTAGGAACCTCTCTCTACCTCTCTCTCACACTCTTCGTCACTCTCCGGACCGGCAGCTAAACCTCGTTTGTTTATCTTTTCTGGACACATTTTGTTTCTCTCCAAACTTTTCTTCATTGGTCCCTAGGCAGGTAAACTTCAAGAAATTTGCTTTAATAATAATTCCCCCCGGATTTAAAAAGAAGCCCAGGCGGATGTCATCTCCGGCAGCCAAGCTGAGCCTCACCTCCTAGCAGCCTGCGCTGTGGTTACAAAGGTCCCTCGACTACTACTCGCTACACACTTGTTCCATCTTGTTCCTGAAAGCTCAGACAATACTAATCATATGTATGACGTTTGTCTCACCACTGCAAGCCGAGTTGTCCCACTATACTTTATGACACTCTGAACTACCTTTCGGACACGCTAGTCCCGGAGTTCAAATTTCTTGCCCTCAATGCCAATGCCAGTTATACCGTCTCTTGCTCTGTCATGCAGTGACACATACCAGGTCATGGGTGAAACATAATTACCCTTTGCCCCTCCAGTAAACACAAACTGCGCATCTCTAAAAAGTTATCCTGAGCTACATTATGCTCCGATAACCAACACATACGATCCGTGCCCACCATAATAGCACATAGGACTCGTACTGGCATAACTACGGAACCTGGACTACTCTCTCCAATGACCACTGTAACCATAGCCGCAGCCCCGCAAACCACAGCCCCACTTCGCAAACATCAACGCCCACAACGAAGCAAAGTGTTTTTTTTTTTTTTCCGAGGCCTAAGTGTACTCCTGAGTGTTATCTCAATGGGTCAGATTACAGTGATAATGTAATCTTTTAGAGTCAGTGAAATCTCGTTTCCTTCGCAACTCTTCGAAACCAAAAAACCAACGCAACGCAAACTTAGCTTCCAGACCAATGAAACCCTAGAATCACACCTTAACATTCCGTCTTTTGTTTTGTTTTTTCAATTGTATAATGTTGTCTATTGTTTTTTCAATTGCATAACCATGCCCTTTTGTTTTTCAATTGTATAATGTTGTCTATTGTTTTTTCAATTGCATAACCATGCCCTTTTGTCTTTCAATTGCATAATTTTGTCTTTTGTCTTTCAATTGCATAACCATGTCTATTGTTTTCTAATTGCATAATTTTACTTGTTGTTTCCACACCTGCTCTCTCCCCAAAATTTATTTGCTCCAAACATGCTATGTACCCTTCCTCATTTCTCCCCACAAATATTGTTACCTAGCCTATGGCATAAGCTAGTCATTATGTTTTAGCTAGGCATCTCTCTGGCCATCCAAGTCTCTCAAACTAAGGGCAACTCTTGTTTTGTCAAAAAAACCCCAAGGGAGGCACATAGAGGATCTTTTAACCCTGATGCTCCATTACCACGTCGCCTTTTTTACGAGCGCGGGGGGAGGTGTCATATAACAGATTTTAGCCGCAAAAGATCCTACAGTTGCCAGCCTGAGAGCGGGAATTATTCAAATTAGTTGCTAGACCAAACGTAGTGAAGAACGCGCAATACATCCGCTACAGTTCCCCCACCCCCGGCGACCCTACGCCCCGTTCCCCCCCGCTCGCGCGCCGACCTCTGACCAGGCTGGACGTGTGTTCGTTTCGGCTCCCGCGTTCCCAATTTGCACCGCTCCGTCGAAAGCAATAACGTACGGAAATGGCGCTTTGAACATCGACAGGCTGGCACCGTTTGTTTGAGACACGGCGCTCAGTCCTGCAAATCAACAGGATACCCGACAACACCATGCTGTGAGTCTCTTACATTTCCTATTACCCTTGAATGTGTCCGCTAATAACCTAAATTCATCCACGCTGCCTGCCGATCTAGAGAGAGTGAGCTGTTAATTATTTCCCAGAGAGAGATTAGGGAACCCTTGTTGATAATTCCAGTTTAGGATGTAATAACCTGTGTACTGTTGTTATTCACCCATGTAATGTCCTTTAGCCGCTCAAATACAATGCTAATTCATAAAAACCTAACCTCTTTCATTTGGGCATAACAATCGTATGGGAGTGTTTTGTATAGACGGTGGGATATGGATTCTCGAGCCACGCGCTGACCCCGAACCCTGACTATGAGAGAGACGTCTCATGCCCCGCTTCTGAGCTGGCCGAGGGTAAGTCAGGACCCCCCCAGGTCCGACGCGCGACAACTTTCTTAATGCAAATTGAATTGATGTCGTAATCGATCATCAAAATAAAATTATTTCTATGTGGCCGGGATTAAATTGTCATAAAAACTAGTGGAGGGATAATCTAGTACATTTTTTTCAATTGTAAGGCGTGTTTTGGTACGTACGAGTATTCGCAAAATACTTCGGGAGTCTATAAACGAACATGACATCAACTATAGTGATTTGTTTTTAGGGTATTATGCCGTGTTGCGCTATATCCTTCTTTAGCCAACGTTTCGGACAAATCTCAAATCATACATGACATCAACTAGCTTTAATCACACATACGTAGGTACTGGCTAAGGAAGAAACATGATGCTAACAAGGGTCATATCTAGTGTAGTAGTGTAACGAAAAATATGAAGAAATTAATTGTCTCCACTTGTGCTAATGACAGACACCAATAATATGAAACAAACGTACGGGCTCACCTGTATAAATCGAATGGAATAAATTATATAAGGAATAAATTGATTCTGTCCGAGAGCGTAGTGACTGGACGTATGTGTGTATATTGTATTCTCTTCATTAGGTATATCAGATCTCATCGCAGAAAAGCAGTACACACTTTCGTACTTCGTACACAACAAAAACAGTAAGTTTAGAAATCGTTCGCTATTTACTACTGTTTTAAGTTTTACTAGATATTGAGTTATATTTGGCTACCACTAGTTGACGTGAAAAACGAATAGCCAATTAACAGAACAGCCAGAAACACAACTAAATGCAACCAACGATACCACTAATGTTTAATACAACAATTACATAAGGTCTCTGCAATCACACACAATGCACACAAAAACCAAATGGAATATTAAAAAAAATAGCTCTGAACACAACCCTCAATGATTTATGAATGATGAATAGAAAACAAAAAGAGCCCTGAAAAACCATGTTGCAACAAAACGAATATGAGGACAAAACTGAAAATAAGCAGGCAAGCATGCACACAGACAAGGGACGCATTATCCATCATAATAATTGACATCTTTGCCGAACAGATTAATTTGCATGACAATTCAAGAGGGACTGAAAACGCTGTTGACTATTTCAGAACCAAGTAATCCTAATGACTTTAATGATTGCGGCAAATGATTAATGGTAACTGCCAGTTCTTCAGGACACGGCGATAAAAGCAGGAATAGGATGGACAAATACACTAAGTACAACACGCAATGATTAAATTATAGTATGCTGTACTTGTACAGTCACATTCTAACACAGATTCTGTTGGTTTATTGAAGTAATATTATATATGAATAATAATGCGCAGGGGGTCCTGAGGTTGTTCCCTCCACCTTTGAATTGATTGTGCGCATAGTCTTTGAAGGCTAATATAATATGTATGATGGATAAAGCGTCCCAGCTTTTGGCACATGGCGTTGCCTACCTGTGCACATGGTGTTCTGAGGGCGCGTGTGTGTTGGGCGGCGGCTGTGGGGTGGGCGCGCGGGAGGGTGGGCTGCTGTCGACGCGGGTGGTGGGGGCTCCGCCCAGCGCCAGGGCCAGCCCGCTGAAGCTAAGGGTAACACACAACACGTCAGATACTATGCAGGGGTCTAACATACATACGTTGGAGAACTAGTGTGCAGCTAATGTTTAATCACATCTAAAAGATTCGTATGTAGGATAGTCATAGTTCAAATTAAATAAAAAATATAGTTTCCGAAATGGGAATGGAAACGGGAAGCCATGACAATATCTGATAAGGGTTACATTCTTTGGAATTGACACATTTCGAAGAGCAAAAGATGATGACGCACTGTTGAGACAAAGCTGAATACAATAACCGGTCGGTGGCTGAGTTAACATCGTGCTTGGGTCCCACCCAGGCGTAGTGTGTTCGATTCCTCGGCTGGCTAAGTCCTCCATCACAACACAAGCAACATTTTCCGCTTAGTGTGGTGGTAGTAGGAGATTTTCAAATATTGTCAGGTTATCCGTAACCCGGGAATGTTTGTCTTTCTTTTAAAAAAATAATGACATCAGCATTATGACGATATTCAGATAAATGACAAGAAAATATTATAACAAAGCGCGAAATCGTATCCTTTGAAAGCTTTGTGATCTCATCAGACTCGAAACTTCTAAACAAAACATTTAATAAAAATCGAGTGATGCTTTGGTTGTTTGGCAGACAGTATTATGAATTACTACTGAAACAAAGTTAGAGCGCGCAATTTTCCGTGGGTGATGGTGTCACCGGGTGTCATGGATTAATGAGAGCACTCTTGACCTAAACTCGAAGTACCTGGCAACCGCCGCTAGTAGGTACCTACCCAACAGTCAAAATAAATGCTTACATCTAGCTATTTTGTAATTAACAACCATCATGATGTTTGCTTGGAGAAATATTTGATGTCTTTCTCTTGACCGACTCTTTGCTTCATTTACACCCAAACATCTTCTCGTGCATACATAAATACATACCTACTGATATATTATCATCTATTGATTTACTATCTAATTTCTGGCCGTAACCCCACCTAAGTATTTGACTTGATCGTACTCTTGTGATGTAACATTATAAACGATGATATTAATCAAAAAGATTATCCAGGAAAATTGATTTATCCGATTTTTATTGATGAAAAATTGGTCAAATAAACTACGCTTCAAATTAAGTACAAATAAAATAGATAGACAGCAAATCAATTTTTCGGTGTGCTGAACAGGCATTGAAATGAACAAAACAACCGAGAAATACAGGCTGTCCGTAAAACAAATAAATCCATACGGTCATAAAATAGATTTTTTTGGAATAGAAGAATCTTTTTAGTATTTCAATGAAACGCCAACCAATATATGTTTATTATTGGGTATTAAAATTTACCTGCATTTTACTATCTATTTTCCATGAATAAAACCAACTGCTTTTATTTTGTGTACATAAGATATTTGTGTAGTTATTGATTTGACAATTAATCGCCAAAGAGTCGTTACATCATTAATTTAATTAAAAACATATCAGCAATATCGCATTTACCAAAATTTGATCAGCCTGTAGTAGGTAGATCGGCGATATACCGCCTCAACTCCAACTTGCGCAACATTTTGGCAAACAAAAAAACCGTCCACGAGAGCGTCAGTCGGATATTTGAAAGTCCTTAACCCAAATAAGTCCGTTTGCGAATTACCGCCCGCCAATCATAATCTATGACGGGCACCTATTATTGTGTAAATACGTGCCCGTTTAGTTTAACGTGGAAAATGGAACAACGGGGGGTAGGCCAGAAGCCAGGGGCGTGGAGAGGAATGGTCACCAGCGAAGATGAACCCGTTGATTGTCATCGAATTAACTGCGTGACATGAACGGAAAATTTTGACCAATCACAAAAATTATGTTTCAGATCTGTTTGTGAATGTCAGGCAAGAATCTTAATGACGCAAGTGGATTATAGAGGCCCCATCGGGGGATGATGTGAAGGTCTTGAGGAAATCTGTTTCATTACAGGGGTTGTTGTAACTTACATAATAAATACACCAAATAAAACAAATCCGTCAAAAAGTAAGCGCTTGATATTTTTTTTTTTTTTTTTTTTATTATTTATTCAGTGAGTTTTATGAATTACAATTTTTGTGTACTTAATAACTCCCACACTAGGCTAATGCCCGTGTTGTGGTTATACTGTTAATTATTTTATTTATAATTTCAGAATCAGAAAAAAAGTTTAAGCAATTAATCAGAAGAAATCTGCAATTAAATAGCATCATTGTCGCGTCTTCATGTGGTAAATAAGAGGTAGCGTTATTTTAGAACGATTGGATGGGAACAATTATGAAGTGCCTAGTATTTGTAAAGTGGCTCACATCTATTACGTTATATTCAATGATGGCAGTGTCGTGCGTTGCTCCATAATAATAATAATAATATTTGGCTAATTTATATAGCGCCGTTTTCGTGAGAAATCACCTCAAGGGCGCTGTAAAAATATATTTCTTAAGTAGTTAATACTAGAACTACTGACTTATCTCTAAGACTTATATCTAGTGACTTACGACTAAGGCCTATAACTACTATCTTAACGACATATATACGAGTATTTACATATTTAGTGTGTAGTTTTTTTGAAAGCTCGGGTATATACAATATTTTTTTGCATTGACTTGTGGAAAATGGCCATTTTATCACCTTCCACTGATTGTTGTACTCAACTGAATAAATTATGAACGTTTAAGTTATTTACCAAAATAAATTAACAAATATTTGACTCATTTTAAAAATAACTTTTAATTTATCTTCATGGTTTGTTTCCCCTAACTTACACTAACAAACTTACAGCAAAACAACCTACACGGTCTACGCGCCACTGTATTAGGGGGAAAGTACACAAGAAGCTCCCTATACCTAATATATCTACTAGTTTAAATATTACCTACCCTTCCTAAACCAAAAGATGGAGAGCTGTTTTCCATCATCTGCTCGTTTCAGAAGCAATCCAGAAATTTTAGGAAAAAATGATTTTTAATCAGAGACCCAACTGCTCCCAACCGTCAGGAGCCAGTGAAATTATGGTATTAATTGGGGTATGTTGAGAGGCTGAAGTTAGTGGGGAGGGGAAGGAGATGGGGAGAGGAAGGTGTGGAAGTATCTGGCTATTCAGATCTGATCACCAAACACGGCCAAGCAACGCTTCAATTCTGAATGGTGAACTTCCCATCTGGAACTTTCCGCAAATCAACATTCCCTTCAACATGTGCCTTCAACAGTGTGGAACCCTCGCTGTTCTACATATAAATCAAACATAGAAAGAGATCAGAAAAACTTTTTGAAATATGTTTCTTATCGCATACGTAATGATGATAACTATGTCTCCGTGAACCTTAAAACTCTCGATCAACGCCGAGATATAGGACACCGAGTAATTTATAAGATAATTCATCATTTTACTGATAGCCCGTACCTATTACAAAATATAAATTTCAGATGTCCGTTAAGAGTTACTCGATCTCCGGACACATTTTATATTCCTATTCAAGAGGAATACTAATTATCTCGAAAATGTATTTATAAGAAGCTAATAGATACGTTTAATAGATTATGCTCAGACGTTGATTTGTTTAACACTAACCTTACTAAATTCATAACATTCTTAAAAGAAATAATATTCGATCAATCGATTAGAATTTATCAAAAAACTTTTATTTTATTGTTAATTTTTTTTCATCACAATTTTTTTTTTATTCTTCTGCTTTCAGTTTGAATTAAAAAATAGTTTATATAGCAGAATAACAGCCCAATTGAATAACATCACTTTCTCTCATTGTCATTATTGATACACACTCCATGTTTAAATGTAAACATTGAAATATTAAAAAAACATATTGTATATTCAAGTAGTTGCACTTTATCAGAACTGCTTTTATGTATTAACATTCTTAACTCTGTAAAATATCAATGTACGAAGACTGTTTATAAGGCAAATAAATAAAATAAAAAATACAAATAAACTGTATATTACTTTGAATTAGTAAATTGTGAAATAACTCAAATTAATCAAATAAAATTTACTTGCGCACGCCAGGATTTGAACCCGCGACCTCCGGCTTGCTATTAGAGAGCCTTACCATCGACCACGGAGGCCGACAAGCGTTGCGCTTTTTATAATTTTACGAGTTTAATGTCTGGTCGACATTTTCTTCAACATAGTAAAATTAAGATAATGTCTATGGATTAAATTATATTTTTTTATATTTGAAAAATTCTGTAAATATGCATTTAAAAAATATAAATTAATAATTGCTCTCCTTAAAAGAGTGGCTAAACAAGAAATAGTACCGCGCATGCACAAGTAATTACATTGCACCGATAGTTTGCATATCACGATTGCTTGAAAACGCCATGACTTGCAGCAGAGTTGCATTACATGATCTGATTTTTCTGGGAACTCAACGTGGTTTAAGTAAATGCAATGAAAATGTTATAAAACTAATGTATATCGTCGATTGCTTCGGATTACATAACATTTTATGGGTGAATGAATCCTTCTTTAAATAAATCATTACAATACTTTATTTAGGCCGTGAAAATTTCAAATCATCGATTTTAATATTTGATTGAATTACTTACAACGGTCAAATTTGTAATGTTTATTGCGACGGCGAAGTCAGAACCCACTAAATATTCATTAAGCTAGAATTTTAATGGACAATAAAAGTTTAAAAAAAAGGTATTCAAATTTGAAAACTAACTACGTGTTACTTGCTCTAACTATAGATGTAGTGGCGTGATTATTACATTGGTAAATAATTAATGTTTGGTATGGAAAATCGCATGTCATGTCAAGACAAATACGAACTTTTATCAGTTAGTACGTTCTAAAATCAATTCTCGTCACTAGTAGAAGAAGTACATTGACATTAAATCCGACAAACTAATAACTTCATAAACCTTCTAGTATCGGTTAAATTGCAGAGCATTTAAACTAGTTTTCTATGGCGCAACGACAAATTCCCGCCCCCTGGGCAAGTAAATCAAGCCATCATTCATTTACATCAATGCAAAATATATTGTTCGAATACGAATTTGTTATTCCTGAGCCTAAGGCAAAAATTTGAGATATTATTCGTCTAGCTAATAAGTAATGCGTTCGAAACATGCAGCCGGAATGCATTCATCTTGGATAAGTAATAAATGACGATGCCTACTGGAAGTATCTTTTACAAAATATGAATCACTTCCCGTGCGAATTATTGTGCAAAATATATCTAAAAAAAAACTAAAATTTACCTCTGAAAGACTGGAATTTCATACTATTTATTTCTCACTAGCTGTACCTCACAACGCGTTGCTGTGGTTCATTATGTCTGTGAAGATCGAGAAACAATAGCGCGTGTTGATCTTACGTCCAACAGATGGCGCTTTTTTGTTTTTCATAAAATCATGTTTGTCCAACAGATGGCGCATTTTCAAAAAAATATATATTTTTACCTTACGCGTATTCGAATGCAAGGTTGTGTCAAAATATTAAAGCAATCGGTGAAGAACTTTTTGAGATTTAAGATTTTTAACAAACGAACATTAAATTTTTTATTTATATAGATAAATACATTATTATTTAATTTTTTTTTTGTGTTCACAGTAATCGCCCGGGAAGCGGTTAATTATGCATTCGGATCCCCCCTTTAGGATGCGCACGGATGGTCGCTAAACCGTTATTCACATTAGTGATATTATTGATTATCATTATGCTGCGTATAAACCGGACAAAATATGCGCGAGCTGATCCACGAATTATGGAAAAGGACTTTCCTTTTCGATATTTTTTCCATAAGATGAAAAAAATCCTTTCCCGTAATTCGTGGTATGGCTCGCGCAAATTTTTTCCTATTTAACGCACCCCTTAGGTCACTATTTACCTATGGTAATAACAATAAATAACTAACTAACCATCACACCGTTTCCCAGCAGGGGTAGGCAGAGAGGACGGACCGCCAAAAAACTTGGTCTTGGTACACACTCCTTGCCTCATTCACATTCATACATCGTCTCATACATACTCTTCTATTATTCTGACTCTTGACTTGGCCCAACTCGAGTATCTGATTTACTTATCATCCTCGTTTATTTTAATAATAACAGCTTAAAAGAAGTCACCGCTTTGAAAATAAGACACCGCGATGATTACAAAATGAAAATGAGCAACTAATTCAAAAGCCACCTTAAAAAGTATTCCGAACAGTTGAACTGAATCATATCAAATATAAACAAATATAACAACACCCCCATACACACAAGCCCTGCTTATTTATGGGGGTACATTAAATACTTATGTTATGTAATTAATAACTGTACTATATTCAATATTGTGTAATGTAATTCGTGTATCTTTTTTTACTAATAAAAAAATAAATAAAAATAAAAAATATATTTAAAAAAATGTACAAAGAAAGAAGTCGTGTTCGTTTGGTAGAAAACTAGCGTCGTATTTTCTAAACATGATTGTAAATAACGAGAGCGATTTATCGTCGATGTGTTTACACGCCTGAAATTAAAAAAGAAATGAAAAAATTAACTTAATTAAGCAAATGTCAGGTGAAAATATTGGTAATTATTTTAATAACGCGGAAAGGGGAGGGGAACCTTATAAATAACTGTTAACCTTATAAATAAGTGTTAGAACTTTCCTTTCTAGGTTAGCATAATTTGGTTAAGGGCTGGAAACCGCACAAAAATACCAACTACTCCCAACCATCTGGAGCAAGTGAGACTACGGCATCCCCAATTAAGGCATGTTGTGGGGATGAAGGTAGTGAGGATAGGGAGGTAATGGGGAAGAGGTAGGTGGGGAAGTACCTAGCTATTCAGATCTGGACACCAAACACGGCTAAAGCCATTTCAAGATACATTTCAATTGTGAATGGTGGTCTTAAAGCAGGCCGATACTGAGAGCATCTTCCACTCTGGAACGTGCCGCAAATATACTATATATTATTTTAGATGAATAAATAGTGACAACAAACTAAAAAAAAAAAAAATAATAAAAAAAAAAAAAATAATAATAAAAAAAATAAACTTAAATTGCGAACGCCGGGATTTGAACCCGCGACCTTCGGCTTGCTAGTCGAGAGTATTTTTAAGATATAGGTACAATTCCGTAGTACATTATTTTGGTGTATCTCATAAGGTTTAGCCAGCATTAGCAATGTAAGCGCCCGAAAATATTTTTTTACGACTTGAGTACCAAACATCGACCTTTCTCTACTATCCATAAACCATCTGGAAGAAATTCCCTAAATGATAGTGAAAACCCCATTAAAATCCGTTGCGTAGTTTAGAAGAACTAAGCTCACAAACAGACGAGGATAGTGACTTTGTTAATACTATTTAGAAATATTCAACTCGCTGACTAATTTATAACCAAAACAAGTGATTTTTCACAAATGTCACGATTGCTAGATGGTCGTTAGAAATAATGTTTGCCGAAATACCCCTAGCTGGGCAGCACGAGCAAGAAGTCCGAGCACAACACCTGGTCCGAATCCGAAAGCTGCCGATGGAAATAACACTAATAATAGCCGTGACATCACCCCGTCCGCGAGGTGGGGCCGGGAAGTGCGGGGGCCGCTCTCTAACAACAACAGACAAATGGGCGAAAACAATTTTCCTAACGGAGGAAGAACGCGCGTGATGGATATACAATGTTGCAGTGTGCAGAAATACACTTTCCATCTCGTGGTCGTGGTCCAATACTACGGACTAGCGTCCAAATCTAAGAAAGAACGGGGTGCACATGATTGAAGATTTTCTACATGGGTTACCGGGTTACCATCAAAAGAGCGCTTGAAATAATGCGTCCAACCAGAATTCTATTAAATACCATTAAGATTGCCCGAAGGTTGAAATTCTGAGGGGTGTACAGGATTGAATGACAAAAACCTCTCCTGATCAATACTAGTTTGAGTAGACAGTACTCAACGTTTCAACCTTAAATTCTCCCACAAGACGCGTGGGGTTCAACTAGCTTCTTACTTCCATGGGTCCAACGTTGGTCTTCAAAACCAGCTGGCATCGAAATGAATAATAATCAGAACGAATAACTAGATAACACCATCCAACGCGCAATAGCTCATCAAAATTTTGCTCGTTAAACGAGTAAATATTATAATAAGCCGTTCATAAACATGCATGCATACTACTTAAATGTATCGGAAAGGTATTCGCGCTTTACCAATGCCAAAATTACGATGTCTTCACGTGAGACATTGCAGTTTTTTTAATCAAAATTGTGTGCACGAGTTTAAACTTCGTCAAGTTTTTGGCACGTTCGGAGAGTTTTTCACGGCAATCTGTCATAATTTGTACATATTAAATCCGTAATAAACTGCGGTGCTCCGCACACCCAGGCCGTCCCGGCTGTCGTGAATGATGAAGACTTCTAATAAAGCAAATATCAAATGTTGCTTTATTAGATTGTTTTGAAGCAAATTTAATCCGACGCTAAAAAACGCTGTTGTTGTTTTCGCGTTTGGATGAATTCACTCAGACGTGTTTTTTATGCAAAAGCATTTAGTCTCTAAAACATTTCGTTTACTGTCTACTGAACGGCATACAATATCGGGGAGACTACTCCCTAGGTACTAACCTACAAGACATCATTAGAAGGCCATAACTAATAATGCGTGACATACATTATTCAAAGTATTCAATACAAGATTACTAACCCAGTACCTTAAACCAAACCCTAATAAATAATAAGAAAACAATTCAGGTTTAGTACGGTTAAATACTAGTATTATAAGAAATGATGATTAATTTATTTAATCATTTTAGTTTTTTTAAGATCTCTGTAGGACATTTTGCTTTATTTTAGAAGGTAAAAAAATAAAGCTATAAAAGAAGGGCTCCAACAAAATTACATGGTCCACTGATAATACAGTCTGCGAAAAATGTTCGCCCTTCGGCAACCGCGATGAGATCATCATGCAAGGGGCTTTTATTTTAGAAAAAGAAATTATGAAATTTGGGTTAGGAAATTTAAGCGCAGAATTCGTGAAAGAAAGGGAACAAATAGTGAAATAAGAATTTAATAACCCTCGAAGTGAGGAAAATTTTATTATTTATGTCAATTAAAACTTCCCATTTACTGATGATAAAACAATAAAAAGGGAGAAGCGTCAATATAAATACACTATCATTATTAACTAAATCTTACATCTTCTTCTTGTTTTCATGAAATGTGTGTCTTAAAAAAAGTCTTCAGCGAAATTAGACGAGCCAAAGTAAATATCGCGGAATTGAAACATTGAAATAATTATTATTCACTTGTTTCAGAAATAGAATAATTTTACAGACTACCTAGTACTAAGATTGTTGAAGTTAAATTTTGAAATACAAACGAAAATTTACGAGGAATACACGTTTTCAGTTTTAGCAACGCAAACAACATTAATTATTTTTGGACGAACTATACAGAAATCGTGACAGCAATTTCAAAACAGGAGAAGGGAAAGTACAAAAAATAATCTGTACAAGAGTTATCGGGAAGTTTCCAATGATTTAATAAACTTTTCGGGAATATACAAAGAGTAGATTGAGCGAAGATAAAACGAAAGAAATATTTCCCCAATGGAAATGATTATGATTTAAAAGACAGGCATGGCAGTTCTCCAACGATGTGAAGGTTTGGTTTGATGCATATATGGGCGTGCACAGTGCACACACGTGCATGTACGCCAGTAAGAATGACGTGATCAATGCAGTTAACCTTCAAAGGAGAAGCAAAAAGCACACTTGAAGAGTAAACCCAGTCCTTGAGAAAGGACAGCGAAGGTTAATGGTTTATTTAGTGCACCAGCGATTTCATGACGCTCTTTTCATGACGAATCTTTATTTAAGTACATTATGTCAATCCAAAAAAACATTGAACACGCTATTTATCACTCACGCAAAACATATATGGGTTTTTTATAAAGGGGTGATCTAATTTAGACCATTTGAAAAGCGGCATCTGACGTGGATGAATTTAGTGGCAATTAATGTACAGGCAAAACACTGAATAAAAGCAGGTGAACACGCTATTAAAGAATGCTTAAGTAATCGAAAAAATAACAGAAATTCTGCATTACTGTAGTATTATGTTTATTACGTAGGTAAGGAATATAATATATTTTGAACTTAGGTTTTGAATAGGAAATGGAACGAAATATTGTAAAAAATGTCGGTTGGGTTGTCCCCTTTGATAACCACTTTGGTGTACACCGCTAGAGGTACGGAAAAAAGAGTGTTAGTGTTGCAGATTCGTATAGGTAGTCAAAAGACGTCTAGAGGGCACATAAAACAATGGACGACAGGCAAAACATGTCCAACCTAAAATGTGTATGTTTTCAAATCGATTCCACATAGTATATTATTATTTAATAAATTAAATCAAGGGACATTTAAAAAAATAAATTATGATGGGCTATAAAGAAAGGCAAGGCAACAAAGATAGAGTACGTAATCTGCGTAATATATTATATACTAGCGCAGACCACGCAAACGTGAAAATTTACGGGATATTATATTGCACTTTTTAAAAAGACAGTAAAAATTTATCAGGTAGGTACCTACTTATCGTTTGACTGAATTTATCTTCACACAATTTTGAAAATAAAACTTGAATTCAAAGCAAGTTTGGGTTCATTGAACTTAAATATTTTGACAATTAACAACGCACTCACAGAAACCGAATCAGTATGTTTGATGACGATGAATTTGTAGGATGTGAACGGGTACATTTAATCCCTGCATAAATAAACATAAAAAAAACAACACTGTAAATAAGTCATCAATATAATGTATGGTGTTATTTTCCGCGTGAAGAAAATAACAAAAAGTTAACGAATCGTAGGGAATAAGTGATAAAATATACATTGCACGTCAGTTGTGAATTAAATCGTTATATTAGTTTTTTTTCATTTAAAAATAAACAAAAAGGACAAGGTATATTACATCGCTTTTCATTTAATAGAATTGACCATAATACAAATTTATTGTTATTAATAAATAATATTGTAATGACATCAGATAAAATTTTTCAAGACTAAAAAGAAAAAAATAATAATTCAAAAACGACAATGCAATAATTTGTACGATATCAATAACGAGAGAACAAGGGGTTTGATTGTTTGAATCTTCCAGAAAAGTAATTGGCGAAACGTCAGAAAGTGAAATAATGGACTGTAAATTAGTTTATAATTTGCAGGTGTTAAGGGACGTACTTGACTTTCTTTAACCAGTGATTCTCGACATTATTTGGAGTAAAAAAATCAAGTTAAATATAGGTTATTAAATTGAAATAAATTATTTCACATGTCTTTATTGTTCACTCACCCCGACCCCAACTGTTCAATACCTACTGTTTTTTTCTGTTTTTAAAAAAACCTTAAAAATGTCTCCGGAGACCAAAATTTCGTTTAAATTTTTACTCCAAATAATGTCAGGAATCACTGGTTAAAATAAGTCAAGTACGTCCCTTAACAACCTGTATATACAGGCGTGACAGTAGATGCATGGGAAAACGAAAATGTTCATTAGGAAAAAAAACGTGCGGATTAGAAGCAATGCGATGTCATACCAATCCCATGCAAGGAATGCTGTTGACACATTGTTGGAATTGCCTGTACATGTTTGAATATCATTCCTGTAATGACAAAAGGTCATAGGTTCGAACACATTTCATTTTGTACTTAAGTATACAATGCATCGCTGCAAATGTTTTAGCTTTATAGTAAAACAAGAACAAAATTAAGAAGTAAATTTAAAAAAAAATAACATCATAAAACGTCTCCATAATTTTTCAAAGGATTTTCCTCTTAAAAAGTCGTAGTTTTCATTAAAGGTACCTACAACCTTTTTCAATTACAGCGAAGATAAAAAGATCATACAACATTTGGGCATCTGTTTTTTGTCTCATTGAAATCTCTCCGACGAGAATAATAATTAAATATGCTGATACCTAATATCTTGGGAGGGGCATATAAAACGAGCAAAACAAAAACGACCGCTTTCATTTTAGAAAATATGCAAAATTTAGTATGTGGGTTTCGCTTTTCACCGTGCGTACATTATGTATATCTACCAATATTATACCTTGCACGAAACGAGGCAGACATCCCAAACAGTAAAAATGAAAGCAAGTATTTTTCCCAAAGATAATACGTCTTTGGGAGGTTGCAACAAACCGGTTGGCGAAGAGAATAAAATCGGGGACTGTGTGCAAATATTTTTTGCACAATACCTACAGTGCGAATGTTTGTATATTATTTAGTAAATATATTTAGTTAAACCCCGTTTAACGGAGTAAACAAGTATCGGCAAACAGTTCGTTACCAGAAGAAAGATAAATACAAAACGAACTAATGTCTAAAAAAACATTTATTAAAAAAATAAAGACAGTTATTCTTCATCGTTTTTTTTCCGGTAACAAGGTCCAGGTACAGTTGTTTATATCAAGATTAAAGGCTTTTCTATTTGAAGTGAATCTACTTCATAAGAATCCTCTCGGATAATTTCAATAATTATGATAATTTTAATTTCCTAATTCAAATGTCATTTTTGTTTAAAAAAAACATTTAGCAAAACAACGACGGGTTATTATAAAATATATCGTTAAATTAAAGCTCCGGTCTCCGGAAATGTAAAATGTGCGAACATAATTTCATGTTGACAATGAGACTGTATCCGCGGATAGATAATAGCACCATTTTACAGCGCCTTCAAGGTGTCTTTTGGAAATTATCTGCAGTCCTCACACCTTAAAGACTCGTTTTATTATTCATAAGAGATTAATGGAGCAATTTTATCTAAGAGCAAAACTGCATTCGTCATAATTAAGGAAGTAATTAATACACTTTGATACTGAAAGAATTTTGATAAATGTTCAAAATCATACCGTGTGACATACGTACATCGGAAAGCTTGTTCTTTAGATAATTAAAATAATATGAGTGAACTAACTGCTAATTGGGTGTGCATTATCAATTATTTATAGTGACTTCCAATATTGAAAAAAATTACAATGATGCAATCATTTTTATGCACAGCAATCACAATAATATATACAGGGTGTCCGGGCTAAAGTGCGCTAACTTCGGGAGGTGATTCTACATGATGGTAGAAGTAAAAAGATGAATCACTTTTTTCGAAATTCCAATGTTTATTTTCTCATACTAAGAATTCAACGTTGTTGCCTAAAAACAACCTTAAAACGTTGGAATTACGAATTTTTTTTTTTTTTTTTTACTTGTACTATCATGTAGAATCACCCGGACACCGTGTACTATAATAAATCATGATGCAATTATTTGCAATCGAATGGTGTCGAGAAAAACGAAGCCGCTTATACTATAGGTACTTTTAATTAAATTCATAAATAATTACAACATTAAGCATACATTATTTCTGCTAAGTTACGGCATAAGCTGGCCGATGTGTCTGTTTTGTCACGTTGGCTTTATTTTCACTATTTATTATAATATGCATGGAATATTATAACATCAGTTATCATAAATACAGAAGACGTTTCATATGAACATTAAGATATGTTACGATTTTTCATAACTAATCAATGTAAATATTTGTTCTTCTATAAACAAAGATGAAACTGGCGTATCAACTAGTGCCATATTTCATGTCTAGTTCAAGACAGATTTATAGTGCTTACATTAGACTGGAAAGAAATAAATACGGTAAAAAAACTCAAGAAGGACTGATTTCTGCAAATGGTCGTTGGTCTCCATTCCTCCATTCGTAATACTGCATAATTTGTGTTTAAAAAAAAAATTCTAGTGATAGATACAAAATATTTGACTTTGGGTTTTGAATAATAATCAGAATCTAGTGGTATAAATGATAAATAACCGAGTACCAGCAAGTAGGTGTTTTAGGTTAGGCCGGAGATCACGTTATTTTCTTTCCCCGACTGCATCAGGGAATAAATAGGGTGAGAGACGAAAAAATGAAAACAAACCGAATGCTTGTTGGATTTATCTCTTCGTGGAGAGTAAGCAAGATCGGATGCAACCTTTGCTTTGGCCACGTGCCAATATCGGGAGAGATGGACCGTGCTGAATGTGGGCCCCGATCACCCGAAAATAAACCCGAAGATGACGGTCGATCACCATGAAATTAAATGGGGGCACAACGAGACTCGCAAATTTTTCACACTCAATGGAGCAACTATGGCCGACATAATGATTGACATACTTCCGATATAAAAAAATAACGATATACCTAACCCCTCGAGAGGCCTACGCGTCTTGAGCGTTCGTTTGCAGTCTCTTCGTCCCAAAAGACGCGGATTGATGACCTATTTACTCCCTATGCTTCTACTACAAACGCTCAAAATATCATAAAACGCCAATCTCTGACATTTATTTACCTTTTCTGTTTTTTCAGCCTTTAATATTGAGTTTTGAAGAATCTTTTACTTTTTATGAGCTGACTTAATAAGATTTGGGAATCTCGCATTCGATGGCGTCTCCTTTCATCTTTGACCGCGTTCCGTCGGAAATGATCAAAGTTCAAATAATTCTTTGACAACTGCACATTTTTTCAGATATCTTCTCGGGTTTTTTAAGGATTGAGAATGCCTTCTAAATAATAAACAATATTGCATCCGTATCTCAAATGTGCAAAAAAATATTATCACCGGAAACTAACAGACGCATTCCAATGGTAATACTAACTGTCCAGTAAACAATATTATTCCTTCCATGAACTGAAAATAAATTAACCATGCCCTTTGTTTCCACACACAAGAACATAATATACAAAAGCTTGAGTTTGAAGCAAGGCCCTATCACTTTATATAACCTTATGTTCCACAATTCTAATTAAAACACTAGCATCTATAAATGTTAATGTTAAAAATAATCATATTTAACAACAACAAAAAACATCTGGTTAACTTCAAAGTAACTACATGGAAGATAATGATTATTTTATAGAGCACTTTATAAATGATCTATGTACAAGTATAAAATTCAGTAACAATATACAACTAGTATTTATTTATCTTTTAAAGAGAGGACTTTATAAATATGATCTCTTCTTAGATGGTGATCTCACTGACCCTTCATTAAAAATAAACAAACAAACCTAGGTACTGGGACTTTTATTTTATTTCGACTCGATGGGTGATATCATAAAGTTTTGAATGAGGCTACACGTGCTCCGCAATAAGCAGTTATACGGGACCAACAATAATGGGTGTGAAACACTAAACAAGTACAATCTAATTTAATAGATCATAGTTCCAACACTATTTACTACGAAATAATCACAGGTTCTCCAGAACACAATAATTCGGTATTACGTAGTCTAGG
The DNA here is from genome assembly GCA_026573805.1 of Hesperophylax magnus. Lineage (NCBI taxonomy): Eukaryota > Metazoa > Arthropoda > Insecta > Trichoptera > Limnephilidae > Hesperophylax > Hesperophylax magnus. The sequence continues at coordinate 1,726,104 of JAIUSX010000107.1, forward strand.
TATAGAATATCTGCGACATTTCGTCGAAGTCGCGCACCTTCAATCACAATTAAAGAAATGCTACACGGTCGAAGAAGGTCAACGCGGGACACGAAGGTTAAAACTGACGATAAAAACAATGATTCCGTCAATCGCTGGAGCCATTAACGTGCCCACAATAGAATTCAACTTTTTTTAATCGCCTAAGTACTTTTCTCCGCGGTAATTCAGTATTGCCCAGTTTCGCCGTTAATCGCTTCCATGGAAAAAGCTCGCGTGTCGCGCTTGGTCATGTACATTGTTCACTACATAATAACAAAATATGCCACATATTTGTACGATTTTGTATGCATCGAAGTCTCCAACTGAATAATGCCGTTGTACATATTAGCAACACGAGAAAGCCGAGCCGCATTATGTATATACTTTAAATAAGCGGAAACTTTTCTAACTATTAAAAGAGGTACTTGAAGTTATAAAATAACTAATTGAAATTGGACGATCCAATTGACATTGGCTGGTCCGTTAGTAAATAAATAAATAAATTAAACTATATATGTAGATATCAAAGCGTTATCCGAAAACAGTTTAGTTCCAAGTTTATTGTTTCCGGCCTTGAATAAACTATCGCAAAGCTAAGCTGACAGTCGATTGGAAAAAAAATCTCAGCTTTCCTTTGGATTATATTCAAGCTACGTGCTCTGCGGGCGGCATTGTACTGGGACTGGGTCAGTGTGGCATTGAGGGGAAAAGCTGGGAACAACTTCGCCACTGAAAACTGATGGAAAATTCACTGTTATTGAATATTATGTTGGGTTAGGTTAGGTAAAATGTTATTGAGATAGTTACGTTTCTTTGGACAAACTGTTTAGTTCCTTACTCGAAATTTAAAAAAAATGTTACAAAAAATAGTCTCGTATAATTGAGTAGGTAGGTATTTAAATACCATCTTACAAATCTTACGATTTCGGAGGAAGTGTTGGTTTAGATTTATTAAATAAGATAAATTAGAAGCATACATTTTTTGAAAGCTAGGTCTACTGTTTACATAACTACTAGTATAATAATTTAAATTATATTTATAATTAAAGATCAACACATTAAAACGAAAAGAAGGGGGCTTATATCGCTGTAGTAATTTCTTCCAAATAACCTTGAAATTCATTACGGAGTGTCTTTTTCCGCAATGCGAATGTTTAAAGAAATCTTAAAGTGGTGAGGGTAATGGGTAGAAAAGAATCCAGACAAACAAGTTTATTTGCCCTGTGCAACGTTTTTCCAATATATTCACATAAATAAATCCGAGTTCGACAAAACGCAATGCAAACCAGATAGACTCGCTCAACGAGGAAAAACAAGGTGAAATTGGTACCAACTTTTGGTTTATTTATGACTTCATTGAACAACACATGCGGGACCCCTCGATGCCTCATCCACTCGTAAATATACACATACACACGTGTTCATGGTTTCCAAGAAAATGGCCAATATCGCCGTCAGCAAGGAACGCATTTGCATACTATTCGATAGGGAGGGAACCGCACCATGCGTTAAGTATTATGCACGACGATACAGACGCGGGCAACCAAAATAATGTTCTTGCTTCGAGAATACACCAGTTTGATAATCAATTAACATTGATGAGAATTTATTTACTGAAGAGTTTTATTGAATATACTAGCGCAGATTATAATTGTGGGATTTGAAAAGATGAAATTTAAAAAAAACTAACAATAATTAAAAATTTAAAAAAAAATCATTACCATAGCCCAGAGTCGAACCCAACTCCAATCAACTGCTTGGAAGAACGGTTGGATACGTTCATTGTATGTATGTAGGTACTGAAAATAAAAACAATATATTTCTTTTAAATTTTACGCAAGCACCTACTCACATCACAACCGAAATTATATTCTTTAATTATGCATGATATTCGTATATGTACCTACATTATAACAGAAATCAGAATTAACAACGATAAACACCGCAAAAACGGTGGATGAGATTCAGCATAATGGACAGCTTTTTGTTTTGCCTGGAATTAATAGGTCAACTTTACTACTTTAATCTTCAATGTCACATTCCATTATGACCTATAAATTTTTTTAAACTTAAATTTAACTGATCGTGATTAATTTTTGGGTTATTATATTGTACCGGGCTTCTCCTTCTTCAGTCAAAGTTTCGAACAGCGTTACAGCATCCATCATCAGGGCATATATAATCAAAATTAACTCTAAAAAATAAGACAACAACTCTCATTCCATGTGTTTCAATAATTGAAAAAGAGAGTCCTAGAGAATATATCAGAGATATATTCGCGGAAACCTCGGTTAAAACGATTCCCGGGAGACAGTAGTTAGCTACATACTACATAGTCAAAAGAGGGGAATGAAATTGTGACCTCAACAGCTGACCCTGGGGCCTCAAGCCGGAACCAAGCGAGGCAGGTCACTTCCTGACTAACTAATTTAGAAGAAATTGCGGCAGTATAACCTCCAAGCTGCTTTCACGGACAACAACGTGAATATTAAAACAGTATAAGTTATTTTATTTATTAAAATTATGTACATAAAGCTTTGCACTAATTACGACATTATGAACAATATTATTAAACAATAATATTAACTACTAAAAGATTCAGCAAAATAAAAGGCTACAAACAAGACGCTTTTATCCATTTTGCTACTTCCTAGCAGTTTTTATCAATCTCATCATTATTTTAGCATTAAAAACAGAGTGGCGGAAAAAACGCAGTGGCGCACCCAGGAGAGGGGGTTAAGTTTTTCCAAGAAGTGCAGCATTTTATGCGTGCGTAATGCTTTTGCAGTGGTTTTTAATTACTTCAACTGGTAGGTACTGGCTGAAGCACTGTGCATTATAGTTATTGCGTAATTCATGAGAAATCTTTTTCTCACAATCATGACGGACTGCACCTCGCGACAGGAAAATTGCAGAATCTAATTTTTCGGGCATCAAAGAATTTTGTGTATGTTTATGTGTATCACCGGTCATTTGGTAATAGGCATTTATGTCAAGTTTGTTATTCAAATTTTAATTATGTCGTTAAAATGTGATGTACCACTGAGAGGGAGAAAAATATGATTCAAATAATGTTAGTGGCAATATGGCAGTGGGTGGGTGTTTGAAAAAAAACATGAAATATTTAGGTACCTGATTATGTACCCTAACTTTTTGAAATTGGCTTGTTTGCACATACATGAGAACATCTGTAAGAAGTATGTTTTATGTTTACGACTTTAATTGAATACAAATTAAAAATAATAATTATATGGTTATATATAGTGTTTTTTATATTTACATAGTAATCATGATTAAGAAATTAAAATAGCACTCTCTTTAGGGTGAATTGCCTAATACAAAAAAAAAAGAAATTAAAAGACAAACATATTTACGAATTTAGAAAGAATTATGCAGAGCATATTTTTATTTTTTTAACTCGGCCCGCCCAAGACGAAAATCCTGGGTGCGCCACTGCTTATCAGTACAACAGTCCATTTGATCACACTTTCAAACGCAACAAACAATAAAGAGTCAACTATGTAAAGTATGAATAAATAAGAAAACATATTTTACGAGTAATTGAAAATGCCACCGAAAATCAAAAGTTTTATCGCTGTCTATTCAATTATAACCTTGGCAGTGTGTTTTTTGTGTGGTGTGGTTTAAAGGTTGCTAATTTTAGTGACTGCATGTAAAGCGTGATAACATTTTGTTAAATGCACTATGCACTTAATTCAGTATGCACCACATTAAATGTGACATTGGTGCGGCCGGGATGCAGATTACAATATCGTTAACATTTTTTGACAGGAAAGAAGTCATGTGTATTAAAAACACGAAAGAAAAACAACGATTTGTGCGAGCCCATGACAAAAATAAATTCAACAAAAATGCATCTGTTTCTTCAGAACAAAAAGTTTAAACTTGAAATAACCCCGATTAGACCAGCCAATTATTTATTACTGTGTATAAAAATAAAGAAATATTATCTATTTTCAGTCGCTATTGCGTCTTACTTTAAAAATGATACAAAACTATTTAAGACAGTAGCCGTTGGTGTCTTTTTTGTGGTAAAGGCGAAATTATTTATTAGGAGTTACGCATCAGATGTCGAAATAATTTTATTAAAATAATCAGTTACAATAATATAAATAATGACATTTTTAATCTTTAGCCCTCTAGCACAAAAATGGTCTAAAGCCGCCCCGGTCAAATCATAAGATTTCTACCGACTGGTTTCCGATGGTTTCTCCCATGTAATATAAATATTGTAACTCTCACGGCCATTCTACTTAATAAAATAACAATTAACATGGGTTAAAGTTGAGACAAAACAACAACAATTTAAACCTACAATCTTGGGGTATTACGTTAAGGTCACAATGTGGTGGAATTCCATCAATAATAATTGATTATCATTAAAAATATATGTACATCCACATGTCGTGGAATTCATGACCACCCACGTCAATAACCTTTTGACGCGTGAACTCTGACCTTGGCGACAAGGACACTTGCGTTAATCACCATCATAGATTGAATTCCATCTGACGTTCCATTATTTAAATAATATTTATATGAACATGAGTTACTTTATATCACCACGTATGATTAATATTAATCTAACATTAAAATTTAATTAATCTAAAATACATTTTCTTATTTTGTTGTAAAAATTATTTTATGATGGCCGACACACACTCACTTCCAACTAGGGTTTGCAAATAACGCACCCTTTTCAAATCCCGCGGGATTGCGGGATAGAATTTAGAAATCCCGCGGGATTTTTAAGGGATCTTGAATTGAAATAATTCCAGTATTTCATGAACACTTTAAATTATTGCTACTATATTATTTATAAAAACTACATTGAAAAGGTAACGTAGTGAAAATTTAAGAGGACTTTTCGTGTCAATCGTCTTTGGTAACTAGTAATGTTATAAAAAAATGCCACTGAAAAGGTAACATAATAAGAATTTTAAGAAGACCTTGATAAAAAAAAAAGTAAATGTATTTAAAAACCATAACTGTCACTGACAGGACTCTCCATAGTTATTTGAGACCAATCATCTTTGATACTATTAATATAAAAAGTACATTGAAAACGTAATAAGTATTTTAAGAAGACTTTGATTTAAAAAAAAATCGTAATAAATATATACTATGGAGACTGCACATTTTATGCACAAAAAGCCCAGTAACTGAAACCCCATCTCTGCTTCCACATTAGTTGACCGTAGCCGTGTTTGACCAGATCTGAATAGCCAGGTTCTTCCCTACCTTCCTCTTCCCTATCTACTTCCCCTCCCCACAACCTTTAGCCTCACCATGTACTCCTAATTGGAGATGCCATAGTCTCACTGGCTCCAGACGGTTGGGAGCAGTTGACACTCTTGTGTGGTTTCACAAAAAAAAAGTTGGTGGGAATGTCATCAAGAAGATCTCTCCCCTTGATACACCTCAATTCTCAAAAAGGAAGACTCTTTCCTCAAAATCGAATCCAGGTCTTGAAGTTTCCTGGCTTAAGCTTCCTCTTTTCCTAACATAAAGTTCAATTCGTCTTATATTGTCAAAGATTGACCACCACTTATTTATTTAACTTTCCGCAAATTTCAATCAAAGTGCAAATAAAACGTCGCGTCTATGGTGTAAAAATTAGTATTTTTTTAAATCCCGCAATCCTGTAAATGCCGCAAATCCACGGGATCCAATATTGCTGAAATCCCGCGGGATTGCAAACTCTACTTCCAACAAGCACAAGTGGGAATATTAATTTTAAGCCGACGTAGCATGGTAGTTAGTGCACCCGACCGGCAATCGGAAGGCTGCGGTTCGATTCCCGTTGCGGAATTTCATTTTTTTTAAATTTATATGGGTGTTTCAGGCAAATAATGATTGTTTATAATCATTTGTTTTCTTTTCTGCTTTGCATAAAAACCTTGTCTTGTAAACAAAAGGTTATCTTTAAAAAATCATAATAATAATTTTATTTATGAATGTACCAATTTTATCTAAATGCCAATTGATTCGGTATACACATATATCTAAGTAAATTTTACCATACTGATATATAACATTGCACAACAAAATGTTTGGCAAATAGGGGATAAATAGGTCATCGTACTGGGTGATCATTTCGTAACAAAGAAAGGCAATAATTCGAGCAGATTTCCTCAAGTCCGGTATCTGTTGCCTTGGGATGTTATTTACATCTCGTTGTAGGCAGAGCAGAGGGGGTAAGAATCGATTAAATTCTCCGTCTAAATTCTGGCACGTGTCAAGGGATGCGGGAACAAAGTAACAACCTACCGAACTACGCGGTATCTACGCAGTGCGTACATAAAAAAAAAATCATCCCTAATCAAAGAGGAGGAGTGCTACGTGCTACGATGCGGCGTAAAGGGTATGGTTTATTAGCTCGGGGTGTAAAAAAGATCTTCGGTTGACGAAAATACTCACACTTTAGTAAAATAATAAAAGCATTACGAATAAAGGGTAGAATGAGAATATGATAGGACGTCATCGGTTATCACCGCGAAGGTGGTAAGATATTCCTGCGAAACTTTTCAGTTTTAGAACGCACATGCACCCAACACAGCATTAGTCATTTTTAAAAGGAAACTGTTAGGATATTATATCAGCCAGCAGAGAATATTATTCCCTTTAATGGTTTTATGAGGGTTCGTAATAAATTATTGATAATTAATCATGTTAAAATATAATTAGATAAATGTATAAACAGAATAACAGTAGAGTATTGATGAGACTGAGGGGGGGCGTGTCGAGGCCGAGTTGGCGATCCGTCCTCTCTACATACCCCTGCTGGGAAACGTCGTGATGGTAGGGTTTTCAGTTATAAAATAATAACAGAATATATTGACATACAATTAGTAGGATATGAAAATCGAGAAAAAATAAAGAGAAAAATTAAAATAGTTATTTCTACAAAGATTATGTGTTTGTAAACAGCACTAAGTTTCAAATAATTAACAAACTGGTCGTCGATCTAATTTCTTCGGCAAAAAAAAACATCAGAAACTGGTTTATGCAACCTATAAGACACGTAACATTATATAAAATATGTATAAAACTGTTTGTTTCAAAATTAAAAACTAGAAATTGCGAATTAATAAAAATATTTTAAAGTAATAATTTAAAGTGGAAAATCGGAAAAACAGGCATACTGATACGTAATATCCGATTTGGGCGGTGGAGGGGGGAGTAAATTGAGGAAGAGATTGGAAATTATGCGTTAATCTATTTACACGTTCACAGCTGGGAGACTTTTTTTAAATAACACTTAAACAGGTTTTCAGAGAACTTAACATTTACTAATAATTTATGATGAAAGGTCAAACGAAGTGAACATTTTGTAAAATTTCTTTACACAAAGCAGTGGCTAAAAGTGTGCCATCGATTTTATAATAAAATAACTATAAATTGAATCATGTAAACACTACAGACCTTTTCTTTGTCAGTGTTTGTTGTCAATTTGTAATGGATATATTCAATCTATATGGAATTTTTATACGATTAGATTTCCAGTTGGATAAGGCACCTTTACATTTTTCTTTGATGACAACAATATAACAAAGCCCAAAGGTTGTTTCGATAATTGAGGGAAGTTAATTACTAATGGATTATTATTACTAAACATATATAATTGAGGGATGTTAATTACTAATGGATTATTATTACTAAACATATTACTCAACAATGTCTTGTTTCTCAGCTAAGACGGCAGCAGACGATACGACTACCGCCATCTAGAGAAACTCTTCGACGCCCGTAACTTGGTATAAACGTTCACAGATGTCGCTTAAGAAAGTATCAATCTGCAATCTGCGTAACCACATTTGTTTTAAGTACGTCAAACAATAACAATAATTTAATATAAAAGTAACATTAAAATTTAATTACATCAAGAATTAACTATTTTAAAATTAAAACTACAATAAAAATTCGGATTTACCACTAAAACATCAGTAATAATTAATTAATTTTTTGATATAAACAAACAGTTGTGATCAGCAAAACCCAAGATCCATAAATTATTATATTAATTATCAACTTAATATTATGAAAAAGACATGATGAAGACAGTCTGCCTCTAATAATAACTGTTTATTGGCGTAATAAACAGTTATTTATAAAATTGTCAAAATGTGTCATAAAATTATATTATTCATAAAAAAATAATAACAATCATTATGGCATTGATATATATTTTAGAAGTGATAATAAATAATGTTTTGTGGTCTGCGTTTTTCTTAATAATAATAAACAACATAAAAATCAATTCTCGGATAAATCTGGGTATCACATAGAAATGCAATAAATATATACATTAGTAAACTTGGCATAATTTACAAAGGCATTTAAATTAGTATGGTCTCAATAAAGAAAGAGAAATTTTAATAATATAAAAAATATCCTTGTCACATATCATAAAAGGGGTTCATAATCAATGATATTATAAAATGCAAGATACGTTACATTCATACTAAAAAACCATACAAAACATACCAAATGCAGCACCACTTATGAAAAGGATAACCATTAAAAAAATGTGTGTACGAATGAAACAGCTATATGAACGGCCAGCTAAAGTATGTTAACTGGACTGGATTCGGAGCAGTGAAACTGCATGCGTTGTTTCATGAATGAAACAGCTATATGCACGGCTGGTAAAATATGTCCACTGGACTGGACTAACAGCAGTGAAACTGCGCACATTGTCTCAGTAATGTATCTTCATCCATTAATTCATCTAACTTTATAATATATAAATTATCCACAACAAACAATGCACTCTGAAATTGATAAATTATTTACGTTGTTAGACAATATTCAGAAGCGAAGTTCCCATATTAAATTGTTTTAAAACCGAATTCTTTTTTTAACATACAAAACATTCATACTACATTAGTCCCGGAGAGAGGATAAGTAAGTATATCATCGATGAAAAATCTTCGTTCACACATCGTTACCTTGGTTGGATAAGTCCACTTTTCCTTATTCTAAGATATGAAGTGTCAAAGTCTGAAAAGACAATGACTTTTTATCTGTTTACTAATCTCTGAATTTTAGGGTGACTCTTGTATGAGTATTTTAGTTTGACATATTTAAAAAAATACATTTAATTAGGATATATAGGTACTTACCATTTTAGAACATACCTAAACATGCAGATAGCACCATTTGCAACCAGCTAGGACATAACAATTCATTATATAAGGTTCTAACTACATTTCCCTAATGCCATTCTAAGACAGGGCCAAATCCTATTTAAATATGTTTAACTATAACACTTAACACAAGATTAAACCTCAAAATCAAAAATTGTTCAATAGATTATGAGAATTTGTCTTTGCAAACATTGACAACTCAGAATAGGTTAAGGGGAAGTTAGAACACAATCCAACCTAAGTGACGTACTACACGGCACATTGTAATGCTACGTATACATCTGCGAGCTGAACTGCCGAACTGAACCTCAACTCATTGGAAAGAAACGAAGCAACCACAAAATGGCGCAAAACGCCGCTTGCAGTTGATTCGTTCCTTTCCAGTAATTCGTGGTACGGTTCGCAAAAGTATACATACCATTACAACAATCAATTGTCAGATACAAACAAAATGGCGATTGCGAAAGGTTCAAAGTGATGTTAGAACCTTATAAAATAAATGGAAACATTAAGAGCTTGATGTTAGAACTTCGTCATACAAGTATCTACGGAAATATCAGATGACTGAAAATTATTTTGGCTATAGAAATAAGCAAAAGAAATGGTTTTGCATCCAAGGTAATTTTTAAAAAATGTCAGAACTTCGTCCAATCATGTCTTATATGAAAATGAAAAAGACTAGAATGATGACGTCACCTACAACCCCTCTTTGGAACGATCATAAGCGCATAATAAATGCTGGTAAAAATTTTGCCGGCAAGAATATTTTCCACGTTCAATAATAATTATTAATGTACTTTCTGATGTTGACCTTTTATAAACTCAAATTGAATGAAAATGTTATTAATAAATATGATGTAATCATTTATTAACAACTCATCATAATTATTATAACGTTGCTGACTTCCCAATTCCCTCTTCCCTACTCGAAAATAAACGATTTGATCATGAAAAATCAAAATAATTTCAAAAGCTAAAAATTATAACAGCGCCCTCTATGTTTTTCTCGCTCAAGCAGTATTGTTCATTGGTTTAAAACTTTGCATAAAAAAATTAATACTTAGCTTCACAAGTTTACCAACAGATGGTTGTTGCATTACACAAATGTCACTATTTACCCAATGTTTATGGTTTTTGTTGCGGCACTTTGTCGACAGAGGGCCACACGATCAACAAGAAAATTAAATAACACAAAAATTATAAGGCATAAGAGCTCTTCTTTTCTGCTAAGACACGTGACTAATAATACCATAAAACATGTTTAAATGTAATTCTTATTGAAAAAAAAAACAATTAAAATATAAAAGCAAAAAAAAAACATTTTTACAGGAACAATATAAATTACATTATTTAAATTTTCACAGTGGCATGTGTTAAAATATATTTAAAACAGAATGAATACTTCAAAGATTTTATTACATTTATTGCTTTTAAAAAATAATATTATTTTTAAAGATAAAATCGCAAATAATGTTTCAAAATCTTTGAACCATAAATATTATTTTTAACAAAAAATTAATTAAATAAAATGCAAAAAAGATCGCCCGAACAGGGACTTGAACCCTGGACCCTTGGATTAAAAGTCCAATGCTCTACCGACTGAGCTATCCGGGCCTTGAGCAGCGGGGTGAGTTTTGCAAAGAAACTTTAAAATTATCCGCAGTGTCTTTTTCTCGTGTACTGAAATGTTTGTTTAGTGCGGAATTATTTTATGATCTTTGTCTAGAATTCCGCAAGTTCGTTTAACCTAAAGTGACGAAACAATCACATTATTGCGATGTTCAGTAAATTGTATTGCGTAGTTTTGTAGATAATTTTTATGCAATTAAATTATTCTACAACATATACGTTTTAAACATAAATAACGCGTAAACCATTACTCCAAAGGTCATTATGCAAAATCGAGGAAAAATTTTATTCTTACGATAAATAAATAAAAATACCTGAAAAAAATTAGGATTTTAATTTCCTTTTTTTATATTAAACCAATAAAAAAATATTCTAAAAATGTATTCAACAGGAATTTATGAGAAAAAAGGATGGCATGAAAAGTTCAAAGTTCTCTCAAATGTACCGCCTACTTAGTGAATATTGTAATGATCGAACAAGGATCGCAGCAAAACAAAATACGTACATTCAAGGTTATAACATAGAAAATAGACATGGTAAAGGAACCCCTAGCGACGGCAATACTTATTTATCTTTTCGAATTTATTTACAAAATAATAATTCGCAAGTACGTATTTAAAAATAGAACACAAACAATTTTAAATTGAAAATATAATTTTTCGTGAACACAAAGAGCACGTACAGATTGATGTAAAAAATAAATATTTAACACGGATACAATAATGAATCATACTAATTTCGGTCGTCGATGCATTTGTGCATGCGTGATTTGGAATAGCATTCCTGCGTAGTGCGCAAAATTATTAAAATTTAATGAAATTTTGATTTTTCAAAATTGGAACTGATAGGAACTGAAAGTAGGTACCAAATTAATTCAGAATAACCCAATTTTATTAGAAAGTGTAAAGTCGGGGAAAATACGATTTTGCACGAATATGGCATGATTTACAGTTGCTATTTTATCCCCCATTAATTATTATTGATTTTATTACGTTTATCAGATCTCTCTAATTTGTCAACAAAAGAATATGGTTATAAGAAAATTGACAATATTATTTCGTTTTTATAAGGCAAATTTTTTACAGGTCTGCGCTAGTATTATTTTCCACGTTTGATTTCAAACCCTGTTAAGAGGAAGCTACAAGCCAAAATGTGTATATTCTTGGTATACCTTATATCGTAGGTAATAGACATTAAAATCGCTTGACAAACGGAGTCTAGAAACGTTCGATTTCAAGCACAAAACTGGTTTTTATTTATTTTGTAAATAATTTTATGAGAAAGCAAAAAAGTTAATTAAGTGAAACCGTCACAGATAATTGTAGCTATATTAATGTATTTTTTAAAAGTTGTTACCTTTGTGCGTGAATACATTACTATTGAAAAAAAATTTTTTTTTAGTAGTTTACATTTATATTTTTTATTGAGTAATTTTTATTTATTTGTATTCTACTCAAGCGAAACGATAGGAAAACCTTCAATTTATCTAAAGCATATTTTTTGGTATTCATAATGTACACCACTTCGTTATAAAGATTAATAAAAATAGTGATTTGGCATGGAGCTTCGCCTTAACTGAGTTCACCCTCTAATCCTGTAAGATAGTTTAGTTTAAAAAAATAAATTCGACATCATGAATACCGGAAAATTCCATTTGTCCATTATTTCATTAAAAACGTCCAAATCGGCCATAAATTATTGTAATGAATTCATCGCGAGTTCAAGCGCATTCAGATTCGGACCGGGTGTGCCGGGACAATGTGGCGACAAGCGCATTGTTCGGCTTGGTCGGCCAGATTAGGCCGTCGGATAGAACGAAAGCGACAACAATACAGCGAACGACAAGCTAACCTGTGAATATTGGGATAGTGGCGGACGTGGGGAAAGACACGCATTATCAGCTGATACTGTTGGCCCAAACAAATCATGCCCGCGCGCGAGATTCGAATAATCAAATAAAATGTGTGACCCAGGTGGACGGCGGGACATGTAAGAAATTCGATTATTATGAATGAAATGTAATAATAATACTACTGGCGAATTTCTGTAGCGTCATTTTAGACCCCTGGGGGCTTCACAAAATTTCTTTCTCATCTACATGTCTACAGATTTAAAAAAAATACATTTAAAATAACGGCATCAACATAAGTTGAAATGCCGAAAAATTAGTAGGAATTCATCAAATTCTCTGAAACTACCCATCCTTATTCTAGATTATGGCCCGGTATATCGGTTGATTTAAAACTCGGCTTGGTTGGAATGTGAAGCTTAGCGCGTCTCCGAACATATTTCGTCTGTGGGTCGGAAGCCTAGATATCGTCATATTTGACATTTTTAACTGCTAGAGCCTCGGTGTTTAAAGAGGGAACTATTCTGCGGCTTACTACGGCTTAAACGGCCGATTTAGCCCGCTTAAATTTGCGTGAGGAATGTCCAAATATGGGATAAACATTTTTTAGAATGCTGAAAAGATGTGCGATATAAAGGTGTAACTAGGCCTAGATAAGTGCAGATAGCAGATTAGTGAAATTAAGTTATTAATATTAGTATAGATTATGATAAATGGCACTGGCAGGTACTAAGCCTAAATACGAAATTGATGACATATCGGTCTTCCCGAATAACAAGTGTATAATAATACAAGAATATAAAGTGTGAAGTATTTAGCATAAAACACGTAGCAAAGTGCTAATTATTTTCGGTAAATTGTTGGGAAATAGAAACATAAAATAAGGAAAACAAAGTCTTTACATGAAATGAATGCAGTTTGATAGTTGATTAAGGACTGGTGTAGCGAGTGATTAGAATCTGATAAATGGGCAATCTGCAAAAAGGTTATTCTTCGCAAACAGAAAAGGTTTTGGATGAGCTTTCAATTTAATAAAATGAGCTATGAAGATAAGCGAGGAGCAAATAAATGGAAAAAAAAAACTAATTTCAAGTTTTTATTTTTAGTAATTTAGAAATTACAATGATAACATTTAAAACGTAATGTTTAATTACCTCAAATGACAAAAACGATAGTAAAATGATTATAAAGTGCTAAAACCCCTCCACAAATAAATGTTGATCTCCCGTCACACTAGGAGCCAACAAATCTTTGATTATTTCCACATAATATTTTCCACTTTTCCGCTTTGAAAGCGATTTTCCGGACTCATTGGAGTTTAAACATAATTATTTACCGGGTTTTTTGCATCGCTGCATCACTTCGAGAGATTCTCTTCATATTATTGAAAAAACTCGGTGTTGGCCCTGTCTTTAATGCCAAACAAGAGGTCCATTCACGGCGAGTTAACAAGCCGACTACGGAGGCAGACGCCCGTCCGTGCCAAAACGCAATGTTATCATACGTCTTCGACGAAAGCATCACAATTACAACAGTACAACTGTACAACAGTACCACAGTCGGTGGTAGCTGAAGTGTAATAATATAACATCGTCGTATACGTAATAAGATGTACCCGAAAAGCTAAACCGTGCCAAAATATCTGCTTTTTAAAAATAACGGTCAACTAGTCATTCGGAGTACACCCTAGAAGGGAAGGCGTGTCATTCCCATTTACATTCAAAGGAGAACACGTCTCAACGTAAATAATGGAATTGCATACATAATAATAAACACGCCATTGTTATAAATAATAAAAAAAGATTGTGTTTTACTTCTATCCCAAATGAATATCAAGATTCGAAAGATTTCGAATCTCATAATTTTAAAGATGTTTATTGATATAGAACGGAACACTCGTGTTCAATGTTCCTTAGTAAGCCAAAATGCCTCAGGCTTTACACAGGACGGGGTGTGAGCAATGGTTCTATGATAACTCAACACAGTGACAATTCAACACACCTTTCAAAAGTGATATAAAGTCATTAAAAACGATAAAAAAAATTTAACCCTAACCTAACCTACTTAACCCAGTTAATAAAGTTTTTGTTTCATCACTTTCCATGACTTTATATAAGTTTTTAAAGATGTGATGATTTTTCCGGTCACCGTGAGCAATATGTGTTATGGCCACAGAGGGTGAGATTTGAAGTGCAAATCAAAGGATTAAACGATTATAAGATCGGGATGGAAGAAGCGAACCGTTTCACATCACAAGCTAAGAGTAATAAGTATCGGAATATGAAATTTTATGGGTAATGTCAAATCAATAATCTATTAAAAAAATTTAAGATTACGTAGAAAAATGATTAAGATGCTTTCGTATCCAGCATGCTATAAAACCAGGAATTTTAGTCTCAAAGTGCAAGAAAAATGTGATTCTTTTGAGTCATGTCACAATTGCAAGGAAGCCGTTTCCCTTTTCACCTAATTGGGTCGATGACCGGTGCAATCTAAAATTTCGCTAATAATAATTGGTAGCAAGAGCCGCACGACACAAAATTAGCATCAGAACTAATTACATAGACACGAAAGCTTTCAAAACTCCTTAATGGCTTAATGCATTTGACAAAGAAAACACAATGGATTTTTGTGCGATAACCGCGAGTCACATATATGACGTTCTTGTCAATTTAACTAACATAATTTACAAAAATATTTCAGTAGGCCGTTTTTAAAATTAGAAAATAAATATAATTCTGAGAAAGCCTTTACTTGGTAATTACTTCAATCTTATTACATTATTTAAGTCTGCCAATGTTGGGGTACGAAAATATGCAGAGCTTGTTTTATTTAAGTATTTTATGAAATAAACTTCGATTAAACCGCCGCGAGATAGAGCGATAATTATTTTTCTGCGGTCATTAAATATGAATTTTTTAGGCTATCGATACAACCACAGGAGAAGTTTATCAAACTAATTCCGGGATACATCCTGTTTTGTTGACATGATACAGGCACGGTTCGGTTTGATTTAGTTTTATAAACCTTGATAATGATAATGACCTCGGAAATAATTGTAAATACAACAAAAAAATAATTGTAAGCGAAACCGCAAAAATAAAAATTGAAGCGGGATAATAAAAGCGCGGTTAATATAAAACGGGCTTTTGACTAAAAAATAGTAAGTACAGTTTACGAATGATATGAATAATTTTGTACATTTTTCTGCACACCATTCAATAATAATTTCGAGGTTTTACACAACAGAAAGCGTATAATTTGCACCAGTATTAAAATATTAAGGAAAAACTGCAATGCAATAAACAACGGGAAGGATTACGGATATAATATGAATAATATTACGAATGCTAAAGGCACTCAAATGGCGCAGGCGGAGAATTACATACATTCTTCAAATAGGCAAAAGCCATTTCCTCCTTCAGGCAGATTCGATGCATGAAGAAGGAACACCGCAATAATTGTTATATCCTGCAATGAAACATTGTTTTTAATTTTGTAAAAAAAAAATCAAAATATATTTATATTCGATTCCAAATCGATTCCTAAAGAAATCTAAAGCCACGGAAATTTTACTTTTATATTTATTCATTTATTTTATTTATTGTGTATCAAATAAGGCCGTACAATAATTCATATTAGAACGCTGCCAGTTTTGGTGTTATTCTGTCCATTGTTAAGTTTGATGGACCTTACATGTGGCAACAGTTTTCCTAGAAAACATTGATAAAATGAATACTGACCAATATGTCGACTTTAACGGGTGTTCCCTATGAAATAAAATTAGGAAATGCCTTGAATGACTAATGTTTTCTCTATTGTACAGGCAAACCAAGATAAATTATATTTTTTTCAAATGCTATCATGTTGGTGGAATTTCCTTTCTTCAATTATCAGATGAAACCAAAGATATTAGAAGAACGAGATATGCTATATTGGCCGCCGGACCGTAGGCGGAGTACTACCTAATTAGGGTACTTTGAATACTGTCGGGACGTGTACGCACAGAAATCTGTTCTATGTATTAGTGCGGATACCTTAGCGTGAGCGAAGGTGTGCAGTAGTATTGGTGAAAAAAACCGGCGACACTGGGCAAAACAATTCCACACAGTATGAACTGCTCATAGCACATCTCGTTCTTCTAATATCTTTGGATGAAACTGAACAAATGAACAATATTATGACTTTACGCAAGCGCAACAGTTGTGAAAACACAATAAATTGCGCATTTTCATCTCATTATCAATGTTTAGCAAGCGTAATGCATTCGTCAAATTCGACTTTTGAATAATACATACAAATGATAAATTATGACCATTTGTCAGTGATCTTGTAAAAAAAATCATTTGGAAGAAACAACGGGTGTTGTTGTAGTTATAATGCTGAAACATTTAGCTCAATAACAAAGTTCACAAGTTTCGACAGACAATTACTGTTCTTACTTTAACTGGTTAATTAAGTATAGTATAATCATATTAATTATTAGGACTCAATATAAGAGAACAATAGAAAGAGATTAAAATAAACAGAGTGACAGATTATCTTGATAGCAATGTATCTAATTATAAATGAACTATTATTAACCCTTCAGGGTAATTTGTTCGCTTTTGCGAACAACTCATATGGTCTCACAAAAATCGTTGTCTCCCTTACTGTTGTGATGAGAAGTATGATCTAAACGATGTTAGAAAGAGAAAACACCGCGCTTTATATACAAGTCAACCACAGAATAATCAAAAATGTGCACCTTTATGAAACCAAAGGTTCCGACCATACATTTTTGAAACGTGGTGATTTTTTTATTAATTACTTTTAAATGAAATGACAACAAATCAGGCGAAATTAAGGTCTGTAAAACATTTGACTAATAAAATATTTTTAATAATATATTTTTTAGCTATCGGTAATTTTAGTTACAAAAAAACGTTAAGTGAGCCATTTGATTTTTTTTAATCTTTGCATTCAGAATATTTCCAAAAATATATGTTTATTTCTTACTAACGCGTTGTTTGTTGTCTATCTAGTCAGTCTGTGCAGATAGAGAAACAGTCCAACAGATGGCGCTGTTTAAAAAAACCACATTTTTACCTGTCAATGGTGTCATCTATATAATAAAGGTACCCATATTCGAATGCAACGTTGTGTCAAAATTTCAAACCAATCGATGAAGAACTTTCTTTGAGATTTAAGATTTTGAATAAACGAACATTTAAATTTTATTTATATAATTTGGTCGCGTATTTCATCACAAAAACAGTTTTCGGATACGTTAAGAAATATTCAATTTATTTGGATTTCATTTCAAAGCGGACCTTCTGACAGAATATGGCCGAGATCTGAGGAGTTAAAATGAACGGGAATGTCGATAGTTGTACTAATGAGCAATTATTTACTATCGATCAATAATGAATTATTTAAAGTTATTAATATGAAATGCAATGCGTACAATATAACCACCATTGATGTTGTTTTTACAGTAAACCCAATTTCTCTGATTGTTTCGCATTTTCACTACCAAAGATTGCCGACAAGTCGAAGAAATAATTTTCGATTTTTATGAAAGTTGTACGTATGAAAACACAGCCCTGATAAATGCAAAACGATAGAAAGGAATAAATGTCAAATTGTACGGTGACGGCGCGTACCAACTACCAACCAGCCCAGACAGTGATATAACTGAACTGTCAAGACAAGATCACACTCAAATGCCAGAAGAATAAGGAATAATCCGTTTAACAATATTGTAATATCATAACACGCGTAATGCGTAGGTACTGGAAAACAGCGGATACCACGACAACAGAAAACATTGAAGAAATGTAAAAAAAAAAGAATTTATGTGTAGTTAGATAAAAGAAAACTTTAACGGTAGGTTTGACCCAAATTCATAGATGCCAGTAGTATTATTGCAATGTGTGAATAGGTTTGGTGCATTCATATGAATAGATTGCCATATCTTCCCTTCCACATTCACCAATATTGGAGATGTCATAGAATCCTAACTCTATCCATTGGGTTAATGTTGTCGAGTCAAACAATTGAATAATACCAAAACAAAATCATAATGTGACCGGTTAGTTGTCGAGTTTACAAAAGAGTCGGGCTCCCATCCAGACTATCTAAGTCCTCCATAATTGCACAATCAACATCTTCCGCTTTTGATTATGGTAATAGGAGTTTTTCAAATAATGACAGGTTAGGGGCCGTTCAAGTATTACGTAAGCAGATTTATTACAATTATTTACCCCCTCTTCCCCCTTGTCACCAAAAGTAAGCAAAGCTCTTACCCCCCCCTCCCATGCTTACGTAAAAATTGGTACCTATATGCATTTTTCTGTTAATGTATTCTGTTTTTTAAGCGAGTACCTAAACGTATTAATTATTTGTGGGAATCCCCGAATATGTATTCGGTTTTCAAACATAGACAATGTGTAAAAAAAATATAACTAGTGCTGACGTAATCACTATCTCGACCCCCCCACCCCGCATGTCATCAAAAATAAGCAAAGCAAAGACCCCCCTGCCCCCCTATAGTGCTTACATAATACTTGAACGGTCCCTTATGTTTGTAATGTTTGTCTTTCTTCATGCTTTTCAAAAACAAAAATTCACTGGTAAAAACCTTAATGACCAAAAACTTGTACCAACTTGCTCCTACTTATAAGACTCAAATAAATCACTCCTCATCCATCTTGAGATCGGCCTAGAAAACACGATTACACTCTTAACTATTATTTGCATTCGGTGTAATAATACCGTCATCCTCTGGGTACTGGATGAACATCAACACACCCAGGGAGAATAATAATTATTTCAGGGTGTGAAGTCTCGCCAGGCGGCCGCATAACGACAGTCACATAGAGGCGCGTGCTGAATAGGTGTGAATGAAATTAATACACAATGAAAGAGAAAAAAGACGAATTCTTGTGTTCATCGCGTTCATATTAATTTGTTTCTATATTTGGTCTAAACACGTAGAAAACCACATAACACACAATGAAAAATATCCTCAGAGAATGAAATAAGTGTGATTTAGAATGAGGAGGAAGCAAGGGGGGGGGGGGGGGGGGGAATTTTGAGTGAATAGGACAACAGCGAAGGATCGATGGGTGGAACTTTTCGATGGCCCGCCCTGCAGATTGCCATCGAATTCCACGTAAATTCAAACAATCCTACTAGAAAAGGCTATTTATCTTTCGGCAAAGAATGATTTTGACATAAAACCCCCTGTAAAATCAATATTTACGAATCTTTTATAATCAACACTCTTCACAAGTGCAGTGTACACGTCTATTAGAGTGGGTATGAATTGCATAACCTAATTTATCAGAACGACGCCCATATTATCATGATATAACCATAACCTGCCATTGCAATTAGCGAAAAATGCGGTACACGGTCGACACTGAAACCAGTAGCTGCTGCGGCTCCGGTAATCTGTGGAAATCGGTCCACTTACTGCATTGCGACGCGAGATAAAGATACAGATATCACATAGTATTGGCAAGATTGATAGGAGAGAGTATGCGGGTCTAGGCTTAGAGATCACGGTCTCTGTCTATGTCGAGAAGAGGCAATCAATTACGTTATCGACACCTCGTTTATCACACAAATGTACCGGATGAGAAGAATATTAGAAAATAATTACTTCCACCAGGAAATTGTATTAGATTCACGTAATCGATTTTATATTTTGCGGGGTTTCTAGAAACATTTTTGTATTCCACAATTGAAATGCCAACAGTATAAAAGACGGCAAAGCAATAGTGTTCCTTTTGAGTGTATTCGCAATAAATGAATTCTCATGAAAACCATCATATTTTATGGCCAAATTTTATAGAATGAAAAATGGCATCGGTATTTAATAGAAAAATACAGCTTAAAATGTGACATGCCTATGTAAATGCTTCGACAAGTTTATACACGAGATTCGCAAAACGGATGTTTTGTGGATTATGTCACCACCTAAATTTACTGGTATCAAAGTAATGATACGGTTCATATATTGAAATGCCTGTCACGTATTTTTTAAATATAATATTGGATGTGAAGATTCAGAAATAAAAAAGATTGCTGAATATCTTTTTGAATGGAGATTTATTTTTACGAATGAATTTTATAGAATCGTTACGTGCGTAGGCCACACAGTGCGGCCGATACCAATCACCTATGAGTGACTTCTTCGGAGAACTTCTATAATTTTTGAGGTTACAAATTTCGAGGAAAATTTTACACAATTAACACCTACGTACCAATTGATAATATCGACACTAAACAAATTGATACAAAATAAATAAATGCGATAGTTCATAGAAATGACTAACTAACGTAAATGTTAATCGTAGGCATATAGGAATGAAATCCTAAGGAACTCATGTGGTGAGTAAATAAACACATGATAATATATGTAATAATGACAAGTGGAAGAAAGATATTTTTAAAAACTTTACCGGAGAGCAAAATGACATATGACTTTTTTTACTTCAACTAAGCTTAAAAGCCGTACTGCCGGGCTGAACCTCAACTTATGGGAAAGTAACGAAGCAACCGCAAATGGCGCGAAACACTGCATGCAGTTACTTCGTTCCTTTTCCGTAATTCGTGGCTCGGCTCGCGTTAGGGTTCGAAAATGTACACGTACCATTAGAAACATACAAGAAAAAAACGCCATGGGAGCGACCGGGATTTGAATTTGTGGGCATCTGTTCATACCACTGAGCTATACGTTAACATTCAGACTTCTCTAACACAAAATGGCGATTTTGAAATCTTTAACATTATTTTTAGGTTTTTCTAGTAGAGCAATTTAAACATCACAAAATCTTTGCTAGTTGGCAATAAAATATAATTTAAAACTATCGTAATGGTTGCTTAGTAATGTTCTTGTTTTATTCTATTCGGGTTATTTTTATGGGTCGCATTTGAGGTACGTACTTACCTTCCTACATATTGCAAAAGGTGATCGGGTATATCATCAAAATGACAATTCAACTCACCTACAAAAAGTGGTATAAAGTCATGAAAAGTGGTGAATCAAAAACTAGGTTAAATAGATTACATAGGTAACTATTAAACCTAGTTTTTGTTTCATCACCTTTAATCACCTTAACAAACGGACTGCAATCTTTAGAGCACAGGCGTCAGGTAGGTATGCTGTCCTTGTTCTATCGGTATTACAATGGAAGATGCTCTGAGGAACTAGCGTCATTGATCCCTTCGGCACCGGTGCGTAGTCGGGATACACGCCAAACGCGTGCCCAACATTTGTACACAGTTGACACTTGTCACATGAGAACGGGTCGCTTCTACGATTCGTTCTTAAGTTCAACAGCTCGGCTGTGGAACGAACTGCCGGCCTCTGTGTTTCCTCCCTCCTACAACATGGGACTCTTCAAGACCCATGTTCACTCCTTCCTCTCCACAAAAAGACCCTCCACACAGCATCCTCAAAGATGACATAGGCCCTGAGGGAAATTATTTTCTTCAGGGCCTCCTGTGTGGAGTTAATATAAAAAAATGACTCTATATCACTTTTTAAAGGTGTGTTGAATTTTCATTTTGATGAAATATCATGGAACCATTGCAAAAATATCCAGTGTATCATACACAAGTCATTCGTCTGTTTAGTGCGGATTATAAATGCCATAATGGACATTAGACATTAGCAACCTCCGATGTAACAGGGAGATTTTTCCGCTGATTGTTCACGCCACAGAAGACAAAAAGTAGGCATAATCTAATTGTTGGGTTAACCGTTTCTCTGAAATAGAAATGACATTACACGGCAAGAAAAAAATTGCTAAATTAAATAGATCACGCTGTGATTCATTTTATGTTTGCTTTGGGCTGCAATAAACTGGTAAATGAAAGAGAAATAATAAAAGCAGGGTACCATTAAACTGTCTGGGTAGCATCATCGGCTGCCGTCACGTTTTTTGATGTTATATTACATAAATCAATTGGCAGTGGCAGTGGCAGTGGCAGTGGCAGTGGCCAGAGGCGATCCGAATTGAGATAAGGAACAGCGTAGTATTGTTATAGTTGGTGCAATGTCCCTCCGTTCTCCGTCATCATCATCCGTGACTTATGTCCGGGACTGTATCAATTCATGATTTAACTCCCCTTCTTTCAATTACTGCGAAAGCCTTAATTTAATTTAAGTTTAAAAAAATAATGATTTAACCCTTTGTACTCCAAATTATTTTTTATATGGTGTACCAGCTACTCCATAGGATATTTTTAGAAAATTAGAAAAAAAAGTTTTTTGGTAAGGAAGTAAATAAAATGATATAGTTATGTGAAGAAATATATATATTTATTAACATTTTACATATACACAATTAAAATCATGAATATACATAAAAACAAACTTAACATCATTACAGCGGCGAGTAGCAGGCGTCCCCGGTGCGGGCCAAAACTGTTGGTAAATTTTGCCAACATTCGCGGCCTGCACACAAATTTAAATTCCGTCCATCACCATCTTTTGTCCCAACGTCCCAACCTTCTTTTCCTATCCGAAACTCAGATAGCCGAGCCGGCAGACTCCTCCTATCTGGACTGCCCGGGCTTTACCCTCGCAAGCAAATTCCGACTGAAAGGAGGAGTCTGCCTCTATAGTCGAGCTGACGTCAACTGTGTGCGACTATTGAGTCTGGAAAACTCCAGATTCGACGTAATGTGGGTGCGCGTCAATCTTGCCAGTACGGCAAGATTCTACGCATGTCTATACCGCTCACCGAACCATAGCGAATCAGACACTTCCGAGCTCTTCAAACATTTGAGCGATACTATTGATGATCTCTTGCCCCGCTACCCTTCGGCCGAGTTTGTTGTTCTGGGGGACTTCAACGTTCATAACGAACCATGGTTGAAGTTCTCAGGCCCAACGGACTCGGCTGGCCGACAGGCGGAATCCTTTGCCATTTGCTACGGATTAGAGCAATTGGTTCAGGAGCCTACAAGGGTTCCTGATGTCCAGACTCACCGCTCCAATCTGTTAGACCTATTCTTAACTACTGTGCCACACGGTTATAAGATTGACATCACAGCGCCTCTGGGATCATCTGACCACTGCCTAGTGACGACATCAATCCCCGTTAGCCTCAGACCAACCAATGAGAGGCTGAGGAGAAAAGTGTGGCACTATAGGTCAGCAGATTGGTTCGGTATGCGGGCCCATTTCAATGCTTTTCCGTGGTCAGCTGTTTGTTTTCGGACTTCGGACCCTTCAAGATGTGCCCAGGAGATTGGTGAAGTCATCAAATCGGCGATGGATGGCTTCATACAATCGACTACTAAAGAAACTGGTGTGGGCTCAAAGCCGTGGTTCAGTCGACAATGCTCCGAAGCAGTTCGACGAAAAAACGCGGCTTACCGAGCCTACAACACATCTCGAACGCCCGAAAGCAGATCAGCATACAACAAATCGGCAAAGGAATGCAAGAGAATCATCAATAGATCAAAATTCGAACACGACCTGCAGATCAGCAAAAAGCTGGCTGCCTGCCCGCATGGCAGCAGAGCATTCTGGTCGCTTGCGGGCTCAATAGGTCGAAATTTTTGCAAACCCAGTTTGCCACCTCTTACCAGACCTGACGGCTCACTAGCAAACACCGCCACCGAAAAGGCAAACCTTTTAGGGAAAATGTTTGCGGAAAACTCGACCCTCGACGACGGGGGTGCTGTTCCGCCGTCGGTTCCTCACTGCGGCTTCTATATGAAAAAGCTGAGGATCCGGCATCGGGATGTACTCCACGTCATACGGGGGCTCGATGTAAACAAAGCTAGTGGACCTGATGGAATACCTGCCCTGGTATTGCAGAGGTGTGCTGCGGAAATAGTTCCAGTTTTGACAAAGCTCTTCAAAATGTCCCTGAAGTGTGGCACTGTGCCCTCTGGTTGGAAAAAAGCGGTAATTCACCCTATTCCCAAGAAAGGTGACCGCTCCAACCCGGCCAACTACCGCCCCATAGCGATCACATCAGTTCTGTCCAAAGTGATGGAACGTGTGATCAACGACAAACTGCTCACATACCTCGAGAAGAACAAAATTATCAACGACCGTCAATACGGATTCCGGCGGAACCGCTCGTGCGGTGATCTTCTCGCGTATGTGACGCATGTTTGGGGGCGGTGCCTGGAACGTCACGGTGAGACCCAAACGGTCGCACTAGACATATCCAAGGCCTTTGACCGGGTCTGGCACCGAGGACTTGTCAACAAATTGCATTCTTACGGACTTCCCGCATCCCTGTGTACGTGGATTGCTGACTTTTTAAGGGATAGGTCGATTCAGGCGGTTGCTGACGGTTTCACCTCTTCCTCGCACTCCATAAATGCTGGCGTCCCACAGGGATCGGTTCTGTCTCCGACTTTGTTTTTGTTGCACATCAATGACCTTTTGACATGTGCACCGATTCATTGTTACGCGGATGACAGTACAGTTCATGATAGCTTTTTGTTTGACAAGCCCCCAAAGGGCACACAAACTCCAACGGCTCGGAGGGCTTTGAAGCAGAGAATGGACGGTTATCTCGAGAGTATTTCCTCCTGGGGTAAAAATAATCTCGTCGAATTTAATGTTTCAAAGACCCAATCCTGTCTGATTACGTCTAAAAGGGATCCAAATGATAATCTAGTCTCCTTCAACGGAAGCAATCTTCCGAACAGGCCTTCCATTGATATGCTTGGTGTAACTATAAGTGACCAGCTCAGGTACGGGGGCTCCATCGAAGCCAGAGTAAAGTTGGCCTCTCAGAAGCTGGGCGTACTGTACAGGGCCCGCAGATACTTTAATAGTACACAACTGCTCACCCTGTACAAATCGCAAGTGCGCCCTACTGTCGAATTTGGCAGCCATCTCTGGTCTGGAGCCCCAAAATACCTGAAAAAAACCCTTGACTCTGTGCAGAAACGGGCGGTCCGTTTGATAGATTCCCCAATCTTAACAAACGGACTGCAATCTTTAGAGCACAGGCGTCAGGTAGGTATGCTGTCCTTGTTCTATCGGTATTACAATGGAAGATGCTCTGAGGAACTAGCGTCATTGATCCCTTCGGCACCGGTGCGTAGTCGGGATACACGCCAAACGCGTGCCCAACATTTGTACACAGTTGACACTTGTCACATGAGAACGGGTCGCTTCTACGATTCGTTCTTAAGTTCAACAGCTCGGCTGTGGAACGAACTGCCGGCCTCTGTGTTTCCTCCCTCCTACAACATGGGACTCTTCAAGACCCATGTTCACTCCTTCCTCTCCACAAAAAGACCCTCCACACAGCATCCCCAAAGATGACATAGGCCCTGAGGGAAATTATTTTCTTCAGGGCCTCCTGTGTGGAGTAAATATAAAAAAAAAAAAATATATATAAAATTTTTTGGTAAGGAAGTAAATAAAATGATATGGTTATGTTAAGAAATATATATTTTTTAACATATAAGATTGTTTGTTAATAAAAGAAAAATTTGCATATTCTAATCTTTACATTTTTTTAACGTGTGGTATTTTGGAAAACAGTCACCCAAATGCATATAATGGCTTGTTAGGACTAAGGTTAGGACACGTGTCACAGTACTCGCTGGTTTCCCGTTTGCCACCTTTTACTGCCCTTTTCGAGCAGACCACACAGTCCCGTTTGGGACCTTTTCTTAAAATATGGAGTTTTCTATGAAGCCTGGTTTCTGATGGAGTGAGAATATTTATTGCCCAGTAAAAAATATTCAAATAAAATGAATGTGTAGATATTGTTAAGTATGAAAAACAGTGCAAAAAGCACAACCAATCGTTAGTGGGTACTGCATACAACTGAATAGAATCATGTCTATACCTGTAAACGTTTTATTTTTTAAACAATAAAATGTATACACATTGTGTATGTCGCCGCTGCGGCGCCATCGGAGATAGAATGTTTCCTATGTCGCCGTGGCGGCGACAACGGAATATAAAGAGTTAACATCACTTACTCAGCGAATTGTGGAGTGCGAGGTAAGCGTGTGAATGCATTACTGTAATTGTGTATTTATGCTGTCATGTTTCGTGAACAACGCAATAAGATAACTTGTACAGAGGTGTTCAAGTGTCTACAGCAAAAGATTTTACATGCTGACAACATTTTTTTTTCAACAAGAGGAAGGTTATTGCCTATGTCGGATTTAGAATTACTATGTGCAGAGCCCGGGCGGGCAACTACTGATAAATCGAAATTATAAATCTAAGTGATAGGGAAGGTTAAATGTATAAAAGCGCCCATGAAGTGATTTTCTCACGAAAACGGGGCTATAGAAAAAATGATACAAACATTATTATTATTAACGCCGGGGACTCCAGCTAGTCTTCTCTAAATAGTAAAATATAAAGTCGCTATCCGCGTCTGTATGTGCGCTTAGTTCTTCTAAACTACGCAAAAGATTTTGATAGGGTCATTTAGAGAATTTCGGAAGGTTGTATGTATATACGCAGTACATGCTTATTATATTTATAGAGAGTAGAGTAAAGTCGATGTTTATCCTAGAATTCACAACCTCAAAACTTTAATCCAACTGTCCAAAACCGCGAGCAACGCCGGGTACCCGTGAGCTAGTAATATATAAAAATTTAGCCTGCGTATGTTTGTGCTCGCAAAACTCGAAAAGTAGTCAAGTAATATAGCTGAAAATTTTAAAGTTTGTTCTTATTAGTGCCAGGAGTGTTTAGAGAGTGGTTTGAATGGTAGAATAAGTGTGGGAATACTGAACGCAATTTCTCTGCACTGGAATGAGATACGGAGTCGAATTAAAGTAGTTTTTAACAGTAACATTGTGGTACACAGTGGTGAATGGTGGAAGAAGTCGGAGACGCCCGAGAAAGGCATTAGTTTTAGCGAAGCATTGCGGGGTCTACTAGTTGTAAATAAGAATTTATGTTTTCAAGTACCAATTTAAAATTAATTATGTGTGTGCTATTGCAATTTTGTCACAAGTTTTATGTTTTAGAGAGAAAACAAAAAAGTTTTCTGAAAGAAAAAATGTAATGAAGTCTTGTATTCTTTAAAACTAACAATGAATTGATACTGTTCTCATCGTCATGAATTTGAAATTAAAAAAATAAAACGAGACAGCGGAAACGAACCATAAAATAAACATGAAAGCCGTAGTATGCAAGCAATCACTTGAATGCTAAATAACACATGTATAGTTTTTATTATTATTTGTATTGCTGCACAAGAGAACGCTTTAAGTTTGTATGCAATTATAGCGCTGCATCCGTGCCCATCCTGCCGTCAGGGAAGAACAGAACACTGAACAGTCTTCTCAAAGGCAATATAAATCCTTGCAGTAGTTTTTGCGGCATCGGATAGTGCCAGGTCGTCTGCAAAACGTGAGGCTATTCTAACCAGTCAATAAAATAATATGTTGAAAAGGTTTAAACAGTCGGGGGAATTACACAAAATTGGTAAAAAAATAAATTATCGGGCTCAATAAAGACTATCTACATTTTTCATTTCATTATTTTGCGTTTCACTATTGTTTATTGTAATTTCTACATAATATCAAAATGCTAAAGTCTGTTTTTACTTTTTTTTTATTTTAAGTTACAAGAAATATACACATTTCACTTTCTTAACTTAGTAGTACACACTAAAAATAAAAATCTAAATATTTATGTTTACTACCTAACTTACACGAGTACATTTTAATTTCACTTACATAAGTACATTTTAATTTTATTTACATTTATTTACGTACATTTTCTTTTTACTTACGTAAGTACATTTTAATTTTGCTCGCTGATCTTAAGAGCAAACAGTTTTTTCTTAAATATATTCACTCTATTTACTGATGTCAAGCTATTATTGGGAAGGAGATTGTATGTGTACACTAGGGTGGTTACAAAAAATCAATGTTGGAATTTTTTTGTGCTGACCCCCCTAAAAGCTGCCAATTGGCTAAAAAATGAGATTGGTGAAGTTTCAGCTCAATTGGATAAGGTTAACCCGTGCCTCATCAAGGTTGAAGTTTAAGTTTCTATAAAAAAATTTTTTTTTAATAAAATACCTAACAATATTGCAAGATTTAATTACATGTGCTGTCCAGATTTTGCTTTATTTATTTCCTCAATTGGTACATAAAAAAGGGTGTAGTTAAAACTGTTTTCAAAGTAAATACAGCACAAACCAAATTGAAAATGATGGATTTACGAGAAAAGAAATGCAAAAAGGTATAAAAAACAAGAAGAAATAATGTTCAAAGTTTTATTATTTAAAATATACAAAAGAAAGCATTATGAAAGAAAGAAGTTATTCTTATTCTTATTATTATTTACATTTACAATTAATTATCAGATTAAGGTGGTAATGGCTTAGATAACGTGGCTTTTGAAGAGTAAGGATAAAAATTTCGACATTCCGATACAACTTGTAACAGAAACTGTCGTTGTTCTTCGTCTTTTGTCAAACAGGAATTGAAGTCTTGGATTAATTTTACTCCTCTTTCAGCTGTGTCATTGACAACCTTGAAACCGTTCACTATTTTTATTGCTTTTAAATAATGTGCATTTTCACACCATATATCAGGATCCGTATTTAAAAATTCTATATCAATTTCAAAACTTTTGAAAAAATTTAGGGTTTGATGAGAAACAAAAAAATCGATATCTTTGTCCAATAAATTATTCACTTGATGGAGACAGAGTTTTGCTTTCACATGTTTGTTCTTCAATTGGAATTAATTGTAGACTTTTTACAGCCATGCTTGTTTTGACACTTTTTTCTAAATTTTCATCGAAGAAAGAAAATGCGACTTGCTCCGAATTGAGGTACCACAGATGATTATCATTTTAGACAGTGCCTTATCTGCAAGTTCTTCATCGATTTCTCTATATTTTACAAGAGATTTTAAAAAGTGTAGGTCTTGGTTGGGGGCCAAAGTGGGTTTGGAGGCGTTAAACCACGCTTTTACATAAATGTTTATCAAAAATAAACAAATGTCAGTGATAGCTTTTTTTTCTAAATTTGTTAATGTAAATTGATCCCTGAAAAGATATATTTTGATACAATAAATGGCCTTTGCCATCCATCTAGCGTGATGAATGGCACCAGGAACCTTGAAAAAAGTATCTATTGGGGGAGTACGTCCTAACACAACTAACGAAAGTTGAATTAATTCTTTGTAATCATCCCTTGGCTGTTGGTTTTTTAATTGTTATATTTCATCTGAATTCCCTATTTTACGTCTAATATTTTTATCTTCAATAGCAGTTTTGTATTTTGTCTTGTCTAGCTTTGACCACTCAGTCTGAAAGTTTTTAAAATATTTGAGTGGGGTCCAGTAGTTGTGCCCATTTGTAAATCAAAAACTGATTTGAGAATAATTTCTAAAATATGGTGGTGACATGCTAAATAAAGAAGATTTTTCTCTAATAATTGCTCCAACAAAACGCAGGTTCCGTTGAAGCGACCAGTATTTACCGCAGTGGTATCAAAACACATTGCCTGGATTTTCTCAATTGCCCCCCACTCTTCAACTGCTGAAAATACCTTTCAAGGGATATAACTATAAACCAGATAATAACCATTAACTTGCAATTCCTAAAAACATTTATAAAGTTGAAAAAAATGTTTGTTTTATGTTTTATTATATTATTTTATTAAATATGATGTTGTTTATTATATTGTTTAATAATGTATAATGTTCAAAGGAAACAAAAATTGATCAAAAGTGATAAAATTAAGTTTTTTTTTTTTGCAAAAAATCGTTTTTTCATATTTAATCTCGATGAGGCGCGGGTTAACATTATCCAATTGAGCTAAAACTTTCCAAATCTTATTTTCTAGACAAATGGAAAATATTAGGGGGGTCAGGCCGGCATTAGGACGAAAATATTTTTTCACCTTATACCTTGTAACCACCCTAGTGTACACCCTTGTGGCCAATGTTTCCTTTATCACTTTCAGTCTTAGCTGAATGTGTGTATAGTTTATTATGTTGTCTTGTGTAGTGTTTATGTACTTGTGATGTTTTTATAAATGTCGTAAATAAATCCATTTTGGATTTTGCAGATTAATAAACATATGTTATATTCGTACAGTTTTCTGATTTTTAGTAATTTCGTCTGTGCTGCGTGAAATCTGGTTCAGTGAACTCAAATTTGCTTTGCATTTAAGTATCATTTTCAAAAAAGCAATCGCCTTTGTGAAGAATTCAATGGGATTAACGTCGGTACCTACTTACAACATAATATTTAAACAGAAAATTATTTTACTTATATATTTCAAAATTGGAATTATAATATACCGTGATTTGTCACGGGTCTGCGCTAATGTAAATAACATAAGCACTTTAAAAGTTGTTTGACTGGATTAAAAACGCCCATCTAATATATCTAATCTGAATGCTGTTTTCCGGGTTCTGTGTTTAGGACAATAATATATTTTGGGATAATGCCGCAAAAAAGTTTCCCAATCCATGAGCTAAGTGATAGCTTTCAATCGGTTTTATGGGCATTTTATAAAAGAGTGTTTGTTAGCCCAGACATCAATCTACCGGTTACCGGATAACTCATCAAAATGACAATTCAACACACCTATAAAAAGTGATATAAAGTTATGAAAAGTGATGAAACAAAAACTATGTTCATTATCACCTTTTAAAGGTGTGTTGAATTGTCATTTTGAGGAGTTATCATGGATCCATAGAAACTGACATAAAATAGTTCATGGAAAGATAAATCCATTGTTTACACAGCCAAAGAAGGTTATTTATCAGTTGTATAAACTTGAAATTTCTCATCGAGTTTCGGAATATTTCCAATGTATTTTAAATGTGCTGTGTATTTCTTCTTTTTGAAGGCGTCGTAAACACAAATACCAATTTTAGAAACTAGATAAAATTAACTTTTAGATGTTGTATTTGAATTAGACACGGAATTGATAAATTCGAATATTTTAATTTGAATCATAAAAAAAGATAAAAAAAAAAATATTTTACTGGTTTAATAGTAAGTAAAATCGGACAAAGCAGACAGATACAATGTTGAGTGGTGGCATTCACTTCACAACTTCACCCAAGTGCAGTCATAATCTCCCGACAGACAGTTGAGCTCTTGTGAGGTGTCGCCCCAGTGGCCAGTGGTCAGTGGCCAGTAGCGGCGCCGCGCCCACTGAGCTCCATGGCGCCTCACGTGACCATCGCGCTAACGAGGCGGAATTACACCAACTAATCCGGAACGTGCCACATTTAGCGGCTTCCTAAAAACCGGCGTAATAACACACGTAGATTCTGAAATGGATCGCCATTTGTCATTATTACCCATCTCAACCGCGAAACACGAAAATTCAAATGCTGCACCCCCATTAAGATGACACAAAACTAATAACGGGGGTTTGTCATAGGCTCACATTTTAATTAATTCCGACGAATTTGTAACTATAACATATATTTTAGAGCGAAGAAATACTTTAACATTAAAATATTTTATGTAAAACGGTTTAAAAATCTATATCTAATCTCTTTTTTAACTATAAAATTGGCGGTAATTTAATTTAATTTATTTATTAACGCCCTATCGGGCTTTTACATAGTAAGTTGACAGTATATGTATGTAAGTGTAACATGTACATGAATAAAATAGCTAAATATAATTTACTCATAAAGGTAATTAGAAAATAATATGGTGAAGTAAATCAAATTATGAAAGCAAGACCTTTGTAAGCACCAGATTTCATTAATTTTCTAGGCGGTGCATTAGTAACGTCCCGAAAAATTCCTCTAGAAACATCAGATATTTTTAGTAATACATTCATTAGAAAAAAATAAAATAAACCCCACGGAGAGATTAATTTTCTAGGCATGCTAGGACAAATTCGACCGTAGGTCCATCCATTTCGCCGGGCCGCGCGCTGAATATTATTTTCACACGACTTCATCACTTATGTCGTTAGGATTCCCACTTTATTTTAGAGATTTGCTAGGGCAAATTCAACCATGGGTCTCTCAAATACACTAGGGGCGCGCGTCGCATATGTGTGTGAATGGCTTCTTCACTTACGACGTTAAGATTCCGACTTTATTTTAGGGTATTGTCTCGTCCTAATGGAACGACACGGAACATAATAGCGTGAGTGAATCAAATGTCGGAACCACAGAACGAAAGTACCGTATAAGATCTTTACTGATTGTTCGTTTCATACAATCCTGGCGTTCATTCTTACTTAGTTCCGTTGTCCATGCAGGTCTAGGAAGAGCTTTAGCGTTAACATACTCCTTGATGATGCTGTTCCACTTTTAATAAAAGTTTTTTAGCAGTGGCGGCTCGTGACTTTGGGTGTATTAGATTGCTAATATTACAAAAATTGCATTATTGATGTTGTTGCAGATGAAAACGATTTTTTATTTTTTTCGAAAATTCTTTTTTTTTCAGATTTAGAACAGCCAAACTGAAATTACCTAATTTTCTAATATTCGCACTCTAGCTAGTACACGCAAAAGTCACGAGCCGCCACTGTTTTTGAGTCGAAGATACTCTCATAACGTTACTTGAAATTGTTGTGACCGTGTTGGGTGACCAGATCTGAATAGCCTACATTCCTCTTCCCAGTATCCTTCCCCTCCCCATTATCTTCAGCCTCACAACATACCCTCATTGGGGATGGCATAGTCTCATTGGTTCCAGATGGTTGGGAGTTGTTGGGACTCTTGTGCGGTTTAACATTTAAAATAAATATAAAGAGAACAGCCCTTAAAGCATTCCCTTGATCTGTCTGAAGGTCTTGTACCAAGTGGTGAGGTGGATTGACTTATTTGCTGTTAGCCATGAGGGGTTGGTAGGTCAATGGACCCGTTTCTTGGCTCCATCTGCCTCTCCACTACCCTGCTGCAATATCTTTCTTGAAGCGGACCTACGATTATCCAAATGACTTTATATTCAAACTAGAAGATACGTCGTCAATATTGATTTGGTAATTTTGTAAATTACTCTAAGCCATAATATTATGTGAGTATGTATTAGTTTGAAAATGATATTGTACACGGAGAAAATGAATATTATTGGTAATCCGTTAAAAACGGGATTGCAGGCCGTTTCCCCATAAACTTTTAGTAAATTCCTAATATATCAGAACACGTGTTCATGCATCTACATTTGCCTTGATAACATACAATGACGAAATGCGAAAATGTTAGAACTTTTATGAACACGTGTTCCGAAATCGTGATAATATATTCGTATTTGACTAAAAGTTTATCAGGAAACCTATTGATTAATTCGTTAAGGGCCTGCAATCTCGTTTTTAACCGGATTACCAATAATTTTAGAGGTTCCAATACTCATTTTTTCCGTCTCTGAGCGCAGTTTGTCATGGGTTACGAATCTTCTTCAGAGAGTTTTAGTTGTTATTATTCAAACTGGTATGTGTAGCGTACGCATTTTGGTAATAATATGTCTTGATTCTTCGAATTCTCTAAAGCTGTTCCGTGAAATATGACTCCAAATAAAAGTGGATAACGGCATTACTTACGAGCTTTACGTGCCCCGGGGCGACCCGCTCCGCGAAATTTCACCTAATGGAAATATATTGTTTCTTACACTCAAATCAAGTTCGTAGAAAAAGAAAGATGCGGATTTGATGGAATTTCTACATCAAAGACTATCAAGTAGTGAACAAATGCAAATTGTAAAGTGCAATAGGGCTTCAAGAGTGGAATTATATTATGTTTTAATTAATTACAAGAGAAAATTAATTTTAAAGTTTTTTCCCCAGGACACGGTTGGAAATGAGTTAAGGCTTCGTAGTCGGGGTTCAAAAAGAAGAAGAAGATAGATTTAAATGGAGATTTGTGAATACAAATGTTGGAGAGAGCGCACACATACAAAAAAAGGGTTATAATTTAGTAAAATATTTAATAAAGCATGACCTATTTAAAATAGGGCAAATATCTCTCGACTAACGTCTAAGTAGCATTTAAAGAAACACTGTGATTTTTTTCATACCTATAACAAGTTAGATAACTAAACCTCATGTTTATTTATTTTTAGGAATAACTTTATTGAGTAAAACCTCAAATTGTAATATTTAATTATTGAAGACAATATTAACGATTTCCAAACGAAAATCTGAAACAGAAAAATCAGAAAAGGATACGGTCACATCTAGGACGGCAAGACAAGGGTCCTGGGTTCGCGTCCTAGATGTGATCGTATCCTTTTCTGATTTTTCTGTTTCAGATTTTCGTTTGGAAATCGCTAATATTGTCTTCAATAATTAAACCCCATGTGTTTTTTTTAATATTCGTAGCATACTTAGCGATATTTCTACCGAGGGTATTTCATATAATTACTTTTCCGACTCAGCAAATGTACAGAGTTTATTTTTAAAAATTACATTTTTTAGGAGATCAAAAACTTGAAAAAAAGTGTTCAAGCGAAATATGTCGTAAAATGATAGAAATCCGGAATGAGGGTCTTAATATTATGTTTAACTAAAAATCAGCTTATGGAAACATGTTGGAGAGCAGGTATTCAGGTGCTATTAGTGAAAAATATCACCTCTTTCATTACTAATTTGAATTAAATGCAATCCCATCTAAGCAGCTTTGGTATAAAAAAGGGTTTCTTCATCACCTGCTACTGAAATGTGCTATTAGTTTACAAATGTACAAACACTATTCACATTAAAAACAAAATCAGCATCAATAAATATTTGTACTAAGTAGAATGACTATTATTTTTTTTAATGATAAAGTAATGTTTATAAGACAAGGTTTTTTATGCATAGCACAAAGGATAACAAATTATTATAAGCAATATTTCAAGGGACTAATTATTGCTTATAATAATTTGTTAAGTAGAATGACAGTTTTTAAACGTTGGGTTACCAGGTGACAAACATTTAACGCAATTGGGATTTTTTTGCAATACGTATTACCAAAAACATCAGAGTTAAAAAGAGGAAAACAGGAGCCTCTATAGATTTAACCCACGGATAAAATGATTGAATGAATATTAAAAGGTAGGTAGTCATGTGGCGATTGCGTTTATTAATATTCCGCCTACGGATAGGCAACGGTTAGTCACCAACCTGCTAAGGAATCTTCGCTATTATTGGCATCCCAAAGGATGTAATGAATAATCAAATAGAAAAGAATCGGCATCGTTTGCTACCTTTGTAAGAATGTATGTTTTTAATATTACGACCATCGGAACGGACATACCGGTATTCTGATGAATATTCATAAGGTTTAAAAATGTTTTAATGGGACCACGTATTTGATTACAAGATAAATTTATTACTGGTCATCATTCAACCATGGCATGTATAGTGTATACCTACTGAAGATTTAAGCAGGCACGTGCCTCTACTGGTTAAAACTAAAGTAACTTTATCAAAAAGAAAAGTGATGCCTTGACACAAGTTACCTAATGGGATTAAAACAAAAGCACAGACAATAATTAATCTCAGGCTTCGCCTGTTTAATCTGACGACACATGTAATTTTATGAAAGATGAACTAAATTACGAATTTCACCCCACAGGCCTCTGGCATATAGACCCTTATATTTCTGGTAATGAAAAATTTAACATATAATTTTGTTAAATAAAAAATTTGAATGCAAACATGAAAGTTTTTCAAACACGGGACCATAATTACTGACAAAAAATGCACATTTTTAAAACAAATGTATTTTAAATGTTAAAGTCACCTCACTTTTTTTATGGTAGTTTCATATAAAAATAATTGATAAAAAATTACTAAAAATTTCATAAATTTTTCTCACACTATGTTCGGAACCTTTGATTTCATAGAGGTGTACATTTTAATTATTCTGTGGTTAACTTCTGTATTTCAATATAATGCTTGGTGTTTTCTCTTTCTAACACCGTTTAGTTCATATTTCAAACAAAGACAGCAAGGGCGACAACTGTATCTATGAGACCATATGAGCTGTTCCTAAAAGCGAACAAATTGAGTATGCGGGTAATGGATGTTTGTTCCCAAAACCGAACAAATTAGCATGAGAGGTAAAGATACTTATTTTGTATGTTTGTGAAAGCATTCGAAGAAATGCAGAATTCTTAGAGAAATCAAAGAACATTCTTGTGTTTGACGGTTACCCATTTGATGTTCACGGTTACTCATTTGATTAGGAAGTACGTATGACTAAATCTCAACTGCTCATTCCCGAATATTCGCATTCCTCGCTCTGAATGATTTATGAAGCTTTTCAGAGGAAATTATGTGTCACCGTATGTTGAAATTAAATAAATTTTCGG
This sequence comes from Hesperophylax magnus, assembly GCA_026573805.1. Classification (NCBI taxonomy): domain Eukaryota; kingdom Metazoa; phylum Arthropoda; class Insecta; order Trichoptera; family Limnephilidae; genus Hesperophylax; species Hesperophylax magnus. Next base: position 1,763,020 of record JAIUSX010000107.1, read on the forward strand.
TTTTCAGATTGAAGAATCCATTAAAACTGATATACTCGGCAGAAATGAATAGATATCACGACATTCACCAAGTTTAATTCTGACTGCCCGTTGCATTCATTTAATTGCTACTCGTAGCTGCGGCGCACTGCGAACTTTCTATTTCATAATTAAATATAACTTTACTAGCTGATGTGTACCCGGCGTTGATGGGAGTTATCCTTAGAAGAAAGACATATATCATCACGGATTTTTCTGGAGGCCTTGATATACAATACCGTAGTACATTATTTTAATATTTATCATGAGGCTTAGCCAGCGTTAGCAATGTAGTGCCCGAAAATCTATTTTTACATCTTGATTATAAAACATCGACTTTTCTCTGCTTTCTATAAATGTAATATGAATGTATATATTCATATACCGTAGTAATATGAATATATACATTCATAGATTTATGAATGTAAATCTATGAATGTATATATTCATAGATTTACATGAATGTATATATGAATATATACATTATATATATATGTAAACCTTGCGGAAGAAATTCTCTAAATGATAGTGAAAACCCTTTCAAAATCTGTTGCGTAGTTTAGAAGAACTAAGTGCACAAACAGATAGAAATTCCGTACATCGAACTCAAACTTAAATAATCACTGGAATCGCCCACAAAGCTATTCTTGCAGATGTTTGAGGCTAGTTAGATAAAGGTGATCAAAGATCAATGAATTTCACCGGTGATATAGTAAATTGTAGTAAGTATTTAACCAGTAACTGCCTCGGTACTTGAAGTAGATAGTAGTTATATCTGCATTTATCTCGTTTTCAAGCAGCGTGTAGAAACAGTATAAACAAGAGTTCTTATCACATGACGGAGACTACTCGATGCGATCTAAATATAAGCCTAAGCATCCTACCGCAACGCGGTGGGAATCTTTCAGATCCGCACTCTTTGCACATTGCAATGTCTAAATATAACAAAATGTGATAGCAATTGAAAGAAAATCTTAAAAGTAAAGAATGTATTACGGTGGCATGTTTCGACTGCCGACCGAGGCTATAAAATCTAAAATAAATACTCGTTCACCGAAGCTTTGGTATAGAATAAAAATAAATAGCTTACGATGATGACCAGAATCCGCACTATCATACGCTACCGGCAAATGCTTTTACTGCAGAAGTAGCAACGAGACGATAAGGTAGATGTTTCATAAGAAAACGGTAGCTAGAACGTCATTACATTTTATAATACGACAAACAAGTACCCACGAAACTATCTATAATCATTAATAATATTATTACCAAATTAGAATATTTCAAAAAGTAAAGCTAGTTGAGGGCTGACCTAGCGTATTCTGCATCAATGGACAGAAGCTTTCAGTGGAATTACAGAACGATTGCGATCACCCGCCAGGAAATCTGTCTTAACATTTTAATAATATGTAATTAAGTCGCATTTGAGTCCGTTTCAATTATACGCCTGTGTCAGGCGCCAACTTGACTTAGTCAGTACAAGATTATAATAATAGGTGTACTTTAGGTAGGTTTGACCTTGTCGTGCCTGGTCGGTGCGACTCGTACCTGCAGCATTGGATATGAGATCCCTAATCCCGTCGGCCCTACAACCCAGTTTGCTTCAATTCCACTGGGTCAGTGGTTGCAAACTAGCGGTTTGAGGCCGGGCTGGCGAAGTGACAATAGAGCAACCGGTAACTATCCGAATAATAGAGTTAGGACGGGCATACAGGAACATCTCGGTTATCGGCCACCAGACATTTTTAAATTAATATCGATTGAAATCATTGGTTTTCACAATTTTAATAGTCAGGTTACGTTTCACGCAGAAATAAACTTTAAACTAATTCCGACCCCAACTCATTTATTTGTGGAAATGGTTTTGTAATTCAAGCCTCGAGACTAAGCGGCCCGGCACGTCGCGTCGGACACATTCCACCGTTTCCTCGGCGCAGCAGAATGACACATTTTGTCAATTCGCCATTCGCCTACTTCCCAACATTAATTGGATTGGAGTGCGGAAGGTTTGCGATGAAAAGAAAAGCACAAACAGTGGGTCGGATAGAAACAATCTAGATATTATGTACTAGTATAGTGTATACCTGCAAACTTTCAGTGTTTATTATGAGCGGTCATAGGAATCTCCGTGGAGTGCAAAGATGTTTTCAAAAATATTAAAGTCGGTATTATTTGGCACACGTTTTAAGTGTTTAAGTAATTTTTATTTAAGTAAAAATCTGAAAAAAACAAGCAAACAATAAAGTGATTCAAGAAGACAGGACAAGATTTTAATTCATACAGAAATATATTTTTGTAAATTTTACATGATAAATGACTGAGCCAACAAAATGTTTAAATGTTACCACTACCAGTTGAAATATATATTTGTTGTGCTAACTCTATATTAGGTACGTAGCTTTGGAGGAGATTATTCACTTTTACAGAGCACATAAAAAAATGCCGAACACACAATATAACAAGTTTTAAAATGACGTTGCTAGCTGAAAATAGTGGACCCAAATTTGCAGACAGATAAAGGCGACAAAATTTTATAACATCAGTCCGTTCGAGAGTTTATGCTACTCAGACAAAATAATTTTCTGTTTTATAATTAAGATATAGTTAAACAGTGGGCCTCACCAAAAATTGCAGCAGGCCGGTGGAGCTTTTTGAGAGGATCATTAAATTTTGGCCCTTACAAGAAAATGATGTCTGGTAGACAAGGTGGATACAATCATGGGCTATTCTAAAAAAGATTCATACTACGTCAATGGTATACATTTACATTATGGACATATTTGTTTTGTGCACGAAAAAAACTTACTGATATAGAATACTGTTAATTTATTAAAAATCTGGTAAAATATTCATTTTCCTGTTAAAATGGGACTGAATTTCTAACAAAGTATCAGTTAAAAGCGAATGTTTTATTAGGACAGTGGTACACGTTCATACGGATACTGATATTGTCAACAGAAAAGAACAAGTGTTCTAGATATATTTTGAATGACTAATATTATATCAGGAAATTGCCATGCTATCACTTTCTCACAGGATCATTTTTCTCCGTGTGTGTCATATGAAAATTGAAATGAAATCGTCAACACCATCATTAAACTTCGTCAAGGTCATGATTAGAATGTCCGATTTGGGTTAACGCGTCAGTTACATGCATTATGTTTATAACCGAATGAGTGTTATCTCGACAACCTTGCAGCCTTCTATCTCATGCCATTGATGTAAAGTATACACTACGCGAATGATATGCAATAATTGATGTTAAGTATACACAATATAGAAGTACGCCGAGTATGAAAAAGAGACTACCAAGTCATTAGCGCGTGATTCTCAAAATTTTAAACAGCTGTCAAATCAGAAGACCATAGAGCGGCAATATCCCAGAGGTCCCAGCTTGGAAAATTGGCAATGGTACACATACTATATTAAACAGATTTTCCATCTTCAAAAATGGAACATTGTTCGAGAATGTATATCTTCGTACTACGCAATTCTCGTACTTACCTACCTAATCAGTTAGAGAATCGTAGAAATATTGGTGTTATCTTAAATTAAGAAAATTAAACTGCTATCGCAATCTATTGCCACAACATGTGATGCATTTTGTTCTACATAATGGTTGATAAATAATTGAAATCGGTCTAGTAATTGCGTGATATTGTACACACTATACAAAGTGAATACATTTATTTTAGTGTAATCGTTGGTATAAAATAATTGACATCGATGTATGTGGCAACAAGTTTGACTGGTGTTAATAAAAATAAGAACTTTTTAAGTCATTCCTAAATATTATATTTAGAGAATATTAATACAATACATGAGGGCTCAATTGATTACCGATACTCATCTAGTGTAGTCTATATCGACGAGTATGGCAAATGAATATTAGGTGAACAGCAGTGAACATCGTTGATCTAAAAATTTAAGGAATACGAGTATGCGGTCATGTCTATTTTTTGTTGAGTAAAAATTAAAAAAAAGTATTGCATTAAATTAAATTGGAATGTCAATTTCCAACCGGTTGGCGGACTAATGATTCGTATATAAATATTATCCACAGTTAAACATTGACACAGGGAGGCCAGAGGAGGTGTGGCATTTAATCAACCGCCTGATTGGCGAAATCAAAAGTCATTATCTATCCACAGTATAATAACAAAATCATCAGCAAAAAGGTGACTTGAAAATTAACACGCATTGTGTGTAAATACTGCGTAAAATGTATCGTTCTCGGTGATAGGACTAGGAAATCGATGCTGTCTGCGTAAACTATCAACGTGAGTTGAAGTTATTAGTGTCTATTATCTATAGAAGTACAGTACATACAGTCAAATGACGACACACTGGAAAGGCCTCTAACTTCAAGAGGGTAGAACATAGACTATACATCAATGTGGTAGAATGCATAACAAGGTATCGTGAGTTATTTTTGGATTGCTTGATAACTGATTGCATGAAGCAACCCCGTCTAGTAATCCTGCTTACGGAATGTGGAAAGGTAAGGCATACCTCGGCGATTTATTCACGTAGAGATGTCGCGACCTGCGTTATGTGTATTGTATCGCATGCAACAACGTGTTTACAATTTACACACTGTTTACATAACGCCTTATGCATCGTACTACCAGGTATTTGAATTATTGCAAGTGATGATTTGTTTGCTGACAGTTCAGTGGATTGCGTTAATATGTGCATTGTTAGAGATGGGTACTACTTGTTTGCTTACACAACAATAATACGGTGAACGTAGATTAATAAAGGTATATACATACATATATGATCAGGCAATGACTAAGTTTGAACAGAATGACATGTTTTCAACACAAACGATTACTAATATTGTTATATCGCCAAAGTGGTCCAGAAAACCAATAAATGTACGACACGCTGTTGTTGTTGTTATTTGCTGATCTGATGAAATACCGTCAATGTCTAATACATTATTATTCATGCTCAACGATGATTAATTAGTAATTACTAACTGGTTTAACTTCTTCCCAAACATTATGCTTTTGAATGATTTGTTACTTTTGTTAGGTATATAAACGAGGTATGTACTTCTTGTCACAAACGGATAATTAAATCAATAAAATGAACGGATAACCAATATGAATGATATCGCGGTGGTATGCAGACACTTCTGAACTGGAAAACGACGCACTATCGTGCATATACAGGGTTTTCCAATAAGAGGTGTTATTTTGATATTCGATCGTAAAAGATCAATGGTTTCGTTGCTTGTGTGGCACGTAGCGCCGTCTTGTTGAAAGTAAACGTTGTCCAGATCAATACCATCCAATTCCGGCCATAAAAAATCATTAATCATCTCTCGATAGCGCAATCCATTCAACGTAACTGTTGCTCCAGCCTCATTTTCGAAAAAGTAAGGTCCAATGACTCCGCCGGACCATAAACCGCACCAAACAGTCACACATTGAGGATAGAGAAGCTTTTCAACAATAACTCTTGGGTTTTCCGAACCCCAGATGCGACAATTTTGCTTGTTGACGAAGCCACCGAGGTGGAAATGGGCCTCATCACTCAAGATGATTTGCATTTGATTCACTCAAGTGAATTTTAATAATTTCAATGCGTTGTTGAAGCGTGTATCGTTCCATTTTTATTAATGGCTTAGTTTCTACTTGTCAAATGTCAAAAAATGACAGCTTCAAAAGTAACATCTACCGAAATAGCGGGCTATTCAAAATAACACCTCTTATTGGAAAACCCTGTAGTTCATCGAAATTCTCATAAGGATCTGCAGTTTCGACTGGGAGTTGTCTGAAAATGGGGAATTCCGAAATATCTGAAAACTCAGTTAGCAACACTGTTTTAGCGTTTTTTCCTGTACCTACTCGGGATAGTGGGAAATGGTTACGCATAACTTATCTATTTATATCTAAGAATTGTCTTATAGCTCGTAAATCAATCCATGTCAGTACATACATACATCGATAATCAATCGGGGTGAAAGCAATGAACGATAACCATCGTATAAAATAAAATCGATTAAGATCGTTCTTTAAAACGTTTGTATAACTTATAGGTTTATACATCGATATTATGTAATAGAAACAAGTTTTCAGTTTTCAAAATCTAGCGAAAGTAATTTTTGTATTAATTGATTAATTTTAATTTTTTTTGCGTAAATGGAGAAAATTTCAACGCGTAACGGAATATAACAGAAATATCCACGAAAGTAAATTGACGATATGGAGCGCTTAGCAGCAGCACAAATTGATTGTTGAAAGCGGCAGAAAATTTAAAAATATTTATTTTTCAGGTATCTTATATTTGCATTGTGAGACCTAAGTAATCCTTAGATTTTATTGGACTTTCTTCGTATTTGTTTAGTGATAAAAGTAACTCATCAAAGCTACAACCATATGCCGTGTGTTCTCATTTCGTTGATGAATTGGATTCAATAAATAAGGTCTCACGATTCGTTCGAATAACGCTAAGTATTTTGTTTGAATGGGTATGTAATATTTACTTGATTTATTAAATGATCATGATTTAGAATTTATTGCAAAAAAACCTCGAATTTCGTTACAGAGCTTTACATCGTTCCAATACTTCCAGAGTTAGCTTTTAAGTTTGCTGTTGTGTTACGTTTAATATTTCACCCCTCCCACAAGAAAGTAGAATGGATTGCACAATATGTTTCTTTATTAAGTTAGCTCGAGTTTTCAATTTCTTGTAGGTACGTCTCACAAAGACCGTTCACATTGGAAGAGAAAGCATTGGAATTGAATTACAAAATCTTATGGAAATTTTCCTTCAGGGTCTGAATTCTGAGAATTATTTCACAAACCTAAATATAGCCTTTAAATAAAGATGGGCAGCGAGTCTGTGCGGCAGAATGGTTTCGTGATTCGTCCCTAAATGTCTGTTGGACGTCTGCTCCAAAGCGAGGAAATAGTAAAGGTCGTTTTGTTCTTCGATCTTTTTTTTCTGAATGCGTCAGTCGGAATGGCTCAGCGCAGTCATTTGCCTTAATATTGTATGCCGAGTGTACAGAGTAGGGGGATCGAATTCTCTATAGCAGTGAATGTCAAACTTTAAAATATCTTTTATTTTTGTTACCAACTTATAAAGATACTTTATAATAGCTAATTTACTGAGCGTGGTGAATTCCTGTTTTAACATTTCATGTCTGTAAATTTGTTTGTTATGTTCCGGTTGCGGTTCAAGGTGGTGGTTCAGTACAGGTTCTTTGTTAAAATCGTTTATTCATTAAATAGGTAGGTATTTAAGTACCTACTTACAAATCTTATAATTTCAAAAGAAATTTTGGTTTTGATTTAAAGTGAGAGAACATTACAAATATACTTTATTGGACGCGGGGCCTACTGTTCACTGAACTATCAGTATTTAGAGGGTCATACTGATAGTTCTGTTCATAAATATCACCCCAAAGAAGCTTTACAAAGTTAAAAATACTTATAATTCCAGCTAGGCAGGGACTCTCAGAAATGAAACAAACGAGAACTGATTTTAATGATAGACAAATAGGTTTTAAAAAAGACAGAATAAAAGGTGCATAATACAAATATAAAACAATAGAACTTACGTAGGTACCTCAATAGTACTTCATTTACTACAAAAAAGGTATTGGTGCACCTTATCGCCTCTAGAACTGTTCGGAGTTTAAGAAGCGCTGTTCTTCAATGTGGAATACAGTAGCAAGAAAATATACACCGAGATGGAGAACTTAATCCAAAAATTCTGATAAATTAATTTGTTTATTTATTAAAGCAAAACATTACGTTGCAGGGTATTTGTAACTGTCGACAACTAACGTAATGATAGGACTGGTTAAATGATAACTCATCAAAATGACAATTCAACACACCTATAAAGTTATGAAAAGTGATGAAACAAAAACTAGGTTAAATGGGTTGCATATGTAACTATTTAACCTAGTTTTTGTTTCATCACTTTTCATTAAAAGTCATTCTTCATAACACTTTTTATAGGTGTGTTGAATTGTCATTTTGATGAGTTATCCGGTCACCGATAGGACTTGGTGCATACCAATATGGAAATTAACACATTGAGAAGAGAGTGACTCAAATCGATAAAACATTTCAGCAACATGTAAAATAAAATTCATAGTGTATTCATAAATACTATCTTCAAACAGTATTAAAAAGCACCTACGCACAATCAAACATTTCTCATAAAAAATAGGATGCGACGATAAAACAAAGTTTTTGTGACTATTAAGCCGCAAAAATGTGGATGTAAAAACAAAAACGATACATTGAGGTTATATCGGGAATAAAATCAAACAAAATATATTTACATGTAAAAAATCAAAATCGACGTTGTGTTTACCCCGGAATAGTGCGTAGATCCATTCATTAGATTATATAGAAGTTAGCTCTAACTAATTGAGGGGAAAGCTCGCATATGTCTTATAATGTCCCGCTAGGTGGACGGTGTTCGCTGGTCTATTTAAGAAAATGGCACAGACGCCCAAGCCGATGTCGAGAAAGTGCGCGGCGCCTGCAAAAAATTGTTTTCTTAGCGCCGGCAATGTCCGAGATCTAGTTTTTTCTAGCTGGTGGGGCCCAGACACAACAAACCGTGGCCCGGGGCGCTAGCGCGGCAAGCACCGGGTGTGCTAACTCCTCGGACCCCACCGTCAACAAACCAGCTTCAAATTACATTCTTCTTTCCGTTCCTTTCTTTATCATTTGTAACTATCATTGAATCATGCAGATGAAATCAAACAAGTACCTATATAGTAAGTGATGCTGCCAATAAAAGTCAGCTGTCAGTTACTGAATACTACTAAAATACTGTGGTCAAGGTGTTAGATGACGTGCAACAAACTAAAAGAAGCAGAACAGTGCTATAAAAAATATTTTCTAGATGTTTCAAAGCGTTCTTAAAAATACAAGATGCAACCATGAAATTTTTTTTATAATCATTCATTTGTAAATTAAATTTCATGATATTATTTCAATATGTGCGCTTGTTCAGAATGTTCTTGATCTATTGAGTTGTGTTAAAATGTTTTCAATGTTATTTGCGAGTTCATTGACGTTCACCCGTCATTCATTACCGAACAGTTTAAAAAAACAAGGACAAAAATCTCGTGAGACTAAATTGAACGTCACCATTCACCACATCCTTGCTAAAGAAATGTTAACAGAAAAAATAAGCGTAGAGAACTTCACAAGACAAATATTTAAAAAAAATATATATTTTAACTTGCAAGATGTGCGATGTTTTCTCGAGTAAAATCTCCTTGTTGTGTTTTGTGTTCTTAGTCGTCCGGAGGCGCTAGTGTTGAATATTCAACATCATAAAAATTAAGCCGAGACGAGTCAAGAATACGCGTCATCTGCAATGAAATACGCTCCTGGAAATATGACATGATCTCAGCTGCTTCACACTTACGCACTCCAGCCGAATAACGAAGGATACTTAATTTGTTTAACTCAAATATTATAAGTATGGAGTGAATACGAATCTGACTCGGGCAACTGCGTCTCTGTATGAGGGAAGCGTTGTACGTGTTAGGGTGAACGGTGGTTTTACGGGGTGGTTTGATATCACAAAAGGTGTTAAACAAGGCTGCGTAATATCACCGTGGTTATTCAATCTAAACATGGATAATTGTATGCAAGAATTGAAAGAGGTGGTATTGGGCACGAATTTGAGTAATCTGAAATTATGTTGCCTGTTGTATGCTGATGATGCGGTGCTGATTGCCACCTAATAGTTGTGTTTTCAGTATAGCGAAGAAAAAGTTAAAAAACGGAGGCGGTTGAAACCCAATAAGGTTACAATGACGTATCAGGCCGCCGGCTGATTTCAGATATACATACTAGCACAAATAAGGGCAATACGGCCACCTGAACTTGGAAGAAAACCATCCAGTTGAACATGATAAACTTACTAATGAAGCCAAGGAGGTGTTACGCAGATGAAAATATTTATTGAAGGATGGGTAGCATCATACATACCTAGGGAAGATCCAGTCTTAAGACATAACTGATGGCAAATCGATTAATCTCGGTGGTAGTGGTATAAAAAGTAAGTAGTTTAATTCGATTATTTTCCTACTAATCTATCAGAATTTAGATATCTCGTACAAGATTCTAACAATCGATGATGCTTGTCTTAACAGTAATTCTCAATAATATAACTATGTATTTTTAAATAATCAATTAAGGCGATGCACTACGTCGTGTAACACCATCCACCAGTTTTGATTTATGCAAGAAAAAAACATGGCCAAAAATTGCCTTTTATTTTATTTTATTTTGTGGACGATCAGGCACAAATATGTAATGTTTTTCGATCATTTTATAACTAACTTAATTTGCCACATTATACAATAAAATCATAACCGAAAATGGGTTCGTAAGTAGGAGATTTTGAACTTTAAAGCAGTTTTCATAGGCCTTATACATTATTTTTTTCTGGGCTTATAAAAAAACTTATCTAAAAAATACTCGATTATTACAAAGAAAGCCAAGATGTATTCTACTCGCAGTATTTAATTAAAGCATCTGAAACATTTCTAGGCGACCAAATTTTCAAACCAAAAACACAAGATTTTAAATTACTACGTAGTGCATCGCTTTAATGACCATTCAGAAAAAAATATTAGTTTTATCAATCAATCAATCATTGAGAAATTTTATTATTTATGAGAGCACCTATTAATGATCTAGATTTTTCAATTTTTCAGAAAATAACAAGAATTTTTTTCAGAAATCAACCGGTAAAAAACAAAGTTTTTTCAACAGAATACGTGTATTTTTATTAATAAATGTCCATATCTATTATCCGAGGACTGAACCTTCCTCCCCAGGGACTGATTTAAATAAGTGAATCGAGCTATTACTTAATTGGATGGTACCGAGATTTATTTCCTACTAACTGCTGTAAATTTTGATAATATCATCCAATTTAAGAGAAATGCGTGTGTGCCACCAAAAGTTGACAGAATGCATCGTCATCGACAGTGAGTCAATTTGCTGAGTTTCAGCTTGATCGGATGTCGGGAAGAGAGTTAATTTTCACATTCAAGATTCCATTTCATGCATTAATTCATTTATTTATTCATTCATTCGAGAAAACAAAATCGAAATTCAAATAGATGTATTTAAAAAAACACCATTACAGATTATTGGTAAAATCTCAAAGATTAGGTGATTCGAATCGTCAGAAAGTGTAAATAAAATTTAGCAGAAGTAGTGAGGTATGTGGTATTTTATCCTCTCTATGTGTGGTGGAACTGCTCTTATTTCAGCATTGCGTTGACTTCATCCTACACTTCTGTATACCAATATCGTCATGCTGGCGAAGCCCGTCCGTCCGCCTTGGCTTTGAGCTGGCTCTGAGCGACCTCGCCCTCTCGCCCCCCGCGCCTCGCCCGCTTCGCCCGCCCAGCAGCCGAGCCGCTGCGGTGACTGACCGATCTGGCCGGCACTCCCAATGCCGAACTGCAGGAGGACGTTTAATTATACACCGGTGGCTTTCACTCCTCTCTCCGCCGCCCGGTGAGACTGTGGCCGTGTGCGTGCGCGACCACATGCCTGCCATACTGCACACACACTGCACACTGCAACCGGTGCACTTGTCTCTCTCCCTGTGCGAATTTATGGGTCATTCATTCAGACGGAGCAGATGGTCACCAAGATGGTCAGTCAAATGCATTTGCATGGTTACCTTCGTACTTCCTGGCAATAGGGCTACAAATAATATATCTATCAGTTTACAGTTTATTTATCCAAGGATGATAAATGGCGTAAATGGATATTTCAAGGTTACATATTTCGCATTATAAGTGAAGTTGCGATCTGAAAATATTATCGCTGACCTAGAAATTTAAGACAGAAAATCGATGCAAATTGCTTGATGTCAGAGCTCACCCTTGGTTCATAATAATCTGATTGCACAAACCAGTAAATGAAAAACAAATTATTTATTCCAAATTATACCAAGTAGGAAAAATAGAATATAATATATGGACCGCGGTTTGGTAAAACCATTCGAGCCACAAAATGGAAATTTTATAGAAGACGATAAAAACGAAAATTTACGGATTCATAAAACTTGTTAAAAATTTAGAAGTTTTTGTGAAAGTGGTTACCTATTTGTTTTTCAAAATTTCAATATAATATATTGCATTCGATTACAAACGATTCCAAACAAATGGTTCATTGATACGAACACTAGAAATTAAAGGGGTACACATCAAATGAAATAATTTAACTAATAATCAATAAAACAGTTGCAATAACGTAAACCTTGCGTGTTGTATGTATATCGATGCATCGCTCCCATCCCACGCTCCTTCCAAGAGGTAAAGTCAAGAGTTTGCATCGGTAGGTAACGGTTACCTATTTCAAGGTTCGAATTAGTCATGCCAGCTTTTCCTGGGTCGACCCCGACTACCAGCGAGGACTTCCACCATCAACCTTCGTTCCGTTTATTCACCTCCCGGTGTCTACCAAGCCTAGACTTTAGACACCGCGGAACTTGCTAATAATATCTGCGGTTAGCATGCATCAGACTGAGTACACCGTGCATGCTGATAAGTTCACCCAATTTATATTATAAGCCGCAGTAAAATTGCCGATAATGCAAGCGAAATTAGGAAATTTACTTAATTTGATGCATTGTAATTATTAATAATTTCGTTCCGCTAGCGTTTTTCGAGAATTTCGAGCGGTGCTATCGGAAAGGGCAATACACCCATAATTAATAAAAAATTTACAGCGTTGTCCATTAACTGTTTTGCGGTAAAGAAATTTACATCATAAAATGTTGAGTGGTTAACGGAGCTGAGGGTGATGTACAGATAATATGCAGTATCTTTAAGAGCTTCGGCGATTACTCTCTTCTGAGATTTTGAAAGAAGCTACATGTATGCAAATTGCAAATTGCATAATGCAATAGTCGTTAATAATTGTAAGAAAACAAATAACTACGTTAAACAATACGCTCGGTTGGGCGGTAAAAGAGTGTAAAAATATTATTTATATGAAACCAATCGACGAGGAACAAGCAATGATTGAAAAGTAGCGTTAATATTATACACTGGGAAAGTATTATGTTTAAGGTTAAATGCTACAATCATTATATTCTACGTGTTCATAGATGCGTTAGTTAATTTATTTTATTAAAATACACTTTTTGCAGGGTATTGCTTTACAATATTAAGACATATTATTTGTTTGCGCCCGTACATACGCAATATGAATAAATAGTTTTGTTCGTTGAAAAACTCAATTTTTTCAAGAAAGGCATACAAATACAATATTGGATTGAATCATCGATACAATTGTATTTGTATACCTTTCTCGAAAGAATTGAGTTTTTAAACGAACAAAACTATTTATTCAAATTCGTATTGCGAATGTACGGGCGCAAACAAATACTTATTCTTAATATTGTAAAGCAATACCTTGCAAAAAGCGTATTAAATAAAATAAATTAATTAACGCCATCTATGAACACGTAGAATATAACGAGCGTCGCGTTTAACATTAAGTCAAGCCAATAAATTACATTACATTGTCAAAGCAGAATTATGAAGCAGGTAGAATGCTTGTATTACTCCACTGCTATTCAAATACTCCACAGGCTCCGCTGCGGGCTTCAAATAAATAAACGTTTTTTCATATTATTAATAACAAAAAAGTAATACATTCTAAAAGAATCGGCTACATAACGGAATACTGAAGACAGACAAACAAAATCTGGAGTAGTAAAAATATGATATGCTTGCTCAGGACAAAAATGTTTCAGCAATGGACAACGCTCCGGAGCCCTGACAACAAACTGCGGTATTAAGACTTCAAAACATGTAACGTTTTCTACTAGTTCCAATATTAATATTGTAAGAGCTAAATCGTTGATAATAAATGGTAACCAAACTACAAGGGTCTATTTACAGTGCGGCTGTGTCAATTGCTTGAAACTCGTGTATCAGACCGCAATATACGCAGCCAATAAGATCTCAGATTGCACATGCGCAAAATTGCATGCAGTTTACGCTTCCCGTTCACCGGCACTGATGACCAGGAGCGAACCACGAAACGTTCAATCGCTGCAACGTCGGCTTCCGTCCAACAGACAGACGGCCAGTCGGGCCAGTAATCAGGCAGCCAGCCGACTAACAACCAACCAACCAACTCCGCTGGCCGGACGCGACAGACCGTATAAACGGGCTCAAATAATGAGCTATTTCTTATTAACGTTTCCGAGAAAACATGCAAAGGAATGCAGCCCAGCGCAAATAAGATACGCGAAAATGCACGTTATCTCACAACACTAAACGGACAGTTCTAAAAACTATTCGACGGTGATGCTGATACCGCACCGTATTTTGACATTGTTTTTTTGATTAAAAACACACCGATTGCTGGCAAACTAGCACGTAGATCTCTGATGACTCAATCTGCGGTGATTATACTACACTGTCACTATTTGCAAAGTTGATGCTGGGCGCTAATGCACATAGTTTTTTTGTATTGTTATTTAGCGATACGTTTGACACGCAGAAGAAAAAAACAAGATCGATACATTAAGATTCTGCCCCAATGCGACCGCCGTCCGGTACACCAAAGTGTGCTGCATTGGAACATGGAACACCTGCTCTGAGGATGGGAAGGTGGATTGAGTTTAATCAGTCGGTATAATATATGTAGCAACCTAGAATAGTAGTATAGACATGAACCAAGGGATGGATTAAGCATTGAGTAAACTTTCGTCTTCTTTCGCTATAAAGATATATTATAAAACACCTTCAGTCGTTGTATATTCAATTCGAGAGCGAAGATACAAAGGCATGTCTGTTCAGACGACATGAAATGCAAGGCAAGGTAACTATTTCCTGCCAGCTGGTAACGATACATGGTAATATTATACAGCAACCGAAATCAGATTTAAAAACAAGCTTTATCAGCAGACAACACAAGGCTTCCGAGCGACCTTCTGAATGATAAATAATGTTGAGGTAGGTGTTTCGAGCATCTTAACTCATTTTATGTTGTTATTATTATTGTGGTTTCGGAATTCCTATTAATACATTCATCACATTAAAACATTAATAATAAAAACCCAGAGAGGGCTCATCAGAATGAAAGATTTTATTTCCAGCGGCTCGGACTTACTTATTTTTTAGTTTAAGGCGATGCACTACGTCGTGTTATATTTTAAATTGATCCGCTATCAATAACAACCCTTACGTAGATGGCGATAAGGTTTAGATTCCCGCTTAACACAATCCGCCTGTTTTGATTTATGCATGAAAAAAACATGGCCAAAAAGTGCCTTTTATTTTATTTTGTGGATGTTCAGGCTTAAATATTAAATTTTTTTTCGATCATTTTATAAATAACTTAATTTGCCACATTATACAATAAAATCATAACCGAAAATGGGTTCGTAAGTAGGAGATTTTGAACTTTAAAGCAGTTTTCATAGGCCTTATACATTATTTTTTTCTGGGCTTATAAAAAAACTTATCTAAAAAATACTCGATTATTACAAAGAAAGCCAAGATGTATTCTACTCGCAGTATTTAATTAAAGCATCTGAAACATTTCTAGGCGACCAAATTTTCAAACCAAAAACACAAGATTTTGCATTACTACGTATGGCATCGCCTTAACCTGAAGTTTGTCCTAACAAATTATTACTTATTACGTCTACCTGTAAGAATTTTGGGGACAAACTTTCGCCTATGCCCTGGTCATACTGAGTGATCTAGTTCGGCCATGGGCGGAGACACACAGGGCGGGCTGCACGCGATCGGACACGAACACATATAAAACAAATCATGCTAATCCTTATTCAGAATTAAAATTTGTAATAAGCACGTTCCTGCCTTGGTGCTTTCAAATTGAAAGTCAATTAAAATCATGAAAACGGCATTTAGAGCCAATAAGTATTATAATTTATAACAACTTGGCATGATATCACATTACTATTTGTTAAATGATAGTATTGAGTGATTGAGAGAATATAAATAAATTAGAAAAATCATAGTATTAAACTATATTTTCACCCTTGCATAAATACTATTATACTCCGATATTACGACGATACATCATTAATATTTTATACTTAGACACATACTTTGATGTGTACAGCGTACATCAGATTTCGGCACAAACAATACAAATGGTTAATTTCCTTCATAGTAAAATAAAACAGTAATATTAAAAATAAGTCTGGTTAATTCTGGTATCGCTGTACGATTAATTGAGTTGATAAAATCCAAGGAAAAAAAACCGAGTTCAATGTACTAAACGCACAATTTAAAAATATATTAAAATTAATGCTAATGAACTTTCAAGGTTTTTAAAATTATTTTTATAAAACCTACCCACGCGTATCACCAATGTACAAACGAACATTTATATATTTTAAAGAATAAGCGTCAAATCAATATTACGGTTTAAAAAATGTTTTTAATGTTTACAGAGTTGAAACGCAGTAATACTGTAAATTTTAAAATTTCAAAGCAAATTAGTACGCGTTTAAAGGCCGTTAGACACGAGTAATGTAATATATAAATATGGCCAATAACAATCAAATTATGAAACCCTTTCATCTGGAGTACCACAGGGGTCCGTTCTGGGCCCAGTACTCTTCATCCTCTTCACAAATGATGTCGCTAAAATAATTGAACCATTTGGTCTTCTATCCCACTGCTACGCTGATGACCAGCAAGTTTAGTTTTACTGCTTACCAGAAGAGATATACAGTCTGAAAACTCGCACTAGTGTAACAAACTAACTAGGGTCTAGAAGCAATTACTTGCTGGATGACCTCAAGCTGAATCCGTCAAAGATCGAGTTTCTCTGGACGGCCACTAGCAGACGTCAGCATAACATTGATAACTCCCCAATAACCATTTCAGGAAATTAACATCATTCTAAAAACATGTATCAAACTACTGGTGATTTTTCCCTTAAAACTCAAGTGAACAGAACTGTAAGCACGGGATTCTTTCAATTGAGGCAACTTAGAGCAGTGAGGAGAAACCTGCCAATATAGGCGACTAAATATATGCAATCTTATGCAATATATGCAAGTCTCCCCAGATACCAATTTAACACATATCTATCAGTTTTCAACGCTGTGGCAAGACTTATCACCGGGCAAGATCATCTAAAAAATCTTCACTGGCTCAAATGTCCTGAAAGAATCCAAATCACTTAACGGAATGGCTCCGGCTTACCTATGGAAATGTGTATTCACAACAGTAAACCCTTAGGTCAGCATCTTCATCAGCTATCAGAAGGTTGAAGGAACCAAAGCGCACACCAAATACTAAGTTCGGTGAGCATGCTTTCGGAGTGTCCGGACGTGAGGCCTGGAATGGACTACCACATGATTTGAGAATGATTAAAAACTCGACATAGTTCAGAGCTAAAATCAAAACACATATTTTTAGACAGTCAGAAATTTTTCACCTTCACCGTCCGCGACATAGTAAATAACTAAATGTGTAAAAAAATATAAATATTTTTTGTAAGCTTTTTAAGGTCATTTCATTAAAATTCTCCAGTCCTAAAGAGTCCTCAAATCTCCAGGCTTTTAATCTTCTAATCAATGTAATATCATTAGTAATGGAGGGTAAAATAGCAAATGTAAATTCAATGTTTTTTTTACTATGGTGTTCTCTGCGTGCAAAGCCGTAAACTTCTCTAAATAGTATGAAATAAAGTTTCTATCCGCGTCTGTCTGTATGTGCGCTTAGTTCTTCTAAACTACGCTTTTATCAGAAGTGACTAGCCAAGTAAGTATGTTTTTCTGTATCTGTTTGTAAATAATATGTATATTTTTCTGAGTCTGTTAATAAAATTAGATAGAGAGTAGTAATTCGCAATAAATTGTACAGAGCCCCCTTGAGGTGATTTTTCACAAAAGGGGCGCTATACAAGTTATCCAATTATTATGATTATTAAATATGTGTGGGCGTGGCCTAGATTGTACTCCTTGTCTGCTAGCCGAGCGATGCTGTATTTTATCTTTCCCCCTCATTTGCCGAACCGTGGTAGCCAGCTACAGACTGCCTTTCTCCCGCGCCGCTCCATGTCCCTCTCCGTCATACAGACGTTTATATTGTATTCAGTTGTATAGCTTTCGTATGCAGCGTGATCATATAATTATATTATACCCCTCATGTGTAACAAGCTTAAGGGTGTCCCCATGTGATTGATCGCCAATATATAAATTAAGCGAAGAAAAACACGACGTACATATAAAAATAGCATAAATGGGTATTATTTATGCGTATATTCGAGTAGAGGCAGAGAATCCGATACCAATTTTTCAAAACATTTGACCAGAAAACTGTAGAAAAAATATCTACAGATATCATTGAAACGCGAAAGAGGTTTTATAAAATCATGCTCCGTTGCAAATTTGAAGCTAAGCTGTTGTATTACAAAAACATACAAATTAACGTGAATTAATATGAACAGGCATTCTGTAATTTACAAATACCCACCATAATTTACAAAATGTACACGTCGCTATAAACTGCTAAAAAATTGTAGGTATGGGAAGCGTCGGGAACGTGCCGTCCAAAAATTATTGAATAGCGCCATTCCAACGATACAAATAAAACATACGAATTATTTATGTTTCAAAATCAACAAAATTATATAAAACATTCATCACTAAAAAAATCAATATTTTATTTCGTTAAAGTTCAGATTTTTAGCTGCTTGGAGAAATAAGTCGGGGAAGTGTGCCATCTCACTTGGGAGGGGTTTTATCGATGTTCAATTTAGGAGATTGATTATATTTCATCAAATTTAAACGTCAGAAAATACAGCATATTAAGTTAGTTTTGAAGATACTCCATCTGGCGGCCTAATCCAAACCTGCATGAACTACGGTAATTCTCTTCAAAAGCAAGAACTAAATGAATAGAGATTACCAATTTACAATGACACGGCACGCCCCGCCCCTGGTACTAAATAAAGTAGAATACGATACAAGGTGTGAAAGCTTTCGCCTTTTCGTAATGCGGTGTACTATCGGCTCCGAGGGCGTGAGAGAATATGGAGTGAGAACACGAACGAGGACGAAAGACGATCCCGAAAATTGTACCAGAGAACATTAACTAATTTCCTCTAGTGTCGCCATTTGGGTTGAACGGGTCATTAGCCAATCGATGCGAGACGGGGTTTCCCGAGACCCTGATCTTGGGAGGCCGCGGGTGGTAGACGTTATTAAGGGAGGAGATGCCAGGGGTGAGGGAGGAGTAGGGGTCGAAAAGGCGAAGGGAGTTGGAAAGAAACCAAGTAGTGAGGGGTGGCGTGCGAAATAAACCCAAAGACCCACCCGCACGTGAATATCAGAGAATAAGGCAACTTTCAGCAAAAAGAAGAAATATATTCTTTTTTCGGTAGGAGAAAGGTGGTGTTTAGCACTGGCGGAACGTAAATTACCATAAAGTTTCTTTTCATTTGGCAGGATTGTTTTTCAAATTAATTAAATTACCAATGAATGCTTAATGTATTGAAAGAGCCATTAAATAAAATATATTATTCTAAGCTAAGTAAAGTAAGTATTACAGCAACGAATACGTTTAACGAGTCTTAATTAAATACTTTTTTTTCTTCCTCCAAAATATAACTATTGTG
The DNA here is from genome assembly GCA_026573805.1 of Hesperophylax magnus. Taxonomy (NCBI): domain Eukaryota; kingdom Metazoa; phylum Arthropoda; class Insecta; order Trichoptera; family Limnephilidae; genus Hesperophylax; species Hesperophylax magnus. Next base: position 1,782,681 of record JAIUSX010000107.1, read on the forward strand.
TTATGATTTCAATACCGCCATACCATAACCAGACAGGTACCTAAATCGTTACAGATAATAATATTATTCCTTTGCCTGAGCATTTCGACAGCACGACAATTGTGACAGATTTTAACAATTTATTACGTACCAAGGTTCGTGTCTCGTCAAATTACTATTAAATCCAGCCTTGAAATTTAACAATGACATCACCATTTGAATAGTTTTAGATAAAAACTAACGAAGATGAGTGGATTTTATTTTAAAATCAATTTAAACGACTTACTTTAATAATATACAAAAGTACGCATTTGAAAATAAGAATTGAATTGAACACATTACATTTGCAGGAATTGACACTATAAATCCTATGAAAATGCATTCGTTTAGATAAATAAACATTATTATGATGATTCCTCGGGAAAACAGATTAGTGTCACAACCGTGATTGAATTGTGGATCTTTCAGCCAATGGGGCAATTCTAAACAATGAGCAATATATTTATTGTAGGCCACCATAAAAAGCCAAAACTTTATTTATTTATTAATAATACCGTTTCCAGCTTTGTTCGCTAGAGGTCTCTGTCTTTATCTAGTGCAAACTAACATGGTATGATTCACATTAAATTACTGTTTATTATATTACGATAGGAAATGAAATTTGGGGTTTACCCAAATTGATCATTAATATTTGTTAAATATATTATCATTAGGGTACGCTATGCGTTATAGTAAAATTAATATATTTTTAAGAGTTAACAATGTATCACATAAATGTTTTTTAGGCCAACAGAATGCAGCCGGATTAGTCAGTTCATTTCTAACAAAAATGCATACATGTTGTATGTTGGGTGTAAGTTTGTAATGTGCATGTTAGAGTTTTAGATAAGTAAATTATTTGCACGATTTGAGAAAAAATATCAAACATTACTACGCAAAAGATTATATAGATGAAAATGGTGACTTCTACAAGACGATATTAGGTAGACTGTTTAATTGAACATGGATTTATATATAGAGCGGACTGCAGAATTATTATCATGCCAAGGAAGTTGACGGTGCGACCACAAGCCAACATTTAAAAACTATCAATCTTCGTTCTCAAATTATGACATTCAAACAAAAAAACGGTACACACAAAGGCTGCGCCACTGTAAAGTATTTTTCTTCCTGTATTTATGATCAGGCAGATCCAATGATACTCCGATATAGATAATTATACATTTATTAGACCGAATACAAGGATTGCGGAAACGTCTTGACTTATTAGCAGTTGGGATGTAAGAGATATCAAACTACCTACTCTAATAAATGTATATTATCTATTTGACCACTCAGTATTGGCAGAGTCAACCTCTGTTATTATCCCACAAAATGAATACACAGTACTGCTGTCTTTGCCTCCCACTCAAAATCAGTACAAAATAATAATCAGAAAATACAGCATCTCACCTTCAGCATCTCTCGTCGCTTTGTTATAGGTACTGTTTTTGGATAAGCGATTTCAAAAGTCTTAAAATAAATAAAATAGAAAGTGTTTCTAATCATAATCATTCCGATCTATAAAAAAGCCCACGTGTTTCGATCGAAAATAAAAATGATGACCCTAGACAAAAATATACGCCGTACGCTAAAAACAGTAATCGAATGGGGGCGGGTTGTATGACGTAGGTAAAGATCGGTTACGAAAATTAGATCCATATTGTGGTTTGGCACAAGGAAATGCCTTATACTTATTTAAATATCATTATACTGATATTGTATTATTTACTGCAAACATACTTCCAAACAAGTGGCGATTTAAATCGCATATAGGTACGGGAAATCACCGATATCATTCAAATAGAAGGCATGTATTACTTTATAAAGTTATATTGGATCTCTGTGTAGAAGCATCATACTTTTTTTAAAAGTACGTCTATGCAAAATTATTATTGTCGGAAACATTGCCGTTTTCAAACAATATTGAATTTATCATAAAAAATCATTTAACAAAACATATTTTTTTAAATATAAGGGTAGTTGCCATATTGCTTGTTAATTCAATTTTAATCTTGAAATGAAGCCTGACAGTGTAGCTAAACTCGTAGAAAATAATTTGGATGAGAAAGGCAGGCGTATGAGCCCCCTCGAGGTCTGTAAGAAACATTATCAGTTTCATTTCTCCCATAGAGTTTTCCTTGGCTATTTGCAATAGAACTGAGGTTAAATAATCACAGCCCACAGGAACGGATATTAAAATATGGAAACGATACCGGTACGTAAGTAATTGTGTTTGCTTACATTACGGGGCGTATTTAAATATAGCCCAGAGAAGGCCATCCAAATGTTTTCATTGATCGATCGGAGAAATAATATCAAACTGTCTGCTGTTGGCGAATATTTTACAGTTTACAGTCAATCATAGAACAGAAGCAGGCGGGACACGGGAAGGTCAACGGGGATGGGGAAGTCATGCCAACTTATTACCAGCGCTGGGTAATAACTTGATGAGGATATTCGCTGATGTCACGGTATTTCGTAGAGCTGGATAGATAATTCAGCCAGTTATTTCATTAGAGGGCTCAAATGGGCTGTTAAACCGGCGATACTTTCAACATACAATAAAAAACGTCAACATTGTAGGTTACCTTATCTAACAAGCAGGATTACGGGGAACATGGCATTTACAGGAAACGTCCTAGGAGAGATACGTATAACATATTGTGTGAAATTATGTCGTTGAACTGGATAGACAATTCATCCAGTTATTTTGTTATAGACTTGGATATGTACTTAGGGTGGACTTTTTAACAAACTGTCAAAATTGTGGGATGTTATATTCTAACAAGCAGAATTCAATAATAATGCCGCTTGGAGAAAACGTCCGTATAACACAATATCATGTCCAATTGTGACGAGATATAAATGAACGAAATAATATAACGTGACATGACCTCAGTGGGAGGTTCATCAAATAAGATTCGTTGACATCGGTTCATGAAGCATTAAAGTCTTGAATCTATAAATTGTAGTAACGATAAGACTGCTTTAAAAATTTTACATCATCATTGAAACGCCAAAGTAATTTAATTTCAAAGTTCATTAATTATTAATTGTGACGAAACATAAACATTCATACAAAACTAACGTGATTAACGCCAGTACACGTCGCGTCACCACAATATTACAAAGAGAATGAATATTGGAACCGTACAAATAAATTTTCAGTGTTCACGAAAATCCTAATATTTTCGCATTTCTTCATGATATATTATTGAGGCAAATGCATGTGCATTTTCCTATATAGTGTATTCGTAATATACTAAGAGTTTATCAGGAAATAATTCATTCGTAAGGCCTGAAATCCCGTTTTTAACCGGATTACCAATAATTTGAAGATATTCTTGATAAATAACAAAACTCATAGTTCTCCGTATACCTAGCCTAATTGAAATTATTAGTTTACAAATAAATTATAATTATTGTACATCATAGTGTAAAATGTAGTACCGATTTCATTGGTGATACTTGATAAAAAAAAGTGCAGAGAAAATAGTTGAGATATGATAATAGTTATTTATTTATTCCGGAATGTGGGGAGGTTAGTGCAATCCCACACATCCATTAATAACTGCAATTATTTATTTCAGAACATCATTAGTCCTTTCACAACCGGTCCAATAAAAATATGAATGATAATATTATTACAATCAATTATTCGATCACAAGATTGATATGGCGAAACCAAACGAAAGATTACTCATAATCTCGTGACCACTTTTCGTAAAAGATAAAACATAATTGCATCGAAACTGGGATAGTAGACTTCGCAGTAGGGACCTCCATAATAATTTTTTTTATCATTGATAATAATAGTTTTTTTTTTATCTGAAAACAAATCATTACGTATTAATCACTTGTCATATCAATGAAAGATAACCATTTCTCCAATCCGACATTCCTGTAATTTTTTAAATTATACCAAAATCTATATAAATAAAAATGTAATTGTTCGTTCGTTCAAAATCTTAAATGTCCGAAAGTTCTTCACCGATTGCTTTGCAATGTTGACACAACGTTGCGTCTGTTTTTATATGCCTATATTATATAGATGTACCTGTGACAGGTGAAAAAACATGTTTAAAAAAAAACAGAACGTAAATCAACACGCGCTATATTTTCTCTATCTGCACAGACTGACTGAGCCCCAGCAACGCGTGGCGGGGTGCAGCTAGTTAAATAATAAATACACAGCAATGACGACGAATTTAACGAAATCGATAAAGGTAATTTGATATCGTATCAATCAATAAATTCGAAGAAAATAAACAAATGCGAATAAGTATAAAATTGTTAAACAGAATTTTTTTTAAAAATTATGCACTGAAAATGCATATTGAATCAAACGTATTTCTTGATATTTTACACGGTGTCCGGAAACTAGTGGTACGAGCGGAAAATTGATGACTTTTTTGATATTAGTTTCCGTTTTCGAGTAAATAGAGTCATAATTAGAATTTTAAGGTCAAATTTGAAATAAATCGGTCGCTACGGGTATTATAAGCTGTTTATTGCGCTTTTTGGAGTTTTAAAATGCGTCGAAATGCAGACCCGGCTCCATACATGGCTCTTGATACATAAGTGGAAACCTATTTTTGGTTGTATTTTATATTACTTTTATCGCTATACATTATAAAATATTATAACTGTTGGTTTTCCAAATAAAACAAAATAAAAATAAAAGAAGATTTTTAACACATTATTTACTTTACTTTAGAAAAATGAGTACGGCATTGTATCAAGATACTGTTAAATGTGTGACTGCATAACCATTTCCTAATAAAATATTAGTCATTCAGAATATATCTGAACACGTGTTCACGCAGGTAGCCTTGTCCGAATAAACATAATGGACGAGATGTTAAAATATTATTACTTGTTAGAACACGTGTTCCGACTTCCTCATAACATATTCGTGCTCTACTGATAGTTTGTTATAAAACTTTTCAAATCATTCTTTATAGACCTCCAGCCCCGTTTTAAAAACGAATAATTTCACCATATATTTAATAAATTAACAATATTTCATACCAGTATGTTTTCTCCTTGTACATACCGTGTAATTGTGTGAAAGTATATTTAATTCACTTTGCAAAATAAGTATTTTTTATATTTTTTGTCATCAATAACTGCGAAGGCAATCTTTTTTGGGCGATACTACTGTCAATCCCACGTTATTTTTATAATTACCCAACTCTGCACAATCTAACTCGAATGCGTTTTTTTTACAAGGCGGAAGCACAGCACACAAAAAAGAAAAAAAGTGGACAACCTTCGAAAGTCCAAACGCATTATCTATGTATTTACCGCCCGGGGATAAATACATAGATGGGTACATTGCTCTTGAATATTTATGATTATTTATGTGCAAATTTCAGCGAGATTTGCTTATTATTACTATTGACTTAACTATTCGGCTCGGTTCAAACTTTTCTAATTAGATAAAATAAAAGTTTGCCCGTGGGAGGAAAAGGATTAAGTTTCAATTTACTAATCAATATTCGTAAATAATTTTCTACGAACAGCGATATTTCCAACACCAATTAAGGGCCCACTATTCGAATTTCATCCAATTTCCGACATACTTTCCTTAAAATTTTGAAGTTTTTAAGCTCTTAAAAAAATATATGTTATTCTTTAAGATAGTATCTATTTGTTCCAAAAGCCGAAACGGTAATTATTTGAAATTCCCTCGATAGAAATAAATCGCAAAGTATGCTCCGAAAAATATTATTAACACGTTTATTTCTGTTATTTTACAAGTTATATGTATGAAAAAAATCACAATGCTTCTTTTAATGCTACTCAATAGACCCCATAAGTAATTTTTGCTATTTTTGAAATACGCCGTGATTTATTAAACATTTTCACAACTGTCGCTTACGCCTATTGCTTTTAAATCATATTTATTATAGCGCGCTCGCTCCGACTTGCAGATTAAACTATCTTTCTTTGAGAAGTTCATTCGCCAACTCGAGGGCTTTGGGGGCAGACGTGTCGTTCATCGTTCTATGATCTACAGACGTGCGATTACGTGCAAATATTTGAATTTATAAAGATAATTTTTACGCGTGTAAAGTTTATGAGTTAATAAATATTGTTTTTTCAAAGATGGGAAATACACGAAAGATATCCCGTATTTCAAAGAAAAAATGTTATCTCATAAAATTATATCCTATCTAATAGGTGAGAAGAAAAAAATACAATTTTTGATTTATAAGCTTATATTTATTATAAACGATAATTTACTATAAAAATTAATAATTCATATTTTTATTTATGTATTGTGTAGTAAAAAGTTATTATTTTTTTTTCAGAATAGGTACTTTGGGAAATAAAACTAATTCCAATGCATTAGAAATTACGGGGTAAATTTTTATTAATTTAATTTTCTTGTTGTCTTGTCTCTTTTCTTGTTCCTATACGATCGTGATTTATTTGCGAATTAACTTTCTACGTACACAAATACACACGTCACTTTACATCTGCTCCTTAGAGTAATATTACTCTAAGATCTGCTCTAATGATTCACAATGCAACGATGTCCGAAATATAATATAATATGTAATAATAATATGGGCCACCTGTTTCAAATAACAATACTCGAACTTGGAATCCAGAAAAATAATGAACGGGCCAGCGAAAAAAGCTATCGAAAGTTCTGAAACTGTGGGGAATATAATTAAATAAAATAAAATACTTTTTTGTTTTAAAACCACGATATTTATTAATTTAAGAACCGACCGGTTTCGCTTTACTTAAGCATCATCAGGGTACAAATTAATACTAAACAAAAAGTACATAATGTGTGCATATATATAACAAAATATAGAGGGAGACAACATGATACAAATATAAGCAACACAAAGACGGTCATAAAATACATTAACATAAGTGCACAAGTAATGGAAAAACCGCTAGATAATTATGTAGACTAATGGGTTATACGAATAAATCGGGAGAAACAAAACATCAACTGGCAAGGTGGTAAGGAGGTAAGGAGAACTGGGAATTTTTTATGGGTTTATTGGAAACAGACTTAATATTGGACTACTTGATATGTCTAATTGATTATTAAGTATCTGACTTTTGGTTTTTACAGCTTTTTTAATTTCTAGTGCCTCTAAATTGTTTAGTCTGTTACCATGCCCGTTTTTATGTAAGATGTTAGCACCGGTTCTATGACAGAATGTATGATCTTTATCGATCAAATGATTTGCAAATTCGGAAAAACCGTTATTATTGAGGTTTTATTGATGTTTTGTTTTTCCCGATTTATTCGTATAACCCATTAGTCTACATAATTATCTAGCGGTTTTCCATTACTTGTACACTTATGTTAATGTATTTTATGACCGTCTTTGTGTTGCTTATATTTGTATCATGTTGTCTCCCTCTATAATATATTTGTATCATGTTGTCTCCCTCTATATTTTGTTATATATATGCACACATTATGTACTTCTTGTTTAGTATTAATTTGTACCCTGATGATGCTTAAGTAAAGCGAAACCGGTCGGTTCTTAAATTAATAAATATCGTGGTTTTAAAACAAAAAAGTATTTTATTTTATTAAATATGTCAAACCACAAAGTGATTGCTTTCTACAATAATATAATTTAGTTCAGTGATGTTATTTTTTATGTCGGAAGGAGGCCCTGAAGAAAATAATTTCTCTCAGAGCCTGTGTCATCTTTGAGAATGCTGTATAGAGGGTCTTTTTTGAGGAGGAGGGAGTGAACCTGTCCTGAATGTCAACTGTACAATTTCTTCCCAGAATTAACTTTATTGTACGTTTTTTGACTAACCGTACCTTGGTGTTCTATTTTCAATAAACTCTTTAATTATGTTTCAGATGTGAAATCTATACTCTGCTACAGAATGTTTTGCCCAAGTCTTGTAAAGATGCAAAGGCACGGACGTAACAATAAAATCATTTGAGCCCTTTACTGTTATTTAAAAGGTCACTTGAAGTGCAGTTATAATCAATGATTTTATTTTTTTTCTAGCTTCCACGAATAATTTGAAAAGGCATTATCTAAGGATTATACTCTTAAGGAGAATATAGAAAATGTAGAAAGGTGAAACGGATTTAAGATTTTCGATGAAATTATTGTGTTGTGAAATATTTATTTTGTTATTTATTACTTTATTTTTTTTTACAGTTTTACCGTACGCGGCCTTGTTGTAGAGTGGTATATCTAACTGTCATGGAAAGTTTTTTTCTGAGCTTTAAGAGAAAGGTTTCTTAAAGATACTGGAGTTATTCTAGGGCTATGTTAGATTTTTAACATCGATCACCGTAATGCTTGCCTTCCTGAATAAATCTAATTTTATTTAATCATTTACGGCCAAGATGTTTTTGACAATGGTGTGTTTTTATCTTTCTGTATTCCAATCATTTAGCTTGGCTTCTAGGGTTGTGCCCCAGTATTGCTTTTTGGAGACTGTAAACGGATCTCTCGGCATTTAATGAAACTGCAGCAGAACAAAGGCTGTTGCTATATTGACGTTCATGGTATGTTTTGCTCAGATTGACGATAAGGTTTCCAGATCCGCATTTCGCTCGAAGCATGTTTAGGGCAATAAGTTCATAGTTTAGGGTTCTTTCACCGTATTTATGGGAACATTTCAGAACCACCAATCTTTCATTTTGAGTGAATCTTGTGTTTGTGATTAAATTATATTTGACAATTTAAACAAATAATATTTAGAGAAGTTAAAAATAAAATTGAAAGTTCACTGAAAGCTTAAACTATTAAAAGTAGTAATTTCATAAAAATGTAAATAAATAGAGCCCCTTTCACATTTTAGAATGTAATTTTATGTTGCTTACATGTTTTATTACTCTTTATAATTATTGAATTGTTTAAATGAATAAATAAATAATTACAAAAAAGTCTTCTGATTTGTAAGTCCTCAGGAAGCACTAAGGATCTTTCTATCTATCTTTATAATATAATAAATTTGATGAGCATAAAAATGTAAACGTGTATATAATTTATATAAATGTACAAAAGTAGATATTACACTTGTATAAATATTATATTGCGCATATTATACAAGATGTCGGGGGTAAAGTGCACAAACTTCGGGAGGTGATTCTAATTGATAGTACAAGTAAAAAAGAAAAAAAAACTTTTTTTGGAATTCCAACGTTTTAAGATAGTTTTCGAGTAAAAAAGTTTAAAACCTTATTGATGTAAAAATATATTTATTGATTTTATAAAAGTTATAAATTACTTTTATAAAAGTGAGAATAGTATTTTAGTAAAGTAAAGTAATTTTTATACCTATACAAATAACTTTCGTAAATGTTTTTTGTAAAATTAAAAAAAAAAATTTAATTAAATCCGTAATAAAACCCATATTTTGAGAACCATCTTCATATCGACTTCGTTCTCATTTGGTCGGTGCATTATTACTCTAAGGTCGGTGCTAACTAAAAATGGTTCTGTTTTTCTAAAATTGCAATAGATGTCGGTAATTTAATTTCATAATCCCCAAAATTATTCCTAATACGAATTCAGACACCTCTGTCGGATTCTTTTAACACTAAATTTTGTAGGTGTTGCCCAAATCTAAATTCTTTACGCGGAAAGCGGGCCCTTAACCTCTAACCTTAAAAAAAAATTTTCTCCTTACCTTAAACTAATTTTAAAATTATACTATGTAAGGTGGTAACTATAGGGTAGGTACATAGTAAATTTGCATAATAATAAAAACTTCGTGGAATGAAATGGCAAGGATTTAAAAACAATCAAAATGAATTCCAACAAACAGTAAAAAAAGTGTGAACATCGTCATAGTCTGCATCGACAAATAATGAAGCAAATTATACAGTCAAGGAGTTAAATTTAAATTAAATTTTTTGATGAAGCAGCAGTTTGTAATTCCCGTCCGATTAACATTTTTTTAAAATCGATCCCGGTTCCAAACCTCAACCCATACCCTTCAAAAAGAGTTTTAAAAAACCCCGCCTGTCCGAATTTGGCCTGTCAGTCCGATCCGCATTCCGACAAGGACTTCGATCTCTCAGCCCTGAGACCGAATATTTTCTTGCAAGATTAGTCCTGTTGCAGATCCCGAAGAATGATTCACCGAAGGTTTCCGAATCAAACTAGGAAGGACTCCGTTTAGGCAACTTCTCAGAATAATAACTATAACGTATATCTTACGTGAAAACTTGAGGGACAGTAATCGGTAACGGTAGTAACTCTGAGTTGTTGGAATAATTTTAAATGTTCTTGTCTCAACATTTTCTATGTTATACTACGTATACATCCGCGAGCCGAACTGAACCTCAACTTATATGAAAGAAACGAAGCAACCGTAAATGGCGCGAAAGACCGCATGCAGTTGCTTCGTTCCTTTCCCGTAATTCGTAGTACGGTTCGCAAATAATCCCTAGGAATCTGAATGCAATGCCATAATATATTGATAGGAGAATAGCTTCAAATAATTAAAACAATTTGACTTTATGATAATGATATCATACCAATACATGTTTATAGGTAAAACGACAACATAAAAAAATCATCCATTCTCTTTTGGTAAAAATATGAAAATATTTTAAATATGATTTCAATTGGTTTTTTTTCATTTTTGGATGATTATGGCATGTTGTGCTTCTCCCTTTATTGGGATAAATAAGAAGGAAATGCAATACGTCATAATAACCAGTAAAAAATAAAGATAAAAGGTTAATTAATCATTTAAAAAAATGTGAAAATAACAAATAATATTTACGAATTGTGCTGACCGTTTTCTTCGATAACTCCTGTGGTTCATATTGATATTTCTTATTTATCGCGTGGCGCCTTTCCGCTTAGAATACCAACAGGATTGATAACTCAGCAAGTAAATGAATGAACTCTGGGAGTGATAAACACTAACTTATTAAATACCATGCGCGAGAAACGGCTTGTTTATGTTTACTACCGCGGGGACTGAGGAAAGTGAGCGGTTTCTATAGAACACGGTCGCCCATTCATGAACGGAACAACGGAGTAACTGTCTGCTGTCTATTTATTTGTTCCCAGCGAAAGACTGAGTGAGATTGAGTAAGATTGAGTGTCTTCCGGAAGGACCAAACCTGACGATTGGGGACATTGAACAGATAGATTTCAACGTGTTTATTAGTTATCCTGTACTGTTGGTAAAATAGTAGGAAGAAATACTCGCAAAGAAGTAATATGAAAAAATTAAACCTATCCATGTTTATTTGATATCGGAGTCAATTCTACGAGTTATAGATTTTACAATAGCTTTGTCAATTTTTCTTGTCGAAGGTTGGTAAATTAATAATAAAGGCTATTTTTTTACTTGGGAGTATGTAGCGAAGGAGCAAGTTTTTCTGCACGGAGAAATTAAAAAAATAGTTTATAAACCAATCAATATTTTTTTGTTGCTGCTGGAATAGAGCCCATAATCCTAACTCAAAGTCAAACGCGTTTACTCGTAGACCATGTCGATAGGGAGTTGTCTCAGTTCGTTGAATTATAATGTTTATTTAAATTGAAAATTATTAATAATTCCAAGTAACAAAAACACCGCTACATAAATTATCCAATACATTCAATCAAAAATCTACTTATGTAAAATTTACATGAAAACGACTGCATGTTTTGTCTGTTAACCTATTATGGTTTGACATTAATGATTTATAAATTCGGCGTAAAATTAGCTAAAACGGCTTTTATGACAACTTCGGCTACAAAAGTGCATTCAGATTTCTTCATCTGCACTTTCTTCTCGTTGATTTATTCTCCTTGCCTATTTTCAAAAGACCAATTGCTTAAAGCGAACATAATACTCGGAAAGAACCTATAAAATCTGCCTACTTCCCGCATGCAAACTATAATAGCCAAAGGTGTTTTACACGGATGGTTTAACACCGATGACCTTATTCGAATGAACGTTCAAAAGACCAGGAAGTAGTTTCTTACCTTTACGAGCAAAACCATCAATAAATGTCGGAAAATTAAAATTATTTGTGGATAACATGTATTGTGTTTGAGATTATAGTAAATACATTAAAATTTTATTCATAAGCAGCATTCACTACTAATGGTCTGTCACTGAGAGCTAGCTGAGAGCTAAGTTCCAGCGTAATGGTAAGTATACATTTGCGAACCGAAACGCTAACCGAGCCACGAATTATGGGAAAGGAACGAAGCACCTGCAAGCGGCGTTTCGCGCCATTTACGGTTGCTTCATTCCTTTCCCATAAGTTGAGGTTCGGTTCGGCAGTTCGGCTCGCGTATGTATACGTAGCATAATATCTCACTCTTCCATAATAGCGAGAAAAGGAGCTCTCAGCGGAAGGCAAGAATTCCCAACTGGTCGATCGCGGAGAAAATTGGTCGATCCCAATAATTAGTTAATTATATTTTCGAAAAATGGACGAAGAAAATTATATCCTGGTCGTGGAACAAATTGGTTTTGCTAGATATCTGTTAATGGTCAAAGAATTTTATAACAACTAAAAAAGAAACAATAAATAAATTTCTCACAAGATTCTTCTTAGAAGTCGGCACTCGGCACACCAAATAGCTCCCGAGAGCCACAAAACCACGTATTAAATATTAAAAACACAAAATACTACCTTTTAGTTTTTTAACAGTTCAGGTTAATTTATGGAAGTATATTTATCAAAGGAACAACTCGTATGGTCTCATAGAAATCGTTATACCTCCCTTACCGCCATGATGAGAAATATGATCTAAACATTCTAAACCATTCATTCCCAAAGTGGTATATATCGACCCCAGGGGTCATTTGTACCAGTAGCAACGCGTTGCGCCCATACGCTCAATAACAACCAAACATGTACGACCCCCTAGGTAAACTAGGGAAATACAAATTTTAAGCATACCAACACTCAGACCTTCTGTCAAAATATGGCCTGAAGAGTTAAGTATGAACATACGGTATTACACAAAACCGCACTTAAAAATGAGGTCAAGAAAACCCTCGAGTCCAAATCATGAGAGAGCTGCTGCAGTTTAGATATAAAAACGTGTAACGGAGTTGTCACCTTTCGGTTGTCAATGTGACCAAATCGTCCATTAATCGGGTGGCGTTGCAAAACAGATTGGGCAAACGATGCATTGTGTAGAATGTGTAGCTTCCTACATAAACGCTAAACACCTGTCCGCCATCATACATAACGGAATACGCGGTATCAAAACCGGTGGATATACCCAAGAAACCCAACGCAAATGCAGTGCATACACAATCAGTATATAATGCAAAACTCGAAATTTGATAACAATTGAAACAAGTACGCAAGCCTGAAAAATTGGTACCAAGAATATATAATGCTACGTATCTATACATACGCGAGCCAAACTGCCTATGGGAACCTCAACTTATGGGAAAGGAACGGAGCAATCGCAGATGGCACGAAACGCCGCTTGCTGTTGCTTCGTTCCTTCCCGTAATTCGATGCTCGGCTCGCGTTTCGGTTCGCAAATATATAGGTACCATAACGCATCGATCAAGGTTGGTTAGGCGCTACTTGCGCTACCTGCGCAAATGAGTTCACACCTGTCTTCAGAGCTTAATGCAACTCTTAACACTGTGTGCCTGGATATTGGGGAATAGAGTCAATTTAATAAAACGTAACTTCCTTTATAAATAAAAAAAATTAGAGTCTTATCGTGTACGGTGAAGGGGGAAACCATCTGTTTCCTTAGAACGCCGTGGGAAAGTGGTGGGTAACTTCCAATGTCTTCAGCGCTTCTTCAGCACTTTCCAGCATTCGCAGCGTTATTGAAGTGAAAACCAGTCGAGTCTCCGAGAAATGATTACAAAATACAATTATTTTGTCCGCACTAGGAGCCCCGACAGACCTTTATTTAAAATATATACGGTCATAATATGACCAGCCGTCGACCGAGTTGTTTCCCGGCTCCGGATAGGTTAACTTTGTGGCATTAAAGCTTCATACAACAGATTTTCATTTTGTAGTACCAAAAATGCTTTATATCACTGTGTATTATAAATTATAATATTATAGTTTTGATAAGTTGAAGTAACCCATGTTGTCAAACCAAAAAGGTATTAATAATAGACGTTAAAAAATAAGTACAATTTTTATAACAGGTCAAAATTAATAGTTCTAAAGGAGGGGGCTTAATAAGGAGTCTAAATTAGATTATCGTATCGTAACCCTTGAAAGAGTGAAACGAACTTTCGAGAAAACTTGATAATAAAATAGGAAGAACATAATATTTCAAAACATTTATGAAGATCAAATGAATTCACAATAGTTCGTTAAATCAGTGCCGTAATCAACGAATGATCAAATTGCTACAAATTGGATAATAGAAGCACCATTTTGTATTACCCAATAAGGTTAATAATAGTCTTGCTACTGATAGCTCCTTTGTAAGCTCTCTTTCTGGTGTGTGTGTAGCTTGTGAGAAAGGGCGAGAGGTTACAACGGAGCTATCGATGGTGTTCCTACGCTGAGCTGTATGGTGTTTGCTTCAGGGCAGGGGCAGTTCTTGACTTTTGCGTGTGATATAGTACTAAAGTTTGAGAAATTTTACATTATTGATGTTGTTTAATCCTAAACAATTTTTTTACGAAAATTCGATTGTTTTTAATGAAAATTTTGAGAAAATTTCAGTTTGGCCGTGTTTGGCACGGATTTCCTGAAAATCTTCATACAAAAAACCGAATTTTTGAAAAATAAATGTTTTCGGCTACAAAAACATCAATAATGCTATTTTTTGTAATATTAGGAGTCTAGTACACCAAAAACAAAACACGAGCCGTCACTGCTTCAGGGTATTATTAATCGTTAGTCAAACAGCGGATGCGAGGATGAAATTCTTCAGTGGGATAAGGTTAAAGAATTTTCCACAAGTAAGTCAACATGGTCGATGAATGGAGAAAAGCGGTTAGAAAATTGAAACTTACGACACTGTAAGGATAGTAAAAATATATGGAAGAATCAATCTATACATATTTTATTCCTTTGTATTGTAGTCACTTTAAATGTTATTCTTCTTTATCTATTTTCTATATTGAGGCTTTTCTATGTTTATGTGTGCTTTATTTATATGTATAAGTAATATTGTGAAATTTACCTGCTGACAAAACTGCTTTGGCAGTTTAGCGGGAGCTTATAATGAAGAAAAAAATTCATTAAATCGACTAGTTTTAACATATATTTGTGCTGCAATATAATAGCTCAATCGCCCGACAAATAAATCTAGATAAAATAAAAACAAAAAATATTTACGAAATAATGTCGACAGGTACCTACGCGAAATGAAAACAGTTTTTTCATCAGACAGATAAATATATCATCTGAAACATTCCAGCGATTTTTTCCCGCAAAGAAAACTTAACTTGAATAATAATATTATGTAAATAGGAGGAAGAAGCACTGCAAATATTACAATAATCGATTCCACTTGAGAAAAGGAAAATGTATTGAAAATTATTTTATCTTGCGGTAGATCTTTGAAAAAAGATTTGGGTTTGAAAATGGCCGCCAAGGATATATGCATAGCTACGGGGAGTCTGAAGATGCCCGTATCGCTGTGAAACCTATCTGGCCGAGAAAACTTGTATATGTATTTTTCGCTAGCTCCCCGGATTCTCTGGTAACGAATTTTGACCGATTAAGAATAAGACAGACGCTGCATGAACCATAAACTCGTGGCACAGAGCTGGCGAAAACTGAATGTCTACATGTAGAGAATGTTGGAATACATTGTTACATTATTTGTGGCAGTAGGTAATTAGTCAGGCAATGATAACAATATTAGCATTTGAGATTGCGGTAAGAAGTTTGTTTTCCACCTGCGGCGCCGTAACCCGAGAGCGGGCGGCGGTGATACCAGACACCCGAGCTGCAGCACAGCATTGCCTCTCCTGAGGAAGTGGCGCCGACTATCCTGGCCATATTCACCTGATAGGCTCTAGGCATTGAACCGTATTTCGCAATTGACTAAGACGGTGAAGTTTTCTTATACGCAGATGATACTGCAATTTTCCATTGGGGTAAAATTTTAAATATCTGTAATTACTAGACAATTCACAAAGAGACCTAAATTAAGAAGTTGGGTACAAATACGCATCCTAAGAAGTAATGTAAAAAAAAAAACAGGATACCTGCAGGATTTTAATCTCAATCCGTAAAATAATTCCTCCTGGTGTAGTACGGATGTATCCCACCCTTAAAAATAGAAAAGAGCGACTTGAAAAGCCTGGCAAGCGAGTAATATTTTGGGCTGTGCATTAACAAACACTTACCACTTATTACATTAACAAACAATCATTTACCATTACATGAATGGTTTCATATCAGTTGTGTGCTACTTAGATGACACCTGGCGAAACGCACACGAAACAAACAAATTAATTACAGGTAATACAAAACAAGGTAAACAAAAAGCTATTTAATTTTAATTCTAGAACATATATTTTTTAAATCCTTCTGAAATTAAATTAACAAAATAATTAAAAGTGTACAAATATTGTAATGTATTTCTTTAGGTAACGATTCTAGATAAATAATTATTGTGATTACTTTGTTTGGAAATGAAGAAACTACAGCAAAAGGAAAAAAAAATCATAAATGGAGAAAAGGAACGGATGTTATGTCAATAAAAAAAAACCATTGTATATTCGGGAAGAGCAGATTGCATTTTTGGAGACGGAGCACGTTTCATGTTCAGTTTTATTACGAAGATCAAGAAAATGTTGTACATAATGGTATGTATACATTTGCGAACCGAAACGCGAACCGAGCCACGAATTAATGCAAGCGGCGTTTCGCGCCATTTGCGGTTGCTTCATTCCTTTCCCATACGTTCACAGTTCGGCTCGCATATGTATACGTAGCATAATAAATAACTGTGGTCGTCTATGTATTGTCTACAGTAAATAGAACTAGAAAATGCGTATCATGTGGAAATGCTACCAAGAATTGAAAAGTTTTTTTTTATAATCCTTTAATTTCAGGTGTGATATTTGTTTACAACTTTATACACCGTGAGAATAAGTTCTGATCGAAGGAATTTGAATGTAATCGCATTTAAATTAATTAATTGATATAATCTCACGTTTGATCGGATGAACGCGGAGCCTGCGACATCAAGACGCCATTGCAAGGATCAGATTTGCATAATTAGATGTGACTTGTTAAAAATGCATATCGTCTGTTGCATCCGCCACTATTGACACCCCTTTACGACGGATAAAACAAACCCTAGAACACTGACATGGATTTCACTGGCGAGACATTGAGGCACTGCGGCCGACGAAGAAATAATAGGATTGATCGAGGTTAGAACATTTCGAGGGTTTCTTCTGGCTCTGTACGCAATACTAAAGCATTAATTTTTACTGGAATTTAATACATTTCCTTGTCTAGGATGTCTGCCCTACTAACAAGCTACCCAATTAATTACTAAATAAAAGGGAAGGAAAAAATCTGATTTAATTTACTAAGTTATTTGAGGAATCGTTTTTTGCAATAACATGATCAAAATTACAAACATGAAAGTAACCCGCCTCACTAGAAGATTTCTGTTCTGAGGCGGGTAGATCAACCATATAAATCATTCAAATGTCTTGTCATAAAAACGCAATGTGGCACCACGGATTTCAATTACGAACAAGGAGCCGCAGCGATTGTGAGGTGGCCAGATAGAATAATGCAGAGCAAAAAGTGTACCGGAAATACACATTATTGAAGCTGGCCAGACTGCTGTGACCACATTACTCGGCATCATTCACAGCAGTCTGCATTGTAAAATATATTATACAAGTCTATAGAATATAGAATGAAGAACACGAGGCGAGCTTCGGCTTTGTGCTTTATCCATTTGATTTGGGATCAAATATCCACAGTCCACGCCACTATAAACGAATGTTAATGTTCGTACTGCAGCGAGCCTGCCAATAGAATTAAAGTACGTGTGTACACATTTATATGCAGATGAGCAAAGTTTTTTTTAATACTGGAAAATTAGAAGCAATGTGGATCGTTTTAGTATAGTCTTGTAGCTGAAACAACAGCACGTAACAACGTCGTTATTACGTAACAACGTCACAGGGTTGTTGGAAATAACCACAATAATTATTATGAATAGAATAGTTTCAAAATGTATTGGATCTCAATGCAAGCAGACGTATTCATGACAACCCTACTTTTACTTATTTGTAAGATAAAAATACACTCGAGTGAACAACGGTACAACCATTCCAGGAATGTCTGTCAGCTGCTGCGGCATCCCACCGATCACTTCATTAGAACTGCAACAGCGGGCCGCTCGAAAAGGGGAGTAAAAAAAATCTACGAAAGAAAGCAGCGATAAAAATACTAAGCAGGTTTCTTTCTTTGTGGCGTGTGGGTAGTGCAAATGTGCTGGATCTTTCTTTATGGCGTGTGGTTAGTGCAAACGTGCTGCAGTTTATCAGAAGATCACTGCAAACTTTATTACAAATCGCAATAATAAAATGAATGCATTAATAAAACGTAATACTCGCTTTACGCGCGTCTACCCGACATATTACAGTCTAACGGAGGATTATAGAAGCACGAGGGCCCGAACGCTACCTCTGCACTCTCGTATCGCGCAGTTGTTGCTTCAATTATTATTGGTTGTGAATGTGAAGGGGCTGCGTTCGCTGTAGCCCTCGGGCTCCCTCGTGTAGTCCCTCCGAGAGTATAGAGCAGGCCTGATAATAATAATGATACATGAATAATGTAAGAAGCACGCACCAGCCGTTTATGCTATTTTCTCTCCCCATATGGTCGGCTAGGTGAATACTGAGTAGTGGAGGTCGACTGGGTTGTGTAGGATGAGGATGATTCACCGACCACTATCTCCCTCGCTAACCTTCCTTAGTTAATCTACCCCACGGTGCATAATTAACTCCATTATTTATTTCGGCCGCGGAAATAATTCTCATTTATTCACTGATGCAATTCAGCGGGGCAGAACATGGTTGGTAAAAAATCTATCAGCCAATAATTTAATTGATACTCACATAAAATCGCCGAGCTGAGAAAAAAGTTCAAATATAAACAAGCATATTGATTTCAGAGGTTTTAAGAATCTGCTGATCTGAACGCTAGTCGATAAGACGTTATTTATTTTGAGGATGGATTAAAATTTGATGTGATTGGAAGTAATTTGAATTGTAGAAGTCGGGGACGCCCGAGGAAGACACAGCACCATCGAGTGAACCAAATACTTGAGTCGGGCCATGTCAAGATTCAGAATAACAGAAGCGTATGTTGAGACGATGTATAAATGTGAACGAATCAAGCAGTGTTTGCCAAGACCGAGTTGTTTTGCGGCCCATCCTCTCTGCCTTAACCTCTGCGGGGAAACGGAGTAATGGTTCGTTAGTCAGTTAGTGATTTGAAGTATTATATGATATGATTATTGACATCATAATGAATAATATATGTAAATATGTACGTGATATTATTCATACTAGCTTAATGCAATAATAAAAATCACACGTGTTAGTGTATGAAAGTTGAACGCCTTTCGAAACCATAAAATAACATTGAATGTGGCATTCGACAACAATCGTATTTTGTGCAGTAGATATTATTACGACTAATTTTTACTCATCGATGACTAGTTATTAACCATGGTAAGACAGTCTTCAAATGCGTCCAATTCAAGGAGTCAGGCGCTGCTAAGAGAACTGACACAGAGTGGTCGCCGAAAAACGAAGGCAGTTGTTAAAGTTTATTCTTTCCCAGTTTCTTCTCTAGTGCGTCAGTTACCCTGATCAGGATCAATTTTAGCTTCATCATACTTAAAAATGTCACGAATAGTCTTCTAAAAAATAAGATGGAAACAACCTTTACTATCCGACTTCGTTCGAGATTTCGTTTTAAAAAACGATGTCGTTGTTGACAGGTAATTGTTCGATAGTTCTCATAAGGATGCAAAATAGTTGCGTCGCTGATAGTAGGTAATAAATATACATTTTAATTTATATCCCAACTAAAGTGCGCTCAACCCTTTCAGACCTGAATTAAAACTCGCTGTGGTAGAACATATTTGACGATTGATAATAAATTTTCGATAAAGAGTTATTTGATAATTTTCCCATTTTTTTCCAAAACCTTAATGGGGCTGACAGATTAGGCTATACGCATCATGGCTATTTCAACATATCGCTCGCCATGAAATCCAAATGGAAATGTATGGCGAGCGATATGCTGAAATAGGCCAAGTCACAAGAATATAGTGCGCTTATAGCGTGGTCTGTCACAGGCTTAAACGTAATTGCTACGTTCATTTGAAAATTTGTTTCACACAAAATTACAAATCGTATGACAAAAATATTACATTTCAGTACTTTCATCAGTTTTGTTCAGTTTGCAATGTTTTCTGTGTATTTCAAATGTGCTATATAAATCGTATTTCTTAATTTTCTGTAAAAAAAATACTGTTTAGAAACTAGATACAATTATCCTTTCGGTGTATGAATTAGAAATAATTATTACTATTTCTAAATAATCAAATTTTAATATCAAATGTGAAAAATGTTGTCAAAAACGCTAACCGTATTTATACTTATTTTTTACTCCAATAATCATTGAGAGAACTCGATATTTCGAAAACACATTCGTTTTGTTTGGGGAATTTGTAAGAAAACTGTACCATCACTTTTATCGTTCATGTAATAAAAAAATATTTTTTAAAGTTAAACCGATTGTTACAATAGAGGCGTAAAATATGAATTATTCAATTTGGATATTTTAAGGATTTTATAAATGGATTCCAGTATAAATATTTGAAACAAACTGGAAAGAATTATTATTTATCTTTCTAACTTCAAAAAAATTACGCATTTCCGCATGATAGAAAAAAAGATAAAAAATACTTTTATAAAATATGGACGCCCGGTCATATACGAACCTAAAACGCTGGAGGGGTTAAAAGAAATACTTTAAAAATACCTTAAAAAAATCGGGAGAAAATAATTCTTAAATACATCGAAACATAAAAATGGCTACCGCCTGATCTAGTAGCAGGTAAAGTAAAATCGTTCCAGATAGTGAGAAAAAATCTGCAGCACACGTAATTTCAAACATGCACACGGTTTGAAAGGGTTAACCTAGTAATTTGAGACACATAACACTGGAATTAATTCGTTATTACCATACTGATAGTACCAGAAATAATACTACAATATATAAAGGGAATCCCCTGATATCTTTGAAATGGACAACAATTCCCTAACCAGCTTGATAGTATTCGATTTTCCGTGTTTTTTCTGGTATGCGGCCACCCTGTAATATAATGATCAAAGGTCTATTACACCTAACCTTCAACATGATATTATACATTTAAATGTATTTTTGTAGGGATCAATTTTGATTAAATACTGGTGAAACGTTAGTCAAATTAACGATACTAAAAATACATAAATTCAAAATATTTAAAAAAATAAAATTAAAAACAAAATTAACTTTTTTCGATTATTGAAGTGAGTTTATTAATATATATATTTTAGTAATATTATTAGACCATCAGGGTGGTAAATTAATAAAAAGTAAATTACACCTGTTAACCAAACAAATGTTTAAACCGAGAAATGGATACAATAAAAAAATATAAATTAATTATTGAAGATATTATTAGCAAGTTGTAAACGAAAATTTTAAACAGAAAAATATACGGTAGCATCTGGGACTTGACCTCAGGACCTTCACCTTGCCGGGGCCTTTCGCTGTTCTAACAACTGAGCGAATTAGACCCTATATCCTTCGGTCACATTTAACTGTATTATGCTTCGAATAAGAACTACCAATATTATCTTAATTTGTATTGGCTGCTATCTTTATGCTTTATTTAAAATGAGCGGTGAGAAAAAGAAGATAATGTTGATAATTCTTATTCCAAGTATGATACAGTCAAATATGAACAAAGGATAGTTAGCTAAGAATAGTCCCATTAGATCGGTTGGTAGAGCAGCGCCCAGGCAAGGCGAAGGGCCTGGATTCAACTCCTAGATGTGACCGTATGTTTTTCTGATTTTTCTGTTTGATATTTTCGTTTAAAAATTGTTAATATTGTATTCAATAATGAAATATTACAATTTGAGGTTTTACGTATCCTAAAATATATATACATGGTGTTAAGGGACGTACTTGACTTACTTTAACCAGCGATTCCTGACATTATTTGGAGTAAAAAATGTTAATGAAATTATGGTTTGAGACGACATTTGAGATATTTTTTTCTTCTTTTTTCCCAACTAAAAAACACAATAAATCAGTAGGTATTGGACAGTTAAGAGTCGGGTTATGGGGTTGAGCAGTTATTCGGCTGAGTGTCCAGTGATGACAAGTGGAAAGATTTTTTTTTTGTTTTCTTGAAAAAGTTTCTCGAATCTTACAGAGAGGCATCGCTATCGAAAACTTATGAATCATAATTCTTTCTGAAAAAGTAATGAGCTAATCATTTTTTAAAAATATTTTCTTACAGTCCAGTTTTGACTACTTCTCTTTATCAATACAGAATACTATTAAATTGATATGAAATAAATAAAAAGATTATTCGAACTGATAACACTTTTCTTTGATGCTTCTTCAGAATCTAAGTTGAATGAAGTCTTTTACGATAGTAGGCTAATAAACATGAGCAGAGGCTGCTAGAGACGTTATTAGATATTGAGCGTTTGCTAATACTGTATAAAACTGTTTTTTTAGGAATAAGTCACCAGCCGCCACAAGTCTAACTTTAAATAGAGAACTGACATTTTTCGATTTGAAAAGAAAAAACATTCCGCAATTTTTATAGCTGTAAAATACCAAAAAGTTAACATAACATTACATTTGTTCCAAAATATCCCTTTTATATTACGCGTTTGCTGAAAAATAACACCGCTTTTCCCAAAAATAACACGTTTTTCAGGTCCACATTAATGGATTAAGGCGATGCCATACGTAGTAATGCAAAATCATGTGTTTTCTGTTTGAAAATTTGGTCGCCTAGAAATGTTTCAGGTGCTTTAATTAAATACTACGAGTAGAATACATCTTGGCCTTTAAAATAATCGAGTATTTTTTAGATAAGTCTTTTTATAAGCCCAGAAAAAAATAATGTATAAGGCCTATGAAAACTGCTTTAAAGTTCAAAATCTCCTACTTACGAACCCATTTTCGGTTATGATTTTATTGTATAATATGGAAAATTAAGTTATTTATAAAATGATCGAAAAAAAATTAAATATTTATGCCTGAACATCCACAAAATAAAATAAAAGGCAATTTTTGGCCATGTTTTTTTTTGCATAAATCAAAACGGACGGATGGTGTTAAGCGGGAATTTAAACCTTATTGCCATCTACGTAAGGGTTATTATTGATAGTGGTTCAATTTAAAATATTACACGACGTAGTGCATCGCCTTAATCTGCATACGTGAAAAATTTATTCAGAAAGTTACGAATCTTTTAAATCAGAGTAAAAAATGAACATAATAAGTTTCTAGATACATTCTGTAGGGCTTGCAAAGTCAGTAGGCGAGTCACTGCTAAAAACTTAAGACAGACAAAGTAAAAAGAATATGTATAATTAATGTTCTTACTGTATATTTAAACCAAACATTCCACAGTCATTATTACATAAAAGTGTAAATGAAAAGACGATGATGATACAAACGATATTTGGGCCTCCAAGAAATTTATCTTTGGAAACGGAAAGATAAATGTAAAAAATAGATGTAAAGTCTTATAATATTACGGTTGCAAGTTGTAAGAATTTTAAAATTAATGTTGGGATTTAAATTTCATGGAAAGTCAATGTAGAATCATAAATACAGCAAATGTGATAATAATATGAACTAACTTGCAGAATATAATCAATCTTTGATGTAACAAGTAAATAAGGAAATCTTAGAATATTAAATTGCACACCTTTAATAATGAAATCAATGTACGAGAATGCTTAACAGTAAACAAAAAAAATATATGCATAAAAAGTCTGGCATTTCACACCTAAAACTAGGAACTCAAAATGGATAAGATGTAGAAATATTCCTAAAAGATGATTCATAATTTACCAAATGGTATTTACTCATGAATTACAATTATCTCAGCACCTTGGAATCAATGATGAAATGAATTTCATTTGTACTGAATAAATAATCAAATATCTCATTAAAAAAAAATTGGGCAGAAGGTCATACATATTAATAAGCCACTGCATCTCATACACAAGATTGTACTAACATACATTAGTTGCATCGCATTCACAGTCAGTACCGAGACTCAAACATCTAAAAAAAATCCCCCCGTTCAAAATAAAATGTTAGTGGTCTAGATGTCTAGAAGGATAGGTGTTTAATTTAAGTAGAAGCGCTAAGGCTGGAATATGTATAAAGAAAACTCACCTCTCATTCTCTTCAGTATTCTGCACAGGAGTATCCTCTTTTCCATCAATATCCCCGAGCTGAGCACCATCGGAGGCCGGGGTGCCTCCGCCACTATCATTGTTGGCCACCTCCCCCACAGAGAGGCCCACTGAACTGTTCACCAAACTGTTGACCACGTGAGACACCACTGCACTGACGGGACTTCCAAAGCTCTGTGTGTCCACAGCACTTGGAGCCGGGCCCGGGTTGGGGGCGTAGTTCATGGAAGAACTCACTGGCAAAGACACTACGGGGGAATTAGTTCCTGACATGATGGGCTGCGTGGCCGACGCGGTGCTGCAGATGTTCTGCTGAGAGATGTGGATGTCCATCTGGTTACCCACATTCTGCATTCCCATAGGGGTGGTCATGTTGGTCTGAGACATGACTGGCATTACGTTCTGCGGCATGGAGCCCACGCTGCCTTGGGAGTTGAATCCACCTTGAATAGGCATACCAACTTGCGGATGCATACTAGTCTGCGACTGCACGACACTAGTGGAGACAGAGTGAACCGAAGCTCCTTGCATGGATCCCGGATGATTTTGCTGCATCGACATGGGAATATTTTGTCCATGCTGGATGACATTTTGATTGATGGTTTGTTGGTTAGGAGCAACCATATTTTGCATCATAGGTTGAGAGGGTTGCTGCACTACATTAGAAACCTGTGGCATTTGTTGATTAATCTGTTGGTTTTGTTGAATGGGTACATTCTGCATATTAGACAAATTGGTTTGGCTCATGACAGTCCCCTGGTTAGGCACAGGCGCTTGGTTATTCATGCCCTGCTGAGAGGGCATCACATGGGACAGCGGCATCTGGCCCTGCTGGGAGATGTGGCCAGACTGCCCTTGCCCTGGGGAAGACGTAACTTGCTGGTTAAGCATGGCCTGCTGGGCTCCAATGTGTTGAGGCAGAGGCATTTGTTGATTGACATTATTTTGCATATAAATAGGATCCGACACAGGGATCTGCATATTAGATTGGTTACTATCCATCGACATGGGAATGTTCTGGGGTGCTTGGCTCATCATCTGGATAGTATTCTGAGGCATGCTTTGGGGAGCTTGATTAATAGGATGCATTGAACCAGTCTGTTGACCGGATAGGCCTTGCAAGTTAGCGGGGAGTGTGGCTCCTTGAGATTGCGAACTCATGCCCTGTATATTGTTAGGTAACGTAGCACCTTGTTGAGAATTCACTATATTGGCCATGACTTCCTGAGTCAGGCTCTGTCCCTGTTGATTTAATTGGGATTGTTGTTGATAGTACTGTGGCACAGAATGTTGAGTCTGAACAAGCGGTTGAGAGACTTGTGTCTGCTGTGTCATGTGCTGCGGCTGGTTGGGAATCTGTTGCTGCATCATGTTCTGTGGATTGCCAGCCTGAGACACAGGTTGGGTATTATAGTTATGTTGAACTCCAGACATATTCTGTTGCAACTGTGGATGCATCAGGTTTTGTTGTTGAACTTGGCCACCTTGATTGTTGACCTGCCCCTGTTGAGAACTCATCTGGTGCATTTGAGGCTGATTATGCATTTGCGGCATTCCCTGTCCTTGACTATTCATTTGTGGCATTTGCTGCATCTGTTGCATATGACTTTGGATTTGATGAGATTGCTGGTTTTGCATGGGATGCATTTGTGTCTGATTTTGCATATGCTGCATCTGCGGTTGTTGTTGATTTGGTAAGCTCTGTTGATTCTGCATATGATGTCCTTGTTGGGGCATGTTCTGAATAGGAGCTTGTTGGCTGTGCATCTGGTGCAGAGGCTGGTTGGGAACCTGCTGGTTAGACATTTGTTGCATCTGAATCTGTTGTATTTGAGCCTGCTGCCCGGGCATCTGTTGGATTTGCCCTTGGTTCTGTAATTGCTGCATCTGGGGCATCTGTTGCATTTGCTGAATATTGGGCATTTGAGAAGGGTTGTGAGCCATATGCTGTCCTTGCATTTGTTGTTGGATTTGGGCTTGCTGATTTTGAATTTGTTGCATCTGTTGGGGAGGCAACTGTTGGTGCATCTGCATTTGTTGCATCTGAGGAATACCCTGCGACTGGGCAATAACTTGCTGCAACTGGTGGGAAGGAAAGCTCTGCGGCATCTGCTGCACGCTCTGGGGCTGTGAGGGTGGGGGGTGGCTAGTGGGCTGCGTGGGGTGCGATACGTGAGACATGCTTTGCGCCTGCTGCTGTTGTTGCTGGCTCACTTGGTTACCTTGAATGCCCTGCGACTGATTGATCTGTTGTGGGATCTCTAGAGGCGGGGATTGCACTGATACATTGCCAGACTGGTTCTGTTGCATCATGTTCAGGGGTTGAGTGAGAGATTGACCGGGTGATGCGATAGAATTTGGTAATTGCTGATGAGTATTTGGTACTTGAAGATCTTTCGCCGGAGGTTTGTTCACTTCCATGGAGACATTCTCTTCATGCTGTCCGTCGTTTAACACAACTCCACTATCGGGGACATTGGGAACTGTAGATGTCTCAGTTTGACAGTCCACATTATTATTAACTATAATCGGTGCACTGGGTTGGGTAGTAGTGTGATCTAAATAGTCCATACACATCCATCGGCCTCTCCGGAAAGGCTCAGTGCTCTCAATCTTCACAACTTTGAACCTCTCGTTACGAACGTGCTCCTGGATCTCTTTCATGCCTTCGGCGGGCTTTGGGTTCCCGATAATGTTGTATATGCTGCCTGTGCCCGAGTTAGTCACACTGACATGCATCTCGCCCACGTCGGTGTTATTGAGGGTCGGCACTCCTGGCCCGTTGGGGTTGTTGCCATCCTGGCCTACGATTGCGAGCCCGTACTGGGAACTAGTGGGTATCACTGGTGCACAACCTAACGAAGCACTGGATGCGTTATAAAACACGTCATCCTTAGAAAATGTATCTTCCGAAAAACTGGGAGTTTCGTTTTCTAAATCTGTTATTCTAGAGATGTCATCGGTATGAGATTCATCTAAATCGTCAGCAGAATCTTCTCCTGCGTCTGTACTTACACGCGAACCGACTGTCACACTGGTGATTTGAAACGAAGATATTTTCCTAGTGTTATGTGATGCGGATTGTAGGCTCGTAGGATGGTTGTTGCCTTTCTCCGTGTCGTTTAGACGAAGAGATTCACTCGTAGTGCGATGCATAACATTGTTATATTTGTTTTTTTCACTAGTTTTATGTGACTTTTGACTTAGATTGTCAGCCATGTTGAGCTGTCCAAATCGAACGAAACTACATAAGAAAAATTCACAGCAAGTAAGGGTATATTCATTTATCCAACGTTCTAATATAATACACATTAACTAAAAGTATCCATTATTCACATAAAGCTTCACACAGAAAATTATTCCACTACGTATGATTTAAAATCGTTCGTAAACACACACAGTCAAGAACATCTTTCGGAAAGAGGCAACATGGCGGCCATTTCTGCGCAATGTATTGTGGGCATAAATAAACCAATCATGATTGTGGGTGACAATTTGCGAAGGCTTACGAATCTAGAATAAACGGCCAGTATCGCCTCCTAGTGTATTTTCTGTGCAACAGATGGCAGTACCAACATTTCTCGAATACAGTTTTCTTTTAACAACCTGGGAAATCGTATTATGAGTTTTTCGACATTATTTTGAGATATTATTTCAACATATATCCATTTTAGATAAAACCCTTGTTAGATAAAATTTTACCAAACAATGTGAAGAAGAAATTTGTTTAGATTAACCAACATTCTAATTCAATGTCCTGTACTGTATGCAGTAAGAACATAAAAGACATTGTTTAATGATGTTGCAGAATCATTGGCAATGGACGAGACATTGAAAAGAGAATTTTCTTTAGTCATTGGACGAGACCATGAAAAAATGTACCCTAACTTATTTTCTTTAAAAAATATATCCTCTGACCACAAGAGCATTAAATATTTCATTTGATATCTTTAAAACAAAATGGGTAGGTACTGATTTTAAATATTTCAGATCTGATAATGCATGATCAAATTTAACATGGTAAAAGTAAATACTTTATGGACCGAAAGCTTCAATATAAAACCGGGTTGAGACTAAAGGAGCAAGGACATGGAGTGAGAGCAAGAGCATTCTATTCTCGCTCGCCTGGTGTCAACGTCTAGAGAACAATATCCTCAAAACAAGTTTGGTGGTGTTTAGACCAATTGAGAGAATACAGAACAGCGAGCGAATGCACGCCGAGAGGCGCTTTTAGCTGTTCAATTTTTATTGTCATTCAACATGTCTGACGATGAAGACTTAGTTATTTGAAATGCTTCTTTTACTGTTACATATCAGTTAAATTTAAAAAAAAGGAAAAGCTGAAGAGGATATTGATGTATTTGTTAGTGTTTTTACAAATTTCAATAGTGGGAACTCACAAAATTATGCCCTTGATCAGTTGTAAACATTTTTCTTGGTTCCAATAAATATTATACACAGTGTCCGGAAACCTGCAGTATAAGCGGGAAACTGGTGAATCTACATCACGTTGAAAACCAAATTTTTTTGTTCGATTTGAGCATTTTACTGAGCTATTTAGTCGAAATCAAAAAGTTATACCATAAAATCGACTCCAAATGTGATATAGATTCACCAGTTCCTCGCTTTTACAGCGACTTTCTGCACACCATGTATAGGTTGGTAGCGAGTGAAGAACATTTATAATTACTACTGGTAATTAAGTTAGAGCTTGATCATTCATATATATTTTTTTAAATAACTTGAATTCTTTATTGGGAGAGTTTTACTCTCTAGATTCTCCTAGTAATTAAAATTTTATTTTTGTTTTATTTAATTGTACCATTATAGTTTCACAAAGTAAAAGTAGACGAACTAAACTAAGTAATCCACTCGTTCGGTCTAAACCCGACTTTAATAGTATTCACGACTTCCATCCTGAGTTTCAAATATTTCTTCACTACATTTTTATGAACTGGTATTGAATGAGTTTATTCAATTAGTTTATTCAATAAGTTTATTCAATAATAAGTTTGCTTGTTCATATTAATTTAATTAAGTCAGAAACTTGTTAGTGCTACATTATGGTAGTGTCAGCGAACCAAGCTGAGTAGTACGTGCTCTTTGTCACTTCTTAAATTATCAATCGTGATCACCTTTTGAAAGATTTCTTTTAGAAAGGAATTTCCAAGAAGGTCCCTAAAACTGAAAAAAGGGGCATGTCTCTTCTTGCACTGTGACTCGACTGTGTTTTTAAAATAATGTATACTAGTTGGTACATTTTTCCAAGGAATGTCTTATTATTCTGTTTCATTTCTATATATTATTATGACATATTACTAAGTATCGTATTGATATGCTGGTCATAATTTTTTTGTTGTTCTTTATGGTGAGAAGATAATATTTTTAAGGCGATGCACTACGTCGTGTTATATTTTAAATTGAGCCGCTATCAATAACAATCCTTACGTAGACGGCGATAAGGTTTAAATTCCCGCTTAACACCATCCGCTTGTTTTGATTTATGCAAGAAAAAAACATCTCCAAAAAGTGCCTTTTATTTTATTTTGTGGATGTTCAGGCATAAATATATTTTTTTTTTCAATCATTTTATAAATAACTTAATTTGCTACATTATACAATAAAATCATAACCGAAAATGGGTTCGTAAGTAGGAGATTTTGAACTTTAAAGCAGTTTTCATAGGCCTTTACATTATTTTTTTCTGGGCTTATAAAAAGACTTATCTAAAAACTACTCGATTATTTCAAAGGCCAAGATGTATTCTACTCGCAGTATTTAATTAAAGCATCTGAAACATTTCTAGGCGACCAAATTTTCAAACCAAAAACACATGATTTTGCATTACTACGTATGGCATCGCCTTAAAACACATTTTTGTTACAAACATTCTGCTAGAAATCAATATTTCATCAAGTTATTATTTTTTTACATTAATCCCACACAGTCTGCCCTGAGGAAAATATTTTCCCTCAGGGCCTATGTCATCTTTTGGCATGCTCTGTGGAGGGTATTTTTTAAGGAAAGGAAGGAAAGGGAGTTCGTGGAAGGCAAAAGGTATGAGGGTTGGGTGGAATCTAGGGATCAGTGTGTTCAGGATTGACGGACATATGAATATATCCCTCCCACTACAGCGCAAGGAGATGGGTCGATAGACCAGTTGGAGAGGTCAAAGTGTCTCCCCAAACCAGCCTCAACATCTGGCACACCATACAGCTGGTGGGCAGGCGCATTCTTAACACACCTCAACCGATGAAGCCGATCACCCCTACTAAATTACCAAACGTAGCGAACCACTTGAGGTGACCTATGGCAGAAGTGTTAGTAATCCAATAAATCTTTTGCGGGGCAGCGATACTGGTAATTTATGAAAAATTGCAAGCGCTGACGAGGGATAGACAGTAAAACTATTCATGCTTGTATTTAAGTACTGATGTAATAGACTCTTGGAAGTATTAATCAAAATTGTGTGCACATTACATTTCGTTAGTTCCTTTTAAAACAATTATTGTTTAGTTGTTCACATCCCAGGAGCAACACTACTGCCTCCACATTCTAACAGTTTTGCACTTTCATTGAAAATGATTGCAATCGAAAAGCAGACCTCAAAGCTGAATGTTCATTGTTCAGTGTTCAGTGTTCATGCTACACTTAAATAATGGATAAGTTATGCCATTGTAAGAATCAACTCCAGTAGTAAGAACAGGGAATATCATTATGTACATGTAATTTATCTACAGCAGTGATTCCCAAAGTTGGTGGTGACACCTATTATGGGGCTTTGGGAGGACATTTAAATTCGCCAATAAACCTTTGGAGTTGTGAGAAGCTGTGCGGAACACCGACTGCTCACTGTACGATTGCCGCTCACAGAGGTTATAAGAATGTGCCATTTTGTTATAATTTATGATATCATTTCGAAAAGGCATGTAGTGCTTAGAATAACGTTGATAAGTCAATTTCTTGCCACCACGGCGAAAAAAAAAATTACTGTGCCACAGCTTGAACGTTGTGAGTTTACACCACTATTTTAACTAAGAACTTAAGATGATACTATATAATACATAGTGAACTCTGTAGTTTGTGAAACCATATTATAATTATTCATTAAAAAAACAATCAAATTCTAATTACTTGGGGATGGGGAATTTTTTTATCAGTATTTAATTTCTATATTTAAAAAAAGTTGTATCCAAGGTTCGTAGAAAATGTATTTAACAAGGTAAGCTCATCCAGGAGGTAGAGCGGTGATTGGCTAGAAAATTGTGACGTAGCTAGAAGCCCATTTTCCACTGGGAAATTTGAATTAACTGCAATAAAAGTGGCATCAAGCCACTCAGAATGCATTTGTCATTCAGCAAAGTATCATGACAAGGATATAACAGGGAAAATGTTGAGAATAATTGTATTTCTACAAAGAGTCGCATATGGTGGTAGATACTGCCTTGCTTCCTTGATGCCTTGGTGAATGTGGAGAAATGCGATTATAAGAAATCGAAGCGTTGCTTGAAATGGCTTTAGCCTTATTTGGTGATCATATGTGAATAGCCTTCCTTCCCCACCTTCCTCTTCTTCATTTCCTTCCCCTCACCAAACCGAAATGGCCCAAACTCTTTTCATCACAGCTTAATGGAATAATACAATTTATTTATCTGTATAACATAATTATACTGAAATAAGCCGAATTTCAACGTGGATAAAGATATTTAGATAAAAAGTATTTTTTAACAACAACTCCATAAGGGCGGCCCTGAGGATAAATTCCAGGCTTATTTCTTCTTTGGGGATGCTGTGCAGGGGGGCTTTTTGAGAAAATGAGGTTATGAAAATGGGTCTCGGAGAGACCCATGTTGTAGGAGGGTGGAAACACGAAAATCTTTCCATCTTTCATCTCGGTCGTAGAAACGACCCGTTCTCGTGAGATAAATAATGTCAACCAAGTATAAATGTTGGGTGTGTGCTAGTCAGGTTTCCCGACCATGCACCGTTGCCGAAGGGACAAATGATAGTATTTCATTTTTCAAGTATTGTGGGGCTCCAGACCAGAGACTACCGAATTCAACAGTTGTTAAAAGTATGTAATCGTGATGTATTCAAAGTATGTAGTAGTATGTACAAACCTACATAAGTGCGTGGAAAGATATATCAAAAATAATATTTAATAGCTGACGTGTTCTCGACTTTCTCGACGCTTTCTAGCATTCGCTTCCATGTCAAATATTCTCCTTACATTTTTTTCTTCAGTCACATGCGCCTAGTTTTACCATACATTTTTTCACTTGATCGCGCCATTTTTTCCTCGGGCAGGGGCCGGGGTCTGTCTACAGGGTTCCAAGAGGAAATTTAGTATACCTCCAGGAACACATTGCACTGTATTTAAATCTGAGATGGAGGCCATCTTAGCCTGTGCACAAGGGAACATACATATCAGGTACAGGAATATATGCTCTGATAGCCAGCCAGTCCTAATGGCACTGGAAAGTAATCGATGCCACTCCAGACTGGTGTTGGAATGCAGGAACATTCTTGGAGAACTTGCTATCATCAATAAAAATAACCTTGATCTGGGTACCAGTACATAAAGGAATTGAGGGCAATGAGCGGGCCGATGGACCAGCGAGGAAATGGGCGAAAGCCCCACTTGCGGGTTTCAAGCCAGCTGTAGGAGTAGCAGCTTGCCACACGAAAATATGTAAGGTGGGTAAAATCCAGGCACTGGGAGGAATGGGAAAGGGCACCTGGAATGAGGCAATCTAAAGTACTCATAAACTGACCTGATCCAAGGCGTACCAGACAACTACTCAATATGGACAGAAACTCATTGAGGAAACTAATACGACTACTAATGGGACACTGCCATCTCAGGAGACACGTGCAGTTGTTGGGAGTGGAAAACACCAACAGATGCAGAAATGTGAAGAGGATGAAGATACCCCAATTTACCTTTGGTGCCAACGTCCAGCTCTGTTGGGAACAAGTCTCAGATTCCTGGGAAGATAAATTGTAGAATAGAAGACATAGCCATGTATCCAATGACAACCCTGGTGAACTTTATAAAAGGGACCGGGTTACTAAGGAATGAGGTAAAATGGGAGATAAGCCTAAGTGCCTAAGTGCTCATGGGAACCTTACGTCAACCGTCTCCAATTATAAAAATAAATAAAAACAAGCACTTTCCATTTTTGTAATTTAAAACAAACAGAAAATACTTCTCATTCGCTGCTAAAAGGAATAATTTTAGCGCTTCATTAAACAAAGCAAATGCAAATTGTATGAAAAGCCTCTTAGTGTTGAGACAAAGAAAACGAAAATAAAATCGTATGTAGGTACTTAGATAGGTATATTATATAGTATATATAGCTGTCATAGCTCAGATAACAACAAAAATGAAGATAAATCAATTTATTATACCTCGTCTAATAAAAAAAACAGACTTTTGTGTTTAAAATAAACCAAAGAAAGGAAAAAACGAAGCGAATACTTTATTATATTGAACTTTTCATGCCTGCCGTAGAGCATTTTATTTTCGCATATCCAGTATTTCAAGATTTAAGATGTAATTTTGGCGATTTTCAACGCTTTACTTTGAAATTCGGTATTACTTCGGTAGACGCCTAGGTAGGTGATCACTGTAATCAATAATATTCTAATGATTTGTATTTTCTCGCAGCGCCGTTTTTATGAAAAATAATCTCAAGAACTGTTAGGTGTCAGGTATTATCAGCTCCTTGGCGCCTTGTAAATTCGGCGCCCGGAGCGGACTGCGTAGGGCCCTGAGTCTGCGCAGCGTTGTACTCAGAGATGTGCTTTATTTCAAATAAATGCAAAATGCAAAATGGGTGTTTTCCATTTTGCATTTTAAATGCTTTTCTCAGTGCATTTTCCATTTTAAATGCTTTTTTTCAACATTCTTCCTACTTTATCCACTCATCTTTTTTTTCATAAGCCCCAAATATCAGTCGGTCCTCAACCTCGCTATGAGAGATAATTTACATTTGTCAAGTTGCTCCCTGGTAGGATCCCTGGCAATTGAGTGATTCCATTACAAAAAATACTGATTCAAATACTGAACATGGCCATGACGCTGTAATATTAAATGTTAGATAGCAGTTTCTATGTTTTTACGTTGGCAACATTAGTCCAGCGCAAATTTTTTGTGGTTTCATAATCTGTAGTCGTGGTGTTTTTGGATTTACCATCATGTAATATGTTTGTTCTACATTGATGTCCATTATTAAATGGCAAAATTGTTTAAAAATTCTATAATTATTTTAATTGTTTGACCTGAGAAACCATTTTGCATTTTCAATGCATTTTGAAAATAGGTATTTTGCATTTTGCATTTGAAATGCTTTTCTAAAAACCATTTTGCATTTTGCATTTTCAAATGGAAAAGTTTTGACCCATTTCCATTTTGCATTTCAAATGGTTTTGGGTACCCATTTTTCACATCTCTGATTGTACTGTACACGTAGGGTCTTTCGGGACCTACAAACCACGGCATGTTCGTGCATAATATTGCAGAGATTTCAAAGGAAACTCTAAAAGGATATCGAATGATATCTTGGGGACATATAGGTGGTTTATGGACGAGTTTAAAGATTGTTCATTTCTCGACTTTTGTAGCTCGTAAGTTTTGCAAACCCCGAGTTACGTAAGTATTGCGTTCCGTAGATCTAATTTGAATTTTATGTAAGTTACCAACGATGTTTGAAGCACGGCAAGTATTTGAATTGACAAAATGCGCAAAAGCAATCGCGATTGGGTTTTAGTCGTTTGAATCAGAGTACCTAATTATGGAGTTTAAAATTTGATATAGCTCTATTCAGATTTTTTTTCTAATTTTCGAATTTCTTTTTTACGTACCTGCGCATTAACGTGAGTCCCGTGTAATGTAACTCGGGGTGTTATTGTATTTTTAAATTACATGTTTTGATCCATCCGCGTATTACCGCACTTTTCAGGGCTTTTCAGTGTCTTTCAGAGTATCTCAAATGCTTTCAGCATTTTTCAGCATCTTTCATTGTCTTTGAATGACCTTTAACGTCTTTAAATGACTTTCAATGCCTTTCAACGCCGATTTACAAGTGTCAAGTGAAGTAAACAAATGTAGGTATCATTCATTATGAAATGCGATTCATCCCAGGACCTTCGACCATAGTATTATGTTCTCACCACAACCTACCCAATAATACCTTATATTATTTAATGCATCTGCAAACATGTATCCATCTGTTATATAATTATATCAGGGCTATCAAAAGATTGAGTCGCGAGAGGAAAATGTTGCATTTTCAAAAGAAAATCATATGGCTGGCCTTATTTCAAAGGATGTAGGTCAAACGGGTTTTCTGCAATTTGCTCGCACTGATAACATCAACATGGGTCATTACATTACTATTACACCGACCTATATAGGTCACTGTAAGCAATAAGCAATGCACCGAGATCTCGATAGATCAGAGTGGAGCGTACGGGAACACGGTGACGATGGATGGTGAACACAATTAAGTATGCGGGGCTCAGAGTCTGCTTTTTCTAAACTAGATTCTTCAAGGAGACAATTGTGAATTAGACGACTCAGATTTATTTACTCATCGAAATTCAATAAAATAAAGCGCGTTTTTTTATGATTTAATCAACTGCTTTTCATTCAAGAAAATAAACTTACAGATTCAGAAAAGATAAATGCAACTGTTTAGAATTAAATTATATTTATGTTATTAGCCAGCTAATAATATGAACTATCCTGCCAGCAAAAAAATGATAAAAGTCTATCCTCAATTTACCCACATTCATGGTCCTTGATGCCCCCACTCCATTGACACCAGCGGCTAGCGAATGGGGCTAATTTGTTTTCATTCTTAAATTGGCTAAGAGACCAAACATAAAGGTTCAATTTCAATTTGAGCTCAGTCGCAGGATCACATGTGTTTCCACTCACTTTACTTAGGGACGGTGCGGAGCGCGCCTTTCGTTGACAATATCATTGTATTTATCTTCGGTTAATTCGCTATAATTCCGAGAGGACCGATCGGGATAATGCTCGCGTTAAAATGCTAGGGGAAGAAATTAAGGAAATCAAAGAAAACCTCTCGCTTTTGGTTGGGTTTTCGAGACAAGCGCGCAAAGTGAAAAAGTACCCGGAAAATTATAGTTCGGAAAAGTGACCAAAACACCTGTACACACAATGCTTTCAAATAATACATTTCACTTGTTAGGGACCTAGTCTACAATGGGGAATGCTTTTCACCGTTACCTAATTTTTGTGTTCCGGGTATGAGTGTTGTGTGAATAGTTCAATTAAATAAAAGTAACAATGGACGAGGAAGACAAGAAAAAGGCGGAGGATTCCACGGGGATGGAAGACTCCATGGAGGACAACACGAGACTGGGGAAGTTTTTCCGCTCCATGAACATTAACCCCAACCTGGTGATGCTGAAGGTCACTCTGTTTGTCATGTATGGAGCCACCGCTTCCTTGTTACCTTATTTGACCATTCACATGCAGAGTATAGGACTTACAGTTCCTGAAATATCCTTCGTTTACTTAGCGTTGCCTTTCACCACGTTCTTGAGTCCCCCGGTCACAGGTATTTAAAGAGTATGGTCATATTATTTCACCGCGCGACTGAAGAAATACAAAGGATATTTATAAAGGAATATTTTTTTTTCAGGATTTCTGGTGGATAAATTTGGCCAGTATAAGCCAGTTGTCATAATAACTCTGATCCTGAATGCGGCCTTCCATCATTCCTTGCTGCTCATCCCCCACCAGGAGACCCCTGGGGTGATGCCATCAGCTTATGTCATGAGGCACCCCATATCTGGAGACGCCGAGGTACTGCAATGCTCAATTCTTAGAAAAACCTTTCCAACCTACCTATCCCAATTTATATTTTATCAAGAAAAATAGCTGCGGGGCATTTTTAATTCGAGTAACCGTGTATTAGGTTCCTTGAAGAACTTTAGCAAATTGCCAACATCCGTCCTCCGAGCGAATTAACTAATAGTGTTACAATATGTGTGGATGTCATCGTGAATTACGTATGGAGATTAACTACAATTGATAGAGATTCATTGGAGTTATCACAGCGTGCGAGGTGAATAGTAATGGAGCCGTTTAAATGTCCTCGCGTGAAAAGTGGGATTATCTAGTAAATGAGATAAAGGGATGTTATTTTCGGTTGACAGATCTGGTGGAGCCCCTGTCCGAGCAGAGAATGCCCCGAGGAGGAGGAGATCGAGCTGGTGCTGGGAAGGTGTGTGGACCACTGCCTGCTGCTGGAGCCGCCCACCACCCTGGCACCCACCACCCTGGCAACCTCCACCTTAGCACCCACCACTATCAACCCGGACATCACCAGCTTCGCTTCCAAGGAGGACTCGGACTCTCCGGGAACCACTGTGGATGGCTCCACTGACGGGACTACGGGGCACACGGTCCCTGAATATCTCACGGGGGAAACGAAAGATGTGGATTCAGACAACACGACAATTTTCGCGGATATGAAGTAAGAAAATTGATTATGGTCCTATCGCTGAGAGCTTCGTTGTAAACTCTCTTTCCATTGGGAAAGGAGGAAAGGTTAAAACGGTGCTACCAGCGATGCACCTTCATTATTTAATCGTCTTCTTCTATTTACCAATTAATTCAATTCGCAAAACGTGTTTATTTTAGTTTGACTGAAGAACCGTCGACAGAGGCCCCCAGTGAAGATGAATACTCTGCCTTATTCGTCATCGACATGCATCCTGATCTCGGAGAGCCAGTTGAACAACTCGGAATTGAAATGGAGCAGGTAATGGATCATTAATAGTTAAGGTTAAGGATACAGGGGGAACAAAAGCTTCGCTATTGCTTATGTTCTTCCACCATTCACTACTGTACACCACAATGTTACTGTTAAAAAATTACATTACATCGGTTTTAATTCGACTGCGTATTTCATTCCGGTGCAGAGATAGTGCGTTAAGTATTCATCGGGCGACCCTGACTTCTTTTACCATTCAAAACACTCTCTAAACACTCCTGGCACTAATAAGAACAATCTTTGAAATTTGATATTTATTATAATTTTTTTTTTAAATATTTTTTTACAACCGTTGAAAAGAATATATGACCTTATTGGGGTACCCCGTTCTAAGGTCATCGGTCGACTACTTTTCGAGTTTTGCGATCACTGATGTCTGAATTTTTATATATTACTAGCTGAAGTGTACCCGGCGTTGCTCGGGACTTGATTGATTGTTTTGAGGCCTTTTTAAGATATAAGTACAATTCCGTAGTATATTATTTTGATGTATCTCATAAGGTTTAGCCAGCGTTAGCAATGTAAGCGAGACAATATTTTTTTACGACTTAATTACAAAAAACGACTTTTCTCTTCTTTCTATAAATATAATATGAATGTAGTATACAATAGTTAACAATGTATTGAGTGAACCCACCTATTCCGAATTTGGAATTCCTCAAGGGACAGTTCTAGGCCCAATATTGTTTATCATTTACGTGAATGAAATGCTTACAGTACCAAAAAATGGAAAAATCATATCTTTCGCCGACGACACAGTTTTAATCATAGAAAAAAAAACTTGGGAAGAAGCCTATCAAACTGCGAATGTAGAAATAAACAACTTAAAACAATGGTTGGATGACAACTACCTCTCCTTAAACTCTGACAAAACCTATTTCATGACTTTCACATTATCAGACAAAATACACCCAACAATAAATTCCAATATAACTATCCATAACTCTTGTAATAATTATACTGACAACTGCAATTCACCTAAATGCTCAAAAATCTCAAAAAAAGTAATATTAAATATTTAGGCATAATTATAGATCAACATATTAAGTGGACAGAACATATTGCGCAAACTGTAAATAGAATACGTAAACTTTATTACATATTCCTCAAACTAAGAAATATATTACATAAATCTTTGCTACTAAAGGTTTACTATGCATTAGCCCAATCAGTTCTGCAATACGGAATAATAGGATGGGGAGGAGCGTATAAAACCAACTTAACCCCACTTGAAATAGTACATAGAAGACTCATCAAAATTATTCTAAAGAAACAATTAGACTATTCAACCCAAAAATTATTCGATGAATTCAAAGTATTACCACTAAATAAAATTTATCAAAAAAACGCATTACTTCAAATCCATAAAGACAAACTAACAATAAAGTCATTTAGCACCAGACCGAGAACCTTAGGACAAATAATAATCCTTAAACTAAGCAATAAAATGCTTTAACGAACTCCCTATAGAAATACAATCCGAGAGGAATTATGAAATTTTTAAACAAAAACTCAAAACACATTTTACTATTAAATAATTTTTAAGTATGTGTTACGATGTGCCAACCTATATTTCCATTATGTACAAAACAAATGCCATCTTATATTTTTCATTATGTATAAAAAAAAAATTTCATTATGTATAAAAAAAGTAGTCCTTCATGCATCCAAATTGTAACAACTGATAAGTATGTATAGTACTGTCAATTTGATAGTGCTCCCTCCCTAAACACGAGAATTTCTCAATTAGGGAGGTATTGTTACCACTAATATTATATATATATATTGGTTAATTATGTATTATATGTATATTGGTTAATAAAAAAAATAAAAATAAAAAAAAAAATTATATAAATCTCCCGGAAGAAATTATCTAATTGATAGAGAAAAAGTTTAGAAGAACTAAGCGCACAAACAGACAGACTATAGCGACTTTGTTTTATACTATTTTAGTAGGTAAGGTTGTGTCCGAAACCAGTTGGCTTTAAACTCGAGTAATCGTGGTTAAGCCTGTCGTCCCACGGGTCGGAAATCAATCGACATAAACCGAATGCTGCAAGACCCTGCACAGAAAATTAAGTTCGCTATATTAAGGTAACTGGTTAAGGTTTTCTGCACGGGGTCTTGCAGCATTCGGTTTATGTCGAATTCTCACCGACCCGTGGGACGACGGGCTAGACAAGAAATGTTTTAACATTAAAAAATACTAATTTCGGTTGTCTGTGCCTCCTGCATAATTCTGGTTCAATATACTCAAATTTGTTTTGAATTTAGGTGTTATTTTCAAAATTGGAACTGATTGTGTGAAGAATTCAGACAAGCGATAAAATACCTACCTATTTTATAATATTTTTAACAGAAAATTATTTTAATTTGGAACTTATTTTTGAAGGTAGTTTATAATAAATGTACACAACAAAGTTGGTACTTAATTAAAAAAATATATTCAATATTTATTGGAACTAATTTTCTTTCCAATAACTCTAGAAGGTTATACCCATCAATGTAATATATCATTGAAGAAGAAGATAATACTAATAAATCTAAACGAAACATGAAACAGAACAAGACACAGAAAAAAAAACTATCTCAACTGGGAATCGAACCCAGCACTCTTACCGACTCTTACCGACACAACGTCTTTAACTACTCGACCATTGGATCTAATTATTATACCTCATATTTAAAATTCAGAATTAACAATATTATCTTGCAACTAATTTAATTAACTATGTATTTAGTTTTAATTTTAATTTAATGTTAATTAATACATTTTATTTACTTAATAAAAATTATAAATAAATCACATTTGCTGTGACTTGTTCTGTTTCATGTTTCGTTTAGATTTATTAGTATTATCTTCTTCTTCAATGATATAAAAAATTAACCAAATCAAATATACTTTTAAGAGTAAATAAATCAATGCATAAACGAATAATCTATAAAGAGGTTAAGGTTTACGAGACAAGATGGTTATCTTATAAAATCTATTCTACTTTTAAAATTACAATACGTTTGTCCAGGATGAAAACGAGACAGTGACCGATTTCCGCCAACGCTTCGGAGAAAAGTTGATGTGGGACGCTGGAGTCAATGTGAGTGCTCTTGACAAGGAAGACCTCCGCTGCGGGGGCCTGGTCCTGAAGACCAACATCACCGCCGTCTCCGCAGCGCATCTCTCCTTGCTCACCACCAACTGCATGGTGCAGAAATGTAACTTCAGGTAACCTTTCTTTATAAATCAAATCTTTACATTTATGGTCTAGTCCAGTGTTCCGCAAACTTTTTGTGTTCAAGGTATACCTCTCAAATCAAGAAATTTTAGAGGTACACCAAAAGAAAAAAGCAATGTTTATTTAATATTTATTTATTACTAATATCAATATACCTAATATGAAAAATGTTTATTGAGAAATGTGAGCCTGTTTAACTGAGCACAGGCGATCGAAATTTGGAGCAATCGTTGATAAGGCTGCTCTCATCTCTTCATTGGTCGTCTTCAGGCGTTCTCTTTTTTCGATTTAGTAGTAGTGAGAGTTGAAAATCCCAATTCGCATAAGTAGGTTGTGGCAAACGGTAATATATTTTCAACAGCATGCTTTGAAATCAGTGGATACTCATTTTTTATATGCAGCCAAAAAAAATGTGCTAGCTCTCTACTTTGGAAAATTTTAGTTTTAATGTCCGATCAGTTTTTAACTCTAAGAATTCTTCCTGCTCGTTTATCGGTA
Source organism: Hesperophylax magnus (assembly GCA_026573805.1). Classification (NCBI taxonomy): domain Eukaryota; kingdom Metazoa; phylum Arthropoda; class Insecta; order Trichoptera; family Limnephilidae; genus Hesperophylax; species Hesperophylax magnus. The sequence goes on from JAIUSX010000107.1 coordinate 1,824,664, forward strand.
AGTGTCCAAGGGAAACGTTATCCGAGAGTGGATTTCGTACCCAGTCCATTGGTTGTAGGTCAAGCTTAGGAAAATAACAGTTCATTTTTTCTGCTAATAGCTCCAAGTGTTTCACTATCAAAGTCTGCACTTTGTTTCTGAATCGGCAGCCATGACATTTGGAAACAATTCATTACTACCATTGACAGCGTGGCTGATTCATAAAACCAACTTAGCGCGAAAGCCTTCAATTTAGTACGATGATGTTAAAATATAAGAATTCCTGCCTTACATTTTTCTGTTAAGCTCATTTAAATGAGCAAATATGTCCGCCAGATATGCAAGTTTTACTACCCATTCTTCTTTTTTAAACACAGAAGCAAAATCTGAACCCTGGGCCCTAAAAACGTCTAGTACTCATTTTTTAGCTCGTAAATCCAAAATAGTAGGTACTTTTCCGCCAGAAAGCTATCGTACTTCTGTATGAAACAGAAGTGACTTCACAATACCTTGATTTGATGACCACGGTACACCAGTGTGCCGTGGCACACGCTTTGCGGAACACTGGTCTAGTCAATTTAGTAAAATTCCTTGCAAAATGTTGGGTAGTTTTGAATATTTTGTATATTGTTTGGGTTGCCACATTGATGTAAAAACCAAGTTTTAGGCCTCGGCGAACCCCCGTGCCCGGTGAAAAACAGCAAAATGTAGGCACTTGTTTTCGTTTTTGTAATATATTAAAAAAATAAACGTCTGTCGAAAGATATTTAACATAATTCCATAGGCTTTGAAAATAAATTATCATTTTTTTAAAATCGTTTTTTAGTTGTATATCGGGAACTGTTATACCTTTATAAATTATCCTAGGCTCAAATTGTAGAAAATATACTGTACTTTAAAAAATGCAATAAAGATTTTAATTATACGGCAAAAAGTGCCTAAATTTTGTTGTTTTTGTGCGGGAGTTCGCCGAGTTCGAAAACTTGGTTTTAACATAATTTTGGCAACCGACACAACATATCAAAAATTATAAACTACCTTTGGAATTTTTGTGCTATATTGACTATTATGAAAATCTCTGGAATCTGCCGTTAATTTTGCATCTTCCCTCCTTCTACATAAAACAGACAGTATCACTCGCAGATTTTCCGTGCTCAGACTGCTAAGTAATGTGGCAGTCTTTGAGTCATTTTTGTCCATTGAAAACATCCTTGTTTTTCGTCTACTGCAGGACTCGAATTTTAAACCTCCAAAAGCAAAGCCAAATGAATAATGACAATATTTATGATGTGTAATAAATTTTTGTCTTTTTTTCTGGAGTGACACATTTATTTGTCTTTAAATCTTAGTTTTAATTATAGCATTGCTTATGTGTACATATAGCTACCTACTTGAACAGTGAAGTAAACTAATTGTTTGCTTTAAGATCTCGAGTGATTTGTTTTATGTGATTTATTTAATGTTCGTCCAACATAACACTAACATTGTCCACCGAGTTTCGTGGTCCGTGATATCAACAAAATAAGAAGTCCACAACATAACCAATTAAATTAAAATTAATTAAATTAAAAGTTATCGTTTCTGAAATTAAATTAAAAGTTATAGTTTCAGTTTAAAATTCATGGTTGCTTTCCAGAGAGGGTGGTCCAGAGATCTGCCCCCCTGACTATAAAGAGAGCGACGACAACACCTTCTGGACCTACTTCGTCCTGCGCTTCCTGGGCACCATAATGCTGTCAGCTGGAGTCACCATCATGGACCCCATAGCGCTCACCATGATACAGAAATACGGCGGGGACTTTGGGAGGGAGAGACTGTTCTCCATTATTGGGATGGCCATCTTCTCACCCATCACGGGAGTATTGATAGATATGAAGAGCAGAGCTGTTGGTAAGAGCCTATTTATAAAATGAATAATGATTACCATAAAATAAAGGCATAAATTTCTCATTGTATCGCATGATACATGAATGGTTGTTAGTTTTATCTTCGACTCTGCGTAGAGACCTTGGATTCGCCGTGTGTGTTTTTTTTTTAAATTAGAAAAATATTACAATTAAATAAAATTTACGTACAACAATGCTGATGAATGAAACACATCGCTGGTATTTTATTTATTTATTATTGTAAATTTGAAACAGAAAAAACTTACAAGTAACATATTAGGCCAGATAATATTGGATATGTGCACAAGACATGTGATAAAATGAAAAGTACTACGTACGTCAAGGATAAGCTGCAATACAGGGGTGAATAGATTATGGCCTGGTCAAAATTAGTTCATAACTAGGCAGTGAATGTTCTAAGAAACTAATAATGGCATTAATTTCGGTTGTCTTATATGTAATATTAAATTGTAAATTAAATAAAGATTGTATTATATCAAATTATGTACTAAAGTAATGAACCAAGGGAAACAAATTGAAAGAAAGGAATTCAATTGTGATAGAAAAATGTTAAAAGCGGAGATACAACTAGGTACCTGTAATAAATGATCAAATGATGTTCCACACGTACATGAAGTACGTTTTGGCGTTCACTAATAGGAATCATATTGCCAAACGCCTTTCCACGTTCCAGTTCGCATTCCAATGCTTACAACAGAATGATACAATCATACAAAACATCACCAAAAAATAACAAAAAATTCCAAATGGTTTTCATTTATCAAGGTTACACCGATTACTCCGCCGCTTTCTACACGTACGACGTGCTGCTTACCATCTCCGCCGTGACTGTGCTGATGATGCCCCTGGGAGCCAAGGTGCCCGCAGACAACCTGTTCAGGGACCTGGTCAACATCATGAAGATGCCGCACGTCATCATCTTCATCTTCTTCCTGTTCGCGCTGGGCAACTTCTGGGGGTTCATCGAGTCCTTCCTGTTCTTATATCTGAAAGAGCTTGGTGCGCCGAATTATCTATTAGGTGAGTTGATTATTTTCCGGACACCGGCAGATTGATTTCATATTTTTGTTTCTGCCCATATTTTCGTTTATCATTGATGACCACTTGATGGGATTTGGCTTTCGTCACAAATGTTCTCCACTCACTCGCTCCAGTCCCCAGGATTTTGGACATTCGTCACCACTACTCAGGCCTTCGCCTTCCCATCCTGCTCCAATCTTCTTCCACAGAGTCTGTTCAAGTCTTCCTTGATCTTTCTTTGGCTCGGTGTCCTATTACCTAGAATTTTGTTTACATCTATTTATTGTCAATCCATAGCAGTCTTCGATACAACGTACAACTCTTTTCAAATCATTCAGCTGCGGTAGGTGCGTCTTTAACGTATCATTAATCCGTGTTCAGATGTTTCAATTTTAGTGGATCAAGTTTTATTGAACGACGAGATTTCTAACTAAAAACTACCGATCTAACTAAAAACTAATGAACCTTCTTTCAACTTTGTTGAAATATAACTTTGTTGAAAGAAGGTTCACACTTGACAATATGCTTTCAAGTGACGAGTTGATCAATTAAAATTTAAACGTCTGACCCACTATGTACGTCAAATTCTTGAATGCACTTTAATCAAAACAATTCTTTCTCATATTTTTTTTCTATCACTACTATAACTTTAATTATATTTCTATAACTTTAAATATCTACTTTCTTCCTAATCTGTAAACATAAAAATATTGTCAATGGAACTTAACTGGTTTATTTTATATTCAACATCTTAAATGCAAAATTAATTCACATGTTTAACTATTAGTTTCCTAAATTTACTCGAATAAAAAAAAAAATATTTAAAAAATTAAAAATTAAAATTAAATTTTAAAAAAGAACGAATATTATTTTCAGCCGAAAGAGTCCAGTTTGTATTCACGCCACACAGGCCTTTTGCAAAATTACGTATACCTACGTAATTTTTCACAATACGTGATTACGTAGAGCATGTAAACAGGTTTATAGAAGTTCTTATGCTGCGAATACACGTGGAAACCAAAGTGCGACCCGAGCCACGAATTATGGGAAAGGGATTAATGAATTCGCGGCGTGTCGCACATTGGTTCGCATGTGCAGCCGTACGCATCCTTGGGCCACTAAAAAAAGAAGTTACGAGACGTACTGCCGTGGGAACGTCGTCAAACCAATTTTAAAAAAGTTTTAAATATTATAGTAAAAAACTTTGTTTTTACGGGTTGATCTTTTAATTGTACAAGATTCTTTTTATAGCGTACCTACGTCTAAAGAAACGATCAACATTTGCATGGTCTACACACAATCATTCATTGTCGATTTTGGCTACTGTGTAGGTATCTAATTATGAGTTTGTATCTGTTTCTACTTATATTCCCTTGTTACCTATTGAAATGGAATGGTTAATTTAAGTTTATACCTAATTATCTTGCAGGAATAACAGTCACTGTAGGCACCCTCAGTAGCATCCCCTTCCTGTATGGAGCAGAACAGATCACGGCCAAAGTTGGCCACGTCAATGTCATCGTCATTGCTTTCTTCTCACACGCCGCCAGGCTCGTGGGATATTCCTTCATCGAGTAAGTAAATAAAATACCTCTTATGCTACGTATACATACGCGAGCCGAACTGCCGAACTGCCGAGCTGAACCTCAACTTATGGGAAAGGAACGAAGCAACCGCAAATGGCGCTTACAGTAATTCGTGGCTTGGCTCGGGTTTCGGTTTGCAAATGTATACGTACCATTAGATGACGTTGCTGAAATGATTCCAATGAGGACCGCGATCATCATCTGCCCTGATGACAAGCACTGTAAGCTATAACGCAGTCCATACAGAGAAAACGCAACACGGCACAACCCATGAAATTAATCACGATAATTCTTTTGGCGGTGAAACATCTCACTTCATATGTTTATTTCCTTCACGTGGCACCTCCGTTTTTCCTAGAGCCGTTGACTTCAACCCTCCAACCAAAAACAGGTTTTTTTTGCTCCTAATCCCAAGTATTTGAAGGATACGTTTCAGGCATAAATCTGAGCATTTACAATATATTAGATATTTAGGTAGGTAGGTACATACCTACTTCATACTTACGAGAAAATAAGTAGATTAACACTTAAATGTAAGATACCTCAAGCTCGTTTATGTTCTCAGGTAAGTATAATGTACATAATTTAAGTTTGGTTCATAAAATAGCGCGAAAGAAGTCTAGCATTCTTCTAAAATTTAGGAGGAAATTGAAAAACCGGAAGGCTAACTTTGATAAGGCATTCTCGTACATGCCGAATAACAATTGCATAATTTACTCAAATGGTGAAATCCGCCGGTACCCTATGATTATTATTTGGTCGTGCTCAAAAATGTTATCATTTATATCACTTGAGGCTGAACCGTAAAATCGGTATTTCCTGTGCGGTAGCCATTTAAATTATACTGCTTGGCTTTATTCTTACTTCACACCCTCCCCTTCAAAACCCACATCAAATAATCAGAGACAGCTCGAGAATTTATAGTTCTTTATTTGAAAGTAGGTAGGTATGAAGTATCCCACAATAGTTTGCGACCTTTTATGTTTTTCCCAGATTCCAGTGAGATTCTTTGTAGATATTGCTAAGGCGCCAAGGCGCTGATAATTCCTAACACCAGGTGCGTAAAAACAGGACAAAATTTCGAGAAAAAGAACAAAGAAACAGCAAGCGGCGTTTCGCGGGGCGCCAAATTTAAATTTTACTCGCGCCAGGCGCCATTCGGCTCAGGGCCGGACCCAATACTACAATATGATATTATTGGCCGGGGAGGAACTAATGAATGATAATAAACAGGGTGTTCGGGGGTATAGTGCACAAACTTCAGGAAGTGATTCTGCAAGTAAAAAGAACTTTTAAAATTTCAACGTTTCAAGGTAGTTTTCAGGTACAAGTTAAATTGTTTGTATGGAGAAAATAATATTCTTCTTTGGAAATATACTTAATATACTTTGGTAGGGAAAAAAATCGAATTTTCGAATCGGAATTTCAAAAAACTCATTTGTCTTTTTTACTTGTACTAGTAGAATGACCTCACGAAGTTTGGACACCCTGTATTAAATCCATTAAAAATAATTCAAAGATTGATGATAGGTAATATTTGAAAAAAAAATTGTCAATTTCTACTGGAACCCTTTTTTTACAATATTCAGTGTAGGTACTTCCCTAAAATAGACAAAATTTAAAAAATATACAATTTTTTAAAGAAAAACCGTTAAAAAACTTACAATTTAAAATTTCAGAATTACATTAAAATCCCAAAAACACCAAGCACATTCAATATACCTACCTCCATCTAAAAACCTTCCGTTATCTAAAATATTCATGAATTTCAGCTTAAATTTAAAAAACAATTGTCATAATTTTTTTTATTCTTATTTTCTATTAGAGATCCAGAAATATAATATTCAACATGGCCACCACATACAAAGTGTGAACCTAAAAAAAAGGTGTTTTCAGTTCCTAACAATACCGGCAAAATCCGCATGTGTCTGCAACAAAACCGGCACTATCCAATCCTACACAACAAAAGCGGTAATCTCCATCTATTAATTGAAAATAACTCGATAATTTATTAATTAATTGCAATAAAATATAAATAGAGTGGAACTTATGGGAACACTTATCAACAAACATATGTATTTAAAAAAAGAAAAATTTTACTGGGAAAATATATTATAATAAAACCAATATGAAATTTTTTTCCACTTTAATTTTTTGACCGTAACCGGTTTCAGCTCGTTAAAGCCATCTTCAGACTGGTACTAATTATTCTTAGTCTACGGTTTATATACATAACATATGGGGGAGGGGGAGAGGGGTGGTCTACAAGGGTTTTTAATCAATTATATTAATTACATTGTTACTTAGTCGTTGTAAAATAGAAATATTAAATATTCCCAGGTTACGAATAACCTGACAATATTTGAAAATCTCCTTCTACCACCACGTTGTGTTACTAAATCTTGCTTGTGTTGTGATTTAGGTTCTCAGCCAGCCAATGAATTGAACACACTACGCCTGGGTGGGATCTAAACGCTATGTCAAATCAGCCACCGACCGGTCGATTTTAACTATTCGCAGATAATTATAGTGTGGGAAAATTACAACAAAAAAACATTTATTGTGTATTACTCAAAACGAAAAGAAGTGGAGAATGCCGTCGTTAAATAACTATTATGATTTGTTTACATGACGTGTAATTGTGAACATGGAATGAATCTTGGATGGATTTAGTACAATTTTCTAATTTCTCCACTAAAAAAATTCATTAATGGATTTTACCACTTCTGTTTGATGAAGAATATTACCCCCTCAGATTGTTGCTCTAACCGCCTCATATGCGGATTTTGGTTTTTTCCGCGTAAACGACATCACAGCTGTTGTGTTTTCTTCGTAGATAAAAAATACATTCCGTCACACAATGTACCTACATGAGTGGGTTCCATGATAACTCCTCAAAATGATAATTCAACAGACCTATAAAAAATGTTATGAACTTATGAAAAGTGATGAAAAAAAAACTAGGTTAAACATATGTAACCTATTGAACCTAGTTTTTGTTTCATCACTTTTCATGAAAATGAAAACACTTTTATAGATGTTTTGAATTGTCATTTTGATGAGTTATCCGGTCACCGTAGTAAATATGTGTTTGTCTGATGTCCAGGAGTGCCTGGTGGTGCTTCCCCTTCGAGGCCATGGAATCTCTGTCTGTGCACCTGATGTGGGTGGCCGCCGCCACTTACACGGCGTTGCTGGCGCCCAAGAACCTGCTCGCCACACTGATCGGCGTGCTGGGAATGGCACACTTTAGTCTCGGTAAATAAACCACCAATCTATCTATCTGACTTGAAGGGGTTTTTCGCCCGGAATAAATTTCACAGCATGAACGTGACACATGGTGCAGAGCAATGGTCTCTGGCGCTAAAGTATCTAAAGTGCTAAGAGTATTTTCCACTTTAGAACAAAGTAACAATTTTTTTTTAATTTATTGAAATTGTCAGTGTCTAAAAACCGATTTCAATTTGAATAGTTGAAGTTTATTTGAACATTACCAGCTTTTGAACCTGTGATAGAGCCAAAGTTCTTAGCGCTGTGCCACATAGCTCGTTTTACAATATAATATCGCTACAAAAGAAGCACACGTGCGAAAATCGCAATTTTGAGTTTAAAATGATGAAATATCAGTGAATTCACCATCTTTGTTGTCTAAAAAGACCACGTCTGCTAAAATAATTTCACCGTTACTATTAGAAAAATCACGGACTCTCAACAAATCAGTTCTGATTTGGAAAATGACAATTATAGTAACTTTCTATAAAAAATATTATATTATAGGTACTTTATTGCTTGTCTGAATGCTCAAAACAGTTCCAATTATGAAAATGATGACACTTGAATTCAAAGCAAATCCGAGTTCTAGAGTTCATTGAACCAGCGTTACCGACACACAACCGAAATTAGTATTTTTAATAATCTTTCTTTGCAATTGTAACAAATTTAATACATCTTTTGTAAAATATATTTTTTATAAAAAATAGTGCACTATAATATACTGATAACAGCAAAAAATATCTGTACATTGCAGTTTTTGATTTTGACTAGTTTTTGAAAAGTCAGAGAGCCTTTTCTAAAACATGAGAAATGCAGAAGCGTTTCTTTTGCATTACATGGGCAACATGTAGTTGTTAAGAAAGACAGTGACCGAGGCTTTCCTGACCTTTAAATCTATTCTGATACAATAAACCAAAATATTAGCTTTTTGTTAATGATTTATCTGTTTATAGGGAGAGGCAGCGGTAGTTTCGCCGGAGGCTTTCTTATATCCTCTTTTGGTACTCGAGAAGCTTTCCGCTACATGGGCTCGGTGGCTTGCCTGGGAGGAATCTCATATGGTCTTCTGCACTTCTTCTGGTTGAGGAAAATGAGTGATACGAGGGATGATGAAGATGACATGGATGATAATATTGGTAAGAATTCCATCAGACACATTAAATCAATTTTTTCACAAATAGCTTAATCAAAGAGGGGACTATAAAAGCACATGGATCAATTCAAGTAAGAAATAGATGGAACACCTTTATTACTTATCAATCTTCATGTGTGCCATGAAGACCCCAGGCCGCATAGGACCACAAACACTAAGCAGTACACACTGTTTATAATATTGAAGATGAGTTGGCCTTTTATCGTCGATCAGAAGTGAACCTGTACAGTGGTAGCTTGGAATAAATTTTTGGTAAATGTAGATAATATGGAAGTTGTTTCCATAAAAGTACAACACCAGTTTGCAGGGCCGGTCCTATGCTGGCGTAACAGGAGCAGTCCGCTCCGGGCACCGAATTGCCAGGGCATCACCACACTGATACCTAACACCTAACACATCACCCTTCAGATTATTTATCATTCAACGGAATCAACGGCACTTACACAAAAATACAAGTCATCCTAATATTATTGATTACAGTGATCACCTACCTAAGCGTCTACTGGTTTTGACAAGGGGCGCCAAAATTTTACTGGCGCCAGGCGCCGTGTAGCTTAGGGCGGCCTCTGCCAGCTTGTTACCTTTGAGGCACAAGTGATAGGACATAGTCGGGAACACCAATGACATTCCGATATTCTTAGCATAACAAAAAGCAGCAAACTGGTCTTCCAGTTGACTTCGATAACATTCAATTGTTTTAAAAAAAAATAATAATCCTATGTTGGTTACAGCTGAAAACGGAGAAACAGATAAACTTAATTCCGATGTACCGATCAAAGAGTTAGGCCCCATGGTGTCTACAGAGAGGCTCTCTTTGATGATTCATTACAATCCTATTGGATCTCTTACCTCATTGTCCAGAGGTTCCAGAGTTCGGGTAAGCTTAGATCAGACAAATCACCATTAAGTTTTCTGATTCAAAACACCTAAGATTTTCCAGAAGACAAATGAACAAAATTTGTTTCTTTTAGCTCTCTCAAGGCGATATAAACGAATTGTATCGAACCCGCAGTAATAGCACAAGAAGGAGTAGTAATGTGGAGATATCTAACAAGACAACTCCAAGAGGCAGTGGGTCCAAGATGGATCTGCTCAAGTCCGCCTTGGAAATCAACCACACAAAGAACAATATTTCCAATCCATCGCTCTGTCGTCAAAATGAGAGGAACAGCAATAATAAAGTAAGTTCTTATTGATAAAATTACAACAATCTCTCTGACAAAATGTAAGATCTTTGGGTCTTCGACCAAAGGTTTTATGTAAAAAATATATTAAGAAAAATTTTGGAACTACAATATCTAACAAGATTTTAGCCACTCAAACTTCCTTTTAGATTTCCATGATTTTAGCCAGAAATTCCCTATTTTAGCCTTTTAAGCTTCCTCCGCCACACGGATTCCCCTATTTTAGCCACCCAAACTGCCTCTGCCAAACAGAATTTCCCTATATTAGCCTCTCAACATTCCTCGGCTATAATTTAAGCTAGAGTGTACATGTTCATTTAATTTACAAACATTTCGTAAAAATTCAATTTGAACACATTCAAATTTTGTCTATCAATAAAACTACGTTACCAGTCATAATAACATACACTTGAAATCATTTCAGTTGGCGAACAGTGCACCAAAACTGAACCACAAGAATATTTCCCAACCGGCCTTATCAATATTTGCCGACCACGACAGAATGTCTCGACGAGACTCCATTCCCGAAGAAATCGAAGAGGAACGACTGGCACAAATAAGTGGCTTCCCTAAATCTAATGTAGTGCCAAGAAAAACAGCAACGACAACTGAAAATTTACCGCAAAGCACTCATGAAAACGAAAGAAAGAAACGAAATAGCTGGCATTCAGACGATAATAACCCAACATAGTAACTGAAATTCATATCAAAGGCTAACTAAAATATTAAAGAAATTAGATTTGTAAATTGAACTGCGGAAAGTAAATATTATGTAGGTATCTTTTTAATTGTTCGATAACTCTCATTACTTTAAGATTTATAAGGAAAATGTAAAAATAATAATAGTTTTTGGCATGAAAATGTAAAATTCAGTAATAATAATAACAATTGAATAACTTGTATATCATCGTTTTTGTGAAAAATCACCTCAAGGGCTGCAAGTCAGCGTGTTTTGTAGATTAAACTTGTTTTCGCTAACCTAAATTATTTCCATATTCTTATGATTGAGTAAAATTAGGTAATTGCTACTCTATTCACTGAGAAGGAATCATTTTCTAATATATTATGAATCATTCCAAGTTCACATTCAAGGGCATTAATTAACCTCTTGTTCGCCAGCGTATTCTTAAGCTTACCATTAAAAAATCATTTCTCTGAATATAACTAGCTATTCTTGGGAAAAACTACTTATGGTGGATTATATACTATTTTTATAAATAATATTGACTGTGTTTTCGTAAAACCCTTCAAGCCAACATTTTTGGGAATGTTACTTTTCAGTTGTTTCATATAGAATACTTTTCAAAGTACAACATGGTTAAGTAATTTTAGCTGATTAACGCATTTTTAATACTAAAAAATAAATTTATGCATACATTTTTTTTTAGGTTATTTTGAGAAAACCATAAATTACTCAACCCTCAATTCTCTAATAATTATAAATAAAATTGCATTTTTTTTTAATTTTTAAAAACAGATAAGCACAATTTTTAAAATAAAATAAACATCAAGGTTTTTAATTAGATTTACGAATTTGTAAATATTCGTTTTTATCTTCTGCTGTAAAATTTTCATTTTGTGGCTTGAAGGGTTTTACCAAAGCACAGTGGGTATATAAACAAGGGTACAATTTTCAAAAACATCATCTTGCAATAAACAAGTTATTACGAAAATAGAATCAGTTGAAAATTTATCATCAGTGATTAAGAAGTTAATCTTATGAGGCAATTAATTCCAATACAATAGAGTGACTAAGAACAAATACAAACTAATATTTAATTACTTTCATTGCATAAGGTCTATATTCCGCTAACGTGGAGGTCATTTGGGCATCATTATTTTTATTTAATTATGTAAATGATTCCATCTCATTTGACCGAGTTTAGGTTAAGTATAAAATTTTTAAAGTTTATTAGTTTCAATATCATAATTTTTATTTAAAATAGGATAATTTGAAAATAACTAATTTATTTGAATGTAGTGCTAAATTCTGCTTTTGTTAAATATTTAGAGAATGGTTAGAGGGCCATGAATATTAATATATATATAAATTATAAATCATTAACTTATAAGAACTACGAGAAAAATAATATTTACGTTCAAATTACAAGATTGGACAAAGAAAAGAAATGATTGCTACCAAATACCGTGAATCCTCATTGAATCATTTAGTACTCCTCAGAAGTAATGTGTGTCAGCAGATATGTTTATTTTATTGTACTTCAAACAAACACCTTATCATCTGTGATCTTATGGAATAAGTGTGAATATGTATCGCATACTTGATAAGGAGATCTAAGAAAAGTATTAAATTATTTTAAAACCGTTTACTTATTTACTTCTTTCTCCGTTCACCATGGTACTTATAGGTATTGCAACCAGAGTTGGTCCAAGCACAGTAGGCACATAGATGCATTGCTTGCATACATCATGTTTCAAACTTGTTATTCGACTTCATCAAAGAATATACTGGAAATTGAAAAGTCATAATTTTTAATACAATAAAAAGAACTTTGGAAAACTTTTCAGATAAAAAATGCAAAAAATTTTGTATTTAAGAATGTTTTTCTTTTCTCAATAAAAACAATAATCAGGCATAAATAAGGCAAAATGTTCTCAGTGAAGTTTGTCAGATACATCACTGTCGGAAGTATATACATTTATATTTACAGTCGAACTTAGTTATAACAAGCACGAAATAACCAACCAACGGCCGGCATAGTCCAGTGGTAACGCATTGGACTGCCATTCCGAAGGTCGCGGGTTCGAACCCGGCGTGCGCAAATAAATTTTATTTGATTAATGATTAATTTGTGTTATTTTCACAATTAATTAATTAAAATAATATATAGTATATTTGCGGCACGTTCCAGAGTGGAAGATACTACCAGTATCGCCCTGGTGTAAGACCACCATTCAGAATTGAAACGTTGCTCCAAATGGCTTTAGCCGTGTTTAGTGACTAGATCTGAATAGCCAGGTACTTCCCCACCTTCCTCTTTCCCTTCCCCACTTACCTTCAGCCTCACAACATCCCTCAATTGGGGATGCCATAGTCTCACTGGCTCCAGACGGGAGCAGTTGGGACTCTTGTGAGGTATTCACTATAAAAAAAAAAAAAAACTAAATTTGTTCCTTATTACTCATTATCAATCAAATTTATTATCAGTGATTGTTTTAAAGATTTCGCCTTTCATGCTTCTCAATTTCCTGTTTAATTAACGCATTATAACTATTATCACCTGGTTAAAGGCTTCCATGAAAAATATTACTAAATTGTCTTAAATCTTATTATTACTAACTTATGCGTACTGTACTTAACTAGCTTGCGGGATTGTTTTGGTTTTCGGCTGAAAATATTACTTGTCACAAACCAGTGATGCACATCCCGCGGCCCCATTCTTGCGTCCAGCATATCGATTTCATACAAACCATTTGTCATAATTAACTAGCTTGCGGGATTGTTTTGGTTTTCGGCTGAAAATATTACTTGTCACAAACCAGTGATGCACATCCCGCGGCCCCATTCTTGCGTCCAGCATATCGATTTCATACAAACCACTTGGCTATAGAGAAAAATCTAAATGTTTGAGGTAATTCTTGAAAAACATTTTTTTATAGAGTTTTGGATAATTTACGCTGCATTTCCTATAAGAAGCGGTTTGCATAACACGAAATTCAAAAAATCAACAGAAACCTTAACTATTGAATTTCGTTGTCAACCCGTCTCCTCAATGAAAACAAAAAAAAATCCACTTGTAGGTCGCAGCCTGTTAGGGCAAAAATAGGCAAAGCGGAAAAAAAAAAAGGTTTTTTTTTCTCTGCTGAAAAAGTTTTGCATTACATACTATTATAAATCAATCCCGTTTAGGAATGTAGCTACTCGTAACTAGGTACCTTCATAAACATATTTATTGGTTTTTAAAACAAAACTGACGATGAGTTGTAATACAAAAGAAGACATAAAAAAGGAACGAATTTGCGAAGTTCAAATTTTGCATGACTTTCGCAGATTTTATGACAATTTTACATTGTGCCCGATGGATTGTAAAAATTCACAAAACCGACAATCTTACAGTGCCATAAAAATATGAATCCGTCCCTAACGGGATATGAAATTCAACTGGGCAGCTAACCGCCGCCCTTTTGTTTGTTACTACTTAATTGGAGAATAATTCCCCATTATTCGTTTTTTTTTCAGACCCAACTACCCATTCATGTATTCAGAAATTATGTTGAGAAAATAATTTGCATGGTATATCAGTGAATCAACCTCCTTATAACAGCCAACAATTATATGAAGATAAGCCTAAACTAAAATATCATTTTGTAATTGCTCATTATAGCCATGTACTCGCTATTGCCGTGTTCGTTATAACCAAGTTCGACTGTATATGTATATACCAATACACAAAGTTTGTATGTGTTTGGTCAATTCTAATTGTGCAGCTTGTAAGTGATTATCATTTAAACCAGCGCTTCTCAAACTAGGGGCACTGAATCCTAAAGCTCCGGAAGCCTGACATATTTCTGCACTAATTCAAAATAATAAATATAATACCAGGTAAAATTTTTTTTAAATACATGAATAACCCAAATAAAATTACATACATTCATTAAAAACAGATAATTTAATATCAGTACATACTTACATCATATAATATTTGTAATATATACATATAAAATGCAAACTTTTATACATAATTAAACACATAAATTATTATAATAATATGCCCTTTCATTTAACTTTGCACGTGCTCTAATGTTATTCACAATAGTGGAATGTTGAAATATGTAAAAATTCTAGGTAAAATAAGTACAAAATATCAAAAAAATGTTTAAAACAAAACAAAGGCAGAAATAATGAAAATTAACTCCACGAAGGTTGGACAGGACAGGATTTTTGAATTATATTACATAAAATAAAAATTTGTACGCTTCCATGACACAATAGTAAGGTCCTTGAATCTGAATGCAGGAGGGGGTACAAAACTCAGCGAAAGCAAAACAATAATCTTCACAAACACAATGGTTTAAATTTCAAAACATATACATCATTTACCTTTTTATCTTATGGAATACGCTACAAATAAAAGTATATTTCACGTGAAAGCTGGCACATCATTAAATAACATATAAAACTAATCAAATTTACAAATAAACCACTGCTGAGTAAGTTTAGTACTAAATTATTAATAGCATTTCCGTGGTCAACTATTAATTAATAAAAATGTTAATAGAATTTCCGTGGTTAACTATTAACAAAATTATTAATAGCATTTCTGTGGTTAACTATTAATAAAATGAATCACATTGTAATTTATTATCAAAATACACACCTACATATATATTAGTTTTAAAAATAATGAAGAAAAAAAATTATAGATCAATTTTTTTCCATTTTAAACCATTCTATCTACATATTCATATGTAGGTATGTATACATATATGTACATATAATAACATTGGTAAATAATAAATTAATTTATCGACAAAGATTGGCAGGTAGATACATCATAAAATAACAAAAAATTGTCAAAAAAAAAAAAAAAGTTGGGAATCTAAATACCGTGTCAGATTTTCTACAAAATAATGATGTACTTATTTACAATTATGTAAACCATTACATAGCATAAATATTATTTATATAATGGCTATTTGAGACTTCACCTTCATTTGCAAGTGATTTGGATTAAAAGCGTTTTCATATTGATACGTAAAATCAGGTCTGAAATCCATGCCGGTTGTACATAGTACGATCATACATATTTGCAACCGCCACAAAGTAAAGTCTACAGGAATCACAAAAGTGATAAATACAAATTAGGCTTTTGATTTCCTTTGGTAATACACTGTATGGTGAAAGAGCTAGGGGAGGTAAAGTTAGGCGGTAACAAAAAATTTGAATTAACAACTAAAAATGATCCAATTTAAGGGGCGCTCAATGACACTACAATACATTTAGACCCGTTATTGTCTCACTAAATTAACAGAAAATGAGGCAAGTAACAAACACTTTTACATTTGCAGTTATTTCTAAATTTAAACATTGTTCATGTATGACAAAGATAGACATTAAAGGAATATGTGTATGAATGAAATAGATATTTTTTTTTTTTTTTTTTTTATAGTGAATACCTCACAAGAGTCCCAACTGCTCCCGTCTGGAGCCAGTGAGACTATGGCATCCCCAATTGGGGGATGTTGTGAGGCTGAAGGTAAGTGGGGAAGGGAAAGAGGAAGGTGGGGAAGTACCTGGCTATTCAGATCTAGTCACTAAACACGGCTAAAGCCATTTGGAGCAACGTTTCAATTCTGAATGGTGGTCTTACACCAGGGCGATACTGGTAGTATCTTCCACTCTGGAACGTGCCGCAAATATACCATATATTATTTTAATTAATTAATTGTGAAATAACACAAATTAATCAAATAAAATTTATTTGCGCACGCCGGGTTCGAACCCGCGACCTTCGGAATGGCAGTCCAATGCGTTACCACTGGACTACGCCGGCCGTCAAGATATAGGAACAGGCGGCGTTTTCATATTTAAAAGTTGCAATAAATACTATATTCTACATCACGGGTGTGATTAAGATGACAAGATACAATAACTCGCTTACACTAAGCCAAATACAGAACGCTGTATGAGACAACCACCCGCCAGTAGGTTGTCCATCTTATAATTACGTGTTGCTACATTTGCTATTTCGCCTTCTCTAATGGCGCTTTAAATCTTCGGGAAGCAATAAAAATAATTGTATGTATTACAATAAATAATAAGTAATCACACACAGGCGCATCTTGGCACTTATTTACATTTTGGTTGGAGATAGCACACAACTTCACGCAACGCATGATAGATTAGTACTAAAATCACTAAATCGAAAGCATGACAGTTACTGGTTATTTCATTGCAACTTTTGAGATCTCTACAACATGTCTATAGTTTGTAATGTCATTGGGGGCGCTGCTATTTTTTTACAGACTAGTTATTATTTAACATTTGTATTTTTATAATTGAAATGAAAATATTGTATACAAATGAAAATTGAATATAATACATATATACATAGGTACACAATCGTTCAAAAATAAATTACAAAAATTTTCCTGTGAATTTTTAACAGTTTCAAAACACTAATTTGATTGAAAGTTTTTTCCTATTTTCATAATACAGTGTAGTCTCTGTAATCCGAACAATTAAAAACTGAGCCTGCTCAGTTTAACAAATTTTCAGACAATCTTGAAAAGAAGCAGCTGGATTTTGGGAAAATTGAAAATCTTGAAGTTTTACGGTGTTTAACGTAAATGCTACATAATCGAAATATTTTTACCTTTCATATTGGATACTGAGGATTTTTCAATGTCATATTCTCTTGCTAACTTCGAAGAACTCTCTCCACTTTCAAGACTCTTCAAAATTACACTTTTTTCTTCATTTTTTTGTGTTTTCCACCCACCCCGCTCCTGTCATCTGATGATTCAGATTATAGAGACTATACTGCAGTTTCAATAGTTTTATCTGGATTAAACCCATTGCTAAAGTAAACTGTCTGTAAACTGGCCTCTATAATCTATATCCAATATAGTCGTTGGCTTGCCAGACTGGCTATGTGAGTTTTACCAAATTTTACATGGGAAGCAAAAAACTTCCCAGTTTTCTATTTAAATGTGTCTATAAACAATGTTTGAGACTGATTCCCTTAATTCCTTTAAAAAAAAAAAACATTTTGTTAAAATCTGGCCATCTTTGCAAGCACAACGGTGATATACACCTATAAGAATATTTTTTATAAGCACATAAAAAATTAGGTAACTCATATTTTCAACCACAAACAAATATATTATTTGTCCAGCCTCGAGAAATCCTTGAATTATTTTTTATAGTAAATTTGCTTAATTATTTTCTTCTCGGGCAAAATGCAAACCATATGGATTAGAAGCTGCAAATTGTGCAACAGAAGACGCTGCAGAGGTAGCAGCACTATACAAATTAGAAACAGCATTAGCACCAAAATTGGCATAAAGCTGTTGTGCACTTTTAGCAAACATTTGTTCGTGAGAGTCTTTATAATCTGTGGTAAAGTTTGGTTCTAGGCCCCGACTATGGAGAATGGCATTATAGTTGTCGGTGACATCTTGAAATTCCGTGATGGACTCGTCTGCTTGAGATACGGGAGTAATTGTGAGCCCGGCGGTAGTCCCTTTATGACCAGCGTACTTGTTGACGGCAGAAGTGTTGAGGTTTAGCGGAGACATGCTCGACTCGTAATTGTTATGTAATGGTGAAGTTTTTTCTTGTTTTGTTGGAGGCAAAGAGGCAGGTTTAGTTGTTAACTTTGGCAAAATTGATGGATCTTTTCGATCAGCGTCTTCTTTGTTGTTATCGCCGTGGTCCTTTTCAGTGACATCCGGACGGAAGGCGAAGTTGGGTGATTTGGTGGGAGGTTGGGGGTTGACCTTGCGTTTGACTGTTGTGTAGATAACCTTTGGAGGACCAGCTTCCGTGAGGTTCTGTGGCTCTTCAGTTCCTGGATCCGTGCTTGGTGGAACTGAAAGATAATAAGAAACACTATTATGTCAGAATATGATGAGCAATGGTCCATCATTTTGCATACATAATTGAATTGTTAATATTCTTTGAAATAAGATTTTGGTTGAGATATATGTACATAATTATTTTTGGTTCTACATAGTACTTTTCTTGACTATTTCTACTACATAATATTATTCATGCATTGAGAAAAATTGCGAATAACCCAAATGTTTCTCAATGTTATCGACAGTTGTTTTGATTATCGAGATGAGATAAACACTGCATCCTTAGCCATAAGGAACTGTAGGGAGACACAGCAGGAGACCGGCAGGAGTCGAGGCGTTTCCTAGAGACAACCAGGATTCTCAATGGGCTGCAGTACTGATGAAGTATTGGAAATGGATTCATATTGATATATTAAAAATTTAAATGTTAATTTGTTCAAAATGTTAAATCTCCGAAATTTTTTCACCGATTGCTTTGAAATTTTGACATAATGTTGCATTCGAATATGTGGGTGTTTTTATATACTTATATTATATAGCTGTCACCTGTGACAGGTAAAAAGGTGTTTTTTTTAAAAACAGCACCATCTGTTTGAAAAACAGGCTTTATTTTAAAAACAGCCCTATCTATAGGACAAACATTCTTTTTTGAAAAAAAAAAAAAACAGCGCCATCTGTTGGACGTACAAACAACACGTGCCATTGTTTCTCTATCTGCACAGCAACGCCTGGCGGGGTACAGATAGTATATATATATATATATATATATATATGTATATTAGTAAAGTTTTATGCTAATGGTTAATATACCTGCAACTTTATTGACCATGGCAGCACTGGCGTCGGAGATGCGCAGCTCGTTGGGGTGCATGCGGCGCTTGTGGGCGCGGCAATTGGAGCCGTTGGCAAATGTCCGGGAGCACCACGGGCATGAGTACGGCCGCCGCCCCGTATGCAGGTTGCTGTGGTTCTTCAGATCCTGGAATATGAGGAGGAGAAGGAATTCATAAAAACTTTGTGTAAAGAATTTTGTAGAACATTAAATACTCTCTTAGAAATTTTAAAAAGCTGTAAAATAATAATAACTTTTTAAGTGCCATTGTTGTGATGTTATCAAATCAGGGGCGATTTAAAACACTTATCTTTTTATGGATATGACTTTCTGAAGAGATGAGTTTTGCTTTAATTTCAGTTGAGTCTTTTATCAGTCTTCGTTCATGCGGTAAGCGATAGAATCGATACACCAAAATTATTTGGAGTGTGCAACCCTCTAATAGCTGATAACATAACTTAGGGTGATGTAACATAAAAAAAATAAGAAAAACTTTGCAACCGTGTTACAAAGCAGCAAAGCTAACTGAGGTTAGCTGTCATTTTACAATTATATAAGGATTAAGGGGATCAACCTTGGCCCTTTTGAAGGCCTTGTCACAGAAGCTGCACTGGTAACGGCACACCTCGTCGTGCACGAACAGGTGCATGCGCAGGGTGCGTCGCGAGTTGAGCTGGATGGGGCAGTGCGGGCACTGGTACACCGTGTCGTTATGCGTGTCCGAGTGGATGGCCAGACGCTGCTTCGTCTTGAAACTGAAACATCACCAAGTGAACTAAGTCGGAACGTATCGATGCATGTTAGTTCTGTGCTACCTCTAAAAACTTTCTCATAAAAATGGATATAACAGAAAAGAGACATTACTTTATTTTCTATTTAATTATTGACGTTCTTTTTAGGGACTTTTACATAGGAATATGTAGTAAAAATTAATATTAATAAAACAACTCATTTTCGGAGAATGAACCAAAAAAAATGTAAATAATGGGAAAAATTCTTTTGTGGAAACCGTTATTGGGCAGGTTTCATTGCAATATTCTTCAAACTCTGCTATTCAGAATTGGTGTTGAATCCAAAAAAAAATTACTACCATTGTAATAAAAGTTGGATGAATTATATAGTGCCATTTTTGTGAAAAAATAAAGGTCGTTACTTTGTACAAATCTGTTACTTTACAGGAGTCAATTGAAAAATTTTTTGTTTCATAATTAATACATTTAAAGATAGAGAATCCTACTTAGGTAACGAGGAAACCAATATAAATTCCGAAAAGTTGTGAATAGCAAGATTTAAAAAAAATGGGACACTCTGCTGAGTATGGATGAAAGATAGAGCCGCGTCTCTAAATGCAAGATAGTAAAGAGGCTTCTTTACAACAAGCCAGTCATACTGTGACATACCTTTTATGGCACACGGCACAGACGTAAGGGCGAGCATCACTGTGCCGCACCTGATGCTCCTCCAGAATGCCCTTGGTGGTAAAGGCGCGGCCGCACTGGTCACACACAAAGGGCTTCAGTCGTTCATGCACTGCCTTCATGTGCATCAGGAGACTGCTCTTAGAGGCAAACCTGCAGAAGAGAATTAGAAGACATTAGAACAGTTAATACACTAAATAAATGTCGGTCCTAACCGATCGGCTTTGGCAAGGTTGGTACAGTTATCGACTCCAGTTCCTGGGTAGAAAGGTCCAACCAACAATCAAATCATTTTTTGTTTTAAAAATAGAAGTATTATATAATTCTTACGAGAGGGCATAATTAAGTTCGCGGAATGGGTAGGTAGGTGATTAGTGGAGGGTGTCGCTGAATTAGGTACTAATTGAGCAACTCATTATTAGTATAAATACCGAGTTTTATCGTAATTAGGTCATTAGTCTTTGAGCTATCGTCGACCAAACAAGTCAATCAAGGAGAGAATTGTGAATATGGAGAAAATCGAGTTCCGCACTGTTATAAAATTCCTTAGCAAGCAAGGAAAATCAGTTCAGATCATACTGGAAGAGATGTCATCAGTTTACGGGGACTCTTATCCAAGTAAAACTATGGTTTACAAGTGGCAAACCCTCTTTAAACAAGGCAGGGAGTAGCTTAAAGACGATCCACGGCCAGGAAGGCCGTCGAGGTGACCACTTTGGAAATTATTCAAAAAGTCGAAATATTAATAATAGAAGATGCCCAACTAAAGAAGAAACAGCTTGCAGAAATGGTTGGAGTATCAGATACAACCGTTTTTAAAATTCTTCATGACCACCTTGCGCTGACTTTAGTCATGCCAAGATGGGTGCCGAGAATGCTCACGCCGAATCAAAAACAACAGCGCGTGGAGTGTTCTCATGCATTTTTGGACCTCTGTAGGGAATACAAAGATGGAGTGTTGGCTCAAATTGTTACTGGTGATGAAACTTGGGTTCATCATTATGAACCTGAGTCTAAACAGGACTCTATGCAGTGGCACAAGAAAGGCACACCACCACCCAAGAAGTTTAAGGTGTCAAAATCGGCTGGGAAAATCATGGCGACAGTCTTTTGGTACTCAGAAGGAATCCTGTTGATCGATTACAAAGATAAAGGTGTTTCCATAACCGGAGTTTACTACGCTTCAATTCTAGAGCAATTAAAGGAAGCCATCAAGGAGAAAAGAAGGGGAAAATTGACCAAAGGTGTCCTCCTTCTGCACGACAACGCGCCTGTTCACAAGAGCCGTGTTGCGATGGCTGCCCTGCAGAAGATGGGCTTCGAAATTTTGCCACACCCACCCAACAGTCCTGACCTGGCTCCCAGTGATTATTACCTTTTTCCAAACTTGAAAAAAGAACTTTGTGGGAAAAAGTTTTCAAGTGATGAAGAAGTGAAGGATGCAGTTTCGGCATATGTTTTAGACAAAGACAAATCTTTTTTGTTGAGGGTATACATAAGTTAATTGAAAGATCCGAAAAATGTATTAGGGTAGCTGGTGAATATATTGAAAAGGAAAAATAATTTTGTATTTTTATTTCCACTCCTTACCCCCCATTCCGCGAACTTAAAAACGTTCCCTCTTATATAGATGTATTCTTTTACTATAAAATTTATTTTTATGTTTTTTAAGGTTGATTTTTTAACAGTATTAATAGTTTAAAGCATGCAGTTTTTGCACTCTTTTACTAGATCGATCGCTGCGAGTGGCCGTTTCTGACATTAGTTGTTTTTAGACATTTAAACACAATGGTGCACGTGCAGTGATATATTTTTAGTTTTCAGCGTTTAAACCTATAAATGAACGGTCCGGTGAAAAAAGTGCATCCTTTTCAAGAAAGATTAAAATTTTTCTAAATAAATCTCTCTGAAAAACATTTTGAAGTAGCCGAGTGTTTAGAAAACACATTCATTTTATATGTGAAATATGCTTTTTTTTTAGATGTATTAAACATTTAAGTATGAATGAATCTTTTAATTCTATATTCCGGAATCTATTAAAATCTAATAGAACCATAGACATATGAATATTAGTAGACCTGCCCTAAGTGATTAAAAGCGTATTATCCCCACTCCCCATACCGGTTCCATTGAGCCGGCTGGGCTCGCATATGGCCTCAAGTGAAATTTGAAAACGTGACGTCATCATTCTTGTGCGAACTATGGTCGAGGCATCATCGGTTCATTTTACGAAATAACACGGCAAAATGTTGACTTGTACTATGAAAATTTGTAAAAATAGATGTGAAAAAGAGAATAAACCCAATTGTCGTATTACATTCCATAAGAAAGCATTATTTTACTTTATTTTAAGCTTATTCACACCGTATTATATGGATCAGTTTTAGAAACATATACTATCACATCACAATGTAGCGATTCTCAAGTGTGCTCATCGTTGTTTACTGGGGTAAGTAAATTATGAGACATTTGTAAAAGTGTCTTAACTAAATACTCTGAAACTAACTATGACTCTGAAAATAGAAGCTGCCTTACTTTGCCGAATTTGGACTTCGCAAATTAGTTCATAACGTGGCGAGTAATTTGCGCTCCCATGTAGAAATGTCTATTCATTCAAAAGCAGATTTTACTTTTAAGAACTAAATGGTGATATTATAATGCGAGATGCCTATTTACTGTCAGATTGATTTATTGACGAATCACAGTCAGCCTTACTCCCTTCGTTCTTCAACAGTTGATTTTACCCCTCGCCATTATCTTCTCGTCTATTAATTCCTATGTCTGTCAATAGAACCCTTAAAAAACGATAGATAGAGATTTCACTGTATAAGATTAAGATAAAAAGAAAAATAATATAAATACAAAATTTAAAAAAAAAACACACTGTGATAAAATGCTAATATGTGTCTACAAAAAAGAAACTGAATATACACTACAGCCTGGACGAGAGCGTTCTGGAAAGATAAGATAGCAGACTTTAACTCACATGGATTTACAGATCTCACATGGGTGTATGAGGCGCTCCTCCATGGGGATGTGCTTCTTCTCATGGTGACGCAGCAGCTGCTGGGTGGTGAAGCGCCGAGCGCACTTGCAACACACGAAGGGGTATTCTTCTTTGGGCAGGTGCGTAATCTGGTGCGAGGCAAGCTCCGATTCACGTGGGAAGCGCTTGTTGCACGTGGCGCAGCTAGATAGAACCAAAAAATATGTAATAAATAATGTGCCATACACACATTTTTGTAAAAGTTAATTTATAGCACAAGCATGGAATAGAAAATAGGAATTTTGTGATGAACATTTCAAGCAGCACCTAGAAGGGATAATATTTTAAGGGAAATCATATCCTTTTATGAATTACGCCCCTCATATTGTACGTATTAAAAAAAGCTGAAATAATTCTGCAAATAAAGATAAACTCGTAATAAATATTTATGTCTTAATAATGAAGCAAAAAATGGGTTTATCTGTCTCAGAAAAATTTTCAAATAATGTTTAGCAATAACTTAGATAAATAGAACTTGAAGAATTTTATCTGAATGGAATTATTTCTAGGTCAACATAACTATTTGTAGTTGGTAAGGTGATTTCCATTTTGAACTGTTATAATTTGTAATATAATTTAAAACTGTATAAGCCTTACTCGTAACTGTCGGATTTCCCGTGCTTGGCGCAGTGCCTCCCAATGGACACGCGTGAGGCCAGGAACTTGCCGCAGCAGCACATGACCTTGGCGCGCATGTCGTGGACATCGCGGAAGTGTACACACAGTGCGTGCCAGTTGCGGGCATCCTCGCCACATATGTAGCACTCGTATCTGGAATAGACATGATTATGTTGTACAGTCTTTTTATACATGGACTGTAGATAAACAAAGATTGGATAACTGTAGCCAATACATTTATTTATTAAGACATACACAGTACAATAAGATACAGTTAAGGATATTTTTCGTTATTACATAGTTGTAGTACCTATTACGTATGTCCATAAAATAGCATTATGTAATTTCACCCGAGATTGTTCTGAAAACTTAACTATGTAATGATTTTAATTAATGATTTTAAGCACATAATAATATACTATTTTTACTTCTTTATTATATTAGGGTGATGCATGATTTTGTGCTTATTAATAAAACATGCACAATAAAATATTAATGGAATAAAACGGTTATGTGTTTGTAATAATTATCATAATGTCATAATTATCATGACGTAAATATTCAGCTCAATGCATATAAGTACCATGATTAAAATTTAGTCATTTAGTTACTCCATACAAATAATTAGAGTTATAAATATAATAAGAAGGGAGAAGACTTGTGGAATATTGGAGATTATTATATTCGAGATTGGACAGGAAACAAATTAAGTTTTTAGATTCTCACGGCCAAAAGCATTTTTGTTGTTTGTTTTTGGGGTGTTATGCCGTATTGCGCTAACTCCTTCTTTAGCCGACGTTTCGGACATCTTTGTTGACATCTTCGGATCTACCGGATCTGCCCTGATGATGGACACTGCAACGCTGTCCGAAACGTCGGCTAAAGAAGGAGTTAGCGCAACACGGCATAACGCCCCAAAAACAAACAACAAAAAAGGAAACAAATTGTTTACAAAATCAGTAAATTTGTAAAGATTATTCCTTATAGAGAGCAACCTAAATTAAAACTTGAACGCAAATCAAATCTTCATTCACCGGACAAACAATAAAAAAAAGCTTACTTGATGAAAGATGTTGAGATCTTTTTTCTTTGTTTTCTGACTTTCTTTAAACTTTTTTTCTCATCATCAATGTTGAAATCATCATCATTGTGGTCAATATTCTCTTCATCCGATACGGGTTCTTCTTTAATATTAAAATCATCAACAATGTGGCCCACGACAGCAATCTTTTCCTTAGATTTACTTCCTTTTTTCCGTTTAACTTTTGAGGAATGTTTTGTTCCCTTTTTACTAGATTTCTTCTTACGTATTTTAGCTGGTTTTAAATCTGAAAAAATCAATAAATAGTGTTTCCAGCAGAATGAAAATGAAGCCAGCAACTAAAGCTTCAATTTTTAAAAAAAACATAATTTTTTACAAGTTGGTATTAAATATTGTCAACCTGATAGACCTAACCAAAATGGTTTTTTTATGTCGTGACCGTCTCTTCCATAGAAAGGAATGGGAAATGAAAAGAATGATCCTGTGAGAGCAGTTAATAAATCACCAGTTTTCAACTCTCTACTGAGGAATGAGTAACATCCCTCTATTTGAGTATATTACCTGATAATGTAACACTAGCTAAAGGAATGTGGTCATCATCACTATCAGAGTTATTGGACATAAGATGGCCGCCATCATCACTGAAGACTTCGTCTTTAACAAGGGAATCATCTCGCTTATCAGATCTCTGCGCTAGTTTTCTCTTTCTGGTTACAGGAGTTATTTCTATAAGTTCCTCCACTTGTTGGAAGAGATTCTCTTTCTTTTCTTCTTCACTCTGTAAAAGGCAAACAAACATAAATAAATAAGAGTTTACTGATAAATTTTTGATGGTTATTTAATTATCATTTTACATAGTTTTTATAAGAATCTAGGATCCATGTCAGTACTGTAGTATTTAATATTTATATTTTTGTCTACATCAATCAATATAAAGTTAAATTAAATTATAAAGGTGAAAACTGTAAATTTATTTATGGAAGTTTCAACTGTATAAATTAAACAGTAATGTTACATTGCACTCTCGGCTTGAATTTTTACAAAAAAACGGAGCTATATAAATGATCAATGCATTATTATCTCTCCAAATAACTAAAAATATTTTAAAAGATTGCCACAAATGTCGTCCTAGATGAAGGAAGAGTGAAGATGCACGTTTATGAGAAAAGGGAAACAAAAAAGTGGTTTTTTTAAAATAATTTTTTTATGGAAACATAATTTTTTTTAAAGAAGGGTATTTTTATTTACCTTAAGAACGCAAATTGGAACGAATTTCTTTTCATCAATTGCGTTTTCAAAATAATCATATTTATGTGCCCTCACACTGTCGTCATCTTGGTTTGCCTCTGTTTGTACAAAGGCCCGAAACATCGACTGCACTTTTTCGCATTTGACAGCGTAAGCGTCGAAATTCTCCAAGGTGTCGCAACATTCTTGGCAAATGGAATTTGGTAGATCGTTTTGAATTACAGTCTGAAAAATAAGATAACATGTTGGGTTAAGGAATATCGTAAATACCCTGTGCCAAATGTCATACTCAAGCGAGGCTAATGTCACACCTGTATTGAGAGATATTTTTTAATTCTCGTTATAAAGCCTTGCCCTGGGGTGCCATTTAACAAGTCCAGCCTGTAATCATCTTCTTTGGCACACAACCGACACCACTTTTTCCAAATCAAAGGCATTTTTATTTAAATTAACCGAATTTACTAGTTTATTTTCTACTAACTTCATTGAAATTATTGGACATCCACGGTAAGCAACACAAACATGAAAACGAAAATATATTATTTGAATGATTATGTTGGTGGGA
Organism: Hesperophylax magnus; assembly: GCA_026573805.1. Lineage (NCBI taxonomy): Eukaryota > Metazoa > Arthropoda > Insecta > Trichoptera > Limnephilidae > Hesperophylax > Hesperophylax magnus. The sequence continues at coordinate 1,852,079 of JAIUSX010000107.1, forward strand.
GTGATGCAATGTAAATGTTTCGTACTGCCATCTAGTGACTATTTAATAAAATAAATAATGTTGTTTTATCGCGCGAAAAATACGGAAAAGTGGTTGTACCGTCGTTCATTGGCCAATGAATTTAATATTATCACGAACGTGAAGATGTTTTTTAATATGGTATCAGAAATTATTACCTTATTGCGATTAAAAAAAGCTCTAATAAGGACATTATTTTTCTTATTGGTAAAATTCGTCATCTATTTCGTAGCATCGGTGGTTCAGTGGTAGAATGCTCGCCTGCCACGCGGGCGGCCCGGGTTCGATTCCCGGCCGATGCAAGTTATTTTTTGAAAGTTTGTGTAAAAATACTTTTTATATAATTCGCACGCTTTTTTAACAATTGCAATGCTTTGACAGTGTTTTTCTTTTTCCATGAAAATAATTTTAAGAGTTGAAACTATACAAAATAGATATCTTAACCCATCGGCATACTTTTTTTTTTTTGTATTAGGCAATTCACCCTAAAAAGAGTGCTATGTGCATACTACTTTTTATTTGTGACATCTGTGCATACTTGGGAAGGATTATTACTGTGCAGTATTGCACCCCATATTTCCCCAAATTAAACACTTTTTTATGGTTTTATATAGATTATAATTTTATTGTGAACTATCTAAGTATGTGGGAAAAGTTTTAGTTGCCCCAATGGGGTGGGTAATATGCCGATGCGAAAAAGTGCAGCCCCCCAATCTTGGCGTGAGGTATGCCGATGGGTTAACACACGTATATCTTCACACTTAAAACAAGGGTCCTATCATGGATGTCTATGGATTTTGTTTTAAACAGCTATCTTTGAAAATAATACATGATTTTAAATTTTTTACACAGTACCTACTCACCACACCCCAACTATAAAATTATTTTCTGAAATTAAAGTCTACTTTTGTTATATGACTCTATAAACTGAAGTTAAAGTCAGTGTTGGGCCAATTAGTGAGGTTTTATGAGTAAAAAATTTACTTCCACATCTCCAGTGCGATAGGTGTAAGGATATATGTGTTCCTACGGGTTTAAATAATAAAGAATTTGAAGATAGGGAAGACTTGGTTCACATTTTAAAATACATATAGCTGGGACCCTTACAAAGAGATTGATATAAAATTATCGGACAGATAAAAGGTAGAACTACCCTTCCCGCCGGAAGTGTGAATAATGTAATCCATCACTAGCAAATCTCATATCTTGTCATTGGTTTCACTTTATCGTAAGTCGCTTGTATAAAGTATGTTGAAAATACCAGAATAACCACTGGCAAGCAGTTTTTTAAAATCATTTCTTTAGTTTTCGTGTAAACATGTTCATTTTGAATTATACAGATACCATCAGACATGTTGAGGTGGTGTTCATATAATAATAATAAACAAATGTTTTATTATTCATTTAAGCTCTTTGAATATTCCTCATATTTGTAAATTATACATACATGTTTACACAGATGGCAAAATACAGCCAAACGACTTTGTCAAAGCCCACACTAAATTACCATTCGCATTAAAAATTGTGATAACAGACTTCATAAACCAGAATGGAATAATAAAATTAGAAAGACTGGTAGTTGATAATTTTCAAATAAGTGCCAACGGGAACTTCAACTCCGAATGTAAATTAGATCAAAGAAGGTTACTTAACAGTGTAGAATTTAGAAGAGAAGAGTAATGGATAAGATATATTGATACATGTATATGTTCTACATAATTATATAATAATCCCATACAAAATACACTAAGCGACTCATTGTCGGAAGGCCCACCCATACTTCGAAATATCATAGGATGTAAAGAGGTTAATACATCAATAATTATAGAGCCCTTGAGGTGATTTTGCACAAAAACAGCGCTATACCAATCAACCAAATATTATTATTAGTATTATAGAAAGTCGTTTCAGAACTAACATTGGTCAATAGTTGTTATTCTTATCACCTTATCAGAGTAACTACATACTGATAATAGAACAATAAATTTACTGGCATGTAAGTCAGCTAATAGAAAATAATATAATACAATGCGGCTTCACAAAATTGTAATGGCCATCTTTTCAGAGCCTTAGTATAATATTGAATCTCGATTATTGATACGAGGGGAGGCTAAGGCCTCCAACGGCTATGTACACTGTACACTCTCCAGTCTAGATACACTTATCTAAAATACAACATCACACGGTTAATAAATTATGTGACCTACTTGACAACTATGCTTGCATTAGAATTATTATAAATGTTTACATATTTATGTTGCTGATACAAACATTTAAAACGTTAGTTTTGTTTAAAAAAATTAAATGCATCTAATGGAACTCGGTCATTGTGCCAGATAGGAAATAAAAACAGTACTATAATTTGCTTCTAAATGCAACCATCAGCGAGAAATGCCTAATACGTACCCAGTCTTGAGTAGATTTATTATAGCCTATACATATTTCTAAGATAAAATTAAAAACCTGCAGCACAAGCACACACATGAGACGACGAAAAGAAATAAAATAAGAATCCTCTTTTGAAAAAAACCCCTGTATCAAAAGTCATTGAAGTATGGAGTGGTGGAGATATTTAGCGAATTACCAGATGAAATTAAATTAGAAGAAATATAAACCAATTTAAATTTTAATTATGAAAATATATGATTAATTTATACATTTAAAAATAAATATAAAGTACTAGAATTGAATTAGCAGTAATTAGGACATAGCTAACTATTTATCTATTTAAAAACCATAAATAAATATTTAAGTAAAGGATTCAAAATTTGCTTGCACCAAATAATTAATCATCATGAACGTTTTTTAGTACATTTTTTAAACTTTTTTGGCTTGCTTTGTACATCCACTTAATAATGGTAGATTTAGTTTTGCACCAGCTATTGACCCCGCTGAAAATAAAATGATTCCAAGTTTTAAAGACTAAAATAAATAAAACAAAAATTATATACTTTCTCTCATAATTTGTTTATTTACCAACATACTTAAAACTAAAGTAGGTACATTAAAAATTAAACATTTAAATGCAATTTTTGGTAAAATTCATATTCAATTGCAAATCCAAAACAAATACATTGTATACACACTCATGGCACAGACATAAAAAAGGATTTGATTTACATAAATAATATAACTACATACACGGAATAATTTTGACAGAATTGATAACAAAGCTATTGTTAACTCATTAAAAATTTACAGGTTTTTTTAATTGATAATTAAACACAAGTTGAATGTTATCTAAAAAGGTTGATAACACTTCGTTTTTATTGTCTCGAAGACATCTAGAAGACAGACCTTGGTTTAGAATATATAATAATACACCGGTGGGTACAAAAAAACTAACATATTGAATAGTTAGGAAGTCTGTAAAGCAGACTATATCATTTTATTGAAAAGTGATTTGCGAACTGTATATTTCTGAAACGAACCTGTTCTAAAAGTGATACAATCTCTCAAAAATACAATACTTATACAACTTGTCCTGACTCAATGGCTATAGGGCGGAGATGATTACAATTAATTATAATTATGTTTTATTACAATACCAGTACATTTATAAAATACGTGCATACACATGTCAACATAATATAATTACAATCTTGTAATAAATAATGAAAATGATTCTGACAAATATTATTTATAATTCAACAAACCACAGCAATTCCATCATTTAACATTTATCCAAAATGTGTGAAAGTAAGCTGGTATATTTATTTGGTTTAGCTAATTTGAAATAGCATTTAATTGTTTAATTTAGCTATAAAATATGTTTAAGCAGGTTGTGCTATTTCTTCAAAATTAAGCACATATTTAGTCATTGGTTCATTTACCAAATACAATTTTTTACAGAATGTTTTTTGGTAACTAATTGTAATTTATTGTTTTAAAATTAAATAGCGTATTCGCAATTTAATAATAACATGAGACTGCTCTTACACAGATATTTTCAATTTTTACATATAATTAAACAAACAACAAAATAATATGTGGCATCAAAAATGGCTAAAGAATTATTATAAAAGAAACTACGAAAATGAAAATAAAAAAATATTAAAATTTAAGGATTTCGGATTTCAAGAGTCAATGATAAAATCCCTTGAATTTTAACACAGATATTTCGAAATCAAATTTGAGAGCCTGCCTCATTTATATAATATAACTAGCTGTACCCCGCCACATATTGCTGTGGCTCAGTCTGTCTGTGCAGATAGAGAAACAATAGCGCATGTTTCTTTTACGTCAAACAGATGGCGCTGTTTTAAAAAAAAGTCTGTTTATACCTGTCACAGGTGACATCTATATAATATAGGTATATCTCATGATGAAAGAGAAAGGGGCCTTTTTGGCCCGGAGCTCTGTTAGCCAATATTTCAAAAAAATATAGATAAATAAAAACAAATGCGTATTTGAATGCAATGTTGTGTCAAAATTTCGAAGCAATCGGAGAAGAACTTTCGGAGAATTAAGATTTTGAAGAAACAATATATATAAGGATAAATACAATGCACAAATAATAGGAGACAATTTGTAAAAATATTTTCCACATATTCATATCCAACTTATATATTGATTATTTATATTCAACCATCTTTAAATGAAAATAATCATTTAGCACTAAGCATAAATTATAATGAGTACTTATAAGTTTCACGCCTACCGAGCCCGGAACATGTTTAAAATGCAGCATTGTATAAAAGCTGATTTTGACAAGTTATATGTAAATAAGCAGACAACCAAAATATAAATTATAAACCTCTAAACATATAAAAAAAAATAAAACAACGAAATATCATGGATTCACAGTTACATCTGCGGTCCTTGAAGATTGACAGTAATTGCTCAGCTGCAAAGTTAGAACATAGTTGCCAAACTTACAGTGGAAGGTGTGAAACTAATTAGAACTGCGTAGTGATAATATTTTACAGGAATTGTACTAAACTTCAAAAATATATATATATATATAGTAGAATAGGATAACCTAGTAAATATCATAGCAGGTTTCCAGCGATAAACCAATCACACCCATACAAGAAGATACAAGTATATCCAATGATAAAGCAATATAATGGAGGATAATCATAAACAGATCTTCATGGAAGGCTTGTTATGCGGCAAACAGCGATCCACAACCCATTCTGCCAATATTTCATTTACTTGAAATAATGCCATGACTCCATAACCGAAGTTAGGAGCCACTAGTTCACAATTTCATTATCACTTCACATAAATATAATGAAATAATATTTATTATTAGTATTCTTGAACATCAATTCAATACCTGCAAAACTATTCATTAATAGATAATAAACTTTACATCTCAACAGACAAGATAGCAATATCTATTTGACTTGAGTGAAAGTTGGATGTCGTCATTGTGCTTGCAAAAATGGCGGTGTGCCAGATTTCAGTAAAACATTTTTTAAACCAAAAATTTCAAGGAATCAGGCCGAATCTCGGCTATGAGCATAAGTTTAACTGTTATCGAACAATACTCATTCAAACAATGTTTGTTGATGCATTTGAATAGAAAACTGGGAAGATTTTCCCTTCCCATGTAAAATTTGGTACAACTCACATAACCGGTCTTGCAAGCGCACCGATGATATTATATGTGTAATATTATTTAAATAATAAATGTGTGCATAACAACAGTGTAAATATTATACATAATTCAAGTATTACATAAAAATAATCGATAAGCCTATACCTATTAGCGATAGACAAACACTTAAATACACTTTTGAAGGTGAAACATCATAAAATTTGCACCAATGAAGAATCATAAGAAATAATTAAAACAACATAAAAGTAGGAACGTTAAAGCAGAAGTTTGGCATATTGTCTAAAGTAAATAATTAGCTTACTATTATAATATTCAGACTGATATAAAACCTAAATTAAAAATTAAATCAAAAGAAGACTTCCAAACTAAAAGGTTACCCCACCTTTCCTAAAATTGGTAGGTACCATTGATTAGGTTACCCAAGTTTCCATCGCCAATCAATAGGCAAATTATCTATTGAACATTGCATTTGCAATTACAGTTATGCAACTCGTTTTCAAGGTCGTGTTGAAGAATAAAAATATATAATTGATGCAAATAAAGTTGTATATACTATATGGGGCAGAAATTTTCTAGCACTTTATATGAGGGTACACATATGTACGCAATCCAATTTAGCTTTGATTTGATAACATATAACTGTGAAACATTTCCATTAAAATAATATATGTATTGAGTCAAGCACAAATTATCGCAGTTCTGATATTTTTTTATTATTACTACCACACAAGAGTCTCAACTGCTCCCAACTGTTTTGTATCAGTGAGACTATTGCATCCCCAATTTAAGTATGTTGAATATATTATTTGCGCTGAAGGCAGTGTGGAGAGGAAGGATGTGGGAAGGAGGAAGGTGGGGAAGTACCTGGCTATTTAGACCGGGTCACCAAACACAGCTGAATCCATTTCAAGCAATATTTTAATTCTGAATGGTGGTCTTACACCAGGGCTATACTGAGAGAATCTTCCACTCTTCAACTTCACCGATGTGGATATTCTTCTGATAAAGGTCTATTATAACAAAAAATCGACAATTTTAAAAGCATTGATTAGTAACTGCATTCGTTCCAGACACATTGCTTGACTAAATCATTTTTGTTGCTTTAATTTTTAATTAAATTAATACTTTTGAATCTACAAACACAGTTGCTGAGTGTTACTTTTCAATTGATATTACAGGAAGAAAAATTTGCTACTTATGTAAATTATCAAAAAAAGAGATTTCTCTTTAGATAGAATTGTTTATCCCCTTTGTGTTTTCTATATACTGTTTTCATTGCGAAGATCTATTGTTGAAAAAAATAAGTACGTAGACAAATCCCTCTGTAAATTTTGAACAATCAGTAATATATACAAAAATAAACATTAATTTCATAATCCTGAGTTAAAAGTAGCATGAAATATTACCTAATAAAATAATATTCTAGAAAAAGGCTATTGATTTAAAGGTGTATTTTGAAGCGATCTAGCCCACTGTGGTAAGGTGAAAAGATTTTGGAAAGATCAAATAACTTCTACCTTGGTGAGAAGAGGTTCTTGCGCAGTGGTTAGACTGACACTTTGCTTTTTCCTAAATGTTACAAATGTATAGAAAATACTCCCAAGCACGCTAATATTTAACCCTATAAAATTAATCCAGGTAAATATGTAATCTCCTCCAATAATCATCCCTAAATATGTAACAGAAATATTCTTTAGGCAACCAATAATTGTGGTTGTCAAAGCACCATTGAAATTAGTACACAGCATTATAGAATAGGACAGGAAGAATCCCATTATACACGAGAGTAGAAACTGAAACACAAACATGGGGTCATCCCAACCTTTAAACAGATAAGTCCTCTCCAAGTCCCCAGACTGCCACGCTATCAGCAGTGCAGGCAGGAACATGAACAAACAGTTATAATACATCAATCCGTACTTTCCTAAATCTTTGGCATCCAATTTCTTCTTCATAAATACCCCATTAGATGCCGTGAAGAGGTCGTTCAGTAACACTAATGTATACCCGGTGAGGGAGAATGTGACATCATCAAATGCAGCTATTAAAGTTCCCCCTACCATGGAGAACACACTGAACTGTACGGCCATAGTGGCCTTCACTCCGAGGATGAGTCTCTCAGCTACCATGGTCATCAGGATGCTGAACCTCCGGAGCGCTGTGAACATGGGCAAGCTGAGCTCCTTGGTTCCTCCCAGTCCGGTGGCCATGTTGCCCAGGTAGATTACAGGCAGAGGCCACATCCTTCTGAATGTGTTCTTCTCCAATGGAGGGTATTTCACTGTTCCTACTTTCTTGGCCACTGAGAGCACTATGATGGTGGCTGCCATTTGTCCCAAGCCCAAGAATTGGTAAGAGGGGAACTGATAGTTTGTTAACACTGATTTATTGACAACTGTTATTAAAAATGAAGCAAAGCCATAGAATAAAGCGCTGGATACTTTCTTCCAGTACATGGCGTTTTCTGCCACTTGGGCCGGGCTAGCTTCCCCGGAAGTCATTGTGATTTGTTGTTGGGCAGCTAAAAGTATTGAACACACTCTGAATTTCTTCATTCAGTATTGAATTGTAAAGGTTAGAACAATTATTAACTCACAACTCGAATCATCGTCAATAAATTATCATTCACCTGAGCCATTAAACTCAGTCGTATTCTGTTGGTTATCTAGTGTTATATCTTGAAGAAATAGATTTAATTTGAAAATTGAATGAGGACTTTAATTGAGTCGAAGATATTGAATTATTATTCGTAAAATGAATGACATTTTTACAGTTCATAAATAAATCTGTCAGGGGTATTCGGATTCTTTATGATATTCTATCATCTTTCTGATATATGATATTCTATCATCATTCCAATTATACCGATAGCACAAAACCGCCGAAATCAAATCGTGATATCACAACAGTGACGGAATCCTAACCTGTTGACGTTTGGGTGTCCTTGATGACCATGAAAAATATATTTCACAAGAGCTTCTTTACAAAGTAACCGCTAATGGTTCAAGATAATAAATCCAACATAATAATAAATTCACAAAATGTTTCACATACTTGCAGATATATTTTTTTTGTTAAAAACTAAACACTACACAACATTTTTGACGTATTTGTCGCATGCGCGAAGCATTTTATTTGTTGTATATAATTCTAGTACATGTACGTCGGGTACGTCGGTATCGGTACCGAACTAACTTCAAATCTGCCTGGGTATTTACGTCAAAAAATATATCCATCTAGCGGAGAATTTTTAAAGTATTTTCAATGCTCATCACAGGTGGTTGAAGTAATTATTTTATTTTCGCCCTTGGAGACACAAAAAATAAATGAAAAAATTTTCATCTTTCAGTACTTAAAAATATACACAATAAAAATGCATCCAAATAAAACATTTTTAATTTTGTTATTTTAATTTATATTATATTTTTTAGCTATTTCAGATATAAGCATCGGTGGTTCAGTGGTAGAATGCTCGCCTGCCACGCGGGCGGCCCGGGTTCGATTCCCGGCCGATGCATGTTCTTTTTTGCAGTTTGTGAAATCTTTTGGAAATTATTTTATTATAATAAAAATACAAATTTCGGTTGCCACTCTGTCTGTAATACCGATTAAATGAGCTCTAGAACTTTTGCAGTGAATTAAAGTGTCATCATTTTAAAAATCGGAAGCGTGTTGTTTGGAGAATTCAAAAGTACCTGCCTAAAATATTTTTTTTGGTAGTCTGCATAGTATTTTTCGCCACTCACAATAAAATGTTATTAGGTAAGTAATCAAAAAACGTTAAAAAAACAAGTATTTTTTGTTATATTTTTGAGCTGAATGAATACAGGGTAGAAATAAATCGAAGGAATTGAAGATTTTTTTATTTTATTTTTTATTGTGTTTATTTCTTGCTAGAGCAATCCCGATGAGTTACAGAACTCATTTTAGAACAGGAAGAAACTTACAATTCATATGTAGGAGGTAGTAGGTACAATTTTACAACGGTATTTTGATATCAAATATAAGTTTCACATTCGATACAGCATAAAAATTAAAAATTAAATAATGACACGTTAAGTAGAACAAACAACAATGGAAAACAAGTACAGAAAGAAAAAAAATGGATAAGATACAACAAGAAATGACAACACAGTTACATATTTTCATTTTTAAGGCGATGTGATATTCCAGGTGGCCTTCGAATTTGGAAGGGGCGCGGCCTATTGGTGTAAGTTAAAGGAAACTTGAGAACCAATCAGAGAAAGCCGAACGCCACTGCCCAATTACGCCCATAAACGCACACTGGTAAAATTTGTCAAAAATCCGGTATAATATAATATCAGCATAATGCACAACTCTTCCATTTATCAAATTTTATAGGAGGCACAAAAACTGTTTTTTAACTCTTCGTTTTTTTATGTGACTTCTCACAAGAGCGCCTCTGTCTGTAGAGATAAATATATATATACGGTGTCCGGAAACTCGTAGTACAAGCGGGAAACTGGTGAATCTACATCACATTTGGAGTCGATTTTGTAGTATAATTTTTTTTGATTTGAGCTTTCGTTTTCGAGTAAATCGAGTCAGAAGTTGATTTTTTTTTTGATCAAATTCTTATAAATTATTACTGAAGATCAAAGTACCCAACTAATTAAAACTATTTAAAAATTTAAAAGTAAAACAAATAATGACGAAAAAATTTGAACCCTGAAATAGCCGAAAAATATATTTTTTTGTTTTTTTTTTTTTTTATAAAAATTCTCAAATCAAAAAACTTTATGTTTATTTGGGTTCCCCGTGTGGTATACATTCTCCAGTTTCCGGCTTGTACTACGAGTTTCCGGACACCATGTATATATATATATATATATAAAAATATATTTATATCGCCACTGGTTGGGCAGGGTTGCGGGGCGGATTAAGGAAGAGGTTGAAGGAAAGGTTTAATTAATGCGGGTCTTGAAGAAAGAATATTACTTAAAATTTCTACAGGTTGAGTAATAAAATTATGCAACAATTTTTAAATCATTTTTTATTAAGTAAATTTTTAGGTGGGTCCAAATATATAAGGTAGGTTATCTATACCAACATAATAGGAATAACATTCCAATAACATCACGTTAATTTTTTTCAATACAGAATTAGAATCATTCGCTTTGGTTGGAGGAGAAGTGTTCATTAAAGCAAACATTTTGTTAACAGTTAAATAATGGACGGAATGTAGCGAAGCCGTGTTTTAACTTAATAAACTAAAAATCTCCACGTCTAGAAATTTGTTGGATGAAGTACTTACTCAAATTTGATTTAAAATAAACCAAATGCTACGCAAAGACAAATTATAAACATAAAAATGAAATAAAAGCCGAGGTGAAGTAAATCGCAATAATAAATGCCAATTGTCTCAAAATTTTATTTGGAAACGAATCAACTACGGTATCAATCTATCGATCAAAAGTTTGTCTTATTGGAGATTTAAATAATTATTCTGGATAATTGTGATCCCTAAAAAAATATCTAAGGACTATCATGGTCTTTTTTTAAGCCTTATAAATGAACTCACTCGAAAAATGAACAATTCCAAAACCTGCATTGACCATTTAGAATAAAACATAAAACACAAGCAATCTGTAATGCGTGATTTGACAATAACTGACCACTTTATAATAAACATATAAAACACAAGCAATCTGTAATGCGTGAACTGACAATAACTGACCACTTTATAACAATCCTAGTAATAAACATATTTTATTTTTTTATTATTTAAAAATATATTTCTTTTATATAAAAACATAAATATGTTAAACTAAAAAAAAACTAATTACAATAAAAATGTTTTCTTTTTAACGTAACTACCCAATAAAACACAAGCAATCTGTAATGCGTAAATTGACAATAAATGACCACTTTATAACAATTCTAGTAATAAACTTAACGCTTGGAACCTTTAATACCAAATACGTCCCAAATTTCGTTAAATTTTATCACTGTGCGTCGCTTTGATTTGAAATTGGTTTTACACTCTACACTCTTTACTCGTTGTTTTGTTCAGCTGCGTTATTTACATATTTTTGGCAAAGAAATTATTGCATGGTTGTTTTTCAAATTGTATTATCATATAAATCGACTAAATTAAATAAATTACAATACCTAATTATAGTTAGGAATTAGGTGTAAAAAAATACTTACTTGTACATTTTCATTGACAGATAAAAAACCCTCGGAAACAGCAGTATTTTTTAATTGTTTGTTTACGGAAAGATTACGTAGAGGACTGTAAAAAAAATTTAGATACATTACATTACAAAAGACATTGCATACATTGAAAAAATAACAATTAATTCCTATTCCATGAGTATATCTTACCTAATAGTCTAATCGTGTTCGATAATCGATGATGACCGATTTATAATAATTTTTTTGTATATTTAAATAATGATTGTAACTTATTTTATCGTGCGTTCATTTTGCAATGTATATTTGTTAATATTCTTTATGTTTGATTTGTAAACATAACGTAAAATAAACAAATATTTCTTGCGTTATTGTTTCTAGGTATAATTATGAAAAAAAATATTTGAACTTACCCAAACATTCCAGCATGTTTTTTATTTCTTTTTAGGCCACTGAGCGTACCCAGTTTTTTAATATCTTTCCTCCCCATTGTATAAAACTAGGAATTTAAAAAAAAACGATTACACGTTAACTGATTTTAGTTGAAAAATTTTAGAGAACAGAGCGTCACTAAGATAAAGAACGTCTTCATAGCGCCAGCGCTGGGCGTTAACTGAATACAAAAGCGTGTAACCCTTACGTAGACGGCATAGAGTTTATTTCACAATGGCAAATTCAATGTTTACCTCCCCGAAAATCGATCAATATTCGTGTAAAAATAAACAACGCGAAAATGCATATTTTGTTTTATTTTGTGAAGTTCTGGTACATATATGAAAATTTCCTTCGATTATCAAATAAAAAAATGAATTTCCCACCTTATACAATAAAAAATATACGAAAATGGGTTTGTAAATGGGATATTTTGCACTAGACAGTTTTTTTTTAGGCCTGATACTTTATTTTTTTCTAGGCTTATAAAAGGTCTTATCAAAAAAATGATCGATTATTTCAAAGGCCAAGATGTGTTCTACTTGCAGTATTTAATTAAAGCATGTGTAGTATTTCTAAGCAATCAAATTTTCAAACCAAAAACATCTGATTTTGCATTACTTGGTATTGGATCGCCTTAAATGTAGTTAAAAAATATTCTTTTAAAGCATAGCTTTGCAATTTTTTATTATGGTGGATGTGTTTGTACATATCTGGAAGCGAATTATATAGTGTATAGGCAATATAGTTCAGTGATTTTAACCCATATTTTGTAGTGTGTGTTTGAGGAATGCGGATTTTATTGTTATTTCGAGTATTGTGGTTGTGGATGTCTTGATTGTAAAGTGGCTTGATGTTGGTGTGAGTTGATTTTTGGGTAATTTGTAGGATGGTGCTTGTGATTTCATATTTAGGAAGGATTGTAATTGGAAGGATACCAGAAACTGAATAGATGTCCCTAACATGAGTGTCCCATGGAAGTTTAAACACATTTCTGAGAGCTCGGTTTTGAACCACCTGCAGGTCAGCTATCAATTTCTTTGAGGCAGAACCCCAGATACAGCAGAGATAGGAAAGGTGTGAATGTACCATGGCATAGTATACTGAAGTAAGTAAAGGAATGGGTAGTAATAAGGAAGCCTATATAGTACACCAGTTATAGGGGTAATTTTCTCTTTTATATGATTTATATGAAGATCCCACGAGAGTTGGGAATCTACGATCAGACCCAAATATTTTGTGTTCATTTTCTTTTCGAGGCAGTTGTCTCCAATTTTAATATCGAGGCTGAAATTTTTCTTGTTACCGAAAAGTATATAATGGGTTTTTTTTACGTTAAGAGTTAGTTTGTTTATTCTCAACCAGTTTGTGAGATGGGAAATATCAGCATTCATCCCCGTTTCAAGCTCCGCTAGGTTCAGTTTATTGTAAAAAATTACCGTATCGTCAGCATAAAGTTGTATAGTTCCTTTAATACCCCACTTTGTTATGTCATTCACGTAGATTAGGAATAGCAACGGTCCAAGAATTGATCCCTGTGGTACTCCACATGTTATTTTACCTAATTCACTCATTTCCTCTAAATTCTACTGCCGAAAAGCGATTTGATAAATAAGATCGGAAAAGCTCCAGAGGTGTACCAACAATACCCAAATGCTTCAGTTTTTCAATCAATACGTTATGATCCACCGTGTCAAACGCCTTCTTTAGATCAATGATGATACGATGATACGCGACCTTGGGAAATAATTTAAACCAGTATTTCTCAAAGTGGGCGATGATGCCTGCTTATGGCAAATTCAGGGGGGCAGTAAAAGACTCAAAGAAAATTAGGGGGCGTTAAGGAAATCTAGAGAGCCGGCGGCAAACAAATTATGAATTAAATAATAATAGTTTGTTTTACACAACCAATCTTTGAATCTTCCAATTCCAACTAAAAAGACAAATCGACTGCAAGTTACTGAACGCGGCAACTTACGGCTGTTTTTAAGTGAATTCGAGCCAGATATTAACAATCTCGTTGAAATGCATCAGTTTCACCTTTCACATTAGATAAGTCATAAGATCAAAGCCTTCTTTTATTTTTTATTTTTTTTTGTTTTTTTTGTTTTTTATTTTTTTTTTTCATAAGAAGCAATTACTTTGTGGTTAGACATTATACATATATATATATATATATATATATATATATATATATAGAGGGGATAAATATATATATATATATATATATATATATATATATATATATATTTATATATTTTTTAAATAAAACAAACACTTGGTATTTAACCACGAATATTTATTATTTTACACATCGACCGGTTTCGCTTAGACCAAGCTTCATCAGGATATAATAATTTCATAATTCCTTCTTTTATTGTTAATAAAAATACTTCTTAATATGATTGTATGAGTTTTATTTCCTCCCATTGAAACATTCTTTAATCTCAGAAATAGGATATGGGTCACACCCAGATATATGTATATAATAATGCATGTTTATAATTTATATTTGCAATAACTGTTTTTAAGATACGCAACAGATGGTAATGTAAAGAGGTACGTTAAAAAATAGGGGGGGGGCACTAGATTTTTATTAAACCTCAAAGTGGGTGGTGGTCGAAATACGTTTGAGAACCTGTAATTTAAACGAACACATCGATGTATCAATTACAACGAACAGGATCTTATTGTGCACTGCATGAGACGTGTGTACTACCACGTAGCACGCCAGAGGAAAAGGAGAATAATTTAATTATAATATACTATACTGAAACGAGACGAATTATTGTAAATCCATTCACGTCCGTTCGTTTGGCGGCAGACAGACTGTCCTGAAGACATCAATGCACCAATCACAAAATAACTCGTCAAATTTATTTTCCTAATCATACAAGTTTTTTTTTAAATCTGTCTATTCTGATGGGTAATGAATTACGGAAAACAATATTCGACAACCCTGTCCGAACTTTTAAATCTAGAGACCAAACAAAGTAAGTACCTAGGGACCTTAACAATTCTCTCGATGATAGTAGTATGATAAGGCAAAATGAGGGCATATTTTTTCTATGCCAATCACAACGTGATTGGTTTATTTATGATCACAACCATAAAACAGCTTTGCCAAAACAACCGTTTATTTTTACTCCCGTATTTTAGATTGGGCGTAAAAATCTACCGTCGACTATTGTCTGATGAACTGTCGATCACCAAAAACGTGACCGTTGTTGCCACTGATGACTTCACAGTGCAGTCTGCAATGACTACATATATGGCACCAATGCCATCAATGATGACCACATACCACAGAAACAAGAATCCTGAATCCTGAGTGAATGCTGCCGCCCACGAATTATTTAGATTTTCAATACCTAGGAATTTTATAAACTTGTATCAAAATATTAAGTAATAGAGAAGTTCATAAAATTCATATAATAATTCGTAGGTACCTACCTAATTTTATCACTTATATTTTGATTTTTTTAAAAGACATCGCGCAAGAACGCCCCTTTCTAATATTGGGACAAAACGGGAGCAAGATCGCGACCAGTGGCGTGCATTGCCCTATGACAAAAAGTAGACTGTGTAGTTTCAAGTTCGGGTAAGACTTTATTGTATATTGAATATTTGAAACTGATCATTGTGACCGGGGGTGAAGTACTCAAAGGAAAAAGAAGTATAAAAGATAAATAACTTTTTTCGAATTTCCTTCGTTTTTTTTTCCAAACAAAAACACATTTCCATAGAAGAATATTCTTTTGTCCATACAAACAACTTTGGTACCTGAAAACTTCCTTAAAACGTTGAAATTTCGAAAAAAAATAAATTTATTTGTATTTGTACTATCATTTAGAATCACCTACCGAAGTTTGTGCACTTCACCATTGTTGACAAAGACAAAGAATACGTTTTTTAATATAATAATTCATATTCAATTCAGGATAGTACTATATATTTTTAATTTTGGAGGCGGGTTTGGGTATCGCTGCCCCAGGAACCATTTATTGGATAACCAACACCTCTTCCATAGGTCACCCCAAGTGGTTCGCTGTGTTTGGTGTGCCTGGGCACCCCTTGTGCTGGGCACAAGGGGTGCCCAGCTTAATTGAGTGAGGTGTGTTCAGGATGCGCCTGCCCACCAGCTGCGTGACGTGCCAAATCGGGAGAGGCTGGTTCGGGGTGACTATATTCATTCTTTGTGAGATGTTAGTAATTTTCTACTCCCTTTGCCCTCGTCACTAATGCTTGGATCACCAAAGACAATGCAATACTGTTTTGTTACAGCTCCGGACCTTTGTCCTAGTGTGAACAATAGTTTGGAAGAGAGGACAATCAACAAAGAAACTGTCCCAGAGATAGACGGGCAAGCTATCTCCACAGGATAGTGACTTACCCTCGCCACCACGCCCGGCCACGTAGTCTGCTTGTAAACGCGTTTTGACAAGACAGTATGACAATAGTCAGTCGCTCCGCGCGTACGTATTTCGGCGCTCGGATATCGTATTTCGGCTTAAAAATGTCACGTAAATGTAAAACTACAATACGTCCTGGTATAAAAAACCGATAGAAACATAATACGCTCGTAACGCGCGTCGTCATGAATCCATTTTAACAGCCAGCGTTCCGCTTTTGAACTGTTGTATTGTCCCATAGATCTGTTCACGGAGCAGGGATAGGACACTAAGGTATTGTCTTCTGTATTGTCCTCGTGTGATCCCGGCATTACTCCAGTTGAGATTGTCATAGTTCCACAGGGCTAATGTGCGGTATTCGCTATTCCTTTCGAAGTATTTTTATTATATCTATGTACACTTGAAAAAAAATGCTTTCATTTTTATTTGACCTTGAATAATATGTTCGGCTCCTTCACGGCTTAAAACGGCCCCGTTCATAACCCCGAGCAACGCCGGGTACACGTCATCTTGTATGTAAATATTTCTAGTTTATTCTGACTACTTCTTTATTCCTTCCCTGTAAGCTCTATACAAATTTTAAGCTGCTCCCCTAGCTTGGAAGATGGCGACGCCTCTGCAGTGAACTTTAGTGTTTTTTTTTTATTACTCGGGCTCGGTTTTCTTAGGGTGGGCACAGATTTTCAACTTTTATAAACTGCACGCCACTGGTCGTGATAGATCTATAGTGTGCCATTGCCTTGGGTTCGATTGATCGACGTTTTGACTATTGTTTATTTACATTGTAGAATTTTTAACCTCACTAGGACACATAGGAAGTATTGAATACCTATATCTAATTACATCATTTCCGGAATGCTAACAAAAATGTTGGCTTGCTTATGAAGTCATAATTATGACCATTTAAAAAAATATCTCAATTTAGTTGGGCAGTTTAGTTAAAAAAATATAATTTTTCGCAATTAGCATTTAAATATTTGTAAATTATTGTAATGTGTTTGTATACTTTAAAAAAATCGGTAAATACGTTAAGCAGGAAATTAAAATTAAAGAAGAGGTATAAAAACATACTATATTTTCGTAGAAAGCAATCACTTTGTGGTTTAACATTTTAATGAAATAAAAACAATATTTTTTGTTTAAAACCACGAATTTTTATTAATTTTAAGACCGACCGGTTTCGCTACACTCGAGCATCGTCAGGGTACAAAATTAAACAAATCAATAATACAAAATGTGTCATTATATATACATACAGAGGGAGATAGAAAGTAAAACCAAAATGAAACAAAAATATATTAAAAGAAAACAATTAGTGTATATAAATATTATAATAATAGAGAATAGGCATTAATAATTGTAAGGTGATTAAGGGATACTGGGAATTTTACAGTTTACAGGGAATATTCCCAGTATTGGGCTTTTTGACAAATCTAATTGATTATTCAGAATTAATTTTTTGGTTTTAATGGCTTTCTTAATTTCTAGTGCTTCTAGGTTATTCAATTTGTTACTATGGTCTTTTCTATGGAGAATCTTAGCACCGCTGCTTTTATTGAATGTATGATCTTTTTCAATAAGATGATTGGCAAACTCTGAAAAGCCATTGCTATTTAGGCATCTAAGATGTTCTTTAATCCTAATGTTGACATTGCGCGTTGTTTTCCCGATATAAAACGCTGGACAATTGTTACAATTTAATTTATAAATTCCCGCATGACTAAGTGTGTCATCTTTATCTTTAGAATTGACTAAAAATTTACCTAAATTGTTGTTGGTATAAAACGCCGGTTTGACTTCAGAAGGAAGGTTAACTATACTGCAGGAAGAAAAAATATTGATGAATAGAATACGGCGCCATTGGAAAGGAAGATTATTATTATTAATATTATGTGGACTCGCGAATAAGAAGTTTTTAACTGCTAATTGTTTTAGTTTTTAACTTAAAATTCTATCAATAAAATCTGGATCGTATCCATTATTAGACGCTATTTTTTTAATTATTGATAATTCGTTAGAGAAAATAATATAAGTTAATGGAATCGTGACCAAGCGATGGACCATTGAGTGAAATGCTGAGTGTTTGTGTGAAAACGGATGATTGGATGTATTATGTATGTATTATGTCAAAACGTCGATCAATCGAACCCAAGGCAATGGCACACTATAGATCTATCACGACCAGTGGCGTGCAGTTTATAAAAGTTGAAAATCTGTGCCCACCCTAAGAAAACCGAGCCCGAGTAATAAAAAAAAAACACTAAAGTTCACTGCAGAGGCGTCGCCATCTTATCTTTTCTTCTATATATATATAGAAGAAAATAAAACAATGAGTGAAGGAGATAGAAATAAAATAACAGACACGAGTGAAAGAGATAGAAATAAAAGAGCAGACACCTTATTAGTGCTAGAACGAGGAAGGATGTAGACTGATTACAGGATGGGTAGGTAGGGAGGGGAAGGGAGGAAACAGTTTTATCAGAGGTTAACGGAATAAATTAAATATTGGACTATAAAACCTCTGGGACTAAAATATTACATAAAAATGGAATTGGAGTTAGGTTAAACAATTTAGAAGCCCTCGAAATTAAAAAAGCCGTCAATAATAAATCAAATATAATCAACAATCAAATCAATTTAACTGATAGTCCAATATTTAATTTATTCCGTTAACCTCTGATAAAACTGTTTCCTCCCTTCCCCTCCCTACCTACCCATCCTGTAATCAGTCTACATCCTTTCTCGTTCTAGCACTAATAAGGTGTCTGCTCTTTTATTTCTATCTCTTTCACTCGTGTCTGTTATTTTATTTCTATCTCCTTCACTCATTGTTTTATTTTCTTCTATATATATGTGTCTATGAAAATAACTTTAGTTGATATAATAAGCCCTGTCGAAGCTTGAGCTAAGCGAAACCTGGTTGGCTGTTAATATTAATTCATAATAAAAGTAGTGTTTTACAAAGTGTATTTTTTTCATTTAATATATAATGTCACATCACAAAGTGTTTGCTTCCTTCGATAAAATAACCTACTCATATAAGAAAAGCATTTAAGATAAAGCAAGTATTCATGTATCGTTATGTTGTATTTTTGTACAATATATAACTTATTTACGACAAATGTATTCGAATTGACCTTATGGTACATCTAAGCAATAAACACTGTTGACGATAACACCGGTTAAAGGCGGGTAAACAAACGATATGTAAAGTAAATATGTAACAATTTCGTTCGGATAAAGGGCCATTTTAAATTTGCTATCACTCAAACCAAACGCCTACATTGTTTTTCATCCGTTTTAATTTAAATTTAATTTTGGCTTCAAAGTGTCACCTTTAGCAACTTCAGTTTTACGTTGCACATATTTAAAAAAATATATATATTTTATCAATATTTTAATCCTTCTATTAACTTTCTTTTTACTTCTTATAGAAGTTAGGAAGTTATAATAATATTAATTTTAAAAAAAAATTGTGAATTGATTTTGTGAAAGTGAAAATGGCAAAATATGGGACTTTCCCGTGTGTTTTAGTTTTATTTTTGTGTTTCTGCTCGGTGAACTCTTCTAATATCCTGTGGATTTCTGGTTTGGCCTCCCCTAGCCACCAGCTGTGGAGCGGAGTCTTGCTGAGAGCCCTGGCAGCGAGGGGACACAACATAACCGCGCTTAGCGTTGATATTGAAGGCAGAAAAACGCCCAATGTTACACACATTCACATGGAAAACATCTACGAGTTCTACTACAATAAAAATAAAAACTTAACAAAAATGCAGAAAAATAGTGCTGTAAACGATATTATTGATTTAGCCAATTTTCGGTCTGATTCTTGCATTCCCGCGTTTAACAGTAGAGGAGCGCAAATACTTATGGATTATCCAAAGACTTTCAAATTTGATCTGGTGGTTCATGATTTTGGAGCATCCCAGTGTTTGTTGGGGTTCGTTCCCAGATTTGGGAGTCCCCCTTTGGTAGGGCTGTCAGCCAGTACCTGCCCTGTGGGAATTGCAGACATTTCTGGCAATCCCTTGTATCCAGCAATGATTCCGGCAAATCACCTGCGAGTTGGATACTCGATGAGTTTCTTCGTTCGAGTGTATAACGTGTTTATTTACGTTTATGACAATCTGGTGCGACAGTATTACATGATACCCAGACAAAATGAAATGGCCAGAAAGTATTTCGGGGACAATAATTTGGACGTGGGAGCAATCAGTAGATCATCCGCGTTGACTCTGGTTAACCTTTCTCCAGCTGATGTGATGCTTCCGCTGTTCCAGACTGTGATACCTGTCGGCGGCATGCAAATACAAGACCCTGCACCCCTTGATGAAGTAAGGCTTTCGAATAAATCACCTGTGGTTCCACGATAACTCAAACTCAAATTTTTACTTCACTAAAAGAAGTGATTTCTACAAATAAAAATAAATTATTCCTAAAAAATTAGGCCACTCCGCCTTTTTCTTACGCCATTAAGTAGGTAAAGTTTAATGTGTTTATTAATTCCAGGAACTGAACAGTTTCATTTCGAAATCAGAGAAAGGCGTAGTTTACTTTGCCTTGGGAACTAATATAAAATCGGAACAGTTTTCTTCAGTACAAGTTAAATACTTCCTGGATGCTTTCGCTCGCTTCCCGTCATACAGATTTATATGGAAATATGACCCTGCGCTGATGACACAAGCACTACCAGACAACGTAATGATAAGGAAATGGATGCCGCAAAACGATATCTTAGGTAAGAAAAAATATTTCATTGCCATATTCGGTTATTATTCTCTAGGTCGGACAAACAAAACCAATTTACCGGACTTTTTTTGTGCAATTTTTTTATCGATCTTGACTCTTTTTAAAAAATATTTTAATATTATTGATATTTCCTAGTGATTTATTTTTGGGATATTATGCCTTGTTGCGCTACCTCCAACTTTCGCTAATGTTTCAGACGGGCGTTGTAGTGTCCGTCATCGGGGCAGATGTGTAAAGATATTTTTTTTTATTTTCTAAATTCTTATTTGCCATGAAGTGGTGAACCATTTACATTTAAAGTTACTGTTCTTTATACAAATAGAGCTGCGTCATTGCGCCTGAAAATTTTTTACCTCGTATGGGTGTTTAAAATTTTACCTGGCTATTATAGGCCTTGTATTTTTTCGGTAGGGAAAAAATTGTTACCTAACCAGCAGCCAATCGCGGCCATATGCTACATGCGTGTGTGTTTGTGGTGTTGGGATTGGGAGGGAAATTCAGCGGTGCCTTATTTTTGGGAATTCCTCCGCGTTTGCCTGTGGAATAAGGAAAATCGCAGAAAACCTTATTCGGGAGGAAACGGCCATCAGTATATGATGTCCTGCATTGTGAGGTGTGTCTCTTTTTATGTGAATATGCATATACTTATGGCAAGATAAAGAATAAACATACATACATAGATATGGTCATGTTCCATCAGTATATGTTTGAGTAGCTATGTGTATACCTAAAGGTAAAGTCGCTCGGACTATTGTATTGTTTATAAGGGTGCGCTATTGTGCCTAAAACCCTAACGTTATTATGTTTATTCGTCTTCATTTTTATTAACAGCGTATTTTACTCGTCTTCTTTTTCTAGCCAATCCTTCGGTGAAGGTTTTCATTGGACACGGCGGGGCTTTGAGCTGCCATGAAGCTGCCTGGTACGGGGTTCCACAACTCCTCCTTCCCTTCATCATCGACCAGAAACACAACAGTGCCAGGGCTGAAGAAAGAGGAGTAGCACTGCAGCTAAACAAAGACAACCTATCGGAAGATATGATCTATGATAAACTGGATCGGCTATTACACAATTCCAGGTACTTGGGGATTTTAAATAGTCATTTAAATAAATGTATGGTTCAGACATGCGTCAACCTTACTTTTCATAATTATGTAAATAATTACCTACATGGACAAAAAAAATGAGAATTTCGTAACGTTGTTTTTCAAACGTATTTATTTATTTATTTTATATACCTATATAAATTATAAACAATACAAAACACAATGAACCTTTGTCTGTCCAACTGGGAAGGATTCCCGTTTCAGGACAGCCAAATTGTGTATTTAGTACATAATATTCTTACAATGGAATGGCGATGCTGTCAAAACAAATTTTGAGAACATTGTTGATTGCATTCGAAGTGACAGGATGGTTTCTTTATCCTTGAAAGAATCGCAAAGATGTAATTTATTACCAGGGTCAATTTGGATAACATTAGTAATTGCATTCAGAATAGATGATTGTTTTCTTTCGGGACATCACAAGTCTGAATATTATATTATTATTATTTTACTATTTTTCCAAATCGTTTCAAAAATTCTTTGTAAATATTGACATGGTTGGCGAAATATTGTGCCGCGTATATACGTAAGAAGTAAAGAGCGAGCCGAGCCACGAATTACGGGAAAGGTACGAAGCAATCGCAAACAGCGCGAAATGCCGCTTGCGGTAGCTTCGCTCCTTTGCCATCGTGGCTCGTTCGCGCTTCGTTTCGTACGTGAATGCGCAGCATTAAGAACTGAGCACTATTTACCATAATATGTATATCTGAAGAATAGTGGGTAAACATTATTATCAAAGAACGTTGTAAAAAAAACGACCTTCATGATGTTTTTACTGCTTGCTTGGTTCCTTATTATTTATGAATTTGTTTTCTTTCGATGTTTGTTTTCTTTCTTTCAAAACCAGAATGAATGGTCAAAAATCACATCCAATTAACATACTTGAAATAAAATAAATGATTTAATTTCAGCTTCCGTGAAAACAGTAATGCATTTTCCCGCACTTTCCGAGACCAGCCGCAATCACCTCTGCAGCGCGCGGTGTTCTGGATAGAGTACGCAATCCGCCATGGCTCGGGTTTGAAACTTCGCTCACCGGGCCAGGATCTTGCCTTCGCACGGCAGATGGCACTAGATGTCGTACTATTTTATTTGGCAACCATTATATTACTATTTATATTGGTAAAGTTAGGCGCTAATCGCGTCTTAGCGAGTAATGTCGTTAAGAAAGTAAAAACAACTTAATTACTACCTCAATGCACTTAGGAACCTACTTATAATAAGATATTTGTAAGATATCAGATGACGTGTTATAAAATAATGTAGGTGTTGAATATTATATGTAGTTCCATAATCTAATTTAATTAAAAAATACTTCACGAAAACTGGCTGTATAAAGATTTTATTTATGTTTATCGTATTTAATTAGTTTTGTTATTTACAAAAAAAAACCCTATTTATTAATTGGGAAGATTATTATTATAAAGAGCTGTTTCGTAAGTTTGTTTTCGCCACTGACAGAAATTACACGCGGCGAAATCAGAAACTAAAGATTACAACGGTGAATAGTTTTTCTAGGTAGGTCGAGTAATAACAAAATACAAATGATATTATATTTACGTAATTTGCACGGAGAGGCATAAAATATCATCTCCTCGATGCATTCCTTTAAAAGCGAGATTTTTTATAAATTAGGATAGTTTTTCATGAACGAACGATTCGTATGTTATTCGGTATTTCATGGCCGAGAAGTCATTATTCAGGGTTCAAGGCTCAATCAATGTGATAATTTATTTTATAAAGGTTTCGATGATATAAAGCACACCTTATTCTGGTTTCGCGCATTTCATAAAGAGTAGGTACATAAACAAGTTAAAAAAGAATAAGTTAGTAACAAATCAGTTCTTTACTTTATATAAAAAGATGTTATTTTGATGTCGGTCTCGCATTTCTCGGTAGTATAGTGGTAAGTATCCCCGCCTGTCACGCGGGAGACCGGGGTTCGATTCCCCGCCGGGGAGACTTTTTTTAAACTTAGTATTTTTTTCTAAAACAAAACATTTTCAATAAAAAAGAGATCACTCTGACCAATAGGTCCCACCGAGATTTGAACTCGGATCGCTGGATTCAAAGTCCAAAGTGCTAACCATTACACCATGGGACCGTTCATGAATTACGCCAACTATTCAAACAAGATACATAGATGATGTCGTATCACTGTCGAGAAATAATAAAATACCTACCGTGTTATTTTGTATAGGTATGACAAAAAGTAGGATAGCTCCTGTGAAAAAATATGTCACCATAAGAAATAAAAATAAGACAGTTGTAATTTTCAATGAAATACTGGCGTAGTAAATAAATTATTTATTTAAATTAAGTAATAAAGATCCTGATTTCGGTTGTAATCTGATTTAATGTACTCTAGAACTCAGATTTGCTTTGAATTTAAGAGTAATTTTAAAAAATTGGAGCTGTTTGCTTGAAGAATTCTGATAAGCGATACTACCTACGATGATTTCTTACAATCAAACTGATTGATCAATAAACAAGATTTGTGTAAAATTCAATATTGTACAACAACTTACTGAATAAACATATTACAAAAAACCCTTTAATATAATATTTAACAGAAAATTATTTTATTTGCCATTTACAAAATTGGAACCGATTTGCCGAAAATTCAGACTATCCCTAATTTTTCACGACACGTGTAAGGAGAACTTTTATGGGGCTGACAAATTTCGTTATATGTATCATGGCTTGGCCTATTAGGCCAAGTCACGAGAATATGGCGTGGTCTGTCCATGCTTTAAGTCGAAGCTGCTAAATCGCTATTTTGATTAATCTTTATAACGAATTGGTGTACATTATGAATACCAAAAAATATGCTTTAGATAAATTGAAGGTTTTCCTATCGTTTCGAAATTAAGTACTCAATAAAAAATATAAATGTAAAACAACTAAATTTTTTTTTTTTTTAAATAGAAATGTATGAACGCGTAAGGCGATTGTACGGAGCGATTTTTACCCGCGCCCGCTGCGGTGGCGGAATGGAGTTTTATTTTCAAAACTCACGAGACCGCTCTTTTTTGCGGTGACGCAGCCGCCGCGGTTGCGGTTATCGCCCGCAATCTTGGCGGTTGATTATCGCAAGACGGGCGGTTGCAAGACGGGCAGTTGAGTTCTACTAACTCGCCCGCCAACCGATCGCAGAGCGCGCGGGAGCAACCCGCCGCGGCTGCGGGACCGCGCCCGCGCACGCCGGTACAAGATAACCGCGGGTGCAGCGGGCCCCGCAAACAATCGCACACGCCGCGGGCGTAAAACGCGTCGTGAAATGTGCTTTAATTTTTTACATAAATATCTGCATTCTACAAAGGCTGCGGGCCCGCAACTGCGGCGGGCGCGGGTAAAAATCGCTCCGTGAGTCCTTAGCCTAAAGGACACAACTTTAAAAAAATATAGTATTATAGCTAAAATTATCTGTGACAGTTTCACTTGATTAACTTTTTTGCTTTCTTTATAAATTTATTTACAAAATAAATAAAAACCAGTTTTGTGCTTGAAATCGAACGTTTCTAGACTCCGTTTGTCAAGCGATTTTAATGCCTATTACCTAGAATATACACATTTTTGAATTGTAGCTTTCTCTTAAGGAATTTTTTAAAACTCAAATCACAAAAAATACACCCAAATTAACAAACTTAACGTAAAATAAAACATTGATTTATAGTTTAAATTATACATTAACTAACTAACCATCACGCCGTTTCCCCGCAGAGTAGGCAGAGAGGACGGACCGCCAAACAACTCGGTCTTGGAACACACTTCTTGCCTCATTCACATTCATACATCGTCTCATACATACTCTTCTATTATTCTGACTCTTGACATGGCTCGACTCGAGTATCTGATTCATTTGATCGTGCCATGTCTTTCTCGGGCGTCCCCGACTTCTGCTAGTTTTGCATATTATGTTCTATTATTATGTTTTTTATGTGTATAAATTTTACTTTCCGCATCTTTTAAATAAGATTTAACAGTGACATTTCAAACAGTTAATAAATTTGTGTACTCTTCAAAATATTTTTATTTAATTCGTACTAACGTATGAAAACAAAACAAGCGTAAACGTCAATATTTAGGTACTCTCTAAAAAGTTACGTGTATCAAATTTATCACATGTTTTATAAAATGGCAACATTATCATATGTCAAAACTGATGTGTTTTCTGTGGTTACCGGTTGTCAAACATTATTTACCTGTAATCTGTAATCTGTAATCTCAATTTAAATACTTCGCTTTTATCAAAAAGGCCGGCATCATGCCTCGCCCAAGATATATATTAGTATTTGTATTTTGTTTAATCTCTGTTAATCACGTAAAAGGTAGTTTCAAAGATAGTTTTTCGGAGGAATTACTTATTAAACCACTACCAAATAACCATGTTTATACATTTTTCCAATTTATGACAACATGGTCGTCGGATGCTATGTGTAAGTAAAAATAATTTTATGTATTAAATAATACGATGTTTCCGTATGTAAAAATATTCTTAATCATTTTTGTTGTTTGTTTTTGGGGTGTTATGCCGTGTTGCGCTAACTCCTTCTTTACAAACAACAAAAATGCTTTTGGCCGTGAGAATCTAAAAACTTACCTATATTCTTAATCAGTTGATATTTATTTTAGTTCAACACTGCCACCTTTTTCCGAGATCTCTGGGAGAAATAATAGCCAGATACCAGATAGAAGAATTGCATTTAAGCCTTACTGAAGGATTGTGGCGTCACATAAATTGGGGATATCCTGTAGTAGACGCCCCCCCTGGAGCTGAAATGTATGCTTGGTTTTCAAAAGACTCCAAAGATGTGGATTTGCAGTGGAAAGAACTCTCTCAAACATTATCTGGACTGTTCTGTTCCTCTCTCAACTTTATAGATTCTTCAAACTCTCTTAAGCCAGAGTTATCATTTCGACCTTCAGGGGTATCTCACAATGGACACACAAACAGTTCCTTTGTAAGATATGCAACTCTACCAAGAGAGATTGTTTGCACAGAAAATTTAACCCCATGGAAGAAATTGTTGCCCTGTGATTCCAAGAAAGGCCTTTCCACACTTCTAAACTCTGGAAGACTACACAATACCAACTATCACTCACTTGGAATTCATTTCCGATCAGTTTGTGGAGATGAAAAGTGTAATTCCAAAGTGTTTGAATTAAAACAAACAATGTCTCTAGTATACGATCCTGAAATAGTTGGTTCCAGAGATTGGTCTGTGCAGAAACTCTTTGGACAAGGATTATCTAGTCCATGTCCATTGGCAACATCCAGTCGTGTGTATGTGGATATTTCATCCAATGTTTCTAATCCATTTATTCTTACACCAGCATACGATAGCCTTGAAACATCCCTGAGGGGAGGATCACATATCAGTTTAGCTGTATACAATCTGAGTAAAGTGAAGACAATGTTCAACATAGCAGCTCTCCACACAACCCCCAATAAAGTAATGGCCCACATTCCTCCACCACTACATATAAGTAGATATATCGCTGGCTATGGACAAGAAAGAGGATCTTTAATATCATACGTGACCAACAATCATTGGCAACCAATTGATATTGTATTTATGGAAAACATTCCTTGGTTCCTCCCCGTTTACTTAAAGACTCTGAAGATCATGAACAAAGGGGAGCAAATATTCCCAAAGTCTAAACATTACATTCCGGGAAAGGGAAAGAGCCGGCCTTACTATCTGGAGTTCACAATTCGCTTGCCACCCAAGAGCATCACAACTGTGTCCATTGATTTTGATTATGTGTTTTTAAAATGGCAAGAATATCCCCCTGATGCTAATCACGGCTTTTACGTGGGGTCCGCAGTTGTGTCGG
This sequence comes from Hesperophylax magnus, assembly GCA_026573805.1. Classification (NCBI taxonomy): domain Eukaryota; kingdom Metazoa; phylum Arthropoda; class Insecta; order Trichoptera; family Limnephilidae; genus Hesperophylax; species Hesperophylax magnus. Next base: position 1,880,359 of record JAIUSX010000107.1, read on the forward strand.
CAATGTTGCCAGTTGCTAAAAATTATACCAGCTCTATTTACTATCGAGGTTCTATTTTGACTTCGCTCAATGAATCCAGAACAGGTGAAATAAATTATTTATTACAGAATATTAACCCTTCGGCATGTAATTTAAAAAAAGCTAAGCTTAACCCTGCACTATCTTCTACCCAAGCAGAGGGGACAAACCTGAAACCAACCTGCACTCATTATTAAAAAATACAAATGCATAATAATAACAGCTATGGTGATTCTTTTTTTAGGATGCGCAATGTTTGAGTTAGTTACTAATAGTAATTTTGTGATTTATAGGTTACTTCGTTCAGCTGCACTCCGAGAGTATGATTATCACCCTCCCGACTCCGGATTTCAGCATGCCCTACAATGTAATCTGTTTGGCTTGTACCGTTGTGGCATTGGCCTTCGGGCCATTGCACAATATAACTACCAAGTCATTGAGGCTTAAATTGACTGAACCCGGAAGTAATAAAAATATGTTTCAAAAGTTAAAAGACAAAATTTTTAAAAGAAAAGATAAAGACACAGCTGGTGAACCAGCAACATCTGAGAATGCCAGTGAGGATACAACCAAAAAATAGTTTTAATGTCTTTAGCTACCAAATTTAATAAAAGCTTTCAATAATAATTTTAACTTGTTTTTATTTATTAAACTAAAAATAGATCCACTTCATGCGGTCTGATATAAACATAGTTACATCTTAATTTACAATTTGCTTATTTCTAATACTTATTACTTATATAATAATAATATTTTCCTAATCTAGGTTCATTTTTAATTTCACTGTGAACTACGGTATACATTTCGATGCCTTTATAAGATAAATATGTAATTGTATTTTTGATTTGTAATCTTTCATAACAAAATATCCTATCTGTTTTTTTACCCTTCAGGTTCATTAATTGTTTTTTCATAGTTTCATAAATGTTAACCTTTCCTTATCTGTGGTGTGTATTTACTACACATTGCTTCTAATAACTTTTTTTTTATTTATTTTATTTTTTTTTATTCTTAAATATATTTGTTATACAATGGTATAGTATATTGTCCTCCACGCTAGGAGTTCACCTGTGTTGTGGAGGACTTTTTCAATTGTAAAGTTATATAATTATAAAACAATACAGTGGAGTTGGTTACACAGAGAAACATTAAAAATTAAAATATAAATTATAAAATCGATTTTTCCATAATTATAACAATAGTTTTTCCATAGTTATTCCAAAAAAGTGAAATATAAAAAATTAAATATTAAAAGGATTGTAGCCAGTTCCATATGTGTTTTTTGTATTCTGTAAGATTAGATGTTTTATATTGTGTTGGAAGTGAATTGTATAGTTTTATAGCCTGGAATCTGTAGTGTTTTTGTCCAAAGGATGTGTTGGTTTTTGGTATTAATAGTTGGTGTGCATGTCTTGTTCTGGTATTGCGAGAAGTTTGTGAAGTTTTAAATGTGTTTAGGTTCTTGTAAAGGAAAGTAAGTATTTGTTTTTAATAATTTAATAACTCTATAAATATAATAAATTCTGGGTTTAGATTTTAGGTATTCCTCCGTTATACATTTATGCACTGAATTAAAAAATAATATTTTACATAGTTTTCAAATTCAATTAAAAATCAGAGATTTTTGTTAAAAATCGGGAACAAATACACCAATACAATCAACCGTGTGACGCTGTTGCGCAAAGAGTGTGCGAGAAAATAACACGCTATTGATGTCCCGCTTTAGTTCGCTATGCGGGAACACGAGAAACCCACACGTCTGCAGTTGTATTTTGATTTAGACCATCGATACCTACGACCGCATAGCTGTGTGCCAGCCGCCAGCCAGTCGGTCACGGACCGTCGTTAGATGTGGACCCCTCGCACGTTTTTTTAGCATCTGCCGATGGTTTTTTCATGTTTTCAGCAATTAAATTACAATTATTATAACTTTTGATATAAAATGTAATAAACATAAGCTATTAGCTATGAATATTCATATTGTTCCAATATTAAATCTCTTATTTTGAGATGTGTATTGACTACACAGCACCGGAACGGGTGGATTTAATTTAGCTAGCACAGTAAGGGAAAGGTTAATAAACCATAGAAAAATAAAAGAGGTAAAAATAATTTGATTATTTATTACCAGTTAAAGTCCTCGGCATTGCCCAGGCTTTACACAGAGTTTTTCGAAATCAGACTTAGACAGTGACCTTCCTCTTTTTTGAAGGTCAAGTGTGCAAAATTTCATCCATCTCGAAATAAAACTGTAAATTTGTACAAAAATCAATCAACCGCCACAGACAATCTTCTTTATATAAATATATAATAACCATTTTTTTTATTTGCTAATTAAAATAAGTAATGTCTAATGAGCAGGTAACAGGGACAGGTGTTCCCCAAGCCTGTGATCAAGTGTGCGAGTCATATTCTATGGCCCAGCCTATATTAATATTGGCACACCGGTATGCCAGGATCTAGTGTAACAGTTATTGCATTGAATTAAGCGCACAGAGCGACGCGGATAGCAACTTTGTTTTACATTATTTAGAGATGCATCCATATTGTTTAAATATTTATTACAAAGATTGTGTGAACGTTGTATTGGGGTATTCAAACTGATGTCTGAATGAGATATACATAGGGTAAACGCAAGGTTCGTAAAACATGTAATTAACAAGGTTAGCTCATCTAGGGGTAATAATAGTAATCTGGTAGAGGTAATAATAATAATAGCTGTTAAGAGTGGTGATTGGTTAGAAGGTTGTGAAGTAGCTAGAAGACCATTTTCGATTCAGAATGCAATTGCAATGATTTATTAATACTGGTAATATTACACTAAAAATAATGTTCGGAATAAAAAGGAAAATCCCAGGAATATTTGCAGTCTTACTAAGGCATTGGTGATGTAGAATCAAGGTTATTTGTTAGCGCCGTGTACATACTGCCTTTGAAGACATTTATGTTTTCAAATTGAAAGTCTCATTTAGCAAACTATCATGACAACAATTTGACACGGAAAATTTTGAGAATAATTGTATTTATTCAAAGAGTCCCACATGGTGGTAGATACTCTCAGCATCATCTTGGTGAAAGACCACCATTCGGAATCGAAGCGTTGCTTGAAAAGGGTTTAGCCGTATTTGGTGACCATATGTGAATAGCAAGGTACTTCCCCACCTTCCACTCCCTCATTTCCTTCCTAGACAAACTTTTTTTATCACAGACAAATGGAATAATACAATTTATTTATGAAACAACGTGAAGGCAAAAATACAGGAGGCCACGAAGAAAATAAATTTCTCAGGGGGAAAATGTACGGAGGGTCTTTTTGAGAAGATGAGGTTGTGAAAATGACCCATGATGAAGGAGGGAGGAAACACGAAAAACTTTCCACAGCCGAACTGTTCAACTCAAGAACAAGTCTTAGAAACAACCCATTCTCGTGAGATAAATGATGTCAACCAAGTATAAATTTTGGGCCTGCGTTAGTTCTATTTCCTGACCATGCCGGAGCATGAAAAGCACCGGAGTGCTGAAGAGATAAATGATACTAGTTCCTCGGCGCACCTTCATTGAAATACCGGTAGAACAGGGACAGCATTCCAACCTGATGGCTGTGCTCTAAAGAATTCAATCCGTTTGTTAAGATAAGGGAATCTATCAAACGCACCGCCCGTTTTACACTGTTTACGTTTTACGCAATATGAGAATAAGTTTTGTTCATATAAAAACTCAATTCTTTCAAGGTATAAAAATACAATATTAGATTGAATCATCGGTGCATTAGGTAACTATTTATTCATATTCATTTGGCGTATGTACAGGCGCAAACAAATAATTGGTCTTAATATTGTAAAGAAATACCTCGCAAAAAGCGTATTTTAATAAAATAAATTAATTCTACCATATCCCATAAATAAACCACTCGCCTCTACTTTTCCGCGTTGCTATCGTTACTGCCATCTATTGACAAGTAGAAGTACGATGGTGCTTAGCGCCATATTTGAACGAGTAGATGTACGATGCAGTACGACCTTAAAATTGAAGAAGTCAGTTAGCAATCTATTCTATAACGGCTCTTCTTCTTCCAAGATCGCACAGTGTTTCGTTTCATACAAGCTAGACGGAAAAAACTCTTTTATAATTATAAAGTGTTTGGAACCCTCTTGTAGGGAGTATTTAATCTGAATGTATTGAAAATTTGGGTTGAAAGTGATTAATTTAATTTTTTTCTAAAAAAAAAAAAAATCGGAAAAAATCTTTTAAATAATTAATAACAGTATTAATACCGTATTTGAGGTTTTTAAAGAAAAAAAATTTAAAAAGTTAAAAATGTGTCTATTTTGAGAATAATAATTATGTAAAAGCACAGTCAAAAAATATAATACAAATCACGAAACAATTGCGAAAGTATAAATAAATGATAAAAAATAATCAAAAAAATCATTATTACTAATCTAGGAAAACAATTTTAGTCATATTTAGCAACAGAACTCAATAAAAACAAGCATTAGTTGCAGAAAGCACAGTCAGAAAATAAAATAATAATATCAAAAGTTATGCAAGAACAGTAACGAAACAAAAAATTATTACTTATCTAATAAAGTGCTATCTGAGTCATTTGCGGCGAGAGAAATTAACTGCACATAAACATCTTTAATTTTTTTAAGACAGAGTACAGAACCAATAGATTTGTGAGAAAGTGCTTAAACATAATGCTTATTGAAACTAGATGCTATCTAAGTTATGTTCAGAGGAATCGTCAGAATAATGTTCAGAGGAGTCATCAGAATAATGTTCAGAGGAGTCATTAGATCGCAAACATTGTGTTCTTGACTCGGAATTGGGTGGAACAAGTAAATTTAACACTTCAGAGGGAAGTGAGCTCGATTTTTTTCTTGGAACCTCTCTAAAACTATTTATTATTGGATCTGATGTAATTAATAGCATGGTTAACATATCTCTGTTTGTTGATGTTCTGTCGATTTTTCTGGTGTGCAATTACCTAAATCTTCTACAGTCTTTATTTCGCGCCTCTTCTGACAGCTGCCTGTTAAAAATGTAAATGTCGTTTGCACGAACTAATCACATCAAATGAATGGTATAATAGTTTATGAACAGTTGTTGGCATGGTATACCAATCATATAGGTTAAGATATAACTCCTTAGTGTCATGCACATACTGTTCAAAATGTTCGATGTTAATGCTATACCCAGAAGCTATTGTACTCAAAATTATGCAAAACCTCTTGATGAACCCCGCATCTACACCCGTTATCTCGGCACTCTTTTCGTGCTCTCGAAAAGGTTTTGGCTTATCTACAATTAATCCCATTTCACTTTTAAACCGTTCCTGTAATTCTTTTTTTCTAGTACTTAAAATTAGTTTATTTGCATCCCCTCTGACTTGCCAGAGTTGTATTCGGTAAGCGATATGCAAAAAACATTCAAAAGTTTTTATCCAGGCATGCAATGTATATAAGCCGAAGGAATAAAATTCTTGTCGTGGAACTCTATTGATAACCGTAGTATTCATTTCACTGGGTTTGGCACCACAAATATAACACGACATAGTCGACTTGTTTCCAGTCATTACATTGCAAATTTTGCCATCTACCATAGTTAATAACATTTTAAATTTTACATTCAAATCTACATCTTCAATGTTAATTCTAAAATTTATCAAATCCGAGAAGCTGCGATCCACTTTTTGGTTATATTCAAAGATATTAACTGTACTTGGCTTTTCAAATTTTTTTCACTGCTTGCACTGAGATTTTGACGTTCAAATTTACTTAAAATATGATTATATATTCCCTGAAACCTTTTTTTCTTGGGTAAACTTCTCCACGTCTCGAACAATTCCTGCCTGGAAATCTGGTATGTGGTGCCTGTGAAATGACAAATTATGATTGGTGAGCATTAATGAGCAAAAATATCGAAACTGATTTGAATAGAAAATGAATTGTTCAATCTACAAAAAAAAAATCACGGAACCTTATTGATACTTTATCCGAAAAAAATTCTCGAGAAGTTAGAAATTGAATATTTTTAAACCACAAAAAAATAGACAAGTTAAAAATTATTTTTTTAAAAAACTGTAATGTTTTATATTAAAATTTTACAATTATAACATACTACATACTTTCCAAAGAAGTTTCCATTTTTTTTTAGAACCAAAACACATTATTTTAAGCACATAAAAAACCTTACAGCTCGCGCGACAAGATACGAATAAAAGCAACTAATAATTCATTAATTAATTTACCTAACTTTGGGGCTCTGGTGTGAGTCAACCCGTGCATTAATTACCCCGATTACAAAAGCATTTGTCACACTAACTACCTGTTAATACCCTCATGACGTCATTTTTCAAGAATTCCAAAGTGACTTTTTTCCGTCTAGCTGTATGAAACGAAACACAGTGGATCGCTTCAATGATTCGGATGCTTTTCGGCAACTCAACAAAAATTCTCTCACAATTTATTTGGAACTTTTGTTTATAAACAGAAATATCCATACTGCCATCTATTAGCGAGTAGCAGTTTGAGCGATCGTAGTGACATCTATCATTGAATAGATCGATTGAATAGTTCGTAAATTTCTCAACAGAAATCGGTAACCTATTTATTGGTTCCGTGATTGGTTTATTTATTTTGGTTCCAAAACTAAGTTAGTTTCTTCTCCAATATTTGATTGCAACAAATTATTTCACAGATAGTTTCAACACGAGATGGTTCTGCCCTGGTGCGACCATAAATAAACGACTATAAATAAATTCAAGTCTCAGAAAAGTAATAATTCATTTCTATTGTGTATGATTCCTGCAAACAAAAAGCAGAAATTCATCTGTCAAAACACAAGCACGCTGTCACCTGCGAGTGGTTTGTTTATGGTACAAACTTTTTTCATACGAAAAGCCCGAAGATATCGATCTATTCAGTGGTTTATTTATGTCTGTCACTTTTTCTCATCAATCAGTAACTGCATTTAAAAATTGTGTTTAATTTTGTATAACGAAATGGACGAAGATGAGGATTTTTTCTTCGAGTCAGACCATTTGGCACTTCGCGGAAATAAAGATTATAAATGTATGCTTAGGGTTATATTGATTCTGGAATCGCAAAAGATGATGTTGGTCCAGGTAATTATTTTTATAATTTTTTACTTATGAGGTTTGTAAGGCGTTTAGAAATGCTGAATCAAAAATTAATCCCTATGTTATACCCCGCCTATCTGTGAACATCCCTTCTATGTTTTTTTACAGGATATCGAAAATCTTGCAGCTTCTCAGAAAGCAGCATTAGAAAACCCTCAGGAGTTTTTGGATGATCTGAAAAATTCGGCAGTTGATTTTCCATGCTCCAGTTATTCTATTCCAGAGGTTTGTGTTTTAGAATTTGATATAAATATTTTAAATCAAGGGATAACTAGTTTAAAGTAGTTATCCTCATACTAGAAATGTCAAACCTTAATGTATTGTAGTTATACTTAGATATGATAGACAAAATGCTTGTTTTATAGCTACCAGCTATTTCCTGGTCCAAGTATGGAGTTGATGACAACCAAGTCATTGAATGGAAGAAATCTTTTGTGGACTCGGAACAGGAAAAAGCTAATAATAATATATTGGTCAGAGGAAGAACGTTTGACCAAACCAAACCCGAAACGTTTAATCAAGTAAGTAAATAGTTATTTTATCTAATGGCATTTTACCAGACTATAATAATTAGTTGAACTTCGGACCTCACAAAACATAAGTGCAAAGGGTTACTGTAACACCAGAAGGAATATAAATATAATATGTTTGATATTCCATCTTGGTTTGTTGAATGTTAAAGAATTCATTGTGTTTCTCTAGTTGTGGACATGTGAAGAGCAGAGAAGATTAGAAGAGTTATTGAAAGAATACCCAGAGGAAGAAATAGAGATGCGAAGATGGGTGAAGATCGCTAACGCTTTGGGTAATCGGACTCCCAAACAGGTGATGAGCCGCGTTCAGAAATACTTCATCAAGTTGCACCAAGCTGGACTTCCTGTCCCAGGAAGAGTGCGGAAACCTTTCACCACTAAGGTAATAATTACAATAAATACAGCTTGTGGAGTGGTGTACTGTATCCATATCCATATCGTAAGACTACTGCAGGGTAAGAGGGGACTGTGGGCAGGTATTTCAAACGATTTCGAACCAATTTGAACGGTGTGCACAAATATGTTCAAATGTGTGCTCTTAAAATGATTTGACCTTCTATGATTTTGCCTGGTATGAAAGGGTCTTGAGGTTAAACGCGACGCTCATTATATTTTATACACTATGTGTTCATAGATGACATTAATTATTAAAATACGCTCTTTGCAAGGTATTGCTTTACAATATTATGACAAATTATTTGTTTGCACCCGCATATACGCAATATGAATAAACAGTTTTGTCCTTTAATTTAATCAATTCTTCCAAGAAAGGCATACAAATGCAATATTGGATTGAATCATCGGTACAGTATTGTATGCCTTTCTCGAAAGAATTGAGTCATGTAAAAATATTGCCTTTTTTTGCTAAGGTTGGGGGACTCGGCTACAGAAATCGCTACACAAAGGTTTTCCAAAAGCGGTCTACATTTTTTCCTGCCCAAGATGTGCCCGTCTTTATGGATGAAAATCCTCAGGTAAATTAATTAATTGACATTTTTCTCTTATTATATTTACTGGTGGATGGTGATAATCAGAACTTCCCACTTTTATCAACTGAAAAGACTGAATTCTTTAATACAATAATTTATTTTAGGAACTCGAGACCGAGGACAGCACGGAAAGAAATGTAATAAAACAATGGACACCTTTAGAAATGATGACTGCAATTTATGAAAGGCGAAGATTGGAAGAAAATTCTAACACTCCTTTGCCGGTTCACACAGGAATATCTGTAAGTATATTTCATCATTTTAAAGTATATAATCCCTGAGAAAAGAGTCACCCGAAGATTAGGACACCATTTTGGATAAAATGTGAATTATGATAATAAATCTATACCCAGGGTACCGACTTGCCAACGAACCAAGGCACACATAATTCCTAACACAGTACTCATGAGGTTTTCACTAGTGCCACACTAGAGGTGAGGCGTATTTATCGTACCCAGTAAAAGTACCGGGTATTTCTATGCGATACTTTGTACTTGTGACAGATCTCCAAAATACTCATGAGTATTTTATACCGGGACTAAATATTTTTAATAGGTACTTTTACCAGGTATTTTTGATGGGTATTTTTTAGTAGGTATTTTTGATAAGTATTTTGATGGATATTTTTAGTAGGTATTTTTGATAGGTATTTTTGATAGGTATTTTCGATGGGTAATTTTGAAGGGTATCATTAGCAGGTATTTTTGAGGGGCATATTTCATGAGGAATTTTGAAATTTATTTTTCTAAAAAAGAAAGACAAACATTCCTGGGTTACTAATAACCTGACAATATTTGAAAATCTCCTACTACCACCACAGAAAGCTGAAAATGTTGCTTGTGTTGTGATGGAGGACTTAGCCAAATGATGGAATTCCGTAGCTACCCCCCCCCCCATGGAATTCGAAAAATCACTGTGGGGAATCACATGTTCTTGGCTGTGCGGAATTTACTTCCAGCGAAGTTCTCTAACAACCCCCCCCCCATGGATTTGAAATATTTCGTGGGGAGTACTCATTTTGAAATTTTTTTGTGGGGAATTATGTTTTACAGGAAATTCTCTAACAAACCCCTCCACAGATTTCGAATAATGAAAGGGGGAATCAAGCTCAAGCAGATTGTTTGTGGGGAATATGTGGGCAGAATTTACGCGATATGAATTACTCATTCTGAATCAATCCTCAAGTCGGGATTATATACTCCGGAGTATTTTGTCACCGGTATTTTCCTGTACCTGTACTCATTGTACCCAGTAACGAAAAGTACTCATAGGACCCACCTCTATGCCACACGCCGTTTGGCCCTGCCTACAATAGCCATAAAATGTATATTTCATGATGCATTGGATTCTGATTAAATGTATTTTTTCAGTGTATTGGATGCAGTTGTGAAAACATAGTAGGGACCCGTTGGACTGATGGAGTAGGTTCCGACTGGTGCTCGGATTGCCTAATAGAATTCCAGCCAATCACCAAGTTGACACCAATAAGCTCTTTGAATTTTAAAGACGAATTCACTCCACCTTAGTCACGTACAGCATTTATTATAAAATAACTTGTATACTATAATGTTGGTGGGGGTGTATATCCATAATATGGATTCCATGAATAAACCATGATAATTCTAAGACAGATTGGATGCATTATAATAAAAAAAGTCAATGATATTGCGTTGTTCAAGGAATAAAATTTTTACTGTTGAATATTTTTTTATGCTAAAAATAGGTAAACATCAATGTTTTATCTTTCACAGCGATTATCAAAAATACTATTTTAGTGTATTGCATTTCTGTAGGTACTCACTGCCAATCCTATCTAGTATGTACAGTGAAAATTTTCCAGAGTAGAATAAAACAAACTCTTGCGTTTTATGGTTTTATTTTTTTTTTAGTTATTATACAATAATTTTTGTTCTTAATAAAAAAGTAATGCAAGCAATGGTTTTTTTAGTTTCTTTTTATTTTATACCTATAGCACACAGAAGATTTGTATAGATGTGTGCTGAATTCTGGCATTTGATGCACTCTTACTGACATGGAGTTTATCGATTATGGAAACCATGAATTTCATAAATCTTTATTGAAAATAGAACTGTTCAAATTTCTCACAGTTCAATTATGATTATTCATATTGTCTGTTATGAAACTTGTAAGGGGAAATTAACACTGATGTTACTGTTAGCAGAATCAAGTCTGATACAATTTATTTTTACAAAAAGTTATATTTTATTTACAATATAAGGTAAAACTTACATGTTATAATAACAACTAAATCATTTATCTAAAACCAATTTTTAGATTCATGAAGCGCAAACATCACATCTCACGTCGAAGAAAACTAGGCCTTAAATATTAAAAATTTATTGAATGAGACACAAACCAAAACTCACACAATCTGTCTCGAAAATATATTACAAAACAAAATGATGTTAAAAAGTGAATTCTTTTACATTTTATGTGTAGTTCACAATGTCATTCTAATGCTTTTGCACATCACAATTTAACCTCAATACAGACTAGTGAACAATGAACAGGGTAAATTATCAAATCGATATCTATTAGGATAACAATAATAATAAAAGATGTATGGAGATATTTTTGTTGTATTTTAATAAATAAACCATCGATCATCTGATTTAAACAATTTTTTAAGGCATGAGCATAATCAGATATTTTTGAATTTAGTAGTAAACCATAAATTTTTTTTAATAAAAAACTAAATTCTATCATTTTTAACATTTAAATTGAATAGATTTTTTTTTATTAAACTAAGATAAAAATAACTTATTTGTACTAAAAGAGGATATAGTTATCTCTCTTTATAACCTAAATGCACAAAGTAACAATATTGTAATTACTTCACTAAAAATTAACATGTAAAGAAATGCCTTAAGCATTATAAGTTTTTTTCTTCTTCTTTTCAATAAATTTATTTTAGGAAATTTGAGGCAATCACAGAAGTGAAACATAATAAATATGACTCTGTTTTTTAATTCCTCCGACCACAGTGCACCGTATTCGATAGAAAGTTGATGTTGATTTTGAGCGGCGAGATCTTAAACACAACTACAAATGAGAGGCATATCACATCTTTCAAGTGCTGTGAATATATTGACAGTAATTAATATTAGGTATTGGTACCGTATAGCAACTGAAAAACTTTCTGTATCATATCTAAAGGTCGTCAGGATCTTCATAAGTGGGTGACGCTGGAGAATATGTGGGTGAAGTGGGAGAGTAGGTGGTGGGAGCCGCCGGTGTGGGGGAGTAGGCCGGAGACGAGGGAGAGTAGTTGGGGGAAGTGGGGGTGTAGGTGGGGGAAGTGGGAGAATACTTGCTGCTCGGGGAATACGCCGGGGAAGAGGGCGAGTAGGTCGGGGAGGAGGGGGAGTAGTTGGGGGAAGATGGAGAGTAGTGCGTGCTGGTGGCGTGTTGCGGAGAGGAGGGCGAGTATGCAGGGCTCGAGGGGGAGTACTGCGGGCTGCTCGGGGAATACTGAGGGCTGGTCGGGGAATACGTAGGACTTCCGCCCGCAAATGACGGCGAGGCAGGTGAGTAGTTGGGAGTGGTTGGGGAATACTTGGGAGAAGAGCTGGAGTAGAAACTGGGAGACGTGGGCGAGTAGTGCGGGGAGCTCGGGGAGTAGGATGGACTCGATGGTGAATAGGAGAGTGTCGTCGGGGTGTAGTTAGGTGAAGACGGCGAGTAACTTGACGAAGTGGGGCTGTATGCCGGACTGTTGGGTGAGTATCCCGGGGAAGTGGGTGAGTATGCCGGGGAGGTCTGTGGATAGACCGGGCTGGCGGGAGAGTACACCGGGCTAGTGGGCGAGTACGAGGGAGAGGCTGCGTAGCTGGGAGACGCAGGAGAGTAGCGCGGGGAGGTAGGCGAGTAGGAGGGGCTCGAGGGGGAGTAGTGCGACGAGGAGGGGGAGTAGGCGGGAGAATTGGGAGAGTAAGGCGAAGTGGGAGATGGATTGGCATAGCGGGGAGAAGAAGTGGAATATCCAGGAGACGCAGGCGAGTAGACCGGTGACGTTGGAGAATAGTTGGGGGAATACCTGGGACTTGTGGGCGTGCAGTTGGGCGAGGTAGGCGTGATACTGGGAGACGCAGGTTGGAAGTGAGGGCTGTTGGGGGAGTAATGCGGAGAGGCACTGGATGGAGAGGGAATGTACAAAGCAGGGCCCGGGGAACCGGGAGAGCCGGGCTGAGGAGACCAGCTGCTGTAAGCAGGGGACATGCCCGAGGCGTCTGATGCTCCGGATGGGGAGAATGAAGGGCCTCCGGGTGTCATGTTGCTGCCAACTAGAAAAAAGAACACAAAATGAATTATCATATTTGTTACTAAATGTAGATTGTAAAGAGAGTTGAAAATACAGAAAACATAAGTAAACTTACATGGTGCAGGCGACCACATGCTGGCACCAGTTCCGTAGGCTGGAGTTGCTTGGGCATTCCAAGGACTGTGTGGGGTGAGGGAAGGAGTACCGAAATACATGGAAGCTCCCAGACCCGTGCCCATTCCACCCATCTCCATGCCACTCTTGCACTTCTCTGCGTCCAAAAGGAGATCAAAACAACCTACAAGAAGACATTTATATATTTAGCATTTTAAGACACTGGCCACTGAAGGACTAATATCATGTATGTCATGTGCTAAGAGTCCATAATAGTTGTTGATCTAATGCAGAACCCAACTTACCAGTTCCCATTCGTGGAAGTTGCCCCATGATGATATTCTCGGACACGCCTCTCATGGGATCCACCTCGGCGTGGCAAGCTGCATCCATCAATACATCTACAGTTTCCTCAAAGGAACATCTCATGAGGGCTCCGGTGTCCTGCCTGTTAATTCCGTGACGGGTGATGGCCATCAAGTGACCCTTGGCAGTCATAACGTCACAAAGCAAAGCCAGATGACGGTAGTTTACGTACAGGCCGTAGAAGTTCAATACGGTGTTCATTTCCTTTTCAACAGACTTCCGTACAGCTTCAATACCCAGCACTTGGAAGATCTCGCAAATGTCGTTACTGAATGTTCTAACCGGATCCACATCTCTTTCTGACAATACTTTCATCATTGATGTTCCGTCAGTTTCAAGTAACCACTCGGCAATAGCTTTGAATTCTCCAGAATCAGTGATGACAATTCGCTTCTTGCTGTCAGTTTGTGGTAAATGCATGTATACCTTGCCAATAGCTTCAATTCCCTGCAACGTCATGTCGGAAAGCATATTAGCTTCTATGCAACGCAAGAACATATCGTCTTCCATTTTGTCTGCAGTCTCTTCCTCATTATCTTGGAATTTGTTTTCTTCACTATTCATAATCCTAATACGTAAAACTAGTTTTTCAGCATTGTCATCATTGAAGATACAATTCAAGTCATCTCCAAATCCGGCATTAATCTTTTCTGCAATTTGTTCCATAGTCAACTTCTTATCTGTCATCCTCTTACGATCCAACTCAATCCTGAGCAACCACGGAGATATTTTAGTAGGATCAAAGTCAGGCATTTCATAATAGACATTGACGAATTCTTGATCCTCAGCGATAACTGTGTTTTGTGGATCTGGATCGTAGTAAATGGCCGTGTTTGCTGTAACTTTCCTAAGGGTTGTGTGTTCAAGGCGACAGAGGACATTTTTAGCTTTCTCAGCATCTCGAGCGGCTCCACCAGTCAAGAACACTGTTAGAGAGGGAGCTTTAGGTTTTTTAGAGATGTTAATAATTTCCTTCAAACGTGGTACTCCTAAGGTTACGTTTTTCGACGACACACCGGCAAAATGGAAAGTGTTCAATGTCATCTGAGTAGCTGGCTCTCCTAGAGACTGGGCAGCCAGGGCTCCAACCATCTCTCCGGGGTTGCACTGTGCCTGTTGGAAGCGGGTTTCGATTTCTCCAATGAGCCACTCGAATGCTTCTGTAGAGAGCCTAAATTCTTCAGAAACATATTTAGTACAGAGTGTGGCACGAACTAAGCACTGGAAGAGAAGTGTGGCATTCTCATTAGCTTGCTTGGAAAGCCTGTCGTTACCAGCCACAATAATACACTTGGTAAGAAGATCTCTAACTCCGGCAATGACTTTAATTGGACTGAGATCAGTTGGGAGTCGTTTGTTTATGTGGAAAATTTTCTGTACGTTCCAAATCATCCTTTGCAGGTTACAGGGCAACACCACTTTAGATTCTCCACCTGGGAAAATTTGCCTCAATACTTCACGATCCTTTGTTAGTTGATCCCATTCGCTCTCCAGGTCAGCAATAACATATCCAGATTCTGTTAATTCTTTAATGATATCTTCAGTGAATATTCTTCTCAAATATCTTTCATTAGAGGGATCAAATTTGAACTTCTTTTCAAAGGCTTTGTTAGACAATTTAATTGTGGGTAAACTCTGGAACTCTACAGTCTCCCCACAAAGTCCATCTTCCCCGTATCTCAACTGAATCAACTGTCCTACAGAGTTACGTACGGTACCGTCATAATGGACCATCACTGACTCCATAGCCTTGATAAGACGCCGCTGAATGTAACCAGTTTCGGCAGTTTTGACAGCAGTATCAATGAGACCTTCTCGTCCTCCCATAGCGTGGAAATAGAATTCAGATGGCGTCAGCCCGGCAAGATATGAATTTTCTACGAAACCTCTCGACTCAGGACCGTAATCATCCTTGATGAAGTGAGGGAGAGTTCTTTTCCTGAATCCAAAGGGAATACGCTTACCCTCAACGTTCTGTTGTCCCACACAAGCAATAACCTGGGAGATGTTAATATTGGATCCCTTGGATCCTGACACCACCATAGCCTTTAAGTTGTTGTATTCAGTGAGAGATTTCTTAGCAGAGCCTCCAGTCTTGTCTCGAGCATCGTTAAGGATACGATTCACCTGATTCTCGAAAGTCTGACGCAGCGTGTTACCGGGGGTGGGCTCCAGTTCCATGTTGTGGGCTTTTTGGATAACTTCTATGACATCTTCCTTGGCTTTTTTAATGGAGTTTTGGATCTCAATATAGGTTTGAGGATCGGCAATAGTATCACCGATACCGATGGAGTGGCCATCCAAAAGTAGCCAGTGGTTAATCACAGTCTGAATATTACCATAGAATCGGCCAGCTGTCTCGTGTCCCAACTCCAACATACAAATATGGAGGAGAGACCCAGCAGATGTTCCCAGGGTCTTTTTACATAAGATACCCATGATCAGCTCTCCATGCTCTACCATTACTTTGGTATCTCCAGGAGAAATCCATTTATAGGGACCTTCGTCCTCTTCATCAGGATGCGTGGAGTGGGTTCGGATCATGTTGACATTTCCCGGAATGATCAGAGAGAATATCTGCTTGCCTGTCCACAGTGGTTTAGGTTTCAAAATGCACGGTTGGGGCATCTTTCCATTCCAAGTTGGTAAGAACATGAGGATATTCATGATCTGTTCCTTTTCTATGAACACATCACGTTTGGTCATCTTACGAACGGCAGTCAGGGTGTCCTGCACAATACCCATGACAGGTTTGTTAGCCTGCGGGGTGATGATCTGACGGGGAGTGATATGAATATTCTCAACTTCAGCACGAGTCTCCATAGACTGAGGAACGTGTAAGTTCATTTCATCTCCATCAAAATCAGCATTGTACGGAGAGGTACAGCTGAGGTTCATTCGGAATGTCGACCAGGGAAGCACCTTCACCCTGTGCCCCATCATACTCATCTTGTGGAGGGTGGGTTGACGGTTGAAAATAACTAAATCATCATCTCGAAGATGTCTCTCTACTTTGTAGCCACATTGAAGATGGAGATCTGAAGGTTTCGGATGGAACCTTAAATCGATACGCTCTCCATTATCACGGACAATATACTTGGCTCCCGGGTACTGGGAATTACCACGGCGGACCAGTTCCTGCATCCTGTCTATATTGAAGGGTGTGACGAGCTCGGGGAAGGTGAGATTTTGAGCAATTGACCTTGGGACTCCGACCTGGTCAATACGCAGATTAGGATCTGGAGTGATTACAGTTCGGGCGGAGAAATCAACTCGTTTCCCCATAAGGTTTCCTCTGATGCGCCCTTCCTTGCCCTTTAATCTCGCCTTGACTGCTTTGAGGGGTTTTCCAGATTTCTGCATGGCTCTAGGCATGCCGGGCATATCATTATCCACAAAGGTAGCCACATGGAATTGTAACATCTTAATGTTTTCTTGAATGACATGAGCGGCCGCTCCCGCCTGTTCATTACGAATCAGTTCATTGTTGGATTTGATGATGTCAGACAGCTTGTGGGTGAGATCGTCTTGATTCTTAGCTGCTCCAAACATGACAACGGCTGGTCGCACTGATAACGGAGGGACAGGCATTACAGTGATAATCATCCAATCAGGTCTGGCAAACTTAGGGTCCATTCCCAATATGAAACACTCCTCATCTGAAAAAAGAATTAAATGGGTAAATAATTTGATTTGTATCTGACCCGGGGCAAAATTAAATTACCATTTGAAGTGAAGAAAAGAAATAATAAACAGTGTCATACCGGTAATGTGCTTGAGGATCTCCCAAACTCTTTCTGCACTAATACAGATCTTCTTCTCCTGCGAATCTTCATTGACATGCTTCCATTCTGCAGTGAGGTCAAGTCCCGCTCTCCTGATGCTGGGCTGATAGTGGCCACAACCCCCGTGCCCCGCAGCACCTTTGCGTCCCCCAGCCGGGTCCTCAGCAGCCCCTTCGGCTCCTACGTCCATGTCTTCACCGCCCTCGCAAATCTGTTTTCCTTTACAAAGATCATAAACGTAGGCCAGTCTTTTTCTCGGTTGACCTTTTGATTTCATGACAACTTCTTTTATTTTGGGATTTGTCTGTAAAAATGAATGCAACGAGTTAGCCATGTACATATTACGGAGAAAATACATGCATCTTTACACTGGGCTGCATTTTGAATGCAAACCTTTCAAACAAAAGTGATCCCTTTACAATGTACAATGGGTGCTGATGGGAATGGGGAAGCTGTGGCTTTTAAGTGGCTGACTTCACGGAAAGGTAACATCAGGAGTCACATTCATGAAAGTAGCAAGAGGCGGGGTCACTTTGGTACCACAAGGACAATCTTTTGTTCTCTACATCAATCTATATAAATATTGTGTTACTTATAAATAATTTTATAGGTAACACGATAGTAAGAAACTCTAATACTTACAGGGGTCACGAGCAGCTTAGAGCAGTAGAAGCAAACACATCTCAGTATCTTGATAGTCTTGGTGATGAAGCCAATGTGGAACACGGGCTTGGCGAGGTCGATGTGTCCAAAGTGTCCAGGGCACTCGGTCATATTGCCGGCGCACGTCTGGCAGCGGGAGTTGCGGTCGATAACGCCCTGACGCGGGTCCATGAGCCCACCCAGCTTGGGCCGCCCGCCTTCCATGGTCTCCGGGAAGCGGATCCCCCCCTCCGTGACGGACATACGGCGCTGAAGGATTAACATATTATGTAGTACACATTACATGAAATTGAAGGAACCAGGATATTTTATATAATTTTGCAGGGGTTGAAGGATCCATCACCGTAATATAATTATTACTATGTCTGAGAACACCTGTTAAGGCGATGCACTACGTAGTAATGCAAAATCATATGTTTTTGGTTTGAAAATTTGGTTGCCTAGAAATGTTTCAGATGCTTTAATTAAATACTGCGAGTAGAATAATCTAGTATTTTTTAGATAAGTCTTTTTATAAGCCCAGAAAAAAATAATGTATAAGGCCTATGAAAACTGCTTTAAAGTTTAAAATCTCCTACTTACTAACCCATTTTTGGTTATGGTTTTATTGTATAATGTGGCGAATTAAGTTATTTATAAAATGATCGAAAAACATTTAAATATTTGTGCCTGAACATCCACAAAATAAAATAAAAGGCACTTTTTGGCCATGTTTTTTTCTTGCATAAATCAAAATAGGTGGATGGTGTTAAGCGGGAATTTAAGTCTTATCGCAATCTAAGTAAGGTGTGTTATTGATAGCGGCTCGATTAAAAAATTAGACGTCAAGTGTTTGCATTTGGAACGAGCTACGGGCGTATGACCCACATTAATAAATCCCTTCCTGCAGCCCCTACCTTAACCCACCTCACAATACTGCCCGACCGGGCAGTGATATAGTGAGGAATAACATAAAAAAGGCATGCTACATTATTAGAACTGTTTCCACTTTGCATTGCAATGGGTTTAGTGATAACAGATGCATACTAAATAGTCACCGCCTATCCTACCTTCTGTCGACTGTAACAACTAATAAACCCAAACAATGAGTATTGAATTACTGAAAGTATAATTCTCCTAAATCGTTTCCTCAACTCTGCCGATTGATCCTCAAGCAAAAAGGTACTAACCTCTTCCTCTTGCTCAGGAGTAATCAGACATATGTTACATAAAGAGAGGTTACAATGAAGTTCTCAGAGGCAAGGCCTAATTAGCGATTCTTTTGTTTTGGTATTGATCAAAAATTCCACACAAATCTTGTTCGGGAGATGAAAGTTTATTTGAGATAAATGAACACTAATGTCCATTCATATACTAGATAAAGAGACATTATCAATAGAAAATGAAATAGAAATTTGATAAGAGGCTAAAACTGTTTGAAACAAAACAAACCAATATGAGTCAAAATCAATCAAGACATAATATATTCATATGTAATAACAATAATATTGGTTATGGGTCTCATGACTATCCTTATAACTGTAAGGGTGATATTATAGACAAGCGGGTAACACTAATCCGATCAAATAAGAGAACAATTAAAATAATTGAAACGGGGATTTCGTGATTTCAGTTAGGTATGTGCGACGGAGATATCCGAAGCACGTTTACCTAGAAACTGGGTTAGAGAAGCTTAAAAATAAAATAAGCTTATTTCTCGAATAATTCCGTGAAATCTTCTTCAGATAGTCTTAGTATAGTGTATGTTCGGTAAAAAATATATGAACATGGAGAATAAGGAAAGTCTGTTCTGTAATGGCATAAGTGTGACCTGCAATGATAACTGACATGTCGAAATAATAGTTTTATATACACAAGGCCACGAAACCCTCATAAGTAGATTTTTAATAAATCATACAATTTCATTTCATTGTCCATTTTCACCAAATATTTGGAACCCAACATATATTAAAAAAAGTGGTTATTAGTTTTCTCAATGATTCGCACTTAGCTAGCAGGTACACAGCGTAAACACATCTGTATAGCCAAACATATTATCTCAGATTTGAAGGTGAAAGTTGGGCATGGGGTGCAGGAAATAGTTTTAAAAACAAATACGGGGATGTCTGATAATGTTTATGTACAACTTACGATTTCATCTGGAGCTAATATACCAAATTGAACTCTTTTTACTTGGCGCACAGGCGCCTTCGAGTCACTAGCGGCCATTTTGTTGGCTCAACTAACCATAGACTAAAGAAGCCGTAAAGATAGTAGATATAGATATATATTAAGCAAAAACCACAAACAAATTGACGGGAAAAATAAGTAGGTACTCAAAAGATAAATTTATTTTTTAAGATAAAATCTTTGGTAAAGGTTACGAATTCCGCTTCACGGTAAATATGGAATGTTTACTTTGAATTTAGTTATATTATTACTAAAAGTTACTATAAATGTTGAGGAACCTTTAATAACGCCTGCTCGCGTCCCCTTTAGAGTTATATCCCAGTTTTCAAGTAGTTTGTGGGCTACGCTAGGTTTGTATAGACTGGTTTGTGATTTAATTCTAATACGATATTATGAATATAATCCAACTTTTGATATGAACATAGTCGCCGTCGGCTGCGACTATAATGGCGCCGCATACTAATTGACATATCGCGTAAGTGACTTAATAAACGAAATTAAAATTAAAAGTGCGTATTTTTCCGTCTCCCCCGACATAATACATGTTTTGAATTAATAAAGCTAAATCCATTTATTTGAAAGTGAAATATTGCGTATTAAGAGTGAAGCGGAATAAGAGAAAAATAATAAATCTTTTTCAGCCTCTCATTTGAATATGGTAAAAAATAAAAAGAATTACAATATATTTGTCGGATTCCAGGAAGTTTTATAAGAATAATCGGGAGGCCACAACAAATAGGGTGTGGCATAATAATGATATGAAATCACAACATCATGACTAACATTAAAAATTCAAATATAATTCGAATTCAAGATGCTGGTAATTATTAAAAATTTACTGGTTCTTTTGTTCAGCGAATATCAAGATTACATGAAATACCCTATAATAATTATTTAAAAGGATCTATCAAATAGATAGATGTGCGTAGAGGAAAGGGAATTTCAAAGTCAAAGAATGGTGGGTAGAGGGTCCATTCAGTGGGTGGTCAGGATTAAAATATAAAATTTTTCTTTAAAAAAAATAAATAGTAAAAGTAATTTTTAAATTATTTATTTTTTTCATAAATTAAAATAATGATAAAGATAATTACAAAAATCCAGAAACCATTTACAAAATGAGAGAGACCTAATATGAAAGTGATGACTATTTTATAAAAATATTTTATTTTAACCTTAAAAATATAAAGTGCAAGACAAATACATTCCAATACCTCACTGAATCAGTGAAGGGGGATCCTAATCATTTTTACTAGAAGAAAAAATAAAAGCTACAATTATTATTTCCTACACATTAAAGAAAATATTCAGCACTTCTTTTGAAAGCAAAAAAAGAAAGAGAAAAACCCTTGAGGCATAAAATTGTTGGTCAATAATCTAATAATTTAATATACATGTATACAGTGGTGAAAAGGTTAAGCTTAGGCATTATAGCGTAAAAAAAATCATCATCAGCCTTGTTCCTCCATCACAAATAACTGAAAAAAAAAACAAATCTACAATTTATTGGTGGGGGGTATGGGCTGGCGTCGCCCCCGACCCGCTGCTGGGACGTACCTCTCGTCCCAGAGGGTGACCCCGTCACAGGCACATATCTTCTTGTTGTTTTCAAAAATTCCAGCCGATCGGGCAATCACTCCACAAGCGAGTCTTTAAAAAGAAGAAAGTAAAAACATAAATGAATTATTTTCTATTAAAAAAATGTGTATTTGAATTCTTGCCATGTGAAATTGAAGGGTAATTATTAATTACTGTACATAGTTAACTCTGAAATCAGCATTTTCGAGTTACAAACAATGCCATACCTAGATTTCTTTGCCCATGTATGTCACAAGAATTATTATGTCTTAGCATACAGTTTTGGTTGGCATTCGCTGCCAACTAGAGGATAGGTATCTCGTGGCATTTTTGTAGACTGGACTGTGTCTTCAACTATGCGAAATTTAATACTGAGTGATTTTGACTACCTTAACTTCTTGAGTGCCGACCATTGATGTATTTATACTAGATTAGCCTTGTCTAGTTAAATCCATTTTAAAAATGACACCACATAGCGTACGTCACAAATATGGAGATGAACTTAACAACCCAACTCTGTTTAAACTCCTTGTACAAACGTTCGAACTCGTAAGCGGAACCAAGGAACAGCGTTCATTTTGTTACCGAGTTGTTGTTGTAATTTGAATACAAAACCGTCACCAAATAACATTTTTTGCTTAACCAGGTCTGAATCAGGTAAAGGACTAATAAATAACACAAAATGATTTTTATATTCACATTTTAAGTTTTGGATTCTGTACACTACATATTGAACCAAAACGGGAAACGTACACATATTTACTATTGAGTAGAAGTTTTAAGAATTTACAAAATTATTTATATAAAATAGTATATAATTATCAAAGAAACCGTTTACTTTGTGGCTTGACACTTTAATCAAATGAAAAGTTATTTTGTTTTTAACCGCTTCGTTAGGTTTATAAGACAGAATTATAAAAAACTAGTCTAGGTACTTATTAATAATGTATAAATTATAATATCAAAATAAAGCGAGAGAAATCATATGGTGGGGTGGGACAAGGGAGGGTGGGGGTTACATGGTAATAATATCAATTTATTTATGCCCATTAAATAAGCTTTTACATTTTTACATTGTGTTTGTCTTCTTTTTTTATTATAGGCACAACTTTACATATCTACGGAAAAAAATATGATTTTACCTTCCTTCCCAAGGATTGGAGTGAACCGCGCCAACAACCTTGCCAAATGCATGCCGATCGGACCGAAATTTATTTCGTATATTAACTGCTGTAATGTCATACGATTTCAGAGAAATGCCTATTCGGTTTATTTTTGTAGTACCATTTTTGTGAAATATATAGATGGTGCTTAATCAAAGCTAGACAATAACAACCAGTAATTAAAATAACCTTTCTCAGATTAAGCAACGATAGCTAATTTGTGGGTATATTACATTCTCTCCTCCACACAGAATGCTCAAAGATTATAAAGGACCTGAAGGAAATTGCAGTCTAAACGTTTGGGATGAAAATGATTTGAGCATAAATGGCTTCCTGATGATGGTACGGTCAACGTGTTCCGATATCGTGATAATTAATGTATTCGAAATTTACTAACAATTTAACAGGAAACCTGTTCATTATTCGTTCGTTAAAGGCCTGCAATCCGCTTTTTTAAATAAATTAGCAAACACTCTTTTTTCCGTATTTGTAAATATTTATTTTTTAAATATTAATTTACCATATTTTGTAAGAAACAATCAGCTTTTATATAATATACAATGATAGATATAAATATACAAGTTAACTGAAGTCAAGCCACAGAAGTTTCTTACGTTAAAGTTCATTAGAAATGAAGTTTTAATATCTTGAAATTAATTTGGTGTTAAAGGAAGGGGAGAGGAAGAGGAAAATAGGAAGAGGATAGGAGATGCTCCCGATACATTCCATACTCTCATATTAATAATCGATCGTACGCATTACTTCATATCGATATTTCTTTAGGTTATTACCAAAAATGTCAATGCTGTAAAATTTTGTATTAGATTGTGCACATATACGAGGAATTGGGGAATTTTTTCGAATGTTATATATAATAAATATTACCTAGTTATTTTCACAAAATTGAATCCGGATTGCTTATATCCATTTCTCAATTTTTTCTCGGTTTGTGGGGAAACCTAAGCGAAAATAAGACATTTTAAGAATAATTATCGGAATGTATATAGAAAATATTTATTCCTGTACCTAACATTTTAAGCCTACATGAACGTTCCTTTTCATGTAACATATCTTCCACCACCTTCATCACCTCTACAGCAATAGTTATAATAAAAAAGGTAAGTGTAATATATATAAATATATATATATATATATATATATATATATATATATATATATATATATATATATATATATATATATATGTGGGAAGCATAGAATGAGGACAGTTTTTCGAGCGCGCCCATACTTCGGGGACATTTGTATAGTTTGGGGACAGGCCCAAAGTATCTGTCCCCAAACTAACACTTTGCATTATATACGCAACGCATAGATTGAAGCCAATTTTAAAATTATGCAGAAGGCATGCTTTGAGCCATACATTACTAAAATATCCATAGATGCCACTATCGTATCGTTCTCAGATTTTCGAAATTTTCTATTGTGAATTTTTGAATTAGCAAAGGCTCGGTACCTATTTACCTAATTTATGTTTGTATTCTTTTTCATAAAATAATAAAATTAATATGCTAGTACATAATATGATGGTGTATTAAAAACTGATTTTAAAATAATCTAATAAAAATAATTACACATATTACGTTTGTGCAAACATTAAAAAAAAACAATTTTTTTTTTTGGTTTTAGGCATTCCACCCTGAAAAGAGTGCTTTGTGAAAAAAAAATACTTCCATAATTTTTAATCATATTACAGATACATGTATTTTCAAAATAAATTTATTTTCATACTTTGACAATGTGGGCTTCACTACCCGTACTGAGTCTTATACTTTTTATTTTTATAGTTTTTTTTTTCTAGTTACCTATTCAAAAGTATAAATGTATGTAAAATAATAATGAGAGGTACATACTTCCTTCTCTCATGTTACGTGAATAATGCAATAATAATATAACTATAAAAAAAGAATTCAGAAATCGCGGGTTCAAATTACGGCGTGCAATTTGCATAATTTCACAATATTTATTTGTTGAAATAATACGTTAGTACCTACCTATATGGTATATTTGCAGCAAGTTCAAGAATGGTCGATAGGTACTTTCAGTATCGCCATGTTACTTGAATAATGCAATATTTTAAATAACTACAAAATAGTTGTTCAATGTTTCGCCGTTGAGATTGAGATTACGATCCTTGGCTATGAATTCGGAGGTCGCGGGTTCAAATTACGTCGTGCGCAAGTAAATTTTATTTGATAAATTTGTATAATTTCACAATATTTATTTGTTTACATAATACGTTACTACCTATATGGTATATTTGCGGCAATTTCAAGAATGGTAGATAGGTACTTTCAGTATCGCCATGTTACGTAAAAATGCAATATTTTAAATAACTACAAAATAGTTGTAAAATTTTTCGCCGTTGAGATTGAGATTACGATCCTTGACTACGAATTAGGAGGTCGCGGGTTCAAATTAGGGCGTGCGCAAGTAAATTTTATTTGATAAATTTCTATAATTTCACAATACTTATTAGTTTTAAATAATTCGTTCGTACCTATATGGTATATTTGCGGCAAGTTCAAGAATGGTAGATAGGTACTTTCAGTATCGCCTTGTTACGTGAATAATGCAATAATTTAAAGAACTACAAAATAGTTGTTAAATTTTTCGCCGTTGAGATTGAGATTACGATCCTTGGCTGCGAATTCGCAGGTCGCGGGATCAAATTACGGCGTGCGCAAGAAAAAAATATTTGATAAATTGGTGTAATTAACAGTTTATTAAGTTTACTTAATACGTTGGTACCTATACTATAATATATTTCCGGCACTTTCACTTTGCACTGGCACTTTCGGAACATTTGTAAATGTGTACCTACTTTCAGTGTCGCCAGAGGGTTAGGAGCAGACTGATTGATTGAGACGAGTGATTTTTTTTTTGAATACCACCTATCTTTCACAAAAACAGCGCAATATAAATAAAATGATTCATATTTTATTACCATGATGCGCTCCGCTCAGACTTGTTAGGAGGCCCCGAGGAAAATATTTTCTCTCATGGTTTATGACATCTTTGAGAGGAAGGATTGAACAAGGCACTGGAAGAGACCCATGTTGTAGGAGGGAGGAAACACAGAGGCCGGCAAATCGTCCCACAGCCGAGCTGTTGAACTCAAGAACCAGTCGTAGATACGAAACGAGAAGGTACCGAAGAGATCAATGATGCTGGTTCTTCAGAGCATCTTTCATTGTAATACCGCTAGATCAATAAGAGCACACATACTTCACGGCTGTGCTCTAAAGATAGTTTTCTGCACAGGGGAAAAGGTCTTTTTAATTATTTTGGGGCTCTTGGCTATTTGGCTAGCGATTTGTACAACAGTGGGGCCCACGTAATATTTTTTAAACAGTGACAATCATACCCAGGTGACGAATAACCTGACAATCTTTAAATATATCCCACTACTATCACAGTAAGCGGAAAATGTTGCTTGTGTCATGATGGAGGACTTAGCCAGCCGAGGAATTGAATTCACTAAGCCTAGGTGGGAACCAGACGCGATGTCAACTCAGCCTCTGACCGGTCTGAAATGACTCGTTACGAATAAAAATAATATTGTAATAGACAAATGTATTATAAAAATTACTGCCACCTAACTTTTTGTTGATTCATAATGAATCGTTTTAGGAGAGGAAGATCTAGGACGGAAAAAGGTATGAGGGTTTGTTTGGTAGTAATCTGGGGGTCAGTGTGTCCAGGAGTGACAGATGTTTAAACTCATTACTCCCAATTCGGTACAAGGCAATGGGTCTAGAGAGTTAAACAGAGAGGTAAATAGATCTCCTTCAACCGGTCTCTCTAAATCCGGCCCCTCACACAGAACGACAGATGCATCCGCCGCCAAGACCTAAACAATGGTGTCTCTGCTAAGTCACCAAACTTAGCGAACCACGTGACCTATGGCAGAGGTGTTGGTTATCCAATAAATGGTACCCATACCCACCTCCCAAATACCAAGTTGGCTTGACTCTACAGATGCTGTGGCGGGCATCTCTACAGTTAATAATTGGCCTTCAAAACAAGAGTATATATTAGATTTCGGAAACTAATACCCGGGCAACGCTGGGGACTCCAGGTAATCTAAAATATTCACACAAGGCAATTAAATATAGATTTCCCCGTAAAACCGTAATACCTAAAGGGTAATTATTACATACATAGATAGATCTATTTCAATAAGAAGCAGATACTTTGTGTTTTGACATTATAATTAAAAATATAATAGTGCCAGATGTATCAATAGTCTAGTACTTCTTTACCTTCCTCTTTCTCATCTCCTTCCCCTCCCCGTACCTGGTACTAGTAAACGTTCGTAACATAACTACATTCCTACAAATTGTCGTAAAATATATAATCTAAATTCTAAATCATGAAACAATCGGACCATGAGATATGCACCTATCAATAGGTACTTATGGTAATATAATATTATCATTTCTATAATTTGGTAAAAATTTCCGATCCCGAATTTGTTTAGCATCAACTTGTAACTACATGTCCCAACCAAATATGTAGGTACATGTAGATAGGTACTTTCAGCCAGCCCTAGCGATCACGCATGGATCACGCGCCTAAAACGTGTTATAGGATGGTTCACATATTAACCTAGCTCACTTAAAAATAATTCATTGCTTCTTATATCCTATCTACTAACTTTACTTCACCTCCCCGCAGTGTTAGAGCGAGGGTTAAGTATTTTTTTGCATTCAGATACGATATAGATTGTGTATTTGTTTGGTCCGTACAAATTTAGTATATAACATAGGTACTTTTTGCTATTTCTCGAAATTCCCCTATCTTTCTGTACTTTGTATTTATGGAGTTTGTGTAAGTTGGGGGGTAAATGGATATAAAAAAAACATTCTAAGTATAGTTATTGTTATTGTTATGGTCTAAAACATGAAGGATTCTATTGAGAAAATCAACATACCTGTAGATTAGATCAAATTAGATTAAACCATGACATAACACCCTTACAACATACTGCAATCCGCCTCGGAACAAGAATACCCAGTGAGGAGGTCTTTGAATAAAATTCTTTGCCTTGTGTTTTTAATATAGCGATTACTAAAAATAAAATAATAATGAAATGGATGCGACCACTTTTGGTAATAGGCCTAACCCCGAGGTTCGTAAGAAAGAAAAATATTTTAAATCTTGTTTTATTTAAATTTGTAACAAAAAATAAAATTTCCTGCTAAACCAGTGCATTTCTGAACATTTTAGATGAATACAGAATGTGTTCTATTTGGCCCTTTTGTTATGATGTTTGAATTTTTATTATTTAGCCATGTAAACCTTTTTTACTGTTAACTTTTCGGCTTCGACCAAATCTGAACTTGACTCGATGCTAGTTTCTTATTAGATTAAAAATATTTATTTTTTATTTTAAAGAAAAGTAAATATTGTGTACTAAAAAATATAAAATGAGGCTTTTATAATAATAATATTAAAAGAAATCATAAGAATTTATTTCATAAAAAATATTATTTGTTTCGGTTATCTCAATATTTCGTGAACATTTGTAAATGATTAAAACATTTCATTAGTAAAAGTTTAGTAAACATTTTTAAATACTAACAAAATTATTGATTTTAATATTAAAATAAAAACAGAAAAAATCAAATAAAATTACATATTAAAGATCTCTTTGTATGTTTGGAAACACCCAGTGCAACAGTGCCGATGTAGAGAGGATTGCAAACAAATCCTGGGTTGCAAACTCTTCGGTTTCTCAACTCAACTCAAGTTTTTTCTGAATTGGTTATTTTGCGGGAAGAACTTATATTCTGTGTATAGAATGCGGGGGTCTAGACATTTCTCGATTATCCAACAACATTAAAAATAATATTTACAATAATTGTGAGAATGTACTATAATTTGGTTTTCTTTAGCAGTAAATATTCAAAGAAATTTCTACTTTTAAAGTCTGAACGAAAGAAAAAAGCCGAAAATGACTAGATAGTAAAAAAAAAACTAATTTCGTAGAATTTTGTTTGTAAAATTATTTTATTTAAACATTTGAACTAATATTGTTGGTTTTTAATGCATTTGCATCGGCGACCCTGCACAAAGTATTATGTGCTATTATGCCAACATGGCCTTTTTAGGTTCATGTTGTGCGTGCACAAAGGTCATTGCCCATAAAACCGGCCCTATAGAAATTTTCCAAATATTATTATTAACTTCTTCAAATTTTGCAAATAAAAATAATAATTAATATTTTTCATTATTATTATTAAAATTACATACCCAATGTAACCCGCGCAGTATGCATATGGCATACGCTCGTCGACGGTCGGCACGCTTCCATGCCATACCTCCATTGCTTCTATTGAATAAATACCTATAAAACAGCTAAATTACACATAAATGGAAACAAGAAATACAGGCCATGAACCGTTGAAAAGTCGATGAATAGTTTGTGGGTCGTGTCTAGTACTGGGCGTTGACGATAATTCCATCCAACGCCAACGTCGTTATCGTTAGCGATTTTCAACTGTTGAAAATAACGCCGACGTTAACGCAACTATAATTGATTATTTGTAATGATTTATTAGCTCAGGTCTGTTTTCAGTGCTTAATTCTCCATACTCGATGAAACCTCATTCATCACTTATGTTATTATATTTTTATAGATAATTTAGTAATTACGGTTTTTAAATTATTTTAATTTAGAAACGGTTCCGTGTTGACCACATTCGCTGGATATATGAGCTCCAAGCAAAGAAAATTCAATCGGGTGCTTTTGCTTTAAATGGCATTTTAGATTGGAAATTGTTGATTTGTGTGAGAGTGCACGCTTACAAACATTACATTTTGCAGTTTTTGTCTTTCCATCAGATTATAAATACTTCCACAAATCACTCTGATTATTGTTCGCCATTGATATTTGATATCTATTTAGGAAAGCACTTCAACTGTTTAGTATATAACGTTATACGCAGCGCTAAGGGACAATCAAATTTATCAACGACAAGCAAAATATATCTTCAATGTCTTTAATATTTCATTAGGGTAATGTTTTCAACACCGAAATGAATGTCTTCCAACAGTTTCAACTTTCAACTTTATTATAGGATTATTATTACGTGTGTGGGGCATAGAGATAATCATAATGCATCAATTATCTGGGGAACAACCCGTTAATAGGGATTCTAATACGATTTTGATCTATTTTTTGTTTGTTTTTTTGTTAGTATCGTTTCGATCTCTTATACGTTTAGTTTGATTGTGCTGGCTTGTCGCGCGTCTATTCAATCTGTTTTTGTTAATTGTTTTACTTAGGAAGTAAAAATACAAGTGTATGTATGTAGTGACGCCAACACAGTTCACTTATATATTAATTCTATGCAAATCGCATCTTCGCCCCTATATACCAAACTTATAACCTGTGCAGTATAGCCTATACTCGATGACAGTTATTCTAATGTTTCTAATATATATGAATAAAACCATGTAGGTACCTATAATAAAGCTAAATTAAACATGGACGGAAATAATGAAGATAGGCCACAAACTGTTTTTTTTGTTTGTGTGTAGTGTCGCCAAAATCTAATATGCATTTATAAAAATATTATGTTTATGTTATATTTCTCAGTCAGATATAAAGCATCCTTAGAGTGGTGTACGCAAAATCGGCGCTATAAAAATACTGTTCACAAGAAATGACACAGTAAGTTTTCGAAGCGAAATTACAAACGCTATTAGATACTTTCTAATTCAGCCATCGGAAATATGAGAACGTAAAAGATGTTCCAAGCTCATCTATGATAATTTTTTTGTGAAACCAAGTGACACGCAAAATACGCGTGATAATTTTTTGCTACAGAATGCGCTCACGGGCGCACAGTGATTTTATTTTGAAAATTACTGGCCTATACTTTCATGTCTTCATTTTTATGGTTACTATTATTATTGTTTACAACGCAAATAAAATAAAATAAAAATGATTTGACAGACAAGGAAATAATTTTTATCGCATTTAAAATAAATAAAAAATATCATATTTTGTATAAGTAGGTCTACAAAGAGTAATTAATGAAAATATTTGAATAGGAAGCAGATACTTTGTGATGTGACATTATAATTCAAAATATAACAATTCGCCAGTGAATACATAGCCGCTCTGTGATTCAATCACCTCAATGGCGCTTACAGTATTATTTATTGGTAGCCTCTTCTAGTACTTTTATTATCTTTTTCAAACCAGATGGCTTCTGAACTTTCCAGAGTGGAAAATACTCTCAGTATCACCCTTGTGTAAGACCACCAGTCTTGAAACGTGGCTTGAAATGGCTTTAACTGTGTTTGGTTACCAGATCTGAATAGCCAAGTACTTCCCCACCTTCCTCTTCCCCTCCCCATTATTATCAGCTTCGCAACATACCCCAATTGGGGATTTCATAGTCTCACCAGCTACAGAGGAGCTACTTGGAACAGTTGGGGCTCTTATGCGGGTTAATATTAACATAAATAAAAAATAGATTAAATGGCAGGCCATTTCAAGAATTTGAAAAACGTTAAAAATTAATGAAAAAATTATTTACATTACACCAAGAAAAAATGTTTCGATCTGCAGTTTACAGAAGTAAGTGGTAATTACTGCAAAAGATAAATTTTAAAAAAAAATGCTTGAAAGCTAATGCTGCTGCAACATAAATCAGTTTGTGTGGTAAAACCATGAATGCTCGTGTGAGAAATGTGGAGATCCGCAAATAGTGCAAAGCTGATTTAAGTGTAATGAGTAAAATCAAGAAATGGACGCTTAGATGGTTTGGGCATTAGAGCGAATGAGCGAAGATAGGAGTGTAAGGAGAATATATGATACAAATGTGAATGGTAGCAGAAGTCGGGGACGCCCGAGGAAGATGTGGCACGATCGAGTGAATCAGATACTAGAGTCGGGCCATGTAAAGATTCAGAATAATAGAAGAGTATGTATGAATGTGAATAAGGCAAGAAGTGTGTGCCAAGACCGAGTTGTTTTGCGGTCCGCCCTCTCTGCCTACCCCTGCGGTGAAACGGCGAGATGGTTGGTAAGTTAGTTTAGCAATAGAAAAGCAAAACACCAAAATATAAATACTAAACATTTTATACATTGTTTATAAATATGTTTCCAAGCAAGGTGCTTTTCGGTCCTGGAAAGTATAGTTGATTCTTCAAAAAATTGCCTGGAATGGACGCTAAAAATATTTTCGTTCTTACCTCTTCCGTATTTTTTTGATATAGTGACATACGAGCTTCTGTTTCCGTGCGTATGGTTTGTCTAGTCTGCGCGGGGCAAGTAATTTTAAAATAATAAAGTACTCATCTGCAATAAGTAAAAAGCGCCAGGCGGGATCTCCCGTCGAACACTAACTGAAACTAACTCTTTTTAACAGGTGGACTTTTTAACTACCGGTGGTTTTGACAACTCGCGGTCGAGAACGCGTCAACTTTTAACTGCCGATAATTCTCCAACTTTAAGGATTACTGATTAATATCATTTTTTTTATAAAATTAAATTTTGGAAATTTATTTTAATACGGAAAACCAACATTTATTATATTTTACAATGTATAGTAAAAGGGTGCGTATAAACAGGCAAAGTTTTATCGAGTCGAACCACGAATTAGGGAAAGGAACGAAAATACCGCAATTGGCATCAATCTTATAATAGCTCTTTTTTATCTTATCTTCGGATATACACGGTGTCCGGAAACTCGTAGTACAAGCGGGAAACTGGAGAATCTACACCACATGGGGAACCCAAAAAAACATAAAGTTTTTTGATTTGAGCATTTTCACAAAAAAAAAAAAAAAACCAAAAAAAAATATTTTTCGGCTATTTTTGGGTTAAAGTTTTTTCTGGTGTTTAGGGTTGAACAACAGATGTTTTAACCCTGCAGAGCAGAAATATTTTATGATTACACCGGATTAAATGAAGGGTGATTTCGAAATAATGCTTCAAATCCGAGTTTCTTCATTTGTTTTACTTTCAAAAAGTTTTAATTAGTTGGGTACTTTGATCTTCAGTAATAATTTATAAGAATTTGATTAAAAAAAAAAAAAAAAAAAAAAAAATGAACTTCTAACTCGATTTACTCGATAACGAAAGCTCAAATCAAAAAAAAAAATACTACAAAATCGACTCCAAATGTGATGTAGATTCACCAGTTCCCCGCTTGTACTACGAGTTTCCGGACACCCTGTATATTTTGTTTTCTAAATTTTTGAAATAATCTCTTATCTTTTTGAACTATACAACGGTTACAATTTTATTTAAATCGTATATTAAACCAAAATCAGGTAAAAAATGAAAACGGAGGTAGGTAGGTATCAAAGATATTAGAAACTCTACTATTAGAACTTATACTTACAAAGATATTAGAAATTCTACTATTTGAAATTATATTTACCAAAGATATTAGAAATTATACTTATCAAATATATTAGAAATTCTTATATCTTTGGTAAGTATAGTGTGGCTTCTGGAAATTAAAAAAAATGCAAATTTAATATTTTATTTTATATAGGCGCAACAAAAATATTTAAATAAATATGGTCAGCAAACTTTCATCAAATTAAATTTTAAACAAAACAAATTCAATTTATTCAATAAACAAATTTACAATGTGTGATATACATATATATATTTCACTAGTAATAAGATAAGATATTATGATATGATTAATATTTATTATTTTTCAATGTTCTCCCATAAAAAGCATGAACTAGTTATTAAAAACAAAACAAAACCAAAAATTGGATTACACGCATATAACGCGGGTCTACTATTCCTTCGAATATTTTATCGTTTTCTTTCTTGCTTACATGGATATTTGTTTTTATTTTACTATATATCTCATTATACTATAAAAACTCATTATTAGACCATAAATGCAAACGTAAGGTATATTTTCTATAAGAAATAAATCATTAAACAGCTAATAAGCAATAAACCTAACGGTTCCGGTATTTTGAAATAGAAAAATCAACCCGTAAAAAGTTCGTCTACTAAATATATGAAACATCTGTTTTTAACAAAAGATGTATTTGAAAATATTTTTTTTGGTTTGATTAAGGATTGAATCTTCCTCTCCAAGGACTGGAATTAATATTAACTGCTGTAATGTCATTCAATTTGAGAGAAATGCAAATCAGTCCGCGTGTATTCACGTGATGCCGCCAGTTCATTGTAATCAACAACGAGTCTATCTGCCGAATTGCAGCTTTATTGGATGTTGGAAAATGGGTGAATTTCCACTTCATTCATACATTCATTTAAGAAAACGCATGTGAAATTCAAGAAGGTGTATTTAAAAGTATAAAAAAATAATATTTTAAAAAAACACACACGAACATATCTTCACAGTTTGAGAACTAATAATAATTGTATACAAAAAATGTCAACAACGAAAAAAACAGTAAAAAAACGTCTGCACATCCGGTCGTCGCGCATCGGCATTGTAGTGCCCAGCCAGCCTAATATACCTACATCATATTATTATTCAAAAAGTAATATTTACAATAATTATCTAATTTGGGTTTCCATTGCGGCAATTTTTTTAAACAAATGTCTATTATTAAAGCCCGAACGAAACAGAAAATACAAAAATGACTGTTACCAGTTTCTACTTTGAGATTGAGATAACAATCCTTGGCTATGAATTCGGAGGTCGCGGGTTCAAATTACGGCGTGCGAATGTGAATTTTAATTGATAAATTTGTATAATTTCACAATATTTATTAGTTTAAAATAATACGTTAATAACTATATCGTATATTTGCGGCATGTTGAAGAATGAAAATAGGTACTTTCAGTATCGCCATGTTAAATTAATAATGCAATATTTTAAAAACTACAAAATAGTTGTTAATAGTATGAGGTTGAGATTACGATCCTTGGCTACACATTTTGAGGTCGCGGATTCGAATTCCGGCGTGCGCAAGTAAATTTGATTTGATAAAATCGTTCCACAGCCGAGCTGTTGAACTCAAGAACCAGTGGTAAAAACGAAACGACAAGGTGCCGAAGGGATCAATGATGCTGGTTCCTCAGCGCAACTTTATAAGAAAGAAAAAAAGTTAATTTTTGTCACAGATAATCTTAGCCATAATTCTGTGTGTTTTTAAGTACCTAGTTACTCATGTGCGTTCTTATGATAAAATACAGTTTTTAGTATTTTACAATTATATTTTAAAATTATACAATGATACAAAGTAATTGAACAAATATATGTTAATTCCACTCAAGCAAAAGGATAGGAAAAACTTTATCAAAAGCATATTTATTGGTGTTCACCTTGTAAACCGAGTCGAATAATAGAGATACTTACATCAATGATTCGTAGTAAAGATACATTTACAGATGGTCGCTATGGTAGAACGATGGTATAATAGTAATTTATGTGAATACATCACAAGAGTCTCGAGTGCTCCCAACCGCCTGGAGCCAGTGAGATTGCAGTGAGGGCATCCACAATAATTGGGGTATGTTTTTATATTCATATATGTGACACCTCACAAGAGCGTCCCTGCCTGTGCAGTGTACAGACAGGGGAACTATGTCACCACCCGGTTGGGCGGCGTTGTGAGGCGGAATAAGGTAGGGGCTGTAGGAAGGGATTTGTTATTGCGGGCCTTGAAGAGGCTCGGATTATAGGAGGGAGGAAAAACAGATGACGGTAGCTTGAAATTGCTTGTTGATAAGCTAAAAGTATTGGAGAGAGGAAGGAGATGTGGAAGAGAAAGTTGGGGAAGTACCTGGTCACCAAACACGGCTAAAGCCATTTCAATCAAATTTTCAATTCTGAATGATGGTATTACACCAGGGCAATACTGAGAGAACCCTCCAATCTGGAACGTATCGCAAATATATCTTTATTTTTAAAGATAAATTGTGAAAAAATACAATGCCATATCTGCTTTGTTACTTTTATCTATGGATAAAACCATCTAGGTGCCTACCTAACACAAAAGTTAAAATTTGTAACGGAACAATGAAGATAGGCCATTAATCGTTGTTAGTTTGTGTGTAGTGTCGCCAACATCATATAACTCAACAATGCCCTGCATCTACACTCCTACATAGTCACCAAACGTACAACACGTGCAGTATGGTCTAAGATCGATGACAGTTGGCAAACTTCCATGCCATATCCGCTTTGTTTCTATTATCTATGGATAAAACCATCTAGGTGCCTACCTAACACAAAAGTTAAAATGTGTAACGTAACAATGAAGATAGGCCATTAATCGTTGTTAGTTTGTGTGTAGTGTCGCCAACATCATATAACTTAACAATGCCCTGCATCTACACTCCTACATAGTCACCAAACGTACAACCCGTGCAGTATGGTCTAAGCTCGATGACAGTTGGCACGCTTCCATGCCATATCCGCTTTGTTTCTATTATCTATATGTATAAGTTTGTTGGTACCTATAAAAAAGCTAAAATTAACAATAAGTATTGAAAATTATTTTTTTCGAGATGGATGAAATTTTTCACTCTTTTATCTTTCGAAAAACTCAGCGAAAAAGTTTCCTAAAGAATTTGACTTGAAGACGAAACATTACTTTATCATAATGTACCAAATTCACAGCGCGTAAATATCTACATATTTGATATTATTATTTGTGCCATCTGGCGTCGAAAATATTAATAATTACACATTATTTCAATGGAAGTTTCCTACTTACCATAGGTCGAAAGTATGCTATATGTACACGAAACACCTCTCTGTGAAAAGCATTATTTGAGACCACGACGGGAAATTATATATAACGCATACATTGAGGACTGTCTTCAAACTATCGTCTGTACAGAATAAAAATATGTCTTCAAAGTATGCTCTAGATGTATGTATCGATTTATATATTAAACGGTACATCATAGACGTATATAGCTGTGAGGGGGTAGTTTTTAAGGGTTGATTAAACAAAATGGCATTAAAAAAAAAGTGTATATAATGTGGCTCAAAGTATGCTTTATACAAATATATATATATATATATATATAAATACTTTGTAATATATATTTTTTCAATGAAAAGAAAAATGTAATTAAGATAGTAAACACAAAATAAATTACTCAACGACCCGATTTTTTCATATAATTTAACATGCAAATAATTGTGGACTTAATACAACCCTGAATAGAGACAAGACTACAAAATAACCAACACTTCTAAAGTTTTTTGCGCGCATCAAGTAAGAACGCCTGATTTTAACCAACACATCAATAATTATCATGTGGCAAGCTCGTGCCATGTACTATTGTTTATATGTATTCGTTAAAAGCGTATAACACACTGCATGACGTCATAATTGTGACTAGTTTGCAAGATGACGTCAGAAAATTTACTTGTCGTTAGTGAAATTCTATTAATTTCTGATATTTGTTAATGCGTTGCCTTGAATCTATCGGTAAGGTACTTATTTTTTTTTATTCAGATAGCTGATTACATTTTCTAAAATAAAGTCCGCGATAGGCACAATCTAAAATATTTGGAACTGGGTTATTTTTGTGATTGAAAAAATGAACTTGCCCAGCATAGCTGACAAGCAAAATAGCTTAACTCTAGACCAACAAAAGGTAAAACGCAATGCACAGTTGCAATTTCGCATTGCGACACAATGCGTGCGCCTTTTCATAAATGTGCACGTGAACCAAAACAAAATTGAGTTGGTGTTATTTTTCACTGGTTACACCTAGTCTAGTTGTATTTAGTCTATGGTGCCGACATATCCGTGTGGATTTATCAAAAAAAAATTCTCTGAGCTATTCTATTATATACTATTTTTACAAATAATATATGAACACATTATGTGGTGAGATGGTACAATTTATAAAAACATAATTTTGCAAAAAACAAATTAGGTGGGTAGGGGTACCGCTACCCCGGGAACAATTTATTGGATAAACAACACCTCTGCCATAGGTCACCCCAAGTGGTTCGCTACGTTTGGTGACTTAGCAGGGGTTCATGGAGTGACATTTGTCCGGGTCTTGGCCGCGGATGTGTCTGCCCACTCACTGCGTGGCAGGCCAGATCAGGATTGGTTTAGGGACACCTTTTGACCTCTTCAGCAGGACTCTCTTGGAACATAGTCTTGTACCACAGTGGCAGGGATGGATTGATTCATACGTTCACCTCTGGACAAAATAGCTCCCAGATTCCTACCCACCCCTTCTACCTTTTTCCTTCCCAGAACTTCCTCTCCTTCCCTTCCTAAAAGACCAATTAAGTTATGTATTACGAAAATAGTATCTGCTAGCAGATGGTGAAATTTAAGTTCCGTCGGTACCCCAAGAGTTAATATGAGAAAAAAATAAAAATGCTTGGTTCCGGTACATAAGTATAACATGGCAGGGCCGGCCCTGGGCAGGCGCAATTGGAGCAGTCCTCTCCGGGCGTCGACTTGCCAAGGTGCCAAGGAGCCAAGGAATCAAGACGCTGTTAATATCTAACACCTAACTCAGTGCTCTTGAGGTTTTCACCAGCGCCAGGTGTCGTTTGGCTCATGGCCGGCCCTGCTTGTATGTACGTCCATTGTTACTCACTTCTGTGATTGATCTTCAGTAGCGATGGCAAGAGAACGACCCACGATTTGGCTAATCTATAAAGAAACAGATAGCAAAAATAAGTAACAACATTTTTTCTGAAAACATTCTATATTATTTACTTTTGAAGAAGTGGACATCAACGTGTAGATTGGGTATATAAAAATAAAGTGATGTTAACAAAGTTATTTGTATTTTTAATAAAACATTCTTCTTCAATGGTTCTTTTGATGTCGGGTCTTAAGCGAAACAAAACATTTGACAAATGCATTGGTTCGGGGCCACAAAGTTTTTTGTTTTCCATCAGCCAAGGAAAACAAAAATCTTGTGTTCTGCCCAATTGTTTCATGTTTTTACAAACATTTGGTTCAATGTTTATTGTAATATAAGTTGGAGACCCGACCTGAAGATTGTGACTTTGTCGCCAACTCCCCTGATTTAAAAATAAAATGTCATTCATTGTCTTCAATCAGTTTTATGAGAAATACATAATTCATTAAAATTATTTAAAAAGTAAGTAGTTAATATAAATCATAAATATATTTCCTAGGTAATAATATGGTACCTTTAAATTGGGGACCAAAAATTTGAAGCTTGCCCTGCCATTTGATTCAGCTGTTACAGTTCCCAGTTTTCCGACTGGCTCCCATATAGGTCCTAGAGAATCACAACCCTGAAAACAAACAACATTTAGGATTTTCACAAAACACCACAAATCACGCTGGCTGAAGAAGAAAAATGCATAATATCAATGGGATAAAATCATATTTAAATGATTGATATTATTAACACTATTCTTACAGAAAGAAACAGCTTGTTAATCACATTTTTGGTATTTAATTTAATTTATTTACATATTCTTCATCTTATTTTTTCAAAAATTTTACCCGTATAGAAGTTTCAGCACATACAGGGGTAAAGTGCACTAAACTTCGGGAGGTGATTCTACATGATGATAGAAGTAAAATATGTAAATAACTTTTTTAGAAATTTCAATTTTTCTTCCGGTACTAAAATATTTTTTCATAGAAGAATATCTATTTTCCCATACAAACAATTCATTTATTTAACCTAAAAACTACCTTGGAATTTCGAAAAAAGTTATTTATCTTTTCTACTTCTAAAATCAGTGGGTATAGGCGTTAAATTATATGTTTTAAGCAGACAATTTTCTAAAAGCTTCTGTTGTAAAATTGAGACTTAGTATTTTTGCCCATTCAACAAAATACTGACTACACAAACTATACAGTTGCATTTTAAATAAAATAAATTTTAGTAAGCTGACAAGCTTACAACATGATAGTTGTCCTCTTGTGCCAATCACAATTTGTTCAAAAGCTGAAACGGACATAGAATCGGCATTTAACAGGGACCTTTCAACTGTTAAAAAAACAAAATGGCGCTGAATGGCCATTTGACGACAATGTTAAATTAATTGAATTTCTTTTAAACAACCCATTCTAAGTAAATGATAAATAATGGTAAAAGAAAACAATAATAGTAATAGTCAAATAAACCTGTGAAATATCACCTGCGACGTGGACATTGAGCTTGTGAGCCCCGGGGGGTAGGCCGTCTATAGTGCCGTCCACCAGGCCACCATCTCCACCGGCCACTCCTGACAGCCTGATCACTCCACGAGACATACTTCCTTCCATCATCGCAACAGCTGTTCCGCCTTCTAAATATTGGAGTAGGTATTGTTATGAATGAACACATTATTCAGTTCAGTGCCAATAACTCCCACGAGTTGACCGCTGTTTGTCACTGCTCCTGGCAGTGAAAAAATGTCTTCTTTATAATCGAAGTTTAAAAAGAAAAATATTGCATACCGTGTAAAAGTATAAATTCATAAAAAAAAATGCTCATGATATCGGCGCATAGATCAAACAATGGGACCTAAAAATTCAAAAGCAAATAGAAGTAAGTACCATTCAGTACGGCCCGGCCCGACTTTGATATTCAGCAATGTTTTATCTGCTCCGTAATATTTCATGTTATTTATGATTAGTTAAGATAAGGATGCGTTACATGAGCAAGGTTTACATGAAGAATGATTATGTGAAATATGTTTAATTACAGTTTTAAAAAGTATTATTGGTCGGCGAGACAAGATGGACAAAATATGCCATAAGGAGGTAAAATCACCAATACATTTGAATACAGCTCAAAGGTTAATGCTTTTGTGGCTGTTGAATTCTTGGCACTAATTGAAATACCAGACCGATGTACAGGTTCTTTTGAGCACGTCAAAAGAGGGCCATCGAATCGGCCTGTTTAGGTTACAATGGTTAATATATTATTTATAACTGTCAGAAACTAACTTGTTGAAAGATATAATGGGGAAAGCTAGGGGAAACAGTTCTGGTAATAACAGAAAAATATTATAATAATGCATACCTCCAAATCCCTGCAAGACTGCCCTAGTTCCCGTAATACCTTGAATCAAATCTCCAGCAACATTGCAAGGCAAGACTGTCTCAATGACAACAATTTCATTTTTCAAAATCTCGGCCTGAAAGTAAAATATATATATATATATATATATTTTTTTTTTTTTCGTAGAAAGCAATCACTTTGTGGTTTAACATTTTAATGAAATAAAAACAATATTTTTTGTTTAAAACCACGAATTTTTATTAGTTTAATTTTGTACCCTGACGATGCTCGAGTGTAGCGAAACCGGTCGGTCTTAAAATTAATAAAAATTCGTGGTTTTAAACAAAAAATATTGTTTTTATTTCATTAAAATATATTACGTTGTAAAAACTAGTCACAATTGAGAGATATAACCTCATAATATATGTGGTTTCTTTTAGCATTTTTCACACTGATATAGGCCATGCCCACATATATTATGAGATTACATCTCTCGTCTGTGACTAGCTTTAGTTAATTATTATCAATATTTTATCTTAATTATTGTTTTTGCCGTGAAAGAAAATATGAGGGTTTGGAAAATCAACAATCTACTGGATGTATATTTAATGAGGTTTTAAAAACAAATAGGTTATATACAGCTTCCATAAAAATATGCAGGATATTTAAATGTTACTCGACATAAATTCCTCTTAACCCTTCTGGCTAATTTGTACGCTTTTGGGAACAACTCAAATGGTCTCACAGAAATCGTTGTCTCCCTTACTGTCATGGTGAGAAATATGTCATAAACAGTGTTACAAATAGAAAACACCACGCTTTATATTAAAATTTAGAAATTAACCACAGAAGAGTTAAAATATGCACCTTTATGAAACCAAAGGTTCAGACCGCAATTATAAAAACTTCAGTTTTAAAATTTTTTATAAACTTTTTTATTTATTATTTTTATATGAAAGGACATAAAAGTAAGGTGACGTTAACTGTTATACATTTGTCTAATAAAATAAGTTTGTTTTTTATATATTTTTTTTTGTTCAGTGGTTAAAAGTTAAGTGAGCCATTTAAAATTTTTTTATCTTTGCATTCATAATTTTTATATTTCCTAAAATATATGTTTATTTCTAATAATAAAAGAAAATATCAGAACAATAGAAAATGATAAACACCTACTAAAAGCAATTAAAGAGAAGTTCAATGTAAAAATACCAAAATGATGAAACTATATTTTTAATTAATTATAAATTTTAATATTCATAATTACAAACACTAAATATTCTTCATCTTGATGCTCACCACTCTTCTAGACACAAGCGCCAGCTTCTATAGAAGAGGAACATTAAAAAATCAAAAGCAGTGAAAACTAATTGTATGAATTATTTTAGTTAACATTATTGATTATACTCTGTAAATCGATTAATTATTTAATAATAAAAATTTAATAAACAAAAAAAAAAATAACAATAATAAAATTTGATAGCGTATTTCATCACAAAAACAGTTTTCGGATACGTTCAGAAATATTCCCATTGTTTGGATTTTATTGCAAAGGGGAAATACGTTCTGACAGAATATGCGCGAAGCCTGAGGAGTTAATATTTGTCTTTAATATTGTACTAGAGAAAATGGTATAGAATTTCTTCACATACACTTCTTACCTCTGTCTTTGTGCTGTGTTGTACTTTGCACTGTGTTTGTTGATAAAACCACTTCACATTCGGGTATGATTTGAGAGTTTCA
Organism: Hesperophylax magnus; assembly: GCA_026573805.1. NCBI lineage: Eukaryota > Metazoa > Arthropoda > Insecta > Trichoptera > Limnephilidae > Hesperophylax > Hesperophylax magnus. The sequence goes on from JAIUSX010000107.1 coordinate 1,922,850, forward strand.
CGGCCAAAAGTATTATGGTGATTTGTTTTTGGGGTATTATGCCGTGTTGAATGGACAATCTCCAAAAAGATACCTGAACAATTCTTGTAAACTATCTATTATATCTTGTTAACTCGGCCACCCTGACAAATCGGCAATTGCCGAGCATTTAATTGAAACCGGACATTACTTTGGATTTGTTCCTGAAGTCCTGGGGAGACCCAAAACATATATGACACGATTAATTACGGAGGCAATTGAACTTCATAAAAACCCCGTAAATATTAATAGGGACGATGGAGCTAAGCTCAGTAGTTCTTGGTATCCGGTAATTGACATCTACACCAAAACTAAATGCAGAAAACCATTTTAAAATTGCATGTTGATGTCAGCCCTTAGAGGGTTGGAGCTGGCAACATGGTATCGCATCTTCATACATAAGCACACACTTCACCACAACCTTAGATTACACATCTGCCCTGATGATGCGACACTGCAATGCTGTCCGAAACCTTGGCTAAAGAAGGAGGTAGCGCAACACGGCATAATACCCCAAAAACAAATCACTGTAACACTTCACATTATTTTTTTAAAAATTGTAATGTAAAGAATAGGTGTTACATTGCACATACATTATATATTTTACAAAATATTATAAGGTCATATTTGGTCATGTATATCTTATCAGAAAAGAGGAATTCTCATGCCTGATATTAGTTATATATAGAGATGGCAAAATTTCGTTTTAACTAAAAACGCGAAAAAATATTTATGGTTCGAAAATAGGGCATTTATAAGTTTTCTTTGCGTTTCAAGGCATTTGAAAGTGTTTCCAGTGATTTCTATTTTGCGAATTAACGCGAAAAACGTGATTTTGGCCGTATTTCAGCTAAATTATTCTATTTAGCGAAATAGGCGCGAATTTCCCGAAAATACCGGGTATTGACTGACAGGCGTACGAGAATGAAGGAGCCCACTATTGAAACGTGCGCAATGCTATCATTCAATCAGTAAAGTGCCATTTCCATTGTTTTTTGTATTTAACTGTATTTCAAATATGCCTACTTTATTTCATTTTTGGAAGCCTGTCCTAACTCTTTTTACAATTTTATTACTATTTTATGTGTAAATATTTAATATTTTTAATTTATACTGTACGCTGAATTTAAACGCTTTCCGAGAATATAGCGTATTTCAGAAGTCAAAGAACCATACAAATTGGAGAAGCTGATACAGTAATATTTAGTCCAGTACAACTAAAGAAGAATTGAGAAAAATGCATAAGGAAGGTGCCTACTGTATTTCATTTTTGGAAGCCTTTCCTACGATTTTTTATAATTTTGTTACTATTTTGTGTGTAAATATTTAATATTTTTGTACTGTAGGCTAAAATTGCTTTTTGACATTACACAATTTGTGCGAAATAAATTACGCCTATTGATGTTAATCGCAATCTGCATTTATTGTGTTTGTGTTCGACCCGTACTTAGAGTTTCCTTCCTTATTAATTTAATATTAAAATTAATTATTTATAATCTTTCACATGGAAATACTTGCAAATGAAAGTTAAACATATATTTTACCAAAAAATACTTAAAATATGCGCTAAAAACATTCAGGAAATACATTTTTTTCTATTTTGCTACAAAACGCTAAATTATGCCTCAAAATGCTATAAAACGCTAAATTTCCAATTGTTAATGCTAAAAAATCTGAAAATTAATGCTAAATTTTGCCATCTCTAGTTATATATATTAAGTCAATTGTAATAATGAAAGAATACAAACATTAGAAATTCCCGGTGTGTCTAAAAGGGTAGATTTCAACTTTTTACTATCTTTGATATCCTCCACCATAAACTCCAGCTAGAAAAGTAATAAAAATAACATTAAAGACAAAAGTTATCTTCCTTGCATCAATTGACAAAAGTTTGAGTAGCAAAGAAAGGACAAGAAAAGAAAAAACAATTTGTGGTAAATATTTACCCAACCCCCGCACTTTTAATAGGTACATATTATGGAAATACTTCGTTTCAACTTAATTACTACAAGAAACAACGATTTACGTCGGGATAGGTGGTAAAAAATGTATATAAAACGATCCCTTTGCCGCCATTTTGGAATTTTTTGTATGGTGTGATACTTGCGAAAGTTTTGTTTCAATCTAAATATGCACAAATTACTTTTATATTTATTTATTTTACGCCTATTAAGGCTTTAACATACATATATAACATTATTTATGAAATTATACTAAATCTCAACAAGTTATTTGACAATATATGGCAATCGTTAATGTTTCTGATTGCTTTGAATAATTTCAGGTCATCTGCAAACATTATTACTTGAACATCATTGAGAATATATAACATATCATTAACAAATAATAAAAACAGGATTGGACCTAACTGTGACCCCTGGGGAACACCACTCGTAGCAGTTAATTTGTATGAAAATGTATCATCAATTTTAACAGCCAGTAATCTGTTGATGAAGTAACTATTACACTACTTATATAGTGAACCACCAATACCGAATTTATGCAGTTTATTCAGCAATAACTCGTGATTTACTTTATCGAACGCCTTGCTAAAATCGGTACAAATAGAGTCAACTTGACATTTACTAGACATGGAATCAGATATATAGTTTTGATACGTTAACAGGTTAGTAATGGTAGATTTTCCAATAGAGAAACCATGTTGTTTAGGAGAAATGACTTGGTTTAATCGGAAAAAAAAAGATTTTTTTCAAAAACTTTAGGAATGGTTGATAAAAGGCACACCGGTCTGTAGTTAATCACCTTGGTTTATCGACTTTTTTAAAAATAGGCGTAAGGAAGCTGAATTTCCATTTAGTAGGAAAACATCCTGTTCGTAAAGACTGATATAAAGGATATGCCAGATTGGTAGCACAATTATTCAAAAATACAGGAGGTATTTTATCTGGTCCACCACTTTTGCTTTGATCTAGTAATATTAGTTCAGTCAATATATCATTATATTCTATGTGGATAAAAGATAAATTAAGATTATGATCAGTGGTAAAATTTGATGCTGTACTAGCAGAAACTGGTGTATCACATTCATAAACGCTTTTTAAAAAATCAGCAAAAAGGTCGGCGATAGTTTGAGTATCTTTGGCCTTTTTACCTGCATATTCCAAGTTGGCGGGTATACCAAAGTTGTTATTTTTCATTGATTTTGCATAGTTCCAAAAATACTTTACATTGTGATTTATTGAAGTTTCAACATTATTAATAAAAGAATTGTAGCATATCTTTGATAAGATTTTTCAATCTTTTCTAATGTTTTTAAATTCAATATTCACTTCCACAAACGTCAAACAGTGAACAAGTACAAATTTTTTGCTCCTATAAAAACCAAGAAAACTTTGTGTAAAACGTGATATTAGCGAAATCCGACTTCAAATATTAAATTCGAACATCCAATATCAGTATCATCGATAATCTTTGCCTAAAACAGTGCGTAAAAGTGATAAAAAAAAACTAAAATAAACACCGCTTCTGGTAATCGCAGTGACACATGATATTGTGAGAAAACAAATATCTGTGAAATCCCACGTAAAAAATCAAATTTCAATAAAAACGATCGTCTAAATACAGTGCGCAAAAGTTTAAAAAAAAAAAAAAACTTAAATAACTTAACACCAATACTTGTTCACATCTTTGCGTAAATAATTATACAAAAACACTGTACAAATCATCCGCAATGATGGAATGCAAATCATGCAAGACCCAAATACATGACAACGAAAATTTATACTGCAAGACATGTAAGCATAATTTTCATTTCTTTTGTTGTCATATAACTGAAATCAATTTTCGCAAGATGAATAAAAACTACAAACAAAGTTTCAAGTGCCCATCTTGCAAAGAAACTAATAAAACTTCTCAACAAACAAATGAGCTGGCAGAGACATCTGTGAACGAAACCTCACAACAGAATGAAGATGAGCTGACGGAGACATCTGTGAACGAAACCCTACAACATAATGAAACACCGGACGATAACGATAAAATTAATTCAATAATTAACCAATTAAACAAAAACTTCAAAAGCTTCCAAGAGATGTCTCTAAAAATATATTCACTACTCGAAAATTTTCAACAAGAAATTAAAAGTCAAATTATAAACATAGATAAAAACATTAATGAACTTAAGCATGTAACAAAAAAAGTGGAGAATTCCTTAACAAATCTAACACCTTTAAACAGTAATCAATCGCTCTCGACTTATGGAGCCGAAACAAATCAACTTCCCATAGTGGAAAATAACATTTCTTCACATCAACTAGCAGATCTTGTAATGCCGCCGCAGGAAAACAAATCTAAAATACTCATTTTTGGAGATGAGGGTGGAAGAAAAATGAGAAGAAGTATTGAAAAAAATTCAAAAACAATGGAATGCCGGAGTTATATTTATCCCGGTGCCACTATAGACAAATTTAGTGCAACAATATTACAGTCATGTGAAATCCTTACAAAAAAAGATTTTGTCATCTTATTTACTGGGACAAATGAAAAATCGACGAAAAATATAATTAGTCACTTGTACTACATTGTAAATAATCTTCACCACACCAATGTTATAGTTCACTCGGTACCTACAAATAATCATTTGAATGTTTCCAAACTCAACCACGAAATGAGGTCTCACGCTGCTCTATTCAAAAATCATTGTCAATTCATCGGGCCAATCTTCCACGACCGAATGAATGAATACGATATCTCGAAATTGATGAGCTTGGCAAGAATAAACATAATTGATATAATTAAGAATAACCACCGGAAAATGTGCTATAATATCGAGAAGGAAATAAACAAACATGAACATGAACCGAGCGCGGGGTTTCACCGAGGTCGAAAACTATGAATAGTAAACACCTTTCCATTCAGAGTTTTTCTAACCAAAAAAATATATGTTCAGAAAAACTAAAAAAACACATCAGAATTAAAAAAATTTCGTGCCATACACATCCAAGTACATCTAAAGGAAAAACCCTACTCTCTTTTATGTACCTAAATGTCAGAAGCCTGAGAGGTAAACTAGATGACATCAAATGCTTACTGAAATCCACTTACTCGAACTTCAACATCATCCTCTTATCTGAGACTTGGCTTAAAGAAGCGGACCTGAAGTACTTCAACTTAGAAGGATACAAACACGAAGCATCCTGCCGGCCACAGGGAGCTGGACTTGGTGGCGGACTCTCTATTTTTCTACAAAATTCCTTAGAATACAATGTGATTGATAACACGTGCGACTCTGATAACAACTTTTTATGGATTCATGTAAGCAAGCTCAATCTTAAAATAGGATTAGTATATAAAAAACCAAATACTGTTTTCAAAGACTTCTTAGAGACACTTTCCTCTCAGCTAGAAACATATAAAAGAGGTATTATATTTGGAGACTTTAACATAAATCTGCTTGATCCAACTAATACACACACTCGTAAATACACAAATACAATTAGTTTTAATAACTATATCATTTTGAACAAAATAAACAAAAAACACGCAACACGCATCACAGAAAATACAAACACAATCATTGATCATATACTCACCGACATAAAACTAGAATACTCATTAACGAACTGTGATAATTCAATATCCGACCACAATATCTTACTCCTTGATGTAATTCACACATATACTAAAAACACATCTATAAAGTCGTCCCGAAAATATACACATATTGATTTTGATAATCTAAAGAATGATATCATCCAAAATCCCTTTCATCTTAACATGGATGACGACTCGGTATTAAACTATGACAATCTCGTAAACTACCTCACAAATAAAATTAATTATAATAGCATCACTAAAATTAACACAAAAAACATAAATAACCCAGACTGGATAACCAAAGACCTTATAAAATTAATCAACAAAAGAAACAGATTACACCTGAAACTAAAAAAACAACCAAACAACACGTTATTGAAAACAGAATTCCTAGTAGTAAGAAATAATATTACTAAGAAAAAACGAAACTTAAAACAAAAACACTACGGTGATCTTTTTAAAAAATGCGAAAATAACAGTAAAAAAACCTGGAAGTTAATAAACAACATCATACAGAACCAATCGAATACTTTGAATACTTTTTGTAATAAATTAATCATTAACAACGAAATAATCACAAACAACGTAGAGATATGCGACCACTTTAACAATTTCTTCTGTAACATTGGCTCCTCCTTAGCTAATAATATACACAACAAAATCACACACAATCTAGCCAATGAAATAACATTAGTGCATGATAGCAAGGAATCATTATATCTTCAACCTACCACGGAATTAGAAATAAGTAAAATAATAAAATCCTTAAAACTAAATGCAAGCGCTGGTTACGATACACTCAAATGTAAGACAGTTCTAAGTCTCTCCACAGAATTGGTTCCTATTTTATCAAAGTTAATTAATCAGTGTCTTAAAGAGGGAACTTTTCCAGATAGTTGCAAAATTGCTAAGGTAATACCAATTCACAAAGGTGGGTCCAAAACGGATACCTCAAATTACAGACCCATTTCTATCTTACCAATCTTATCTAAAATCTTTGAACGTGTAATCTACGATAGATTAAACAACTTTCTATCAAAAAAATCGTTCTTATATAAAAAACAATATGGCTTTAGGAAAAAATCAAACACACTTGCGGCAATAAATGACTTAATCAGTAAACTTAGAAGCAACATTGATGGTGGGAATTATATTTTATCTATACTAATCGACCTTCAAAAAGCCTTCGATACAGTAAGCCATGACATACTTCTCAAGAAACTCGAGAAAATTGGTGTAGTTGGTCCTGCTCTTAATCTATTCAAATCATATCTTAGCAACAGAAAGCAATTCGTTAGCATCAATAATCAAAATAGCAACCACCTACCAATAAACTACGGAGTTCCGCAAGGATCCATACTAGGACCACTTCTGTTCCAAATTTATATAAATGATATCTCCCAATTAGATTTAAACGGTGATATTTTTTTGTATGCAGATGATACTGCAATTTTCTACTGGGGTAAAGATTTAAAAATCTTACTAGAAAATGCACAGAGTGACTTAGACAAAATTAACAGTTGGCTCCAATCAAATATATTAACAATGAATGTTAAAAAAACAGGATACATGATTTTAAGCTCAACTCGTAAAATAATTCCTCCTCATGTACCCTTAAAAATTGAAAATAACAACCTGCAAATCCTGATACAGGAGAAATATCTTGGGCTGTGCATTGATAAACACCTAACTTTTAAGCAGCATATTCAAGATATTAAAAATAAAATCACCCCCTTAATTAGCGTATTCAGCCGGATATCATATCTGTTACCAAATAAAATTAAAAGAGGTCTATATTATAGCCTCGTACACTCACATTTAAACTACTTGGTTGAAATCTGGGGAAATACATGTGAAACATATATAAACGAACTACAGGTAACACAAAACAAAGTAATCAAAAAGCTATTCCACTTCAAACCTAGAACATCAACAAAAAAATTATATATAGAAACAAAACTATTAAAATTAAGAAAATTATATGAATATAATACATGTCTCCTTATTTACAAAATAAATAATAAACTCATACATACAAATACAGAACTCATTAAAACGTCCCAAGTACACACACACTTTACACGGCAACACGATAAAATACATTTAAACACCATACATACTCATTATGGCAAGCAATCCATTGGTTACGAGGGAAGCAACATATATAATTGCCTCCCAGACGAAATTAAAAATGAAAAAAGTATAGGTACATTTAAAAAAAAATTGTTCAGTTTTATGCTCAATCAGCAAAACAATGAAAGTGAATAATATCGGTGTGTAATATATTTATGTGTAGTATATATATGTTATTTCTAGTTAAATAAGTGAAAATGTAATTTTCTTTTATCTAGAATAAAAAATATTAAAAAAAAAAAAAAAAAATATATAATTTGATAAAGACCTGTCTTCTTTATATTTTTTTTGTAAAACATTTTTAAGGGCAATTAATTGAACAAGTTATTTATTAAATTACTTAATTAACTCAAACTAAGAACCTAATAATAATCTATTTTTGCAAGTAAATAGTTGTTTCCTGTAGTAATTGTTAAAACAAAGTATAATTTGACCGGTTAGTGGCTGGAGTCGACATCGCATTTGGATCCCACCCAGGCGTAGTGTGTTCAATTCCTCGGCTGGCTAAGCCCTCTATCACAACAAAAGCAACATTTTCTGCTTACTGTGATGGTAGTAGGAGATTTTCAACTATTGTCAGGTTATTCATAACCCGGGAATGTTTGCTGTTCTTTTAAAAAAATAAAATTTCCGTAATCTATGCCTAAAAGGGCGGCGGTTAAGGAAATAATTACCCAATTCATATTTATAATAAGATAAAATATTCGGGGTGTACTTGCAGAAGTTTAGACTGTTATTTCAATTCATAATTAACCTATAAAGTACCTTGGATGTGGCCATTGTTCCACTTAGAATAACGATTCGATCATGTACGATACGATACAGGCAAATAAACAATGAATATGAATAATGGAAAATTTTGAGCACTCAAATACGATTATCTACATTGAACACAAGATAAACCGGGAACTGAGAGTTCAAGGTTGTGTACTTGTGTATCAACTGTCACGAACTAAATAATTATTGAATAATCTATCAAATAGACTGTACACAAGCTGCAGAATCCTAATAATTAATTTGAGTTTTAGTAGTTATTTTAAATAGGCCAAGTTTCAGTTGAGAACTAAAACGTAATTATTTTTGTTTTGCGTTTGAATTTGACAGGTCCTGATGACCATAAACATAAATATACCACTCTACCATAAATGACCATAAATAACTGCTGACAGAAGAAAAGTCATCAATGTTACCTGTATGCATATACCATAGATATCGGTGTATTGCATGGACCTAAAAAGTATGATGTCATTATATCTTTAATATATAATTCACACAGGGCGATTTTAGTTGATCAAGTGTGTGTTGAATGATACTTGAAAGCTAATCGACAAGTGTGAATGTTAAAAGCCCGTCTACTTTTGTTGTTCAAGTATGAGTCATCGTTAGATTTTTCTGCCGTGAACTTATAAACATATGTTTCAAGTTACTTGCGATTTTTAGTTCCCTGCGGTCGAAAGTAGACGTTAGACCACGTTAGACCAGGGGGGTATAACTCCGAGAGAAAGGTGGGTCAGAAAAAAAGACACGGTAATCTCTATGGGTGACTTGTGACGTATATTTTCCACATTCCAATACGAACTTCATGCATGTTTATAGGCCGCTGTCACGAACTTCATGCATGTTTATAAACCGCTGTCATTGGCCGATTTTAGGCTAGCCAATGGGTTGGCTCCGAATGAGAATTATACTGTCTATGGTTACGCCTTTTTTATAGTTTCTATCCTAGTCGATGGTGAGTATGTGTAGTAGTGACGTATATTTTTCAGTCACAGACTTTTATCTATGGCAAACATTAGGACCCATGGGCTCAGTACTAAAAACCCGAAGATATTGATCTAGTGAGTGGTTCATTTATGCGTTAGACGTTCCTAGGGATTGGTTTATTAGTAGTACCTACCATCATGGCATCTACTTTAATTAAATAATGTATTAAGTGTATTTATGGATCTATACCAAAGCCATCCCTGTCTTTAGGATCAGAAGCAAAAAGTTTACAAAAATAAGAATGCCCGTGACACTGCAATTAATTTTATTATTTTTGAAATGTTACTGTAACTTATTAGTTATTATTAAATAACACGCATCTGAATGTTTAAAAAAATATTTATTTTTTACCTTCATAACAAAGTTTAGGGAATCAACTATTGCAACGAACACTTTTTTTATAAAGAACGACATCGTATTTTTTAGATATAAGTCAGACTTGAAAAATAATTCTCGTTGCCAGGTATCTTAGCGTAATTTGTAACTTAGGTTTTGCCGGGACAGCCGCGCGCATAACCGTGTCTTGTTTTTGTTTTTTTTTTTTAATTTTAGACAACAGTAGGTACATCAAATCGTTCTTCCGAAATTCGCAAATGATTGCGATTGCCTTCGGTATCTTCTAACGCCATCTCTCTCAATGTAGTGTTAGAAGCACCCAATTCGTTTCTCCTTATAATCCATTTTCCAGCCCACATACGTTTTTGCGCTTTTTCATATTCTTAAGTTCGTTTCGTAAAAGGTCTGAAATTATAGCGACGCATGCAGCGATAACTTCACTTGATGCAATCTCGATTAACAATATCGGTTCGACTTTAATTGAAACGTCTGAACCATGTCTGAACGTTATCTAGTTAATTTTTGTCGTTCAATAATAGTCGTTCAACTAAAATCGCTCTGTCTGCAAGGGGCATTATGGTATATTATTTGACACTTGACACTGACAACTGACAGTTCATGTGATAAGAATAGTGATAATAGATTTAATTGTGACAAGTGAGAAGTAGTGACAGCAAATCTTACGTGAATTCTGCTTTTAAGTTTAATTCAAATTAAACATAAATGAATCCCAGAGTCAAAGTAATTCTGGGTACAGTTTTAACACTTCACGTAACAGGGTATTTTTTAAAGCCGTACGTATTACCCGAAAAGCCCGCGGAAACTGAAATCTCCGGTGCACCCGACTACTTAGATAAAAATAAAAAGACTACTGGATGAATTATTTGTATAAATTAAATAAAAGGCACGATCTTTCGAGATTGTGTACTAACTTCGGCAATTCGAAGATCATGGAAAAACCAAAAGTCCTTTTAACAAGACCTGACATTAGTGCTGTTGGATTGGAAAAGCTTCAAAATAAGTGAGTAAAGAAATTTAATTAGTTTTCTATGGCACCTTCCCTTTCCTGCGTATTTCACAAATACTTGTCCAACAATATGTAGTCAATTATTCCCCCCCTGTCGATCAAAATCACGTTACATTCATGTATCACCTGCTATTATTTTTTTTATATTTCAGTTTTGATGTCACAGTTTGGAGCGAGAATAGCCCTTCCCCGCGTGATTATATAATCAAAAACATCGCTAATAAAAGTGCCATTCTGTGCTTTCTCACGGACAAAATAGATGTGGAGTTGTTGAATGCAGCAGGACCAACGTTAAAAGTGGTTTCCACGTTTTCAGTTGGTTACGATCATATAGATGTCGCTGAATGTAACAGGAGAGGAATCAAGATTGGATATACCCCGGATGTCTTGACCGAAGCAACTGCAGAATTAACAGTAAGCACATAATGGAAGTCTGCGCAAACAATATAAAAATGTATCAGTTGGACTCATGTACATCAAACTGTTTCCATAACAGCATATACGGTTATTGTAATATAAGTACCTATGTAGCTATTTGGTTACATCTGAAACCGTCTTTGTTAACATTGTGTGTACGCAGATCTTACGACTAGTAATACTTTTTAGAGCTTATCTCAAAAATTACATATCGCAATCAAATAGCTGGGAATAAAACTATTATTATTTTGTAAAATTTAATGCACTAATGTAATTTACTAAGACTTGTTTTATTTAAAAGCCCTAAGGGCGTAAATATATAATGATAAAACTCACTGCTAAATGCCTGTAGCCAGTAAGACTACGCCACCTTATCGGTGAAAGCTTTGAGGTGATTTTTTTTCCTCTTTTTTCGCCTTTTCTCTAAAATAAAAATTCATTTTGCACAAACTAAACTTAAAAATGTCAGGTCTTAACTAATTAGTCTTTATTTTAGATCGGTCTACTCTTGTGCACTTCACGGCGTCTTATTGAAGCTCACAACGAAGCCAAGACCGGCGGCTGGAAGACCTGGTCTCCATTTTGGATGACTGGCCCAGGACTGATGGGTTCTACAGTTGGGATCGTCGGATATGGAAGAATCGGTCAATCCATCGCAAAGAAGTTGAAGGCATTTGAAACATCCAGAATTTTATACTACAATCGTTCGGATCGATCTACCGAAGCTTTACCAGTTGGTGCTGAAAGAGCAGATTTAGATCAATTACTGAAAGAGAGTGATTTTGTGATATGTTCCTGCGCATTGTCCAAAGAAACGGAGAAAATGTTTAACGCAGAAACGTTTGGGAAGATGAAAAACACTGCGTTATTTATTAATACCAGTCGTGGGGGCTTGGTTGATCAGGCTGCGTTAGTGGAGGCATTGCGAGACAACGTCATTAGAGGCGCCGGGTTAGATGTCACGTCTCCTGAGCCTTTGCCGCTAGATAACCCGCTTTTCGAGTTGAATAATTGTGTAATACTTCCGCATATAGGCAGCGCTTCAATTGAAGCAAGGACAGCCATGTCCCAGTTGGCTGTTGAAAATATTATCGCAGGTCTTAAGAATGAAGATATGCCGGCTGAGTTACATATAAATATTTAACTGATCGGCATAATACAAATTTTGTTTTAAAATGCTTTCCTGTAAATTATTCTTAAATTTTCACTACTTCATTTAAACATACTGCTTTAGAACATTTTTTATAATAATTTTTATAAAGAATCTATTGACCATAAGATTTGTAGTGTAGCGTTACCACCGAGGCATTGGTCGTGGTGGAGTTAGGAACTACAAGTCAATGAGTATTTTATTTAGTCATTGTTACAAGTGTTAACATATTGTATTGTATATATTTTTTCGATCAAATTGATCGTAGTTCCTGATTTTATCAATTATTTTACAAGCAATAATTATTCGCCTGAAACACTCATCCACATTGAAAAATCTCCTGATAAAAGATACATGACGCCAACGGGACTCGAACCCGTGTCCCTTCGATTTCCGGTCGACAGCTCTGACCACTGAGCTATGGCGGCTTATCTCTTATCCGCAAAATAATTCAATTAATACTAGTGTTTCATTCAACAATTACTGCTTGTTACATTTTTTCACCTGAAAACAACCAACTTTATTTTATATGAGAAAGGCATTGTAAGTGCTAACTCTCTCACTAGATGGCGTCGAGACAAATTGTCTACATTTTTAGGTGAAATACTTGAACTTGTCAAATATTAATTATTATTTTTTTGGTAAACTAATGTTTAAGACAAGATTTTTTATGCATAGCACAAAGGGTAACAATTATTGCTTGTAAAATAATTGTTACCCTTTGTGCTATGCATAAAAAATCTTGTCTTAAACATTAGTTTACCAAAAAAATAATAATAAATCCTGATTTTATTGTGATTGTTGGCTGGCTGGAGTATGATGACATTTTAAAACCCACCGTGAGTATCGAACTTCATCCGTTAGACTGCTAGACAAGCACCCTATCCACCGGGATATAAACCATCTCTTCTTTCTTCAATCTAGCCATATTTTAGTAATTGAAAAATCCAAGCAGAGAGATGTTCTCATAATACATGATATTATGTATGTGCAATATTTAAATGAACAAATTAGCTTTCCTAATGTGGCATTATTATGCCAATGGGTTAATCTTCCTATATTTCAATCCCGAATTTTTGGAAACAGTATATTGTTGTACTATTTAGGTAACCAATTTATCATCATCAGCAGTAGCAATTCTTCACAGAGGGATACTGGGAACAATTACCACGAGATGTCGAACTTGGTTATAACGATCACGGCAATAGCGAGTTCACGGCTATAATGATCAATTACAAAACGGTATTTTAGCTCAGCCTTATTTTCATATAATTGTTGACTGTTATAACGAGGTCGATTCACTGATATACCGAGCAAATAATTTAGTCAAAACAATTTCTGAATACATGAATGGGTTGTTGGGTCTGAATAAGTAGTGGGGAATTATTCAAGAATTTCCTATACTGTTAGGGATGGATTATTATTTTTTAGATTAGACTGAGGATTGAACCTTCCTACCCAGGAACTGGAGTCAACAACTCTAACAACCTCGCCGAATGCCGATCGGATAGAGCCGACATTTATTTAGTATATTAACTGATGTGATGTCATCTGATTTCAGAGAAATGCGTATATGTCCGTGTGTGTATGCGTGATTGCCACCAAAAGTTGATGGAACGCATCGTCATTGACAACGAGTCTATTTGCCGAGTTTCAGCTCTATCAGATGTCGGGAGTTAATTTCTGCTTCCAAGATTTGCTTTAATTCACTACGGAAAGCAAAAGCGTAATTCAAATAGATGTATTTAAAAACAAAAAAATATTCAATGCTTTGTCTTCACTAAAATTCTTTGAACATGAAAGCAATTAACATTTGCAGAAATAAAAAAAATATTATTTAAATGAAATAATTTTGAATCTATTTCAAGCTCTTATTTTGGTGAGTTACATTACCGCTCCGCACCATGTCTTGGAGGTCACTAGCGACTAGCCATGCAAATCGACAGTCGCAGTCGGTTAACACATTTCTCATTGCTCAGACCTCAGCGTGTACACGGAGATATTCCGTATTGTCCCTTTAAGGCGAAGCTTAATGCCAAATCACTATTTTGATTAATCTTTATAATGAATTGGTGTACGTTATGAATACCAAAAAATATGCTTTAGATAAATTCAAGGTTTTCCTATCGTTTCGCTTGAGTAGAATACAAATAAAAAAAATAGATTACTTAATAAAAAATATAAATGTTAACTACTAAAAAATATATTTCTTCAATAGAAATATATGAACGCATAAAGGAAACAACTTTTAAAAAATACAGTATTGTTGCTAAGATTATCTGTGACAGTTTCACTTGATTAACTTTTTTGCTTTCTTATAAAATTATTTACAAAATAAATAAAAAACAGTTTTATGCTTGAAATCGAACGTTTCTAGACTCTGTTTGTCAAGCAATTTTAATGCCTATTACCTACAATATATAAGGTATACCAAGAATATACACATTTTTGGCTTGTAGCTTCCTCTTAAGTATTTGGGTACATTCAATGCATTTTTTTCTCGATCCTATACAATCTGCGAAACCGCGCATGCTCACTTGTTTTTCATATAGCTCAGGGATAAGTCTTTATTTCTCTTGTGATGAAAGACCTGCCACTGATCATCACCCATTTTAGGCTCAGTGTTGAATGTAGGTCTGTCCTTTCTTCCCACCCTTCTTTCACCCTTCCTTTCACCCGTAGTTTTAATTCTACTAATACGATCTACTTATCTATCTTTCTAATTTCATTTTTATATATTTATAGCAAATATTTATATGTGCGAAACGATAATGATTATTGTAAAATAGGCAATTTTTTATTAATTTGTATAGGTATATATTTTGAATACTAAAGAATTTTTTGTTTTATTTATATTTTCAATAAAAATGGAAGATTTTCAATGTTTACTTGTAATTTTATTTTTCTAGTTATTTTGCTTTTTATGATTTAAATTTTTTGACCGGTTTGAAGATGTCAATAAAATGATGAAGTTCAAAAAGATTACATTGATAAACAAAAAAATCAAATGGTTGCATTTATTAACCTAGGATCAATTTTCATCAGACTAGTAATTAAATTTCAGTTTGAGTGAATAAAGTCGATGCATTTTGAAAATTTGTGGTGAATTTTTGATTCGAATAAGTTTTGAATTTAATTGTTTTCAGAATTGTAATGTTGGGAGAGAATTTTAATGCGTGTTTTAGGCCCCCCCCACACGTAAACTTCTGCCTGCAGGCCTCGACCCCCAGGCTAAAGTGTCTGCCGAACTGACGTACACTTCCGACAGCGCTCTCTACCCGTGAGTGGTATATTTGTGGCATAAATAATCCGCCGAATGGACCGCCATGGCGTCATAGCATCGTGTCCATAAATAAACCACTTTCATCGTGTCCGCCTGCCGGCCGAACCGTCACACAAATTTGGGTAAAAAAGTCACCACATTTCCGCAGGCAGGCTGAATTGGTCGACTTACTCCCGCGCGGAAGTGTACGTGTAGACGCATTTTAAGCGTTCGGAGCGAAGTGTGGTATGTTGCGTTACGTCGCGACGTTCTGGAGTGTAGCGCAGTACCGGCACTCCGAAGTGGTTATGATCCGATAAGCGTGGCTCATACTTCGAACGCCAAAGCCGGCTCTATCTATATACCACAATGGATATAAGTATTTATAGATGGGTTTCAAAAATATTTGTTTCCAAGTGAACTGTAACTATTTACTTACCTCGTCGTATCCTTGACTGGAACGTGGTGGTGAGAGATAGTTGAAACTGACACACTCATCGAACTGGAGCTCTGGGATCTCCACCTGATCCATGGAGGAGATGCTTTGTGTTAGCATCTCGCGCTCCTTAGTGAATGACATTAAATCAAAATACCACAAATTTGGTTTGTGTATGTCCTCTTGTGAGCTTCCGCTTTTGTTGGAGGTTTCCTTCACTTTTTAATTCTTTGTGGAATGTTAAAGAAAGTAAATAAATATAAAAATTCTGAGGAGAAACAAACCAGAATATTCGTGTACCATTGTCGTGTTGGGGGTGGCCAGAGAAATTATTTGAGATTCCTGGGGGGAGGAGGTCGCCCTAGAGAAATTCTGAGGTGTAAAAATAAGATTTCAACACAAAAATAATCGATTCCTAAAGAAATAAATCTTAAATTGGTTTTTTTCGTCAGTGACGTATAAAAAAGATTTAAATTATCTGAAAAAAACGAGCTAAGAAGCATATTTTTTTGGAGCTAACGGCCTCAGTTTAGAGCCAAATCTAGCTTTAAAGGAGTTGGCAACACCGAAATAAATCCAACTGTAATAAATATTCCAGTTATGGTACGCCCAAAAATTTGATTTCTATATTTTCAGGTCAAAAATACCTTAGATTTCAGAATAAGTTTGAATGTATTTCCCGGGGGTGGGTGTGGCCGGAAATTTTTCAAAGTATATCCTAACCTGGGGGAGTGGGGTGGCTAAAATAAAAATTTCAAAAATCAAATCAAAATTTCGAACGAGGCTCGGTGCGACCCTTAGGTCGAAGAGTACGAGTATCTAGGAGGTTTTGGTAATACCCACTAATTATTGTATGAAAAAACTAATAATTAAAATTATCAGAAAGAAATATTTTTTACTTTCTCCAGTAAAAAGAACAACAGTACTAAAATCTTCTTAAATAAATAACACCCCCGATACACACAAGCATAGCTTTAAAAAATATAGATAATTATAATATTATAATGAAGATAATTAGAAGTGTAAGTTAAGAATGGTGTAGTGTATTAAGGCGAAGCTTAATGCCAAATCACTATTTTGATTAATCTTTATAACGAATTGGGGTACATTATGAATACCAAAAATATGCTTTAGATTTAGATGAATTGAAAGTTTTCCTATCGCTTCGCTTGAGTAGAATACAAATAAAAAAATAAATTACTCATTAAAAAATATGAACGTAAACTACTAAAAAATATATTTCTTCAATAGAAATGTATGAACGCATAAAGGAAACAACTTTTAAAAAATACAGTATTATTGCTAAGATTATCTGTGACAGTTTAACTTGATTAACTTTTTGCTTTCTTATAAAATTATTTACAAAATAAATAAAATCAGTTTTTTGCTTGAAATCGAACGTTTTTAGACTCCGTTTATCAAGCGATATTAATGCATATTACCTAACATTAAAAATTTTGTATACATCCCTGGTTCGTAGTCAAGTCGAATATAACTCCTCAATCTGGTCCCCCCACTACAAATTACATTCAGATTCAATCGAAAAAATTCAACATAAATTCCTAAGACACATTAATTTTAAACTCGGTATTCCCATTGAAAATATAAATTATAATTACTTGATGAAAAATCTAAATTTATTAAAACTCTCAGAATTATATCCGACTTAATATTTATGTTCAAAATTGTAAATGGTAGTATAGACAGTCCTGATTTAATTAACCTCATTGAATTTCATATACCCACGAGAGCTGCTCGTTCTAAAATTTTGTTTAAATGCAACAATATCAGGACTGAGTATTCCAAACACTCGCTTGTACCTAGGTTGCATGAAGTTAGTAATAGATACGCAGATGTGGCAGATCTATTTAACTGCACGCAAGGTAGGTACAAGAGGGCTATGCTATCAAATCTTTTCAATCAATATTAATTTAATCTAATTCTACCTTATTTGCACTATATAAACTTATGTACTTGTATCTCTTGTTTACTTACTTACTTACTCTCTAATGTCATTTCACAATCAAATGCCACATATATTTGTAATTCTTTTTTTTTTAAATATTTCTACGATTTTAACTGTGACATGTTATCATTGTTTATGGTATATGTATACCGTTGATATTAAATAAATAAATAAATAAGATATAAGGTATACCAAGAATATACACATTTTTGGCTTGTAGCTTCCTCTTAATGTATTTGATATTTTGGTATATTTTTCAAGGATGGAATTTTCGAATCTGGGGAGTTTTTATGAAATATGGGGAATTATGGCGATAAAGCTGGGGAGATTTATTTTTTTTGGCATACCATCCCTGCCTTGCATGTTGAACGTCATTTATGGTCATTGTGACAGTGAGTGAGAGTGGTTTATTTATGAGTGAGTTGTTTACAGTGGTTTATTTATGATGGTGATAGCGCTGCTGTATCGCATACACTCATACAGCATACATTTAAAATTAAAAAAAATATATATAGGTACTTAGCATTTAAATATATATAATATACAGATAGTACAAAATAATAAACCTCCAATTAATTTTTTTAATGCGAAACGACAACTAGGTAACTACATAATTTTTCGCAATATTTTCCCATTAGAATTATACAAAACGTCAGTTTCTGATAATTTCGACAAATGTTTTTTGACATCTCGGAAATGTACATCACTAGTAGTGGGGAATTCCTGAAATCAGTATGGTCCCTGAAAGTTATCCATTGTAACCAGCTTATTTATGGTTATGACCTTTGTCCCGCTGTATGGCTACGATAATATGCTATTACATGGCTATTACTCAGAGACAAACCCAATAGGCAATATACCCAAACCCATTCGTCACTCGTGGTAATCTGGTAATTCGTGGCGCGAACACTGACGAGTGTATACTACGTACCTACATTGTGCTACGGCGCGAATCACATTTCACGGTTGTTCAAATTTTTAGCAAAATAAGCCACCAGGCAGTTCAGTAGGAAGTTTTTTTACAATAAGTATTATTGTAAAAAATATATTATCGAAGTGGTGCCATCGAAAACATTTGTTATTCAGATTTTATAGTGAATTTACTCTATATTCAGTGTCATCCCAAATAAAAAGAATATAGTTTTAACATATTTGTAGTTTTAGATATTTATCACTATGAAAAAATATACAAAATTTGACTCTCATTTACAAGATGTTAGCAGGATCTTGTCGATCGATAATAATCGAAAAACTGAACATGTGAATTCATTTATTGAAGTTTTTGGTGCGATAAAAGAACTAATCCAAGATTCAGATCCGCTGTTTCTCAAATATAAAGGTGTCAAGTTTTCCGGAAGTTACGCCAATAATATTAAAATTGTCGCCCCGGACGAATTCGATATGATGCTTTGTATGAAGTTGCCAAGTGAATTGGAATTAGAAATTTTAAATTGCGGCTACCCTGCACACGTTCAACTCAAAGCAAAAAACTTGGAGTCTTTTAAAAAGACACCCCAATGGAGGACTTACAAATCTTTAGGGTTATGGATGGACAGCAAACATTTTATTCTGCAAACTAAGTTTCGTCAGTGGTTTGAAGGAAATATAATAAAAATACTCAATCAACAAAAAAATTTAATAACTGGCATTCCGACACTAACATTTTGCGATAACAGCTCTTATAAACTTTCTCTGAAGAAATCTAAACCAGCATTCACTCTAAACGTGACGAAACTTTCCGACGAGGGGATACACTTTGATATTGACATCGTCCCGTGTTTTTCTTTTAAGTTTCCCACGTGGCCATCGATCGTTAAAAGAAAATATGCCCTTATGACAGAAATAAAAGAATGGTTTGTAATAGCCAAACCCGTTGAGTCTGACGACAGTTTCAAACGCCACCGGTGCTGGAGAATAGTATTCCCTGGACAGGAACAACGACTTTTGAGTCGTAACAACAATATGAAGATTGTTTTGAAACTATTGAAACGTTTCCGAGATATTCATAGACTGCCCTACATAAAAAGTTATTTTATAAATACTGTTTTCATGTGGGAAGTAAAAACAAGAAATCAAAACTATTGGCTGAACAACACGGGCTTTTTGTTTGTAGATATGCTGAGAAAACTCCACGAAAATATAAAGAGTGGGGAAATCCTTTACTTTTGGGATAATCGTCTCAACTTGCTAGAGAAGGTAACAAAAAACCAATTGAAAGATGCTGACATGAAGCTGAAAAAATCGCTAAAAGATTTTGAAGACCACTATGAACAGTTCCCTGGTATAATTAAAGTTAAACTGGATGTACCATTAACGGATCGCAAGTGGTGGGTGGGACCCAATAACGCTGATAACGCCATGTCAACCAAGTATGCGGCGGTTGCTTCGAAACTGCGTTTGTCGAGTACGAAAAAGAATTCTATCTTGCAGGATATCCATAATACTGAAAATTAAGGTAGGTTATATTGTTATGTCATAATCAATACATTTATTTTAGGAAGCAACATATTTTACCATTAAATTACACCGTTAATTAAATTAGCCATGGTGTTTCAGACCATGGACCTAAAAGGTCCTGGACAGAGAATCAGCGAGATTTCGTATGAATAACATCAAGCCAAACCCGGGGCGAGTGTAGCTTCAAATTTTCATTGAATACACGCAATATTGGGTCCATGTTTCTGACGCACCGAGTAATCCAAGTGACGTCTGCCACGGCCAGACATTCATCAAATCTAAAAGGCGATGCAATGAAAAAGCAGGTGTTTTTATTTAAAAATTTGAGCAATATTATTGACACATCTCAGCTTTGGTGTCTTCATAAGCCTAGAAAAAATAAAACATCAGGCCTATAAAAAATATTTTCAGTGCAAAATCTCCTGCTTATGAACCCCTTTTCAGATACGGTTTTATTGTATACCCAAACTAAATTTTCCACATTACCTAATGTGGAAAGTTAACTTTAGAAAATATTTTGTGCCTATAAAATAAAACATTATTTTCGCGTTGTTTTTGTTTGATTCAAAACGGGCGGTGATAAGTCATATTATTCACATCCGAAATTGATAAAGAATTTCGTCATTTTAGGACTAAAAGAAACATTATTATTATTTTGTTAAATCGGATGTTAAACATAGTGCCGACTTAAATTTGGTTTTCAAACTCTTTGTAGAACCAATCTACAATGGTCATTTTATTATATATTACCTGACCTGTACCCGGCGTTGCTGGGGGTTATTCTTAGGATATAGACATATACCATCGCTAACTTTTCTGTAGGCCTGTTCAAGATATACAATTCTGTTTTACATTATTTTGATGTATCTTATAAGTTTTAGCCAGCGTTAGTAATGTAAGCGCACGAACATATTTTTTTAGGACTTAATTACAAAACTTAGAATTTTCTCTACTTTCTATAAATATAATTTACTTGTATTATATATACATAAACAAACCTTCCGGAAGAAATTCTATAAAGGATAAGATAGTGAAAACCCCATCAATATCCGTTGCATAGTTTAGAAGAACTAAGCGCACAAACAGACAGACATGGATAACGACTTTATTTAAGCCCCCGCATACCCAATTTATAACAATTTATAACAAGTTTCTCGCTCTCTCTTTAAGCTTTACAAGCTGGTTTAAAAAAAAGATTTTTTTAAAAGATAATATAATAAAGTAAGCTCCAAAAATTATTTAAAACACGTTTTGTTCTGTTATGTAATATGTTATAGGCATGAAAAAGTTCACAATGTATCTTTGAATGCAACCATTGATGAATGCAACTAATGAATTTGTCGAGAGATTTTTGCTATATTTCAAACGAGTTGTGTTTTATTAAATATTTTTACCATTTTTTTAAATATTAGCGCGCTCCCTCTAACATTCGTATTTACCAATCTTCCTTTCAAACCACATTTGAAAGTAGAGATTAGACACCTACCTATGCTGAATAAGAAAGACAAGGTAGCATTGTGTGGGTATTCATTGTAAACGTAAACGAACTCGACGAAATTGGAGATGCGTCAGATAGCGCGGGAACATATCAAAGTCGCAACATTTGAATACTTACCTCTCTATATCGCCATTAAAGTGATATCGTTTCGTTTATAATATTACCTGTACAACATTGCAATAATTTATTCATTATAGAACTTAATTGTTAAAAATGTGTTCTTTATTAGTATGTCAATGCCTACTGGTAATTGAAAACTCTTTGTAAAACAACAACAACAAAAAAATAAACACGAAATCGCTAGATAAACTTCAAAAAAGGATGATGCTCTATGTTACACGTTGTTATCGATTTTCGCAAATAGGTACCTACTATCTATTAATCACAGCACATGACAATTCAACGCACCCATAAAAAGTGTTATAAAGTTATAAAAAGTGATGAAACAAAAACTAGGTTACATATGTAACTATTTAACCATGGGTGACCGGATAACTCATCAAAATGACAATTTAACACACATAAAAAGTGCTGTAAAGTCATGAAAAGAGATGAAAAAAAACTAGGTTAAATAGTTATATATGTAAAACATTTAACCTAGTTTTTGTTTCATCACTTTTCATAACTTTGTAGCACTTTTTATAGGCGTGTTAAAAGCTAAACACTATTTGTGCTGGAGAACGCATTGCCGTACCTATAAACAGTGATGCAGGGCCGGCCCTATGCAGGCGCAATTGTGTCCTGATAATGATTAGGTACTGAAAATACCTAATACATCAGATTATTCATAAAATGGCGCTACACAAACATGCAAATCATTAAAATATTATTGATTTTTTAGGCGTTTGCTGGTTTTCACAAGTGGCGCTTAAATTGTACCTAATTGTAAATTGGACCAGTACCGGCCTTGAGCCAAACGGCGACTGGCGTGAGTAAAATTTTGGCGCCCCTTGTCAAAACCAATAAACGATATTCGGATGATTTGTATTATTGTGTAGTGCCGTAATCCCAAGGGTGATGTGTTAGGACTGTTAGGTGTTAGGCATTATCAGCGCCTCCGCGCATTGGCGATTCGGCGCCTGGAGCGGACTGCTCCATTTGCGCCCGCATATGACCGGCTCTGTACTCGCTCCAGGCGCCGCCGCACTATGGACGGAAATAAGAAAAAAGTCGAATTAAGTGGTTTTAGCACAGACATAGGAATTAATAGACGAGAAGATATGGGCGAGGGGTAAAATCAACTGTTGAAGAACGAGGGAACGAGGGAACGAGTGAAGCTGACTGTGATTCGTCAATAAATCAATCTGACAGTAAATAGGCATCTCGCATTATAATATCACCATTTACTTCTTAAAAGTAAAATCTGCTTTGAATGAATAGACATTTTTACATGGGAGCGCAAATTACTCGCCACGTTATGAACAAATTTGCGAAGTCCAAATTCGGCAAAGTAAGGCAGCTTTTATTTTCAGAGTCGTAGTTAGTTTCAGAGTATTTAGTTAAGACACTTTTATAAATGTTCATAATTTACTTCCCAGCAACCAACCAGCTTTGTGTTTCGCGTTCAGACGTTTCTCTATGTGATAGTAACAACTGATTCATATTATACGATGTGAATATGCTTAAAATAAAGTAAAATAATGCTTATATATGGAATGTAATACGACAATTGGGTTTATTCTCTTTTTTCACATCTATTTTTACCAGTTTTCATAGTACAAGTCAAAATTTTGCCGTGTTATTTAGTAAAATGAACCGATGATGCCTCGACCATAGTTCGCACAAGAATGATGACGTCACGTTTTCAAATTTCATTTGAGGCCAAACGCGAGCCCAGCCGGCTCAATGGAACCGGTATGGGGAGTGGGGATAATACGCTTTTAATCACTTAGGGCAGGTCTACTAATATTCATATGTCTATGGGTTTTAGAAATTTTAAGATTTAAATAAAAAAAATCTCTTTTTAGGGTAGCACTACAGCATGTGCAGTATGCATTGATTAAAATACATCAATAGCAGTATGTATTCATTTGAATAGCTGAAAAGAGCCTCACGGCAGCTCGGCAACGTTGCAAGATGTGCCGTAAACTGGGTCTTCATGAAAACATAATTCAGTTGGTTCATGGTTGGTTCCCTAGTTCCTACGCGTGCCCACAGACGGTTGTGTATTTAGTAACGTTTGAATATATTTACAAAAAAATTTGTGGATGACTTTCCTCAAGATATTTTTTATTCAATTTACTAAATTATATGTAATTATCATACGAGTGTGAGATTTCAGCTAACATCTAATGAACCACTAATGTTATAATTTTTTTATGTTTTAAACGCATGTTTCAATAAGCGTTTAGAAACGAAACATCATTTATTCCCATATAATAATATATACATATTATAGAACGAAGTCCCACCTTTTGAGCTATTTATAAGTTGTCGTCATCTTTTGTCCTTTCTTGAACATTTTTGTGATAATTATTTTAAGCACTAAGAGAACGGGGTGCATTAAATGCGAATCCTACGAAATCAACGAAACAAACCACTTATCGAGAGGTTCGAACATTTTGATAGTTAAATTTTACACAAACACATTATTTTTTAATAAAATTAATTTAGAGACGGAAAAAAGTTGTAGTTACATTGTGAAGTTTAAAAAGCGAAATATACTCGTACAGTGGAGGCAAGAAAAAATAGCCTTATCTAAATTTTCGGGTAGACCAATAAAATTTCAAGAAAGGTGTCGAAGTTCAAGGCAGAAAAAAGTACAAGATCTGTCACACCCTCGTAGTTCTTATGAATTGCAGGTAGCAGCAGAAATGAGTTTTCGGAGCGCGAGTAAAATTGTGCTGCAAAACTCGTTCAACAAATCGTCACTCTAGTTCGTTTTTATCAGACAGACCAAAACGTAATGGTGCTGCCACACGCAAAGCTCACATCAACAGATAATATAAAGCACAATAGCGCTCGCCATATAATCCCATACAGACCCGACACACGTAAAAAGATAACGCGCTATAAGTGTGGTTCTGAACTTCGCTAACCGAATTTATTTTACGTATCCGCTCCCGAAGCGATATTTGAAAAGTTATGCGTCCCCCTCTCCGCCGTAAAAAGGAGAGGGGGTCATTTTAATTACGGAGCTACCAACTAAGTTCTGTGTTCCCTTAGTAAAGTTGTCACTTTGACAGATGAAATTATGTTCCTCGGCCGCTCTCGAATTCAACTGACCCCCTCTCCTACCATAGGAAGAAATATTTGATAGCGTCGTGTGTCGGTAGAAAAGATGATGCGCTGTACATTAACTTTTGATGTGAGCTTTGCGTGTGGCAGCAGCTTAAATCGGAAGAAATAGAGCTTCAAAGTTTTTTTTACGAAAACGCGTATAAAATGAAATTAGCTCAATTGTAAGCTTACTAAAGTGATAGAAATTATTAGTTTTAAGTAAAATTCGTTTCAAATGTTTAAAATTACGCAGAAAACACATTTTTAATTTGGATGTAGGACAAGGTGACGAAATCTTCTGCGTTAAAGTTAGATATTGGATAAAGGATACTGGATGTTGGACAAAAGCGCGCACTCTTGCTTGACTTCTGCTTTATCCAATGTGTGTGGTATTACAGGAAGATCGGAAAGCATTTCAAAACAATATTGTTATTAAATACACTCACAATAGGTCGGTCATTGAGCGTTGATATTTACATGATTTGCGTTCACTAATCTTAACTTGTTATTTATATTTTGGAGGTGAGACCGATAAAATTCAGGTGTGATTCTTAAATATTTTTTGTGACATTTTTAAAAATGATTTGTTACTTGATTGGGAATCAAATGGTAAGAGCGAGCTATATACAATAATAACGTCGTAAAATCATAATTGAAAACTTACCCTTTCTGACGGCATTACATTTATCGGGCGATTCATTGCATTTGTTATTGTTGATTGACGAACAGCAGCCAGTGAATGCAATTGGTGCATCAAGTAGGTCATCAATCGTTAACTAGAGCTAACTTAAGCCTGCATATTAATTATTATTGTAAAACGCCTTAAAGGTGATTTTACACTAAAACCGCGCCATACAAATTTTATAATTTTGATCATATTAAGGCATATAAATATAAATCTGAGCTTTAAAAATAGTTAGATAATTCAAAGGATCTCGAAACACAATAGATACCTACAAGTTAGTTAGATATGTGTTAAACAAAAGACGACGAGTCCTTTTTAAAAATGATTTGACATTGAAACACATGGGGTAGGATTTATATCTATTACACAATACAGACTAACTTGTAAAAAGAGGTCATTACCTTCTAACCACATTTAGTTCCGTAACAAGTGTTCCAGTGTTTGAGATATCAGCGAGCCATTGTGTATTACCAT
Source organism: Hesperophylax magnus (assembly GCA_026573805.1). NCBI lineage: Eukaryota > Metazoa > Arthropoda > Insecta > Trichoptera > Limnephilidae > Hesperophylax > Hesperophylax magnus. The sequence goes on from JAIUSX010000107.1 coordinate 1,949,248, forward strand.
TCAGTTGGGCATGGGTTACAAAAGCGGCTGAATGAAGGGATTCGAAATAGACAGTGGCGAAACTGTAGGGTGGCAGGGCTAGCAAAATGCCACGGTAAATGCCATGGCAAATGACTATAAATAATTTGCCTATTTCTTTTATGAAATTTTATTTTCTACAAAATTAGTATCAATAAATTTTTCACAAAATTGTACTGGAAACGAGGTGTTTACAAAAAACCAAACTTAGTCGCGCAAAAAAATTGTTTTTTCAAAAATATACGCACTTTTACGACTTTTTACCTCGGAACCTATAAGAGATAGAAGAAATTTAACAATATTAAAGTTGTAGGTAATTTTATTTTCTACTATACTTGTTAAGTTACTTTAGCAGAAATTTACATTGGAAATGGGATATTTGGGAAAAACTGCTGGTGCGCCAAGGTCGGAAACTCAGATTTTATCAGGGGACCAGTTTATAAAACATATAAAAAAATTGGGACTACCGGAATAATTACGATCGCGAATCGCTAATTGCACTGGACTAGCTGTTTGGTCTATTAGAGTAATACGCCCGTAACGGAGAGTTAGAATTTCACACATATGGCTCGGATGTTGGATACATTTATATGAAATGTAACTTAACGGCAGGCTTGAGGGTCCTTTTTGGCAACGTGTGGATGTTGGATAAACACGCTCGGAATGATGTTTAATTTTGGTGGACTTAAGACAAACTGCGTTTTGAAAACAATTTTTTTTTCACTTGTATCGTATATACGTTACATATACGCTTTCTGAGTACAACTGTATACTTGACTCAATTTCGCCAAAAATGGTCTGTTGTATAAAAACGAACTAGAGCGACGAAATAGCACTTTCACCTTGTCCAACATTAAACATATGTCAAGCTTCCGCATTAAAATGTGAAAAACTCCTTAAACCGTATTCACCAGAGACTTATTGTGAGGTTAAAGTCGACCAAAGAACAATACAAAGGATGGGTGAAATGCAGATCACGCCAAACTCTGGGAATTGAATAAAAATGCACTTTCTAGATGAGAAAAGTGTGTAGAAATTCATTAAAAAAAGAATTAAGGCCCGGAAGAATAAATTGAGGGAGATACAGCCGATCAAAGTTTAATAAATTGCACTTCGCGATCTGAGGGTAAAATTCGGTTTATGGGAGTATAACCGAAATTGAACTTGATTTAGACTAATTTAGGGCTGGGGAATCCGAATCTGAAAGAATTAGGTGGGGGTCGGTACTATTAACTGAGTTATAGGGTTTTGAAACTTCGTACGCGATACATAGAAACAATGTTTTATTTATCAATTATGACTTAAGAAAATCAAATTAACAACTATTTACTTTTGAAACTTCAGTAGTGCCAACCAAAAAAAGAAAAGTGTTGCCATATAATAATAATATTTTTTTACAAAATAGGTTAGGTTTTTAGTTTGGGTTAGAGTAGGCAGAAGAACATGGGAAAAAGGTATTAGAATTAAATCACAAACCAGTCTATACAAACCTAGCGTAGCCCACAAACTACTTGAAAACTGGGATATAACTCTAAAGGGGACGCGAGCAGGCGTTATTAAAGGGGCAATTTTGTGTAACAGGAAATAACATGGAAAAAAGGTATTAGTATTAAATCACAAACCGTCTATACAAACCTAGCGTAGCCCACAAACTACTTGAAAACTGGGATAAAACTCTAAAGGGGACGCGAGTGGGCGTTATTAAAGGGTCATTTTTTTGGTATAGAAAATCGCAGTTAGGTTAGGTTATATAAATTACATAAATTAAGTATTTACAAGATTTTAAATAATAAACTACCAATCTGGCAAATGATATTTAATTTTCAGAATTTTCCATGCATTGATATTATTATATGGCAACACTTTTTATTTTTTGGATGGCACTACTGAAATTTCAAAAGTTTTTAATTTGATTTTCAGGACAAAATATTGCGGCGGACTGTCCGAATATGGTGATAATATCAGATCGCGAAGTGCAATTTATTAAACTTTGATCGGCTGTATCTCCCTCAATTTATTCTTCCGCGCCTTAATTCTTTTTTTAATGAATTTCTACACACTTTTCTCATCTAGAAAGTGCATTTTTATTCAATTCCCAGAGTTTGGCGTGATCTGCATTCCTCCCCAAAGGATAAAAAGGAAGCAAAAGTCAGGTGTCTGAAAACGTTCTGATTGTTGACGTCGTGATTCCGTGAAAATAATGAAGCAAAAGTACTTCACTCGATGGTTTTGTGGAAATTAAACTCCAAGCACTTGTCGATCATTCGGCCACTAGATTGTCAGAAGTTCAAAAAGAGGTTTTGGAATTAGTTTAATCCACAGAACATTTTTAAATGTCACCTTTGTAAATGATGTATAAAAGGTATTGTGATGGTTGTGGCAGTCACGGAGTAATGATAGACTCTGATGACAACGAAGACACAGATTTTCTGCCATTTTTCTAATAAAAATTGTATGTAACTACTTATTTCCTGTGTTTTTTGTTTACTTAGAGAAGAATTAAAATTAATATTACTTCAATGTTTAAATATTTGTGTACTATCAAAATGTACAATAAGTTTCTTGTTTTTTTTTTTTTAATTTTTCTGTATTCAGTGAAATGGTTATTAGAATTATTATGTATGTTAAGACCACCAAGCTAGGCACATGTCATTACTTCCGATATTGGGTGATTTTTCTCATCATTGACTGGGCATTCACTACTACTATGCCAATTTACGAAGAACGCATAGCGGGTTCTGGAGGTCGAGCACGGACGATCGATAATGTCAATACGATATTGACGAAATCCGTCATCCATCGTCAGTTAGCGATGTTCGCGAGTACGGTCAAAATATGATTCCCACAGTTGGTAGACAAAAGCCGCTGCTTTTAGCGAGGCCTCCAACTTGTCGGATAAGCTGTCGATATGCACGACTTTTTGGATGGTGTCATTGGTTATGCAAAGTAACTGGCTAGTTAATAAATGGAGGTGAACTAACTAAGCTCTTAGAGCTGAAAGAAATCGTATATTGAAGAGTACAAACTCATTCAAATGAGGTACTCTGCTAAATACCCCCACAATATTGAATAGGGGGTGGCTAGACGCTTCGGCCGTATGTAGCCAACATTTAAAAATTTCTATAGATTTTGTGTTTTTTCCCGTTCCCTAAAAATATCTCGAGAAATTTACCTATTCATACTATCACTGATCCGCTAGCCTGCCGGGGCCGCGGCCGGGTGCATACTAGGTACCGTGTGAAAGGTTTGTTCCAAATTTAATATGATATAAGGTTTGTTCTTACCGGCCACCCGGTGCCCTTTATTGTTATTGTTAAAAAATTCTTCTTCTCCATTTATTTTTATTAATATAACTAATTTTATAGAGCTGCTTCGTATTTTTCACGATACATTGAAAAAAGCAAACAAACTTTTATTATACTATCACCAAATACAAAAACGTTATAATGCGTAGCAGTACACCCCTATATTCAGATTTCCGACGCGACTATACTACACTATGTTAAACAAGTAACATTTATCGTGTGATTATTTGTAAAAAAAAATAAACAAATTAAAACAAATAATAATAAAATTAAAATATGCTAAATGGTTGAAACATATTATAATGTATGCCGAGCAAAATATTGAGAGATGCCAGATCAAGAGATAGAAGTTGTGGATACCCTAAGGCCCCGTATATCAGTTAGTCCCTATCTCCGCTATACACGGGGCCTTAGTAAGTAGTTAAACGTTTAAAGGGAAAGAAGTTATTTTATATTACTGAAATTATTGAACGATTATTTGAAAAATTAGTGTTTATCGTCGTTCTCGAATTAACGATAAATTTTTATCTTAACCTCAAAGTAATAACCTAATAACGAATCATGCATTTCAATACTATTTCTAAATTATTTTAGAAATTGCTAATGCGTCTACTTACCCCGCGCTTTTTCATTGTATAAAAATAATATTACAATCTTTACCTCTAGTCTATGCTAACTATCTGTCACATCGAGAGTGGTTTATTGGGTTCGATTGGGTTTATTTATGGTCATATCTATGGTCATATCCATGCACATGGTCTGGTTTAGTTTATGGTAGTGTTATGGTTATGAAGTTATTCTCGTTATTTATTTTGTAATTACGAGATAATAATAAACATTCTTCGAACCACTTTGAACATGCTTTGAACCGTTGAACTAAGGATATTCTTGAATGGTATTGTTTAGGCATAGTTTAACATATTTGAAACTTAAATTTCCAGGCTGCGCGATGGCATCTACTTCGAAAAAGATGAAGCTGACGAATGAAGGAAAATCTGATAAAACCAAAAGTGATTTTATTGAATCCATTGAAAATGATAGAATTTCTGCTGGAAAATCCGTGACTGATTTCAAATACCAAAAGACACGGGTCCGAATCTTATCAAATGAATTAGAAATGCCGGAAGACGCCAAAGGTGTTGTTTATTGGATGTCTCGAGATTGCAGAGTCCAAGATAATTGGGCCATGTTATTTGCTCAAAAACTGGCATTAAAAACTAGCGTCCCCCTGCATGTGTGTTTTTCATTGCTGCCGAAGTTCTTGGATGCCACTATGAGGCATTTTGATTTTCTACTAAAAGGTAGCTTATTTTTGCACTACTCTTTCTTTATCTAATAATGAATGCTTTTCATTCTCTATTTTGGCAGCCATATTCTCAAAAACGCGAGACTTATTAGATTTTACAAAATTTAGCCATTTATATTTCCAGGTTTGGAGGAAGTCAGCAAAGAATGTGCGAGTTTAAACATAAACTTCCACCTGCTGGAAGGAAGTGCTGGAGAGGTATTACCGGCTTGGGTCACGGAGCACCGGATAGGCGCGGTGGTGTGTGACTTCTCCCCGCTGCGGCAGCCCCTGTCCTGGGTGGAGGATGTGAAGACAAAGATCCCTAAGGACGTCCCCCTGATCCAAGTTGACGCGCACAACGTTGTCCCGTGTTGGATTGCCTCCCCCAAGTTGGAGTATTCGGCGCGAACTATCAGAACTAAGATCAATTCTAAGTTGAGTGAATATCTGACGCCATTTCCACGCGTGATGAAACACCCACATAAGAGTGATTTTGCTCCAAAGGTAAACTTTCATTGACATAAAGCAATTTTATATTATTTTTAACATGCAGCTGGCATTTTGGTTAGTAGTTTAATTTTTCTGAAGCTGTTGTATTAAATTAGGTTTATTGTTGATCTTTCTATTACTATGCCAAATTTAGATCTTGGCTCCTCAACGTGCAGAATTGTTCAACTTCTCGGACCACTGCCGCTAACCTATTGATGTTTTGTCATTAGTCACTATTCATTATGAATAATTTTGGTTTTTACTTTACACAATAGAATATTAATAATACAGTCAAACATGGTAATAATGAGCATGAGGGGATCGACTACATTTACTACTTATGGCCATTACTCATTATATCCCTAATAGGTTTATTAAAAGTTGTATGAACCTATCTCTTAACGTGGTCTTAACACACTCTACTATCAATATATTCGCAAATGTACTGTATATTTTCAATATTGGAGTAAGTATTACTTATTAAAAAAATAAATTAGAAAAGATTGTTAAGATTTGGCTTTCATACTTCTCAATTTCCCCCTCAAAACAATCAACGCACTATAACTATCATCCCTGGTTCAAGGCTTCCAAGAAATTATCAATAAATTGTCCATATTATTATCACTAGCTTGTACGTATTATACCGCTTGTAAAATATCACTTTTCATAAATAACTAGCTTGCCGGATTGTTATGGTTTTCGGCTGTAAAATTTTACTTCTCACAAACTAGCGATGTCAATATCATACGGCCCATTCGGCCATAGAGAAAAATCAAAATGTTTGGGGTAATTCTTGAGAACTCTGGCAGAGAACATTTTTTTTATGTAGTTTTGGTTATTATATGTTGCATATCCTAAATAGAACTAAATTTGAAGAACCGGTTTGCAAAACACCAATTTATAAAAAATCAACAGAATCCCTAAGTCTTGAATTTTGCTGTCAACCCCCTCCCCCTCAACGAAAACAAAAAAAAAATCCACATGCAGGATTGCTGTTGAAAAATAGACAAAGCTGCCCCTCTGCTGAAAAGGTTGTGCATCACTGTCATAAATTTAAACATATTTATTGGTTTTTAAAACAATCTAACAATCATCTAACCGCTGCGCTATACCGCCCCTTTGTTTGTTACCACTTACTTCAAGAATAATTCCCAATTATTCGTTTTTTTTCCGACCCAATGACCCATTCAAGTATTCAGAAATTTGTGTTGAGAAAATATTTTGCAGGGAAATCAGTGAATCAACCTCGAACAATTACATGAAGATAAGCCTGAACTAAAATATTGTTTTGTAATTGCTCATTATAGCCGTGAACTCGCTATTGCCGTGATTGTTATAACCAAGTTCGACTGTATTATGTTTGTTAATGGGTGAAAATCAAATAGTAATAAATAAAAAAAATAATACTTATTGAATTAGGTCTGATTATAAAATATGTTTTGGTGTTCAGGATATTGACTGGAAGAAGGCATTAGAGAGTCGTGATGTAGACAAGTCCATAGGTCCATGCTCTTGGGCTACTCCGGGAACCAAACAGGGATTGAAGACTCTGGAGAAGTTCTGCACCGTGGGACTGAAGATATTTGGAACTAAAAGAAATGACCCTCTCGCTGATGCCTTGAGCAACCTCTCGCCATGGTTTCACTTTGGTAAAAAAAACCATACTCAAAATTGTTTTAATATTAATGATTATTGAGAACCATGATTAAAAATTATTTTCGTTGGAGATTATTGAAATCCTAATATATTGATATTCCTCCATAAAATTGTAAACTTATTTCACTACTGTAAAAAAATATTTAATTATTTCTACCAACCCATGAATAGGTTGTTTTTGTAAAATTCCACATGTCAGAGGTTAGACACAATTTAAATCTTTAAAAAAAAATGGTTCCATGATATTTCATCAAAATGAAAATTTAACACACCTTTAAAAAGTGATACGGAGTCATTAAAAGTGATTAAATAAAAACTGGGTTTAATAGTTACCTATGTAACCTATTTGATCTAGTTTTTGTTTCATCACTTTTCAGGACTACATCATTTTTTGTAAGTGTGTTGAATTGTCATTTTGATGACATACCCGGTCACCAAAAAAAAATCATAGGTACTTATTAGTTTCTCATTTAATTTCACGTTTAGGTGTTAAAATGAAATGTTTTACACCTGTTAATTGTTTTGTTTTAGGTCAACTTTCTGTCCAGAGAGCTGTACTGTGTGTACAGAAGTACAAGTCGAAGCATAGCGAGAGTGTGAGTGCTTTCTGTGAAGAAGCCATCGTCCGACGAGAGCTGGCTGATAATTTCTGCTATTATAATGAGGACTATGACAGTTTGAAAGGAGCCTCCAACTGGGCCCAAACTTCTTTGGATTTACACAGGTAAAATAATGTATATTATTATTTTCAACCATGCTCATATTTATGTAATTATAGCCCTTGCGAAGGATGTTTGGTAAGTAAGTCGATACAACCACATACTCACTTATCTTGTTCCCCGCTATCCTCTGCCTTTCCTCCTCTTCCCCTATTCTTTCCGTCTCACATTACTTTCTGCCCAAGGCCTGGACCAACAAAGCCAGGCTAACTGTAAATGAAATATAATACAATGTTTCTCATAATCTCATAAATGTTAAATTTGGTTTTGTTTTGGGATTATTTTTCAATGATTATTGATAATTTTATATATTCTAAACTATGTGTTCTTAATTTTTTTATTGTAGCGACTATTTAAACATTGTACATATACAATATGATAGTGAATATATGTATAGTAAATTGTATTTCTTAGTCCTCCTCACTAGGGTGACCTGTGCTGAGGCGGACTAAAGTTATTCATTTCTGTTACATTAGTTTTCTATGCGGTTTTTAATGTTTTTTTCATAGTTTTTAATTAATGTTAATCAATATTTTAGTAACTTTTTATTTGTGATAGATAGAGACACCCATTCGTAGCTTTAATTTTTAAGAAATGTAGCATTAATTATTGAAAAAATAGCTTTTATAGCTATAATTTTGCGAGTTCATAGCGTTCATAGCTAAATAGGATAACGTCAAGGAATGGGAGTCGGCAAGAGGGGAAGAACAATTAAATTAGCAAAATCACTTGAAACATGTTTATTGTATTATTGATTGAAACTCAACATGGCACATGTTTCTACAGTAGAGTGTGTGATGTTCGTTCTACGATCTGTCAATACAAGATTATAGCGACTAAAAAATCTTTTATTATTGCTAAAATCACCATTTATCACTTTAATTCGCGAAAATATCGTTAATGCTACGAAAGGGTTGTTTAGCAGGTGGTAGGAATTATTCTGGATCTCGTCCTTTAGGTTGCAATAGTATTTATTATAGTCTCAGTCCCTGCATTAACGACAGCTATGTGCCATCTATGGGTAACCTCTTAAACTACTGTATAGTGCCATCTATGAGTATACTCTCAAACTACTTCCTAGGATATCACAAATATGTTCGACATTTAGGATAGTTTAGAATTAAATAGACAATATATATATTATCGATGGCCTAGCGCACACAAGTGTTAAGTGCAGTTTTAAGTAAAAAACAATTTAGTTTTTTGGAAAATATTTATAATGTTTCCTTACTTAATTTTTTAGTCTAGAATGGATAAAAAGCAGATATTCGCATTAATATTGTTTATGTATTTATTTTCAATATTTATTTATTTATTCCTTTAGATTTACACACAGTACAATAATAATATGATAAAAGATATAATTAAAATATTTTTAGTGATTATAGATTATTGTAACTTATCAGGTCAAAATTATTGGTTCCTAACTAGGCAAATTGCCCGTTCCAAGGAACCAAAATATGTGAAAGTAAGTGTGTGATTTGTCTATGTCTATACTATATCTCATTAATGTTATAATTTGTGATGTTTAATCGTTACAATCTTATGATAGAATCGAACTTGAGCTGTTGTGTATGTTTCAATTGTGTATGAGCAATAGTTAGAATAGTGGAAGATACATATAGTGTGTGATTAGTCTATGTCTATACTATGTCTATTTATTATGTGACGTTTTTTAACATTTTTTCAGATTCTCCTCTACCCAGTCCAATCGTTTGCTTTACATTTTATAATTAACCTGGAGTATTCTTAAAAATAAAATTTTCAAATTGCATTTATCACACACCTGATTGTTATGGTATTTGAAATTTAACACCTGTCTGCCTGCCAATGATTAAAATAACATGTTATTTTATATCTTTATCCCAATTAATATTGAACTATGTAAATTCTAACATTTCTTTTACTAAATAAATAAATATACGCAATAAATTAAAGTATCTGTTAATTTAATTTAATTTAATGATCCATAAATTTTTTGTACATATTTCTAGAAAGGATAAGCGAGAATATCTGTACAGCACCGAGCAACTGCGGGATGCCATGACCCACGACGACCTCTGGAACTCGGCGCAGTTGCAGCTGGTGAAGGAGGGGAAGATGCACGGCTTCATGAGGATGTACTGGGCCAAGAAGATTCTGGAATGGACCGAGTCCCCGGAGCAAGCTCTGAAAGACGCCATCTATTTGAATGACCGATACAGTTTGGACGGTCGTGATCCTAATGGATTTGTTGGTAAATTCAATTTGTATTTCCCAACTTGTTGATTCTTGAAATTTTAATGTCAAATATTACCTTTTTCTTTGGTAAGTCCATTGATTTCAAACTTAAATAACTGAGTAACTTTTGTATGGTGGTCAAAGGGCAACATCCAGGCCTGCGAGTCAGTCTAGGGCCTTAGGTGTTGCCCTGTGGAACTCGTCGATTCTGCTGTGGAATGAATGGACCGGGCAATCATTGACTCTTTTAGTCACCACCTGTGTGTGTGCATCATGTGGACACAACGGTTGTGGAAGTATGTAAGGTTACATTGTTGATGGTGACCAGAAATTCCGAGGTAGTGAGAACCCAGGTGGGCTCTCAGTGGGGTGAGGTTAGGTCGGGCACTAAGAGTTGATAACACCCTTTGACATGAGTTGAGCTTGATATTATATATATTTTTTTATTATAGCAGATCTTCATTGGCGGCGTCAACTTGCCGTTACTTCTTTCTATTTTCTTTAGGTATTTTTACAGCTTTTTTATTTTGTTTCAGGCTGCATGTGGTCCATTTGTGGGATCCATGATCAGGGCTGGGCGGAGAGGGCGGTGTTTGGGAAGATACGCTTCATGAACTATGCGGGATGCAAGAGGAAGTTCGACATTAATGCCTATATTGTGCGATATGGAGGGAAGTGCCACAAGTCTGTTAAACTAGCTAATAATATTTTCGTAAAGAAAGCGAAGAAAGAATAAATAAAACATAATTTCTTAATCTTAGAATTCAGTACAAATACAAATAAGTTGTACATTTTATATTATTTTTATTCAACACTTTACAATAAGTTTTATTTTATTTTTATACAAAATGTTACAATAAGTTTTATTTTATTTTTTTACAACACGTTACAATAAGTGCGTGCATATTTTTATACAACACATTACAATAAGCATATTTTTATACAACACGTTACAATAAGTACATGCATATTTTGTGTTCAGAAATGATGGTTGTTGATTTTTTTTCATTCTGCCTGTTTAACCTTAAGTGTAATATTTTTAGTATTACAAATTGCAAAATCTTATAATGGATATAATTTTGTATATGAGTATGTATTAAGATTGAATCTCAAGAAAGATGTACCTTATTATTAAGTATAATAATGTGTTTGTTTATTTTATATTAATTTAGTAACACATAAAAAATTATATGTTAATGTGTAACTACCTTGATATTTTAAAAATTATATAGTAAATTACCGTTTTTAATAATTTTTATTTTATAATAATGAATCACCGCAGAACTTTGTCAAAGTATTTGAATACATAAAATTAGTCTATCATGTACAAGTATGTCATATAAGTTTGATCATTTTCATAATATAGATACATAATGTTTATAATTGCACCGTTGTATTTATAGGGTTAAAATAAGGTACATTTTTATCACATTAGCAAAGAAAACTCAGGCACTTGGTTGATTTCCCTTGAACGAAATATGTGTATTCCTGAAAATAATTTAAAAAGTTAGTATGTATGTATTTAACAAAGTCAATCCTGCACCCTCATACATATTTCACGGGTTTGGGTTGAGAAAGTTAATTATTATTAAAAATATTATCTTAAATTAAGAAGTATTAAAAAATATTGTGTGTTTTGCAAGTGTTAAAGTGTTTTGTTCATAGATTAATATAAAAAATTTATGCATTTCTATTTGAGTTATTTCATTTAAACAGATAACCATTGGATTAGAAGGCTTACCAATAAGAATGCAGCCCCGATGACGAGGGCCTTTACTTTGGGTTCCGCCGCCATTGTAGGGAAAGTCACCTTCATGATGAAATTGGCAGCTGTTTCCTCCCACCTATGTGAGATTGTGCCTTGTTGTGTCATGGAATCTCCGCTAAGAATCTAAAAAAAATGTTTTTTTTTGTACTACTACTACTGTGTTGGTGGTGCATTTCAACCAGAGATGTACTTTATTTCAAATAAATCTATTTCAAATGGAAATGCAAAATTTTCCATTTTGTATTTTAAATGCTTTTTTGCAACATTCTTCCTACTATCTCCACTCATCTTTTTTTCATGAGCCCCAAATATCAGTCGGTCCTCAACCTCGCTATGAGAGATAATTTACATTTGTCAAGTTGCTCCCTGGTAGAAGCCCTGGCAATTGAGTGATACCATTACAAAAAATACTGAACATGGGGCCATGACACTGTAATATTAAATGGATAGCAGTTTCTATGTTTTTACTTTGGCAACATTTGTCCCGCGCAAATTTTTTGTGGTTCATAATCTGTAGTCGTGGCATTTTTTGATTTACCATCATGTAATATGTTTGTTCTACATTGATGTCCATTATTAAATGACAAAACTGTTAAAAAATTCTATAATTATTTTAATTGTTTGACCTGAGAAACCATTTTGCATTTTCAATGCATTTTGAAAATAGGTATTTTGCATTTGAAATGCTTTTCTAAAAACCATTTTGCATTTTGCATTTTCAAATGGAAAAGTTTTGACCCATTTCCATTTTGCATTTCAAATGTTTTTGGGTACCCATTTTGCACATCTCTGATTTCAACCCATAAGATTGACATTCTTTCTGTATTACTACTGTGTTGGTGCACTTCAACCCAGATGATTACTAATTAAGTTACTACCAACGCAACATTATTATAGAGCGATCACAATCCTCAAGTATTTTCCCGTGTGTTCTACGGCAGACTAGAGAAATATGGTGAAGAAATCTCAAAATAGATCCACCAAAGCCATTTCAAGCAATGTTTCAATTCTGAATGGTGGTCTTACTGAGAGTATCTTCTGCTCTGGAACATGCTGTAAATATACTCTGATTTTATTTTAAATGTTTAATTTGTGAACACAGATCAGTCAAATAAAATTTACATGTGCATGTCAGGTTTTAAACCCATGACCTCCGAATCTACTTTCATACGAGTCGTTGACTTGCAAAACCCGCTCTAGAATTATTCGGAAATTTGTAGATTACTCTACTAATTACTCTTAGGAACACTTAGAATATACATTTTATGTTAAATATCAACACAATTATACATTATTCTTGTGATATTCAGCGAAAAATATTAATAATTTATTTATTTTTAAATTAATTTTTGTGAATGTATCAGTACCTGCAGAAATTTCCAAAGCGGGTTTTGCAAGTTGACGACTCATATAAATTCCTATTATACATTATAAGTGTTATACTAAAGAAGAGTGAAGAAAAGAAAATGCAAAACAGAGGCCACTTGTGGATGACGTCAAATTATGTCTTGGCTATATCATTCACTGTGAAGAAGAAAGAAGTTATCACCCTAGTTATTCTTCTACAATTAAGGCAGGAAGCCATCCCTGAACAATATTTTGATATTGTAAACAATTCACTTGTTATAGTTATTTAATTTTACTATCGGACTCCTGCCGCTTAACTTGTTTTTTTTTTTTTCGATGGGAATGAGGCTGAGATACCATTTTCTGGAACGAGGAGAGATTGCCAAATCCAACGTGAACCATGGTAAAGTTTATTTTCGGTCAGGTTTTCGAATGTGTAAAATGACAAACAAGCGTGTTGTATTTTAAAATGACTTCATGCTAATATTTTATCAATTTTTTTTGTTTGTAATATTATGTTCTTGTAAACTTACTTTAAAATCAGCATCTAGTTTCCCACAACAGGGACTGATGGCTGGACCCTCGATTAGAAACAGTAGTTCATCATTATTATCCTTTATCAGGTAGAGAGGAGTGTTCATCGTCCAGACTTGGATAATTCGTCCCAGGTACTCTCCCGGTGGCGCAAGGACCTGCATTTCCTGTAACATTAAATATTCACAAAGTTAATGAAGTATGGTAGATTTATAAAAAATAAAATTGAGTACCTACCGCATTAGAGTCCCAGATCCCAACCATCTGGAGCCAGTAAGACTGGCAGCCTCAATTGGGGTGTGTTGTGTTGTGAGGCTGAAGGTAGTGGGGAGGGGAAGGATATGAGGAAGAGGAAGGTGAAGAATCTCATTATGGATATTCAGATCTGATCACCAAACACTGCTAAAGCCATTTTAAGCAACTTTTCAATTCTGAATGGTGATCTTACACCAGGGCGATACCTACTAGTATATTCTACTCGAACGTGCCGCAAATATATCCTATTTTATTTGAAATGATTAATTGTGAAAATAACACCAAACAATCAATAAAATTGTATTATTGCTAGATAATTATAATTATTATTATAAACCTAATTTAAAGTGAAAATTTTCGTCTTTATCATAAGTATTTTTTTTATATATTTTATCTAATTACCTACCTACCTATTATACCCACAGGATTCCTTAAATGAGATAATATTTAAATAAACAAATAAATCAAATTATTGATAAGATTATTAACGTTATTGCTTGTGAATTGTAATCAGTTAACATTGTCGGTATTAAACTAAATACAAAACTTTAAAAACTACAGGGCTCAGACCAGAACAGGAATATTAAGGGGTTTTTTCACCGTCTTCTTGATAGCTTATCCATAGGATAACATATATTTTCGATTCTTATTTTACAATGTATTTATTTATTTATAAAGTCCTAGTTTACTATTCGGTACTCGAACCTATATAGCGGATAAGTTAGCTGAGTTTTCTATCTATGCGAGTATTTATTTGTTTATTTTTAATATTCGTTAATCCTTCGACAAGCTATCAAGAGAATGGTAAAACACCCCTAGTCATTTTTGACTACTAAAAGGATATTTCCAAGGTAGTTGTTTCATTGCCCTAAAAATGTTAGACAAAAAAACTGTGCATATTTCATGACACTACAGCCCACTATAAACGTATTTCATGACACTACAGCCCACTATAAACATATTTCATTACACTACAGCCTACTATATACATATTTCATGACAATACTGCCCACTATAAACTATACATGCTTGATAGTTCACATCTCACGAAGTTTATAAAATAACAAATACCTCCTATTCAAATGCCCAGGCGCTGACAGATCCTCTAGCTACAGAATAGCAGTTTCTTCTTAGAATTCACACATTTGGATTTCGCTTCGTTTTTTTCTTCAAACATTTCATATTTGGCTGCTATGTTATTAGTAGACATCGAATTATATGCATATTTGAGGTTTTTTGGTCATTAGTGCATATTTGAGCATTTTGAGTGTTCTTTTCCCCTAAGGTTTCGCTCGCCACCCCCCCTCATAAAATATTTTTTCTCTGTACGGTCCCATAAGACATTTTCCTGTTTTTATTGTTTACTTAAGGTATATATTTTGGCATTGAAACTGCATGTATTGTTAGTGCATATGTTGGCATTGGTAGTGCATATTTTGCCATTTTGATGGTGTATAAAATTCGATGTCTAGTTATTAGAAATATTAATTTCACAATAATAAAACAGAACAGCGACTAAATAATAAACATCAAACATTTGAGAAATTAATTTTGAAATAGATTGGCTGTCAGCTCATAGGCGTATCATAGAGGCTTAATACGTGATTGGTTTATTTATGCTTATTACCTACCCACATGTATTTAAATCTAAATGAAGGTTTGGTTTCAATCCAGTAATAAAAAAATCATGGAAAAATTGTTTATTTCTGTTGCTTAAAGTATTTATTGACCCTGCTGAATTCTTTGAACCTACCTGTAGCCTGCAAGGGAAGCAGCAACTGGCGAATGCCATGCGACGGTTGAGGGTGAGGGCCTCCTGCCTTGTGTGGTCCGCCATGCTGATGGTGCAGCCTCTTCTGGAGCCACACATCAGCCTCTGCAGTGGGCTGGACAGCTCGGTGGCCATGTACAAGGTTTCCCCGCCGGGAACCTTCATGATATAGCGGTTCTCTGACTCTAGTCTGGACATCACTGCAAACAAAAAGGAAAAACTTGTTTATCCCGGAAAATTTCTCACTTAATTTACAGATTTATTTTTGAATTGTTCTCCTTCACAAGGTGGAGGAAGGTTGGTGGGGGTTACAGTGGGATGCCGAGGTTACCCAGTCAGTCGATGGCACCGCGAGTTACTTGATTCAGAACAGATCTGCAACTGGTGGAGGGGACATTCTTCTACGATGTGTTCTGTAATTTATATTTGTCTACATTCACACAATTTAGTCTTTTAGATCCATCTCTCTCTTCTCGGCCGGAAGATCTGCAATAGACTTTTGGCCCCCTAATTTTGAGACAATCAATAATATTTAGGTATTTAGGACCGGTCGATGGCTGAATTGACGTCGCGTTTGGGTCCCACCCAGGCGTAGTGTGTTTAATTCCTTGGCTGACAAGTCCTCCCTCAGAACACAAGCAATATTTCCGCTTATTGTGGTGGTAGTAGGAGATTTTCAAATATTGTCACTTTATTCGTAACCCGACAATGTTTGTATTTCTTTAAAAAAAATTAGTTCCATTAAAAAAAAAAAAAAACATTTGTCAAAGTAAGCCATAGACTATTATATTGTAGGCAGGTATCTACTCAATTGCTTGTCAATGTTAATGAATTCTTATATGATTTAGCAATTCAAAAGAGCCGAAAAGTAAAATAGCTATTCATGACCCTACTGCAGTATGAAACGTACGAAAACGCCAGTAAAATCGAATAATTTTAAATAAAAGATTTGAATTTAATTTCACCAGTCCAAAGAGCCTAAGCGCTAGTTGAGCAATTCGGATGCACTGGATTATTAGAACCCAGTTCAGTAAAAAAAAGGAAATTTTACTAGTAGAAGCGACCCATGCTGTAGCCGACCCTACTGCGGTGTGAAATGTAGGAAACATGAATCAAATTCTAACGATTTGAATTATGACAGATCGCTGCAATCATAAAGTATTAATACTAATATGGGATACTTACTATCTCCGAGCTCGACAGTCTGCTGTATGAGGATGCTGGCCACTCCGATGAGGAAGTCTAGACCATTGATGGGGATGAACTGGGAGCGGCTGGTGGACTGCCAGTCCACTGTAGAGACAGGAATGGCTTGTCGGGAACCAGGGAACTCGTCTGTATACAGATTACTCATTTGAAACTCTTCGGTATTAAGAGGGTAGTAGTCATTCAAGTGTCTACCTAAAACAATGAGCACAAATAATAATTATTTGTGCTCTCTCAAAAGTTGCAAAGACTTCAATAAAGGTATTAATTATATCTTCGCTATGAATGTAGATACTTTCAACGAAAAAAAACTACAGTTTTTAGAGAAAATGCTGCCTTGTTTTGTCATGGACTTCCTTACAGGAGGACAATCACTTGTTTCGAATAAAGTCATGAATCAACAGAAAATGGTGGCGCGATATAGGTATATTTAAAATCGTGTTACCACCACTAAAACAAAGTTTAACGAAAAACATAAAATTATTTTATCCAGGTAATACAATAAATTCTTTGACGTCCAAAAGTAGATTTCGCGTTTTAAAAATTTTATGAAAAATGAAGCGCGTTTAATTCTCCCCTAGAAAAGTTTAACATTTAACAAAAAAGTACTAATGATAATGATCTCCCTCCAAGTATGTTCTTTAATGAAAATCATGCTACCAACGGTCTCGACATTGCTAACCTTTTCGCTAAACACTTCTCCTCCGTCTATTCTGATACCTCGTGCACTATCCCTCCACTCAACTAAACTAATACTATTGATTTAAATAATTGCCAAATCACACTAATAGATGTCTTTAACTCCTTAAAAAATCTCCCCAGCAAAACAAGCACTGGTCCTGATGATATTCCAGAAATATTACTGAAGGAATGTAAATTTACTATATCTAAGCCAATTTGTTTGTTATATAACTTGTCAATATCATCTGTCACTTTTCCAGACTCCTGGAAAGTTTCTTATATCAGACCTATTTTTAAATCAGGCAATAAGTCGAACGTAGAAAACTATAGACCCATATCGATATTATCCCATATTCCTAAAATATTTGAGTCAATAATCACGAAGAAAATCACACCTATCTTTAAAAATGTACTGATCGAGGAACAGCATGGATTTAGATCTGCTAAATCTACTACTACTAACTTACTATCCTTTACCAATTCCATCGTCAATGGCCTAGAAGATAACTCACAAATAGATGTTCTATATACCGACTTCTCTAAAGCTTTCGACAAAGTAAACCACTCAATCCTTATGGCTATCGGTATTAGAAACCCCTTGCTATCATTTTTTATTCTTATTTAAGCAATAGAAAACAAAGAGTTAAATTAAACAACTTTGTGTCTACTATTATTGAAGTAACGTCCGGCGTACCTCAAGGAGCACATCTAGCACCGCTTCTTTTTAACTTGTTTATAAACGACATTATTAGTATTTTTTCTCATACACGCTTTTGGCTTTTTGCGGACGACAATAAGATTCTAAAGATAATAAAAAATCACGATGACTGCCTTCTTTTCCAATCGAATATCGACTCTTTCAATGATTGGTGTAAAATTAATTGTTTGAACTGTTACATCTATTAAAGACCTTGGTGTCTCTCTTGATAGCAAGCTTTCTTTTCGGGATCACATAACTGCAATCGTTAATAAATCCCTCTAACTACTTGGTTTCATCCAAAGATATTAGAAGAACGAGATATGCTATGTTGGCCGCCGGACCGTAGGCGGAGTACTACCTAATTAGGGTACTTTGAACGGTATCGGGACGTGTACGCACAGAAATCTGTTCTATGTATTAGTGCGGATACCTTAGCGTAAGCGAAGGTGTGCAGTAGTATTGGTGAACAAAACCGGCGACACTCGGCAAAACAGTTCCACACAGTATGAACTGCTCATAGCACATCTCGTTCTTCTAATATCTTTGGTTTCATCACTAGAATCACTTCGGACTTCAAAAACGTAAATACTCTAATAGCCCAGCTACACTACTCGCGAAGTTGATCGAAGTTGACCGAATACGATAGTGTGGGCACGAACTTCACTTCGCTTCGGGCAACTTCGCTTGGCTTCGCCCGACTTCCGATTGTTGTCGGTAAATGCGCCCGAGTCAAAGGACTCGAAGCGTCCCTAAGTTCGAACACATAAATAAACCAATCACGACTGAGTTGGACTGAGTTACTCGCGAAGTTGCACGAGTGTGTGGGCACACACTTCGAACTTCGTCTAACTTCGTCGAGGACTTCGTCGAAGCGTCGAAGCGAGTAGTGTAGCGGCCGCTTTAAAGCCCAGCTACACTACTCGCGAAGTTGATCGAAGTTGACCGAATACGATAGTGTGGGCACGAACTTCACTTCGCTTCGGGCAACTTCGCTTCGCTTCGCCCGACTTCCGATTGTTGTCGGTAAATGCGCCCGAGTCAAAGGACTCGAATGAGTTGGACTGAGTTACTCGCGAAGTTGCACGAGTGTGTGGGCACGCACTTCGAACTTCGGCTAACTTCGTCGAGGACTTCGTCGAAGCGTCGAAGCGAGTAGTGTAGCTGAGACTCTACATTTATTTATGTAGTGATAAATAGTATTTGTGGTAGGTAGGTAGATGTAAGTACCTGCTTAAGACGTAAACATATTTCCGATGGTAACATTCTTCCTCCTGATAATAGTGATGACGTAACTTATTTTCTAAAAGAACTTCAATTATCTCGACATGAGTGACATTGATCATTATGACTATCTAATTACATGATTATTTTTCTTACTGTGCAATATTTGTGGCTGTAATGTGATCGGCTGTCGGTGTACCGGCGACTCATTATCTGAAAATAAAAAAATAAAGATAATTAACATTATATTGAATCCAACATTTTTGTTGTGTGTCACTGTAACTCGGGTTTCAAAAAACATTGTATTGAATCCAACACTAGCTATATAAAATTTCAAATAAAAATCATCATCATTAATCATCTAAAACACTAATTTCGATTTTGTGTCTGTGATTGTAACTCTGGTTCGGGTTTGAAGAATAAGAAGTAGGTTCTATTTTGAATAGCCCGCTATTTCGGTAGATGTTACTTTTGAAGCTGTTATTTTTTGACATTTGACAAGTAGAAACTACGCCATTAATAAAAATGGAACGATACATGGTTCAACAACGCATTGAAATTATTAAAATTCACTTGAGTGAATCAAATGCAAATCATTTTGAGTGGTGAGGCCCATTTCCACCTCGGTGGCTTCGTCAACAAGCAAAATTGTCGCATCTGGGACTCGGAAAACCCAAGAGTTATTGTTGAAAAGCCTCTCTATCCTCAATGTGTGACTGTTTGGTGCGGATTATGGTCCGGCGGAGTCATTGGACCTTACTTTTTCGAAAACGAGGCTGGAGCAACAGTTACGGTGAATGGATTGCGCTATCGAGAGATGATTAATGATTTTTTATGGCCGGAATTAGATGATATTGATCTGGACAACGTTTACTTTCAACAAGACGGCGCTACGTGCCACACAAGCAACGAAACCATTGATCTTTTACTAATGAATATCAAAATAACACCTCTTATTGGAAAACCTTGTATTTTCAAGTTTTTTTTACTCTCGAAAAAAAATTACAATAGTGAAAGATTTTATTTTTATGTTGACGTATAATTTTCTATAACGATTAAGTAGTTATATATAACCATTTAAAAATGCCTCCAAAACGACATGTTCGTTTTATTCGTGTATTCGGAGGAGTTGACGTCACGCCGGGCGACGTTGTTGACAACCATTGACAGCCGTCTTACCAGAAATTTTCATTTTCGATGCCATAATGACGTTGTAGCCAGTTGGAACTGTTTCGGAATGTGCGGTTTTGTATAGTTTTTGAAATCAATAATTACGAATGAAAATATAAAAGTCATATATTTTTAATACAATGATTTTAATCAGAAAAATTAAAATATTCAGGACATCAACAATTACCCCATTCAGACAATAATCAGATTTCGTGATTTTTGAAGGGTCTGCATTTTTTAGTCTATATGCAATAATAATGTTCCGTGATTTCAGGAAATAAGAAAAAAATAATTAAAAAATTTAAATATATAAATAGAAATTAAAGAAATAAAAATTAGAAAAAACAAACAAATTAAAGAAAAGAAAATAAATGAGAGAAATAGAAAAGAAATAAATGAGAAGAAAGGAGAAAAACGCAGGCGTGGATATTGTAATAATTTATAATCGAAATTTTTGATTAATCGTTTGATCTATTAGCAATTAATCATTCGATTACAATTGCTCGGATTCATATGATACGGATAGCATACTTGACCGTCGTAATCGAGTTATCAATTTCGAAATAATTATTGAAACATTCTCCATTTTCTAAACCATTGATTCAAATAAATTTGTTATGAAATAAATGTTTCGATTTACTTTAAATTTGTAGGTTACGTTAGGTTACCCTAGTCTTGTAGAATGTATTCTACAATGCTGATTAAAAATATATTGAAATTAATTCAAACAAAATCATAATCGAAGATGCGTCCTTTACCGAGTTCGAAAGACCGCTCGATTATTACCGATACACTGCGTAGGTATAAGGTTAGTACCTAATGTATAGCCTGACGCACTTCGTAGGAAACCGACTACATCTGCACCGATTTACATTGCATGATTTCGTGAAAGATTGCCCAATATTTTAAATTTTCTATGACGTCAAATATTAATATAATTTTTCCAGCCAAGTTTCACACCTTTGACGTAAATGTTTGAGTTTATGAAAAAAATAACACGTTATATCGGCTTATGCTTTAAACTTAAGTAACAAGACAGATTTAATCATTTAAGACAGTATTGGTGACCCTCAATCGAAAAATTGAAACAGAAAAATCAGAGAAGGATTCGGTTGCATCTCGGAATCGAACCAGGTCATCTTCAGAACATCAAGGTCGAGGTAGTGATAAATTTTTCTATTTAAAATTTTCATTTGAGAGTCACTAATATTGTCTTCAATGATTAAAATATTACAATTAGAATTAATACAAAAGATAGATTTAAATAAAATACTGGGTTTATCAGACCTTGACAAATTCTGTGCCAAAGTGAGTAATACAAAATGAATTTTGTTTTGGAAGGCGATAGGTGTCTTCTGTAAATACGTACATACCCGCAACTTATTTTACATAATATTTGCAAATTAAATGTAGAGTTTCGCAATAGTTGAGTAAGTTGCTCATACATCAGGGGTGGGGAACCGGCTGCCCGCGCAGGCTTTTTGGTGCTGATCACAAAAACTAGGAATAAAAAAATTACTTTTAGAACTCGAGAACAGTTTTCCTTCACGGTGGTACATTTTAAAGATATTATTATAAAACCCAGAGAAAGGTATAACATAGCTGACATGTACTTATGTATGGACATATAGGACATACAATAAATAGTTCAAAAATCTCTTTTAAATATATTGTGAGGTCCCGGTGGCCCCAGCCAGGAGTCGATTTTTATTTTATTTTTTAATGTTAAATCCACACACAAGGCCCCGATGGGAATAAGGTTCCTTAAGGCTTACTGTGTAATCTTCGGGGATGCTGTGAAAGTGGTACAAGTTGAAGACACAGGACTCGAAAAATAAAGCATCAAATTTTCCATACGGCACTTGCGTAAGAAGGGGCCGGGCTAGGTTCCAAAATCATATAGTTTTTCACTCTCTTCGTTCTCGTCACTTACTCCAGTTGGGGATATCATAGTTCCACAGGTCTCCGAGATTATTGAGGAATTGGGACTAATGTGCGGTATTCGCAATTCTTTTTTATATCTAGGTATTAAGACAATCTACACAAATAAATAAAAAAGAAGTTTAATTTTTAAGTGACCATTTCAAATGAAAAATAATATTTTGGGCTCCTTCACGGATTGAAACTGCCCTGTTCATGACCCCGAGCAACGCCGGGTATATTTGCACTTGAATATTTTTAGTTTATTTTGAATACTTCCTGTAAGCTCTATAAATAAATTAAGCTGCCCCCTCCTAGCTTGGAAGCCCCTGCTACCATTCTCGTGTTTAAAATGCAGTTATAAAATTCTAGTTGCTAATAATAAAAACAATATTGTGTTCAGAATATTACGATACAGTTTGTAGATTCATCTGCTAACGCCTTTTGAAGAAAAACACTATCGTATTCGAAGTGCAATTATAAAATCCAAAACTAATAGACAGTTATAAAATTCTAGTTGCAGACTGTGTGCTGCAAAAATCGGAAGAAACCATTTTCATGTGCTGGGTGTGTTCAAGATTCAAGATTCAATATAATGTTAAAAGCTGTTTTATCTTCCGAACGATGTGTTTAAATTCCAGTTGCGGATTAATATCTATACTCAGTTGCGGATAATATATACCGAGAAGTCCCACACCTCCCTCTACCTGCTAGCAAATCTTGGTGCAGCCCGGGGGTGATACTTCAAACATCCAAGTGGTCCCCGACGGCGAAAACTTTCCCCACCCCTGCCTTACATAGTGATAATATAATATGCTTGGAGCGAGGAATGTACGATTACTGTATATACATAACTAGATATTTCAATTGTTGTTTTTGTTTGTTTTATATTATTTTTGTACCGGCTAAACTACTGCAAGTTGCTTGTCTGATGACGCCATTGCTTGTCAGCGGGAGATTAGTTCAACACTTATTATGTAATACAATAAACGTGCATGTTGGGATCTTTTGGTGCTCAAGTTTTTTTTTCAACATTAGCTCCACACAGGAGGTCCCGGGGAAAATAATTTCTCTTTGGGCCTAATCTTTGGGATGCTGTGTGGAGGTTTTTTTTTTAAGGAAATGAAAGAGACGAAGATCTGGGAAGAAAAATATATGAAGGGAGCGTGGGAATCTGGGGATCAGTCTATTCAGGAGTGACGGACGTTTGAATTCATCCCTCCCACTGCGGTGCAAGGCGATGTGTCGAGAGAGTCCTGCAGGAGAGGTTAAAAGATCTCCCTCAACCAGTCCTTCCAAATCATTAGGTGGGCGGACGCATCCGTCGCCAAAACCTAGACAATCTTCACCCCATGAATCCGGACACCCCTGCCAATTCGCCAAACGTCGCGAACCACTTGAGGTATCCTACGGCAGAGATGTTGGATACCCAATGAATGGTTCCCGGGGCGGCGGTATCCACACCCGCTTCTCAGAGTGGAGATTTGTACCAGTTAAATTATTGCAAGATGTTTGTCTTATGATGTAATTGAAATGTTGGGATCTTTGTGCTCAAGTTGAAAAAATATAAAACATCAAAATAATATCGTAGGGAGAAAAGACAATAAATTAATAGCAATGCGGTATTTTCACTGATGAAATTTAAAAAATTATTTTTATGTCGACGAATACATTTCGTACAGTAATTGAAAATTAAATTTATGGTTTTGTGTTGTATATATATTATTATATATCCCCCACATAATAATATTATCATTTGACTGGTACAAGTCTGGAGCCAATGAAACTATAGCACCCTCAGATTTTAGAGGCAACGGACACGAAGAAAATGGATTGAGAAGTACCCGACTACTCAGATTTTCTGAATGGTGGCCTCTCGGAACTGAGACAGTGGCGCCTCGTGTTTTTTTAAGGGATAAATGTGTTTTTCCGTCCGCCTCTAGCACAAAAAATCACTAACGAATCAACAATCTCGATAAATTTATGTTCTCAATTAACGATATAATTTATTTTTAATAACAAAAATATTTCGCTTCTCAGCGTACTGAATCCGTTTACCATCGCCCATATTTAAAAACATTTATAAATACGAAACACATTGTGTCTGTATATATTTAAAGTTTTCACAGTCCTCCTCAATATTGCTTCCTGTTCTGAAGCGGCCTGTAGTTTGAAAACATTTTTTTTGTTTGATTTTGCAGAGCATTATATAAATATATAGTTTCGTAGAATGAAATTTAATATTTCTCTGTCCGAAAGACGAATTCAAACTCTACGTCCGTACCTTTTCAAGTTCTCAATGAGTAAGATTTTTTTATAATTTTCCTTTTTTTAAATTCGAATTTTCCATGTTCTTTCATGTTGTAACCAAGTATAGTGTAACGTTACGAGGTGGCAAAGAACAAAATGGTACAATAGCCCATCAAATTGATAATATTGGTAACGTAACGAAAGAAATAAACTCACCATTAGAAGAGCCATAATTTAAGTAAATTTCGTCTGGAATGGCAAAATCACTGTTATTATTGAAGTCGTTTTGAGCCATTGTTTCGTATCACTATTCACATTTAGTTAAGTGGCCCTTTTCCACGCAGTCGAAGTTCACTCGACCTATTTGTCTCTTGTTTGCCAATTGTCTTAATGGGTACTTTTTATTTAACCTATGTTCGACGTTCGTCAATGTTTTGTCTTGATGTGATATTGTTAGCAATGCGATTATCTGCAGCAGTATTTTGTGTTATCGTGGCTTATCGGTTTACGTGATAACAAATTTGAGATAATATGCCCTACACCGAATATACCTGTGAAAATTGATCGGAAATTTAAAACAATATCTTGTTTATGCCCATTGATAAGAACATTCAGCATTGATGACTTCCTTGATTCCAGTGGTGTGCCGTGACTATTCTTGCTAGAATATTCCAATTTTAAGAAAAATATTTCATTATTTTTTCGAATTATATTTTCCTATGAAATTCTGAACTTATTGGACAAACATGGGCGGAAAACCCGTTTACAGTAACTGTCGATCATCTGTCGATGTTGCCTACATGAGAACGGGTCGTTTCTCCAACTCAGAAAATTATCTCTCGAAATTATTCGTAATCTAGTTAAAACGGGATTGCAGGTCTATAACGAATGAATTAATAGGTTTCCTGTTTAGTAAAACATATTTATTATCGAGATGTCGGAACACGTGTTCATAAAAAACCTAATATTTTCGCATTTCGTTTTTTCGTATATATGTATATATATATCAAATCAGGTGCATGAACACGTGTTCTGATATATTAGGAATTTACTAAAAGTTTATCAGGAAACGGCCTGCTATCCCGTTCTGGATTACCAATAATTTGAAGAGATTCTTAATAAATTTGCAATACTCATTTTTCTCTGTGTGTACAGATAAATATATGTTCTATACGAATAAAGAGTATATCTATCCAGTTTATAAAACATAAACACAATGTACCTTCTGACTAAATTGATGTTTACATTATAACACTACGTTCAATGTGGCCTTAGGACGGCGTACCCTAGTAAGGACAATCCTTTTTGTGATCTACACACTAATAAATGAATAAATATGAATTAAGATTTGTGAGGTGTAAAGCTTATTCAGTTTAGCCGTGGATTCGACCCCGTGCGCGTATTTCCCTTTCCGTGTTCAATAGTAGACAGTTCTATAGTTTAGAAATAGAATAGGGTAACAAACCCGTGCGTGTTTCAAGGCAGAACTTCCGTACTGCCTCCTATTAGACACAGAATAGGAAATACGCGCACCGCACTTCTCTCATCTCAGGTTTTGTCCACACTTTTATTTCGTTATAATTCATCTAATAATAAACATATAATAAAGAACTCTGTAAATAAAATTTTATTTAAAATAAATGCTTTCAGCAAATGAAACTCACGTTGGTTGATATATTTCAGCATTACTCCATTTATTTTTTAAATTAATAAATTGTGAAATTATAAGAAATTCTTAAGGATAAATACATATTAAGATTCACTTTATAAACAGTGTCTATCTAATATATATTATGTTGCAATCAATAATCCAACATTATTCGAGAATCACTACAATATTGTTGGTTCAATTTAAACACTAAAAATATGTTAAGAGTTAAAACAAAAGAGAGATAATGTGTTTTTAGATGTTCTATAAACGAAAAAGTTTGGTATTGGCATTAAAATATGGCTTAATCTTTGGCGTTATAAGGAATGTGGCAATCTCGGTTTAGTGAATTAAAAATACCTACAGATAACGACCGGTTAAAATGAATGCGATTTTAAAAATATTTGTCTAGCCAGAATTTTGATTTGGAAGACGAGTTATTAAATATATAGATAGATAAGTACATTATATTTTATTTCTCAAAAAATTAATTTTATAAACAAAACTATAAGCTATTTGTAAAATAGGATCCAGTTGATTTTTTCGGTAGACAAAGTGCATTAAAGTAAAGTTATTGAGTGCTTAACTTCAAAATTCGTTGCTTTTCTTGGACTTGCCCACATTGTTAGAAAATATGATTTCTCATCAAAGATCAGAATATGTTTAAACGGTAATGGTGGATTTTGTTCAAAATGATATATATTTTCTAATTTTGAAGTTGCAAAAGGTGTTTTTGGATACTTTCAAATAAAAATTTAGGATTGTGGAGTCAATTCTTTTCCATTTAAACATTGTGAAGTCATTTCCAACTCATATCTATATTGGAGAGGATATTCGGGAAATGGTTTAAAAAACCTGCAATTTTCCAAAGAAATTTGAAAAAAATATTTTTAAAACTTTTAATCATTTTTATTTAATATTTCAATTCTATCTATGAATAAGTAAAGTATATATTTTTAGTAAAATAGTTTTATCTATGTAACATGTTATTTTTTTATATTAAAAGTAATCTTTAAATACGATTTAAAATGCTGTCAATAGAAAATGAGCATCCAAATATATAAAAGAAATACAAAATATTTTCATTTTACAATAGAAAATTTAAAAAAAGTAACGCATTATGCAACAGTCAAAAGTTATTATTATTTAATATGTAAATACTAAGTTATTATCATCTTCTTAAGACTAGGTTTCTCGCAAAAATCAAATGAATTCAATCTCCGTATAGTTCCAATTATCCAAACAATATGACTAGAGATCTATTCACCGCCATCTTTATTTTTCAAGCCGTGCTGTATACTTGGCGGGAACTAAAAATTTCAAACTAAGTTAACCTATTACCCAAGAAGGCAAAAAGTAAAAAAAAATTCCAGACTCGATTTTAAAGATTTCGAATAAAAATGTCGGTGAATTTAGGTGTGAAGGCAGTAAATATACATGACTTTATTTATCTTCAATATACAATCTAAAAAATAAATTATATTTCGATATTTTATTTTAGTTTTCAAAGTGTCGAACGTCAAGTATTCACATCACCACCAACGTAATATAAAACTAAAAATATTACAGAAACGTCATAAAAACGTAAAATAAATGGTTTCATTCATTCGCACGAACTCTGGCCGCTTGCAAAATTCATATTAAACCCATGGAACAAAGGGTCCATCGAAGTCCGAAAACAGTTATCTTAAACTGTCAGTGCATTTCCTACAGCACGGCTTGAGAAATAAAGGTGGCGGTGATCTATTGGATGAGGTTTAGTTTATAGTCCGTTTTCTCTTGGCATCTAATAATTATGAGTTGTTTCCAGCTCATTTCCACATTCCTTTTAACGATTGAAGACTTTTGAATAATTGGATTTATACCGAATACAAAGTCGTGCTTTATGTGTTTAAATGCATAGTTTTGTTAGTTAATTAGTGCGCTAAAATTAATACTTCATGTTACTATCTAATGACAAATGAAGGACGATTAAATGGTTTCAACACATTTAATGTTGAATATATATATGCACCAAATAAGAATAAAAATATGTGGATGTAACAATTTATGTAAATAGTTAATACAATTTATTTTGGACATTTAAATATATAATATAACATACATTTAGTATGAATACCTAAGTTAAATATATAAAGTAAACAACACTTAAAAACATCGAGATAAATATATGTTACGCATTGATAATTTTATTTGTTTTTTTTATTTATTTTTTTTTAAATTTCATTGGTTTAACTTGTTTATAACAACAGATACCAATTATAGATGCAATAACGATAATTAAAATTATGTGACTAAAAAGCTAGTCAAAAATGACAAACATTAGCAAATCAAATGAAAATTTTCCAGTAATAGCTACAAATCGTAAAGTTGTTATGACATGGTTTCCATTGTTCAGAGTTATTCTTATTCAGTTGGAAGAACCGGCTTGGTCTACGTGACGATTATTAGAAAAAGCTGAATTGAACTAAACAACACGCAACATGCCCAGATTGCCTAGTACCAGTACCCACCCTTTACGTTCATAGCTTGGCGATGCCTAAGCAGAGATAATTTTAATATTCAATGCTATTCACTTTGAAAGTTTTCTTCCAACCATTTTATTCCGAGGAACTTTTATGGATGCAAAGTTCTTTGCTCGATTAAAATATTTATGAAATCATGCAATCGATAAGGGCGATAGAGATAGATAGATCGGCTCATTGGCTTAATAACGTAGGGTTCGCGACCAATCAAATCAGCAGCCGTGTGTCAGTCGCATTTGCATACTTCAAACTTAGAAAGCTATATGATTGCTTTCAAATGTCGAATTACACGTATCTTTCATATTCTTTCTTATGACCGTCACATAATAGAGCAAGCGAAGGGTTCTTGATTTGAATTTATCGTTTGAAGGGGTGCGGCCATCCGGAGTGGTTCTCTATGGCTTGGTAGAGGCAGCTGCCTCGCTCGCACTCGCCGTCCAGGTCGTCGGCCATGGAGTCGTGCTCCTCGCGCAGGGACATCAGGGCGGCGCGCGCGGCTTGCTGGCAGGGCGCGCGGCCACCGCACACGGAGTCAGCCTCGGATAGGAATATCAGGTCACAGCCAGTTGGAGATGATGGGCCCTGCAGTCAAGAAGAATATATTACCATCACAATATCCTACCTCAAACGCGGTTATGGTGCAAAATATATAATTGGATGCAGTATGAATATTCGAATCCACTTACGCAAAGGTAACATATTTGGTGAAGACTGCACAAGGAAAGGAACAGTTGTCCATGGTCTCCTGCCAGGATATCAACGCTGTGGCACCTTCTCACAATACTATCCAAAACTGGGCATTGTCCTCCTTCACTTCCTTTAAAGAAAATATTATTTTAGAATCCTTTCATTTTCAGGGATTGAAATACATAATAGCTTAAAGAAAGGTAAGTTTTTGAGTACTTACCCTCATTGTGTTGCGGTTTGTTTTTCATTCCACTCCCACCCATATAGCCTTCTGACATCGGCTCTATCGGTCCGTTGAGGAAATGTCCAGCTCCCTGCTCGCTTTCAAAATCAGCGTCGATCTTATCGCGAATGGCGTTTTCCACGGCTGACTTGGGAATATCTTCGATGTGAGAATCGCCGGAAGATTTCTTTTTCTTGTCATGTTCAGAGGTTCGTTTTTCCTTATCTTCGTCGTATTCGATCGGTGGCATTTCTTTCATTGCATTTCTTTGAGCCTGCAGACTCATTTTGAATTCTTTGAGAGCCTTACGCATCTTTTCTAAGCTGTATGCAGCGGCAAGACGAGAAAGGATTTTTTCCTTATTCTCTTGTTCTTCCTTTGTGTCCAACCCATCATCTGTTCCAGAATATTGAAGTGCTTCATCAACAATAATACTTTCCATATTTTTAAGCTTGTTGTCCATATTATCTAGTTTGATTTGGTCCAGTTGTTTCGGTGTGCGCTTTGCATCGAACGAGTTTTCTGGTCGGTCATTGATATTGATAGAATCTTCTAGCGGCTCTTCAAGCAAGTCAATACTGTTGGAAGAATGTTCGTTCAAATGCTTTTTGGCATTCCTCAGATATAAGTTACGCAGATAATTCAAATCCATGTTGTTATTCACCGACTTCTTCTTCCTCTTATCGTAGCCGAAGTAGTTCGACCAGTCGACAGATTTTTTCTTAAGGATGATGGGATGATCTACGGTCAGATGAGATTTTTCATCTTCTTTGAAGGTCATCTCTTTATGATCTTCATGCTCATGAGAATGGTCACTTCCTTCCTCGGGACCTCTCAGGAGGGGTGGTTTGTTTTCATGTTCATGGCGGGGATGGGGAAGGTCGTGGTCTTCATGATTGTGCTCGTGGTCATGACCTTCTTCACCGACATGTTCGTCATCGTGCTCGTGATCGTGTTCATGTTCATGTGTATGGTTTTCATGAGAATCATTGGAATGGTGGTGGGTAAGCACACTTACCATTGGTGGGTTAACTTCGTGAGAAGTTTCATCTGCAATTTGACTTCGCTTCACTGGCTTTTTAAAGATTTCCTCTTTTGCGTCATACTCCTTCTCGCCAAATATGCTACTTAATTCTTTGATGACTCTGGGATCCGTGCCAGAACTTCTAAATAGATTTTTTTTATCTCCCCGTAAATTTCTTTTCTCAAGAACTTGGTGGTTCAAAAATATTGGCTTAGAGAAACCGCTTCTCTTGGATACTGGAAATCTTTTTTCTTTAGCACTTTCGTAATCATAATTATTCTCGTCTTCGGGAATGTCATCACTGGACTGGGGATTATTCAATGGTTGAAGTGCAAGCATGTACTCTTCGCGCATATCTGCTGGACTGGCAACTGTTTCAAAAGGCGAATATCTTGGTGCTTGCTCCCGATTGAGCATCATCTTGGAAACATCGGGATCTTCCTCTTCATCAATTAATTTGTCATCCTTAAGATTTTCAATAGTGGATGGGTCACTTTGCGAAATAAACTTAAGAGAGTAAAGGAAATCATTGGGCGTGTCACCGTCATCGAGTCTTTGATTCGAGCTTCTCTTCTTTTTGAAAGCAATCGGTCCCCACCCTCCTGAAGGTTGGTATTCACCAGGAACTTGGCGTTTGCGAATCTTAATATCCTTGTTGTAGATCCTTATTAAATCTTCAGGGGTTTCTTTGTAAGGTGTTTCAGCGTGGGTATATTTATATTTGTCCCAAAGCTCTTTCAAAAGTTCTACATATTCAGCGTCTGATTCTAGTTGATTTTCTTCTCGTTGCTTTTCTTCTTCTTCCGCTAGATCATTCAAAAACAGTTCTTTCAGATGGTCTGACTGCAAGCTGTGCTTTCCTCCTCTCTCCCTAAACGGAGACGATCGTTTGCGCTCCGTAAGACCCTTGTGGTGTTCTTTCAATTGACCGCTGCGTTCACGGAATGCTGTTCCTTTGTAAGCATTCAAAGCCAATTCTTCAGATGGGTAGTCCTCGTTGGGTTCAAAATATCCAAAGACGGCAGCTTTCCTAAGAGCTTGCTCGCGCTCAATTGGATCCATCGGTGGTTCATCTGCAATATCAAAATAACAACATTTATTTTCAATTCGTAAAGTTATTGAACAATCACAGGAAAGTAGCATTATTATGAGATGTAAGATTTCTTCTTCACACATGCATAATGAGATGTAACAATCTTCAGTTGGTATCTGACATTGTTAAGTTTCTAAGCTAATGGTAATGTTACTTGACTTATTAAGATGTTTTATGTGTATTTGTCCAGCTTAGTTGTTAACGAATTAAAGGTTAAACACTTAAACAATAGATCTCATTATTATCCTTAACCTTTGGTGTGCCAGTTAACCCTTAGTAGTTTTGTTCAGTTTCCAATTTTTTCTGGGTATTTATTATTTTTTAATTTTCCGTACAAACAAATACTGTTTTAGAAACAAGATAAAATTATCATTTCGGTGTATGCAAATAAACATTACTATTTCTGACAGCAAACGATGACAAAAATTGTGTTTTTTAATTATTTTTTTACTCCAATCGTAAAAAATTGAGAGTAATCTATATTTCGAAAAACACATTCGTTTTGTTAGGGGAATTTTTAAGGAAACTGTAACTTCAATATTATCTCGTTCATATAATAAAAAAAAGTTTTCCGATTGTTACCATATTACAAAATATAACTTACCAGATAATGTGTTTATATATTTATAAAAATGGTATATATATATCCTCTGTAGTTTCCCCAAAATAGCTAATTATATCCAGAAATTGTTTTTTTTTCGTCTATATAATGTAATAAAAAATATGTAATATTATGAACATATCCGAAAAAAGTATGGAGTTGTATTATATTTTCAAACTAAAAAAAGTGTTAATAAAAATAAGTTACAATAAAAAAAAGTTATATGAGGCTTTCCTGTAAATAAACATGCAAATGGCATTTGACACGGTTTGCGACGCGCTTTTTCACTATTTTTTTCAATAAAAAATCAATGTTTGCAAGTAACAAAACGACAAGTAAAATATTTAGATACATTATTTCCTTGCCAAATGAATAACATTTATTTTAGTACGCAGGAGCATTTTTTAAGGTTCAAATAGCACAAAAGCGTGCGACGAACTACTGGTAAAAACAACGACCTACCTGCTTGGTATTCCCCCCTGGACGCCAGGTATTCGAGGGCTCTCTCAGGATACTGGAAGGAGGCGAGGGGGTAGACAGGGCCGGGCGGGGCTCGGCGGCGCCTTTCTAGGGCTCGCAGGGCTCCGCGCAGGGAGCCGCGGGGCCCCCCAGGACCGCCGCCCAGGGCAGGCAGCGCAAGCGCCAGCGCTATTAGCGCCAGCAGTAACAGTCGCTGCACGCGCAGCATTCTGATTTTTCGCAGTCCTTCTGCAAAATTTCACGAAAATATGATATATGAAATATGAATCGAAAAAATAATATTTATTATCATAAAACAGAAACCTTAATAGAAATTAATGCGTATCCAAAATAAGTTTTGAAAAATCACTAAACTTCAACAGAAACATCGAAGCCAAAGAAATTGTGTCCATGGACAATCATTAAGTTACCTCCGAAGTTAGCTGTAAATAAACCTTTCCTGTGCACAAAGTTATAGTATATTTGTGACACCTTCCCGAACGGAAGATACTTCCAGTATCGCCCTGGTGTAAGACTACCATAAAGAATTAATTCATAACTACCACTGTTTTGAATACATAATTTATAATGCCCGCGCACAGGCTTCGCCTTTGTAGTTTTTTTGTTACTGTCTTATATTTTGTATAATTATATACATTTTTGGTGATCAGATCTGAATAGCCAGGTACTTGCCTTACGTTCTAATTCCCAATCTTTTATTATCACATGATCTTTGTCGCCATGACATTAGTCTTTTTAAAATTTTATTTTGCTATTAAGTTACTCCGTACTACCCATTAAACATGACCTTAGTGATAAACGAAACCATTAAGTAATATTTTTTTAAAGACAAACTATTTAAATACTTTGGAATTACCTTTCTTTGTGAATATCTGCGATATTGATAATGCAAATGATTTTTGGGTATTGTTTGTTTTCATTAATTGGTAATTCAAAACATGTTTTGGTATTTTTATTATAAAGGTTAATTTTTCAATAGAATATCTTGTTCAAAAACAAAACATGCTCTCTTATTGGTTAAATTCGTGTTGTAGAAAAACTTTTCAACATGGCTTCGAAAATAACGAAACCGTTATTAATATTAAAAAAAATGGCACGATTGCAAAGCGGGTGGAATCGTGTTTTTGCTCAAACAAATATATATTTTAAAGATTTTTGAAAGATAACCATAGAATGTGGATAATGGAATAATAATAAGAAATTACACTTGGGGAAAATTCCACCTACTGGAATTACATATGTCAAAAAACTGTTTCAATTTTGTACGAATGTAAGTGCTCAAGTGTGTGCTAGATATATTTCGTATTTCGAAAACAACTAAAGTGAAGTTAGAATAGGTATTTTACTCTCCATGTGCATTACGGTACATGTGTAATTCTGGTAGTGAAATGTTGATAAGTGAAATTCAAGCCAGTGTAATTTCGTCATGAAACCGTGTTATTGTTTCATGTACGCTTACTAGTCACATTTTAAATCACCATTCCGTTGTGATATCCTTGATATCAGTGTATAAGCTCACTTATAGATGGCACTAGAATAGTCTATTAGGTTATCCATAGATTGCGTTAGATGTCGAGTACTGTAGAGACCGAGGGGATAATAAATAAGGTGGGAACCTCAAGGTCGGGGTCCATATTATTTCAACCGCCTACTAATTCAGATATCAGATATATTTTCTAAAACATATAATTTATCACATTAAAAGTCCAAGTGTTTTTTTGAAGCCGGAGTTTTATTTAAAAAAAAAAAGTGGGTGTGTCAAGCCTACGCAAGACAGAAGTGAAACTTCTAGTATTCCTCTCTCTCTATTTTCATTTCATCATCTCTATTTTCTCTCTTAGGTTAGTTTGAAAATTAGAGGTTAAATAATTCAACGACGAAGCATGGATTTGCTTTTTCTAATATTTTCTTATAGATGAATGACGTTCGATTAATGTATAGTTCCAAAAATTTTCAATTTATTCACAAGTATACAA
The DNA here is from genome assembly GCA_026573805.1 of Hesperophylax magnus. NCBI lineage: Eukaryota > Metazoa > Arthropoda > Insecta > Trichoptera > Limnephilidae > Hesperophylax > Hesperophylax magnus. The sequence continues at coordinate 1,984,023 of JAIUSX010000107.1, forward strand.
TATTACATAAATAACAATATTACAATTAAAAATTACAAAGAAATTACAATGACAATTTACCAATCATGTGCCATTTTCATTGTCAATTTCATGAATATCATTTCCTAATGTCGTGATAATTGGGTTATGGTAACTAAAGTGCGAGATATATACATGAGCACTTAAATCCTTAATGAATCGTGCAAAAACTGCATCGATTGTTGTCCCGTGTCGGGAGAGAACGTTCGTGAGCGGCTCCCCCACCTCAACAAGCGCATATGGTGAGAGAGGGACAGTGAACGGTGAGCGGTGGTGGGGGTACCCGCATTTTCGTGTCGATCCTGACTCGGTTTTACTCCGTCCCCGAACATTACGCGCCTAAAGAAGTTTCACTTCAAAAAGATATTTAGTGAGAAACCCCTGAGACACACAATAGTATAAATACAGTGGAATATACTTCACGCGAGTAAAGTTTATTCGTTTCTAGGCACATGTAATAGAAGTGGAACCGTGTGCGGTATTCATATTTCATACAATCCATACTGATCTAGTTGATTATTTATCCCAGATTAAGTTTACTCATTTCACAAGGTATGCATTAAAGCATTCAAATGCAGCCTCGTCTCTAACGTTCAGCAATGCAAAAAGTTTATTTCCATTCATCGTTTCCATCGCAATGTGGATATTAAATTCCAGTTACCATGGATATAACGTGACCTACAATAGAATGCGAAGCACAAGCGTCCAAGAATTTCTGAAAAACAAGGTCGGTTCATAGACGAAAAACAAAAGAAATCGTCACCCACGTAAATAGATTAATTATCTTATAAGTAGGTACTACTGAATACTGATTTTATTACGAGCTTTTCTAGGATTCTAGATGATAGCAAAAGCTTCGTATTAAAGCTTTGTAACGGAATAGAGAATTGTGTTGGAATGCTCCACTGATGTATTGTATTGAACACTCGGCTTTTGTATTCTACTGGGCGTTGTCAATTTGATTGGTGACGTATTGGGCCATCGCTAATTTTAGATGAGCTTTGAGGCTGTCTGTACTTAAATAAATCTGGATAATTTGATAGAGCGAATAGAGCGGTTAAATTAATTAAGTTAAGTAAAGATTAGAATCTATTCAAGAGGGATTTTGTGAGATTCCCCAGTGGAAATCTCTTTTCATTTGGCAATATCTCTTAAATATATTATACGAGAATACGAGTATGTATTCATCTTCTAATTGGATTTCGGAATCAGCAAAAATACAAATAATTTCGTTATCTAGATAGTATCAAGTAATTGCAAATAACTTTACAGACCATATGTACGGTACGACTTGGGAAATGGTGGGTTTTCTTTTTTATCCCGCTTTATTGATCTGAACCGGGTGAAGTTTTGTAGGTCATCGATGACGATTCAGAAAAAAAGCCATCGAAAAGTTTAAATAATTTTAAACTTTAAGTCAAGTAAAGTTTTCCAATTTTTCGGTTCTATGGGTTCAAACCGGATGAAAATATGTTAAATAGAGTTAAATAATATTCAATTTCAATCTATTAATGAAATGCATTAGGTATTCTAAGAATATAAAAATATCAAGCATTGATAGGAAAAATAAAATATTTTCTTAAAAAGCGTTAGTATATGAACTTTTCATATAATTTGGTATAAATAAAACATAATTTAAAAATACATAATTTAAAACTAGTATTTATTTTAAGGTTTACCCTACGTCAAGTCCCCATCTGGTTAAAGGAAAATTTGGCGTTTACAAAAATTTAATATGTGGAATTTGAAGGTGAATTTCAAAGCTTTCATATTTAAATTATAGCCTGAAGCATAAATATTTAATAGTCTAGTGAATTTGAATATAAATGATATTCCAGTTGAAAGTGAAAAATAACTAAACAACACGCTATTTTAAGAAAGATGAAACACGACATTGCTTCATCTTCTTCTTATTTGTTTCATCCACATGCATGTGTTAATTCTAACACGATGCATGTTTCGATTAATTACTTTGATCGGAAGATCCACGTATTTTACGCCTATATTTCGATGTTTAAAAACGGACTAACACTAACATGACATGTTATGGACTCACGATTTCACCAAATGTAAATAACAAATGTTGTTTTCATTTTCTTTGAATATTAATATTTTTTTCCGTTGGACCAACCCCATGAAGATACGCAGTATGAGCTTTAAACATGGTATAACCTTGAGTGGATGCCGTATTAATGAGATCCCTGAGGAGTATGTGTATTAAAATCATCTAAAAACGTTTCTCAAAAGATGAAATTCGAGAGTGAGCATATTGAACAATAATAAGAAGGGGAAACTAGAACTAGGAGTCAGGGCCGGCCCTGAAAGCCGAACGGCACCTGGCGCGAGTTAAATATTGCGCCCCTTGTCAAAACCAGTTGACGCCTAATTAGGTTATTACCGTAATCAATAATATTCGAATGATTTGTATTTTTGTGTAACGCCGTTTTTATTAAAAATAATCTAAAGGGCGATGTGTTAGGACCGTTAGGTGTTAGGTATTATCAGCACCTCGGCTATTCGGCGCCCGGAGCGGACTGCTCCAATTGCACCCGCATAGGACCGGCCCCGAGCAGAGTAGTAGTTACTTTCAGTATTAACCTGGTGAAATTCCACCATTCAAATCAAAACCTTGCTTGAAATGGCTTTAGCTAATTATGGTGTTTAGTGACCAGATCTGAATACCCAGCTTCTTCCCCATGTTTCTTTCCCTTCCCTGCTACCCCAATCGGGAATGCCATACTTTCACTGGATTCAGACGTTTGGGAGTAGTTGGGACTCTTGTGTGTTATTTACATACAAATAGAATATGTACATAAGTTATAACACTAAGCCTTGTTGATAATTTGCGCTACTCTAAAAATCCTATTTAAATAATAACATCTGAAGGAATCAAAATAATTATATTATTCAAGGTAAACACACTAAACCAGCCGATTTAAAGTCCTTAGTAAACAAACACCTGTAATTCCTCAGCCTACATTTGCGGATGATCTTATTTACTAAAACACCGTTGGGGAAACCGGATTACGCTATTTACCTTTAAATCCAGCGGTGATAATAAGGTCTGTTTCACTTCATAGATTTTCAACGTTGGTGAAAATGTTTGCTCAAATCTCTCTCTAATAGTGATTGGACCTCATAATATAATAAAACCAAAACTTCTTCATCATGTAACCCCAATAGGTTGCCATTTTTATTATTCATAAAATATTAAATTACTAGCACAGACCGGTGAAAAATCGATAATTGGAGGTGTTCCGTCACGCCGATCGCTTTTGACAGGCCGTGTGCTAGCCAATAGTATGGTCAGAATTTGAACTGTGCAGTTTAAATTCACACATGTCAGCTATAACTAAAATAATGAGTGCTACCGCACCACGATCACCGTTTCAGTGCTGACAGATGATTCTCGAGATGCAGATTTCATTCGCCACCCGGTAAGTTGATTGTGAATTAACCTTACGAATTGTGTTTTCGCATTCGCCTGTCATAAGCCATAGGCTTCATTCCTGCTTTATCTGTGTGGAATAGCCCTTTAAAGTACGGCTATCCCAGCCCTTGTTCGTTCCTCGTACAGGGGGATTTGTAAAGCTGAAAGAATTTATAAAAAAAATTTAACTTTCAAAAGAAGAAATTTATCTTATTTTATTTTTGGAATAACTTTATTGAGTAAAACCTCAAATTGTAATATTGAAATATTGAAGACAATATTAGTGATTTTTAAACGAAAATCTGAAACAGAAAAATCAGAAAAGGAAACGGTCACATCTGGGACTCGAACCCAGGACCCTTGTCTTTCCGGGACAATGCTCTACCAACTGCATAAAGATAGTTGCATACATAAATTCGTACATAAAGTACATTCTTCGTACATATTCATACATAAAGATAGTTGCCAATAAAAATGTGCGGTGAAAAAATGAAGACAATGATGGTAGTTCTTATTCGAAGTATGATACAGTTAAAAGTGACCGAGGAGGATAGGGTCCCATTAGCGCAGTTGGTAGAGCATTGTCCCGGAAAGACAAGGGTCCTGGGTTCGAGTCCCAGATGTGACCGTTTCCTTTTCTGATTTTTCTGTTTCAGATTTTCGTTTAAAAATCACTAATATTGTCTTCAATATTTCAAGAAATTTATCTTTCGAACTTGAAAAATTACGACTTCTATCTAATGACTTTGCAAAAATACAAGACACTTTATATTCATAGTAATCGAACCAAAAATGTAACATCGCTTATAAAACGAATAGCCATTTAAAGAATATGTGGGTACGTGTACAATGTACATTAGGGTGGTTACAAGGTATAAGGTGAAAAAATATTTTCGTCCTAATGCCGGCCTGACCCCCCCAAAATTTTCCATTTGTCTAAAAAATAAGATTTGGAAAGTTTTAGTTCAATTGGATAATGTTAACCCATGCCTCATCGAGATTAAATATGAAAAAAACGAGTTTTTGCAAAAAAAAAAATACTCAATTTAATCACTTTTGATCAATTTTTGTTTCCTATCATATTTAATAAAATAATATAATAAAACATAAAACAAAAATTTTTTTCAACCTTCCTTTGAAGGTTGAAAAAAGGAAGTTGTAATTTTTTGGGAGAAAGCTAAGATACCAACCAAACACTTTCAAGATTGTGTTATAAAGCTTGAAAAACTGTACGAAGAGTGGAGAAAACTACAAAAAAACGCTAACAGATCTAAAAGCACAGCTCAATGCTCATTATTAGAGAAAAATCTTCTTTTTTTAGCTTGTCGCCACCATATTTTCGAATTTTTTTCTCAAATCAGTTTTTGATTTAAAAATGGGCACAACTACTGGACCCCACTCAAATATTTTTAAAAACTTTCAGACTGGGTGGTCGAAGCTAGACAAGACAAAATACAAAACTGCTATTGAAGATAAAAATATTAGACATAAAATAGGGAATTCAGATGAAATATCAATTTTTCTTACAGAAAAATTAAAAAAACAACAGCCAAGGGATGATTACAAAGAATTAATTCAATTTTCGTTAGTTGTGTTAGGACGTACTCCCCCAAAAGATACTTTTTTCAAAGTTCCTGGAGGGCGATTCTCGTTCTACTTAACGACACTATAATCGTCCTTACATTCAAATTAACGATTTTTCTCGGTTTATTCGTATGAAGCGATTCCGGTTCTCTCGATGACAGATGGAATCCTTAAATTTTCGATTGCGCGCCAAAACTTTTAGCCTTACGCGAAGGGTACCCCTAGACCTGTCTTTCGGCGGCCGAACGCTAGCGTTCGCGGAGAATTTGCTTCATTTAATTGTGACGTTTTGACAATTAGCAATATTTGCGTAGTTTTAACAAGAGAAAACTTAATATTATCGTAAGTATTGACTGTAAACATGATTAGTGACTTGTTTGTGGCACAATAATGCTATTAAATGAATTGAATCAGGTAATTGCGATGTTTGTAAAGTACGTAACATGTCGAAAGCCAGATAAGTGATTTAATTTACAATAAACTACACATACCATTGAGGATTTCTACATAAATAATAATAAGTTTCCGATAAAATGGCTGCAGAATGGCTGGCGCTCGAAATTGTGGGTTTTGAAGTTAACCACAACGAAATAAGAATCCCTTTCATTCTTAAATCAACTTGGGTGACAGTTAGCGCCATTCGGCAGCGTTAGTTTGACAGCAAACGTCACTTTAGAAGTGGTGAATCTGTAACAAAGTCATTACTATCCAGCGAGGTAAGTACCTTTTCACAAAACGTAAATCTTCGATAAATGGCTTATTTATGTCATTCATAAATACAATAAGCAGTTATTAAAATGCATTATAATACAAAGTATTTGTTTTTTTAAGTTTTAGTTAGAAACCTTGCGTCACTTAATTATATTTCACCAATTTGTGTTTTCAATAATCTCTTAACAATTTCGTAGATGCTCTTAACCACGCTTCTTTAGGATTTTTTACTAGGTCTCTCAAAAATCGATCTTGTAAGGCTATCAGAAGAACGAGAATCACTTAATAGTTAAGAAAAGATGTTACAAGCGACGGACAGCTATCTTTCGCAAATGATAGCAGTCGTTGACGAATGCTATTATTTAGCTTAAGGCTAAAAGAACGAGAATCGCCCTCCTGGTGCCATTCATCACGCTAGATGGATGGCAAAAGCCATTTATTGTATCAAAATATATCTTTTCAGGGATCAATTTACATTAACAAATTAAGAAAAAAAGCTATCACTCACATTTGTTTATTTTTGATAAAAATTTATGTAAAAGCGTGGTTTAACGCCCCCAAACCCACTTTGGCCCCCAACCAAGACCTACAATTTTTAAAATCTCTTGTAAAATATAGAAAAATCGATAAAAAAAACTTGCAGACAAGGCACTGTCTAAAATGATAAATCATCTGTGGTACTTCAATTCTGAGCAAGTCGCATTATCTTTCTTCGATGAAAATTTAGAAAAAAGTGTCAAAACAAGCATGGCTGTAAAAAGTCTACAATTAATTCCAATTGAAGAACAAACATGTGATAGGGATGTGAAAGCAAAACTCAGTCTCCAAAGATATCGATTTTTTTGTTTCTCATCAAACTCTAAATTTTTTCAAAAGATTTGAAATTGATACAGAATTTTTAAATACGGATCCTGATATATGGTGTGAAAATGCAAATTATTTAAAAGCAAAAAAAAAATAGCGAACGGTTTCAAGGTTGTCAATGACACAGCTGAAAGAGGGGTAAAATTAATCCAAGACTTCAATTCCTGTTTGATAAAAGACGAAGAACTACGACAGTTTCTGTTACAAGTTGTATCGGAATGTCGAAAATTTTTTCCTGACTTCAAAAGCCACATTATCTAAGCCATTACCACCTTAATCTGATAATTAATTGTAAATTTAAATAATAATAACTTCTTTCTTTCATAATGCTTTCTTTTGTATATTTTAAATAATAAAGCTTTGAACATTATTTCTTCTTGTTTTTTATACCTTTTTGCATTTCTTTTCTCGTAAATCCATCATTTTCAATTTGGATTGTGCTGTATTTACTTTGAAAACAGTTTTAACTACACCCTTTTTTGTGTACCAATTGAGAAAATAAATAAAGCAAAATCTGGACAGCACATGTAATTAAATCTTGCAATATTGTTAGGTATTTTATAAAAAAAAAAAATTATAGAAAGTTAAACTTCAACCTTGATGAGGCACGAGTTAATCTTATCCAATTGAGCTGAATCTTCACCAATCTCATTTTTTAGCCAATTGGCAGTTTTTAGGGGGGTCAGCACAAAAAAATCTAACATTGATTTTTGTAACCACCCTACTGTACATTATGTCCATTGGAGGGGACCCCACCACTTTCCCAACGGCGTTATGGAAATGGAGTTTCCTCCTTCACCACACACGACAAGATTCTAGACCCTCTAATGTCCTTGCTTACGAGATTAGCAAGCAGTTTGCAAGTACTTAGATAGTTAGTTTAATATTACAGACACCGCAATATGAAAAAAAATGAAAGACAAAAAAGGAGATCAAAAATCAAATAACCAAGTATACAAGGTTATGAACTTGCATCATCTCGTGCTCAAGCTAAACCGCTTTCGCCGGGCAGTCCCATTGAGAATGAACTAGTCCACTAAATAAAGTTCTGTCCACTGTCCACTGTACGTAGTTCAACGAAACTACGAGCGATGTCTTAGTTATGGTACGTATACATTTCAATTCACGCAACCACGCACCGACAGCCGAAATTAATAATGTTATAAAAATATTTATTTTTTAACTGTTGTAATATCGAACAAACAATATGGCGTCTCGTCATATTTTGAGACAAAGAATATTTCAAAGGTCAAGAGCTAAAAATAGTTGCGTTAACCTATAATTTCCAGATAGAAAAGTTTTTCTTCATGAAATTCATGCGCATTGGCTTATAATGTTTAAAATCTCAAGGTACAGGGTTGTTATAATGGCTTAATATCTGCTTTAAGAGTTTTACATGGATGTCAGAGAAGAAAAATTATGGGGTGTATACTCCAGATAGGCTATTTCATTCCAGGGAAATCGTGGGTTGTATATCCCAGTTAGGCTATTTCATTTTAGCGGCTTACTATCACGCTTTTAACAGGATGACTTTGGAGAGATTTTCAATAAATCAGCATTACTCACTTTTCACAATCCATAAAGCCACGTCGAAAATAACCGCCCTAAAAACAGCCTTCAAAAAGCATTTTTCTTATCCTGTTGTAACCGATAAACTCGTAACAGATATTCTATAAATTACCCAATCTCTCGAAACTAATGGGACGTGTTTTATATAAGAACATCGGGAAATGCTTTCATGCGTTATTTAGATAACGTTCTGAATATATAGTACTCTACAAGATCTACAACAAATTCCTTGGGTTTGTTTATTTTGTACTTTACATTATTTTATTTTACTATATTATTTTTTTTTTCAATTATTACAATTATTGGGTATGTAAGATCATCAAGCTGGCATATGCCAGTGTTGTGGTGGTTGAATATAATATACAGTACATTAAAAATAATAAATCTAGTATGAAATATGAAAAAAATTAAAATATGTTTGAAAAGTATATAATTTAAAAGAAAATAAGGAATATATTGTTTGAGATAATATATGTGGCTACAGTTAAAAATATATATATATATATATAAATTTAAATTAACATAATTTATGTACTAATAAAAAAAAAATTAAATGTTTATATTTTACATGTGCGAGATAGTGTTTATGTGAAGTACATTAAAATAACGTGAAAGAATATATCGAAAGATTGAAATATAATAGAATTTAAAAAGAATAAAAAAAGTATTGAATATAAATCATAGTAAAAAGTAAAGAATTTAATAAAAAAAGGTTATTCAAATTATAGACATTTATTTTTATAGCATCAAAGTGAGTATGTAAATAGATAGAGCACTGAATTTATAGTACATATTACTTCTATTAAAATGCGTAGATACTTAACAAAAAAACTTTGACTTTTATGACTTACTAGCTGGCGTGTACCCGGCGTTGCTCGGGTTATGAATGATTTGGAGTAAAGTTTTGAGGTTGTGAATTCTAGTGTACCGGAAAACTTTGTCTATTTTTCTGGTATAAATAATATTTGTCTAAATAATTGAAAAAATTGACTTTTCAATTTTTTTTTAATTGATCGTGCCATGTCTTTCTCGGGTGTTCCCGACTTCCACCATTCACTACTATACACCACATTGTAAATATAAAATACAACTACATTATATCGACTCCGAATCTCATTCCAGTTTTTCAGACTTTTTCTTCCGTTCACTACTGTATATCACGTTGTTGCTATTAAAAAACTACATTGTATCGAATTTTATTAGACTTCGTGTCTCGTTCCAGCGCGCAGACAATGCATTAAGTCTCAATCGGTCATCCTCGACTTGTTCTAGCATTCACACCACTCTCTAAACACTTATGACACTACAAAGAACATTTGAAATTTTCAGCGATATCGGTCTAGTAGTTTTTGAGTCTATAGGGGACAGACAAAGAAATGTTCATTTTTATATATATTATATAGATGTAAGAGAACTCAAAACATAAAAATAGTAGAAGACATTCGTTCGAAAAAATAAATAAAAATCATAGAACACACGTCCATATACATTTATTGTAAAAGTAGTTTTTCAGTTAGAATTTATTTGTAAAACATCTTTGACTTGGAAGTTTTGGATTCTGGAATTTTCCAAATATTTTTCATGCCTGCCAATTTGCCTCCCCGTTGAATATTTAAGTTAAAAAATAAAAAAAAAATATTTAGATAAATTGTTTTTACTGATATCTCTGCACTAGGTTAGGTGGAAAAGTGGGGTTTCTGAAAGAAGTTATTCATTGACAACAATGCAAATTTCATATTTTTAAAAATTATTTAGCTTGCCTTTGGAAAATAATATATTGCGCAATACCTTTAGCAGGATTTCGCCATTAGTACGATTATAAAGTTATAACCTAAACATAACACATAAATCTTATTTAGCCAAGATTAATAATTTCGTAAAGTACTTCAAAGATGTTTCCACAAACTTTATAATGATGCGATGTGTTTTCTCTCCGAACCTCTTTAAAAAGATTTAGCCAGAAGACATTTGCGTAATTCATTAACGTAGACATTCAAGTTTTATGTAAAGTTTAAGGAAAGCCATAAAATGAAAATGTTTTAACAACTTGTAGATTTGCAGATAATCAGAAATCTTCTTATAAATATAAGTTTCACGTAAAGATTTTAGAAAGCTTTAGAAATACAATAAATGAATAGTTTCTTGATTTTAAGGTAACCTAACCTAACCTATCTCGTTTTTTGAATCACCGTCTAGTAATTTTAGATTGCCATCGAATCGGCCAACGAAGTATTTTACACATTAAATAACGGTCCCCTTAACCATCGATCATCAGGGGTTTGGTTAATTTTATTAAATTTGTTGAAATGTGACAAGGTAATTCGTATGTTTAGTTTAAACAGAATAAATTTAACAAAAGTTCGATTTAAATTGGAAATGAAAACAAAAAAAACTACCAAGTCTTATTATTGTGCTCTTTATTCTTTAGTTTGATGGACCTTAATAAACTGGCTTAAAGGTTTTGGCAAATGGAGGGGAACATTGATGAAGAAATACTTAACAAAGCGTTTGAAGTCCTATGAAGGCTTTTTTTGTTCAAAATTTGTTGTAAAACACTGTTAGACTTTGAATGATTTCACTGTAAAAACGCACAAGAGGCCAAACTGCCTGGAGTGTTCTTAATAATACTTTTTAGATTGAAGGAAGTAGACAATAGAAAAGGGAAATGAAAAATGATGGATGAGAAGTAAAAGTATTCAAATTTGAATACCAAATTTAGCTCAAGTTTCGGTCCTCGATGGTTTGCTCGAAGATACTTGAGTGAATGTCTGGGGGTCTAGTCAGTGAAATGGATAACTTTCAAATGTTATATCTATAGGTGTAACGAAGGATAATTTTATACCGATCTATAAATCCTATGTCAATATGATATTGACGAAATACGTCATCTATGGTCAGCACGGTCAAAATGTTATTCCTACAGTCGGTAGACAAAAGCCGCTGCTTTTAGCGAGACCTCCAAGGTGTCGGATAAGCTGTCAATATGCACGACTTTTTGGACAATGTCTCTAGTGATTTTTGACATATTATCCCAAATTTGTCCAAATTTATTGAGTGATCGCACGCCAAAATATGCAATTTTTAAAACGAAGAAATGGCGCATTTACGATTTTTTTTTTTTTGTAAATCTTAAAAATATACGATAAACGGTAAAATATCGGTGAATTCATTAACTATATAGCACTATAATCAGTTTATATGTCTCCGTATTAAAATTTAGGAGTATGACTTTTTTAAATGCCAACTAGAATGCTAATCACTAACTCATATTCCAGTTGTTGACGCGAGCAATCGAGTGGTTAAAAAAATTGCGTATTAAAACAGTCACCCAAATTTAACTGACAGCCATGGAGCCGCATTAGATTTGGCGGGCTTTTTTTTCTATCGTCGCGGTCGGTCGGAATTTCTTTGATACACAGTTTCTTAGCACAGTGCTAGGGAATATTGCTAACTGACCATAGATCACGAATTTAGTCAATATCGTATTGACATAATGCTTTATTGATCGTCCATGAAAGACCTCCCGATCTTGCAATGCAATCTCAGGATCAGAACTAAGAATCTTAAAACCAGTATTTAAAATTATAGGAAATATTCATGAGCTGAGACCTTTGCGATGGTAATTAGAGGTGGTCATAAAGCTAGTACACCACGCTTAAAATAGTAGAGAAGCCAACAGAGTTAGAACTTCTTTAATTATTTTAACTTAACTCTTTCACATTGAATTGATCTTCGAGAAAAAATACCCTTGAAAAATAAAGGTCAAAAAGACAAATAAAAAGTTTGAACACCTTTGCATAGCATATTTAACAATGCAAACAATGAAACTACGTTTAAAGGGCTAACTTTTAAATGAGGTAAGCTCTATTGCTTGGAAGTGGCGTATAAGCTTTATAAGTAAACGCAGCAAGGGGTGGGTTGCATGGGGTGAAGCCAGGGTTGTATTTACAGGGATGTTATTAGGTAACACGGGTCTTAGTAATAGGATAATCCTAATTGGATAAGGCTGATAGCCGCGGGGTTAGTTTGTACCGGAAAATGGCGACGTTATTGCGTAGATTAAGTTTACAAAAGTCCTTGTAAAAATTGTGTTGTTTGTTTTTCTCTGAAGTTCAAAGTATAGCTCATACTCAAGGTAGAGCACACAAGATTATTTTGACGAACTTGTAGAGCAAAATAGTACTTAGCTACTAGTAACAGATGTTGCATCATATTTGTTTAATATTTCTGAAAAAAAAACTATGAGCAATTACTTGACGCTGTTCAACAATACCCACAAAACATAAATTCTGAAAATATTTCAACTGGGTTTGGTTACTTTTGAATATTTTGAAATGTAAAATTCTGTATTTTATTTAAATTCTTAGCGTTCGTTGAAAAAGCCAGTCCCGCTATCTTTTAGAAATACCTACAGTAAAATATAAACAATAACAATTTTTGGTGATTGCAATCTGAGATATTTTGAATAACACTTTGAAGTTATTTTTTGTATATTTGTCAAAAATATCTTCAGAAGGTTATATATATTTAAAACAAGTACTCCATGTTCTTAATAATAATTTCTTATTTTTAAAGAAACAAATTTTCAGATAGACTACTTATAGAGGACAGGGCTATACGGTTGTCAAAATTTAACACCATCATTAAAGGATTTAGAAAAGACCATTTCAGGATGTAATATTTAATTTCAGTGAAAACCAACTTTTATCTATCAAAGCGAAAACTTTGTCCCTTAGCAAACTGTTTTGTCTGGAATTTGAATAGATCAACGCAACTGTTTGCAGCTCGGAAAGCCATTTCGACAATGAGTTATGCAGATTTAAAATATTCATTCTACTGTAAAAGCCATTTTTCCAATTACTTATAATGAATAACGAATTCTAAAACAAGAATTAAGACTCTGATTAAGTCACAGGTGTACTTATAAAACAAAAACAACAAGATCCAGTGCCTAGCTATATACAATATGTACATATGAAAATTATTTCAATATTTCACTTAATACGTCTTGAGATAAAACGGCTTTATTTAATGTATTTTATTTAATAAATCTTAGATCCTTTTCGTTTGTTACAAGAAACGAAATTAATGATTGAACACCCAAATAACGGAAAATTAATTATATTTGACAACCTTCAAAGAATTTGGAGAGACTTTTACAAAAGGCTTTAAAATTTGTAGCGTGGGATTATTATTGGAACGTTGTCTTAAAAATTGTATTTTTAAATAATTTTGTAAAATTCGTAATCATGTAAAATATATAGGAACAGTATAATGGCAGGACTTTATAAACTAAGAGAGTTTTATATTACCATGGCTAATTTGCTTGTATCTCCCCTCTCAGATATTTATTTAACAATTATTTGATCGAAGATGTATAAACTTCTGGTCAACCTCCATTGAATTGTGACAGCATTTTCAGTTGATTTGATTTTCCTTATTATTAATGACATTTCAAAAACAACGAAAGGTACTCTTAACGAGTTTGAAAAAACATTTTTCCGGGAAATTATCAAGAAAACGGATAAAATAAAAATCAAATGTACAAACTAAACATTTTAAAGAGAAAACTTTAAATGTATTCGCGTAGTACCGAAAGTTTCAAAAAAGTTTTTCGAACTACCTTGGATCACCTTACCTGCAAATGCTCAAAGATCTCTGTGTGTATCGACGTTTGTCAATTTAGATTCGCGATTAAATTCAACAATGTTTTTATACAAACAAAATTATTATACATTTTTTTATCCATCTAGTACACCACTAGGTACATAAGCAAGGGGTTCGTTAGAATTTTTCAATTTCTTTGATGTGATCACATATAAAATACCTGTGTGATAGGTATTCTTCTAGGAAATATTATTTATAAATATTAGTGCGTGTTATTTCATTGTTTTTTTTACTGGTATTTTAAGTCCATTAGGTAAATTAATTTATATGCGATGTGCCTTAGTGAATACCTGGTTTATTTAGTAGAGTGGAAAGATGATAAGCGTGTTTTGTTATGTGATCGATTTTTTGGCCACTTTTTGTAATATTGCCGTTATGCTTTTGTTTTTAGGTTCCCCCGTTGAGAAAATAAAGTAATTATTAAGAATTTCCCAAGATTACTTGACTCAAATTATTATTTGCTATCGGAAATCATAAAAACCACAATAATTAATACATTCTAAACAGATTGTAAGAACCACGTAAAGCTAGATAATATGTAATATTATGTAAGTTATACTTAAAATAAATGTATACAAACTAAAATTAAATAAAAAATAATTTTTCACCCTCTTCAAGAAAAAAATCTAAATATGATTTCATGATTCATTTGTTTTTGGTATTTTACATTAAACTAATTATTCGTACACCGTTTGTTTGCTGTTGATGCTCGCTGAACTTGGATATTATGCTAAGACCAACCGTCTTGAAAATCGATCGATTGTAAAAATAACTATGTATTATGTCGTTGGAATGAAAAGACCGGCAAAACATTCTTGAACAGTTTTCAGAAATGATTCTTGCTTGACTGTAAATCTGTGTAGTCAAATAAATAGTTTATTAATCGTTTTCCAACATTTTTTTGTGTCTTCTTATAACCATTATCGCATAAAATGCCTTCTTGTTGTCTCTGCCTTCGACCTGGACTTCTTCAGAGGTCCAGGGGGGCGATAAAGCTCACCCCCACTCTGGGAATCACTGATAGTAAAATAACTGCACTTATTACAAAAACTGAACATTTCACTACACTTGTCATGCAGTGTCTTTTCGATAAAGGGTTTTCCTGCACCAGGGCGATACTTTGGGAAAATCTCACCATGGTAGGAATGTATAACAATTAAAGAGAGTAAAAAGATAATCTAATTATCTTATGACTTGTTTAATTAAAATTTCCTTGTAAAATGCAAATCCTTCGTTCTGTTTTCTCAATACTTTTCTAAGTCAGGGCTAAGGTTTTATTCCACCCTAGGCGTAACGATCCTAAACCATAAACCCACGTTGAAGCGTCCTTTGATAATCCTTAAACCTTAGCTCTAGATTTTCAGAACACTTTCCGACATTATTTATTTATGGAGATTGTCAAAGAAATAAGAGATAATTTGTTCGTTTCGTGTTTACATTAGAGGAAGTGGATTATGTTCTTTCACATTATTCTAAAATCGCGCTCAGAGCTGAAAATACTTTGCAAAATAAAAAGAATAATCCTCTTAAATATTCCCGTTAAAAGTTTTCTGTTTTTAAAAGAACATTTTCAAGAAAATTCATCGAGCTCTTTTCTTCAGTTTTGCATCATGGAGTTCACGGGTTTACAAAAAACCAAGATGTACCTTTCCCTGTATAATGTACTGGTTTACTGTGTAAGTATTGTCAGAAATGGTATGAAATAATCTTGTAAACGGAATTTTTTTTTTTTAAGTTTCTTTATTCAATAAAATTGTTAGTTACATGCATAGAGGAATTTTTCGACCACCATGCTAGGCACATGCCCGTGTTATGGTGGTCGAATATTAATCAATAAGTGCTTTGTTTTGTCAACTCTAAGTTCGCTGCCTAGGAATCGGCTAGCCTCGGATACACTCAGAATCATTCGGGTACAAGCGACATGCTATCTCTGTCAGATGATGCAAGTCCTATCTATGAACAACTTGTAAAACTACCTTAACTAGATAATAATGACTCGATGGCGAAATACCAACTCTTCACCCTTTATTCTATATTCTATAAAAGATTCCTAATATACTGTTATTTTCGTTGATTTTTTGTGTTTGATGTACTTACCAAAGTACGCATTTAGTGTTCCTATGTTGCATTTTTCAAAAATCGGTAGGCAATAGCGCGTATTATCTGATCCCGACTCAGCTAACAATGAACATACTCTTTTACCTTTTTTCGGTGTCAGGACGAAATTACGCAGGCGTGAATTTTACCTACCAATATTACTATGCCAGAATTACACACGGACGGAATAACAAACGGTCGAAATTACATATGGAAAAAATTACACCAACAGAAATTATATGTCAATAAAACTGGTTTTTAATAGGTTTGAATTTTAAATTGTCTAAGTATGTGTGCTAAATATATTTCACAATGAAAAAAAAAATAGGTTAAGTTTTAAGTGCAATTCTTTCAATAGGATCTATAATACGTACACTTCGGAGCGGCGTTACAGAAAAGTCTCACAAAGGACTGCGCTGTAAACCGTTACCCTTTCGGACTTTTTTCTACGCTGCAGCCTGGAGTGTCGTGTGATAGAGCCTAATGTGCAATTCGACTCATGTGTCATTCTGGCAGTGTACGTAAAATTCCCGCCTGTGCTATTTCATCGTGTAACAATTTGTCTACATTTGAGTTATATACAGTCATACTTAGTTTTGTTAGATATATTATATAGAGTCTATATTCCTTGCAAAATTAGTGGAAAATGTTGTTCTCGTGCCGGAAGTAGAAAAGGGGGTGTGGCGGCTGTTGATGTCACCCGAATACTTCCGACCGCGAACGAATTCAACGAACGGAGTCGCCGGCGTGACAATTTCAAGTGCTCATTGAGTTTTTTTTAACATTAAAAAACCAGTAAAACCGTATTAACCGATACAAGGTTATACCATTGTTTTACCCATGTTTTCCAGTACGACTTGTACAATATCGTCGGTATATGTCGGTGTGCACGTCGGTATTTTGAAGTTACCGCAGAAGACCTGTATCAAAACCTACGTCTTTTCTTCGAATTTTTGCCTGTCATGGACCTAAAAAGACATGGATGGAGTAATTCAAGAACCATTAGAAGTTGGGGGTTGAGGTTTTTCTTCTTGGGAATAGTGATTAATAAGTAGTTATGGTTCAAATATAATTCCAATATACTGTCAAATTACCCATCTGGTATAATACAAATTTGTCTTTCTTTTTGAAATATTTTGTATCTGTATGTAGTATTACATTATGTTTGTGATTACTATATATTTGCTTCACTCAAATGTAAATTGTTAACTTCGATACAGGATTAGGCCAAGTGAGGTTTATTTAAAAACAAAACATGATTTATGTAGAGTGAGATGCAATAAATATATATAAATTGTTGTTTAACAAAAGACTGAGAAGACGGTTGAATGGTGCGTAAACACGTAAACATGTAAACAATAACAAACGACTGTTAATCAAGTCATTCAATAAGGACGGGTTGAACAATTCATCAAATTTCAACGTTCATTTTCGGGTTCTGTGAGAGTCCCATTCAAGTTCTGTTATTATATCATTATAGGCCAATTGCATAACAAAACCTGCAACATTTTATATCAGTATTCTGCTTTAAAATGCAAATACAAATTTGTATCGGTGAATTAATTCAATATTGTATTTGTATGCCTTTCTTGAAAGAATTGTGTTTAAACACAGATGAAATTATTTATTCATTTTCATATTGCGTATGTATGGGCGAAAAAAAATAATTCCTCCAAAACATGATACCCCATTCAACAATTCGCTGTTTTTTAAATTTATCTACTTGTTTACCTATTAGCGCAAAAAATCACGGGATATTACAATTTTTAGATGAATGTACCGAATAATAAGAATATTTAGAAATAAATTTTAACTAAAATAAATGTTATTAGTTAGAATTATGATTGGAAGTTCATAATGTGATATCGACGGTGACGCGGTAAATATCACATCGCTCCCGCAAACCCCCCGACCCGTTTGCAATATTTGCAGGCCCCAATACAAATATATGTATCGGTGGGCACTCGGTATACCGCTCTCTGTTTTGTCGATTTTTTACCGACCCGTGGGACGACTGCTTTTAACTTAACTATATAAATTTAAGACTTAAATGATACTTACATAATATATAAATCAATGCAAGCTTTCACTGTTTACTTCAAAATATCTTTTATTTCATTTGAGAAAATCAAAAAACCCATATTATTATGAAACTAGAGCAGATCCGTGAAAAATTTCGGGATATCAGAATTGCAGATGACCCTTGAAAACTTTTAGAAATTTAATCAGGTAAAATACACATATAAAATACACAATTCAAATAATTTTCCGGTTAAAAAATAATTGTAGGTAGGTACAATAACTTATCTGAATTCTTAACACAATTTTGAAAATGAAAATAAAAATAAATTTCTCTTAAATATTACATTATAGGTCGATATTTTGTTGCTTGTCTCATTTTTTCATATATTCAGTTCCAATTTAGATATTTACACAAAAATTCATTGAAAGAGTTCATGAGTTGATGATTTTTTATTCCGCTTAGAAATAAATTACACTTTTGTATCTTCTTTATAAACACGATGCGATCTAAAAAAGTGTTAGTTAAAAATGCATTCGATATGTCTCATTACTATTTAGACCATATAGATAATGCGCAATATCCACCGCGAATGAAGCTAAGCTAGTACTGACTTAGTTGAGTCTTTTTCATACTTTAGTTTCCACTACGAGCGTGTATGAAAGTACGAAAAAGACTTGTTACGATGCGAGCTAAGCTAAATTAAGTTAGTACTAGCTTAGCTTCGTTTGCGGTGGATGCTGCGCTTTAAAATAAACAATATTCTCATGGGTATAGATATATTTATAGCAAACGAAACATCAAACCTATTTTGTCCATTTTGCTTGAAAGTAAGTTGAAATATAAATAAATCGCTGTAATAAACTTACATATTAATTTCGTTTCATTAATGTGAAATAAGGGAGATAATGATATGTGTTTAATCGATACGTAGGCTGAGTATTTATTATCAGGAATATATTATTTTGGGACTTGAAATGGAGTATGTTTACGAGAGATGGAAATGCTGATAGAGATATTGAAAGAAGGGTAAATGCAGGGAACTCCATTAATGGAGGACTGAACGCGGTTGCCGTTAGCAAAAAAATGTCCAAATAAATTAAGTAAGCAGTCCACAATGATGGCGGTGAGGTATGAGAACTGGCAGAGGAAGGACGAAAGTAGACTGAATGCTGTAGAAATGAGATCCCTGAGGCGTATGTGAGATAAACCATGTATGAGAAATGTGGAGAGTCGCAAAGAATGTAAGGCTGATAAAAGCATAATTAGTAAGTAGAAGAAAGTGACGCTTAGATGGTTTGGGCATGTGGAGCGAATGAACGAAGAAGGGAGTGTAATGTAGAATATATGACGCGAATGTGAATGGTTGAAGAAGTCAGGGATGCCCCACATGGCACGGATAAGCGAACAAGATACGGGGTTTCAGTCGGGCCATTTCAAGAGTCGGAATAACAGAAGAGAATTTGTGAGACGATGTTAGAATGTGAATGAAGCAAGTAGTGTATGCCAAGACCGAGTTGTTTGGCGGTCCGTCCCCAGTACCTACCCCTTTGAGGCAACGGCGCTAGTTAGTTAGTTGAAAAAAAAAGATATAAAAAATAATTATCTTTTTTGTTTTGTCGTGTAAATTACTACCCTTTAGCCTTTGGCTATGTTTAGTTGCAATATCTAAATAACCTCTCATCAATCTTTCTCTTGAATAAACTTCGTGCAGCGAGGTTTTTGAATCAAATAAATCACCTATTCGATGGATTACAGTAGTGCATTCTGTTTATATGCAGGAGAGAAAAAAGATTTAAAGAAAATATTTTCGTTTACGGCTATAAAAACATATTTCAAACAATTTAACCGATTTGTAAATCAATAAAAATATCGAAGAACTTTTGACAATTTATCGATAAAATAGAGGACCTTATACGTTATTATATTTTCGTGGAAGTATTTTTAAACGCTTTTGAGTTGTTAATTCTTTTGACGCATTTAGTCCACGTTTAACCCACGTTTAACCCATGTTTAACACACGTTTAATTCACGTTCAACCCCGCGTTTAATTTGATGTTGTAAATTTGATAGAGAGTGTTTCTAGTGAGCGATGAAATAAAACGATATCAATAGAAGTAGTTTCCATTCAAATGTTGAGTTAGCAAACTGGCAATTTGATTTTGGAGCTACTGAAAGCATTTTACAGGTATGAACCAACTTACACGCCTCGCACCGCTTGCATTATACAATAATACTAATAATAATCACAACGCTCGATAACAGAAGTAACCACGGCATTAAATTACGTACCGCTTCCAGCCCGGTATATGGGAGAGTTCAGTTGAAACATTTCCGTTGTTCCTACTGTTCATGAAAAGTCCCATGATATTCCTAAACTACATCACGTGTAATACATAATAAGTAATCATACAAGTCATGTAGGTATGTTCATTAACCGTTGAATAACATAACATAACATAATATTGAACAATGAATAAATGAGAATTGAATCGTTGACGTTATGTGATCCGACCTCCACAACTGATTAAATAAATTTTTTTAAAATGATTCATAAAATAACAATATTATAGCACCTGCTGGTTTTCAAACGAAATGTGAAATATTTAATTTAACAATTGCGAAAATCAAAGCGTAGGATTATAAAAAAAACCAATTAATTTTCCTGAAAGCGTTCCTCGCCCATAAACAACGTTTTTTTTTACCGTTAAAGTGATTTTCCAATTTGCATCCTTTAAAAAAAATATATTTTAATGTGATCGCTGCCTTTCGTTTTGTGAGAAAGATAAATATTGCCAAGGGTTAACAATGATAATGAATGTGTTTTTTTTTTTCGTAATACTTATCCAGGTGATTAGGGAATTGAAATAATGAAATAACGCAAAGCGAAGATGATAAATTACGTCATTAGTAATACCATGTGATTTATTTTTTGCCCAAAGAGCTCATCGTTACGGCGGTGAGTATAAAGGGATGATAATGATAATGTCGGTAATGACGTAGCAGGTGCTTGAAGCAGAAGCACACAATACAGTCTATTATTATGGTTGCCACCAAGTAATTTTCATTTTACTGAATGCTCTGTACGTGTCTTCCACGAAAATCTACTCAAATGTTTGTAGTCGTGTCAAAATTATTCTTTCTCAGAAATTGATTAACGTAGTGACAACTTAATAGAAAATTCGTCAATAATTCGTAAGACTTATCAATTATTTATACAATTTTGTTCTATTTTATGCATTTTCGTGTTTCATTTTTTCATTTTGCATAAAGGCTGTATCTATATTATTATATGTAGAGCAACCACTTTCAGTTTGATATTTATTAGAAAAATAATTGGTACACTGAGATGTCAAAAATAATGGGAATAAAATATATGAAGCAAAGCGTTATCACTCGAAGCATTTGAAATGTTTACAATAAATGCACTCACCTCAAAACATGGAAAATGCAGTCCTCAAAATTGGATAAGTGGTAATGACTCGGCTGCGCCAAATGTCAAAATTGTATAACCGTGCAACGTCTTTATATAACTCGAGTGTTTGTCAATGACTAACCTTCTAAAAAGTACTTGTTGGATATCGGAGGTTTTCCGCACGACAAAATGAAAAAAAAAACAGAAATCACTGTTTGAAACTAAGGGTAGGGAAGTGTATTATTGTCTTTTTGAAACTTCGCTTGTTTTGTTTAGAATGTTTGTCAGTTTGGTGAAATGATCAGGTGGTTGGTTCACCGGCGGACAGTGGACAGGCGTGTAGGTTCTCTCGCAGTCTGCGACGGTGTGTCTGCGGGAGGGGTTGGGCGGGTTATATAGCGGGCGGGACGATCGATAGGGCGGCTCGGACGGGAATCGGCGCGCTCTACCGGAGACTCCCTCCATTACTCTCACACAAATTCATGCCTCACTTTTATTCTTCCAACGGCGATTGTGCTGGAACAAATGATAAGGCCAATTGATGCGACGTTTTATGATTCGAAAATCATTGGCCCTAGCTTTATGATTGAATTTTGATGTGTTTTATATTTCATCCGGCAAGTGAACGGGACAAGATATAGTTTTGCTTGAAATTAAGTTTCAACCATTGGAAAAGTTTCGGAAAATTTTCTCCCATTTAAAAAAAAAAAACTAAGCTGAAAATTATCTAACTCTTCCGTAATTTCTCCGCGCTTTTTAAATTTATTTTTCAATTCTGATAATAATAAAAATAGTAAATTAAGACAACTGTAAATATTCAATCGCTGATAGTAACCGTGCAGCAGATAAGTTGGAATGCCGCTCACTTCCGTACTGGTACACAATCCAGCACATATACCAAAATCCACGTTACAATTTATTTACGTTCCTTTTCCCAACCTTCACGAAATATCCGTCGAGTATTTGATTTACTTGATCCTGTGATTTTTTCATGGGAAGTTCCTCAAACCTTCTCAGAACGCTCCTGTCGTCAGCACGCAAACGCTGCAAGTGTCCCTAACATATAATCGCTTCCTTTGCTTTTAATTGTCTGGCATTCCTTTTGGATCTCAAGTTTTAATATGCGATTACAATTCGGGTCTCATTTCTACAGTATTATTATTATACTTTGCCCGTCCTTTGTAAATTATATGCATCGCTGCCATACACCGGGGATGTTATCAATCCGCTTTCATAGACACTGATCTCGCTGCCTTTGACAAGGTTTTATCAGTAATTTCTGCATTCAGTCCTCCAATAATTAAATTGCCTTTATTCAAGCACCAGGAATATAGAAATATCCCAACTTATTTATTAATCTTATATTTGAAAATCATTGTGTTATAAATTTAGGTATCTAAAATCGGCTGTACAAATGATAATCACTATAGTTTTTTTTATTTTTTAATGTGAATACTACCACAGAGTCCTAACTGCTCCCAACTGAACCGAGTGCGACTATGGCATCCTGAATCGGAATATGTTGTGTGTTGTGGGGCTGAATGGAGTGGGAAAGAGAAGGAGATGGGGTAGAGGAAGATTGAGAAGTTATAGACACTCATTATTGCCATAAACATATTTGCAATAAAATATCGTGCGTTAGTAGGTACATATGAATAGTTACTGTATTAAACTTTTACTAATTTCCAGTAATAATCTGTCGGTTTAAAAAATGTGCCTATTTTTCCCCTTTTGAGATCAACGTTTAACTTACAAGTATTTCCAAAAAAATATTAGCTATGTTTGGAAACGACCTTGCATGCAAACGAAACTTTATTAATGGAGATATTTAACCCCGGGGGTTCCAGAATTTAATATTTTAACATAGGGTTTTTCGTAAACCTGTTCATTTATAATATGCATGTTATAAATGCAAGTTGTCACAAATAAATTATACCAACGCTTTTTATTTAACTCCGCTCCTAATCTAATGTAAAGATTCTCTTTTTTTTACTTTGTAGATAATCTTATGCATTTTGTCTCCGTGGGGCATCGTTTCTCAACCTGGTGGTCGCAACCCCCAGAGGAGGGCCGATCAGGCTTACTAAAAAAATTAGGTTACGGATGCGAAAATCATTTCATTATAAATAGCATGGAGCCAAAATTCCTAGGATAACTACAATGGAATGTCTGCCAGGAGTAAAAAATAAGGATGTTAATAATTTTTTTTCCCAATCGTTTTTCTTCTAGCATGCAGATATGCAGATACACAAAATATGTAGCGGGACCACCAACATGAAAAGTATACGGCACAATTATGAAAAAAATAAATATTTACATTCAGTAAATCACAATGGTAAAATTGAGAAAAAACTTCAAAACTTAAACATTATTTTTCTTGTCATTTTTGTGGGTTTTCTTTATCCAATTTAGATTTTTTCCTCAATAAACACATTAATGTAATTTAAAATCAGTCAAGTAAATACAACCTTCGGATGGTAACTGTAAAAAGGCCAAATGAGCCGTAATTATGCTTAGTTACACATGAAAGGGTATCGTTATAAGCCCTACCTAGTTAGAGGATTACGAGAAAATTCATAAAAAAATAAAAAAATAATACTTTCACATTATAATTAAAGGGTTAAATACCTACTTTCGTTAGCGCCCTTAAGGTGATTTCTCTTGTGCGATATATACTTACCAAATATTATTAATATTCTTACAACCCAATAAATTAAGACGTTTTAATTAAAAGGTTTTTTGTGCGTGGATCGACACTTGAGTAAATTATTTTCAAGCGATAATAGACCTTGTGAACACGTCAAACCTTTTTCGCACAAGTATGAAGTGGCAAATGGAATAATGTTTTTAAAGCGTAACAAAGCCTTACTAAGCTTCCGTATTCACATAGTTGTGCAAGTCAAAAAACACCTAAATATTCAGTAAATTTTTTCTTATAGTTTTGTCAGCCGATATATCATTTAGTTGGTTGTGAGTCTCAACGAATATTTCGGCAGCTGCAACAATATTTTAATCTAATGGATTGAGAATGGCTTGGTTTGAAATTGTCGCTTATCGGTAATCGTGGCAAGCCTAAACGCATTCTTTTTCGCGTTTGTAATGTAAAACTTTTATAATCGTTTGTTAGGGGGTCATAGAGTTTTTTTAACGTAATTATTTGCTTTTAAAAGGGCCGCAATACTCAAAAGGTTGAGAAGCTATACTGTAGGGAGTGTATATCCTAAGTACAAAAAATCGTCCACTGAAGTAGGAGAAGTGAGTGGTTTAATTATGTAGGAGAGTCTCAATGGAGTGAAACGGACGTTCGCCATCTACCATATATACGCCATACGCCAAAAAACGCTGATCGTAGCCCTGAAATAATCCAAACACGCCATCTTTTCGCCAGTTAATTTTCTCGTGTGTTTGTCATTCGCTTCGCTTTCTGATGTTAAAAATTTGATATCCAAAGAAAAAAATATTTTTCAATCCTCGAACCGTTTGTGCCGTAAGTGATTGTTAATTTTTCATGTTTTGTTTATTTATTATGTTCACATTATATTCTTCTTGCAAATTACGTAAAAACACAAACAAATTATTATGTATTCCGACTAAACCCGATTTGAAACTAAAATCACTGTGTTTTATGTTTCGGACAACCTTTTGTGTAATGAAACGGACGTCCATTTCATCACACATTCGTTATCCGTTCCAATATAAATATTTTCTATTCAATCATATTATCACCCTACAGATGATCCAGAAAAAAAAATTCTTTTCGAGGTGATGGAAGCAACTGTCAGGGAGATTACGCTAAAGTAGTCCCAGGCAGAGGCCGTACATACCGTACAGGTCGTCATCGACGATCGTCCTCTTCCTTCTCACACGTCTTGTATGAAAACGCAAAAACAGAAGACACTGGAACGATGACGTAACGTACGACCTCTCTCTGGGATTACTATACTATTGCCATTGAGATGGATTTCAGTGTGGTTTATAGGATTTAGTTATTATTTCTGTGACAATTTTTTTTTTTTTAATTGCCGGCAACCCGGGCGTTTATCGTAAAAAAATGATCAATATTACAAACATGAAAGTAACCCGCCTCACTAGAAGATTTCTGTTCTGAGGCGGGTACGAAATTGTAACTTCACTTTTTATTACTTTTTTGATGCTTATTTCCCTATTCTAAAAATACATTATCTTATTCTATATTTAAAACGCAATACTACAAGAAAGCGTTGTAGGTTCAAATATTAAAATAAAAAACAAACACCCTTCAACCCATACTCCTTTTATTGATGTATGTGCTTTTCAAAACTCTCTGTGTCCTTTTCAATAGACGTGTGTCACAATTTATACATTTTTTTGAACCTCTGTAAATGTTATAAATTAACGTCTATTTTATGATTGTAGTAATAAAATTATAATCGAAAATAATTGTTTTTTAAATGGTTTGCTATAAAGTTTTATGTTGTGAATTGTGAATAAAATTCGAATGATTTAAGAAAAATGTCTGATTCATTGACTCTCTTCCCTATTTACCGTTTTCTACGGTATTGCGCAGTGCATTCGTTCTTTCGTATGCCATTCCGTGGACCTTAATAAAAAATAACACATAAAGAAAACCAGAAAATATTCCAATATGTGAAAAAAATTTGGAAAATGTTGAATATTATAATACTTTGGGGGATTTATTTGTTCAAAGATCTTTCGTGCCGATTATAATGGATCGCCCCATTATGATATTTTCACGTAAGGATATCAATTTTCATTTATGATTACTGTTCGCAAAACATCATAGAGTTCATTATTATAGGTTTTTTCAATTTAATATTATGATATAAACATTATAAATAATTCATTTTAAATATATGTAAATTATACTTGGTGTCTAATTAAAGTAACATGTATTTGTGGTGGTTTTTATTTACACGGGCACTAAATTAAATTCATTTGGTACATAATCGGTACATGGAGAAAAATAACTGATATATTTTTTATAGCTAATTAATTAAAAATCTGGTCAAATTATTCATATTATTGTTATAAATGGGACCGCAGACCTTAAACGAATGAATTGACAGGTTTGCTAACAAACTATCGGTAAACCACGAATAAAAATTATAAAATTGTAACATTTCGTCATTATATTTATCAGGAAAAGGACACCGGCACAAACACGTGTTCCGACATATTCTGGATTGACGAATATTTTATTAGAAAATGGACTCCGATCCTGTTTTTTTACAGGAATTCAATAAATTTGACATACTCATTTTTCTCCGTGTTCTTCTCCAAAATCATGTTTAAAGGTAATAATACCAGAAATGAGTATTTCAAACGACGCGTCGCGTCACGTCGCGACGTCTAAATTTACAAGTATAGGTCTATTTATGCTTTGAGTGTTATATTTTTTATTTATTTGAATATACAAGTATAAGTTTACTTATGCTTGTGTATTATATTTTGTATGTACATGAATATACAAGTATAAGTATACTTATGCTTGTGTATTATATTTTGTATGTACATGAATATACAAGTATAAGTAGTACTTAGGCTTGTGTATTTTATTTTGTATGTACATGAATTTACAAGTATAAGTATACTTTTGCTTGTGTATTATATTTTGTGTGTACTTGAATATACAAATATAAGTCTACTTATGGTTGTGTATTATATTTTGTATGTACATGAATATACAAGTATAAGTATACTTATACTTGTGTATTTTATTTTGGTGTACTTGAATATACAAATATAAGTCTACTTATGGATGTGTATTATATTTTGTATGTACATGAATATACAAGTATAAGTATACTTATGCTTGTGTATTTTATTTTGGTGTACTTGAATATACAAATATAAGTCTACTTATAGTTGTGTATTATATTTTGTATGTACTTGAATCTGGTACTTATATGTCATTCTAAGGCATTTATTAATTTTATACTTTCTCTCGTCATTTTATGATCAAATGCAACTATTGATTATTATTTAACAAAAATAATATTTAATTTTAAATTTAAAAAAAAAAACTAAAATTAAACATTACATTGAAAAATTAATATTCTGTTCAAAAATATTATTATAACATAAAACTTATGTAAGAAACGTGGCTCCCTTATCAGGCACAAGAACTCCACTTTTCTGATAAGGTATACAAAATCAATGATGATATAAAATTTAATATTGTTAAATATTTGTGTATCTATGGTCCTTATATTACAATAAAAAAAAAATATGCTCGTATACTGTGACGTGCATTTATTGTTTATGATATATTTACACGTCCAACCACTGAAGTTATTAGGAAATGTAAGTATTTTGTGGTCTGATCAGAATAGCCAGGTAATTTCCAACCTTCGTCTTTCTCCGTCTTATTTCTTCAGCTCAGGGCAGTTAGTTGGGACTAGCATTTTTTGGTAATTTTGAGCAAACAAACCGGCGGACCTTGTAACGGTTCTTTTAATTCCATAAAAAAATAAGTAAAGTAATATCACCTCACTGTTAATCTTATGAGTAATACCAGATGGACGGAATTACAAGATAACCCGAAGATTAATTTTCCGTAGCAAAGTCGAAGACAAACATAGATATTTTCATCAAATTATAAAAATACGTGTACTATTAAAATATTGATACCTTCGGAATGCACCAAGCTAAAAAGATTAATGACTAGTTTCGGAAGAAATCTTACCCATTCACGGCTTGTAAAAAAATCGAATATAATTATATGTAAATGAAAGTAACACTTACATTGTATGTAACCAATAAGTCTATCGCGATTTAAAATTTATAAACTGAGTACTTCTGTTGGGTAACTGATCAACAAATGCCTATTTTTAATGGATATATTTTTTGAGTATTTTTATTTTGATATCACAATACAATTTTTCGAATAATACTTTTTATTCCTATATAGTTATCAACCGATATTGTTGATAAGTATAAGTTTTAATCATCATAATCTATTTGTTATTTTTTTATTTCTTGCCAGAGCAATCCCAATGAGTTGCGATACCCTTTGTAGGATGGGAGGAACTTACAATACATAAGATGGGAGTTAATATATGTACAATTTTACATTGATATTTTGATATCAAAATTATAAGTTTCACATACAAAACAGAAAAATACTTACGCACTAATAGATTAGTAAAGATAGATCATGTTCGATTATTCTTCAGTCGTTCGCTTATTGGCAGTTGGGGTTTTCTCTAAAGTGCGTTTGTGCACAAAAAATCAACCGGTAATTTTTTTTTTTAATAGTACTTAAAAATATATTTTTTGGGTATATGATATAATAAATATGTTATCTGAGTGTTGAACCTTCTTCCTCAGGAACTGGCTCTAAGCTGCTGTGAACTTTTAAAACGTCTGATAAAAAAAACAGGTTTGGCTCAGGTTTGAACATACCTCTCCAAGAACTGGAGTAAATTGCTCTTACAACTGATCCAATACCCCATTGGGAAGGGCCGACATTTATTTCATATGTTAACTGCTGTAATATTATCCAATTATAGAGAAATGCGTGAAGTCCGCGTGTGTATGCGTAATTGACACTAATCGACAACGAGGCTATCTGCCGAGTTTCAGCTCGATCGGAAGTCGGGAAGTGAATTAATTTCCACTTCCAAGATTTGCATTCATTTGGAACGAAAACAGCAGTTAAATTCAAATAGATGTATTTAAAAATATAAGAAAGTAAGACAAATTTAGAAAAAAAGTTACCACACTTTACGAAACGCGTTATTCAAATTCGACGTTAAAAAAAGAGAACGAAATTTTTTAGAAAAAGTACAACTGTGCGAAGTTTTGTGGATTATTAGTGCTTCAGTGAATCAATAATCGATTCTTATCGTGTTAACTTTCATTCTTGAAGTTTAACTGTCAATTCGGAAAATTAATCAAACCGCATTATTAATTTAGCGAACTGATAACATAATCAAAGTGTCAAAAATAGAGTTGATAAACGACCTTGGGGTGATATTCTTTACAAAATAGTGCTGTGAAAAAAGGGTTTGATAACAATAAAATTTTATGAAAATGACGCCACAAAGTGAATTTGCGATTATTAAAGAAGAAATAATAAAATTACTCAAACCAAACATATCTGTGTCTCTCGAGTAAAGAGGTATATATCATTAAAAGTAAAGTTTTCAAGAAACGAAAAACAAAAATTGACAATTTTCTGAGAAAAAACGTTCTTACGTTATCTTAGTATTATTAATCCTAGACTTACAGAAAAGTCAATAGATGTCGCACATTAAAATTAAAATAAGATGTATTTTTATACATATAAAAACACTGTCTAGATTGCATTTAGTTAGGGTTGAATCTTGCGATCATAAATAAAGGTAACTGCCAATAAAATGTGCGATGAAAAAAATGAAGACAATGTTGGTAGTTCTTATTCGAAGTATGATACAGTTAAATTTGACCGAAGGAGATAGGGTCCCATTCGCTCAGTTGGTAGAGCAGTGCCCCGGCAAGGCAAGGGTCTTGGGTTCGAGTCCAAGATGTGACCGTATCCTTTTCTGTTTCAATCTTCTTTGGGCCCTCAGTTATTATCTTTTTACCCGAATTTCTAACTACGATATACAGCTTCTATTTGTATTTATAAGTTAACTAGTGGATAATATAAATCTTCAATAATAAATATACTGCTGCTGTAACGAGAATATGAACAGATATAACAAAAACATCGGACAAGCTATTTTCTTTATTGTTCCTTTTAGAAGTTGATTTAGGTAAAAATAGATACTTATCATGAATTATTTCCCTTTTTTCAAACACAAAATCACATTAATCAAACATAAATCACACATTTCACACCGCATTCCGCTTATGAAAGTTATACCAATACTCCCCTTTAGTTATATTAAAATAATAAAAAAATTGCATTCGATCTGCGTATAATTAACTCCATTTGATTGTGGAGGTCCCCTCCACAAAGCAACATGATGAGATTAATAGCAATTATTTGTTAATATTATTAATTTTAAACGTAGTGTCAAATGAAGCAATATTAATACGAAAGTGAATCTATCTCTTCCAGTAACCCCCGGTACTGCCATAAATATTTCAAGGTGATATGGGGTTTTCCTCAATCTTTTTCCAGGACACAGTCCAGATGATATGGACCAGCCAAAGAAAAGCTTTTACCCACCCGCCTCGGGCAAAATCCACTCGACGCTTCGGCCTTAGCCCCTAGCAGTACTTTGTCATGAAAACCAACCCCCTGATCCTATGTCAACACAATTTTTCAGTGCAGACATAGGGGGGAGCCTGTCGTTGGAAAAAGAGATAGTTATATAAAGACAAGAAAGAAGTGGAAATGGAGGGTCACCCTGGAGAAAATCGCTAAATTTTTGATACTTACTTTAATCGAAAGATTATTAGGTAGACAAACTATACCTATCAACATTGTGAAGAGCACTTTTTCGTATAAGCTTTCTGCCTCTTGCTTAAGGTTATATTGGTTGTATTAGTAATGCAATGTTCTAATATTTTGCCAAATTAGCGGGAAGTTAGCAAAAAAATCAATATTACAGTTATTTATTCCATATTTTCTCAGGCTCTTTGGGACCGAATGCTATTAAATGAAACTGTTATATTTTATATTTATATAAAATATAGTGTTTTTGCGGAAAGCGCCAAGTTGTAAAATGATACGATCGGAATAGCCAGGTACTTTCTAATCCTTTCAGCCACCATACTGCAAACGGGGGGTATCATGGTCCTTCTGGCCCCGGAGAATTGAGTCCCTTAGCGAAAAGATGGTTGAAAGTGGACAATTCACTCAAAAAATCATCCTGTAGTAACATTTATCGAAAAGCACCAAATTTAGGGAAAAATTACGAGGCCTGGGGTCGGAAAGAAAATCTAATACATACGTCAATCAATTTCGTTTAGGCCCAGTGGTTTCGCAGAATTACACGACTAAGTCATCAAATGGCCACTCCGCGCAATACATTTCACATTTGAAAGGACTTTTCACATTTGAAAAGTCCCCGTTAAAGCCGATTCTAGGTAAGTTTCAGCTTTATATCAAATTGTAAGAAGCTGACAAGCTTAACAACATGATAGTGGTCCCCTTCAGCTGATTACAGTTTGTTCAAGAGCCGAAACAGATTTTTCAGAATCGGCATTTAAATGGGACCTTTCGACTGTCGAAAAAACGGAATTTATTTATTTCATTTAAACGCCCATAGGGCTTTTACTTACAATGCAATTATGTTTTTTAAATACAATAACAATAAAGAGTTTACATAATATATAAGAATATACAGATTACATAAAATATAAGATTTAACAATGTATAGGTTAACAAAATATAGGTAACATGAAACAAGAGTTTACGAAACGTAGGTAACATGAAATTTAAGTAAGTGAAATAAAAATATATGATCTGCCAATATCCTCCAAATCAATTGAATAAAAAAGGATGAAATTGTTGTTCACATTAGCCTATAAAATATGTAACTTTAATTAACAATCTCTATTACGCAAGATTAGGATAAGAATCGACAAAAGTCTAATAGAAAAACATTTAGTTAAGTATTATAATATTAAACCAAGTATCACAATATTAAGTTAAGTATTACAATATTAAACCAAGTATTATAATATTAAACTAAGTATTATAATATTAAGTTAAGTACTATAATATTAAACAAAGTACTATAATATTAAGTTAAGTATTATAATATTAAACTAAGTATTATAATATTTATTTATTTAAACGCCTATAGGGTTTTTAAAGATAATAATGTACATCGTTATTTATTTATAATTTTTATACAGATCTTATATCTTATATGATAAATATAGGTTATATAAAAAAAAATATCCGACTTAACAAAATATAGGTACAAATAATTGAAGAAAAATAGAGAATCTGCCAAAATTCTCCAAATCAATGATAATGATTAAAGGAAAGTATAAAAATAGTTTGTATAGTAGTAGAAATAGTTCGCACACACCCGTTTAATGTTTACGAAGTTCATATTTGACATACAGATTTAATAATAATGTTATCGAAGGAAGCAAACACTTTGTGGCTTGACATTATTACACAAATGAAAGAATATCTTTGTTTTAAACCATTTTATTACATTTATATACGTCGACCGGTTTCGTTTGAACTCAACCTTCATCAGGACAGTACAAATATAAACTATTTTATATTTGTACTGTCCTGATGAAGGTTGAGTTCAACCGAAACCGGTCGACGTATATAAATGTAATAAAGTGGTTTAAAACAAAGATATTCTTTCATTTGTGTAATAATAATGTGTTTATAGGCTGATAGACATTCAGTACCGTTAGTGTTCACGCAATATTTATTCCCTGCACTGTGTAGTCGGTTCATTACTGAATTTATTTCTGCTATGGTACCTGCAATTTTACAATGGTAAGGTACCTTCTGACGAACCGTTCTACTAGGCACATGAAAGTCGATCAACCTAAGGAGTTCAGGGGAGTCAAACATGTTATTAACAATTTTATAAAGAAAAAAGAGATCAGAACATATTCTTCTTTCCTTTAATGTGGCAAGGCCCATGACTTTCAACAGTGAGGTGTAGTTAATGTTTTCAATAGGAATACCTAATCTATAATTTATGTTACGTAAAAATTTATGTTGGATTCGCTCGATAGATTTTTCATGAATATTGTAAAATGGATTCCAAATGGTTGAGTTGAATTCTAAATGGCTTCTGACAATGGATGAAAACAATATTTTTAAAGTTTTTAAATTTTTGAAATCTTTTGAAGTTCTTAATATGAATTGAATTGCCATTTGACGACACTTTTATATTTGAATTCTTGTGAAACAATGCGTCCGGCACTGGCAATTCAATTTAACAATGTCCGTTTTTATATTATTTTGGTTCATTCTTCAACTTTCTAACAAAAAATAAAAATATTATCACTATTTATTGATCCATCCAGTACACCACTACACAAGTACGAATCTCTGTAAGATGATTTACCTGTACGTAGTAATTAAAAAACGGGGATACCCTTTAATGATGGAAAGTATCTTAGCATATATATATATATATATATATATATATATATATATATATATATATATATATATATATATATATATATTTTTAATTATGTTTCTTTTAAAATAATTTATTTGTGTTCTCGCAAATACCACACGGAGAAAAATGATCACAAAAGACGGGTAGGTATTAAGGTATCAAAAGTAGGTAGGTAGATATTAAGAATATAATTTTAATAAATTGACGATGTGTCAGTTTTATAATGCCTTTTGCAGGACGAAACGGCCGTCACGCGTAAAACCAACAAAAAGCTAGCAGAAATAACAAAAATTATATTTTGACTAATTTTGAAATAATAGAAATAAATTGAGTTGTACGAAATTAAATCTCAAAACCGTTATTAATATTTTAGGGTACAGTGTAGGAATAACCGAAATTTTATATTTTCTTTCATAAATTTTCTCTTGGTAACAGAATTCTTGTGTGTTGTATGTTTTTATTTAGTGTTCAAAAATTAAAGATTTACTTGAAATTCCTCATGTTAGGAGTATGTGTATTAATAGCTTTGTTCAGACACATCACACAACAAACGTGAGCACATGAATTATGTCTCTTATTTTCAAAGTGACTAAGTTATTTTATCTCTCTTGATTAATTTTCTGTTTACTTCTTCTGTGGCATAGCGGTAAGTTCTTTGTTTCTCGACCTGAAGGAGAGAAAATAAAGATGTGTTCAATTAGGTAAAAAAACTGTAACCGTTTAGATTAATTAATGAACTAATAAAAAATATCTTTAACTCATTTGGTAATGGCTTCACGCATGCGCATTGAGATTCTTTGCAACAAGCGGTTGATGCGCGGTTGACAGCTGCTTTTGTGTCTCATTATTATCTTCGTAATCGTAAAGCATAAAATGGTCAATTTACTATTATATTTCTTGTAATTCAACATGTCTAAAACTTATTTGTGTTATTTTTCGTCAATTTTAGATACGTCAAACCAAATAATTATATAATAATAGCAGTTGTAAAATCTACTTTCAGGATATGTCATAAAGTTACGTAAAATGCTTATGCCAGTATTCAAATTAAATTTTATAATCTATATTTTACAAGAACTTCTTTAAATTGATGTTTTTTAATAACATAAATGTCTAATGTTAGTAACCATGTATCGAAGAAATAAATGTTTTAAAATGTGCTAGCATATATATTTAAGCAATATATTCTTTGTATGAATGAGATATAAAGTGAGGTGACAGTTTATTTACAAACTCCTTAAATAAAACTACTATTTTTTTTTAATATTGAACACACTGAAATTTTGCGACGTTTTGATCAAAAATATTTGTGATAACCTTTATGTTTTTACTCTTTTCATATTTCAAATTAAAATATTGCATTTTTAAGCATTAAAGTATATTTCAAATACAATAACCTAAAAGGTTATTTTATTTAGAAAACTATAGACAATTTCAAATACCATGAAAATATTCAGAAATTCGATTAGAAATTATAATTATTAAGTTTACACAACAGTTAAACAACCCCCTTTGACTGAATAAGTAATGTTTATATCTCTTGTATCTTTGCATGAACTATTTCATGTCAGTTTCTATTTAAAGTTTCAATTAGTAAGGCTTTCACATACACGGTCGTTTAGCAATTGAATAAAATTTTCATTAAGTTTTTTAGTAAGACCAATAGTGTGGGCGTAAAGAAGTATTGAGAATAAATAATAAATAATAGAATAAAAGTTCAAATATTTTTAATAAATATTAAAAATAGAAAAATATTAAAAATAAAATAATGGAACAGAGGTCAATTGAAATAAATTGAAGAAGAAAAACAAACAAATAACTTGGCGAAAGTTGAAAATATCCTACCATTACGATGGTAGCAGGAGATTTAAAAAATTGCTTACTGTCTTAAGCGGAAAATCATCGCGACGCCTGAAGGGAACCAGATGCGATGCCAACTCAGCCATTGAACGGTCATACACAAAAGATAGTCACGGAACGTCAATGGAGGAAGGGATTAAGAAGTAGGAAGAAGGAATTTTCAAAGAAATTTCAA
Organism: Hesperophylax magnus; assembly: GCA_026573805.1. Lineage (NCBI taxonomy): Eukaryota > Metazoa > Arthropoda > Insecta > Trichoptera > Limnephilidae > Hesperophylax > Hesperophylax magnus. The sequence continues at coordinate 2,019,477 of JAIUSX010000107.1, forward strand.
CCAAGCGAAACCGGTTGGTGAATAACTAAAAATAAATTAGTGGTTAAAACGAATTGTTTATTTAATTGAACAATGTCTAATCTCAGGGTGGTTTTTTTCTATTACAAACAATCCAATTTTATTTACGGTTAAATGTTTTACCGTCTATGGAATTCAGTATCGAAAAGAGCGTTGCTTGAAATGGCTATGCCACGTGACCAGATCTGAATAGTTAGGTTCCCCAAAACCTTCCCCACTCTTATCTCCTAATGCCACTTCTGTAGATCACACTGCCTGCCTGTTGCTCCGAGCAGTTAAGAACCCCACGTGGCATCACATCAAAATTCAATTACTGTCCTTAGAATGGTCAATATTGGGTAAACGTAGGTTTTTGCCCGCAAAATCTAATCACAGAGAGAGCGTCTAAATAAACAAATCCCATAGGAAAATTAATTGGAAATTATTTTGAAACCTTGTCCAATTTGAGAATATAATCGAGTTCATCATTGAAGCCGCAATTAAATATCTTGAACTCCACTTTTTTGGGAAACTGTAATAAATGTCTTAGAAATAGTTATATAAATGACTGATTTCATGTCTACCAAGCTCAACAAATTAGCAGGCAGACAACATAACACTATATATATTTTTTTAATGATTGAGTTAAATTTTAAGCTAACGTAAACAATTCTAACCTAACCTAGAATATTTTAATAACATTCGTTCGTGAAGCGCAAAAAATCTATGTACAAAGTTAACACAAACTATATTTAACTTGACTATTTTCACTCTTTAGGCCACATTCTGTTCGCACAAAAAATAACTTACAACGATTCTTGTAACTAAAATTACAGATAACGATAAAAATATAAAAACACACTTATTTTATTGTACAAATGCAATACAAACGCTATGGTCACTTCATTTTTTGTCGTTTCATAAAAAAATTATTAGTAAAAAGTTTTTTTTCAAATTGCGGTCGGTACCTTTGGTTTCATAAACGTGTATATTTTTATTGTTCTCTGGTTAATTTCTAGATAAAAATATAAAGCGTGGTATTTTTTGTTTATAACGCCTTTTAGATCATATTTCTAACTATAAAAGTAAGGAACATACAACTATTTCTGTGAGACCATATGAGTTGTTCCCAAAAGCGAACAAATTAGATTGAAGGGTTAATATAAGTGCAATACGCACACAGTTATTGTGGGATTTGTGTAATGTGATTCAATTTCTATATATTATTAAAGGTTCCCATTTGTAATCTATTAAACTTAACATTACAAGTTCAAATACAAAATAGGTACCTAAAATGAATCAATCATTGCTTATTGCATACTAATATTTAGTTCAAACTAATTTTACATTTTCCTTTTTAGGCTCCGCAGTAAGCTATCAAAAAGAAGAAGAAGATGGTTTGAAAGAGTTATATGTAAATACGAAGATTAGATCCCTTTAAGCGCGCTAATATAGAAACGATAATAATTTAGCCAAAATTATGAAAATTGTATCGAACATGAACAATTATTTTATTGCATTTAATTTTAATTGCGGCTAAATTTGAACACCTGCAAGTTTGATGACCCCTTTTTCCCAATCATAATATTTACCAGTTGAAAAATATATCAATCTGTTACCAGGCGGCAAAAATACTGCATCTAACATGAAACAGTTCGATAACCCTATTTTCTAAAATGAAATTAAAATATTGACAAAGCCAGTCGCTGGGCGAAATATTATTCGCACCTAAAAACACCTGCGTCTGGAACGGTAAACAAGTTGTGGTGATGATATTGACGTCACAAGAACTTGTAAGAGAAATTATAAATAGCAACTAAAACACAATATTTGCTCATTCAAGTTTAAAAACCACGAGTGGACGGAACACCTCAATTTTAATTACAATACTTGTAATTAAAATGTGAATTTTGATTTGAATCGTCTTTCTTTTATGATGGTTTGGATAGAACACCTCGCGGTGTTTTACTTAAATCATTACCCAGGTTGAGGACTGATGTGTGCCGGTGCTTATTATTTACAGTCTTTTCTTGTGCAGGCAAACACGTCCCGTACAATAAAACACGATTCGAAGTAGCATTTAAAGAGACACTCTTGATATTTTTTGTCATGCCTGTTACATATTAAATAACAAAAAATGTGTTTTTAATAATTTTCGGAGCATATTTTGCGATTTTTTTTTACCGAAGGAATTTCATATAATTAACATTTCGGCTCTACAAATTTATACACAGTATTTAAAAAAATATATATTTTTAAAAAGCTAATAACTAAAAAAAATATATTTTTAAAAAGCTAATAAATAAAAAAATATATATTTTTAAAAAGCTAATAACTAAAAATGTTCAAGAGAAATATGTTATAAGCCGGTAGAAATTCGGAATGAGGGAACTTAAGTTGACAAAGGAATTACGTCTAGAGTTTTTCATTTTTTTACATTAAATTATTTACGTGATTCTTAAAAATTGCGTCTGATTAACTTCAGAAGATGCTTTCAAAAGCTTACCAATTAGAAGTTAATTAGAAATCCTTGTTTAGCCAGGATTAAGCACGGGAAAATACCTGCATATATAGATAGATATAACAACATAATGATGTTACGACTATACACACGTATTACGTATTGGTATAGTAGATAATACATACTTATATGTTTTGGCTTTGGTACAACGTAAAAAATAAAAAAAAGTTGTGTCTCATTTTTTACATCATCTCATCCTTTTAAAGCCATCTTAACAACCTAATTTGGTATCGCCGCCCCGGGAACCATTTATTGGGTAACCAACAACCCTGCCACAGATCACAACATGCGGTTTACTAAGTTTGGTGACTTAGTAGGCGTGCCTGGGTTCATGGGGTGAGATTTGTCTAGGTCTTGGCGGCTGATGCGTTTGCGCATCTACTGCGTGGATGCCCAGATCGGGAGAGACTGGTTGAGGGAGACCTTTTGACCTCTCCAGCCGGACTCTTTCGACTCATCGCCTTGCACCGCAGTGGGAGGGATGGATTCATACGTCCGTCACTCCTGGACATATTAACCCCTAAATTTCCACACACCACTAAACCTTTTTCCTTCCCAGAACTTCCTCTCCTTCCTTTCCCTAAAAATACTCTCCACACAGCAGCATCCCCAAAGATGACAGACTCTGAAGATTTTATTCCACAAGGCCTCACGTGTGAGCTTCTAGCAGATCCAGGGTGGATTTCTTGGCAAACTGGGGGTTAAGCTATGATAGAGGACTTATGAAGATGATGTTTGACATTTATTGTATGGGTTGCCACATGAAAAAAATATATGTACAGTTTCCAATACGACAATGTGGGAATTAGATTAGTTTTTATGATGTCATCCCTATTTACTTTTACCGAAGCAGTTGGCATCGTGAAAAAACCCATTTTGTCGTAAATGTCAAATGCACAGTGAAAGTAAAGGGATGGTAAAGGTAAATGAAGAAACCCACCCTAACGGCCGTTGTGTCCAATCGACAAAATCAACTGCTGAGCCGATATCTCGGCTCATCCCTGCTCAAATGCACAAATACGTTCTAGCTAAAGCACAATCATCGCCATATTGATCGCATACACCACTTAATTTAGGGAAGCTGGTCTAGAGGATTAAGCTTGCCTGTTTATGCCCTACTTATAAAAACTGACAGTGTCAGTCACCCCGTATTTATTACCTGCAATCATATAGGTATAAAATATCACGAGAAATCAATTTGGATATATAGAAAACATCACACCCTTTCCAGAAAGGTTATGCAGAGAGGACGGTCTGTCAAACAACTCGGTCTTGGCACACACTCCTTGCCTCATTCACACTCGCACACGGTCTCATACAGACTCTTCTGTTATTCAAACTATTGACCTGACTATTATCCTGACTTCTACCACCATCACACACTCCTTTCTTGGTTCCTTCGTTCTATATGCTCAAACCATCTGCGTCACTTCCTTCATCGAGGTACGAATCACAATCTATATTATCACCTTGTTAATGGCATTTGAATACATTATTATATAATATCAGTAAAAACATGAAATAAACTCACCGGCTAGCCGAACTGCCGCTGTTGAAATTGAGGACAACATACATCATTCCATGCATCTTCCTTGGATTTCAAAAGTGCCCAATAATTAGGGCCACCTGTCGCTTTGGACAAAATAACTTGTGACGACGTTATCAGCTCAACAAGCCGCATCTTGTCGTTCGGGGTAAAATTCTTGGAACGTTTTGACTTATCCATTTTGAATGTAAACAAACTGTGACCGTGTACCGTTACAGTCGTCAGACGTCAAAAGAAAAAGATAGTCAAGCTAAAGCTTTATTTTTTACATATTAAATACGTGGGTTTAAAAAATATAAAATGCTGGGTTATGTATTACACTATTTAAAATAAATTATTTGTATAAATAATAAATACAATTATTTACGTTTCACTATTAATTTAACATGGAAAGTTTTTACTTTGACATCATTTTTATTGTATACATATAAATATAAATGTCCACAGACACGGGGAAATATACATTATCAACGATCAAGACGTTGGTCACAGGCAAATCGAGGTATTTTCTTAGCATCCCTCAACTGAGCACCGCCTCACGGTTTGCCAAGATCAATCAACCGAATCGTTGGACACAATGGCCGTAAGAGATTTAATAATTCTTGTGTAATCTGGAATGAGTTGATTTTTGAATGGTGGTCGGACGTGTTTTAACCGCTCCGGTTTGTTTAATCCTTTCAGAAGGTTTCCCTTGTTAAGAGATCGCTGAAAATTGTTCAGCATCCGTGTTTTATATAGTGCTTACCTTCTTATTTCACGAAATGCGCTTAACTTCTACCGTTTAGCCGGAATTTGCAATTATTATAGCATTTTAAACCGATTAAATTTTGAAAGTGAAGCTAGAACAAAGATTTCTCAATGCAGTCGAAGATTTTATACCTGACTCAAGTGTCAAGTGGTGTCGGGATTTACGGGACCTTTTCAACCGAGGATGCCTGCCTGGAGGACAGATAAGCCATATTTTGTTTAAAGTTTTTGTTTTTGTTTTTGTTTTTATTTTCTGTTTTTGTTTATGTATTTTGTTACAGATGACACACATAAACTTCACTTTGACTTTGGTTCAAGATTTTGCTTATGATAGCCTGCGATAAGCGAGCCCTAAGGGTCTGAGACAGAGGTGTGAAATCGTCGGATCACGACAATAGAAAGAATGTATTGGAGCCAGGAAGGAGTCTGAAAGGGTCGAGAGGATGCACTAGGTGGCATGAAAGGCTGGGAGGTGACTGGAGAGACTAAAGTAAACTAGGATGAGGTGATTTTGCACAGCGGTGCTGCCAAGGTCTGTTATCTATGTGAGGATGTTGTGTCGGCGCTCTTTATTGGCAGCAGACACATGTCAGCGCTATATTAGCGGCGGACACATGCCTGAACGGATGACGAGCCTCGTGCTGGCACAGTTGGTGGACGGGGTAGTCTCTCTCCCTGCAGCAGCTGGTACAGTTCCTTCGCTACCTAGGACTCTTGCAGCAGAGTCTCCATCTTCTGTCTTCGTCGAGCGTCACAGCGGTGCTGCCAAGGTTTGTTGTCTATGTGAGGATGTTGTGTCAGCGTTCTTTATTGGCAGCAGACACATGTCAGCGCTATATTGGCGGCAGACACATGCCTGAACGGATGACGAACCTCGTGCTGGCACAGTTGGTCTAAATAACAAATGTAGATCCTAGGAAATAAATTGTACAGCGCCCTTGAGGTGATTTTTCACAAAAACGGCGCTATACAAATTATCCAATTATTATTATTATTATTATTATTGGCTTGCACTGAGTGGTACCTATTCGCGACCGACGCACGTCGAAGTCGGTGTCACGCTTTGAACTTTTGAACAGCTCGACCATCGATTTGCATTTTGTTTTTCGGAAATGAATCGTGCACTATTGTAAAAGGTTTGGGATGTTTATTAGGACATTTAATTTTCGAACAGCGACCACGTTTACTGTTTTACAAATGGGTCTCTAAATTTCTATACAAAATCAAAATAACAACTAAGACTTGATGGCCTTCATCCCTCTGGTGTTGTTCTCTTCTTCTTAAATCTGTTCTAAATTCTCTCTTAAATCTCTGAAAAACAACAATTCAACTAAGACTCGATGGCTTTTATCCCTCTGGTGTTGTTCTCTTCTTCTTAAATCTGTTCTAAATTCTCTCTTAAATCCCTGAAAAACAACAATTCAACTAAGACTCGATGGCTTTTATCCCTCTGGTGTTGTTCTCTTCTTCTTAAATCTGTTCTAAATTCTCTCTTAAATCCCTGAAAAACAACAATTCAACTAAGACTCGATGGCTTTTATCCCTCTGGTGTTGTTCTCTTCTTCTTAAATCTGTTCTAAATTCTCTCTTAAATCTCTGAAAAACAACAATTCAACTAAGACTCGATGGCTTTTATCCCTCTGGTGTTGTTCTCTTCTTCTTAAATCTGTTCTAAATTCTCTCTTAAATCCCTGAAAAACAACAATTTAACTAAGACTCGATGGCCTTCATCCCTCTGGTGTTGTTCTCTTCTTCTTAAATCTGTTCTAAATTCTCTCTTAAATCTCTGAAAAACAACAATTCAACTAAGACTCGATGGCTTTTATCCCTCTGGTGTTGTTCTCTTCTTCTTAAATCTGTTCTAAATTCTCTCTTAAATCCCTGAAAAACAACAATTTAACTAAGACTCGATGGCCTTCATCCCTCTGGTGTTGTTCTCTTCTTCTCGCCCTTATGGGCGAAATCCCTGAAAATACTTCAAGTTATCATTAGTCTAAAAAGGCTGAAGAATAATGAAAAACTACCTCGATCCCAAGTCTGCGGAAGGTCCATAAATCTATCTATTGTGAGCATGATTGGACCAGGTTACCTTCTGCGGTTTCATTTTAATTTAACTATATAAACGACTTTTTGTGATAAGAATATATTTAAGGCGTAAATGAAAATTCCAAGTTTATTCTATTCAAAAGAAAAGTAAGAAGAACACGCACATGTTCCCTGGTACCTACCATAAATATCCAAAATGTATTTATTCCATTAAATTTTTGTAAGGGACTTTAATGCCCATTTATTCAATTGGCCATAACGATTAACGGAAGATGACAAGGAAGTGGTCATATTCAAAATTTCAATGAACAATTCGTTCCCGAACTTGAAAAACTATGCATCGTCTAACACCTTTAGTATATCGTCTGTAAGTGGTTCACCACAGTTTGATATTGCCTTCTGAGGGCGAAACAGCTGAAACGCGTAATAATAATTACACAGCACAACTTTATAAATAAATATTTTTTTGTCATTTTATACTTAATAATCATATTATTCAATTCTTAAAAGTAAAATAATTTAATTATAAATTATCTTAAAATAAAGTTCTTCAAATTAAACTTCATAACTATAAAAATAGATATTTTTATGTTTCATACAATCAGATATCTACGTTACTTGCTAAGATGGTTTCTGCTATTCATTGGTAACGTGTTCTGGATTTTCTTGAATTACGTAGGTAGGAATGTGAAATCTGCTGAATTTAATATTACCGATAAAAGGATTTTGAGGTATTTACAATTTTGTTGGTAATTGTTTTGGTTACTAATATTATTTAACTTTGTACATATCCGCCTAATTCGTGCTCAATTTTTTTTCCGAAACCGGTTGGCATGTCGTATAAATACAGTGAGATAGCCAAACGAAGTATTGTTAAAAAATATAAATATTTTAATTTGTGTACATTCTATGCATTTAATCGTGTTTTCAATCTTGAAATCAAAATAGACTACAATCAGCATAGGGGCCGTTCAAGTATTATGTAAGCACTATAGGGGGTCAGGGGATCTTTGCTTTGCTTATTTTTGATGACATGGGGGGTGGGGGGGGGGGGGGGGGGGGGGGGGTCGCGATAGTGATTACGTCAGCACTGCTCAGCAGTAGTTTTTTTTTTACACGTTGGCAACCCACACATTGTCTATGTTTGAAAACCGAATACATATTCGGGGATTCCCACAAATAATTAATACGTTTAGGTACTCGCTTAAAAAACAGAATACATTAACAGAAAAATGCATATAGGTACCAATTTTTACGTAAGCATGGGAGGGGGGGTAAGAGCTTTGCTTACATTTGGTGACAAGGGGGAAGAGGGGGTAAATAATTGTAATAAATCTGCTTACGTAATACTTGAACGGCCCCATAATTGTTATTAGTACATATAAAATCACTTTTCTTTTAAAAATTAAATCTAGATTTAATTCGATAGTATTTAAAACTATAAGAAAACACTTTTTCTGCTCATATGATGTAGAATATTGAAATTGTCCTGAAACTGAAAACGTTGGAAATTTCATCTGTTCTCATCATATTTGTACAGGTAAAAGGTATAATATTATTCAGGTATAAAGTGAAGTAGAGCACGTTCCTGAAGTATTCGCATACGAAAATACGAATACCTCGCGTAATAATAAGTTTGAAGACTATGGCACGGAATAAAAATAATATATAAAGTAAGCTAGTAGTAAAATGAAAATTTTACCCCTTGAAGACCATTTTATACAGGAATAAAACTAGTATGACGAATAAAATGTTGTATCATCCGGAAAGCCGGAGTTTTAACCTTAAACCTGGCGGTAAAAGGACCGTCAAGAACTGATGGAAATTTCAGATGGTGGAAGGTTCGAGATTTAACAATTTCATTTTGTTCATTATTTATTCAAGTCATTCTACTTAATATTCCTTAAATACACGTTGAAAATTGTGATATTTGAAAGTAGGATACTAAAAAACCATCAGTCATATCCCAGTGAACGGTGAATAAGAAACATTACAAAATTATTATGCGTTAATGTGCCTAATTTGCTGTCGAAAATCATGTAAAAACGTTTGTCAAAAGGCACCCTTTTTTAAGTTTGACTGACCCCTCAAGATATTCCTGAAACCTTCTAAGAAAAAATATATTCGATGTCTTGTCTACACCAAAATGAATGAATTCTAAAAATTTAAAAGCAATTTAAATTTGCAGAAATGAATTATAAAAATTTGTGCCAGAGCATTTTATGAAGTTATAATAAAAATATTATATTTTCTATTAATAATGCCACTAACTTAAATACCATTTTTTCATAGTTAGTTTTAATGGTTAAAATAATTAAAAATAATAAGTAAGTTTTAATATTTCAATTCCCGCTAAACTACACGTAACGTCACAAGATGCTTACATTTTTATCAATATAGTCAACTCAGTACTAAACTGAGATGGACTCATAATATTGTCGTTCTATTTCCTTTTGTATTACGGTGAGATACGAGTATATGATTTAAGCAGTGTTAGAAAGAAATAACACCACGTCTTGTATTTGTATCTAAAAGTATAAACTTCCAAATAATTATGGTATATATTCCAAAAAGTCATCGACCGTAAAATTTTACGTGTTTGCTAAAGATTTGTCATTTGTAATTTTTTATAAATTATTTTCATACGAAACGAAAAAAGCGAAGTGATAGTTACCTTTATAATACCCCTGTGTAATTAAATATGTCTTTGGTTTCATATAAAGTGGTATTTTTACAGTTTACATGAAAAAAATAATCAAATTAACTACAAACATAATTTAATTATTCGGTAACCAGACAATTCAGGACCGTGACAGTTGAACACACCTTTGAAAAGTGATAATGTTATGCAAAATGGGTTAGGTTTATAGGCCAGTTTTATTTCATCACTTTAATAACTTTTCAAAGATGTGTTGATTTGTCTCTGTCCTCAGTTGTTATGGAACCGTTGCACCGTAAATGATATAAAAATTAAACAATAACTTGTTTGCGTTAGGTTTGTCAACGTTACTAATAAAAAATAACCCTCTGAGGCCTAAGAATTATTAAATTAAAATTATAAAAAAAACCTATTAAGCAAAACAAAATATTTTATGCACCGAAAACTTGCAAATAATTATCTAAGGAGATATATCAAGCACAGCATTGCCTCATTGATTGGAAACTTTGATGTGGGGCTGAAAGGGTTTTAAGATGGCGCTTTTAATATATGCTAGTGCAACTGAAATTTGAACCTCTAAGAATGAATAATTATCACTGAACCTGAAATTTTTATCCACAAGTATACCAAACGAAAGGAACTATGTTCATAAGACACCTCAGAAGGCAACAATATTTGGAAAAGCTATATTTTATGAGATCTGAAAGCTTACGTGGTGCGTAGAGCTAGGCTAATGTAAGTGTTGCCAACTCCTTTAGCCATTAAATATATAGTAAAATGTCCCTTTTTGAAATAAAGGCGTACTTCAGTCATATGTTACTGGAGACAATTCGAGAACTTTTTATTAACAAAGGGTTCATGAAAATATTTCAGGAACGTGCTGAGGAGACATCCTTTTGCAATTTTCAAAAGTAGCTCAAAGCTTTCAACGACTGAAGTGGTCGGAAGCTTTTTACAGAAGTGGACAGACTCTAGATAGCCTCTCATAGTATGTATATATATATCTCCACTTTTCAAATGCTATGGACTGAATGATGCCCAGTACTGTATTGGAATGAAAAATTGGCAATTTTTGATATACTGAACAACAAGCTTTAAACAAGCTGGTGAACAAGCTTTAAAGTTTAATAAAGTTTTTGAATTGGGGGCTACAGTTCAAGTTCAATTTTAATTTATAATTTATTTACAAGAATTTTACGGATTCATTCATGTTATCAAATTCACTCTAAGGAAATTAAGATTTTCTTCTTATAAAGTAGGTATTTTTAAAACTAAAAGCAGACAAATTTTCTGAAAAAAAAACTGGAAATTGCCCTTTAAATATAATGCGAATACAATATTATTCTTTTATGGGTTCTATTTTTCCCAACCCAAACTTGTTTCCCAACAGGTTTCAATGAATTTTACACAAAAATACTAGATAAAACAACGACTGTTTCTCACAAAAACTCATGAACGGTGAAAATTGCACAATTTTTTAATGTATGTTTTTCGTTTAATATACAGATTTAACCTTTCATTCCAGTCAGCAACGTCAACTAATTCCATCATCATAAGCTATGTAGCTTTGTGAGATCCATTTTACATTAGGTACATTTTATTGTAAAAAAAATTGCAAGATTATGGTTCGTTGTATGAAACAAATATTGTACACTATTTATTAAAATAATTCAATTAATTAATAAGATTATTAGACTAACAGTAAACATATTCAAAAGATGTAAGTTTTCATTAGACTTTAATTTAGCCAAATTTACCCTTCCCAAGCCAGATAAAAAAAGTCTTCATAAAATGTTGACGACAGTCCAAAGTATATTACAGTAGGTAGGTACCCTTATTCGTATGATTCATCAATATCTTCAAAGGCAGCCCCTAAGTGCGTTTTCACCCTCTGTGTATATGAAACACAATGTCTTTCACTTTGATAGATTGCTATAAGTCTTTCAATATAGCCAGCCAACAAGAACCTTCTATTGGCTGCTTTTATTATGGATTGCCTTATGTAATATAATGTATGGAGTTAATAAGTATGTATTAAAATACGTGGGTACTCTCCATTTTTTATTATTTGTGTTTCACAGGTGTTTTTATCACACGTTAGAGTCAGAATTGGACGTAGTTATAAATAAACCATCCAACCCACAAATTTTGTGACCCACTGCCCCCAGATTCCTACCCACTCTCTTACTTTTTCCTTCACAGAACTTCCTCTCGTCCTTTTCCTTAAAAAGACCCCCCACACAGCATTCCTAAATATGACCGTAATTATTTTCTTCAAGGCATCCAATTATTCTTAAATTAGCTCAATTATTGAAGCATGTTATGCATAAACTATCCAACCCAAAAAATTGATCTAGGCCCTAAGGCGTAAATATTTTCCTCAGGGCATCCTGTGTAAAGCTAATTAAAAAATATATACAGCAAAAATTTATTTTAAAAATTTTTTAAGCATGGGGAGGAACAAACGCTGCCGCCATTGATCCAATCTATACGAAATATATATGATTGCCTAATTTTACAAGCTAATTTAGATAAATTTTTTAAATGGTGCGAACAAAATATGTTATTTTTGAACATTGAGAAATGTCAAGTAATACGATTTTCCAGAACTCATTCTCATATCTTACATGAATATAATTTAAATAATGTTAAATTAACACCAGTATCACAAATTCGTGACTTGGGAGTTATATTCGAATCAAACTTAACATTCACAGCGCATATAGATGATATAACTAATAAGGCTTTAAAGATTCTTGGCTTCCTTTGTAGAACCCTAACTGATTTTAAGTCCTTGGATTGCATGAAAACACTCTACATTTCACTAGTTAGAAGCCAAGTGGAATATAATTCACCTATTTGGTCTCCTTTCTATAAAGTACACTCTAACAAATTAGAACGGGTTCAACACAAATTTCTTAGGTACTTAAATTTCAAGCTTAAAATTCCAATAGAAAACATTAATTATGTAAATTTGATGAATGAACTTAATTTAATTACGCTGTCTGACAGAAGAACCATTTCAGACCTAATTTTATTATACAGAGTCATGAACAACCTTATTGACAGCCCTGCCATCGTTGCTGCTATTAAACTCTATGTACCGACAAGAAATACTAGACAAAATACAACATTCTTTTGCGACACATATAAAACCAACTATCAGTCAAACTCACTTACCAATAGGATGCATGATTTGGGCAACAAGTTTGGTGGTATTATAGATATATTCCATGATTCCCTTTATAATCTTAAATTCAAATTAAACCAACACTTTGTGGAATCATACAAATTATTGTAATAGATTTAACGATTAGATATGTTATTGTAATGTTTTATATTATATTTTGTTCTTTGTTATTGTTAAATATTATGTTGTTTAAAATGTTTCTTTACGCCATATTCTTCAAAAACTACTTGTATATTTTTTTAAAAATTCTTCACTTTTATAACTCTTAGTATAAATTCAAACTCGATAACTTATGTAAAACTTATTTATAATCTATGTAAAAGCCCCTATGGGCGTATAACAACAATAAATAAATAAATAAATAAATCTCCAAAGCTCAAAAGCTTATTATAAAGATTATCCTCAAACTACCGATCACAAGCAGCTCGGATGATATCTTTAGGAAAATCTGTGTCATGGACATTAGGCAACTTTATGCCAAAAACATACTAGCATACCTTTTCAAACGCAAAACTGCTTTTGGCAATGTCCAAACTGCTCGTGATACTAGAACCAAAGGACATAATCTCTTACTTATCCCTTTAGCTAAAACAACCTTTGACAATGTCCAAACTGCTCGTGATACTAGAACCAAAGGACATAATCTCTTACTTATCCCTTACGCTAAAACAACTTTTGACCAGAGATATTTAAGATATTTTGCAACAAGGCTATACAATGCTCTTCCACTAGCCATTAGACTGAACACATTTAAAAAAAAAAAAATAAAACAGCCACCAAGTCTTGGATCATCAGCCCAGACAGATCTAAGTTCAAATTTTTTATAAAAACCACTATGTAAGTATGTACTCCAACTAGATGCCGATTGACCTCTGTCATTTAATGTAATGAAATATTGTTATACGTTATCTTTGCTTATATGTATTAACTACCATTTATTATTTAATTTACTATTTTATCTTAACTTTTCCATTTACATTTATAATATTGTTATCCCTGTAGGATAACCTACACTTTTTATTATATCTTCACGGTTTAAAATGTTTACAACTTTATAATTTATATTTTAGTTATAGTTACGCATGTATCAAATAATATGTAAATACTCATTTATGTATCCAATACGTCTGCCTCGACACAGGTATGTCCTAGTGAGACAGATATCGAAAAACACCTGTAAAACATCTTTATATTGATAATAAAAAAATCATCTTCCTATTTCGCAAGATTGGGGTCTTCGGATGTATTTGAATACAAACGAATTAACTTATACTTATATGGAACTATTTGAAAATACACTTGTCGTTTGCTTTATATTGTTTAATTGTTCAGAAATGGTGTTAAAATTCTGGCAAAGCTGGGAAAATATAATAAGCATATATTATAACATAAAAGTATTTATTAAATTCGAGCTTTAAAAAGTTACAAGTTTTTCATATGGTATTTACTCAGATAAAATATTGCTTGCTGTGCCCACTGCTGTGGCAATATTACATTTCCTTCTATGTACCTGCCGCCGGAAATTAAAATTTTCAATGAAAAATACTTGGGTAAATAATGTTGGGTAACATTTTCGTACTTCGGAATGAGATAATATACCAATATTATTAATGATGTACGTAGTATTAGAACCATCTGCTATTGGAGGTTGACTATCACCAGGGTCATTTTTTGGTACCCTCTACTATTGGAGGTTGACTATCACCAGGGTCATTTTTTGGTACCCTCTGCTATTGGAGGTTGATTATCACCAGTGTCATTTTCTGGTACCCTCTGCTATTGGAGGTTGATTATCATCTAGGTCATTTTCTGGTACCCTCTGCATTTGGAGGTTGACTATCACCAGTGTCATTTTCTGGTACCCTCTGCTATTGGAGGTTGATTATCACCAGTGTCATTTTCTGGTACCCTCTGCTATTGGAGGTTGATTATCATCTAGGTCATTTTCTGGTACCCTCTGCATTTGGAGGTTGACAGTCACCAGGGTCATTTTCTAGTACCACTGCTATTGGAGGTTGAATATCACTAGTCATTTTCTAGAACCCACTGCTATTAGTGGTTGAATATCACATGGGTCATTTTTAAGCACCCTCTGCAATTGGAGGTTGAATATCACCGGGTCCATTTTCATTGCTTTACCAGTTCTTTCATCAAGTTCTGGATTATCAATTGAGTTTTGGTTTATCGACCGTCATAATTTGTAACCGAGTTATTTTATTCGAAGAGTTTATTTTTTTCGTATTTAGTACAATTTCTCAATCATTTTCGTTCGACGATGAATATGTACAGAGTTGAATTCCATGTTTCCCCATTTCGTAAATATTAAGTATTCTAACTACTTGCCCATATCTGTACTAATTGTGGCTAAAACTCAACTTTGTTATATTACGATGTCTTTTCTACCAAGCAACTACTTCTCTTGTAATTGAATGCTAGCTCAATTATTGAACCGTGATACGCATAAACTATCCAATCCACAAATTGGAAAAATGAAATAATCGCATTTGAATGTTTGCGGAATTAACTACATTGAGATAACATTACATCGCTGTATTAAATGGTAAAAACGTTTGTTTTTTAATATTTTAATAAAGAACCATTGTCTGTTTTGTGTCAAATTCGAACATGTTGATTATTTTGTCAATAAGCAATTTCAGCAAACTTCAAAAATTATATTTTTTCAAGCTTTTGTATGGTTTGGATGATTTGGATGTTTGGTTTGGATAATTTCAGGGAAATTGTTGTTTTTTCTAGTTCGAAGTCGAGAACATCTATAAAATAATATTTCGTGCTAATTTTTTTTGTTTCATTTGATAGTTTTTTTGTATTATTTCTCCCGCCATGCTAGGGATGTCCCTGCGTTATGGTGGGTGAAATTTACGGATTTAATTTTTTCATAAAATGCATATAATAGTTGTAATTAAATTAAACAATTATTTTATATTTTATTATTTATGAGTATGGAGTAGGCTTTTGGTTTTTGAGTTGTCAGGGAGAAGGTTGAAGATTTTAGGAGCTAGGTAGGTAAATTGTCTTTGTACAGGGTTTTCCAATAAGAGGTGTTATTTTGATATTCAATCGTAAAAGATCAATGATTTCGTTGCTTGTGTGGCACGTAGCACCGTTTTGTTAAAAGTAAACGTTGTCCAGATTAATACCATCCAATTCCGGCCATAAAAAATCATTAATCATCTCTCGATAGCGCAATCCATTCACCGTAACTATTGCTCCAGCCTCATTTTCGAAAAAGTAAGGTCCAATGACTCCGCCGGACCATAAACCGCACCAAACAGTCACACTTTGAGGATAAAGAGGCTTTTTAACAATAATTCTTGGGTTTTTCGAGCCTCAGATGCGACAATTTTGCCTGTTGACGAAGCCACCGAGGTGGAAATGGGCTAAGTGAATTTTAATAATTTCAATGCGTTGTTAAAGCATGTATCGTTCCATTTTTATTAATGGCGTAGTTTCTACTTGTCAAATGTCAAAAAATAACAGCTTTAAAATTAACATCTACAACACCTCTTGTTGGAAAACTTGTAGTTTAGGTCTATGTAGTTTACGTGTAGTGTGGGTTGGTTATAGTTCTGATGGTGTTATTGTTTTCCAAGAGTGTTTTTAAAAATCTTATTTGTAAAATAAATATGTTTTTTTTTTCTCTGTCTGCTCTCGACCCACGTGGATGTTTCCAATGTTGAACTTCTCAGTTGTGTTGTGTTCGATGTCTTCATTTCTTCAGTAAATGATGTAGTAGGATTCTTAAAAAGTCAAATTTTGAAATTCTGGGTTGACTGTTTTATGCATAACATGCTCCAATTGATATTCCTAAAAAGTAAGACTTAATAGTAGCTTCGCATTAAATTTTTGTAGTAAAATGAGAATTGGTTTCCTTGTTTAATAGAATTTATATGGAGCAGGTGCTTGCTAATCGTCTCATTTGAGTTTCACATACAGTAAATAGTATTTCAAGTTGGGAATAATGTATAAATACGTTGGGAAAAGTAATTGAGAATTGAAGACAAATTCTGCTAAGGAACTGAAGACTTAAGGCGATGGGTTGGCATTCGACATACCACGAAAAGATCGTTAAGATTGGACAATGACGGCTTCCAACCGTCATTAATTTTCGAGATAAATCCAAAGTAGAACAAGAACCCAGAAAGTAGTATGGGTTCATATTGAGGAATATCTATTTATATAAGGAATTCCAATTTCAGGAAAGGTATTCCCACCTTTAAGCGTAGGGAATATAAAGTGAGGATTTTAAGAAACTCCGACACGAAGCATCTTATCTGTATTATCGACTAATTTATTGCTTAAAAGAATTCCTTGACTTATATTTTTTATCTTCAGTATTTAAGCATGCATTACTTTTATATGCTTACTTTAATTACATATATAAATTAGCTAAAATAGCGTAGACTTATATACATCCAACATTTCTTAATTTAGTACGAGAAATAGGCTCACCTACACTACACCCTCGTTCTATACTAATAATAACATATGAACATTACTATAAAACGCTAAAGATATAAATTAGGCCACTCAGGCATTTACAAACTATGTCGCAATGGCTGTCCATAATTTTACAGTATTTATTTATTTTATGGTTAAAAACAACTAGAAATGTAAATATTAGAATCACGGAATGCTGTCGATGTTAAAATAACAAAATTTTACTGTTTGAAACATCCCATTTCCACAGATACATACTTTTAATAAAGACAAAACAATAGATAAAAAAAACGAAATCAATAGTCTCAAGATCCGTATAACTGAATGTCTAGAAGCAATAACTCGTTGGATGTCTTCAAACAAGCTGAAGCTCTTTTTTTTGTTATTTGTTTTTGGGGTGTTAAGCTGAAGCTCAATCCATCTAAGACTGAGTTTCTCTGGGCGGCCACAAACAAACGTCAACATTTCATAGATGATTCACCTATTACTATCTCCGGCAGCGATATTATCCCAAAAACAACAGTCAAACTTCTCGGTGTCAATTTAGATTCAGACTTTTCGTTTAAAAGTCAAATAAATAAGACTGTAAGCACCGGTTTTTTTCACCTAAGACAACTCAAGTCTGTCCGAAGAAACCTTCCTTCAGAAGCAACAAAACTACTTATCAACTCGCACGTAGTCTCACGTCTTGATTACTGCAACGGCATTTATGCTAGCCTTCCAAAATATCAAATTGACAAACTTCAATCAGTGCTTAATGCAGCAGCACGGCTCATAACCGGGGTTTCAAAATATTCGCACATTTCAGAACACCTTCGTAACCTTCACTGGCTCAAGTGCCCTGAAAGAATCCAGTACAAACTGTGCTGGATGGTGTTTAAATCCATCAATGAAATGGCCCCACCCTACATCTCTGAACTATGGATCCCGGAAAACATTGGTCTGAGGCAGTCAACTCTTAGATCAGCAATACTAAGTTTGGTGATCGCGCTTTCGGAGCATCTGGGCCGAAGGCTTGGAATAAACTCCCCTCAGAACTAAGATCCATAACAAGTCCAACAGAATTCAGGTCTAAACTAAAAACTTACCTTTTTAAGCTGTCATACCCTTAAATTAAATATACCATTCCTAAGAGAAAGTCCAGTTATATTCAATTTTCCAATTATGTCCTAAATCCTGTATCTAAATTTCGCTAATAAACAATTAGATAATGTTAATTAAGTGTTAATCTCAAGTGACCTACCAGGTAAGTATTGTACTGTATATTATTTCTATAAATAGTTAGTAATAACATAGATCACTGTAGAAATGTATTATAAATTTGTACAGCGCCCTTGAGGTGATTTTGCACAAAAACGGCACTATACAAGTCATCCAATTATTATTATTATTAACTTAGAAGAACTTGAAATCAAAAATCTTTTAATATTAATTATAATCCATTTAATAACCAATTAAATTTATCTAATGGTTCAATTCTTAACATGTTTTCAGTAAACCGCCCTGTTATCCCAGTAAACCCCTTAATTACCTCTTCGCCTTTGTTAACCTCCCACTTACTTATGTATATTTCGTTTTTATGTTAGTTTTACCACTCTCCAGATGAACAAAGGTCCCTTACGTAATAATGATGAGCCAAGTAAATGATTCCCTCCATTCGAAAATAATAAGAAGATGGTTTGAAAGGGAGATAATGTAAATAAAAATGTTAGAGGGAGCGCACTAAAATAAAAAAAATAAAAAACGGTAATAAAAGACAACCAGATAATATTCTAGTTCAAGAACAAAATAAGAAATATAGAAACATATGTAAAAAACTAATTATTTCCACTAAAGAAAATTTCTACAAAAACATATATACGAAAACACCATAACTCCAAAACGTTTCTGGGAAATATTTCGTCAAATTACCCAAACAAAAAACAGCAAATCGTCTTTCATACAATCATTTGATATGAAAAACACAAGTACTACTAACCCCAAATTGATGGCTAATTTTGCTAATCAATATTTCTCTTCAGTAGGAGCCTCGCTCGCAAATAAAATCCTTGAAAAATGTAAGAAAACTGAATCTGAACTAGCCAACATACCTTCAACTGATCTTAATCTTAAAACAGACGAGATTCAAACAACGATTAATGAAGTCATGAAAATGATAGATGAGCTGAAGCCATCGAATGCTTGTGGACCAGACAAAATTTCCTCAAATCTGCTGAAAGTATTGAAACCACTTATAGCGAGTCCCATTGCATACATCTGTAATCTTAGTTTCAAAACAGGCACATTCCCAAACCACTTAAAACAATCAGTTGTTAAATTGATTCATAAAAATGGAAACAAATCGGATATACATAATTATCGGCCAATATCTCTACTCAACTGATTCTCAAAAATTATCGAGAAAATCGTAAAAAATCGCCTCACCCTCTATCTTGAAAGACATAAAATCTTATCTAATAACCAGTTCGGCTTTCGACCAGGTCTAGGAACAGAAAATGCTATTGCTAAGCTGGCGGATATTATTTCCAATAATATTGACCGGGGTAATAAATCCATCGCTCTCTTTTTAGATCTTGCCAAAGCTTTTGATACCATCTCGCATAAAATACTTCTAAAAAAACTAAAGGCTATAGGTGTTCAGGGACTGCTATACAAATGGATGTATAGTTACTTAACTAACAGATACCAAAAAGTTAAAATTAATGATACTGTTAGCGATCCAGCCCTTGAAGAATTTGGTGTACCCCAAGGGAGTACCTTAGGACCTATTTTGTTCAGTATTTATATCAATGATCTGTGTAACAGCAATTTTTCCAATCATATTATAACATTTACAGATGATACTGTCCTAATATTTGAAGGAAAAACATGGAATGATGTACACTGCAAAGCAGAAAGTGGAATAAAACAGCTAAAACTTTGGTTAGATTATAATCTGCTGACACTCAATTCGGAAAAAACTAAATTTATACGATTTAGTGCGACAGAAGCGGGCCAACCCGAGGAAGCACATAATATTTTTATACATAAATGCATTGACTCCACTAACTGTAATTGCTATAAATTGGAATGCGTAGACAGTATAAAATACCTTGGTGTTATATTAGACATATATCTTAGATGGGACGGACACATAGATCTAGTTGCCACAAAGTTGTTCTGTGGCTTGACTTTAGTTAACTTGTATGTATATATCTATCACTGTATATTATATAAAAGCTGTTTGTTTCTTACAAAATAAATAAATAAAAAAAAAATAAAAAAATAAAAAAAAATGTTAGAAAGTTTACGTACATGTTTATGACAATCAGAAATATCTTACGTAAAAAAGAATTGAAACTCATCTATGATGCTATGTGGGTCACTTCTAGACTATGCATCCTTAGGTTGGGGTGGGTGTGCAAAAACTGTTTTGGACAAATTAGCAAAAGCTCAAAAATCACTACTAAGGGTAATCCTCAAAAAACCATTTAGATATCATAGCGATGCACTATTTGAAGAATTCCGAGTTCTGGATGTTAGACAACTATACATGAGAAAATTAATTTTAAACACCAATCAAAAACGCCACCTCTACCCATCTATTAACCACTCTCACGACACCCGCCACTCACGGAGAAATCCAATTGTACCACTCACAACTAAAACATCTCTCGCTCAAAGACACTTACACTTCTCATTCTTAGGTCCAAAACTATACAACTTCATGCCTGATGCTTGGAAAAAGGAAAACACAGCTATTCTTCATAAATTGACCACTAATTGGTTTCATCAATTAGGTAGAAAGGAGAGTGAACTTTTACTACACAAAAAATGAAATCAAACACAAACCAAAAACAACAACAAAAACTCCAAAAAAACAGTAAAAGATACCTTTATGTTATAATCTTTATCATTATATGTATATATGCACCTACCTAATACTTTTAAATTAGAATGCTACCCAAGCAGCAGTTAATCTTATGTTTAATGTAATATTTTATTTTATGGTATTTCTTCTCTTTGTTATTCATATTTATACAAATATGTTAGAAGCTTAGGCACCAGTTAAAAGTACAAATACCTATTATTTCATTATTATTTTAATACTATACTTATCAAACAACTTATCAAAATGTTAATACTCATCCTAATTTGACTGTCCTAAAACGGGAATCCTCCTAGTTGGGCAGTCAAAACATTTCTTAAATAATGTATATAAATGTATAATCTTTTACTAAATAAAAAAAAATAAAAATAATAAATAAAAAAATAAAAAATAATCTGAAAATCTTGAAAATATTTAATAAAACACGACTCCCTTAAAATAGAACTAAAAATCTCTTGACGAATGCCTAAGTTGCATTTAAACAAGAAAAATAACAAAATATTAAAAAAAAAAACAATTTTTTTAACAACTTGAAAATTTGAAAGTGTTCAAGAGAAATATGTTATACATCGGTAGAAATTTGGAATTATATATATATGTACAAACCTTCCGGAAGAAATTTTCTAAATGATAGTGAACACCGTATCAAAATCATAACTAAGCGCACCAACAGACTGTCGCAGATAACGAATTTATTTTAGTATAATAGAGATGATAAAGTTGTTTTGACTGCGCAATGCGTATGCAATTCACCGAACTCATCGGAGTTCCTCAGGAAAGGGTTGATCAGTAACGCCATGTCGATATCTGATAAAACTAACTACCCGCAGTTGTTGAGAGTAGGAAGTTGTATTGGAGTTCCAAGGGGGATAATTACGACTAATCTTCTCTAAGCCAAACTTACGTTTTATGCTAGAAGTTATTTTTATACCAGCTAGGTATACCCATGTGACGCAGTAAGTATTTAGTTTGAGTGTCAGGCTCTTTAATATACGCATGTTAAATAATAAAACGTTAATATTGCTAGATGAATCTTTGCAAAATCGCTCCTTCAAGGCAGCACCGAATAGGAAATGATAATATTTACCACTGTCACAGGGCCGGCGTGAGACAAAGGACACCTGGCGCTATTAAAAACCTCGAGGGCGCTGTATGTGCGTGTCTAGTCTGGTGGTCGCAAAACACAAAAACTCGTAAAAAAACTAATTTATTGAAAAAACATATTGTTCTGCAGAAATTTTCTGATGCAACTGTGCTCCCAAACTTAGTCACAGTCACTTTGTTGAAATAATGTTTATTTTCCATATTTTTTTTTATAATTCAATCTTATCTTATAGTATCTCAACATTTAACTATCTATAAAAAGGATTGTCTGTGGCGGGCGCAGTTTGTTTGATTTTTATACAAATCTACAGTTTTATAATGAGATTGTTGAAATTTTGCGCACTTCATTTTCAAAACAACAGGAAGATCACTGTTAAGTCTTATTTAAAAAAAAAACACACTGTGTCCTAGCAAGGCCGGAGAGTTCAGTTACGTACGTATATATTTTTGCTTTAATATTTTTATAAGCTCCTTCTCTGCATCTCCTGAAAACTCTTTTTTCTATCATTATTTTAAACTGCAGTATTTTGCAAACTTCATGTCAATTTTTGACTGAGCATAGCGATGTCCTGCTTTAATTCGATCATTTGGTATTTCATCTTTCTGTATTTTTTTGTTACATTCCGGTTCCAGTTAGGTTGGCTGTCTTGATTTCTGTGACTTTGTGAAATGATTATGAATAATTAGACTGGTATTTAAGTACCAAATTTTTAATCATTTATGAAATGAGAAAATTAGAAAGATTCACTTACTGATTCACATACTTGTCACATAAATATTTTGTGACAAGTGTAGTTCTTGCTTAATTGGGTTTATTTTGTCTATGGTGTTTTTTTTTTTTAGCTTTGGCAATATTTTTAAGGAAGGAAGGACAGTTTTGTTTTTGGTCACTTCCTCCCCCAGGAGTTTTTGGGCAGCTGCTCGCGGATCTTGTCACTCGCCATTTAAGGTGTTTTAATCTGAGTTAATCATGTGAATAGAAGTCATGCTTTTCTTTTAAAAAGGGCGCGGGGTGTTTTACCTTTCACGAATAGTTCGTGTTGATTATTATTTTAGTGGTGATTATGGAATCCCGCTTTTTATCCAGTGTTGGCCGGTGGTCATATTTGTAGTACTCGTGTTTCGGTTGTGAAACCGCAAATGGATTGGTCCTAGCTGTGGCTAGAAGTTGATGGCTGAGTGTCCCCGCGTCGCGAAGGAACGGATTGCTGTTCCCGAAGTCCGTAAGACGAGTCTGGTTGGTTGCCACGTGCTGCAGACTTGATGATCCTGCAGGCGCACGTTGAAGGAGTTGCGTCCTCCCGTTTCCACTAAGAGAAGGATGTCCTGGCTCCTTAAGACGAGTCTGGTTGCTTGCCACGTGCTGCGGACTTGATGCTCCTACAGGCGCGCGTTGACAAGTGACAAGAGACAAGTTTTCGTTCGCCACCCGTTGTTATTCCTTCGTTTCTCGACCACGTAAAGTTAGTTTAGTTTGGTTCAGGAGTCCATCTGGTATGTGCCTACTTTTATTCCTATTGTTACATGGTTATTATTTGTACTCCTTTGTTGTAACTTTTGATGGTTTCAATATAATTTCTATTAAGTATTTATTCTTATTATTTCTGATTTTCCTCCTTACTTGACAGAGAATTAACCCCACAATCATGAGATTGAGATCTTTGCTCTACCGTATTTGTACCCTATAATTGATCCTGTAGATCTCATTATTACATATAAACATGGAATGTTCCTACTTTACATTTACAACGTTACATACTGTTCACAGAATTACTATATAGTATACCTGACTAGGTATAAGTTACACTCTGTCATAACTATTCTACCACTATTTTATAGTTAACGATATTAGTTGTAGAATAGTTATGACAAAGTGCAACTTAAACGTAACTAGGTATAATTTAACAATATTTGGATCAAGGGCAAGTTGCACTATGTCATATCTATTTTATAGTTAATAATATTAGTTGTAGAATAGTTATGACAGAGTGCAACTTAAACGTAACTAGGTATAAGTTGCACTTATACAAATCCAGTCAAGGGTTAATAAATTAATAATTAAATCACATATAATGAGGGAATAAAAACATTAAGCCTTTTTAAAAATATTTATTTTATTATTTTAAAATAAATAATTCACGGTAAAAATATTTCACATTTCATACACAGTAGTCAAAATTTATTATCAGATCGAAAATTCTACAACTAATATTATTAAATATAAAATAGTGGCTAGAAGAAAGTGGTTTATTATTATTATTTATTTAAAATGGTGCCACAATGAGAAAATATTATCTATAGAGATTACTGAACTAATTACGTATATATGACACATCAAACCAATACAATTTTATCAGACCCCGAGTAATTAAGTAATTAATTTACTTTAAGTCAATTTAAACATCTTCACTACAACCCTTAAAATATGAAACTTTAAAAATCAAATAGTGTCCTATGTAGTTAAGAAGTTCTGTTACATAGAAAAAGACGAAGATAAATAGCGTGAAAGAAAATAATATCACTATTATTGTGAAACTATAAAAAAAAATTATTATAAGCAATAATTATTCGCCTGCAAAATCAATACAAATTGAAAATATCTCCTGAGTAAAAATAAATGCCACCGACGGGAATTGAACTCGCGCCTTCTGATATCCGGTTAGACGCTCTGGACCACTGAGTCACGTCGGCTTATTTCCAACCCGCCAAATAATTCAATATGTACTAGTACTTCAATCAACAATTACCGCTTAATATATTTTTCCCCCCGTAAACAGCCAACTTTATTTTAACAAATTTTTAAAAACTTTATTTTAACTAATTATTGCTTATAATAATTTAATATCCTCTGTGCTATGCATAAAACCTTGTCTTATTAAGATTAGCTTATCATTAAAAACAAGTTTATTCTTATTATTTTTTAACAGAAAGGTAAATTTTGTGTTTGAATAACAGTAGAAAAGTATGTTAAATATAATTTTGGAAAGAATTATTTTTAAGTTACATAAATATATGCATTGTTTATTCTAACATACCTATATGGCACTACACGGAGAAAATGTGGATTGCTAATTTGCTAAATATATCTTCAAATTATTGGTAATCCGGTTAAAAACCGGTTCCTGAAAAACTCCTAATAAATTCCTACAACAGAACACGGGGTGTTCAATGTTCATACAATCACGAAATGCGAAAATATTAGAATTTTTATGAACACGTGATAATACATTAGTAATTTACTTAAATTTTATCAGGAAACCTATCAATTTATTCGTTAAAGGCCTGCACTCAAGTTTTTAACCGGTTTACGAATAATTTGAATAGATTCTTAATAAATCAGCAATATTCAGTATTAGAATTTTTTCCGTGTATCTTAGAGTATTACTAGTTTTAATATCACCTAATATAAAACATTAAAATAAATAAATTAGTGCGATAGAGTAGAGACCATCATTCTATCAAAATCTGATCAAATATTAAAATTTTCCAAATTATTTCGGAGCTTTCTCAACATTTCTAAACTAAATATTTAATAGTGTATTAATCAAAGCCAAGCGATTTACATAAATCTGCGAGAAATCTTTTATTTATTTATTTGGTTATTTTAGAGAACCAGTCAAATGATCAAATCGTTATTTGTAGAGTCAAATGAAAGATATGTTTACAATGTCTTAGGTATAATTCAGAAAAGGCAAACATTACACGATTCATTTGCTTTATAAAATAATTCATAAATAAAATAGAATACAGTACAAGTTCACTAATTGGACCCAATGAAAACAAGCCTATCATCTAACTACCGAATGTATTACATTTTTTTACTATTTTTAGACGTGTCATTACATTTTATACGCACTTCTCGTAGATTCACTCATGTATATATTGCTTTTTTTGCATTGCACACTTTGTGAATGATAGGTTTAAGTTGCAATATTGCCTGTATTCTTGTTGATGCTGGAATCAACATCTTCAAGTGCATCATCAGATTTGACAATCAATTTTTTTCTATCTCTTCTATCAATTTGGTTCTCTAAGATTCTTCAGTCTTCTCCAAGACCAACTTCATAATTCTCATGCCAAAAGTCTAAAAAGGATCTTTCTGATCTTGTCTAACTAACCAACAAGGTCCGATTAGCCAACTTGTACACAATTCAACAAAACTCATAAAAATACACTGTTATTATTATTTGTACATCGAATCGCCTCATCTCAGCTTAGCGTCGCCAAGTTTAACGAGTCCGAAGAAGCTCTTCCCTGGCTGCATGATGCTGTAGCGCATACTGCCGATGTTCTGCAGGAAGATGTTGTCAGCTCTGAGCAGGTGGAAGACGCCGGCCGTGTAGCAGGTATTGGCCTTGGTGATGCGCTCCTTGGAGTGGGTCATGGTGGTACACTGCAGGATGGCCTCGTCTCCCTGATGGTTGTTGCGGAACACTTTGAAGCCATTAGTGTCGTGGCTGTCGTGGAAGTAAACCTGGAGATAGTGGTCAAAGTTAAAGTAAAATTTGAGACATTAAATGACTGTATGAGTAGACAGTAAAAAAAATAGAGATTTATTTCATTTTCATTTTATTTTATTAACGCCTAGAAGGCTTTTACATATACATGTTATGGGTTTTGTTGTTCAGTAGCATTATAAAATATTTTAATTACATAGCATAATAAATTGAGTATGAACTTACATAACAATGTGTAGGGTTATTGTTATGGTGTTATTATTTTATAAACATAAGCAAGCAAAGTTTATTGTACAAAGTACGTCGGTTGAATATTTTACAGAACATAGGTTAAACTAATACATAAACTTGAGAAAAATATAACAGATATAGGTAGGTAGTTAAGTAGATACAATTCAAGTATATAGTTACGGTGTTATTGGAATTTGGACAATGAGTTCGATAAGTTTATATAAATATAGTGTAGTTACAAGAGTACAATAATGTAAGTAGGTAATACACACAAGACAAGTAAGTTTGTTATTATTATTATAAAGATAAACACTACAGTTTGTTGTAAACCATCTTTGTAATCATCAATCTTTATTTTGCCCGATTGGGAATTTTACAAAACAAAGCTTAGTTAATGAAACAATAAAATATGCGTTTGAAAAAAAAAATTATGAATCTGTTACAAACATTCTAGTATACTGTATTTTAGTTTGTATACTGATTGGTGATGATAAACATCAATTGAGCTATACTTATTACCGAGTATGTGAAGTCTTTGAATAGGTGAGTTTTGAAAATAATTGTTAGCAGATATGGGAACATTATATAGAGCGGTCTGTCGAGTGTCGCGCGTAGGTACACGGAGCGATATAAGACTCGTCAAATCAATGGCGTCCAGTCTGCCATTCGAAATTTTGAAAAGAGATACTAAGTCGCACACTGTGCGTCTCAATGATAAATCGGTTAAATTTAGTAAGTTCATGAGGAAAGTGTAATTAAGATATTCGTTTGGATTTCCTAATTTATAATTAATAAATCGCAGAAATTTATGTTGCACTCTTTCAATTTTTAATTGGTGAATCTTATAAAATGGAGACCAGATTGTTGAGTTATACTCTAGATTACTTCTAACTAAACCAGTGAATAGCAGTTTGAAGGAATTTATTAATTTAAAATCTTTCGCTGTCCTTAATATAAAACCCAAACATTTCATGGCCTTGTTGGTTATTTCGTTTATATGAGGAACAAATGTTAGTTGCCTGTCAAAAATAATACCAAGATCCTTAATATTCTCAACTCTTTTTAGGAAAAGATAAAAATAGGAGGCGCGCTCACTGTGGGCGAGCTACGACCAAACTAAACAAACTACAGTTTCTGGAAGTTCAACCCTTAATCGAATGATTACATTTTTTTAGGAATCAATTTGAAAAAAAATAGAACAAATAATAAAATATTTTTTTATTTCTGATTTACAGGTTGATTTTTTTTAACATAAATTAAAAATGGAATTCGTATAGCTCAAAATCCGATGGATTAGTCGGCAAACGATAAAAGACTGCAAAAATACATAATACACTTCGTAATCCCATAAAAATCGATTAAGAAGGGCACACGATTAGCAGGCTACTTGTACATTAGCCCAATAGCAATAAATTCCTAGAGCGCTTTAATTCAATCTGCTCCTACAGGCAACTAGTTTCAATTTAAACTTTAAGAGGAAGTTACAAGCCAAAAACGTGTATATTCTTGGTATACCTTATATCGTAGGTAATAGGCATTAAAATCGCTTAACAAACGGAGTCTAGAAACGTTCGATTTCAAGCAAAAAAAGGTTTTTATTTATTTTGTAAATACTTTTATACGAAAGCAAAAAAGTTAATCAAGTGAAACTGTCACAGATAATTCTAGCTATAATACTGTATTTTTTTAAAGTTTTTTCCTTTATGCGTTCATACATTTCTATTGAAAAAAAATATTTTTTAGTAGTTTTCATTTATATTTTTTATTGAGTAATTTATATATTTATTTGTATTCTACTCAAGCGAAGCGATAGGAAAACCTTCAATTTATATAAAGCATATTTTTTTGTATTCATAATGTACACCGATTCGTTATAAAGATTAATATATAGTGATTTGGCATGAAGCTTCGTCTTAATGTAAAGGCTCCAGAGAAGGTTCTCTGAAATGACCACCCGAGAAACGGAAAAGTCCATGTTAGTAACAAACGTCTAAAACACAACTGACATTTCAGCCAGTTCAGTCGGTTGTTACTATTAGGTAAAAGGGTTGAGTTTAAATTATATTTAGGAAACAGTCAACAGTTTCAAAAACCGTGCATCATAATGTATGATATTTATAATTTATTCTCCATTTGCACCCAATGCCAAGTTTAACATCTAATGATATTATATACACCTACTACCTTCGTACATAATACTACTGTTACATATACAAAAACAATGATATAGATTAATCTAAAAACTTCATCTAATCATTGAAAATAATATCAACAACTCTCACACAATATATGTGAAACAGAAAAAGATTCGTTCATATGAAGCAGATACTTCGTGATGTGACATTATAATTTTAAATAAAACAATAACTTTTACACTTTTATTTTTTATACTTAATGCCGACCGGGTTTCAGTAATAATACAGCATGCTACATCACTGATAAAGCTACGGTTGTAGGTGTTTATTACCAAGTTATTGTTTTATTTTAAAAATAAAATGATTCGGTCGCATCTAGGAATTGAACCCAGTATCTCAGTCTTGCCCGGGCTTTGCTCTACAACTAAGCTTATCCGACCCTATCTCCTTCGGTCATATTTTAACTGTATCATACTTCGACTAAAACTAAAAACATTTTCTTAACGCATATTTTTTGGCTGTTATCTTTATTTGTGATTACAAGATTCGACTCGAAATTAATCTAGATAGTGTCTTGGATAAATACATCCATTTTTATTTTTAATATGAGACATCTATTGACTTTTCTCACAAATCTAGGAAACCTATTCTTTATGTTTTAGAGTGGAATAACTTATTGAGTAAAACCACAAATTGTAATATTTAATCTTTGAAGATAATTTGAACTCTATTATCTTCAATGATTAAATATTACAATTTGCCGTTTCACTCAATAAGTTATTCCACCATAAAAATATAGAATTAAAAAGTTCACTTCACTGGCTTTAGTTTATTAATTATTTTTATTGAGCTGTGGGAAAACCAAAAAAACAGATCCGCTTTAAAAAATTATTTAGCCACAATATTGATTCTAAACTATTCTGGATATATTTTGCTGACACTTTTAAAGGTTTGAGAATTTTCCATCAATATTTGCGAAATTAAGAAGTCACAGGTATGTATATCATTATGTTGTAATCTAACAGGGCTGGGAGGACAGTGCTATGTATAATATCCCTAATTGTTAGATTTAAAGTTATAATATTGCCATTGTTTGATAAATTCGTCTTAAATATGCATGCTCTCCAACTATGTAAGAGCTCAACACATAACTCGTATTAGTTAAAATAAGACATTGAAAATGATTATTATCTACAAAACAATCTCCACGTTAAAATTGTTTATCTCAATAAGTTAAGTCACGCGAATAGAAACGTGATTACCATTAAATTGGAACATATCAATAGAAGAAGTGCGATGCGTCACAACTGCAACCAATTATTGTGCAACTATTGTCTCGATTAAGGCAAATCAGCCATGAACCTATTGACTTTCCGATAAATCAGATCAGGATATATTCCACCTCTAACCGACAGAGCGAGGTTATATTCCGCAAAGACTTTAACGGTATTAAAGAAAGTTGGAAGTCGGCCTTAGCATTAACAGAATTAACTTTGCTAATTCACACTCGTGGAATCGTTGACCGACATTGAGACGGCTAGTCAGTTTTTTTTTCTATCGAGGATAAAATCTAAGTAACGAAATAAGTATTAGGTCGAGACTAGGACCTCCCCAATAAAAAAAACCTTCATTGTTATTAATGAATGACAAGAAATATCACGAGTCACCTGGTTATATTTTAAAGGAAGTAATTATTATTACGCGTGACAGCAGTTTAATAATGTCTAATTATTATTACGCGAGACAGCACTTGGGTAATGTCTTCACACAGCAGAACTTGTGAATAAATTAACTGTTTTTTGGTAAATTGAATAATAATATTATTGAATAAATAAAAGAAAATCTGAAAATTAAAAGAGAGTTATAAAAAATTAAAACTTGATAACAATAAATAGATCTCAAAATGCACGTATTCGGAAACTTGCCGTTTAAGTGGTAAATTTTAGACATTAAACAGATGGTATTACCACCTAAAGACCGATTTCAGACAGTAAGCAGATGATATTAACCACCTGGAGACCGATTTTAGACATTTAGCAGATGATATTAACCACCTAGAGACCGATTTTTTTTCGAAGTAGACCTGAAAAATTCCATTTCTGACTCGATTTATTCGAAACCGAAAGTTAAAATGAAATAAAGTTATACCATAAAATCAACTCCAAATACGATTTAGATTATGTAAAATGGCCGAAAGCTAAACAGGAAAATTATGTTTTAGCATTCTGTTATGTGTGTCAATTATGGAAGATTTAAGGGATTTGCTTAAAGATAACCATTTTGAACTCTCTAAGTTAACTGTCTTAATCGTATTGTATAGGATTTTTACTGGAAATAACTCAACAGATTGGATAAATATACGATGATTGTTGGAGTGGCGGGAAGGTAGTCTCTTTGGCGAACCCCAATTAGATATTATAACGATTCTATCAAAAATGCAAATGTTTTCTGTGCCTCCTATATCGAGACCGAAAATATTGATATTTATTTTTATTTTTATTTATTCTTAAATATATTTGTTATACAATGGTATAGTATATTGTCCTCCACGCTAGGAGTTCACCTGTGTTGTTAATATATATTTTGTTAATAACATAGAACCACAATAGCTAGAGGATGATAGATCACCGAGAATTTGACACTATTCAAAATTGCCTTCCTGAGGATTCAATCGAAAAAAGTTTAGTGGCTGCAGTGAAATTCAAAATGCAATGGCTAAAATACTAGTCAAATTTTAGAATTAACTTCGTGATAAATACACTTACTGCTACGCTTAAATGATTTCCCAATGCTGAACGATTCGATAAAAATCAAGCTTTCTTGGATTTCAGTTTTGATGTTTCAAACGAATATGTGTGGACAAACGCTGAGCAAACAGTAAATAAAAAGCTCAATACGGAATAAACGTTCGATAAACATAAAAATAGTTTGTTGTCGGACAGTATTATTGTCAGCGACCAAACAAAATATATTTTTTTGCTTTATTAAAAAATAAATGAAGTCGTCATTAAATTGTTGCTTTCTTTGAATTAAGGTAATTAATGAAGGTAAGGGGAGTTTAGTCTTCTTTGAAGTGGTTCGCCAATGATTCCAATGAAATATGTATAGTGAAATATTTCCATAGAGATTTGAGCTTTGAGATTTGAGAAGGGAAACGAGTGATGCATTTAAATTCTTTATCTCCACTTTCCAGTTGATGGATGGGGAGCTTAGCACTTTTCAAACGTGCTTTTATAAAATATTCTAAGAAGCGTTGGTGAATGTGAACTGAAGACGTGTGGAGATGGGAGATATTATTCAACGCAGCAAACAGCGCAAATTAATCCTCTCGACAAGAGATTCCCAAAATTTGCAGCCCAGTGGACTTCGTCATAGGACTTCGACACGACCCACCGATAATGATTGAGGAGGAAACTTTTGCAGACGAACCAATTAAAAAAAATTATTACTAAAAATTATTTCACGTTTAGGACGATTGTATGAAACCCTTTGTCACTGCAGGCAACATTTACATAATAATATAAACAAAGAAGAATATCTGTAGCGGGCGGGCGGACACTGGATGGGCGGTGTGGATTTGATTTTTATACAAATCTATAGTTTTATTCCAAGATTGATGAAATTTTGCAATATTGACATGATGGTCACTGTCTATGTCTGATTTCGAAAAACTCTGTCTAACTCCTGAACAATGCCAGGGACTACAGCTAGTTTACATTATAATTAATGTAATAATACATATTTAAGTGTTCAAGAATTACACTACGGAAAATTGCTTATTTTTTGTCATAGATCTTTTATTAATTTCATCAATCTTTTACTTGGCATATTTACGAATTTTAAAACGGCACATTTGGACAATTAGATGAGTTTTTTTACGATTTAAAAAAAATATATTTGAAAGAGATTGTACCGCGTAGCGTTAAAAAAAACGTTGGATATGACACAAACATGAAGATTTGCCCATCTCACTTATCTCTGAAAGCAATCGCATCTATACCAATAATAAAATTATTACTTACTTTACTTTCAAACATTTACTTTTAAGTAGTTGGAAGTTTTAAGTTTAACCGCAGAGCGCTCGCGCTATGAGCATTTTGCCGCCCTCTGCAAGTAAATGTTATTATTTTATGTATGCACTCGTCGAGATCAAGCATCCTATTAGTTGCCCCCCCGTTCCTCAACTACCTGTATTAGAAGTTTGAGGACAATCTGTGCGCACTGCGCAGGCGACCGCGGAAAGGGTTGTTAATTGCGAGTCGCACGCGGCGGCTAATTGCTCACTGTGCGACCACTCACGTAAGTATAATTGATGTATTTAATTATGTACACCTAAATTAAAATGTTAAAACGTATTGTTTTTTGATTGCGCAAACCATCGAGGAACCAAATTGCCAGATTCGAACCACAGGAAAACCAGAATGTACCTTCAGAGAGAGAGGGAATATGTGAAAATCCATCAAAGAAAAATAGACGACCAAAATAGGGTGCAATGTTTGTGCAACAAGCACCGTATTTACATGTGACGAAACATTTTCGCTGAAACATATGATGGAGATAGTGAAAACATATAAATTTGTGTTGATTTTTAGCTATTTTTTATTTATCGTAGGTAAAGGTTTTTCACAAAGATGATTAAAAGTCAAATTTTTCTAGAGACTAATTATGTTACTTGAGTAAATTTAAGTTTTATCTAAACGATTTTATTTTATTTTGATCCTTTTATAAGTTTTTTCAACTACAATTATGATTTTTTTTTTTAACATTTGCGGCAAATTTTCCCCACGCGACTACTCACGTTTCACGGAAAGGCGCGACCACTCTAGGGTTAAATATCAAATAAACATGTAACTAGCGAATGGTTTTTACAAAAAAATATATTGTTACTTCAAATTTGGGAGGCTGGTTTGGGTACCGCCGGCCGGGAATCATATATTGGATAACCAACACCTCTGCCATAGGTCACCCCAAGTGGTTCGCTACTTTTGGCGATTTAGTAGGGGTGTCTGAGTTCATCGGGTGAAGTGTATTCAGGAAGCGCTTGCCCATCGACTGCGTGGCGTGGCGGATCGGGAGAGGTAGTTTGGGGACCTCTCCAACTAGTCTCTCTTGACCCATCCTCAGAACTTCCTCTCCTTCCTTTCCTCAAAGATACCCTCTACACAGCTTCCCCAAAGATGACACAGGCTCAGAGGGAAAGTATTTTCCTTAAGGGATACTGTGTCGCGTTAATGTAACTAAAATAAAACTAAATAAACTAAACTTAAAACGGCGTTTTTAAACTTTTAAAATTATGGTATTTAATTTTATTTAAGAATCCATCTGATTTCTCCGATACACGAGTTTCTCGAAACTCTGTAGTTTATTAGATTTTCTCAAACAAACTAGGATGTAGCAATATCCAATAGAATCTAGAAAGAAAATACATTGAGCCTTCTGTGCCACGGCAAAACGACTTCATTTTTGTCGCCATTGATTTTTCTATCACTTCTTGTACGAGTAGGACGGTATTTTCCAATATTGCCCATGAAATATTTCCTTTGAATTTCAGTAGCTCGCTGACTGACTTTTCCCGGCGGGCTGTTTGCAGTTTTCTATTTAAGTGCAGCAATATACTCATTGATCAAAGAAAAAGTACCTACTTTTCTATCGGTGTTTCCAACACTTTATTGTGTATATTCTCATTGAAAATATTATACACCACGTATGCTACTCATAATGAGAATAATCAAAGAAAAAAATCGATATAAAATTTTATTAATAGAACCGTTAAATCATTTCTTATTGACGTTACAATTTATAATCTATATATTATGAAATAAAATTCTATTACGTAAAAAAAGGGTCAGCAAAAAATGATATACGGGGTAAAATATGTAGATTTCAAACAAAATAAAAACAAAAAAATATTTTTCCATTATACGTCGCCACTGGGTAGTCGGGTACAGCTTCCGTCTCGTTCCAGCAACACGGTACCAGATGAAACAGAGCGCGTATCACGTGATCCGTCGCGATTTTAGTAAATTGATAAATAACCGTGTGCAAACATTACTAATTTAGAAACAAACTTTAAATAATTCATGGAAAGATACATTGTTTAAACAGCCAAAGAAGGTTGTTTAAACTTGAAATTTTTCATCGACTTTTGAAATATTTCTAAGGTATTTTAAATGCGCTATGTATTTCATATTATTGAAGATGTCGTAAAAACTTATAACCTTTTAAGAAATTAAAAACAATTACCTTTTATATTTTTGCATTTAAAATATACTTTGAAATTTACAAATTGGAATAATTTAAATTCAAACAAGAAAAAAAGATTTAAAAAAATACAAATATTTTTATTCCAAACGTCGAACCTCGTATTAAGTCATTGCGTCGAACACAATTCCTTTTGTGTAAGAAATCTGTCTCCTCACTTTAAATCTCATTTATACAATAAAAAAAATATTATAATAATTCCCAGGGAATAACAACAACAAAAATGACATTTTGAATTCATTGTTAGCGCAATATAAACGTTGATTTCTATAATTCATATTTTCCCACACATACATAAATCATAATTTTCATAGATTTTTTTATTAAATTCATACTGTAACAGTCAATTAAAAAACAATATTTATGTCTGAAATAACCTCTCTTTTTCGAGATGAGAATTTCACGTATCTGCTGAAATGCGATGTTGCCGGTTCTTTCAGAGCTTTTTTTTTAATAAGACTGTTGGTGCCCGAGGTTAGTGAGAAAATTAGTTTCTATACTTTCAATTCAGCAAATTTAATGTCGTGGTTGAATTTTTAACTGCAGGCGATTTCGCGGTTACGGGCTATGGTAGTAAAAATAGAATTAGTTGTGGAACTCCATTTCAATTTAAAGAATTTCTTACTTTTTAATATTACCTTTTATTTAATTTTAAAAAATACTTATTTATAAACAATAATGGTGTGTAATCATTAAAACGGGAAATAGCTGTTTCGCCTTCCGAAGGCATTATCGTTAAAAGACAAAGATTCTCGGTTTATAAGTAACCTAAGTATATTTAGAAATCACGTACAAACCATCACGGTAAGCGGAAATGTTGCTTGTGTCTTGATGGAGGATTTAGAAGCCGAGGAATCGAACCAGACGCGATGCCAACTCAGTCACTAACATGAATATTCAATACAAAAAAATATTCTAGATTACCATAGATTAATTTACCTGAGCATAGACGAAGTAAAGGCCACTCTCGGGCACAGCGACGGCGCCGTTCTCCAGGGGGAAGTGTGTGTCCTGCCCCAGGGAAGGTAGCCAGGAAGCCGCGGCCCACTTGGTGTAGGGCACTTCCAAGGCGTGACGGAGGCGGCCATTACCTGAGATAATGCAAACATTAATACTTGGTAATATAATGCGTCTGTCGTATGTCGTATATGGTATCTCGTATGTCGAATGTCTATTAGTGCTATTAAGGCGATGCACTACGTCGTGTAATATTTTAAATCGAGCCGCTATCAATAACACCCCTTACGTAGATGGCGATAAGGTTTAAATTCACGCTTAACACCATCCGCCTGTTTTGATTTATGCAAGAAAAAAACATGGCCAAAAAGTGCCTTTTATTTTATTTTGTGGATGTTCAGGCATAAATATTAAATTTTTTCCGATAATTTTATAAATAACTTAATTTGCCACATTATACAATAAAATAATCACCGAAAATGGGTTCGTAAGTAGGAGATTTTGAACTTTAAAGCAGTTTTCATTGGCCTTATATATTCTTTTTTTCTGGGCTTATAAAAAGACTTATCTAAAAAATACTATATTATTTCAAAGGCCAAGATATATTCTACTCTCAGTATTTAATTAAAGCATCTGAAACATTTCTAGGCGACAAAATTTTCAAACCAAAAACACATGATTTTGCATTACTACGTAGTGCATCGCCTTAAAGCACAATCTTATAAAAAAACAATTCTATTAAATACATACTTAGATATAAATTTTTACAGATAGTGTAAGTACAAAGTATTTCCGATCTATATTAATATGTCACCAATAAGATGTCTGCTTTTCCATTTGTCTTTTTCTCACATTGTATAATTTTATATATGTAATATGTTTTTGTTTGTAACTATGATTAGTTAATATATAAGCCCTGATGAACCTTGTTAGCTGTAATTTATTAACTAATTTTTAACGCACTTGAAGTGAAATGACACTAAACTGCGCTATATAAATGCTACGTTATTAGTATAAAAGTGGTGTATTTCAAAGTGTGTGCTTTCAATTAAGAAAAAAAATTAAATTATGTTCAATTCAGGTTTGGTTTTATGTAACCCTCTGCCCTCTACTCGGAAACTGGAGTTTTAAACTTCTGATCACAAGGGATTGTGGTGGTTAAATCAGTAGGATGAGAGAAGAGTACACCTTTGAGCAAGCTGGTTCAACACTAATGAGAAAACTTTCCCGACACTTGTCTGTTAGACAAAATACTCTTTTAAAATCTTTGTGCGATTAACACTGATTTGATTGCTGGAATTTAAATATTGAGCTAACAGTAAATAGAGTTATAGCGGAAACCGACTTAATTTACATTATTCAAACACCGGGAAAATTTAGGAAAATGGAAAAGCTGTGGGAGTTAAATAGTGTGATTTTTGTCTTCTCGACAATGCGACTGTAATTAAATAAATTAATTAGGGTTGTTTTCTGAGTATTTTTCGAGGCCACATTATTAGTTAAATAGGCATATTCGAACACCACTAAATTATAGAGCATTGCGACACGAAACTATGGAAATATCAGATATTTACGGCAGACATTGAATGAATAATACAGTGGATCTTTTATTCCACGGGTTATCTGATTAATAATTTATTGAATGACAAATAAACAAATATTTTATCGTTGCTACATTTAAATAAGGGTATTTTTAGGCGAAATGGAACCTTCGTGTTTTTAATGTTTACCCAAAAAATAACATATCGGTTGTCAACAATACGAGTGAATTATGGTAAATATTTATATAACCAAGTACAAAAGTAAAAAACTCAACACGTTAAAAACAGTTTTTTTAAACTATAATACATCTATTTTAAAATGTATTAAAACTTCGGTTTGACCGAGGATTTAACCTTCCTACTAACTTACTTCTACCAACCTTGCCAAACGACGGTCGGGTAAGACTGACATTTATTTCGTATATTAACTGCTGTAATGTCATCCGATTTCAGAGAAATGCGTACAATGTACATGGCCGCGTGTGTGTACATATTTGCCGAAAAAGAGTCTATTTGCTGAATTTCAGCTCGATCGGATGTCGGGAAGTGAGTTACTTTCCGCTTTCAAGATTATCATTCATTTATTACCGGAATTCAAATAGATGAATTAAAAAAACATGTTTTTGTCGGCGCAAAGTCAGTTGGATTCCGGAAGTATAGAAAACTTACTAGCGATGGTCATAAATGATACATTATTTTAAAAATGATTCACAATGTGACAATCCGATTAAAAACAACTTTAGAAAATGACATTACAATATATTTTGTTCAATACATCACAGTCTTAAAAAATTAACTTATTTAAAAAAAGCCTACGCACGACGGAAGTGAAACTTTTAGTATTCTTCTCTCTCTCTTTTCATTTCATATTATTATTATTTAGAATGTTGTTCATTATAGTTTTAAAAAGCATAAATTTATTTATAGGCGTGTTGTTAACAAATGAACGTTTAACTAGATTCCTAATATTGACATATTTATAAGTGGCATGTGATAAAAAAAATTAAAAGTTATAAAAATATGGGATTCGAACCCGGGTCCTGCATAACGAGTGTCGAACGCTCTGCCTCTAGACCACGAGGAGAAGTATCTCGCGCGACGAGAACGCGTATACAATGTGTACTCCTCAATTGACTTGTCCCGCGAAAATTTTCGTTTTCAAACACGGCAAATGAATAATATCACATAACGTCTCGTTAACGCTTTATATAGGGTTGAATCGAAGATATATCGGCAGTAAGAAGTCATATCTGTCGTTTTTCAAAATATTTCCGTATATTTGTCCGTTTTGGAAAAGATCTATCGTGTTTTAACAGTCTCACACCCGTATGGAGTCTGAATTTGAAAAACATTTCTAAATTTTGAAAAACTCACTTACGGCTGTGTTTTTTACTAAAAAAACTTGTCACGCACGTCTGCGAGGGTAATTAGTCGCGTTATCGGCCTTGATTAGTAATTTTAATGATTTTTTTTATTTTTTTTTTATTAACAAAATTTTTGATACATATGCAATTCAGGTACATACATAGTAATATAGAATGAAAGAGTAACAAAAAAAATCCCACAAAGGCGAAGCCTGAGCGTGGGTATTATACTGTAATCATAATACCCACTACATGAATTAACATACACTTTACGCATTGAAAGAGTCCATAAAAAATTTTTGAGGTTTTTATTCTCGCGGGTCTATGGACGTTACCCTTGGCTTTACCCATCGATTTATATATTAGGCATGACCAATTACCACTCCCTAGAGACACGTAGAGGTATTGTTTTGCTTAAATATTTTTTTCAACTTATAAACGGTCACTTATCTAATAATGAGATACTGGCCCAACTAAATTTTTTTGTACCAGAGTCTCACTCTCGAGGACGTCATCACAATCTTCTATATAGTAGAGCAAGCCGCACTAATTTATTTATGTACTCACCTGTGGGGAGAGCTACGTGCTTTTTGAATGCAGTAGATAAAAAAATAGATTTATTTTTTGTGTCCTATAGCGCATTTGCGAGATTTTTGGCATTGCATATACACTGCATAAATGGTACAATTATAACGTCTTAGGCTATATTACCTGTAATTGTTATAAATAAATGTACAAATTATATATATAAATAAATAAATAAAATAAAGTAAGGATAAAACATATTCAAAATAAAAATAATTAATCAAAATACCGAGCGACTCTACCGGCTCGATTTGTAAGCTATATTTCAACCAAAATATCATATAGGTACCGACCGTTACTTCTAGCCAATTACTCGAGTGAACACCTGCCGGTCTAGAGTCTCACTAAATGGATTTAGACGTTTCGGGGGACTGTAGGTTAAAATTAACAAATTTATGTAATTTTTTACTACATTATTACAAATCATGTAGATATCTTCTTATATGTATGCCTGACAAAGTCGCAGCACGAGGGCATTTATCACTTTTCCTCGTATTAAAAAAATCACAAAAAGAAAAAAAAATTAGTTAAAGCGGGGATCGAACCTCGGTTCTTCACGACGACTGTCGGGCGCTCTGCCTCTAGACCGCGAAGCTGAGTTTGGAGAGTGACCTAAACTAGGTATATAATATTAGCTAGGCTCCTATAGCGAAATGATCACGGTTTTTCGTGACGGTCATGAGTCAGTTTTACTCCGGTCCTCGAAAATGCATAACG
The DNA here is from genome assembly GCA_026573805.1 of Hesperophylax magnus. Taxonomy (NCBI): domain Eukaryota; kingdom Metazoa; phylum Arthropoda; class Insecta; order Trichoptera; family Limnephilidae; genus Hesperophylax; species Hesperophylax magnus. Next base: position 2,059,861 of record JAIUSX010000107.1, read on the forward strand.
CGCGTAAAGAAGTTTCTCTTCAAAAATTCAATTCATACGTTGTTACGAACTAACTAACCATCATGCCGTTTTTAGTATTTAAAAGTTGCGGCAAATACTACATTCTGCATCATGGGTGCGATCGAGATGATAAGATATACTTACTCGCTTACACCAATAAAAGAATAATACACAATACAAGACGAATACGAAATGCTGTATGAGACGGCTTACTTCTCAGTAGGTTGTTATTTTAATCCGCATTTGTTGCTACGTTTGCTATCTCGCTTTCTCTAATGGCGCTTTAAATCTTCGGAAAACATTCGAAATAATTGCCTTATTTATAATAATTAGTAATTTGTGTGCATTTACAAATGAAATGTTTGTGTTTGCCGTGTAATGGAAACACTCTCATCACGTACGAGGACATTTTGGCACTCATTTACGCAATTTGGTTAGAGATGTGGCGTCGAGAAAAATCTAGATTAACTAATTAATAATAAACCGCTCGACCTACTTAGTACCTACTCCCGAATTATGTACCTGCAGTCGAAATCGCATCGTAAACAAAGCAATCTACTTACTACAAGCACCTACTTGTCTACCAGGTGACAATACGTCACAGGCCGTCTTTCACATTACGAGAACTCGCCAGAAGGTTCGAGTCTACCGTCTAGGCATAATTGCCGCGCCTCCGAAACTTCGGGAAAGGGCCAGACCGAGCGAGTGGCCTCGATTTAGTTGCCATTTAACTACCTGCTGTTGTCACCGGCCGAACAGAATAAATAAGCCCGATGCAGCGAGTCAGTCAGTCAGTCATCAGTCCGCCGAGAATCAACGAGTGAATACCCGCGCTCCTCTTACTAGCGCAAAGGACAATTTACCTGGCTTCGCCCGTACCATCATGGACTGTATCGGGACATCATCTTAGCGCCTTGTCCAGATCGCCGTCCCTGGCAAGCGCTACTCGGATTACAAGCGCCCTGGTTCCAGTGTCTCTGACCAGCGCTTCTTCCACGCCACCATGACCACCACGAGGACACGCAGCATCCTGATTGACAATCCGTTGTTAACAGACCGATTGCCTTCTCTAATGCATAGACGCAATGTAGGCATGCTGTGTCTGTTCTACAGGTATTTCAATAGAGCCTGCTCCAAAGAGCTAGCAGCATTGATTCCTGATGCACCGGTGCACGTGCGCGAAACTCGACGGACACGAACTGAACACCCGTTCACGGTTGACGTTGGCTTCATGAGAACGGGCCGTTTTTACGACTCGTTTTTGTGTAAGTCGGCTCGTATGTGGAACGAGCTACCGGCATCTGTTTTTCCTCCCTCCTATAATCCGAGCCTCTTCAAGGCCCGCATTAACAAATCCCTTCCCACAGCCCCTACCTTACTCCGCCTCACAACGCCGCCCAACCAGGTGGTGACATAGTTCCCCTGTCTGTGCACTCCACAGGCAGGGACACTCTTGTGAGGTGTCACATAAAAAAAAAAAAAAAAAAATCCTCACTGGTCTAAGCCGCTCCCGTTCAACCGCCTAGAAGGTCCGCCGCACCTTCGACCCTTCCGTCAGCACTGGAGTATTGATTCCCCAGATCGCCAGTGCCTGACAGTCATCGAGTCCGGTTTCAGCGCGCCGTCGCCAACTACCGCCTGGACCACATCACTGCAGCAACCGGAGTATTCTACATTTGTCCTACATCATCTCCTCGTCACGGCAACTGACTCAATAAACACTGTGAACTTCACGACACCGACTTTTATTTCGTGCCTCTCACCTGATCCCCAAAGAGCTACTAAATCGAAAGCACGACACTTTACGGTATCTTTCGCTTGCCAATTTGAGATCTCTACAACACGTCTATAGTTTGTAAATATCACTGTCCTTAAATAATTTGAATATAATGTAGTTTTAGATTCTTAGAAGAAATACGGCAGATGGACAGGATAGGTGTGTCAAACGAATATATTATTTATGTGATTTAATATAAACAAACAGTACACGAGTTACAGTGATGACACAATCTACAGGAATTAGATATTTCATGTGGGTACCTATGATACGATTCCTTGTAATGTCTACTAAGTGGAATGTTTATTCCTTAATTATAAGGTGACGTGTGTAGTATATATGTGTGTGTGTGTGTGTGAGGGTGTGTTTGTGTGTGTGTGTGAGTATGCGCACTGAGCAGTTTATATTATTGACATGATGCCACTATGAATTTGGACAGTGAATCCGAAAAAATGTTAATGTTTAGTTTAGACAAATATCATTTACTCGGTTAATTTTATTTATTTATTTATTGTTTGTTTGTAAATATTACATAATACAATTAATGAACTTAAAATGTCCAACTAGGCGATTGCCCGTTTTAGGACATTCCAATATGATAATGTTTTTACATGTAAATTATAGTGTTGACTATTCTGTTGTTGAAATAATACATATGTATATTCATATTCTAGAATACTTTCAGTTATACCATGACATATTTTACTATTGTTTAGCTGACATAATAAACTAAAGAAATATTAATAGATAAAAACAAGAAAATGAATTTGAAAATGAAACTGAATTGAAGAAATTCTGTTAGTAAAGTAATACAAATGTATATTCATAATCTAGTATACTTTCAGTTATACCACGACATTTTTTTTTACTATTGTTTAGCTGATATAATAAACTAAAGAAATATTAATAGATAAAACAAGGAAATGAAAATTAAAAAAAAAAAAAAAAAAAAAATGAAAGTAAAGAAGGAACTTTTCTTTTAAGGAAAAATATCACGAAGAATTGAGCAATTTTCTAACTTTCTTTATGTAAAAATACAGTTCCTGTAATGCTTATATAATACCAATATAAATTAAAATGTAAAGAAGAATGTAAAGAAAAACAAAAATAACAATTCAATTACTGTTTTTTAGCATATTCTCGCATTCAGCTCTCCCCAAGACCAGAAGCCAATTGTTTACCTGCATACGCAGAATATTAGTACTCTTTGCCTTCCATGCATCAGGTATGAGATTGAGCAGTTTAGGGCCTAAGTATGAGAATTGTCTCTGTGCTAAAGATGAGGAAGTGGTGGGCGGAACTGTTGGGTTTTTTTTTGCATGTCGTGTATTATGACAGTGGTTTACGGAAGCTAAGTAGTGCCTCTGTTTTTGAGTATGTAATATGATTTTCCTCATGTATAATTGTCTTACATCAAGAACACGAAACTCTGCGAACAATGAATCGCTGTGGTACCTGAAAGGTTTTTTCAGTATGACTCTTATAAGCGATTTCTGGGATTTAGCTAAGGGATCGAGTATGGTTTTAGCACAACCTCCCCAACCTAAGGAAGCATAGTCTAATATGGAATTGCACATTGCAAAGTAAATACGTTTCAAATCATTTAGACATAGAATATTTCTTATTGCTATAAACAGATGTGTAAGTTTCCTGACCTTTGTGGAAGTAAAGGCTATGTGTTTGTCCCATCTCAGAAATTTATCAATGATAATTCCTAGGTATCTTATATTGTCCACACATTCTAGGGTATTGCATTTACATGTAATAATGTCGTAACAATGGTGTATTCTAATGTTAATAATTTCTTGTGGTTGACCCGCTTGAGTTGAACTGAAGCAGATGAATTTCGTTTTATCCGAGTTTAGAGTGAGGAGATTACTATCTAGCCACTGTTTAACTTTGTTTATGCCAAATTCAGCTTTACTGCAAGACTCATTCCAGGTTTTGCCTTCGAATAAAAGTACTGTATCGTCAGCAAATGTAATAATGTGGTCTGCAAATGAAGTATTACATAAGTCATTTATATAAACATTAAACAATATGGGACCTAGTGTACTACCTTGCGGTACGCCATATTTAATATTTGCTGGATCACTTAGAGTACCGTTAATATCCACTCTTTGGCTCCTGTTTTCTAGGTAACTAACCAACCACTTGAAAATTTGACCCTGTATCCCAATTCGCTGTAGTTTATTCAGCAGAATTTTGTGCGAGATAGTGTCGAACGCTTTAGCTAGATCTAAAAAAAGTGCAATGCATTTACTACCTTTATCTAGATTATTAGAGATGATTTTTGTCAAATTAGCGATGGCGTTTTCAGTGCTTAAACCTTTGCGAAAGCCGAATTGTCTACTAGAAAGGATGTTGTTATTTTCGAGATAATGGATGAGACGGTTCTTTACAATTTTCTCCATAATTTTAGAGACAGAGTTGAGCAAGGAAACAGGCCGGTAATTATGTATCAGTGATTTGTCCCCACTTTTATGCAGTAAAATGACGATTGACTGCTTTAAATGGTTAGGGAATTTCCCTGATTTAAAGCTTAGATTCGCAATGAAAGCAATCGGTATGGCTATGTATACTTTAATGATTTTTAGAAGATTTGATGAAATCTTATCGGGACCACATGCTTTTGATGACTTAAGGTCGTCAATTATCTTCATGACTTCGTTAGTTGAAGTTGTGATTGAGTCTATTTTGTGACCGATCCTAGGGATAGTTAAATTGGCGAGAGCGGTTTCTGATTTCTTACACTTATCGAGAATTTTTTTCGCAAGTGTGTCACCCACAGATGAAAAGTAACTGTTTGCAAAGTTTGCCATATCTTTGGGGACTTCAGAGTTTGATGTGTTAATATACAGGGTGTCCGGGGGTAAAGTGCAGTAACTTCGTGGGGGGATTCTACATGATCGTAGGAGTAAAAAAGATAAATAACTTTTTCCGAAATTCCAATTTTTTCTTTTTCATACAAAAAGACATACCTGCTAAAATGCCATAGTGTAGGTGCAAACTTACCCGATAAATTCGCAAGTGTGAACGTGGCAACGTTGCATATTGTGAGTGGCGCGTATCCATGGAAACCGATATTGTGAGTGGCGCGTATCCATGGAAACCGCATGTGAATTGTAAACAATAACAACACAGAGTTCGCCGTATGTTTTGATATTTTACCAAATTCAAAAAGAGAACTGCACTAAGATCACGTTACACTTTTTATTATAAAAAATATTAATAACTCATTGAACACTTAACTAATTTCATCGCTTTTTACTAATTTAAAATATTTTCAAAATGTCCACCTTCTGCTTGTAGGCAAGTATGTAAACGTACAGTAATATTATTTATAATTCGTACATTGTGGCGTATTTCATCTGCGGCTTCGTGAATACGTAACCGGAGATCTTCGACGTTATTTACTTCTTTGGCGTAAACTTTATCCTTCATCGCACCCCAAAAGAAAAAATCTAACGGTGTCAAGTCTGGAGAACGCGCCGGCCATGGCGAAGTACTCCCTCGTCCAATCCAACGATCTGGGAATTGTTCGTCTAGGTAGCGACGAACGGCAAGTCCGAAATGTGGTGGAGCTCCATCCTGTTGAAACCACATTTCACGTCTTCTATTTAAATCAACTTCTTCCAAAAGAACGGGAAGGTCATTCTTCAAGAAATCCAGGTAATTTATTGAATTAAGCCTAGGTGGCAACACATGCGGTCCTATAATTTGATTGTTAATAATTCCAGCCCAAACGTTAACGGAGAATTGAACTTGATGGTGCAACTGCCTTACGGAGCGCGGGTTTTCTTCCGCCCATTCATGCAAGTTATGCAGGTTTATCACACCAGTTCTGTTGAACTGGGCCTCGTCCGTCCAAAGGATGTTCCCAATGAAGTTCGGGTTATTAAGTTGCTTACGAAGTAGCCACTGACAATATGCAATCCTTGATACGGGGTCACGTTCCAGAAGGCCTTGCACGCACCGATAATGGAACGGGTGCATTCCGTACGTCTTGAAGAGATCCCAGATAGAACTCTTAGGAACACCAGTCATTGCGGAAATTCTACGAAGCGACAATGTAGGATCATTTACAATTGTAGCCATGATGAAGTCTTCGTCCGCTATTGGTAAATTAATAGCATTGTTGTTTCGGGATCTTCGGCCAATTCCTTGTTCGCGAATAAGTGCATGCGTTTGAACAAAAACACGAGCGTTGGGCACATTACGATTCGGAAAACGACGTGCATATTCCCGGCGCGCCGCTTCGGAATTTCCACCATGTAGTCCATAAAAATAATGAATATCTGCCCGTTCTTCGTTGGTAAAGCGAGGCATTGTCACAATAATTCTGTATTAAAATTACGCACAAAAGAAACACATTTTTAACAGTTAGGTTACTCTTAAACTAAATAAAACTCGATGTTTAAGGAAAACACGCACCGAATAAAGATGTACTTTTTAGTAAGACTTAAACACTAGATAAAGACACTAAATTAACAAGTTTTTATTTAAATGAGACTTTTAACACTAGATAAATTAAATTTTCAAAGTTGTTTACTCCGCGCGTCAAATACATTACATTCAAAGCACAGACGTTTGCTTACTGAAGGGGCGCGGGATGTAGATTTGGCAACGACGAAAAAAAGAATGCCGTCTAGGCACGTCGGAGAAATTTTTCGTTATTAGCTTAAAAGTACATCTAAAAGTTGGAATTTCAGAAAAAGTTATTTATCTTTTTTACTCCTACGATCACGTAGAATCACCTCCCGAAGTTACTGCACTTTACCACCGGACACCCTGTATAGCGATTTTATTTCAGAAGATTTATTGATTTTGGATTTGGTTATGTTGCGAAAGGTATCCCAAAAACGTTTTGGATTGCAGTTGTTATAGTAAATGAGTTTTTTATAATAATTTTCTTTCGCCGATGTAATTAATTTCTTACACAAATTCCTATACTTTTTATAATAACATTGTAATACCAAATTCTCAGGACATGTTTTTGCCTTTTCATGAAGATGATTTCTTCTGTGAATCGATTTAACTAGCCCCAGGGTGATCCATGGTGTGAATTTAATTTGTTTATTAGATACGGTTATATTACTTGTGTGTTTTGATATATACTCGTGAAGTTTGATAATAAATTCATTCATTGCTAAGTCAGTATCTGATTTATCTAGAACATTTAGCCAGTTTTCTGCGCTCAAGTCCACAAATAAATTGTTGAAATTAGTTTTAGCAACGTATTTAATTTTCGAAGAAGTGGGAGGCTTGTTTTTAAGACAAAGAGATGTTGTATAGTGGTCTGAAATAGTTGAGTGTATAACAAAAGTGTCAATAAATATTTTTTACATTAATGTGATCAAGACAGGATTTACTCGAGCCCTGTTCACGAGTAAAGCTGTTAATAGTCTGTGTGAAACCATTTTCCGCGAGTAGACATAGATAATCGATTGATTGACGGTGGTAGTCAGGGATAGTGTTAATGTTTAAATCTCCCATTATAATTTGCTGTTCAAATTTTTTCGCATTGTTTAAAATTGCTTGCAATGAAAAAAGGAAGGGGTCAATATTGATGAAGGAAAGAGATCTGTAAATGGCAAATATGCATATGTTATTATTCAATACTATTTTCGTACAGTTTGATTGTGCTAAAGTAATTTCCTCTACATGAGCTTTAATTCCGTCCTTGATGTAGATAACAATTCCACTAGATTTGTTGAGGTTGGTTGTGGTGTGATATTCAGAGTAATTGTGGATTAATTTTACGGTGTAGTATTTATTTAACCAGCATTCGGTTAATATTATAACATCGAAAGATGAATTAAATAGATCAAGAAAAATTGTAAAGTCATCGAGATTTGATATGCTTCTAATATTCTGGTGTATGATTTTTAGACTATCTGAGTCCCAGTTATAGTTGTTTAAATTCTCCAGATCTCGAATTATATTCATATTAATGCTAATTACAGAATCATTGTAATTATCCGAAGGTAACTGAAACATAATTATGATTAAATTTACTATGATGTGTGGTGGTGAATAATTGGTAATAATGAATTGGCGCATTAGATGCTGCATTTCTTTTGTAATTAAGCGTGTGGAATAGCACTGTATATCGTGTACGTCTCGAAGGTGTGTTAAAATTAATAAGAGACATAAGTTCGGTACAGTCGATGTTATTGTTTAAAATTCTAGGTATGAATATTAAGTCAGCTACTACTGCCTTTGCTGCCAAGTATTTCAAATATACATTCAAAATTATTGTTGAATTTGGAAGTAATATATTTTATAAATTCGTTTTAGATACGTTCCGTTTGGATTCCAAGTTGGCGATGCATATTCCAGTGTACTTCTGACTAATGCGAAATATGACATTAAGGACGGGTTGTTTCGGAGAATTTGAACAATTCATCAAATTTCAACGTTCATTTTCAAGTTCTGTGAAAGATTTTTTCAAGTTCTGTTTTTATTTCAGTTTTGTCAAGCAACTAGCCTACAATGATATAATAACAGAACTTGAATAGGACTTTCACAGAACCCGAAAATTAACGTTGAAATTTGATGAATTGTTCAAATTCTCCGAAACAACCCGTCCTAAGATTGTGCGCGGATTACTGAATACTTTACTTAAATGTAGCACGAAACCAAACATTTTATACGACCTATTATATATATAATATACGATTGAGTCAATGTACATTATGACACGCAAGTGGAAGGAATTAGGAATTGGCGAAAGCCAACGAGGACAAATGCGTCAAATACTTGGTCAGGTCATGTAGGTAGAGTCGAAATACTAGAAAATAACCGTGAGACGATGTACTAATGTAGATGAAGTCAGGAGTATGCGCCATGAGAGATTTAACTGGCGTTCCATTTGGTAGGAAAACGGCTTTATGGTTAGTTGGTTATTTTATTACTAACTCACAATGGTTTTCACACCAAATCGTCGTTGATTGGTGCCAGGTTCAGTTAGGATTCTTACCGTCATAATCTTCGTGTTTTCCCATCTGCATGCCCTTGGTATCCCCGCTGAAGTGGGCGGCCATCACTGGCTTGCTTTGGGTGGCCACGAGGGAGGCTCGTGGGCGAGAATCATCGTGAGGGTACATATCCTCCTCATAAATTGAGGCTCGGCTCTGGGGCCCGTGCTTGCGGAACCTGCGGATTCGTCTCTCGCCGATCTCCTCAGGTTTTCGTTGCTGGAAAAAAAGATTATTTATTGATTGAAAAAGTAAGTTCATCCCAGTTGTGTTATCTAAATTACCATGAATGAAAAAGTAGTTTCATCCTAGTTGTGTTATCTAAATGACCATTGAATGAAAAAGTAAGTTCATCCCAGTTATGTTATCTAAATGACCATTGAATGAAAAAGTAAGTTCATCCCAGGTGTGTTATCTAAATGACCATTGAATGAAAAAGTAAGTTCATCCCAGGTTTGTTATCTAAATGACCATTGAATGAAAAAGTAAGTTCATCCCAGGTTTGTTATCTAAGTGCCCACTGAATGAAATGGTATTGAGTTATTAATTTAGGTGTTTTATCCAAGTTGTTAGACAGTTAAGCTACCTGATTTGGTAATACTGAACACATTCATATTCATTGGCAGGCTTGGAAATACACATAAAGGTTTCTGGTAACAACTAAGATTCGTTAAAAAAGCTGACGTCTAATGCTAAGTATACACCTGCGAGCCGAACTGCCGAACTGAACCTCAACTTATGGGAAAGAAACGAAGCAACCGAAAATGGCGAGAAACGCCGCATGCAGTTGATTCGTTCCTTTCCCGTAATTGGGTGGTACGGTTCGCGTTATGGTTGCCAATTGTATACGTACCCTTATGCTACATATACATCCGCGAGCTAAACTGCCGAACTGAATCTCAACTTATGGGAAAGAAACGAAGCAACCGAAAATGGCGAGAAACGCCGCATGCAGTTGATTCGTTCCTTTCCCGTAATTGGGTGGTACGGTTCGCGTTATGGTTGCCAATTGTATACGTACCCTTATGCTACATATACATCCGCGAGCCAAACTGCCGAACTGAATCTCAACTTATGGGAAAGAAACGAAGCAACCGAAAATGGCGAGAAACGCCGCATGCAGTTGATTCGTTCCTTTCCCGTAATTGGGTGGTACGGTTCGCGTTATGGTTGCCAATTGTATACGTACCCTTATGCTACATATACATCCGCGAACCGAACTGCCGAACTGAATCTCAACTTATGAGAAAAAAACGAAGAAACCGCAAATTACGCGAAACGCTGCATGCAGTTGATTCGTTCCTTTCCCGTAATTCGTGGTACGGTTAGTGTTTTGGTTAGCAAATGTATACTTACCCTTATATGCCTGGATATTAATCGTGAGGGGTTACAGTGTTTGAAGCCTCGTCATATTTGATTGTCGATCAAATCAACGATTGCGGCACTTTTGACATTCGAAAAGTTTACGGTTTATAGTTCTGCAAAGAATTATTAATATTTTTTTGTTTAGATTATCACCTGGTAAGAACTAAGAACTACTACGCATTCTGAAATATTGAATCGCAGAAGCTTTGCGAAACTTTGTCGTGTTTGATGAATTTTTTTTCAAGATTCTTTCCTTTTAGTTATATTGTGACTTCCATAAAACTTAAATTTTAACGCAACTTTGAAATTATGGGTATTTATATTTTATTTGAACTTTCACACTACTTTGAAAAGAAATACGTTTTCCATATCTTTAGTGGGAAATAATAATACACGGAGTATGAGGGTGAGAATTTCTCTGAACTTAAGTCAATTACGCTTGGATAAATAATATAACTTGAGCTGGAAATTACGAATACGTCTGTAGTAAAATAAATTTTGTGAAAGTCTGAGGGAGCCTGATTTTTTCATGAAACCAGTCGAGAAGAATAAGTTTTAGTCACACAAACATCGTTTTCAAATCAGTGGGCCGTGTGAAACACTAATTTGATCAAACTATCAGGTAAAAAATATACGGAAAGAATCGTTTTATGAAAATACTAAATTATTATTTTTAAAATTTCCATTATCAATCGAATGAAATGATTGAAATTTATGTAAAGTTTGATTATGACACCGATTTTAAATTATGGAATAATAAACTGAAATACTTCGAAAAATAAACTAAAATTCTTCAAACAATGTAAATATCATGCAAAAGTTACAAATCAACAAAACCAAATTCAAATATGTCACTAAAGATAGCATTTATTCAAAATAATCTACAGTAAAACACCCTATACTTACATATTCCAATCGTATTAAATAATCTACCGTAAAACACCCTTTACTTACACATTCCAATCGTATTAAATAATTTTCCTTAAAACACCCTATACCTACATGTTCCAATCGTATTAAATAATCTACCATAAAACACCCTTTGCATTCATATTCCAATCATATTAAATAATCTACCTTAAAACTCCCTTTCATTTCTACCTTAAAACATTCATATTCCAATCGTTTTAAATAATATAACGTAGAACATAAATTCATATTAAATAATCTACCTTAAAACTCCCTATACATTCATATTCCAATCGTATTAAATAATATATCGTAGAACATACATTCATATTCCAATCGTATTAAAAAATCTACCGTAAAACATCATATACATGCATATACCAATCGTATTAAATAATCTACCGTAAAACACCTTATACATTCATATTCCAATCGTATTAAATAATCTACCGTAAAACACCTTATACATTCATATTCCAATCGTATTAAATAATCTACCGTAAAACACCTTATACATTCATATTCCAATCTTATTAAATAATCTACCGTAAAACACCTTATACATTAATATTCCGATCGTATTAAATAATTTACCGTAAAACACCTTATACATTCATATTCCAATCGTATTAAATAATCTACCGTAAAACACCTTATACATTCATATTCCAATCGTATTAAATAATCTACCGTAAACCACCCTATACATACATTTTCCAATCGTAATACATAATCTACTTCTGCTATTCGTTTATTTCAAAATAAAATTGGTTGTTTTTAAGTAAATAATAATGAAGCTTCACTGTGATGTAAACACATTTAAATGAGATATTTAAATGCAGATTGTTAATACAGTGTTTTGTTTTGACACTTTTATGTAAATATTATGTTTGTGTATCCAAATAAAAAAATAATATTTGTTCAAAAATTTTGATATTATATTCCCAATCGATTAAGTATTACAATGAAATTTAAGTTAAGTTAATTAGTTTATATGTCAATCCTAATAAATTGAAGATTCATTTATTTAATCACCGAATACAATATTAGCGACTCTCAAACGAAAATTTGAAACGGAAAAATCAGAAAAAGATTCGGTCGCATCTAAGAATTGAACCCAGGACCTCAGCCTTGCCACTGAGCTAATTCGACCATATCCACTTCGGTCATATTTAACTTTATCATAATTCGACTAAGAATTACCAACATTATCTTAATTTTATTAACTAACTAACCATCACACCGTTTCCCCGCAGGGGTAGGCAGAGAGGACGGACCGCCAAACAACTCGGTCTTGGCACACACTTTTTGCCTCAGTCACATTCATACATCGTCTCATACATACTCTTCTATTATACTGACTCTTGACATGGCCCGACTCAATTATCTGATTCACTTGATCGTGCCATGTCTTCCTCGGACGTCCCCGACTTCTGCTACCATTCGCATTTGCATTATATATCCTACTTACACTCCTATCTTCGCTCATTCGCTCGACATACCCAAACCATCTAAGCGTCCCTTTCCGACTAAGAATTACCAACATTATCTCAATTTTTTAACGCATGTTTTTAATGGCTATCTTTATGTATAATCGCTAATATTGTCTTCAATGATTTATGTATTACAATTTGAGGTTATACTCATCAAGTAAAAAAATGAAATTTATATATAAAAAAAAATTCTGTCTCTACTGGTCTCTACCATTGATTATATTCCACTAAACCCACAATTTGTGGAGTCAATATTAAAAAAATTAAATAAATTGAATATAAAAAATATTACCAAGAACGCTGCATCGTAATCGGCAGCCGGTCCGCTCTTAACGTTGGGTTTCCGAATCCTGATGACCCTGCGAAAGGCCTTGGTGCTGTCCTGATCTGTCTGCATTACCCTGGAAGGCCTGGAGTACACGGGGCCTGGGGAGGACGAGGTAATGTCTTCAGACTGGAACTTTTTGGAGTGCTTTCTGGAGAACAAAAAAAAACATCTAAAATCAGTACAAACAAAAAGGTTAAACGGTAACATGAAGTAACGAACATGATGAAACGCCATTTTTATTATTAGGTGTTTCGGAAAGCAAACCAGAATGTTTCGAATGTGTTATGTGTGTAAGAGAGAGCAGTTCCAGATGTGAGAGAGACGCCAAGAATCAGCAAAAAGGAAAAATCATTATCTAATATTTAAAAAAAAAATCTTTTGGTGTTCCATCCGCGTGGTCTTTAAATTCTGAATTAATATTAAGTATTAACGAAAAGTTAAATTATTTATTTATTTTTCGGGAAATCGACAGTTCGATTTGAAATTTATGAGAAAATTATATAAAAACAAAACACTGCTTGTAATAAAATTATTTAAATTTATGAAAAAAATTATAAAACTAACTCTGTAATAAAAAATATTGACAACCAAAATATTTGGTAGAAAAATATTTTGGAAAATTATGTAAAAACAAAATTTGTTCGTAATAAATTTTATTGAAATTTACGAGAAAGTTGTATTAAAAAAAATATTTCTCGTAATAAAATTATTGTTTTATCTATACTTCATGTAGATTCTCCACCGGTTTCCGAAGTTTTCCTTCATAGAACAAAGCTAAACTGCCTAACGTTGAACTAAATACTTTATCTACTGTCCTTATAGAGGAAGGAAGGGTGCTTCCGAAACCAGTCGACAATTTAAATTCAGTTACTGGTTGAAACAAAGTACCTACATATTTGTTTAATTTAATTTATTTACGTTAAGCCACGTAGCTACATACTTTTTACTTTACAAAAATTGAAGATGATTATTATCTGCAAAAAGATAATCTGATAAAAGATGCCCAATAAATATAATGTAAGAAAGAGAAATCTCTAGGGAAAGAGATGATTTATCTTCGGCATTACTTGAACCTTTACCTTTTATGTTGCTGACGTAGTTCGTGTTCAGAGTTCCAATCCATTAGCATCCTGGGGTTTCCCCTGGGCCCGTCTCCTGGCGGCAGGTGGCGCTGATCACCGTGTTCCTCGTGAGAGAGGTTCCTCGCTTTGGCTGCCTCGTAAGATTCCTCAAGAACCGGTATTCCATTGGCTGTGCGCGGGAAGACTTCTCTCTTGGAACGGGCTATAAAGAAGAAAATACATTACATTCTATAAAACTCCGTAAACTATAGTTTTATTACTATCGAAAATGAATGCTTGAATAATCCTTGATCTGATAGGTATCTGTGCAGTTTAATTGTTTTATCTTGATGAATCATTTAAAAATATCTGAATAAGTGTTTTGTCTTATTTTTATAGTAAAGTTGATTATTCAATGATCCATTGTTCATGGCAGAAATGAAATTTTACAGAGTAAATGTAAAGTTTTCAAATATTTATTTAAATATTTCATGTTATTTTTTTATATTTTTATAAAGAACATCTAAATAACATGTTTATAGTCTTTACCAAAATTTTGTATACCGCGAACGGGGGTATATAATTGAGATTCTGTTTTGGAGTTATCACAATAGAACGGTAGATAATGCCTTGATGTTGGTATACGAGGAATGTATATGTAAAGAAATCAAGTATAATAGTTCAGGGCTGTCAATTATTAAATTTATGATTTTATATAAACATTTTAGGTCGTTAACTATTCTACGTCCAGATAATTTTAATAAATTGAGTTGACATAGTAGATAAGCATAGTTGACAGAATTCGTTAATTCCGTAGCTAACCCTGCTCTGCCGCGGGTATGGGCACCGCCGCCCCGGGAATGGATAACCAACACCTCTGCCATATGTCACCATAAGTGGTTCACTGCGTTTGGTGACTTAGCAGTGATGCCCAGTTTCATGTGGTAGGGTTTGTCTAGATTTGGCGGCAGATGCGCATGACCGGATTGAGAGGCACTGGTTGAGGAAGACATCGTTCTACACATCAGTGGGAGAAATGGATTCACATGTCATTAAAAATAATAAAAATATCAAATCAAAGCAGGCGAATAATGAAATATCATTGAACAACGAAAAAGAACAGCCATCTATCGCCATACAAGCAAAACAGTTTTCTCAAGCGCCAAAACCTGAACTCGCAATTCAAACAAACACAGAAAGCTTACCAACCTCAAATATAGATGGAGCTAATGGTCCATTAACCTCGCAACTATTTTTAAATGAACTCACTGAATTCAAATCAACCATAATGAAATTCGTGGAAGACAAATTTGATTCATATGTAAATAAATATGAAGCTCTCATGTCACAAAATATCGAATTAATAAAAACTATCCAATTTATGGCAGATCAACAAGAAGACTTAAAAAAACGGATAAATACTATCGAAAAAGCACAAGAAATAGTAAATGATGAATTAACTGCACAAAAAAATCATAATAATATACTACTCAATACTATTTCTAAGCAAGAGGAAAAAATTGATAAATTGGAGTATTTAAGCCAAATCTGTAACATCGAGATAAGAGGTGTCCCGGAGTCAAACATTGAAAATAATGCAGAAGTTCTCAAAAAAATCTGTAATATCATCAACTACGAAAATAGCGACGTGCATTCTGTAATTACAAAAATAAACAGGATTGGACCGAAGTTCTCCGACAAAAATCCAAGATCTATCGTGGCGACATTCAATACCATAACATCGCGGGACGAGTTCCTATCCAAATTCAAATCTTACAAGAAATCCACTACTAATGTGACAAACCAAATAAATACAAGGGACCTAGGATTATCGCAAACCGCCAATCACATTTATATATCCGACCAATTAACTCAAAAAGGAAAATTTTTGCTATCACAAACAAAAAAATTTGCTAGAGACCATAATTATAAACATGCTTGGTCCAGAGGAGGGCGCATTCTTTTGAGGAAATCTGATACATCCAAGACAATTCCAATAAATAATATTGCTGATTTGGACCGTGAAAAACGTCAATTACTGTGACTAATGATACAAATTACTGTGCTGCTATACCACTCCACTATATTAGACATTATTGTTTGTTTTATAATATGTTTTTATCCGTTATTCAATAATAGTCAATATGTATTCTCACTTTCCCTATTGGCTACTTTCGACAAGAAAAAACATACTCAATATAATGTACTCGCTCTCTACCTAATATTACTTTTATCTAGATCGAAAGTTTTTTATTTTCGTTTTATGAGTCATAACACCGCCATGATATTGTACACGAGATTTAAATTATTCTTATATTATCTATTAAGTATATACATTAATGTTTGCTTTATAATATGCTTTTATCCAATATTTTATAACACTACATATGTTTTCATACTTTCCCTGTTAGCTACTTTCAAAAAGAAAACACATATTCAATATAATGTACTCGCTCTCTACCTAATTTTATTATTAACTAGATCGACTGTTTTTTATTTTTGTTTTATAAGTCATAACACCACCACGATATTGTACACGAGATTTAAATTATTCTTCTATAATCTATCAAGTATATACATTGATGTTTGTTTTATAATATGCTTTTATTCACTATTTTATAACACTATATATGTATTCTTACTTTCACTATTAGCTACATTCGACAAGAAAACATATACTCAAAATAATGTACTCTCTCTCTACTTATCATTATTATTATTATCTAGATCGACTGTTTTTTACTTTTGTTTTATGAGTCATAACACCACCATGATATTGTACACGAGATATAAATTATTCTCCTCTCATCTATCAACTATTTACAGTAATGTTTACTTTATAATATGCTTTTATCCGTTATTTTATAACACTCAATATGTATTCTTACTTTCCCTATTGGCTACTTTCGACTTATTAACTTTCGACAAGATAACACAAACTCAAAATAATGTACTCTCTCTCTACTTATCATTATTATTATTATTTAGATCGACTGTTTCTTCTTTTTGTTCTATGAGTCTTACCACCACCATGATATTGTACACTAGATATAATTTATTCTTCTCTCATCTCTCAAGTATTTACACTAATGTTTGTTTTATAATATGCTCAAACTCCCGCCATGCAAGTATAAATACAGGCCTAATACTCAGTGATCTTATGACAGCACCTCCTAATAAATCTAAATTAAAATGATCTTAAACGCTTACTCGGAGTTAGATAATATTGGGGACCCAAATACTGAAATTATCCTAGAAGGTACTGATGAACTCAAAGAATTTAACTGGAGAAATAATAAATTTAATATTGTACATCAGAATATCCGCACAATGGAAAATCTTGACGATTTTCTTCTATTCTTAGATAATACTAAGATGACTGTGAGATTTCATATAATAATACTGTCGGAATGCAGATTGAATGATTCATATCTCGCAAAACAAATTACAGGTTATCATGAATACCACACAACACAACATTTGAATCAAAACAGTGGAGTGGTAGCCTACATTAGCGATGATATTCACTCTCAAGTTCAAGAAATTCATATCAGTCAATCAAACTGTCTAAAAATAGTAATTAATGGACATCTATGTATTTTAGCCATTTACAGATCACCATCATTCACTGACATTCAGGAATTTCTGGATAATCTCGTATCTGAACTTAAAAAATGTAGTGATTTCAAACAACAAATAGTAATGGGGGATATAAACATCAACACCTACGGAAATATACACAGACAATGTCACGATTACCTATGCGCCATGGCAGAAAACAACTTCGCATTAAATATTAAAGCTCCTACCAGGATTCAAGGTAATAGCAGGTCATGTTTAGACCACATAAATACCAGAAATATTACGGACTCCACCGCATTTATTATCCACAATACAATAACCGATCACTACACAACCGCAATAAGCATTCCGGACACATCCCATAAAAACCAAGTAAAAACTAACCACTGTATATCAACTATCTGTTATGAGGGACTAATTAAAGATCTGAATGGTGAAACATGGCAAGATTTGTGTGAAGTGACTGAAGTTAACAGTGCATTCAATTTATTTATTAGCAAAATCGACAAGTACATAACTAAAAATTCAACAAATAATCTCACTGCACATAAAAAAAAACAACTTACTCCTTGGATCAGCAGGGGTATTGTAAAAGCCATACACAAAAGAAATCACTTACACAGACTGGCGACAAGAGACCCACAGGATACTCTCAAACAACAGATTTACCGTAGGTACCGTAACATTTGTAAAAATGTTATGCGTAACGCTAAAGAACGGTACTATAAGCAACAACTCGACCGAGATACATCTAGCAAAAATATGTGGAAAATCGTTAAACAAATTACATACACTAAACATAAAACTGAACTCAATATTAACGAATTAGAAATTGGGAATACATCCATCATTGATTCGGACATAATTGCGTGCCACACAAACCAATACTTTACGATGGTTGGGTCTAAGCTTGCAGAAAACATCTTAAGTGTCACCAAGGAAACCGAAGACTCACTGGCATTGTCAATAGAATCAAAACAAAATCCTTTTTCATTTAAACTCACACCTACGACAAACGAAGAGGTTTTAAAAATCATTGACAGTCTTAACACTACACACTCTAAAGGTCCTGACAATCTAAACACATTTATACTTAAAATCATTAAACACAATGTAGCAACGCCTCTATCAAACATTATCAATAAAAGCTTTTCCTCTGGGATTTTCCCCGATCATCTTAAAAAATCTATAGTAGTACCAATCCACAAAAGTGGACCCAAAAACCAAGTTAACAATTATAGACCAATATCTCTGTTGAGCGCTATCTCAAAAATTATTGAAAAAATCTTTAAAAATAGATTAAGTAATTACATAGAGAACAGAAAACTTTTAAGCAAAAATCAGTTCGGCTTTCGATCAGGGAGAGGTACGGACGACGCCATAGCACAACTCACAGAACATATTTCTAATAATATAGATCGTGGAAAGAAAAACATCGCAATATTCTTAGACCTAGCCAAAGCTTTTGAAACAATTTCTCACAAAATACTCCTCAAAAGACTACAAAATATTGGAATTGTAGGTATGCCATACGAATGGCTAAAGAGTTACCTAGCAGGTAGAAGCCAGCAACTCAAAACTGGTAAAACTTTGAGTAACTCACTAGGCATTAACTTTGGTGTACCACAAGGAAGCACATTGGGACCCCTTCTATTTATAATCTATATCAATGAGTTGTGCGAGCTACCAATCGATGGTAAAATTATTACATTCGCAGACGATACGGTAGCTATCTTTGAAGGAGATGACTGGACTGACACACACAAACTTGCTGAAAGTGGAATTAATATGATAAAACAATGGCTCAACAAAAATCTACTAACACTGAACACTTCTAAAACCAAATACATGAGATTCAGCTCAACCATAAAGGGACAACCTAGTACAACACACACAATAAAAACACATAATCATGACTGTAACTCCTATAATACTGAACCTCACTGCAATTGTGAAGATCTTGAATGTGTGAAAAACATCAAGTACCTAGGTGTTATAATAGACAATCATCTTAAGTGGAATTATCACATTGACAATCTTACAACTAGGGTAAGAAAACTTACTCACATTTTCTTTGCAGTGCGAAACATAATTAGACAAGTAGATCTTAGAAAAATATATTTTGGACTGTGCAACCCCCTCTTAATGTATGGTTGCATTGGCTGGGGAGCATCAGGAAGATCAATTCTAGATCCGCTTATGAAGGCCCAGAAATCAATAATTAAAGTCATAATGCGCAAACCATATAGGTTCTCTAGCGATGAGCTCTTTAAACAATTTAATGTACTAGATGTCCGTCAAAACTATATAAAAAAGGTTATTATCCATGTACATAAAAATCTAGACAATATTAATAAAATTGACCATAAACACATCACAAGAAGCCACACCAGAAATGACCTTATGATCCCAACGAGCAATACGGCAAAGTACCAAAAGACACACACATACTTGGGACCTAAATTGTACAACAAAATCCCCCCTGAATTAAACATTAAAACTTGTAATATTTCATACATAGGCCCAATAATAACTAAATGGTTGATTGGACTGGGCAGAGGAGAATCTGAAAAAATGTTAAAAAACGTCACGTAATAAATAGACATAGACTAATCACACACTATATATATCTTCCATTATTCTAATTATTGTTCATACACAATGGAAACATACACAACAGCTCAAGTTCGACTCTATCAT
Source organism: Hesperophylax magnus (assembly GCA_026573805.1). Taxonomy (NCBI): domain Eukaryota; kingdom Metazoa; phylum Arthropoda; class Insecta; order Trichoptera; family Limnephilidae; genus Hesperophylax; species Hesperophylax magnus. The sequence goes on from JAIUSX010000107.1 coordinate 2,080,056, forward strand.
AAGATTGTAACGATTAAACATCACAAATTAAAACATTAATGAGATATATTATAGACATAGACAAATCACACACTTACTTTCATATATTTTTTGGTTTCTTGGAACGGGCAATTTGCCTAGTTAGGAATCAATAATTTCGACCTGATAAGGTACAATAATCAATAATCACAAAATATTTTAATTATATCTTGTATCATATTGTACTGTGTGTAAATTTAAATGAATAAATAAATAAAATAAATGTCTGTAACTCTTGGACACACTGAGCCTTACATTCCTACCCACTCCTTATACCTGTTCACTTACCAGAACTTCCTCTCTTTTATTTCCCTAAAAAGACTATCCACACAGTATCCCCAGCAAGTTGACGAAGGCTATGAGGAAAATTATTTTCTGCAGGGTCTCCTGTGTGGACCTAATGTAAAAAAAATATACTAAAAAATACCTAGCCCTGAGAAGAACTAATTTATAAAAAAATGAGTAAATGTCAAAACGGGAATGTTTATTATTAAAGAAAGATAAGCAATAGTACAACACTGTAACTTTACGATAAACCGGTATAAATTGTCACATTTTAAAATAATATTTTTTTTCTCCAATATTTCAAAGAAGTTCTGAAAAAATATAATAATATTTTTATATTCTTCAGACAAACAAAGTCGATCGACAGTGTATTAAATAATAACGTCCATTTTCGAAGACTGTTGAAATTTGGAAGCAAGTTTATCGGAAATTAAAGCGACCTCAGCATTTCCAATATTTTGGGTCAAACATTTCGGATGCGAACCATCCGATAAAATATTCAGATTTCTGGGTGTTCTTTCTGGAAACTAGATAAAGGGGAATTTTGAAAGCAATTGACTTTCGATTTTAGGAAATGATTTTCTTGGATATACAAAGATTTTGACGTTACTCGCTTGAGGCATCACATCGTATGAAAATGCAGTCGTCTTTCCATCAGATACACTACATTTAAAAAAAAAAAATTAAATGATTCAAAGAGTAGAGACAACTACCCGGAAACTATGGGTATATAGCACTGTCATTTTAGGGAATTAATTTTTGGGAAAAAAAGGGATTTGGAAAGAAGAAAGTACGAATTGAGGCTGAAAGAACATGGTTTTTCACTCTTCAGTATTACGTAATGTTTATTTCCAGCAACGTTTATATAAGAAAGAAAGAAGCCAGGGAAAATGGATGTGCAATTACAATTATTTAAATATATTAAATTTATTGAATGCTTTCATTGAACGAACCAAAGCGCGAGCCTAGCTACGAATAACGGTAAAAGAACGAAGCAACCGAAAACGGTGTTTCGAGCCATCTGCTTCGTACGTGTATACGCAGCATAATAATGTTGCTTCACCTTCGCGATCGCTCAGCAGGTAGGACGTAGGTATTACGGATATTAGTATATTAAATATACGATTCCTGAGAGAAAATCCAATTATATAAAATTTTGTCAAAAATCCTGTATCTAAATTTCGCTAATAAAAAATTAGTTAATGTTAATTAAGTGTTAATCTTAAGCGACCTACCAGGTAAGTTTGGTACTGTATATACATATATACATCTCCATATATAGTTAGTTATAACATAGATCATTGTAGACATGTATTATATATTTGTACAGCGCCCTTGAGGGGATTTTAAACAAAAACGGCGCTATACAAATCATTGATATATTATTAGTAAATACCCAATATACATAAAAAACATTCTCGTGTGATTCTCCTTCGATTATTCTTCGTTTATCCATCGATTATTATACGAATGTTCTCCGGTTTCCTTCATTATGCTTCGATTATTATCAATAATTCTTCGAATATTTTTCGATTATTTTTTTATTATTCTTTTATAACTCTTCGATTATTCAATCTTTGATAATGAACTATTCGATATTCCAGTGAGTGTGTATACAAATTGGCACCAGCCCACGGAAGACTAAGACGGCCGGCAAAACCGGCTAATAATACAATCCTAACGGAAGGTTTTTTTTTTAGCTATCACCTATTTACCTAGATACCAGCACAAAATAATTCCCGGGATTACCGGATTATCCATCACTCCCGGTTACCCGGCTTCACGTGACCCCTTTTAGGGGGAATAATCGGGAGTCTATTAATAAAATTAAGGACGAGCTGTAGACACGAATAAAAGTTAGACCGGTATCGTAAAAACGGAAACATGCTTTTTCATAACCAAGCTTATGACGTAAAATAACTTTTGGGAAAGGTCACAGAACATATCCCCTTAAATTCACTTTCGTTCAACCAGAAGGTTTATTCTCCGAATAAACCTTCTGGTTTAGATTTTTATTTTTAGAAACTAAAGTTAGCTCAGTATAAATCTTAGAAATTCCAGTATCGGATATCAACGTTTGTCAAGTTTTTTTGTAAAAAGGTCAGAAAACGTACGTGACTTCTGGATGCATACTAAACTTAAGTTGTGTGGCGGGTTTGGGGACCGCCACCCGGAAACCATTTATAGGATAACCAACACCTCTGTCGTAGGTCTACGGAAGAGGCAGATCTGGCGAGAACCTTTGACCTATCCAACTGGTCTCTCTTGACCGATCGCCTTGCGCCGCAGTGGGAGGGACAGATCATTCGTCCATCACTCCTGGACACGCTGATCCCTAGATTCCTACCCACCCCCATACTGTTCTCCTTACCAGGACTTCCTCTCCTTACTTCCTTTAAAATACCCTCCACACAGCAGCCCTGAAGGAAATTATTTTCCTCAGGGCCTACTGTGTCAGGTTAATGTAAAAAAATATTTTAATATTTTTTGTAAAAAAAAATAATTACAATGTCGAATACCGCTAACACTATTCAAGTTAGCTACGATAAATCAATAATTCATACTTTAAATTTGGAACACTAATTAATAATCATCTATCTTAATTGGTTATAATGCTGGTTCACACTTGTTAATGAATGTAATCATTAATAGTACCTAATCACTAACTACTCAGTTTCATCACCTTTTTTAGTTTTAACACCTTTATTTTTCTTAAAGAATAAAAACTTATGCACGGAGAAAAATGAGTATTGCTAATTTGTTAAGAACATCCTCAAATTTTTGCAAATCCGGTTAAGAACCGGATTGCAGGCCTTTAACGAATGAATTAACAGGTTTCCCGATGTCGGAACACGTGTTCGAACACATTATAAATTACATTACGTTATCAGGAAACCTGTTAATTCATTCGTTAAAGGCCTGCAGTCAAAAATAAATTAGTAATACTTATTTTTATCCGTGTGGCGTCTCGTTTTAACTTTGTTACTCTCAAGATTTCGTAAAATCCTTATTTTTTCCTGTCACTATTCAAAAGCGGTCATTGCTCGCAAAGTTATTGCTTGTTGTTCTATATTAACAGCCCTCAGGCGTTTAGGTCCAGTTTTCAAACAAACAATTTTGCTTTTGACAAACCCAGTAAACCCTTTTCACTGTAGAGTCGATGTATACAAAATATATACCTAAAGATGTAGGTATATATTTTACATTGAAAATTCAAACTATGTATTTAAAAAAACACGCCATATAGATACCATAAAACTACATTTAATTTAAAATTAAAATAATAATAACCGTGTGTAAATGTTAAAAGAAAGGCGAATATTTCCTCAAAAACCTGACGATTTTTGAATTGCCTTATTACGTTTACCTCCCATGTAGTAAGCAGAAAATGTTACTGGAATGGAGAACTTATCTAGCAGAGTGAAAACGCCCGAGTGAAAACCCAACGAATTTTATCAGTAGCATTTGGATCAATTGGCCACCAGCCAATCAACTAACCGATTATCGTGCTATTTCCACATAAGCATAGACAGAGTAAACTGATATACACTCCTAGCTCCATATTATTTATTTATTGAGTCTTGTTCTCAATAAAACGGTTATGCACCAATACATTGCGGAAAAGATTACTAATTTGAGGTACATGTGAAGAATAAACAGGTCAAGGGGGTAGTTTTACTATTTTGAGACAAGCGTCAAAAAATAGTTTGTTGTTATTCTGTTTAAAGTGACGTTGAAAATGTCCATGGTCAATGCAGAATTGTTAAGCAGCTCGAGTCGCTCTGTTGATTAGTGCGTACTGATAGGCAGAAGTCCTCGCTTTTTGAGAGTAAACAAGACGGTGGGATCTCCAACGAGTCTACTTGTATATGGGTACCACCGCCCCGGGAACAAACACCCCTATAACAGGCTATAGGCTACCCCAAGTGGTTCGCTACATTTGTGACTTGTCAGGGGTGCCCGGGTTCATAGGATGAGGTTTGTCTAGGTCTTGGCAGCGGATGCGTGTGCTCACCTACTGCATGGTGGGTCAGTTTGGGAGAGACGCGTCGAGAGAGGCTTTTGACCTCTCCAGCCGGACTCTAACTAGAACCATTGTCTTGCACAGCAGTGGGAGGGATGAATTCACGGGTCCGTCACTCCTGGTCACATTGACCCCCAAATTTCTACCCACCCTTCATACATTTCCTTTCGAGAAAATTATTTCCTTCCTTTCCCTAAAAATACCCTCCACAGAGTATCCCCAAAGATGACATTGGCCCTGAGGGATTTTTTTTTGTCCTGAGGGCCTCCTGTCTGTAGCTCATGTAAAAAAATCTCTTTCAACACAGGTGGATTAAGTAATAAGTATAGTTCCAGAGATTCCAGAGTTAAAATCGAGCAATCCTGTTAAAAACAGGAATGGATAGTGTGTAGATTCTCTCATATACAGGTAACACATAAACCTCTTTTGTACTTTTTCTATTTCTAGAATATGTTTTTGTTCAGAAGGGGCCCAAATAATGGAGCTGTATTCCAGAATACTGCGAACAAGTGCTTCATATGTTCGTATTATTGCGATTCCATCAGTATTATTATATCTCGCATTACGAAGTGCAATCGGGGGTTTTAGGATTACAGGGGCTTAGTTACAAAAACATAGTTTTGAGTTAATAGCAAATAAAAATTGGAATGCTCATATGCTCATCTGTATGCCCAACTGATATGCCCATCTATATTTCTTAAATGGCTGTATAATAATAATAATAATAATAATTGGATAATTTGTAGAGCGCCGTTTTTGTGAAAAATCACCTCATTGTATGAGATAGAGCTTAGTTTGAAAAAATGATGTAATATTTTACACTATAAACAAGATTATTCATAAAGCAACAACAGGTCTCGATATAACGTTGGGCAAGTATTCTTTTAGCATCGCCAAAATATTCGTAGTGATTATCATCTGTCGGAGACGAGATAACCGATTTCACGTACCCGACTGCGTCACCGCATCGTGAATATGATATTCGTATATTTATGTATCTCGAAAATATTTTATATGAGTTTACGTGATATAGTCTGCTCGTGAATATCAAGTTTTCAAAGTTCTTTGGTTCTCATCAGCCCGAGTTAAATATTCATGTCTCTTCTTGTACATTCTCGAACAACTGGGACTTGAAGCGTTTGTCGCTTATCGGAGATTGTTGCCATTGTCGTAAATTCACGATTTAGTGGAGTCAAGTTGTAAGAGCTAAAGATAGCTGTGGGTATATTGTAGACTCTAACTAAATTCAATGACACAATTTTTGGTAGCTTCCTTGACAAATAAAGAAATAAGAAACATTAATGATAACATCCAAATAATAAACATAGTGAAAAAATATTTTAAAGACAAACTTACAAAAAATAAAAATGTTTCCAATTGAATTAATCTTAAGAATAACTCATCTCAATTAGTTTCCGTAAGTAACACTCCATTCTTCAAATAAGTTTAAAATCATTTTATTTTTAATTACTTACTTACTGTAATAAAACAATGTACACTCCTCTTCCAGCCACAAGCTAATGCTTCTATGGAAGAGGGGTCTTGAAATATTTGATCATATATTGTAACAAATAAACAAAAATGTAGTTATACTTATAAATATCGCTTGGAAATATATATGGGCGACAATTCAACATAAGGACGGCAAAATTTGCAAGAAACCTTGTGTGAATGAAGGCTTGTGTGAATGATTTTTTACCAAACTGAGGTGATTTATTTTTTTAACACTGCGGTATTAACCGTACAAGAGTTGCAACGGCTCCTAACCATCTGGAGCCAGTAATACTACGGTATCCCCAATTGGGGTATGTTGTGAGGCTGAGGGTAGTGGAGAGAGAAAGGAGATGGGACGAGGAAGGTGGAGAAGTATTTGGCTATTCAGATCTAGTTACCAAATGGTCGTACGCCACAATACATTATTTTAAATGAATAAATAGTGAAATAACACAAATTAATCAACTAAAATATTAGTAAATTATAATTGAACCCGCGACTTCCGGATTGCTAGTCGAGAGACTCACCCCTCGACCGCGGAGGCCTTCAAATATTATTAATATCTTTAGAATCATTTATTACACAATGAGAGCCACCCACAATGACATCCCAAATTCGGAGAATGAGTGTGAAGAACGTCGGGAGAGGGATGGGGAGGTTCGGAATTACAAGAATATTCAAATCTGGTTACAAATGCTGTTGCCATAACAATTTCAAGCAACACTTCTGAAAAGAAGTCTCTCACAAGGACTCGCAGAGAAGTTCTTCCACTTTCAAGGATTCAATTCAAATAGACGACATAATTGTTTTTTTTAAATCAATTATAAGCGAATACAAAAAAAATTCAACGTTTTATAAATTTTAAATTAAATATCCCACTAGAAGACTTACAATATCATTTATTATTAAATACACACATTGGAAGACAGGCGTAAAATAAACGACTTAACTTTTTTATTCAAGATTCTAAACTCTAAATTCGACTGTTGCGAACTTCTGCAACTCATAAACTTACGAATACCTACAATAACAACACGACAAAATACACTATTCCAATGCAACACACATAAGCGCAATTACATTGCGAATTCCCCAATACAACGGTTTCACACTATGGGAAAGCAATACTTAGGTGATGTCGATATATTTAATATTAACTTTGCGAATTTTGTGGATTACGTAAAAAGACTTATTTAAACACTATTCCTAAATGGAAGTTATATTTTTGTAAGCCAGTCAAATCGCTGTATTTTTGAATTTATGTTCTTGTTATTTTTAATATTTCTTTCTCATGTTTCTAAACTGTCATTAAAATTGTACCACCTACATGTAAAAGCCATCTGGGTGTTAAATAATTGAATAAATAAATAAATAAATAATTTTTTGTAAAATAGTGCTCGTCGGGTTTTCAATCGCCAGACATAGAGTCAATGATTTTTCCACTCTGTCAAAGAGGTTGTAACATTGAAAAAAAATCCAACACAGAAGGCCCTGTAATCTTTAGGGATGCTGTGTTGAGGGTATTTTTTAAGGAAAGGAAGGAGAGCAAGTTCTGGGAAGGAAAAAGATACGAGAGTTGGGTTGAAATCTAGGAATCAATGTGTCCAGGATTTATAGACATATGAATATATCCCTTCCGCTGCGACGCAAGGCGATGGGTCCAGAGACCAGTTGGAGAGGTTAAAGGCTCTCCCCAAACCACACACTCCCGATCTGGCACCCACGCAGCTGATGGGCAGGCGCATTCTGAACATACCTCAACTGATGAACCCGGGCATTTCTGATAAATCACCAAACGTTGCTAACAAAGTAGTGGAAGAGGTGTTGGTTATCCAATAAATGGTTCCTGGGGAGGCGGTACCAAAATACGTCAAAATGGAAATACACGAAACTACAAAGTTTGCATGTTACCCTCCGGAAAATTTACATTGCTTAATTTTTGAGGTGTGATTCGAAATGAAAGGGATAAATTATCAGGGACAGTTTTAGGACCAAGACTGCGAGGTGAAGGTACCTAATAATTAATACTCTCACTCAGTTCTGTCTTGGTTTCTACGCAGGCCGATTAATAATGTTTAATGCATCAACACATGCCGCACTGTGAAAACAAATCAAGCTGTTTTATTTACGCAGAAATTGAGGATTGAAAGATGTACGAATAAATATGCAGTAAAACTAACACTGGGATTCTCGTATCTCATGCCAATAATTACAGACAGAGAAAAAAAAGAAAATGCCTATATAAAGTCTGCAATAACTTTATCGATTGTCCGGACTTACTCAAACTAATAAATCTTAAAATACCGACTTACCACATTTGCCGGTTGCGCACAAATGCTGGCTTCAGGGATTCAAATAATTGTTTAATCAAAATCAAAACCTGGGAGATTCCGAGATATTTTTTGCTATAGTCAGTGACAGCTTGTGACTCTTGGTTGTTCTAGAGTTCTAATCTTACAAAAAATGACATTATTAATTGTGTTTTATTTGAAAAAGATTTATTATTATTTTTTAGAAAATTTGATTTATTGTACAAATATTTTCAGAAAATTTCACGGTTGCACGGATTTCCTGAAAATATTCGTACAAAAAATAAAATTTTCTAAAAAATAAAAAATCGTTTTCAGCTTCAACAACATCAATAATGCAATTTTTGTAATATTAGCACTCTAGTAACGAGCCGCCACTGCGCGCAGTACTTAAAAAATATTTTTTAAGATTTATTACAAATTTTTAGTTCATCTCTGAGAAATAGGTAGGATGCAGGAAAATTATCCAATTAATGTTTTTTATTATCTTGATTATTACCTTATGTATTTTATTGTCTGTAGGTATGTATCTGTATTTCCTCTAATAAAAAACAATATAGTATACGAATTATGCAGCTTTTGTTTAAGGTTGTAAATGGACTGTGAGTGATAAATGTAGGTCACAACGCAAGGTAGAAAGGAAGAAGTACAGGTATAAGTACATGTATAACCATATCAACCATAGCATCTTTGCAAAGAGTTCGAGTGCATAAAATACAATAATTTTGTTTTTTTTATTATAGTTTTAACAAACGCATCAGACCGTAATACCCATCAAACGACAAACAAATGGGACAGCGACAATTTACTTAAAAAAACAAATAACAACCTCATTCCAGTGACAGTACCTTAGTACCGTTTTCTGCTCTGTTTCGGGTATGTTTTTAATAAAATTATTAATAATTATCCATTTTTTTCATCGAACATTTACGTTAAATCTCAATAACTAATGATTTAAGATCCGAGCTATAAGATGACAAGAGGCTGGCGATTCTCTGAGGGATTATCTCCATCCCCTAGGCGACGGAAATCGAAGATCGCAGTTTCCGAAATTCTGCCTCAGCCGCACATATCCATATCCGCTCCAAGGTCACCCGGCGGAGGCTTTGCTTTAGTTTAGGCAAGTAATTGACGTAAAAGGGTTCGGGGGAGTTGATGTCTCTGGAGTGGAATAAATCCGGTCACCACAATGAAGGTATATTCGGAATTAAAGGGAGCTGCCTAAAAATCAATATCCGATGGTTTTGACATTTTTCACCTCTCCAATGAATACACCACTCGTACTCATATATTATGGAAATTTTATTGATTTTATCGATAGAATAATATTTATTTACCGACTAGCTGAAGTCCCCGGCGTTGCCCGGCCTCTATGTTGGGTTTTTCACTATCAGATATGTCTACACAAACGGAGAAAAATGAGTACGGCATTTTAATCAAGATACTGTTAAAAATGTGACTCCATGACCATTTCCTGATATATCTGAACATGTGTTCAAGCAGGTGGGCTTGTCCGAATAAATATAATGGACGAGATACGAATATATTGTTATTTTGAAGAACTTTATAACATGAAGACCAAAATATTTAATAAATTAACAATTTTTATTTTAGTATGTTTTCTCCATGCAGTAATATTCCTTTTGAACGTCGAGTGTACAAAATTTCATCAAAAAGTATAAACATTCGGGTGGGAAAGGCAATTGGAGGTGTTTTTCAGAAATCTCATTTAGACATTGACCTTCCTCTTGTATTGAAGGTAAAGGCCGTTAAATACAATCTTCGCTAAACAAATAGTAATAGACTATCTCTTGCTGCGGACTGTAGGTAAAGCAGGTTAGTGGAGTCCATTCATTCAGATTTTTCCTAAATATTAAATTAAAATATCAAAGCTCCCGAATTAAAAGCCATATATGCATAGTTAAAATTTCAATTTGTTTCTAGACAAAAATGAATATTAATCTGAAATTATTATTTTTTTCACGGTTTAATAAACGTTCCTTACAAAGAAAATTATCATTTTAGATAAAATATTCTGACGCATTCTGAAAAGTAATAAGGCATCGCCAAACTGTCCAAAACAAGATTAATTTTGAACTTTTGAAAATAAACAAAAAACATTTAAAAAGTCTGAATATTTAACTCGTAAGTTTTGTACCTTAAAAGTAATTACTGTCTCGATTAAGTAGACTTAAGCTTTTAAGTACCCATTGCTAAATCTCAAAGTCGCATACGGGAAGTTCTTACTCGAAGCTGATGACTTATTCATCGAACACTAACGGAATATTTGATACCCAAACTGAAAAAGGCAGGCTTAAAATCCTGAAAGTTTTGATCTTATAAAATTCTGTCTTTTTCAGTTTTGTTATGAAATAAAACTATTTTTTATTCCAACAACTAATTTACACGTAGCAGTATTGAACAAGAAAAGAGATATTATGCTTAAAACAAAACTTAATAAACCTTCTCATTGGCGGCTTCAGATTGCTACAGTTAAAGTTATGATAGGATATTAAGTTCGATGGCATCATAAGAAATGAGCTGGATTATGCCGGAACAAATCTAGAAAAAAAATTTTATCATGTATGTATATCTATACTCAGAACTTATCCGAGGTTCATGAACCATATTATTGACTTATTTAAGGCAACGAAAAGATTTAACTAGATAACAGACGCTCTGCAAATCTTGGAATACTTAGTTTTAATATGGTGATAGCTTATTACTCTGTTAATGTTATGGCTTATACATACATGCCTGAAAATTTCAGCCACAGTCTCGTTTCCATGACACATGGCAGAACAGATGTTTTAGAACAACGTACCATGACAAGAGGGAATAGTGATATTGAATGAAATTTCTTAAACAGTAGGTGTATTTAATTAGGTACTAAAAATTTAAAACTGTTTGAATAACTCGCTTGCAAATTGTGAAGAACGTCAAAATAAGATCTTGAACTGTACTTAAATGGAAAATTAATCTGTCGTGGAATAAAAATAAAAATGATAATTACTACGTCAGGGAGTGAGAAATCTCGAATACTTAAGAGGAAGCTGCAAGCTAAAAATGTGTATATTCTTGGTTTACCTTATACTGTAGGTAATAGTCTTTAAAATCACTTGACAAACGGAGTCTAGAAACGTTCGATTTCAAGCTCAAAACTGGTTTTAATTTATTTTGTAAATAATTATATAAGAAAGCAAAAAATTTAATCAAGTCAAACTGTCACAGATAATTTTAGCTATATCACTGTATTTTTAAAAAGTTTTTTTTTACGTATTCATACATTTCCATAGAAAAAAATATTTTTTAGTAGTTAACATTTATATTTTTTTAGTAAGTAATTTATTATTTTATTTGTATTCTACTCAAGCGAAACGATAGGAAAACCTTCAACTTTTCTAAAGCATATTTTTTGGTAATCATAATGTGCACCAATTTGTTATAAAGGTTAATGAAAATAGTGATTTAGCATTAAGCTTCGCCTTAAGTATGTGAATAAAACTTTTACTTCAATGCCTTCAATTCCTTACTGAGAGTAATTAAAAGCAGACGATAATTTGCAAACTCTAAAGTTACGTAGATTTTTTATGTTGCCTGCTTTAAATTTCATTATTATTTTAAATTTCCTTACATAAGGTTATACAAAAAATCTACGAGTAGTCTAAATATAAATATAAGTCGAAAAGTTTTAATGCGTTTTAATCATTGAATTACTGAGGGATTTTACCACGAATTAACAAATTCAAAACTAGAAATATTTTGAAGTTGGTCTAAAAAGGGGTCTGTGAAGATATTTTATAAAAAAATCTCATTCACATTTTAAGAAAATGAAGACGCCAGCGCAGATCCGTGAAAAATCGCAGGATGGTCTGAATTTTAGACAAATTTTTGAAAATGACCAGATCATTGATCCAGATTTGACAACGAACAGATAACTGAAATTAATATGGTCATTACAAAGAAAAACAAGTATTTACTGAATAGTGATTTTAGTAATACTAACAGTATTTTTCTTTCAGCTCTCCTTCATCTGGTAGAATCCTCATGACCTTCTTTATAGGGGGATGCAAATCCGTACTCGTTTGACTTTTATCCTGCAGGGTGGCCTCCATAACTTCCCCGAGGAAGTCGATCTGGTCAATGGCTTCCATTCCTGTCTCCTTGCTGCTCTCGTCATCAGCGTCATAGTCCGAGAAACCAGAACCGTCGGAGTTGTCGTCTTCGGCTAAGTCCTCATCGTCAGTCAGCGCGTCGTCGTAAAGATTGATACGTTTTGGTATCCTGTCCGCCTCCGCGTTGACCTGAAAAAATAAATTCATGTTAGAATTTTTATATGAGGACAACTTACTCCGCTGGACCTATGGTATCCTCAATCTAGGTGTGTTGGAATTTTACACGATTTAGTGTACGAAACGGAGAGAACAAAACCAAAAAAGGTTTTTAGGTTTTGTTTCATTATTTTATTTCTTAATATGTATACACATTGTTCGGCAACTCGTAGTACAAGCGAGAAGCTGGTAAATCAACATCACATTTGGAGTCGATTTTGTCGCATTACTTTTTTGATATTAGCTTTCGTTTGCGAGTGAAGTTCTAGGAAAATATGAAAAAAATCGGTTGCGATTATTAATGGAGATATTGTGTGAGTATTATTGGAGATATTATCTGAGTATTAATGAAGATGTTATCTGAATATTAATGAAGATGTTATCTGAATATTAATGGAGATATTATGTGAGTATTAATGGAGATATTTTGTGAGTATTAATCGAGATATTATCTGAGTATAATGGAGATGTTATCTGAGTATTAATGGAGATACTATGTGGAAATAAAATACCACAAAACCATATTCGCTCATGGATAATAATGTTGATAATTCAAAATTGTTGGTTATTTACGGCTTAGTGGAAGTTTCAATTTCCATTAGTAAAAATAATTTTCCCTTTCGTGGAACTTTCTCATGCATATTACATTTAGTATAAATCTGTTGGAATGAGTAAGTATAGAAGTGATCAAATGATTCGTTTCCTGAAAATTTACAAAATTGGCTGAGCAAACAAACCGTGGCGCGTAGTTTGTCATTTTAAAAACTAAGCAGATAATTAAAATCTGAATATTTAGTTATATGCCAGATCAAAAACTACGACTTCTTGTTGTTATTTTAATACCAGAATAGCGGTAAAATATCTGCCCTGATGATGGACACTGTAACGTTGTCCGAAACGTTGTCTAAAGAAGGAGTTAGCAACACGGCATAACACCCCAAAAACAAATAACAAAAATACTTTTGGCCGTGAAAATCTTAAATCAAATATTACTTCTGTAGGTTTAGCACGGACGATCGATAAAGCACAATGTCAATGCCATATTGACTAAAATCTTCATCTATGGTGAACAATATTAGAGCACGGTCAACGATTGATAAGAAATGTTTCGACGGCCGACAGTCAAATGTTAGCGCGGCCTCCAATAGTATCAGGTGCTAACTGTCGATATACACATAATTTTTTATAATGTCGTTCTTTAAGCAAAATTAGTAGCTTATTAATGAACGGAGTTGAACTAACGAAGCTCTTAGAATTGAAAAAAGTCGTACATGCGGCGAGTTGAATCATTCGGTCCAATGTTGGTTAGGGCGGATAAACGATATTTGTTCACATAAAAATTTGTGAATAAAAACCTCATTAACTAATTAACTCACTTTTTAGTGTGAAAAAGTAAATACGAACTGCCAATACATATTTCGTTTAGTATTTCAATTCAACGGTTTCAATTTATTAATATTTGTATTGATTTCTTATTTTGGCGGTGTCGGTATCGAAATCGGTATAAAATCGTCGGTAGTTATGCCTATTGATTAGATATTGTAAAGTTATCGAAATCACTGGCTGTCCAAAACACTCCGGGCTTGTTGTGAAGTTTATTACAACCAGAATCATCACAATTATTTCTTCGCCTTATTAACACTAAATTTTTAAGTATGTACGTAGGAGTACATTTTTTAAATGGAGATGGGTAGATTGCCTGGTGGCAGTTTTTTGAAACCTACCTAATTTATGATGGCAATAAAATCATGCTCCCTTTTACGGTTTGTTGACGGTCTTGGGGTAGGGAAAGGTAAGGAATAAAGAATGATTTGTTTCTTTAATTTCGTCCTTGAAGCGGTTTTAAAGGACACCCCACTTCTCAGAGGGCGGTTAATCCCAAAAGAGTGATTCTTCTATTTTAAAAGTAAGTTAAATTTGTGTAGAGTGGCGGGTGGGAATTCATACTCATCTTATCACTTGTACGAATAAAAAGTAGTTTAAAATAAGTTCTTTTTTTAGTTGAGACTAGCCCAGACCCGTGAAAAATCATGGGATATTATGTTAGTAAATCTAGTTACTTAGTAAATGAAGCTTTCCTGAAAATTAATTAAAATAATTTACTGATAAAAAATATTACTTAATCGCTTGTCTGAATGCTTGACACAATTAGTTCCACAAATTCAAAACACATCCGAGTTCATTGAATAAGAGTTACAATTACTCACGGTAAGACCCAAAACCGAAATTAGTATGTTGGACCAGAGTGATATTTATTCATTCATAGACAGAACCATAACCGAAATTCGTTTGTTTGATGATAATTAAGGAAAACACGAAGTTGTGTTTGTATTTGCGAGTGTTAATAATATTAATATACATGTTCAATCGCTATTGTTTGTCGTCAGGTCATTGAAAAAATATATATCTAATAATAGAAAATACTGTTTATTCATAAATTATTTATGTTCAGGAAGTTTCTTCAGTAAATATAGGTTCAATACAGGTTAATATAAAAAGCGTGCGACGTATTCGGTAAAAAACATATTTACAGGTACTCTTAGCAAGTAAAATACAGAAGCCAAGTAAGGTAAAGCGCTAAAATTAAGTAACAGCGATTCTATCCATCTCTGCGTTGTTTTAAATGTCTACCTGCTTTATCGTATTACCGAACAGGAGCTCAAAAGTTGGACGGGAATGATATGTAGTTTTCATAAAATTTTCCCGACGCCCGACATAACACGTAGCAGCTATAGAACGTGGTGTGGTGTAGAGATATTGCTGATTCCACATTTTGCAGGAGCACGAACCGCAAAGTATGTAAATGGAAAGTGGAAGTGGAAAGGAAATTATTATACAAATCAAACGGCTTCAACAGATTTAAATAAACTTCTATAATAGAATATTATACTTCTGGAAAATTTACAGAACGGTAATTAAACTTAAATAGTACAGGGTACCTTTATAATAACAAAGATATAGGGATTGTCTTCATTGGCTTCGATAACCCTGAAAGAATAGAGTTTAAGATCTGCATAACGACCTTCAAAGCATTGCAAGGAATGGCACCAGTCTATATATCGGAACTATGTGTGCGACAAAACTTAAATGATAGACAGCTTACTTTCAGGTCAGCATATCTAGATGTTAGTATCGTCTAATCGAATTTTCTAGGTCAAATCGAGCCGTTTACTATGATCCCTCTTTTCTTGTAACTGGTCCGATTATTTGGATTAAACTTCCCTAAGCTCTTACTAATATCTAGAATTTGGCTGAATTTAAACGGGCTTTAAAACCGAAATTTTAAAAGAAATCCCACCATTAAAAAATCTTTTTTTTTTAATGTTTTATAATCAGCCACATTCTCAAGCTTCTGGTAATTGTTTGGTTTCGGTTTCCTCCTTATTGTACCTTTTTAAAGTATAAAGTTTACTCGGAATGTTCTCATTTCTGAGCATAAACTGCCTCCTGTTTTATACAGGGTGTCCGTGGGTAAAGTGTGATAACTTCGGGAGATGATTCTATATGATGGTAGAAGTAAAAAAGTAACATAACTTTTTCGAAATTAGAACTTTTATTTTGCATACAAATTACGTTACCTTAAAACGTTGGAATTTCAAAATAAGTTATTTATTTTTTCTACTTCTAAAATCATGTAGAATCACTACCCGAAGTTAGCGCACTTTACCCAGTATATAATGCACACATGATAATAACATACGAAGAAACCATTGGTTTCGAAACATGTCGATTAAAATAATTTGACTTTAATTTATTAAATGTGTCATCACAAATAAAAAAACTAAAGGACCATTCTTCAAAAAAATTATGATAGATATTTGCGTAACTTTTTGATTGGTAACGTCCAAAGTCACGCCGACCAACCACTAGTTGTAATAATCTTCCAATAAGATATTGTGTATTGTGAATTCGGATGGCGGAATAATACTCGATATGACTGGATTAACACAATGAATTTAGGACAGGTGTAAATAAAAAGACACAATTGACAATCAAAGCACTCTTTAAAGTGCTTTCTATCTCGCTTTCTCATGCTGTCTCTTTCATACTAGACATAGTCAGACGACCGTTGCATTTTACGTAAGTCGAATTTGTGTACAAATTTCAAATCTTTGGTTTTACGTTTATTAACCAAGTATTCGGTTTGACGTTTCGATTGCAGTCAACCAGTCAATAATACAAAACATTCAATACCCATGTAAGATTACGGTAAGGTTTTTAAAGTAATATTAAAATAGTTACTTCTTTGATACCATATAATAAAGAATAACGCAAGAAATGCCATGTGGGCGTGTTTCGTGATCCAAATATAAGCCCAAATACGGCCTGTTATGTTATTTATGTGTGCAATAAGCATTCGATTATATATAATTCATTACAAAACTGTGTTTTACCAAGATTATGAAATGGTGATAAACAATTTCATTTGAATATTTTATTTTGGTAAGAGAGACAGACCGCGTGCTAAATGGCCTAGAACCAAAAGGTACTTAATTTGTATGGAAGGCACTTCTAGTTTTCTTCGTTATTCTATGTTTTTAGACAGTGGTTATTTAAGGGAGCCCATTTGTTTTATATAAAGAGTTTTATAAATAACAGATTTGCGTGCCAATTTGAGAGATAAAGGTTTCAGAGAATTTAATAAATCTGGCCCGTAACTGAACAAATTGCCCGGCGCCGAGTTAACGCCCCCAACGTAAGAGAAGCTAGGATTTAAAATCGAGTTGAATAAATGTTTCTAATCAAATTATACTCACAGATTGAGGTAAATGTTTTCTTCCTTTATTCAGGGAACTTTTCTGTCCGGAAAATCTTTCATTATTCATTAGACCATTAACAAACGGACCAAATGAATAGGTGGGAAAAGCTCGGGAAAAATCTAAATATATTACCGGGGTGAATGTAACGTGCATACGAATAGTTAAATCAATTATAAATAAGCTCAATTGTAAATTTAACGAAATAATTGTACTGCAAGAACAATAATTGTATTTCGAGAACAATGATTGTATTTCGAGAACAGTGATTGTATTGCAAGAACAATGATTGAACAATGACTTATCTATATTTTTAAAGATCTCAGACATGTACTAGACAAGGAAAAATTAAAAACAGTGTATTTTGCTAAAATTCAGTGCCTACTTTCGTATAATATAGTGTGCTGGGGTTCCTGCCTGAAGACTGTAATAGAACCACTTAATATTGCCCAAAAACTGATTCTCAAAGTTATGTACAAGAAAAAATTTACATATCTTACACAGTTACTTTATAAGGAATGTAATATCATGAATTTAAAACAACTATTTATCCTACACTATTTAAAGACAACTACTCATACAAAGTGGTCGATCAATTCACCTATCTGGGCTCCAGCCTGACAGAGAACAATGAGGATCCAGCAGAAATCAGAAGGAGAATCACAGCAGCCAACAAAACATACTTCTCTTTGCTGCCAGTGTTTAAGTCACGTAGTGTCCACAGAAAAACCAAAATAACAATATATAAGACCATTGTAAGAACTGTATTGGCATATGCATGTGAGGCGCTGACACTGACGGTAAAGATGGCTGAAATGCTGGATACTTTTGAAAGAAAGGTTCTGAGAAGAATATGTGGACCCGTGAAAGAGGGCGAACAGTGGCGTATCCGGCACAATATAGAATTGTACGATATATATAAGGCCCCTAGCATCTCTGCACACATGAGACTCCTCAGGCTGAGATGGGCTGGGCATGTACAGAGAATGCCGGATACACGCGTCCCAAAAAGAATTCTGACTGGTCACCCAGGTGGAAAGAGAAAAGTGGGAAGACCCAGACTGAGGTGGGAAGATGAGGTAAGAGGGGATACAGCACAGCTTCTCCAGGTGACAAACTGGAAGTCAGCCGCTGAGGACAGGAGGAGTTGGAGGCGACTGTTGCAGGAGGCCAAAGCTCGATATGGGCTGTAGCGCCATCGAAGAGAATTTATCCTACAAACGCTATGCAGATTTTTTAACAATATTAGTTCTGCGACAAGAACGCAACAAATTCGTACTACAAGAATTGGCTCTGGTCTGAACTTTATGGCAATTCACCATAAATCCTCATTTGGGCAGAGACATTATTTGTACCAGGCTCCACTTCTGTTTAATAGCTTTCCAGATCACATTAAATCGTCAAATTCCTTGTGTACATTTAAAAAGAATGTTAAATTATTTCTGCCATCCGAGGATTTCCAACATATTCTTTCATCTTTGTCCTTTTAAATTGTGGCGTAATATTTTGAATAAGTTAATTTTTTCATCCTTTTCTTTTTTAATGTAAATTTTTTTTCTCTCTTTCCATCTTCTCTGTTTTTTAAAAAATAATAGTTTGTTACATTTTTATTGCAATTAAATATCAAGGTCACCCTACATGTTTACAGCATTAATATATTGTAATGAATAGGCTGATAGGCACCATGTAGGTATCCAATTCGCAGAAACGTCAATGTAACAATATTGTTATCTTAATATTTGATTTTTTTTTTAAATATTTGTACTATTTTAAATCTCTTATAATCTTTGTACTATATTTTTAATATTTTGTAAAATTATTAACCTCAACACAGGCTTGTCCTAGTGAGGTTAAAAATTATAACTTAAAAAAAAGATACAATGTAAAGAAACGATAAATAAATAAATAAATTACGAGAACAATGCGATAATCAACTTATAAAATGTGACAGCGTTCAAATGATAACATCGGTTTTCTCGTCTACGGTTATTTTACCACAAAGCACAGGATTTTTCAAATTTACATTAGAACACTATGTTGGCGATGACTTTAATTATACATTTAATATTTTCAAAACCATTTTAGTTTTCTTTTTGAAATTTTGTACCTACACGCATTTATTAAGGAAACGCAAGGCGAGTCTCGAATTATGAGAAAGTAACGAAGCAACATCAAGTTGCGGTTTCCCATAATTTGAAGCTCGGCTGACTCGGCCACGCATCATTATATCTTCAAGAACTTGCACACATTTAAAAAAAATATATGCACTGATATTTCAATACCACGAGGTGTGTAGAAAACACCATTTATTTATTTACTAATTTTCGGGAAATCGACAGTTTACATTTATTTCAGTTTGTACGTTTCAGTAAGTATTATACAGGGTGTCCGGGGGTAAAGTGCAGTAACTTCGTGGGGGGATTCTACATGATCGTAGGAGTAAAAAAGATAAATAACTTTTTCCGAAATTCCAATTTTTTATTTTTCATACAAAAAGACATACCTGCTAAAAAGCCATAGTGTAGGTGCAAACTTACCCGATAAATTCGCAAGTGTGAACGTGGCAACGTTGCATATTTGTGAGTGGCGCGTATCCATGGAAACCGCATGTGAATTGTAAACAATAACAACACAGAGTTCGCCGTATGTTTTGATATTTTACCAAATTCAAAAAGAGAACTGCACTAAAATCACGTTACACTTTTTATTATAAAAAATATTAATAACTCATTGAACACTTAACTAATTTCATCGCTTTTTACTAATAGGCCACTTGCATCATATTTTTCAATTTTTTTTCCGGTTAAGGAAAATATTCTAAGACATTCTGTATTATTATTATTTTTTTAATCGTATTTTTGAAACCCTGGGGATTTTTTGAAAATTTCAATCCGAAAAATCAGACCTTTTTTTATAAACCGGAAAGACGGGACATAATTTTATAGGTGAGAAAAAACAATGATTACATAGCCGAAAATCATTTAAAAAAAAGAACGTTTTCCACACGAATGACACAGCAGAATAACGAGGCATACCAAAAATATTACATCTCATAAATATTTTTTTCCTTGATCCATCTTATTGATCATAAATCATTATAATGTACAACGTCTATATTAATAAATCCAATGTAATATACTTGTACTTGTAAATTATAATAATAATAAGAATATTATAAAATTTGATTTTGATAAAATCAGCACCATAACCATTATACCTCTAAAACACGTACCGACATCTAAATTGTACGGGGTTCTCTTCACATCTGTCAAAAATTCAAACCAAATGAAAAGTTCGCAGAGAACAAACAATAAATCTAGTGAACGAATTCAAAAATTCTTAGATAAATTAAATTTTCAAAGTTGTTTACTCCGCCCGTCAAATTTTGTGACACATTACATTCAAAGCACGATTTACTAATAGCGGGGGGTGCAGGAGGGGGTGCGGGGGACAGTTTACCAGCTGACCGACTGAATTCGGGTGCCGGGGGTAGCGGGGATTAGTTGCCGAGGGGGCGCGGGATGTAGATTTGGCAACGACGAAATTAATAATGCCGTCTAGGCACGTCGGAGAAATTTTTCGTTATTAGCTTAAAAGTACATCTAAAAGTTGGAATTTCAGAAAAAGTTATTTATCTTTTTTACTCCTACGATCACGTAGAATCACCTCCCGAAGTTACTGCACTTTACCACCGGACACCCTGTATAGCAAAAAATAAAACCAATTATAGATGTCCTCCTTGCGACTTTACCTATACTGAGACAGCATAATAAGGAATAAGTAATTTAAATTTCTAAAAAAGGAATATGAAATCAAAATTTATACAAAACAAAGATTATAAAAAAAAAATTTAGAAAACAAAACATTTATCAATACATTTATATTCATGGAGAGAGGTGGTAGATATAAATCAAATCATAATAGAAATTAAACAATAGAGACATCACTTTATTCACAAACCACCAGAGAAATATTCTTTTATGGACCTCTTTGGTAAGTTCGCAACTGAAAATATCCACATTGGATAATACGCTATTGTAATTATTGCATAGCCTGTGGCAACCAGTCTTTTAAAAGATGTAGGTATCTAAAAAAAACAAAACCTATTGTTAATCTTTATGAGTTTTATAATCGTTGGTGGCAGATTAGACGATATATTTCGTTTTTTTATATATATAAAGGGTAGCAACATAAACAATATTTTAGATTTTCCTGCATTTAGATTCTCATATTACGCGAGTTACTAAAATAAAAGTAAAAATATAAAATGGAAATTTATTAAATTTGAGCTCAACCGGCCGACCAGGTTAGATATATCGTAGTTGCCAATTTGTAAAACAGTTTTGAGAAAACTGAATTTAATTTGATGAGGTTTAAATTAAATTATTGATACATAACCTTCTTCCTCTCTATCGTAAATTATTATGGTCAGATAGGGTTTTATTCGTTCAGTTCTGGATTTTTATTTCCTTTTCGTTATTGTTACTCGTTTCCTTCCAACTCTAGTTCTCTACTCGCGTTTCTGTCGCATTCCCTTATAAATTTGGACAGGAGTATTAAGGAAAGTCTAAAGTATAATAAAAAGAGAGGATATAAAATAACTTTTTCAAATTTCTACTTCCTTAGTGTTCTGAATTCAGATTTGAATTTATAATTTATTAATTTTTATATGAGTACCAAAAAGAGCCAGTGAAACTACTTACTCCATCCCCACTTGGGTTAATATGTGAGGATGAAAGTAACGGGGAGTGGACGGAGATGGGGAAGAAGAAGGTAGGGAAGTACCTGGCTATTCAGATCTGGTCACCGGATACGGCTAAAGCCATTTGAAGTATTATTTCGATTCTGAATGTTAGTATTTCATCAGGGCGATACTGAAAGTCTTTACCACTCTGGAAGATGTCGCAAATATGGGTAATATATGTATATATATATATTATTTTTAATGAAAAAATCTAAAACTATGAGTGGGTTAATGTTCAAAATTAGTATAACCTACGTATTGGATAAACATGAATAATTTTTCTAATATTATAATATTATTACAGAATTTGTTTTTGGCAAGAACTTTAAAAACAAGCATTATTCTCGAAGGTACGAAAAAAGCCAAGAGCTTTTGAGAAGAGATATCCCAGAAAATTGTTATTAATTTAACGCGCAATGGAATGTCAAAGGAAACTGATTTTAAGTGAGTTATGGTGTCAAGTCTCAATTTCCTCGAATTCATATAATTAGATTTACATGTAAATTTTCAATGGAAAATAAAAAAAATCTAGAAATAAGAATATCTGAGAATTTGTATCGTACTTTTATTTTTATTTTTTAACTAGCTGACGTGTACCCGGCGTTGCTCGGGGTGATGAATGGTTTGGAGTAAAATTTTGAGGTTGTTAATTTTAGCGTAACTTATTTAATATTTTAAAGGTCGAAATAATGTTATTCTAAAGAATTGAAAAGTTTACTTTTATAAGTTTTTAGTAAACTTAATCATGCCACGTCTTCCCCGGGCGTGTCCGACTTCCACCATTCACTACTGTACACCACATTGTTACTATTAAAAAACTACAATTTATCGACTTTTATTCGACTCCGTAACTCATTCATTGTAAAAATATTGTGTTAAGTCTTTCTCGGATGTCAACGACTTTTAATACCATTCAAACAACTCTCTAAACACTCTTTACACTAATAAGAACAAAATGGATTTGGAAAAACACACGTAGAGTTACATACATATATTGACGTTTTAAATGTTTACTCGGTTGAA
The DNA here is from genome assembly GCA_026573805.1 of Hesperophylax magnus. NCBI lineage: Eukaryota > Metazoa > Arthropoda > Insecta > Trichoptera > Limnephilidae > Hesperophylax > Hesperophylax magnus. Next base: position 2,103,041 of record JAIUSX010000107.1, read on the forward strand.
TCAACCAGTGAAATTCCCGTTAATAATCACTGTTTTAGTAAAATGCGGAAAATGTAAATGCTTAGATAACAACATTTTGATGGTGAACTTAAAAATCTAGTTTCTAACCGTTCGAGCGATGGGTGTTCGGTTTTTGATTTGGCCATTCGATTTAATTAATATTATTTCTCAAAATATTAATATGGAAACATGAACTAGAGCTGGGTCAATCGCTCGTTTTAGACGACCCGGATCGTTCAAGACCCTCTGGTGCCATGAGCGGGTTGCCAAAACCCGGTTAGGTCCTGTTACTGTTAGACTATTCTATAGATGTGGGATTGTGTAGAAAGAGTGTCTCAAGTGACTTAAGTCTCATTCTCGCAACTCAAAAAAGAGATGGTTAATCTGAAACTGAAATGAATTGTCACTGTGGTTTTAGTTTTTAGTTACCGGAGTTACATGCACATGGATAATTATATATTTTTAGATACTGGGATACGAGTACACGAGGGTGTACTAAATAAATTAAAATTTCCTCATATTTGCTCTTAGGTTATATGATATTTCACGAAAAATACATTTATGTTTTCATCGCAGTGAGAATATCTTCATCGAATTAGAAGAAAAACTTAAATACAATATACATACATAACACAGAGAATATTCAAAATAAATTAATCATTCAAAGATTACATAGGAGAGAAAATAGTAGCAGACAATAAAAGCAAGAAGAGAAGACGGTCTACAAAATACATATTCGATGGTCGCTCGCCCCGCCACACTGGCAGCTAACACCCGGGTCGTCAGAGCGGTTCGCTAGTCCCGGGTGCTGACAACCCCTCGCTCACTTATACATACATCTAGCCTAGCCACACCGGCACCCGAGTAGCGAGAGTCGCGATAGTAGGTCGCGAGACCCGGGTGTTGAAGAAAAAATATCCCGGTCGCTCTTTGGTGGCTCGTGCTGGGCTTCAATGAGCGGGTCATTCACGATCGACCCAGGACTAATATGAACTGCTTACTGCGATTTCATTGTTTATCTCAGGGGTTTTTTAGGGGTTCAACAAATGGAAGTAATATTCTGCCAAATATCGTTCGAGTAGTTTAAACACCAATTAAAACATAATAATCAATACACAGGTAACGTTAAATGAAACTATGTGAAAATAATCTCTTGATTTATTTTTTCATAATGTGTATTTATTAAATTGACCTGAGGATAAATAGAAGATATCAGCGTCTGACAAGATATTATTGCATTTTGTGCATGTACTTCTAAAAAAGTGAATGTTGTGTGTCGTTACTTTTTGAGTGTTGGATCTTGAATAATTGATTTGAGCACATGTTTCGAACTGGACAGTGGAAATTAACGTTTCTAGAAAGTGGTCATTGTCAACACCTTTGTTGATGATTTTGAATAAGAATTTTTGATCGGATATTTTTTTCTTTTAGAGATTTATGTAATGCTAGTAAGTTCGGGTGTTCGGTGGGACTTAAAAATGTAAGTGCTCCAGAACCTTGTTTTAAATTACTTCATCGTGCTTTGTCTTCCTGACCTGTAATCGGGGTCTTTTTAAATTCACTGGCGCATTATATAAGGATGCGTATAAACAGGACAAAATTACGAGAAAGGAACAAAGCAACAGCAAGCGGAGTTTCGCCCGTTTGCGGTTGCTTCGTTCTTTTCCCATAATTCGTGGCACGGCTCGTGAAAATTTTGTCCTATTTATACATACCTAGCATAATATTTTCTTCTGCATGGTTTTATGCAGATATTTTGCGCTCGTTTTAAAACAGTATCAATTTCATTCAAATTATTTAATCAAATAATTTCGTTTAAATATCATTATATTTGAAAGGACTTAATATTAACACATGTCCTTCGCCAAACAAAAAATATTACAAAATCGTATAACATATTGAAAGTACGAGTAATTTCGCGAAAGATATGTCGAGATAACCAGCTTTTAAGTACTAACGGTAAGTGTTTAATTTGTGTACCTACTTTATCATTCATTGTCTTTAAATGTCAATCGTTTCGAATCAATGACAAGGGTAACGCCTCCTGGGATTTTGACCTTGGTTTCCAAACACGAGGTTCGCAGGGGCAGACTGGCAATTCAAACAGGCCCATTGTTGTAATACACTTTTCTAAAGCCTCTTGTTGTTTCCATCACACAATATATCCCATTTTGGTTTTGGTATCAGGTCACACGTGTCAGGTGCTTCTCAGAAATGGTGCGAAGTTGAGTAATAAAAAATCTTTTATTGCTTTTATATCACAAATTTTGCCGCCACATGGCTGCTTGCTTCAATCTCAACTATCCCCAGAATCTGGAATGTAAGCAATTCTATGAAAAACCGTGGTCACGAGTTGTGTGATTCAATACATACGTGAGGGAATTTAAAATGAAAGTCAGTTGGGGTAATGTGTTCTGTGGGGTAATTGCAATAGTTGAAGCTGATTAATGCATTTTTCTTGAAAAGCTTTAGCTGCAAAGTAAAATGGAACTTATTACTATGAATAAAGATAGAAATTTCTACAATTAATTTAAATTTTCAATTAAGGGTTTTAAAATTCTTTTTTTTTTCAATTCAAGGACGCATTCACCTCAGCTGAACATACTGAATATCATGGAGTTCTCGTGAAAAAATATCGTTTTATGAGTTTTGAGACGCAGTTTCAAAATTAAAGCCTATTTAATCTATAACCGAAAAGGTACTTATAATTTCTCTTCTACGCGACTGTTGTAATGTCAATCTTCTGACAATCAGCATCCCTAAAATAATATGCCATAGTTCCTTGCATAAAAATGGTATTTTAATAAATTAAATTAATTTTTTTTATTTGCATATTGCCAAAGTTGACTTGTCAAAAATCGATTTCTTTAGTGACCTATATTTTATACTGTACCCCACCACGAGTTGCTGTGGTAAAATCTGTCTGTGGTTTTTCAAAAAAGCATGTTTTTACCTGTCACAGGTGACATCTATATGATATAGGTATATAAAAATACACGCGTATTCAAATTCAACGTTTTGTCAAAATTTCAAAGCAATCAGTGAAGAACTTTCGGAGATTTAAGATTTTGAACGAACAAAAATTTACATTTTTATTTATATAGATAGATTTGAAACATAAATAAATAAAGTAACACATATACTTACTAGATCTTTGCTAAAAATTTTGATTATAAACATAAATATTCTGTTTGGACAGGTATTTTGTCCTAGAATCCAAATTTAAGTTGTGTATGATAAAGGCTGCACAACCATTCCCCTTAAAATAGAATTCCACGTCGAATTACATGCTATCAGAATTAGAAATAATACAAATTTATTGACGTAGTATTTTGGACAATTTTGTTCTAAGGCCCATTAGGAAGTTCTTACGAGCCAGGTCACCCCTGAGCCTGTATTATCTTTATAGTTATCGTACTTGATACCATAACGCCCGGTGTTTATACCAAATATGGTATAAACTGGTTCACTTTGTGAGCTGTGAGAGAGGCAGTGAGGTTACATCGCCAAATGGGCAAACAAGCCGAGAGAGTGAAAAGAATTTCGAATGTTTTGGAATGTTTACGACCTGTAACTGGGTCATTGTTAGATCGAAATGAAATTGTATTTATATCCCGTGATATAACGACCAAATTAAGGATCAATAAATTTATGTAACTTGCAAAAATATTATCAAAATTTATAAAATGATTTCAGAATGAGAAATATCAGACAAAATTGTGAAAGAATATCCACTATGTATAATTAACAGCATCATTTTTTTAAACATCAGTTTCAATCAATTTTTAATCTTATTACGCGTTTCGTCAAAACGCGTGACGTCACCTGTATCCAAAGCAATTGTCATTCTGACTGTAGTAGATAGTGGCGTCGGTTCCGGTGACGTCTGAACTCATCCGATCTAACTATTTCGGTTATTTATTGTTTTTGTTTTTAATTCGTATAACTTCATTTAATTTTATGTAAATCAAAGTTAATAATTTTATTATTAAGTTCTGCAAGGAATTGTTGGTTTTTGTTATTGTTACAGCTGTTTCGGCTTTCAATGCCAATTTCAAACTGTCCCATTTTCAACTGTTGAAAGCCGAAACAGCTGTAACAATAACAAAAACCAAAAAATACTTGCATAACTTAATAATAATATTATTAAATTTAAAAAATTTATATATATATTGGTTAGTTGATAACTTTTCAAAAACGTTTTTATAATTTCAATATATAAAGTTATACAGGGTATTAAGGGACGTACTTGACTTATTTTAACCAGTGATTCCCCACATTATTTGGATTAAAAAATGTAAATAAAATTTTGAAATCCAATGACTTTTTTTTTCAGCTTAAAACATAAAAAAATCAGTAGGTATTGGACAGTTGGGATCGGGTTGGGGTCGGTTACTAAAATCAGTAGGTATTGGACATCGGGATCGGGTTGGGGTCGGTTACTAAAATCAGTAGGTATTGGACATCGGGATCGGGTTGGGGTCGGTTACTAAAATCAGTAGGTATTGGACATCGGGATCGGGTTGGGGTCGGTTACTAAAATCAGTAGGTATTGGACATCGGGATCGGGTTGGGGTCGGTTACTGAAATCAGTAGGTATTGGACATCGGGATCGGGTTGGGGTCGGTTACTAAAATCAGTAGGTATTGGACATCGGGATCGGGTTGGGGTCGGTTACTAAAATCAGTAGGTATTGGACATCGGGATCGGGTTGGGGTCGGTTACTAAAATCACTAGTTATTGAACATCGGGATCGGGTTGGGGTCGGTTACTAAAATCAGTAGGTATTGGACATCGGGATCGGGTTGGGGTCGGTTACTAAAATCACTAGTTATTGGACCGGGATCGGGTTGGGGTCGGTTACTAAAATCAGTAGCTATTGGACATCGGGATCGGGTTGGGGTCGGTTACTAAAATCAGTAGGTATTGGACATCGGGATCGGGTTGGGGTCGGTTACTAAAATCACTAGTTATTGGACCGGGATCGGGTTGGGGTCGGTTACTAAAATCAGTAGGTATTGGACATCGGGATCGGGTTGGGGTCGGTTACTAAAATCAGTAGGTATTGGACATCGGGATCGGGTTGGGGTCGGTTACTAAAATCAGTAGGTATTGGACATCGGGATCGGGTTGGGGTCGGTTACTGAAATCAGTAGGTATTGGACATCGGGATCGGGTTGGGGTCGGTTACTAAAATCAGTAGGTATTGGACATCGGGATCGGGTTGGGGTCGGTTACTAAAATCAGTAGGTATTGGACATCGGGATCGGGTTGGGGTCGGTTACTAAAATCACTAGTTATTGAACATCGGGATCGGGTTGGGGTCGGTTACTAAAATCAGTAGGTATTGGACATCGGGATCGGGTTGGGGTCGGTTACTAAAATCACTAGTTATTGGACCGGGATCGGGTTGGGGTCGGTTACTAAAATCAGTAGCTATTGGACATCGGGATCGGGTTGGGGTCGGTTACTAAAATCAGTAGGTATTGGACATCGGGATCGGGTTGGGGTCGGTTACTAAAATCACTAGTTATTGGACCGGGATCGGGTTGGGGTCGGTTACTAAAATCAGTAGCTATTGGACATCGGGATCGGGTTGGGGTCGGTTACTAAAATCAGTAGGTATTGGACATCGGGATCGGGTTGGGGTCGGTTACTAAAATCACTAGTTATTGGACCGGGATCGGGTTGGGGTCGGTTACTAAAATCACTAGTTATTGGACCGGAATCGGGTTGGGGTCGGTTACTAAAATTAGTAGGTATTGGACATCGGGATCGGGTTGGGGTCGGTTACTAAAATCAGTAGGTATTGGGCAGTCGGGATCGATTTGGTTAGGTAACTAAAATAATATTTTTTTTTACTCCAAATTTTGTCCGGAATCACTGGTTAAAGAATGTCTAGTACGTCCCTTAACACCCTTTATAATGAAATTATAAAACCATTCTTGAAAAGTAATAAGTTACTTATCTACAGAATCGGTATATGTTAAAGTTATTGTTCATATTTAAAATCGTCATATTTATTACTGGGATGCCTTAATCACTTTCATTGGTTTGATTTGGCCAAGTCATCCATCTTAATAACGACGCGTTCAATGTTTTTGTAGGATTTTAGAATTCTGGCTTTCATTAAGTGCTTTAGTATTAATTGTTTTGAGTTTATTTTACTGAGCGCCATTAGAGCTGTTTACTATATTAGGAAAGAAATAAATATAGTATTAATTTGAGATACTAAAAATAAATATATAAAATGATTATGGATGTAAAAAAAATGATTGTGAACGAATTAAAAAAATATATGTTTTTGCTGTTAAGTTTTTAGATTCTCACGGCCAAAAGCATTTTTGTTGTTTGTTTTTGGGGTGTTATGCCGTGTTGCGCTAACTCCTTCTTTAGCCGACTTCTTTAGTCCACAAAATGTCAGAATCACAAGCAGAGAACATACGACAAGAGACTAGCCATATTTTGAAAAGGGCTGAAATACCCCGCCCAAACATCACAAAAGGAGAGTTTGCGGCCCTAAAAGAATTGCGCACCAATGAGGAAATCTTGGTTCTGCCAGCCGACAAAGGAAATGCCACTGTCGTGATTAATACGGTAGACTACATAAAGAAGATGGAAGACCTCTTGTGCGATTCCGGTACCTACAAGAAGATCAAAAACAATCCTACTAACAAGATTGACTTAAAGACAAGGGAACTAGTCAAAGCATCTAGCATCAGAAAAGAGGATTGGTCTAAGCTTTTTGTAAAGGCCTCTAGAACTCCTGCCCTGTACGGTCTCCCAAAAATACACAAAAAGGGAATCCCAATGAGACCGATTGTCAGCGCTATTGGTGCACCTACATACAAACTGTCCCAACACCTCTCGAGATTACTGCAGATGCAAACTGGAAAAACCGAATCGTGGATTAAGGATTCAACAGATCTGATCAGTAAACTTAAGCAGGTTAAGACTGAGGAAGGAGATATTTTGGTCAGCTTTGACGTCGTGTCTCTTTTCACAAATGTGCCTCTAGAAGACTCAATGACAATGCTCAGTGAGATATATGAGGAAGACATCTGCAAACTTTTTGAACACTGCCTCAAAACGGGATACTTTGCGTTTCAGGGTGAACTTTTTGAGCAAGTGGAGGGAGTTGCAATGGGCAGTCCGTTATCGCCAGTAATAGCCAACTTCTTTATGGAGAAGTTTGAGGAAGCGGCACTTGATACAGCTTCAGCTGTCCCTAAAGTATGGTGGCGCTACGTCGATGATGTCTTCGCCATTTGGCCTCATGGAACGGAGAAACTTAACGAATTCCTGGACCATCTTAATTCTCTCCACAGCAAAATTAAGTTCACAATGGAGCTGGAAAACCAAGATAAAATCCTGCCTTTTCTAGATGTAGAGGTGATGCGAAAACACGATGGTAGCCTAGGACATACCGTATATAGGAAACCAACTCATACGAATCGATACTTACACGCTGATTCGCATCACCACCCAGCGCAGAAGAGAGGACTTATCCATACGTTGGTGACCCGAGCGACCAGAATATGTGAAGAAACAAAACTTGGAGCAGAACTTATAAAACTGACCGATGCACTGGAGCGCAACGGTTACCCGGCAAGTCAGACTAGGCAAATTTTAAGAGCCAAATCTACAACAAACGAAGACAGAGTTGAACAAGACTCAAAAGGCTGTGCTTTCCTGCCTTTCGTTCACAATGTGACAGACAGAATTGCCAGGCTGTTGAGAAAAGAAAACATCAAAACTGTCTTCGGAACCACCACCAAAATCCAAGACCTACTGAGGTCTGCAAAGACTAAGTTTCCTCTGGAAGCAGATGGAGTGTACAAACTTAGCTGCTCTGGTTGTGACAAGGTTTATATAGGCCAGACAGAGCGGACGATTTCCAAAAGGATAGCAGAACATTTTCGTGCTTGTAAACTTGGCCACCCTGATAAATCGGCAATCGCCGAACACTTAATTGAAACCGGCCATTACTTTGGATTTGCTCCCGAGGTCCTGGGAAGACCCAAAACTTATAGATCACGCCTGATTATGGAGGCAATTGAAATCTACAAAAATCCATTTAATATCAATAGAGACGACGGAGCTAAGCTCAACAGCTCTTGGTATCCGGTAATTGACGGCTACACCAAAGCTAAACGCAAATAACATGTCTAAGTATACTCCAATACCATATAATAACACAATATAAAACCATTGCATTTATACCTTGATACTGGGTACATCTACTCTAATCGCTGTCAATCGGTTTTCTAATTCTAGAATTCGCCACAAGATGGCGCCACTTCCGTTGGCATTTCGCACTTGGACGGGACCCAGGCTAACATAAATACTGAGCTTTCAGAATTCGCCACAAGATGTCGCCACTTCCGTTGGCATTTCGCACTTGGATGGGCCCAGGCCACAAATAAATAAGCACAAACTCGACAACCAAAATTCACACATCTTCGGATCTACCGGATCTGCCCTGATGATGGACACTGCAACGCTGTCCGAAACGTCGGCTAAAGAAGGAGTTAGCGCAACACGGCATAACACCCCAAAAACAAACAACAAAAATATGTTTTTGCTGCTTTATTCATTTGAATAATGTTTCGCGGTAAAAACATTTCCTCAATGGAATTCTTCAGTATTTTCAGAAAAACTTCAATTTTTATTTAATTAATGTGTTTTTAAAAGTTGAATACCGGATCGAACTTTTCTTGGTGCTTTTGTACCCTCGGAGAAACCATTGGAGAGCGGAAGGACAAAAGTAACTGAGGTCAGTTCGAAAGTTTCCTTTTACCATCTGTAACTTAACTAATTTAGTGAACTAGTTTCCAATTTTGAACACACTCTCAATCGCCCAGAAGTTTCCATAACACTTTGGTTTTGCAGAATCTACACTTATTTTTTTAATCAAAAAAGTTTAGCTACAAGGTGAATTTTTTGTTCTGTAATATTATGTTAATATCCTGATGGGTTTTGATCTAACGTATCTTTGTAAGCCGAAATTAATATTCAGCAAAAATGTCAAGTGGGTAGTTTAAGTGTGCCCTCAAAAGAATGAACATATGAAAAAATTCCCGAAAATTTCGCTTCTTAAGCATAAACTGAACGCAAATAGTAAAACCCGACCAATGTTCTAAAATAAGCTTCAATCATAAAAAAAGTATAATTTTAGATTTGATGTTTTTACGCAAATCAGAAACAAATAATGTATATTTATTTTACTGAGTTCACGAGTCCCAACTGCTTCCAACCGTCTGGAGTCAGTGAGACTATGATATCCCCAATTGGGATGTATTGTGAGGCTGAAGGTAGTGGGGAGGGGAAGGAGATGGGAAGGAGGAAGGTGGGAAAGTGCCAGACTGTTCAGATCTGGTCTCCAAACACGGCCAAAGTATTTCAAGCAAATTTTCAATTCTGAGTGGTGGTCTTACACCAGGGCGATACTAAGAGCATATTCCACTCTGGTACGTGCCGCAAATATACTAGTTATTATTTTAAATGAATAAATACGTTGTGAACTAACACAAATTAATCAAATATATTTACTTGCCCACGCCGGGATTTGGAACCGCGAGGACCGGTTTGCTAGTCGAGAGCCTTACCTTTCGACCACGGATGCTATCAAACTTACATAAAATATTTGAACTTATATATATATATATATATGTACAAAATCTAAAGGCAATATAGATTTTATACATATTTCACCCTTTCATCCAGTTTTAAAGAATATTATGACAATATTATGTAATATTATGACAATATTATTTAATATTATGACAATATTATGTAATATTATGACAATATTATGTAATATTATGACAATATTATTTAATATTATGACAATATTATGTAATATTATGACAATATTATGTAATATTATGACAATATTATGTAATATTATGACGTTAAATTTATACCACATTCCATAAGTCATATCTACGTCACATCTTCTACGAACACTTCTGCACTATGTCGGCACATCCGAGCTCCACTTAAGTTTTTTCTTTCCCCAACTCTCCTTCTAAGTGAAAGCCCATTAAAAGAACAGCTCTGCCCCGGTTCAAGATGAGTTCCCCTCAGTTAATTATACCAGATCTTCTGTAGACGTTTCCGACTATTAAACGTTCTTCTTCCTACTCACATTATATAATATATTAAATATATATAGAGCGTACATTTATACTATATATATTAGAGTAGAGAGAAGAAGATACTATATGAAAAACTCGGAATAATTCTACCTCAAAATAGGGTGGTTTATAAAAAAAAGAATTTTATAGTATAGTACAGTTTTATAAGATACGTAATTATTTTATTTTCCTGTAAAATGTATGTAATTATGTATTTTGTTTTATGATAAAAAATAAATCAACTATCAATGAAAACATGAAATGGCTTAAAACTCAGTAAAATAAGAAAAAGTTGCAACTGGGACTCGAACCTAGATCCTTCAGTCTTACTGGGGTGGCGACTCTACTAATATACCAGGTGGCAATAGCTCAATTGGTAGATATGCCAATCCCAGTAATAATGTAGGATCTGGATTAATTGACATATAAACCGAAAAAAAAACATTTTACGTATGGTATAACTTGGAACTAATAATACGTACCTTAAAATTAAAAACAACACAACAGTAATATATTAACTTCAAAGATAAACTGTTCATAAATTCTAACAATATGATAAATAATAATGTTTATTCTCTAGGTATATCGATTTTTGAATTCATTTTCAAGCATCTCCATTCTCTATTCATCATTTTGACAAGCGTAATTTTTGCACATTCATCTTACGTATTCTATTTTTCCCTATTTTCTTTTTCTCCTTTCCCACCTTTTTTCTTCCCCTTTCCCTCTTTTTCCCCTTTCCAATAACGAGTTCTTCAGCTGTCCTATCTGTGGGAATGTCGATTTTGTGTACCGCCTGAGAAATAAAAAACCTCAGCTAATCAGTGGTGCCAACGTAACGAGTTTTAAATTTTTTTTTCGATTACTTCGTGATTCCAAAATCCATTACGTCAAAGATGTACTATAATACTGAGGAATCATAATCCATCTTAATCATATTAATAGTTTTCCGATAGATCTCAAATAATTAATTAAACGAATTTTTTATAAATAAAAATGTAAATGTTCGTTTATTAAAAAGTAAGTAGTTCGTAAAGTCTTAAATCTCTTTTTTTAAACAGCGCCATCTGTTGGACGTAAAAGCAACACGTGCTATTGTTTATATATCTGCAGAGACAGACTGAGCCACATCAAAGCGTGGCGGTGTACAGCTAGTCTATATAAATAAAAATACCTATATTATATAGATTTCACCTGTGGCAGGGAAAAGCATGTTTTTTTTTAAAAAACAACGCCATCTGTTGGATGTAAAAAATACGTGTGGCGAGGTATAGCTGGTCTACATAAATACAAAATTCAGTGTTCGTTTGTTCAAAATCTTAAATATCCGAAAGTTCTTCACCGATTGCTTTGAGATTGTGACACAACGTTGCATTCAAACAAATTACCTTATCACTGCAACAATACAGGATCTAACGCTGAACTCAATTCCATAATGAATCGCCTACATGTACTTGGTAATAAATATGTTTTGGATGAATCTATAAACATTGCTAGTTTATCCTCATACAAACACCACCTAATTAAAACTGTATGTCAGCGCTTCTCTGATTGAATATAACCAAATACAGTTTTAAAGTATTAGTTTATCCGGGATTTATTGTAAATTAATTGTTTATATATTTATATATACACATTGTTGCATTGTATTTATAATAACCATTTCTATTGTTCTCTTTTATGTATTTTGTATTTATATTTTTTTTATCTATGTATATTCTGTATTTATAATAAGTAAAAAAAAATGTTATTCTTTTGTAAAAGCCGCTATAATCGGCGTTAATAAATAAATAAATAAATAAAATAAATAAACACGCGTGTCTTTTTATATACGTGTATTATATAGATGTCACCTGTGGCATTGAAAAATATGCTTTAAAAAAAAAAACATCCCCATCTGTTGGACCTAAAAGCAACACGGGATATTGTTTCTTTATGTGAACAACAATACAGCTATTAATTTTAAAAATACAAAAAGTATTTCTGGGAACCCGAAAGGAATGTCTGCAATACAAAACAATCTTCATCCAAAGAAACTGAGCTCGACAAGCTACAATTAATTATGTCCAACTGTTATATGTAGTACAATTATTATACATTAATGGCAAATTAGTAACACATGGATATGCGATATGAATTCCTCCCACAAGCATAATTTTATTGGGATCGTTATGTAAATTTGCTCTTCGAAGAAAATGTAATTATGCTAACGGTACGGCCGTAATGGCCAATGACGTGGTATGGTCGGAACCTTATGTACGTCAGTCTCGGTTGAACGTAGTACGTCTTCAAGACAAGCAGTTGTCAGAGCCGAGCCCAGTGCAGAAAGTATAAATGGCGCTCCCCCACGACAAAATATGGTAATGGTGATTACGACAGAAGAGATAAATGTGTTGTGGGCGAGTCTGTGTGCCCAAAGTAAGGGAAAATTTTCTTGACTTTACAAATACCACACTTCTACACATTTTCTGTTGGCAGTGTTTACAAACTGCACAAAATGGAAAACAGAAAACATAATTAATACTAAAATATTTATTTTAATTGAAGAATTTATTTTCACCGCCCCGGAAATCACAAGGAGAAAAATGAGTATTGCTGTTTAATAAAACCCTGTTAAAAACGGAATAGCATGCCATTTACCAATAAAATTTTAGTAAAGTCATATTATATCGGAATACATGTTCATGCACCTGCATTTGTCTGGATGGTACACAATGACGAAATGCGAAAATATTAGAGTTTTTATGAACACGTGTTCCGACATCGCCATAAAACATTCGTGTTTTACTGATAGTTTACTAGGAAACCTGTAAATTAATTTGTCAAAGACCTGCAGTCCCTTTTTTAACCGAAATACGAATAATTTGTAGAGATTCTTAATAAATTAGCAATATTTTATATCACTTAATTTTCTCCGTGCATTCAATTGGTTGACTAGCACCTCTGCCATAGATCAATCCAAGTGGTTTGCAACGTTTAATGTCTTAAAAGGGGTTGACAGGTAAATATGGTTAGGTTTGTCCAGGTCCAAATAACCAATTGCATGGCAGACCAGATCGGACGAGGCCGGTTGAGGGAAACCATTTGACCTCTCCAGCCGGGCTCTCTAGACCCATCACCTTGGACCGCAATGGGAGGGATAACTAATACGTGTGTCCGATTCAAACCACCCCACATATCTTTTTCCGTCCCATAACTTCCTCTCCTTCCTGTCTTTAAAAAGACCCTCCACACGACATTCCCAAAAATGGAAGGTGAAAAATGTGTATTGCTAATTTATTACAAATCTTTTCAAATTATTGGTAATTTTATAGCTAATACATCGAAGCACGTGTTCATTCACGTGCGTTTGTCTTGATAATGTATAATGAAATATTATAAAAAAACCTTCTGAAAATGTTCTGACATCGTTATAATATATCAGTATTTTACTAAAAGTTTATCGGGAAACCTGTTCATTCGTTCGTTAAGGCCTGAAATCCAATTTTTAGCCGGATTGCCAAAATTTTGAAGAGATTCATAATAAATTAGCAATACTCATTTTCCTCCGTGTGACATAGGCCCCGAGGGAAAATATTTTCCTCAGGGCCTCCTGAGTAAATGCAAAAAAACGAAAACATAATAATTTAATATCATAGGCCTTATTAAAATGTAGATACAATAATTAAATACGCTGTTCATGTTGTCATGGAAATACACAAAACTTATCAAGGTAAGAATATAATTATTCCATGTTATCTACTCAATTACAAACTCGAGGTAAAATACACGTTTCAGATATTTCGCATTACCGAGACAGCTTAATAATAACGAGATGAGAAAACAATTATTTACTTTGTGATTTATGTTTAAGTTTCAGGTACTTTCCCAGGAGAAGAAGTTGAGTGGGATCGAAAATACGAGGTTTGAAAGGTTTTTTCTCCTCAATATCCCAAACCCCTAACCAATATGTAACCCTCCCCGTTGCCACGACAACCGAAGGCTGTTCTACGGGGTATACTGTTCACAGTGTTCATGTCAATCTCATTAGATAATGTTCCATGTTACGTATTTTATAAAGTATGATACACTGACAGTCATAGAGGCGATATTTCGTACGAATATCTTGTCATAATGTATTTCACTATTATCACCTAAGTAGTACCTAGTAGTGCGCGGGGACCATATTCTGTAGTTTTCGGTCATTCGGCGTTAGAGCTTTGAAAGTCAAATTGTACTAATTGTAGATAAAAATGCACTTATTTTTTCGCTTCTTGTCTTATCTAAATATACCTAAAACATCAATGGGGATAACCGTAATCAAAGTATTTTTCTGTTAAAAATATTAAATTGTAGGTTTTTTATCACTTTTCTCAATTCTCCAGTGAAAAATAAATTCAAAGCAAAAGTTATAGATATTATTGAGCTGGAGTTACAGACGGATGCAAAACCTGTAGTATGTTTAATGTTGTAATTTGTTTTTTAAATAATTTCAAGCTGTATTAAGTTTAATGTTGTAATTAGTGTGTTAAATTATTTCAAGCTGTATTAAGTTTAATGTTGTAATTAGTATGTTCAATCATTTCAAGCTGTAGTATGTTTAATGTTGTAATTAGTATGTTCAATCATTTCAAGCTGTAGTATGTTTAATGTTGTAATTAGTATGTTCAATAATTTCAAGCTGTATTAAGTTTAATGTTGTAGTTAGTATGTTCAATAATTTCAAGCTGTAGTATGTTTAATGTTGTAATTAGTATGTTCAATAATTTCAAGCTGTATTAAGTTTAATGTTGTAATTAGTATGTTCAATAATTTCAAGCTGTAGTATGTTTAATGTTGTAATTAGTATGTTCAATAATTTCGTTTTGCGGATTAGGTATGCATTGACCTATGGATAAAGTATAAAATTTGGTCGTGGATCTACAATTAAGTAAAATAAAAGCATTGATCCGAGTTTAAGTGTCGTAAATCTAAGAATTAATATTAAATGATATTGGAAGTCTACGGAATATATATAAATGCTCTTGTGAATCTAAAATAGTTTATAAATCTACAAGATATTACAAGAAAACATACCCAACATGAAATATTTAACATCTGTAAATTGTTTCTTTACTGTTAGCAATGTTTGATTGTGTCTATAATATCAAATAAATAAATTCTATCGTATATCTACGGAATATGTATAACTTCTATATCTGCGGAAAAGGTATAAATGCTGTTGTACATCTACCGAATATGTATAAATGCTATCGTACAACTGCGGAACATGTATAAATGTTGTTGTACATCCACGGAATACGTATACATGCTGCCGTATATATAGGAATATGTACATTGTACATCGGCAGAATATGTATAATGCTGTTGTACATCTAGGGATCTGTATATATAAAATAAATCTAGTAGATAGTCAACGGTTGAGAAAAAAATAATACACACATGTTGATAGTTGCATAAGTATGGGTTTATTCGTGTATTACGGCAAGTCCTGTTGACAAACTGCTTGAGCAGTTTAGCGGGTATAAATAATAATAAAAAAAATAAAAATAAAAAAAAACCAACCCATTATTGGCTGCCTTTTCGCCGGATAGTGAAAAACTTAAAAATAAACGAGAATTATCAAAGGCTGGGGGTAGTGAAAGGAGGGTAATTTCAAGTGAACAGCAAGGTCTCTCGAGTTTAGCCTTCAAGAAGACGTTCAACAGCGCACCCCATACATCTGAGTGTAGCACGTATCAAAAGATTCTTGCACTATGAATGAATATGTGATTTATAAATCTGTCGTAAAAAAAATAAGCGACTGACCGGTCGGTGGCCGAGTTGACATCGCGCTTGGGTCCCACTCAGGCGTAGTGTGTTCAATTCCTCGGCTGGCTAAGTCCTCCATCACAACACAAGCAACATTTTCAGCTTTCTGTGGTGGTAGTAGGAGATTTTCAAATATTGTCAGGTTATTCGTAACCCGGGAATGTTTGTCTTTCTTTTTAAATTAAAAAAAAAAATAAGCGTACGATTAACAGCATTTCACAAAACATTATTTGGGCAATAAGCTACATTAAATGACAAAATAACAAACAACATAGGTAAAAAAGTGTCGTGATCTAGTAAAGCACCCAAATATATTGCTAATTATTCAGAAGATGGTCACCCGTTATAAAATGACAACACCGGCCGCTCGAGTCACCGAGCGGACACGCCGGCGACCGGAGTTCACCGGAGCGCCATTCTGTTCTTGAGCGTCGTATGACCAACACGTTGTTAACCATTCAAATCACTTTCGCTCTAAAATGTTATTCGTAACCTTCTGATTAATAAATTATTAAACGTGGAAGTTTCTTTCATTACTCCGAATCAATGACCCCGCAGCACCGAGTAAGTATCCTGGCGAACCACGACTCCTGCAACACAAAACTTCCACAAAAGTATAAACGTATTTCGTTCGTCTACTGAATTAAAAAAAACAAAGAATTTCACTCGGGATCGCTTTGTCGCTACTTTTTTAACAAAAGACTTTTTACAAAAATTGCCGATTGACAAAAAACGTTCAAAAGAATATTCTATGGGAAGCACTACGCATAATGCCCCATTTTATCAATTCAATTATTTACTTGTGATTGATATTCACACCGTGATTCTAGAAATATAGAGAAAACAATATTGGCTTAATGTTACTAAAATTTCTATAATTTTTTGACATGGTGCTTGAAATTAATTTTGGTTTACGAAACTTTTTTTTCTATTGTGGTTGGTTGGTAAAGTATTTGCATATACTATATATGTAAAAAGTATTAATATATGCAAATATATTAGTATTAAAAAGTATTCCGAACACTTGAACTGAATCATATCAAATTTAAACCAATAAGAAAACCCCCCATACACACAAGCCCTGCTTATTTATGGGGGTACATCAAATACTTATATTATATTATGTAATTAATAACTGTATGATATTGTGCAATGTAATTCGTGTATTTTTTTTGTTGTATAAAAAAAATGTACGTATAGATTATTTCTCTAATAACAAATCCTATTCGAGTCAGGAAAATACATGCAAAATATTTATATTGACCTATAAGGTAAGGTTTTTTATCTTTGTTACGTAAAAAATAATGAGAGGATACAAGATACATTTCTGAAACATCGACTTTATCCGCCCTTTGTACCGATGGCCAAGAACACACTTGCAAAGGATGTAAGCCAAATAGGTACCTAAATAAAATATATAAAGCTAAGCTCATGGTGCACTGCCTCATTCTGTTTTGCGTTTTTTAAAGCCTTGAAGTGTTCATCACCTGCACTCCTGCCCTGATGATACACACTGTAAGGTTGTGCAATCACCTGCATTCCTGCCTCGATGATAGAAATTGTAAGGTTATCCAATCACCTGCACTCCTGCCTTGATGATTTACACTATAAGGTTATCCAATAACCTGTACTCCTGCCCTGATAATAGACACTGCAAGGTTATCCATTATCCTGTACTCCTGCCTTAATGATAAACACTGTAAGGTTGTCCAATCACCTGCACTCCTGCCCTGATGATAGACACTATAAGGTTATCCAATAACCTGTACTCCTGCCCTGATGATAGACGCTGTATGGTTGTCCAATCACCTGCATTCCTGCCCCGATGATAGATATTGTAAGGTTATCCAATCACCTGCACTCCTGCCTTGATGATTTACACTATAAGGTTATCCAATAACCTGTACTCCTGCCCTGATAATAGACACTGCAAGGTTATCCAATATCCTGTACTCCTGCCTTGATGATAAATACTGTAAGGTTGTCCAATCACCTGCATTCCTGCCCCGATGATAGATATTGTGAGGTTATCCAATTACCTGCACTCCTGCCTTGATGATTTACACTGTAAGGTTATCCAATAACATGTACTCCTGCCCTGATAATAGACACTGCAAGATTATCCAATATCCTGTACTCCTGCCTTGATGATAAACACTGTAAGGTTGTCCAATCACCTGCACTCCTGCCCTGATGATAGACACTATAAGGTTATCCAATAACCTGTACTCCTGCCCTGATGATAGACGCTGTAAGGTTGTCCAATCACCTGCACTCCTGCCCTGATGATAGACACTGTAAGGTTATCCAATAACCTGTACTCCTGCCCTGATGATAGACGCTGTAAGGATGTCCAATCACCTGCACTCCTGCCCTGATGATAGACACTATAAGGTTATCCAATAACCTGTACTCCTGCCCTGATGATAGACGCTGTAAGGTTGTCCAATCACCTGCACTCCTGCCCTGATGATAGACACTGTAAGGTTATCCAATAACCTGTACTCCTGCCCTGATGATAGACGCTGTAAGGATGTCCAATCACCTGCACTCCTGCCCTGATGATAGACACGGTAAGGTTGTCCAATATGTCAATAATAACGCCTGAAAACACAAACTATCCATTTCGGATAGTTTTTAGATAGGTAGGTACTACTTCCTCCGTCAATCCGCTCTTCAAGCATTCACTTCACATGTTCACTAAGCACAGATCGGCTGAGCATTATTTTTGGATCGGAGGTTTTGCTAGGTATGTGAACGTTTCAAGCTTCATTGTGATTCATACAATACCTCAGCCTCGCTGGTAAGGATTATTTTTCGGAGAAGGTATTTTTTTTATTTCAAATAAAACTGCTACAGTTTTCCAATTATTTGGACTTATTTTTATTACAAGACTGAAATTGGTCTCCTTAGAAAAATTGTAATAAGATTTCTTATTTTGTTTTATTTTTTGCTCAACAAATAAATAAGTAAACTATATGAAATGCCAGAACAACAGCGTAAAAGAATTTCCTCCATAGTTCTTTGTTTATAGTCCTTCAAATAACTCTAATATCTCAGAAACATCGTTTGTACTACTTTCTCCAAGCGGTGCAAGTTATATATATATATATGTATATATTTTATAGGTAGTACACGACAGATGACGGATAATTTCTAAACATAAGAACAAATAATACAAATAAAAAATCAATAAATAAAAAATACAGCGATCAAATAGATTTATAAAAATACAATTGAAGGTTTAAGGACGGGTCGTTTCAATTCCAGAATTCTTCAAACTTAAAAAAATTATTTTTCAAGTTCTGTGAAAGTTCTTTTCAAGTTCTGTTATTATATCAGTTCTTTCAAGTGACTGGCCTATAACTATATAATAAAATAAATTGAATAAGACATTCACAGAACTCGCAAATTGACGTTGAAATTCGATGAATTGTTCAAATTTAATGAAACAACCCGTCATTAGAGTAGTGTTGGAATGCATATTTTATTTGGTCACAAAATTCGTCAAGTTAACAATAAATATGTCAATAACACCTAAGTATTGGTTTCCCATAGTGTTTGGGTATGCTGCAGTAGAATAGGTTTATGAGTTTGCAAGAGTTCCTAACAGTCGAAATAAAAGTTTAGTATTTTGAATAAAAAAGTTAAATCCTTTATTTTACGTATATATTCTAATGTACGTATTTTTAAGGTACTATGAAAATGCAGGGTTTTCCAATAAGAGGAGTTTATTTATTTATTTGTTAAGCCATACACAGTACAATAAGATACAGTTAGAAATTGTTATTTTGAAAAGCCCGTTATTTCGGTAGATGTTACTTTTACTTTGTCATTTTTTGACATTTAACAAGTAGAAACTACGCCATTAATAAAAATGGAACGATACACGCTTCAACAAGGTATTGAAATTATTAAAATTCACTCGAGTGAATCAAATGCAAATCATCTTGAGTGATGAGGCCCATTTCCACCTCGGTGGCTTCGTTAACAAGCAAAATTGTCGCATCTGGGGCTCGGAAAACTCAAGAATTATTGGTGAAAAGCCTCTTTATCCTCAACGTGTGACTGTTTGGTGTGGTTTATGGTCCGGCAGAGTCATTGGACCTTACTTTTTCGAAAATGAGGCTGGAGCAACAGTTACGTTGAATGGATTGCGCTATCGAGAGATGATTAATGATTTTTTATGGCCGGAATTGAATGGTATTGATCTGGACAACGTTTACTTTCAACAAGACGGCGCTACGTACCACACAAGCAACGAAACCATTGATCTTTTACGATTGAATATCAAAATAACACCTCTTATTGGAAAACCCTGTAGTTACAGAGCAATAATTTATATTACTTTTAACAAAGAATATAATTATATTCTTCACGTTGATTATATTACAATATGAATATATTCTTCACGTTGTTGAAATTTTAAAGGAATTCGAATTGTTTTATTACTTCACTAGCCGACGTGTAACCGGCGTTGCTCGAATTTTCTCTACTTTCAATAAATATAATATCCATTTTTTATATATATATAAACCTTCCGGAAGAATTTCTCTAAATGTGAGTGAAAACCTTTTCAAACTCCGTGGCATAGTTTAGAAGAACTAAGTGCACAAACAGAAGGATGCGGATAGTGACTTTGTTTTACACTATTTAGAGATTAGAGATGTATGCCCGATGTATTGTCACGATTACGAATTTATTACAAGTTTATCAGCAAACGGCCTGTAATCCCGTTTTTTTTTAAATTTATTTATTTAACGCCCATAGTGGCTTATACATTGTTGGTAGTATAATTTTAATTTGACAGATACTTTGAAACATAAAAAATAAGAATAAAATTACATTTGATAAAAGCTATGCAACCAGTCATACAAACACAAGAAACAAAAACAGAAAATTACAGCTATTTGTAGGTTTACATGATGTGTTTAGGAGTATTGTTGAAATAAATGTTTTAAATGATCCACAAAACTTGCCAAGTTGGTATTGAATATGTCAACATCACCCAAGTAATGATTTCCCATGGTGTAAAGTCGTTGTATCGGAGAGTGGGCAATGTAGTTACGCTTATGTGTGCTGCTGTAGAATATTGTATTTTGTCGTGTTGTTACTGTGGGTGTATGTATGTTTATAAGTTGCAGGAGTTCACAACAGTCGAATTTAGAGTTAAGTATTTTGAATAAGAACGTTAAATCGTTTATTTTACGTCTATCTTCTAATGTATGTATTTTTAGAGTATTTAATAAGAAATTGTATTTTAAGTCTTCGACAGGGATATTTAATTTAAAATTTATAAAACGTAGAATTTTTTTTTGTATTCGCTCAATGTTGTTAATGTGAATTTTGTAAGATGGAGACCAACTTACTGAGTTATATTCAATTAGACTTCTTACTTTAGTTTTATGTTCATTGTGATCTTGGATGTTCCAGACTATTCGCGAACATTGCACAACACTTTAGAATGTTGCGGAATGTTCTGAAATGTTGTTGAATGCTCTCGAATACTCTGGACTGTTCCAGAAATCTCTAGAGGGCGAAACTTCCATCCCTTATATCTTCAAAAGCACCTCCTCCGATGTGGGATAGAGGGCCACCTCACCATATAACTCCCTTGATCATATTGGAACTCATTTCTGAAATTTAGCGGCACGCACATTGTACCTACGCTTACTTTTATAATATATATTAATATTGGAATAATTCTTCGGGAAGGGAAAACCTGGGCACATTGAAAAAACAAAAAAAGTAGCCGACGAACGGAGCCTCGGAAAATTCCTGTATTCACCTTGTAAGAGAAAATAGGGCAATCTGAAAATGTCAGGCTGTGTTTGCAAAGTCTAGAGCATGTGTGCACAATGCTTTACCTGCACTTTCCACTGCAGAAGAACAAGGTGATATGACCCGTAAAGTCTTCTGAAGTCATTTAACCCATAATACACCTTATGGCGGAGGACAAAACGATTATTTTTCTAATCTAAAGTTTCCAAGATCAACACGACACAACATCGATATACATCGATTCAATACAAGCCTTGGGCGTGCAAATTATTGCCTTGGCAGTAACTTCAAACAAAGCACTATTTCATAAATAATGGTGAAGCTTGTGTAACATAGTGCTAATATTTTTTCTGCGAAATGAATCGATACAAAGGGCAATGTGCGCAGTGCTTCTCATAAAACAGATGGAAAAACATTTATAATTTTTTATTGTTGTAAATCGACAATTTGACGGCCATCCGTAGGTCGCGGGTTCAAATCCCGGCGTAAACAAGTAAATTTTATTTTATTCATTTGTGTTATTTCACAATTGATTCATTAAAAATAATATATGATATATTTGCGGTACGTTCCAGAGTGGAAGATACTCTCAGTATCGCCCTGGCGTAAGACAACCATTCAGAATTGAAAAGTTGCTTGAAATAAGTTAAGCCATGTTTGGTGACCAGGTCTGAATAGCCAGTTACTTCCTCACCTTCCTCTTCACATCTCCTTCCCCTCCCCACTACTTTCAGACTCAAAAAATAACTCAACTGAAGATGCCATGGTCTCAGTGGCCAGACGTTTGGTAGTAGTTAAGGCTCTTGCGGTATTAAAATTAAAAAAAAATTCTACGGCGATATGTTAAGAAAAATCTTTTCCGCAAAATAATTAAATAAATTATCATAAATAAACGCTCTACAATTCTGGTGAATTGTTGAGTAGTAATATGATAATGTGTTAGCTGGCGTTATTTAAAGTTTGAAAAGTATAGTGTGAAATAGGCCTCTGCCTTAGGTCACCCTAAGTGGTTCGTTACGTTTTCTGATTTAGCTGGGGTATCAGGGTTCATGTGGAGAGGTTTTTCCGGGTCTTGGTGGCAGAGCGTCTGCTCAACAACTGCGTGGCAGGTCAGATCGCGAAAGACTGGTTGAGGGAGGCCTTTTGAACTCTCCACCAGGTCTCACGAGGGATGGATTCATACTTCCGTCACTCCTGGACACACTGATTACCATATTCTACCCACCCCTCATTCCTTTTTTCTTCGCAGAACTTCCTCCCCTTCCTTCCCTAAAAAGACTCTCTGCCCAGCATCCCCAAAAATAACACAGGAGTTATTTTCCCCAGGGAGCTTTCCTATGTGTAGATAATTTATACAAAATTGTAATATGTTGGTAAAATTAATCTACAACCTATTGGATTAGGTTGGAGGTATTTGATGGATTATGCCAAATAAAGGAAATGCAGTAGATGTATTTGATTGCAGGAGGCAAACCTCGCGACTGAGACAATTCCAAGGTCAGTTCAGCCGTATTTCTACTTTCAGCTGCAATGTCAAGGGTTTTTTCCCAACGGAGTGGAGTACGAAGATGAAGATAAGAACATGATACGATAACAAAATATCACGAAATAACCTTCTTTCGGATCAGAAACGAAACTTATAGTCTTAAAGACCTTGACCGATTTTGTTTAATTTTTGGAGCCTTCGAGCGAAGGTCGATATATTTTTGGGAATGGGCAGAAGGAAATGTTGAAGAGAATGAAGAGATGGTCGACCAAGAACATATCGACATTTTATCGCTATTTCAGAAAGCCGTATGAACATTTTCAGCAATATTGCACCCGTAATTTAAATGCGCTGAATTAGAGAGCTTAGACAAACAAAAATGAACAAAAATTAGCGAATCCCATTCCCAACATACAAGAAATGAAGGAAACCCATTCCCAACATACAAGAAATGAAGAAAACCCATTTCCATCATACAAGAAATGAAGGAAAACCGTTCCCATCATACAAGAAATGAAGGAAACCCGTTCCCATCATACAGAAAATGAAGGAAACCCGTTCGTGTCATACAGGAATTGAAGGAAATCCGTCCCATCATACAAGAAATTAAGGGAACCCGTTCCCATTATACAAGAAATGAAGAAAACCAGTTCTCATCATACAAGAAATGAAGAAAACCAGTTCTCATCATACAAGAAAGGAAGAAAACCAGTTCTCATCATACAAGAAATGAAGGAAACTCGTTCAACAATGATCTAGATGTGGTTTGATATGTTATTCAAACACGGTCGAGAGTCTTTCAAAGACGATGATCGCTCAGAAGGGCAGGTTGATGCGACAACTCCGGAAAACATTAAGGCCGCCCGCAGACGAGGGAGTTTAGTTACGGTGACACGCGACAGTTCTATTTCAAAATTCAAAAAAAGTCTCTGGTGACAGCAACTTAAATCTCTTGTCTGCGGGCTGCCTGAAAAGTCTAACAATGATAATAGAAAGGCGGATGCATGTCCTGGATTGAAAAGTTTTTGGAATTCTAAATGAACATCTTGGTAGGTGCTAAGAATGCTTAATACACTTCAAACAAAGTTCAGTGTTGGCACCATTAAGCAGTTTTTGGAGATGTGTGGTGACGATCTAGTGATGGTTAGCAATAAAATTTTTACAGAATATCAAACTTGAGTCCATGTTGATGATCCTGAACTAAAACAAGAATCCGTGTAATGGCATAAAAAGGCACCCCGGCTTTCAAGAAATAAAGTTGCAAAATTGCTCAGAAAGACCATGACTACTGTGTAATGTTATTCGGAAAGCATCCTTATGATTGATTATGAAAATAAAGGTGTAATATAACGAATTCTGAAGATTTTAGAATAGTCCCGGCGTTCAAAGCTGACCAAAGGTGTTCTCATTAGAACAATGGTCTCCATAAATTTATTCGGATTTAGGAATATTCATCATCCACATTATTGTTCAGATCTGGCTCTAAAAAGATAATTTTTATTTTCCGAATTTGAACATACACCTTCCTGGAAAAAAGATGACGATAAATAGGAAAAAGCATTTTCTAACCATTTTCTCTCCCCTTTTCTCTGATTGTCCTTCGTCTTATCTGCCATGTCAGTATTGCATAATTTTAACTCAACCAGCGTATTTACTCAAAAAGAAGGGTGAGTGCGGCACATATTTATTTATTTGGTTGTTTAGAGCATGGATGCACGGAGATAAATGATAAACCTATGCACGTAGGGAAAATACGCTTGTGATGCTTAAATACGTTTGTGATACTTCAATAATTTTCAGGATATCGTTTAGATTCCGTCAAAATGATTCATTGAATATTCCATTTACACGAACAACAAATAACGTTCATACAAAATTAAAGAAATACAATCTTTTCGATTAGTTTCTATTAAAAAAAATCCCGATCTCTTTATTTATAATAGTATCTGGTGGGAGGTTTCTAATGAATCTCACTACATTTAAAGATTAAAAGCTTTTCATTTTTAAACCGTTAAGTACCTGCCTACCTGGATGTCACTGTCTCGTGAAAGAGATTACGTAAGTAGGTACTTACGACTACTTAGTAATAATTTTAATTATTATTTCGGTGAGACGTTCATCTTTGAGACAGGCACTTAAAACTTGAGAGATCGGCACCTAAATACTGAAAACACGCTTTTGTGAATGGTAGAATAAGTCGGGGACGCCTGAGGGAGCCATGGTACGATCAAGTGAACCAAATACTTGAGTCTGGTATTGTCAAGTGTCAGAATAATAGAGGGGTGTGCAACTCTGCCCACCCCTACGGAAACAGCGTGATGACTAGTTAGTTAGTCTGATGAAAATAATCCCACAAAAACATCAGTACAGGACACGTTATAAATGTAAACAAAACAAGGACGAAGCTGGGTACGAAAATTAAATATAATAGGTAAGATAAATAAAAGTAATAATTTCAGTTGTTCCTCCGTCTGTAACTTTGGTTTAATTATCTCTAGAACTTTTACTTTGAATGAAAATTTCGTTTTTTAAATTGGAAATGTTTGTTTGGAGAGTTCAGTCAAACGACAATACAGGTACCTAAAATATAATATTTTTATTAGAAAAGTGTTTTAATTGCAATTTTCAAAACTGGAAATGATTTGTCGACTATCCCGCTAATGTATGTATTTATATGGGACACGAAGCGAAAAAAATGGTTTCGCTATTTTACCTCCAATTAGTCCAATTATTGACCTCCAATGCTGTAACGTCGAACGACCGTAAACTACCGATTACTACTACTTACGTGATAATAGTGGAACACGTTTAGACAAGATATCAGCATGCAATAGCGCCTCTGAGACTATCCCACGATGTTTCACGGTCTGGTAAATAATACAGCAGCATATATTTGTTAGATTACTTGTGTTATTTACTTCTATTATCAACAAGATTGTTGTTTTCAACAGTTTATTTGTTCCGAAAACAATAATAAGAACATCTCCTGTATTTGAGGTTTCAGTTTATTCTGAGAAATTGATATGTGTAGGAGGTAAGAGACGTGCCTCTGTCTTCCATTGCTTTTAATCTTATAGCTAGTAATAATAAATATTGATCATCTTGGTATAATAGAGACATGATATTGTGGTATCGATTTCTCATTTTATTTGTTCTGTCTTTCATAATATATTGGCCTGTCATCCACAGGAGTGACATTCTATAAGGGTCTGATAATTTTAATGATCGTATCGGGTATTTTGACAAAACCTTTTTCAATAATTTGTATTGTTATGTTTTGAGCTATCATACTTTATATATTATATATACATCAACTTGACGTTTTATGATTATATTTCAAAGTTGCACCATTTTTAAATTTGCCATTTTATGTTTCTTAAATTTATTGAAAAAACATTGTTTCATAAATGTATTGTCCGAGGTTACCTTTGATAAATTCTTGTCGAAATAGAACCATATTGCATTGTATTGGGGAAAAGACATTCCGCGAAGAGCTTGGAGAAAATGAAGGAATGGCAAATGGATTTTTCATTAAAGAATTCTGTGTAACTGAGGAAAATTCCAGAAAAAATATTAAAAAAAATAATTGAACACCCTCGAACGAATGTTATATTTATATAACGAAGTCCCAACTGCTTAGTATTATAAACATTTAACTTGGTAGGTTGGGAATTCAAATTCTGCGTAAAAAAATATTTATTAAAATGATTAAATTTCTATTTTTGGTACTGACAATTCGTAGTGAAATTTTATTAGTATTATATGTTGTCAATTTGAACGGACTTACTTTACATCTGTCGTAAGGAACATTTTTAAACATTTTAAAATATTAATATTAAGACTGTTTATGCTCCGTAAAATAAATAAATATCTATTTTTATATTTGAGATATAAATATCTTCTTAAAATGTCAAAATTATAAAGTAATGAATATATAATATCGGTGACTAAATTAAAAGCTCAAAAAGTTTCAAAGAGTTTTGAGATATAATGGTAAAATTTCAGTCTGTGGCGCACAGTGCAGGATTTTACCTCCAAAGTTGGCCGAAACTATAGAGTGAGTTTTTTTAATTTTTTTAACTACAGAGGCTTTTTTTTCAATAATCATATTTTAAATTCAACAAAAGATTTTAAGAATTACTAAAATTGCCACCATGTGATGTGATGACTGTCGAGTTTTCAGAATGGATAATTTTTTGGGTTTTTAACACGGTAAATGTTTCCTGCTTATATTTCTTTACAGAGATATTTGTCTGTGCGGCGTTAATTTCCAGGGATTGTTGACTAGGAAGGGTAGGATTTTTAACGTTTTTACAAAGTTTATGAAAACATCCAACCACGATACATACTTAATGTGTATTTATATGGGTACCAGGACATAAAGGTATTGAGGGCAACGAGCGGGCTGACGAACTAACAGGAAAGGGGCGAAAGCACCACTTGTAGGATCCGAGCCGGCCGTAGGAGTAGCAGCTTGCCACACAAAATTACATATTGATAGGTGGGTCAAATCCCAGCACCGCAAATAATGGGAGAGGGCACCTGGAATGAAACAATCCAAAGTACTCATAAAAGGACCAGACCCTAGACGAGCCAAGAAACTACTTGATATGGACTCGCCGAGTGAACTGGTAGGACTATTAACGGGACACTGTCATCTCAGGAGACATGTGCAGATATTGGGAGTGGAAAACACCAATAGATGCAGGAAATGTGAAGAGGAAGAGACCCCAACTCACCTATGGTACCAATGACCTGCCCTGGTGGGAACTAGGCTCAGATACCTAGGGAGACATACAGTAGATCCAGAAGACATAGCCACATACCCAATAACAACCCTGGTGAACTTTATTAAAGGGAATGTGTTGTTGTAAAAGGATTGAGGTAAAATGGGAGATAGCACAATGGGCCTATGGCCTAAGTGTTCACGGGAATTACGTGTAAACCGTCTCCACCCTTAAGAAAAATATGTATTTACATCGATTTTAATTAATTTAAATGATTTTCAAAAAATACTGCATACTGTCAAATATAATATTTATTTATTTATATATTCACGCCTTGAAGAATTTTACATGTATAATACATAATATAATAAACTGAGCATGAGTAGCATAAGCTGGTACAATACGAATTATCACAGAGAAAGAGTTGGTACTGTTGTACAGAGTTGTTGTATAATAACAAGAGTACTAAATAAGTACTAAATGTATTATAAAAGTAATAGCAGTAATAAATACTGTATATTGTCAAATTGTAGTAATAAATACTGTATAATGTCAAATTATATAATATTTAGTGCATAATTTCAAATTGTAGTAATAAATACTGTAAAATGTCAAATTGTAGTAATAAACACTGTATAATGTGTTAATATGTACCGTAATATCAAATTGTAGTAATATATACTACATATTAACAAATTGTGGTAATAAATACTATATAAAATTATATGTCAAATAAATACTGTATAATATCAAATTATAGGTGAAAATTGCAAAAATGTTGTCTTATTTATTCCACGCTGTAACTGCGTTAAATAAATATAAAATTTCAAGTACAAATAAAACGTAGTAACTAATTACCTAATAAAATGGACAGCACATAAATATATACTTTTATTTTTAAAATATCATTAAATCTTTTGAGTGCAGAAACTATTAGCGCTACTATATCTCTCCTGAAAACGTTAATAGTACCTACCTTAATTCATTTATCAAAAGGCGAATGAGGTTTTCAGAATATAGCGTAGAGTGGCACTTTTGGCCTTGTTTAATTAGAGTTTCGAATTTTCCCGTAGACAGTTAATTACACGGTTGTCAGTCACTTTATAATGGTGGAGGCATCTACCGGTACAGAAATAACTATTACTGTGAAATTACCCTTATTGCTTACTTAGGTACCAGTAGCTTTTTATTTACTAAATGTACGGAGCAACCCGACAGAATTAATACATTACGCTCGCATCTGCCAGTTAACTGTTAGTGTGTGTTACTCTGACAATAATGCCTGTGACAGACCACGCTATAAGCGCGCTATTTTTTCGTAGTTTGGCCTATTTCAGCATATCACTCGCCATACATTGCCATTGGTAGTGTATGGCAGTGATACGCTGAACTAGGCCGAGAATGCGTGTTGCCTACGTAATACCGAATGAAAATATGATACGCGCTTTAGGTTAGGGATGTTTGCGAATAATTTGTAGCAGAACTAACATATACAAAAAAACTCCCAAACGTCAGAATTAAAAGTGCATGAAATGTCTTAAACATATACGTACTATGTATGCAATTTTTTATTAATAATAGTAACAAACATTCAATACGAATAAATTATTTAAAAAAGGAACTTTTGGTAGAAAATTAATATTATCTCATCATTTTTGACAGATGTATTGAGCTAACCTTTCACAAGCATTCTGATTTTTCCCAAAAGAAAATTGAAAAGAAGATTTTTTTGGGAAGAATCCGTCCTAAAATCCAGAAAAACTACACTCACTGTATACAACTCCATTATTGCTCCACGTTTTAACTACTACTCAACGATTCTTTTCTTTTCGACAGACAACAAAATATGTTGCAAATTCTACAAAATAAAGCAATGAGAATAATACCTTGGATTTTAAAAAGTAACTAAATATTAAAGCTACTAAATTGGCTAACAGTGAAACAGATGCCACCCTTGAACGCGATGATATTTATACATAAAATAATAAATAACCTTTTACCAAAATGCTTTTCAAAAAAAATTATATACAACCAGGACATTCACATACATAACACAAGAATGTTCAATGAAATTAAGCTACCAAAAAAAAGAAAGCCAATACAGAAAATAGTTTAGTATATTCAAAGGAATGCAATATTATAATTCGCTGCCGGAAATAATACAGTATGCACCAATTGATGGATTAAAGCTGAATTGTAGGGGACATATATACAACCTAAAGAAAGTAATAATAAATTAGACATTTGTAAACTTGGATGCACAAATGGATAAAATAAATAGTCGAAAATTAGAGAACGCTAAGTTAAGGCACCATGAAATTTCTACGTCAAATAAATTCGGTATATAATTTCAATCACGAGCTATGAAAATATTCAATTGTAAAAAATAAGACACGACGTAAAAGCATATTAAACTTGAGTTGTGTTGAGATATGTGCACACGCGCATGTGAATACGCGCATTTGTAGTGATTTTCTGATGTTGGTTTGTAGTGATTTGTTCCTCATAATAAATGGCGCAAAAACGGTACTCAAGAATAATTAATAGACTTTTTGGTGATGTGATTAACCAACGCATTACCTGAAGACATTAAAAATGAGACATCTTATTCAAAAATAAAAATGAAAATTAGATCGTTCTACCTCCGTGAAACATGAAAACAAATAATATTGAGGATAAATACCTAGATCTGTGAAAACCAAATAATATCAAAAACAAATAATATTGTGAAAAATACCTAGAACTGTTAACCATTGTTAAAAATAAAACAATTACTATCATACATTATGATCATAAGCATTATGATAATTAGTAAGTATTTTTATATTAGATATATACTATTAAGTAAATATTATGTATTACGCATCAAGATATCAAGTTGAGATTTAATTATATTATTATAATCAAATAAATAGGAAAAGTGAGAGATTTCTTACAATCAAACTGATTGATCAGTTTTGTAGGATTTAAGAAAGACAATATATTGTACAAATAATAAATAAAATAAAATATATATAGAATGCCAACATTTTTATAAATCCCAACCAGGAATTATTAGATTCCTGGTCAAATAAAATTTTACACGCAAAACACTTCAATTATCTCAACCAAACGTATGTTGACTAATTTTCGTCAAACAAATGGTTGAGTATTGGAGAGTTGAGCGCAGAAATAGAAGGATTTATGCTTGCCATTCAGGATAGAGTCATTAATACTAAAAATTATAGAAAGCATATAATCAAAGATACAAATCAAATTGATGATTTGTGTAGAAAATGTTTGGCTTTTCCGGAAACTATAGAACATATTATATCGGGATGTTCTATATTAGCACCGTCCGAGTACACATTTAGGCACAATCAAGTTTTAAAAATAATTCACCAAAATTTGGTAATTAAACATAACTTGATTGACTGCCGTAATATAGTACCATATTATGAAAACGAACCAAATTCATTTTTAGAAAACGAATTTTATAAAATATATTATGATAAAACTATACTAACAGACCGAACGATTAGTCATAATAGACCCGATATAGTTTTACATGACAAAATTAAAAAAATATCTTATATCATTGATGTCGCTATTCCAAATTCCTGTAATATTCAAAAATCTTTTAATGAAAAAATAAGAAAATACACAGATTTAGGAAACGAAATAAAAAGAATTTGGCATTCTCAGACTATAAAAATATTACCATTCGTTATTTCGGCTACTGGCATTATACCTAGCTCTCTCATAAAAAATTTAGGCGTATTAGATCTATCAAAAAATTTATATATAAAGATGCAAAAGTCGGTCATTTTGAATACATGTAGGAAAACGAAAGATTTTTCAAATATTTATGTTGAGGGATCAGTAGGATTTATAGGCCCTGTTAGAAGTTCTACCGAGCCGAACCCTCTGATATGAAAATATCTGGAGTCGGTGAATTTTTTTTCCCATTTGATCTCTGGTGAGTTGACGTGTTGCTGTTCTTGTATTGTTTTGTATTAATTTTACTTATATAATGCACTTGCATAGTGTTGATTGACTAGCTTTTAATTTGTGGAAAAGTGAGTGGAAGGGTTTAGTTTTTCCTATGGGGAAGATTTAACCCGGACAACAAAATCGGAAGCATAAAAAAAAAATATATATATATTTGTGTTTTTTTTGTATAGCCTATGCGATGGTATGGGTAGAAATATTGTTTATAAATTAATGTCACCATAAAATGGGAGGCTGCATTTCGAGATGACTTCTCGCTGACGAAACAGAACTAACTGACAGTTCTGAATTCCATTTCTTGAGTAGGTACCTTTCCTGAATGTCCTTTAATACTAGAGAAAACGAAGAAGATCGTTGATACAAGTATCATTAGTAAATATTTAACTTATTTAAAACGCAATAAACCTTCACGCCCGCCGTAACCTCAAAATACGTTTGTAGATGGTTATCAAAATACAATAAATATCTTTGCGAAATAAAGTCTACAACATTAATTAAGCACTTAAATTTGTTATTAGTGTAAGAATTAACGCCATTAGTTATAATTTATTATTGTAACGATAACGTGGGTCAAATAATATGGGGATAATTATCATTAATTGTGAATTATGACACATTTTGTACTGTAAAAGGAACAAACCGAATGTGTTTAACCTTATTTTCTTTCACCTAAAATAACACTAGACAATTTCGGTTGAATTCGTGAAAAGCAGTTAGATTTGTATTTAAAAATAAAATATATTATGTTCTTGATTCGTGATAGTAAAAGTAATGAGAACCGACTCTTAGGTTTAGCAAGCACTGCAATTAAACGCAGCTGTTTTGGAATAGCTGAAAACGCCAAACCGTGTACAAACAAGCACTGCGGCTAGCGTTTTTACACAATTCTATTTCATGGTGGTACTAAAATGGTTGTATACACAAGTAATGTAATGAATCAACATATGGATGATGCATTAATGAATTTTCGGCGTCTAAACGGTTTTAATTCGTTTTTCTTTGCCAACTTGATATATTTTTTATCAAAGAAGCGTGAAAACTTGTAGGTAGAACTCGCTAATTCTAACTGGCTAAGCACGCAGATTAGTCTGTGCATTATGAGAGGACTCTAGAATTAAACGCTATTGTGCAATTTCTTCAAGTGTGGACGACAACCAGTTTTTGCCTAGACGAGAGACCACCATCAAAACGTCAAAACTGTTACAGATTTAGCGCATAGACATTCAAATTGATAGACCAGCCAATCAGGGAAAGTGCGCGTCTCCCTTTCTGTGATTTGTCAATAAATTAATCTGACAGTACACAGGAAACTCGCATTATAATATCATTATTCAGTCTACGAAGGTAAAATCAGTTTATGAATTACTAGACCTTTTTACAATTACGCGCAAATTGATGGCTGCGTGAAAATATAACTACAAATCCCAAATCGGGTAGACAAAAGTTCGGGCTTATTTCAACATTTGATTGTTGAACATTTGATCACTTATTTAGTTAGACACTAATACAAATGTGTAATAATTTGCCCACTACACTCATTTTTAGCGTCGCTATGTCATGCGGTTCTGGTTATTTCAATGTGTCTTCGTCGGCGGTCGATGTCGTAGTCATTAAAGCCAGGATTCTCGAACTCTCCTGGTTTCAAAAATATGGTCAAGTGGTTTGCCTTCAGCTAGTCGAAATGATACACTGATTTCAAGTTAGGGCAAGTCTATCAATTTTGATGTCTATGATTTAGCAGCACTTGTTTGCGTGGATGACATAAATAATGATACCAAATAACCTCTCAAAAGATTCAAGATTATTCATTAAGAGGTGAATACAGAATGTAGGTGTACTGTGTACTACACCTGTTGATATACCGTCCCCTTTTTAGCGTTAACATATTATTTATTTAGAGCAGTAGCGCATTGCAGACTAAACGACCGGACATTTTAGGTAACGCCAAATGTAAAGGTGGTAATAAAACTGAGAAATCAAACGGATTTGTTTCTTAACATGGTAGAAATCATCGCGAATATTAAGTATTAAACATTAAGGAGTATAAAAATTACTTACTCACTCCGTGTGTAAGTATGAGTATTGCAAAATTATTATTAATCTCTTCACATTATTGGCAATCCGGTTAGAAACGAGATTGTAGGCAATTTCCTGAAAAACTTTTGGTAAATTCCTAATACAGGGTTTTCCAATAAGAGGTGTTATTTTGATATTCAATCGTAAAAGATCAATGGTTTCGTTGCTTGTGTGGCACGTAGCGCCGTCTTGTTGAAAGTAAACATTGTACAGATCAATACCATCCAATTAACCATTAATCATCTCTCGATAGCGCAATCTATTCACCGGTCCAATGACTCCGCCGGACCATAAACTGCACCAAACAGTCACAGTCACGGTGGATTGAGAGGCTTTTCAACAATAACTCTTGGGTTTTCCGAGCCCCAGATGCGACAATTTTGCTTATTAACGAAGCCACCGAGGTGGAAATGGGCCTCATCACTCAAGATGATTTGCATTTGATTCACTGAAGTGAATTTTAATAATTTCAATGCGTTGTTGAAGCGTGTATCGTTCCATTTTTATTAATGACGTAGTTTCTACTTGTCAAATGTCAAAAAATGACAGCTTCAAAAGTAACATCTACCGAAATAGCGGGCTATTCAAAATAACACCTCTTATTGGAAAATCCTTTATATCGGAACGTGGGTTTATGCAAATGCATTTGCCATGATAATATTAAATGACAAAATGCGAAATATTACGATTTTTATGAACATCGCATCGTGATAATACATTCGTATTTTACTAAAAATTTATCAGGAAAAATATCAATTCATTCGTTGAGGGTCTGCAATCCCGTTTTTAACAGTATTGCGGATAATTTGAAGAGATTCTTAATAAATAAGGAAATACTCATTTTTCTCAGTGCCTATGAAAAATTTACATGAAAGAAATGCCGAATTGTAAGGCCCTGCTAATTGGGGAAGAAATAAATACATGATCAATTCATTCGTTAAGGGCCTGTAACCCCGTGTTTAACAGTATTGCGAATAATTTGAAGAGATTATTAATAAATAGCAAATTTCAATTTTTTCAGTGCATGGGTAAATTGTACATGAAAGAAATGCCGATTGTAAGGCCATGCTAAATGAATACTAGTTGGACAAGAAATAAAGGCACGGCTATTATCTCCTTTATAAGGTTGCTTAAACCCCCACGGTAATGTGGAGAAAATTCATTAAAGTCCTTAGCCGCTTATTCTCAAACCCCTATTTGGTCTTTATATAATAAAGCTACCCTAACGATAAGATAAATATAATGTATCTTAATGTGTTTAAATGAGTAAGGTAAATAATTAGCTTAATAAATAATTTTTCACGTAGGTACACGATATGTAAAATGTTTATGTAGGTGCCACAAATTCATATGTAACATTTTTATGTACAGACACAGACGAAAATAGGCGTTGTGGAGAGGACTCAGCGCGTCAACAGGTAAAATCGATGGCGCCGGCGCACAGAGAATTAAACCCCCCCGATTCATGCGGAAAACTTGAATCGAGACAGATAGTAAAAATACCAAGGTAGTTTTTTTTGTGTCACTACAAAAATGTAAAATTTTCATCTCAATGAAAAAGACCTTACGAATAAACATGTAAAATTTTACGCAACTGATAACCAACCATTAATGCAGGTTAGTTAAATGGTTTATTAGCAGTTGTGTAAAATTAAACACTTTTATTAGTGTAAGGGAATAGGTGCGCAAAATTAAAAACCTAATATTAGTCTAATATACTTTTAAGTAGCTGAATGTGGACTAATTTTCAAATGATTAAAGATGTGCAAGAAAATTAACCCTATTTTTTTCTATTTCCCCTTTTCAGGGGAAACGACAAGACAACGTATAATTTGACAAGAGCACTTGCACACATTTGAAATATTTTCAGTTATTATACAATATTATTTTCAAGTTATTTTTGCTTCATAAATGTAGGTACACGTTGTTATAAAAAAAATAAATTACAATAGGCAACATTATTAAATTTGTAAAAATAGGTAATTTGGTAGTTTCTTAGACGTGTTTGTAGGTGGAAGAAACTGTCAGTATTGTCTTGAGGCTATCGCTGTTGAGATAGCCGTATTTAAAATATTTACTGACTAGATCTGGATAGACAGACATACACTTACTTCTTATATTTTTAACCTAACAAACCTAACCCCTCTCCATTTCGTTCGTAATGTTACAGGAAAGTTATCAATCATTTATAAGTCCATTAACTATACATAGTTAATGGACTTATAAATGATTGATAACTTTCCTGTAACATCAAATAAACAACATCAAATACCTGGGTTTAATTATTGATAAAAATTTAAAATGGAACAATCACATTACTATATTAAGAAACAAAATAAGAAGACTAGCCTACATTTTCAAAAATCTAAGAAACATATTGGACAAAGTTACATTAAAAACTGTATATTATGCTCTTGTTCAATCAATGCTTTCATATAATGTTGTCTGTTGGGGTTCTTGTAACAAGACTACCTTAGAGCCTTTGAATGTTGCACAAAAATTAATTTTAAAAATAATGTATAAGAGAAATTTTATGTATCCATCAAAGTTATTATATAGTGAAAGCAAAATTATGACAATAAGGCAGTTGTACATAATACAGGCTCTCTGTAAATTTTTCAACAACACTATTACTGCTAAAAGATCTCAACAAGTGCGCAGCACTAGAATGGGTTCTTATTTAATGTATCAGCCGGTGTATACCAGAACATCCTTCGGACAAAGGAGTTTTTCATATAAAGCTCCGTTGCTATATAATATGCTTGGAGAAAATATAAAAACTATAGGTACGTTAAATTCATTCAAGAAAATGGTCAAAATCTCCGTACTAGCTGAGAGTGATGATTTTAGATCACCCATGTTGTCGCTTATATCATAATTCCTTGTGGAAGCTCTGTTTCGATACAATCCTTATTTACTTACTGCGCATGTACTTATTTACTTCTAAAATAACTTTTGGTTATTTATTATTATGTTACTTATTATTATTATTATCTACTTAATTATCGTATTAATATTTACTTTAATTATTGTCTAGCTAAATTATTTACTTACTTACTTTTTATTATAATATTATCTACTTACCTATCGGTTATTATTTACCTTTTTTTATTTAGTTATTTTTATTTTTTCTTATAATCTATTATTCATACTTTCCATGTTGTAACTGTTAGTATGGTTACCCTATGCTTGTGTCTGATAAGCCAGCACAGGTACCTTGTACTTTAGTTAACAGAAGAATATTATTGTTGCCAACTTACTTAATAATGCTTCTTTTGTTTTTATTTTTTTTCATACATTTGTTACTAAAATTTTGTTTATTTTTGTCTACCGGTCTCGAAACGTCCGTGTCATAAACTTTTCTTTTTTGGTTTAAATTTAATTTAATGTTGTTATTATTTTTAATTTACATATATGTAATTTTTTAAATGATATTATTGTAAAGCTGCACATCTTGATACAGGAATGCCCTAGTGAGATGTGCAGAGTATGCTTTTTATGTAAAAACTGTATTTTGAATGAAATAAATAAATAAATAAATAAATAAATAAATAAACATTACGAACGAAATGGAGAGGGGTTAGGTTTGTTAGGTTAAAAATATCTGACGCATGTTCTGATGTACATGTACATCAGAACATGCGTCAGATCAGGTAGTTTTGATTTTTAGTGGCCTGTGACAGACCGCGCTATAAGCGCGCTACATTTGCGTGGCTTGGCCTATTTGAGTATATTCAATTCAATTCAGTTTATTCATTTTAAAAACATTACAAAATTTGTTGATTTCAATGCGTTTTTAAAATACATTTGGTAAAAAAAATTCTTACATTATTATAAACAGAGGGTATATCAACTATACTAGTAATAATAGAGCGTGCCTTTTAAAGACAGCTTCATTGATGCTAAGAATGTCGATATCCGAATTAATTCTGTTCAACAGCAAGATTATATCGCTTTGCATACATTCCCATTGGTAGTGTATGGCGAGCGATAAGCTGAAATAGGCCCAGCCATGATGTGTATAGCGTGATGTGTCGCCTACGTTATGATGTATGTCCAATGAAAAATATAAATTTCCCACCTCGAGTTCCGAACGCAACATTATCAAAAACCAGTTTTTGGCGATTTTAACCCCGAAGGACTAGTTTTTGATTATCAGAGATGTGCAAAATGGGTACCCAAAACCATTTGAAATGCAAAATGGAAATGGGTCAGAACATTTCCATTTGAAAATGCAAAATGCAAAATGGTTTTTAGAAAAGCATTTCAAATGCAAAATGCAAAATACCTATTTTCAAAATGCATTGA
The DNA here is from genome assembly GCA_026573805.1 of Hesperophylax magnus. Classification (NCBI taxonomy): domain Eukaryota; kingdom Metazoa; phylum Arthropoda; class Insecta; order Trichoptera; family Limnephilidae; genus Hesperophylax; species Hesperophylax magnus. The sequence continues at coordinate 2,141,338 of JAIUSX010000107.1, forward strand.
AAATGCAAAATGGTTTCTCAGGTCAAACAATTAAAATAATTATAGAATTTTTAAACAATTTTGTCATTTAATAATGGACATCAATGTAGAACAAACATATTACTTGATGGTAAATCCTTAAACACCACGACTACAGATTATGAAACCACAAAAAAATTTGCGCGGGACTAATGTTGCCAACGTAAAAACATAGAAACTGCTATCTAACATTTAATATTACAGCGTCATGGCCGGGGCCCCATGTTCAGTATTTGAATCAGTATTTTTTGTAATGGTATCACTCAATTGCCAGGTCTCCTACCAGGGAGCAACTTGACAAATGTAAATTATCTCTCATAGCGAGGTTGAGGACGACTGATATTTGGAGCTTATGAAAAAAAGATGAGTGGAGACAGTAGGAAGAATGTTGCAAAAAAGCATTTAAAATGGAAAATGCATTGAAAAAAGCATTTAAAATGCAAAATGCAAAATGGTTTTTAGAAAAGCATTTAAAATCCAAAATGGAAAATACCCATTTTGCATTTCCATTTGAAATGGATTTATTTGAAATTAAGCACATCTCTGTTGATTATTAGGTACTATTATTTAGAGAATTTGAACAATTCTTCAAATTTCAAAGTTCATTTTAGAGTCTGTGAAAGATTTTTTCAAGTTCTGTTATTATTTCTGTTATTATTTCATCAAGCAATTAGCCTATAATTATGTAATAACATAACTTGAATAGGACTTTCACAGAGCCTGAAAATGAACGTTGAAATTTGATGAATTGTTCAAATTCTCCAAAACAACCCGTCCTTAATTTAAATTTATCAAACGAAATTGTCAAATTCCCGGAGAACAATAAAAAAATGCAACGTGGTTTTTATTTTATTTCTGACAATGTTGCGTTCGGCGTTCGATGTCGCAAACTTGAATTATTCATTGGGTCTACATCATAAACAACTCAGCGAAAAATCATAACTACCGGGTCTGACGTAAAGGTACCCTCCTTTCAGGCGACAAGGTTACTACTGGACTTATAGGTAAATTATTTATTTCTAAGCCCTGTTATTTCTATTTTACAAATGGATAAATAAGTAATTGATCAGAAATGGCAGTTCCTTACAACTAAGCTTTTCATTCTTATGACTAGCAGCATCTATCGGTGAAAACAGGAAGAAATCCTGAAAGATTCAGATGCAAAACTTTAGTGACTCGCGGATAGATGGCACTGGATAAACTATTATTGCTGAAAATTATTATATATAATATAATTAATAACAACAATGTAACTATAATTAAAAAAATAATAATTTCGGTTTGATTTGAATTGTCATCGTTTCCAAAAGTGGAAGTGTTTGTTTGGAGAATTCAGACTAGCGAAAAAGTACCTACTGTAATATAATGTTTTTACAGTTAATTGTAATAATTGCCATTTAAAAAAAATAAACTGATTTGTTGAGAATTTAGACAATCCCAGATTATTCATGGGTCTAGGTATAAATGATAAACGAAGAAACGTGAACCGACGAAAAGGTGTTTTTGAAATAAAATAATAAATGTTTTTATAACAAAATACCAGTAGCACAGGAATGTCAAAGAGAAATTAGTTGAAATTTACCAAAATAATAAACGTCAAAAAGGTGAGACGCCGACAGAAACAAAATACCAGGAGCACAAAAATATGACTTGGTATATTATCTATTTGGTTATTATCATGAGTGATAGAATAATTATATGACATGAAACCATTTGTATAAAAAATTAAAAATACACCATTTTATTTATTTTCTTGTGTTTTTTCACGCTAGTAATTACAATTACGTAAGCAGTGTAACGTTTTATGTCGACCTTTATAATTATTACCGTTTCATAAAATCATATGATGACTTTATTTATAAAACAATTGTTGATAGTTAATACTACTTTATGCACGCTGGGATTTTCCGAGAATAGCGAAAAACACTTGAAAGCCATTTGGCCAATCAAATAAATAGCTATTCTGAATTGCGTAGTTATTAATTATGTCACTTCTAATCCTTTTCACAATCTTGATACGATTGGTATAAAGGAATGCAACTAATTAAATTAACGATGTGTAACGTTAGTAACACGAAGCCATTAATGATTATTGTAGTGGGCGTCACATGTTTAGTTAATTAGGAAACGTTATTATCAAATGAAAGAATGTTCCTGATGTCTTGGTGATGTGTTGGATCGCATGTTCTCATCACATCATTGGATCGGAACCAATTTGTTGACTATAAAAAAATAAATCTAGGAACTCAATCAGAGGAGGATTTTTAATTATGTAATTGAGTCATTAAAATAAACTAGACGCGTTACTTTGTCGGTGGTACGGAAATATTGCATTTAAAAAACTTTTTAGTTATTTGATTTTATCGATATTTCTAAAACATAAACATTTTTTTTTAATTCACAATTGTTATTTATTATTATTTAGATATTTCTAACAGATTAGAAAACATATTTTTTAATGGTTTCAGGAAAAATTTTACAATGATAAAATAAACGAAAAACTTATCTTGGAACTAATTTTTGATGATATTGTTAATTCTGAATTTGAAATATGAGATCGACAAAAATGACGTATGATAATTAGGTCCCAATGGTCGATTGGTTAAAGACGTTGTCCCGGTAAGATAGAGATCCTGGGTTCGATTTCCAGTTGAAACCGCTACCTTTTTTTATTTTTCTGTGTCTTGTTCTGTTTCATATTTTTTAGTATTTATTTAAGATTAATTAGTATTATCTTCTTGTTAAATGTATCTTTCCAGGTTCCATCAAAACAACCTGGATTATATCGGACGGTATCGGTTCCACAAATCCTCTTTGAAATAGGGTGGGGCTAAAAAAAGTTGCGGTTACCTAATAAATCGATATTAAATTTATTTGCTACAAAGCCTAAGTAGCTTTCAGCATTACGTGAGGGTATTTCATAATTTTATGATGCTATTATGTCTTAAAGCCGACATGTAAACATATTTTCCGATATTTACTAGACAATATATTTACTACATTCTAAAAATATCAACCATTAAAAAATGATTGATGCAAAACTTGTTACAAAGTAATAAACAACGTACTTCTTCAATGTGAAATCACAAATAAACGATAATTTTATTATTTAGCTGGCGAAAATAATGGTAAATTTTATTTTTAAGAGTCACGACAGCTTCCAACCGTTTGGAGCCAGTGAGATTATGGCATGCCCAATTGGGGTATGTTGTGAGGCTGAATGTAGTAGGGAAGGGAAGGATACGAGGAAGAGGAAGATGAGAAAGAACAATCAGCAGATCTGGTCACTAAACAAGGCCAAAGCCATTTCAAGCAACGTTTCAATTCTGAATGGTGGTCTTACACCAGCACGACACTGAATTATCTTCCAAATTCCAAATATACTTAATATGATCACCTAACAGTAAGCTTCCAAAAATTTGCGAATATCTCAAATAATAAAAAAATAGGTGCGTTCCAGGAATTATCTATTGAGTCTACAATATACTATTATATCTACGTGTTATGCAGTATAAACATTAGTTAAAGGTGTACGTATACAAGTATGTAATGAATACGAACATTATTTGACTGTGAAGAAGATATTGTTTTATACAAAATAATTTTCTGCCGTATAAATTCAACTATACGTTTTTATATTCGTCCATGATTGTTGATTGGGTTTCTACCATAGAACATAGAACCATGGAAGAACTGAGTTTAATTAATAATTATGATTTTCAGCTTATGTGGTCTGCCACAGGCTTTACTTTTTTGGTTGCACACTAACACTGGCATCTGAACGGAACCATCACAGAAATATGGAACCGGTAGCAAAGCACGCTATATTTTCTTGGCTTGACCTATTTCAGCATATCGCTCGCCATACATTACCAATGGGAATGTATGGCGAGCGATATGCTGAAATAGGCCAAGACATCAAATGTCGCATACCCAAGGCTCCTTAATAAGCGTTCAAAAAGAAGAAGAAGGTTGTTTGAAAGAGAGATGTATAAATACGAATGTTATAGGAAGTGCGCTAATATAAAATAAAACAATATTTAAAAAAAATTTAATAACATTTGTGAAAGTATTTAATAAATCACTCAACTTTTTTTAAAGATACACCGTGATGTTTTTCACAACGATAACATGTTTAGTAACAGTACAAATTTTGTTTTTATTTTTCGGATTTTTTTTCATACAACTTAAAAACGTGTTCAAGAGTTATAAATATTATTAGTTATAAATCGGTAGAAATTCGGAATGTGGGTGATTAACGCTTAAGTTTTTACTAATTGGCTTAAGTTTATAACTATCTTGATAACTACTACAAAACAAACCCAATTGGAATTATCTGTAACAATGTTTTTTTTTAACGTTCAGTGCTTTGTTAGGACGTAGCAAGCAGACACGCCAAATTAATAAATATTATCAATATTATTTGAGCTCCAATAAACCTTTCTCATTTTCCACAATTTTCTTGATTGAACTGTATCTATAATTATTACAACTTCTAATAAATTTATTCATCGTTGATATAACCGCGTAAACAGACTATACAAACAGGCCATATGGGCCCCGGTGCAGTGGTAGACGAAGTAAATTGTGATACAATGAATGCTTGTCAGGTGACCTAGAACATTTGTAAGTACTGCGGCTTTGCAGTCGATTGTGCTAAGTTTTATTATGGCATAATGTTGTTAGACTGCGTCAACCATCAGGCTGAATAGTGTATTTTAACACATGAGGTAGGAAATACGAAACTGTAGAGGCGTTTAAATATCATTTTACAATATTCGATAAGGCGGCACATGTTTGGTTTGGGATGTTCCGACTCGGCACTAATAATTTAAATACATGTGCGGTGTACATTTATATTGTATGATTCGATTCGATTATGACGAGATAATAATGACATCGATAGAATATAGAATAAGGAAATTCACATAGTGGAGGATTTCTGAAAGCTTTTCTTATAGCTCGGAAGATCTGTAGTGCAGAACGATTTAAGGCGATGCACTACGTCGTGTAATATTTTAAATCGAATCGCTATCAATAACACCCCTTACGTAGATGGCGATAAGTTTTAATTTCCCGCTTAACACCATCCGCCTGTTTTGATTTATGCAAGAAAAAAACGTGGCCAAAAAGTGCCTTTTATTTTATTTTGTGGATGTTCAGGCATAAATATTTATTTTTTTCCCTTCATTTTATAAATAACTTAATTTTCCACATTATATAATAAAATCACAACTGAAAATTGGTTCGTAAGTAGGAGATTTTGAACCATAAAGCAGTTTTCATAGGCCTTATACATTATTTTTTTCTGGGCTTATAAAAAGACTTATCTAAAAAATACTCGATTATTTCAAAGGCCAAGATGTATTCTACACGCAGTATTTAATTAAAGCATCTGAAACATTTCTTGGCGACCAAATTTTCAAACCAAAAACACATGATTTTGCATTGCTACGTAGTGCATCGCCTTAAGTAAGAATGTAAAAAATAAGACAATGGAATGAATAAATGTGAACAGTGAATTTTTGAAAGAAGTAGATTACATTTTGAATTTAGTTAATTTGGAAAGGATGTTGGCGAGAGCAGGAAGGTTTTAATCTTATTTTCTTTACTCCGGCTGCGCGGCCTTTTTCATACAAAACTTAAATTTGGATTTGAGGCCAAAATACTTGACCAAACTGAATAATAATTATTTTACAAGCAATAATTGTTCGCCTGAAACACTCATCCACATTGAAAAATCTCCTGATAAAAGATACATGACGCCAACGGGACGGGAAAACATTAGTTTGCCAAAAAATAATAATGAATAATAATTGTTTTATTGATTTAACAGTATAGTATAAATATGTAATATAATGGTAACAATTAATTATAAATTAACAGTTATATCAAAAAATCATGGTTATTTTTCGGTTTATGAGATATGTAAATTCCAACACAAGGGGCAGTAAGTCTTCCATATAAATCATCTCTTTCTAATTGCTATTTCGTAGATTATTCTTACGTTTAGCGGTATGAATGTTATTTAATCAATAATTTAATGTCATTAGTAGTTTATTTCATATTTCGAGTAAAATATAATTTAGGGATCTTTCACAGTACTTATTGATATATTTTGGTATCATCAATCCTTCATTATGAGTGAATTTCGTATTATGAAGATGTTAAACTCTTTTCTCATACAAGGAATCAGATTATAACTAACTTTGACGGCCTTGGTAATCAAGGGTAAGGTATCAAACAATAATTTATAGATGTCCCAGGAAGATAAAGGAGGTTTGTTATTGATATTCATTTATTAAACTTAAATATTTACTTACGATGACAGCATTAGCCTTGTATTGGCAAAAACAGCGAACGAATTTATTAGATAAGTACATAATTACTCGGTACAAAAATATATATTTGCACTTTATCTACTCGTTTCAATTGTTCTAATGACTGAGTCAAGATAACCGGAATTTCAACTTTTTCTATGACATAATCGATGATCTTTATTAAAATGAACAATTTTAACGTTAGTTATTTTCGCTGTACGTCGTTGCAGCTCCGTAGGAATTGTTTTTTGCACAATATTGTCGAAATGGTGTTATTAATAGTGTTGACCCACAACATTTTTAAAAAAGTTACACAAAAAATCACTCTGAAACCTTTTCGGATTACTGAACGAGTGTGGAAATGGCTACAGTAAAAGTCGTTTCGGTTGTAAAAAATGAACAAGTGAACATGATCCAAGTCTTCAATTGAGACCTACTCAGAGTAGCTTTTATTTAAAAAAATCTTCTTTTTAAAATGTTCCATTGCCGATATCTAATAAAAAAGACAAGGAGTTTAACATCAAGAGTACAGAAATTTACAATAAAAAAAAGATAACTGAAAACAATTATGAACATACTAAATAATAGGACTGCTCACAATTGCGGAAAAAAATAATAGACAAGCAGTCGTATTTTGAAATAGAAAGGATGAAAGTAGATTGAATGCTGTTGAAATGAGATCCCTGAGGCGTATGTGTGATAAAACCATGTTTGATCGTGTGAGGAATGTGGAGATACGCCGAGTGCAAGGCTGATGTAAGAGAAATGAGTAAGATTAAGAAAGGGACGCTTAGATGGTTTGGGCATGTAGAGCGAATGAGCGAAGGTAGGAGTGTAAGGAGGATATATGATGCAAATGCGAATGGTAGCAGAAGTCGGAGACGCCCGAGGAAGACATGGCACGCCCAAGTGAATCAGATACTCGAGTCGGGCCATGTCAAGAGTCAGAATAATAGAAGAGTATGTATGAATCTGAATGAGGCAAGAAGTGTGTACCAAGACCGAGTTGTTTGGCGGTCCGTCCTCTCTGCCTACCCCTGCGGGGAAACGGCGTGATGGTTAGTTAGTTAGTATTTTGAAGACTATATCACCAGTGTTAAACACAGTGTGAGACATTTGAATAAACAATAAAAAAAATTGTTTCAATATTTAGCCTTAACCTATTAAATGATTATGTGTGAAAAATAAAGAAAATGATCACATTTTAGGCTCCGTAGTGAGCGTTGAAAAAGAAGAAGATTACAGGAGATGGTTTGAAAGCGATACAGTTATTATGTAAATACGATTGTTGAAGGGAAGCAAATATTAGAAAAAAACAGCATATTTAATAGCATTTAAAGAAACGCTGTGAATTTATTCATGCCCACAGACGTGTTTTTTTACAAGTTTTTTTCTATCGAGATAATCTAATAAAATTAATTCTCAACTTGGCTAATGAATAGAGATTATCATAAAAAATAACAAATTTTTTAAGAGCTTAAAAACTTAAGGTGTGTTATTAACGAATTGACAAATAATTATGGCACTTTAAATTGTCTTACATATTTCAAAAATGAGAGTCGTTATTTAAAATTTTTAAGAGTTTCAAAAATTTTACGGCTTTCGTGGTAGAGGTGTACGGCTCTCGACTAGCAAGCCAAAGGTTGCGGGTTCAAATCCCGGCGTGCGCAAGTAAATTTTATTTGATTAATTTGTGTTAGTTCACAATTTATTAATTTAAATAATATATATTACACTTGCGGCACGTTCCAGAGTGGTAGATACTCTCAATATCGCCCTGGTAAAAGACAAACCAACAGAATTGATACGTTGCATGAAATGACTTTATCCATGTTTGATGACCAGATTTGAATAGCCAGGTGCGCATCACAATCCTTTTCCCCGTATCCTTTCCCTCGCCACTACCTTCAGCCTCACAACATACCCCGATCGGGGATGCCATAGTATCACTGGCTCCAGATGGTTTGGATAAGTTAGGACTCTTGTGAGGTATTCACATTAAAAAAAATGCTTCCAACCGTCTGGAACCAGTGATTAGAATGCATTGTGAGGCTGAAGGTAGTGGAGATAGGATAGAGGAATATGGGGGAAGTAAATTGACTATCCAGGGTATCTATTCCCCAGTCTCGATCGCTCGCAATTTCCGCCGAAAGTACATACACTGGTAGAGTTTGTTATTCTTGAGTCTCACCGAAAGTACATACTACACGCCACACGTCAAAATTCATTCGACTTAAACAACGAGTGGGTCGAAGCAGTAGAGATCGGCAAAACTGTCAAAATCTCATTGCATCCTGGTGAATTGCCTTATACAAAAAAAAGATCGTTTCCCGTGCGCTTTTCGAAGTTGGTATCGGATTCGTTTAGTTCTGCAAAGTTGTTTTAACCATTTTTCTGGCATTTCGATATGTATCCACCACCGCCATTCATTTCAGAAAAAGTGCGGAAGCAAATAAAAACGTTGACAGAACGACGCGGCAATGGTTTGTTTTTGACATTTCAAATTAACTCCATAGAAACCTCAAACACATCAGAAACATAGACAATATTCACAGGGTTGCCAACACAGTCATCTCTTCAACAGTGCGACACTCAAGAATGTATAAATATAGAACTTATGACAAAAGTCGTAGAGATTTTCGTTCGTAGATGGCGCATAGCGAGTAATTTGTGGTAGAGACTCTGGAATAGATACATCTACAATAGTAAAAACACGCCTAATGTCATTTCATACTACGATTCAATTCTGAATGGCGTTCTATCAACAGGGCTACTACGAGTAGCTTCCACTCTGGAACGTGCCGCAAATATACTACACACATATTAATAAAATAAAATAACCTACTTGTGGACGTCAAGATTCCTCTGGATTCGTAGTCGAGAGGCTTACCCTTCGACCACAGAGGCAGTGCATGATTTATGTTTTTAATGTTAATCCGGTCAGAGTTCAAATATGTACCGGTGAATCTTGTGGATGAACAGGTTTGACCTTTGATCCTTCTAGACATCGATTTTGCAAGTTTTGTGCCAATTTACTTATAAAATAAATGCAAATTATAATTAATGCGAAAGTTGCTTGGGAGGTGGTGAGTGACAAACACTTCAATTATATTATACAGAAAATTTCCACCCGTTTTCGTGTTATTTATGGAAGTGAATCATAATGGCAATATTTAGGGAAATTTCAAATGAATTATGACCCTCCACACAGCATTCCCAAAGATGACATAGGCCTTGAGGGAAATTATTTTCCTCCAGTCCTCCAGTATTGATGTAAAAAGTGATTTTTGTACTTTAAGAATATTTCTTTTAAAAATATTGCATTTCAGATTGGAACACTTTTACAAGCACAAGCTCACAAAAAATTCACGGTTTAAAGTTTAAACGAAGGCTTGACAAAGCTGCTAATTAAATTAACGTTTATTTGCACTTTTTGGAGTGAACCGTACAAAAAGGTATATATTAATGTCGTTATTAATTCAGATCTTTATATCAGAACCACTTTTGTAAAGTTGAAGTAAAAATTAAATGCGTATTAGGACATTACGCTTCTGAGGACATTTTTTTGTCATGCTGAAAAGTTTAGCACATTTTTAGAATTATTTCGCCCGCCATGCTAGTAATATGTTTTGGTTTTTCAAGGTCGCAAGCTTGAAGTGTGTTTTAATCTACTCCATGTTGTTTTTCATCATTAAAGGATTGCCCAACCCATCAGAAAATCTTGGATATATAAGATGATGGAAATCTGTATATTTGCTTCAGAAAAAAAAACTTGAACGGTGAGCTCTAGCGGCATGAAAATTGCGCAGCCTTTTTGACTGAAATTTATTTTATTAACGTAAATACTCACAGCTTACAACGTTATTTAATTAATGAACTATGGCACGAGTTAATATTAATACATGGCGACATCAGTTTTCACGGTTTTTTATTAATTAGATTCCGGATAGTAACTAGTAACTACTAGTTTTATATCAAACATAAATCTATTGTATACACGAGACGTAAGACGCCTGCCGCGAAAACGAATAACTAATGACCCACACGTGGAACGTGAGTTTGTCTTAGCAAAATCGCTCTAATTTGATTAATTATCATCACCAAAGAATCTTTGAGCGTTTTTGTAAACATGGAGATACTATTATTAAAGATTACAAGTCACTTTTAGATTAATCACTCCTTCCTGGCGCCAGGGGCGATTACATGAATCTACTTTTGCCCAGAATCAGTTGGTGAAGCAAACTGTATCAATGTTTAAATACAATATGGACGTTTTACTTTCAGAGAGGAAATAATAAAATGTTCTGTAATAGACTGAATATGATTCTAACTTCACCGAGTCTTCTGAAACTGAGCGGTTAGCTTTATTAAAATGTCACGTTTCTGACTTCCCCAAGTCTTCTGTCTCATGAGAATCTGACTGAAACTGCGCAGTTAGCTTTATTAAAATTCATGTTTCTGACTTCACCAAGTTTTCTGTCTCACAAGAATCTGACTTCACTAAGTCTTCTGTCTCATGAGAATCTGACTGAAACTGCGCAGTTAACTTTATTAAAATGTCATGTTTCTGACTTCCTCAAGTCTTCTGTCTCACAAGAATCTGACATCACCAAGTTTTCAGTCCATAAGAATCTGACTGAAACTGTCCAGTTTGCTTTATTAAATTTTCATGTATTTCTCGTCTTGAAAATATAATATTGGATAGGAATAAAATTATTTTGATACGGCACATAACGAGTGCGCTTTGGAGATGAATATTAGAATATTAAACTTGTCTGGTACAACAGCTAAGCCAAGTTGTGTTTTTGGAAAAAAAGAGCTCTAATATTTGTTTGAGCACTCATCTAATCATTTCTAAATATACATTTTGAGTGAAGTATTAAAATATTGTACCTTTTATAGGCCTACGTATACTACCAGGCGCATCGTTCGTAAATTATTTATTTATAATATTTAAAATTTCACTAATTATTTTTCCTTACAAGATAATATTTCCTTATTCAATAGTAGTAATAGTATAATTACGTAGAAAATTATACAATACGGTAGTATTTTAAATATTGAAAATCATGGAACTAACGAACTTAAAAAAAAGATTGATTATATTATAAAGCACCAAAGTGCATGATGTAAACGGAAGTTGCAAGCTGAAATTAGTCTCCTTTAGAAATTTCAGAACTAGAAAATCTGTCTAAATTTAATTTTATTTATAATGTACACAAGATTAAAAAATTACAAAGAATCCCATGGAAATATGTAAGAATAAAACAATAATTACCCGTTTAAAACAACACCAACACAAGAAGAGAAGTAAAGAGTTGAAGTAGTGAAAACATGAGAAAACAGAGAAATTTTGTAAAGGGTTTTCGCTAAATATGTACGGAATTTTGCCACTACAGTGGATGTTATGTCATCATAATATTTGCACAATAAGTTGGGAGAAGGTTATGTTGGTTCTTTGGAAAGGAATATGGGAAGTTTTGGGGTTTCAATTGATATTGTTTTTGCAATTAATATTGTTTTTAATTAAATGAAAATAATAAACTTTGTTTACACCACCTTACATGTTGATTTTGATTGTGGCCAAGAGGGAAGATTTTACACGGTTATCTAAATTTTTTGAAAAGAAATTTGATGCCATTTAATGTTTCTAATTTGAAATATTCTAGGATTTCTTATAGTCGATAAGATATGTGGACATTGATGCCAATCTTACGGTTAGAGAGTTTTCACTTTAGATAGCGAGATTTCTGTTTTACTGTTAAGATTATAACTAATTTATGCACTTCGCAGTTCGGAAGAGACTTTTATCTTGATATCTGGGATATACCTACATACGTGATAGGCATACGTGCTTTGTGTTTAGGTTGGCATATAATATAAAGATAAAATGGCATTCCGATCTAAAAGCAAATGTTTTCAAGATGACTTATAAATTGCGTTGTAAATACTTTCTTTGCTTACTTTACGATAACGAAATTCTTTGCATTCTTTTTTAAAATAGTGTCACTGTTGACAAAATTTTTATTTACTTAGCATTAAAAAAAAGTTACGCAATAAAGCATTCCAGACAAGCAATTAAGCAATTTCTTGAGGCTGTTTTCACTGTTGAGGATTATATATTTGTCAATTTCTCGAGGCTGTATTCATTGTTGCGGATTACATATTTGTCAATTTCTCGAGGATGTTTTCTTTGTTGCGGATTATATATTTGTTTTCACTGTTGCAGATTATATATTTGTCAATTTCTCGAGAATGTTTTCATTGTTGCGGATTATATATTTGTTTTCACTGTTGCAGATTATATATTTGTCAATTTCTCGAGGCTGTTTTCATTGTTGCGGATTACATATTTGTCAATTTCTCGAGGATGTTTTCATTGTTGCGGATTACATATTTGTCAATTTCTCAAGGATGTTTTCATTGTTGCAGATTATATATTTGTCAATTTCTCGAGAATGTTTTCATTGTTGCGGATTATATATTTGTTTTCACTGTTGCAGATTATATATTTGTCAATTTCTCGAGGCTGTTTTCATTGTTGCGGATTACATATTTGTCAATTTCTCGAGGATGTTTTCATTGTTGCGGATTACATATTTGTCAGATGTTTTCATTGTTGCAGATTATATATTTGTCAGTTTTTCGAGGATCTTTTCATTGTTGCAGATTATATATTTGTTTTCATCGTTGGGGATTAAATATTTGTCAATTTCTCGAAGCTATTTGTATTGTTGCGGATTACATATTTGTCAATTTCTCGAAGATTTTTTCATTGTTGAGTATTATATATTTGTTATATTTTGAGATATAAACTGAGAGAGTTTTATTATACTATATTTATCCCCGTGATGTAAATTGTACGCAAAGAGTCAAAAATAGGGAAAGAGAACTGACTGAAAAGAATATTCTGAAGATTGTAATGAGATGGTAAATGGTGAAGACATTTCAAGTATCGCCCGGTGAAAAACCACAATTTACAATCGAAACGATGGCCATGCTTGAAATGGCAATCGCCATTCCTTTCTTCCTTCCTTCCCAATCTTACTCTTCAACATCTCATTTTCCTAACCAATCACTTCTGGTTCAGAATATATCTCAATTGGAGATGCGATACTTCCACTCACTCCGGATAGTTGGGACTCTTATGCAGTATCCAAATTTGGAATTTTTTTTTTCCAAAATTGATTCGTTCTTTGATAATGCACAGTTATTGTGCAATTTAAAATAAGTTTGTTAGCCCAGCGGTGATAATTGAAACTATTTAATTAGGCAATAGAACAAAAATCTTCGGAAAACTTGTCGAATTACGCTGCATGCAAAGGCTCTTTAAAAAAAGAACATTTGATTTTAACTTAAATATCTAATGGAAACAATTATTAAAGTCGAGGGTTGTCAGGGTTTTAGTTTGAGCTATTTTAATTTAATTTAATTTTTTTTAAAAATCTGTCAATTTTTGATCCGTAAAAATGTAAACAAAAGAAGAATGAAATTTGTAAGGTGTTTTAACAAAAACAAGGCGTAGTTATTTTGTACATCAATTCATTTTAATAACCCCAATAGCAGCACATGACATCTGTCAAACATTGGAGTCGCCAATCTAAATACAAAAAAGGGGAGAAATATAAATCCGGCATACCCGATAGATCACCTTTAATTTTGGTACCTACTATTTCGTTTGTCTGATATCTTAACACATAAAAATTTTGAAAAATTCCAAAATTTGAAAAGTAGTCAACCGATATCGCTGAAAAATGCAAAGATTGTTCTTATTAGTACCGAGAGTGTTTTAAAGGTCGAAGAAATCGTGGATGCCCGAGGAATACTTAACGCAATATCTCTGCACCGGAATGAGACACGGAGTAGAATTAATGTCGATGGGATGTAGTTTTTTAACAGTAACATTATAGTATACACGTTTACAGTAGTGAATGGTGGAAGAAGTCGGAGGCGCCCAAGAAAGACATTAGCAAAAGCGAAGCATTGCGGGGTCCAGTAGTGATTTAAATAGGTACTTTTGGTAAGTTTATTAATTTTGAAAGATTAAAAGGCGCATCTTTTATGCATTACATTAACTCTTGACAGGCCAAGATTCCAAACAAAACGTCTGTAACCAAGTGACCACATGCATTTTTCTGTCTTATGGGCTTTTAAACTAAAGAAATCCCAATTATTCAGTCAATTATTAATGGTAACTTATGTATTTGCGCAGAAATACGTAACATACTAAAATGGTATGTCAACTACAGGGTTTTCCAATAAGAGGTGTTATTTTGTATGGTATGCCGTTAATAGTGAAAAATAACATCAGTCAAATGACCACCACGACCACGCCTACAGGACCATATCCTTTTCATGAAATTTTCCATAACCAAATCGCAAAGTGGCTGCCTTATGTCCTCGATAGCCTCACGAATTTCATCTTTGAGGTCTTGAATCGACGCTGGGCTGTTGGCGTAGACCTTCTCTTTCACGTGGCCCCAAAGGAAGAAGTCGCGAGGTGTTAAATCACAAGATCTCGGTGGCCAATTGTGATCACCTCTTCGAGAGATAACACGGTCCGGAAACTTTTCCCGTAAAAGATCAATGGTTTCGTTGCTTGCGTGGCACGTAGCGCCGTCTTGTTGAAAGTAAACGTTTTCCAGATCAATACCATCCAATTCCGGCCATAAAAAATCATTAATCATCTCTCGATAGCTCTTTGATTATCAAAATAACACCTCTTATTGGAAAACCCTGTATTTAAGCTAATATAAGTAGTATAGTAATTTTGGGTACTACCTACTCCCCCACTTGGCTACGGGATAGTTAGATTACATTAATTACGCAATAATATTTCACAATCATCACAGTCAACCTAAATCAGTGTGTTTGATTAAAATGTAAATATGTGTAGCATTTTTCGAGATTCTCAAAAGGTTAGGAGTTACGAGATCCGTTATTAGTATGAAACTAGAGACGGTTCGAGCCTCATGTGTGTCCAACTCCGCTGTTATGTCATTAATACCTAGACCGCAAGATGCCGCAAAGTGGGCTGAGAGCTGGTGCCGGTATTCATGAGTGTGCTTGTGGTTTCACATTTACACGGCTTCCATTGTTTGTGGTACATATTGATAATTTAAGATACTTTGTAAGGCAGCACAGTTATGCGTTTATATGAACGCAATAGCAAAGGTAATATAATAATGCATGTGAAAGCCCATGCGTGTTTGGCGGTCTAATCTACCTGTGAACTTGCTGGTGACCCGAATCTTGGTCCCACGAATGTTGATCCCCAGATAGTTGACACCCATGACAGTTGATCCCTTCGGATAATTGATCTCTTAAGACGGGTTGTTTCGGAGAATTTGAACAGTTCATCAAATTTCAACGTTCATTTTCAAGTTCTGTGAGAGATTTTTTCATGTTCTGTTTTTATTTCAGTTCTGTCAAGCAACTAGCTTATAATGATACAATAACAGAACTTGAATAGGACTTTCACAGAACTCGAAAATGAACGTTGAAATTTGATGAATTGTTCAAATTCTCCGAAACAATTCGTCCTTAAAGTTTCTTCAAGACTTCATATTCCTACATACCATTCACAAAATGTGAATAGCGTAAGAGTCCCAACTGCTTCCTACCGTCTGGGCCAGTGAGTCTACGGCATCCCCAATTGGTGTATGCTGTGAGTCTGAAGGTAGAGGAGAGAGGAAGGAGATGGGGAAGTACCTGGCTATTCATTATTATCACCAAACATGACTAAAGCCATTTCAAGCAACGTTTCAATACTACATGTTATAAATACTTAATTCATACACAAGATTTTATCTGGCGAGGCTGCCAATAAACCTGAAACTGATTATATTATATTTAAAAAGGATATGAGAAATTTTATGAACTTACTAGTATTATCTATATTAACAATACTTAAATCATGTTTGTCATAAATATTATTACTTTTACGAATTGAGATATACCATTTTTTATTTTATTTTTTCATATTAGTTCAGTTTTAGGTTAGGTTAGGTTTATGCTGGTATGTACGAATGTATATTATGTATACTTAATAATATTTAAAATAAAAATTATTCGTTAGAAAACTAGCTGACGTCCACCCGGCGTTGCTCGGGGTTGTGAATGATTTGGAGTAAAGTTTTGAGATTTTGAATTCTATGATATACATTGAATTTTCTCTGCTTTCTATAAATATGATATGAGTGCTATATATATACTTTGGGGAGAAATTTTCTAAATAATCATTTAGAAGAACTAAGCGCCCAGACAGACGCGAATAGCAACTTTGTTTTTTACTAATATGATTTAAGATTTTCACGGCCAAAATTATTTTTGTTATTTGTTTTTGGGGTGTTATGCCGTGTTGCGCTAACTCGCGAGTTGTGCTAATGTATATAAACGGGTTGGAGTAAATTTGTAAGAATGTTCCAATTTTCAAATCTTCTCTAAATAGTCTTTATCTTTTTAAATAGTATAAAAAAAAATGTTATTTGTTTTTGGGTTGTTATGCCGTGTTGCGCTAACTCCTTCTTAAGCCAACGTTTCGGACAGCATTGCAGTGTCCACATGTCCAAATAACACATCTGCCCTGATGATGGACGCTGCAATGCTGTCCGAAACGTTGGCTAAAGAAGGAGTTAGCGCAACACGGCATAACACCCCAAAAACAAAAAACATTTTATTTTTATACTATTTAAAAAGATAAAGACTATTTAGAGAAGATTTGAAAATTGGAACATTCTTACAAATTTACTCCAACCCGTTTATATACATTAGCACAACTCTTCGGGGTTAAACCGTCCGGGGATCAACTGTCCTGGGGATTAACTGTCGGGAGATCTATTGTCGGGAGATCAAGCGTAAGGGAATCACTCTCCCAACTTTATGACGTATATAGAAATAATAATAAATAAATTTTTAGATGCGCCAGACAGCATTATATCTTTAACATAACATCCTGGGTAGACAATAATTAATGTGAAAGTTTACGCACCTACCAATGTTTTTGTTCTAGTCTACCAGGGAACTAGGATGTACGTTTTATACTGTGAAATATTTATATTTTAAGAAACTCGGTAAGAGCGCAAGGTGGCGTAGTAATTTGAAAATATGAAAGCATTTTCCCAGGTGGTAAAATAATATTAAAATGTTTGCTTTCGAGCTACCGGTGATGAATCCCATATCTTTCTACATTTACCGTTTTACAAATGTAGTCTATCTGTATATTTTGTACGTTCTGTTTCCGTTTCAAGATGGTGGCCGTTTTAATGGTTCAGTAAAGATTCTATTTTCAAGTGTTTATTTGGACTTTCTTATGTGTGTTTGTTAAGTATAACGATACCAACCTACCTGCCTGATGAATGTTTGAAAAAATAATTGTCATTGAGATAGTGACGTTTCTTTGGAAAATGGTATATTTCCTGATTTTAAATAAACATTTTTCATGACGTAATATATTTTTTATAATTATTAAAAGCTAGATATTTAAGTACCTACCTAAAAATCTTATGATTTCAGGAAATTTTGGTAATGTACACAGAACTACTATTGTAAGTAGACAACTACACCTAAAATTTTCGCTAATACATATCCTGTTCAAATATAATAACAAAACTCTTTTACAAAAAAACTACACCACCTGAACAGTAACCAACGGTCACTACAAAGTATCTTCACTACATTCCACGTCAGCTGAAAGATAATTTTTCTTCCTAGCTCCGAAAATCTTTAACCTTATCCCTGAAAACCTAAAAACCGTGAGTCAACCCCATTCCTTTAAAAAACAAATTGCGAAATGGATCCTTACACACGGAATGTCCTGAAACGGGAATCCTTCCTAGTTGGACAGTCAAAATCATAAAATATAATCAATATTATATTATAAAAAAAAATAAAAAAAAATGATTGTCAATGATAAATAAAACATACATGGTGCTTAAAATGTTCTTCTGTTTGGAAATAAGAATATTCAAAAGTCCGTGATAGCTCTATTTGGACATGAGAATGTTCGAAAGTCCGTAATAGCTAGATTTGGAAATGGGAATATTCGTAAGACTGCTATAGCTCTATTTGGAATTGGGAATGTTCGAAAGTTTGTGATAGCTCTGTTTGGTAGTCACATTCACAATCTTCTGGCGCTGGTCCTATTTATCACGAAATGTAATAATAATAGACTCGAAATGTCAACATTCGACGCTTCTATTGGCATTTACCTGTCACACCCGCCCACGTAGGCGCCAGTCTTCGCCAGATACGAGATTAGACAAACTGCTACCAGTGGCGTAATGTCTTCTAACTTTGGACCCCGGAAATAAAATTAAAATCCGCCCCCCCTTCCCCTAAAAAAGAAATAATTTTTTAACTGTAGATTTATTTTGTGTTAATTATATGTATAAGCCGCGACCGCTGCTCCTCTCAAATTATGCAATAATGTGTACGACGAACTCAGACACGAATATCAAAAAAAAATTCCCCGTTTCGGGGTTTTATTCCATGTAATTACGCCACTGACTACATCAGTGTATTACACAAAGTAAATATTTCAAATGCCTAAAAAAATCTTGATAAATATATTGGAACGAGTTTGTTGACTTTCATCTCGATAATTTAATTGGCAAACTATTTTCTCGCTACGGAATATTTTTATTTGATTTTAAAAAGGTAGCCGTTTAAATCCCACATGTCAAACAAAGTGACTTCACGGTTAACAACAGCATTTTTCGAGTTCTTAAATAAATGGAATTGTCACATATTCACAAATAAAATGCGCTTTTTAGGCATAGAATCGTGGGATCCGTATTATTAATAATTATTGTAATTATCGATTGTAATACGTGGACATACGAAAAATAATTTATTTTAATAATACAATTTATCAGAGGTCAAATACAAATTGAATCAAATCATTAGAAAAAAATAATAAATAATATATGTTTATTGTCTTTTTTTGTAACAAATAGAGATAATTATATCCTCAATGGGATCTCCCGTGCTCAGGATTCATTTACATATTATTAAAATTTAGAAGTATGTATAATATGTAATTATACATATATTTTTCATGGTTTGGGCACGTAGGGCATATTTCAAATGTTTTGGGCATGTAGAGCGAATGAACGAAGAAAGGAGTGTAAGGAGAATATACGATGCAAATGTGAATGGTAGCAGAAGTCGGGGACGCCCGAGGAAGACATGGCACGACCATGTGAATCGGATACTTGAGTCGGGCCATGTCAAGAGTCAGAATAATAGAAGAGTATGTATGAGACGATGTATGAATGTGAATGAGGCAAGAAGTGTGTGCCAAGACCGAGTTGTTTAGCGGTCCGTCATATTTGGTGTCAGTATATTTTCTATTTCTGATCTCCCTATGTTGTTTCCTGTTTTATTTCGTTGAGATTTATATTTCATAATATTGTTGTGAGTATTGAATGAGAGTGGCATTTTGTTGTAGAGTTTAGTATCATTTGCCTTAGTGTGGTTATATTGGTTATGACAAGTGTCAAATAAAGGTCCTGTTTATGTACCTACTTTAATTATATCTTATAAATAAATTTATCGTACGAATGCCTAACCTTAAATTGACAAAAAAAAGTTTTTTTTGGGAACCATGGTAATAAAATTACACAGATTTTCAATGAGCAACGAGATAAATTTTGAAGCGTAATAAATATAAATCAATGCAGCAAATAATCATATAAAGAGTGTTAATTTAAGAATTTTTGTAACATTTTATTTTTATCTACACTAAACAACTAATTTACTACCAAACTGCTTTCGAGACATTACATTACAATAAGGATTTCAACATACAGAAGAAGAAGAAGAGAAAAAAAAAAATCAAAAAAAATGAACGTAACAAAAATACAAAATTTTATTCTGCATAAAGAAATCCAAATTTATAGATGGGTTTCTAGTGAATTTTTAAACGTACCTATATTAAACAAATTCAAAGAAAAATTTAAAAAAATATGTGTGAAATAAGTAAAACGTGTAGTTAAAATGATCTATAATTTAATCGATTTTAAGAGTTTATTAATAAAAATATATTCTTAAATTTTTTATTGAAGATAAAATTGTGTTTCTACTAGAAAGGGTTTTTATGCAAAGCACAACGGATAACAAATATTTATAAGCAATAGTTATTATCCTGAGAAAAAAAAATTATAAAAATCTTCTTAGAAAAAATAAATGCCATGTTCATTTTCCGTGTTTTTTTCGGGTCCCGTCAGTGGCATTATGATCTACAATTAAGTTTGTGTTTCACGCTAATAATTATGGCTTATAATAATTTGTTAAATAAGAATATAGTTATTTTTTTTATTTGAGCGACTTTTTGACTATTTATCCATGATGATTTGATCGGAAATATTCTAAAACCGATTGTAACCGATTGAGCTAAATAAAACTAGCTTTATTTAATACAAAACTTTTCTAAATACAAAGTAATAACCGCTACAAGTTACTTGGCTGAAGTGTTGGACACAACAGATTGATATTAACGTAACCATTTAAAGTTTTAAATTTTTTCTATAAGTCGATTTGAAGCAAGCCTTGTTAATTCAACAAATTAATGCGATGACAGATTCAATAATTTCATTGAATTTCCGCTAATTATAAACAATCACATGTTCAAAGAATGATGTCTATGACTATGTTACTATGTAAGAAACAATTTCTGCCTATTATTGTTGTTTAGTTTTGCTATCTTAATCGGCTTTAATATGAATTAAAAAGCGTTGGCCAATTGAGGGAAGGATGCTGATGACTGATGATGCACTATTTTAACAATCCATGATTCAGTTGCATGACTGTACATTTTTAAGGAAACCACAAAGTAATTTAAAAAGCCACAAATAGTTCATTTTGATTAAATCGCTGATTGATAAGAAGGACACGCATTGAAATACTAGTCAAATCTTGTTTACATTTTAAATAATGACAAAACGGAGAATTCTGATGACGCATTGATATAAATAAACTATTTAATTCTACTAGATGACACCTAAGTTAGAATGAGTAATTTAATTAAATGGGGCACTGTGATTGCAATCACAGTACAAAATTGTATGCGGAGTCTTGCGATGCGACCATTGCCAAAGTTTTGAAAAGGCCTGTAATGCTGCGTATACATACGCGAGCCGAACTGCCGAAATGCCGAACTGCCGAACTGCCGAACTGCCGAACTGCCGAACTGAACCTAAACTTATGGGAAAGGAACGAAGCAACCGCAAATGGCGCGAAACACCGCTTGCAGTCGCAAATGTTTACGTACCATTACATAGGGAGTTGATGAGATTCTTAGTGAAATCTAGTTTTGAATTTGTCGGAAACGACTGACTGATTTACGGATTTGTCGAAAGGGTTGACCGATACGATAACCTACAAGATTAAAAGACAAATTCCAACACATAAAAGTTGAATTATTAAGACATTTACAAGTCAATATCAGTGTTTATAAGTGTTTACAGCACGTGTAGGTTATACTGTAAGATACCAACTGCCCAAAATAAATATAACATCACACGAACCGAATATTCTCGTATCAAAACACACCTATAAATAAGACCAGTCAATTACTCAATGAAATTGAAACAACCAGTAACCACTTAAGATATTTTAAGGTGTAAATATAAACGGTTTAATGATTGCCTCATACACATCAGCGTGATCTTAATTTTACCCTCTATAAGTTGACAATTTTCATCTGATAGTATTATTATTTTAATCTGATAGTATTAGAATTATTATATTAGTTTAGAATTGTTGTAAACGGATGTAGTTCCCTCTGTTATTTTCAAAAAGAACCGTTGAACTTTTCAAATAGCTTCGGGTTTTTATCTGCTAGTTTTATACAATTGCTAGTGGATAATTCGCTATTGCTAATGTTTTCATCTGGCGCCTCTGACTTCTTCCACCATTATATAGTTAACAGTAACATTATGTATACCATAATGTTACTGTTAACTACATTACATAGACTTTAATTCAACTCAGCATCTCATTGCGGTGCAGAGATATTCCCAAAACTTATTTATCATTTAAACATCTCTAAACATTCCTGGCAATAATAACTCCATTTTTTTAAATTTCCACCAATGTCGGTCGACTGCTTTTTGAGTTTTGCTAGCACAAACATAATCAGGCTGAATTTTTCTATATTAAGATATTTCCGAACGTTCCAGACTATTCCTGTACATTCCACAACATTCCAGAATGTTCCGGGATGTTCTGGGATGTTGTGGAATGCTCTCGAATACTCTAGAATATTCTGGACTGTTTTAGAAATTTCTAGAGGGCGAACTTTTCACTTTCAGCCATTATATCTTAAAAAACTCGCTCTTCAGGTAAAAACAGAAACCTTCCTCATGAATGGGGGATTGAGGGCTACTACACGATATAACTCCCTTGATCGTACCTGGACTCGTTTCTGAGTTTTAGCGGAACGCGCATTGTACACTTACTTTTATAACATGTATTGATTATAATTCACTCTACCTATTTACCTCCTCTAAGTTAAACATGAAAATTTGAATTATCTAGTTGGCCATATAAAAAAGTAGATTTGTTCGTATCTCATCCAACAAAGGCATGTTCCATACAATGAATACATCATAAATTATATTACAGACTTGATAATCCTTATAACAAAACTACAAAACGTTAAGACAGCAAGTAGTTTCACCTTCATGAATAAACTAATAAGGTAGGAGGATTACTATGTAATATTTAAATGTCTATTGAGACATCAGTTGTCACGAAATCTCAATGATTAAGCGTAGCACTTGCTATTGGTAGATGATTTTGACGAAGATTAATGATTCTGCGTGTAAATCCATTTGGATGGTAATTTGTTAGGTACGTAGTTACGTTTAATTATTCATAGGTAAGTATTTTTAAAGACGAGGTCCATCAATCGCTGAATGCAATTTTCTTACGTGCTTACCCTAGTAGGTATTGTTTTACGTTTCACTGAATTATGATGCTATTAGTGGTGCTACGATTATGATATGTGCGTTATATAACAGCCCCATACCCCGTGTCATGCTTTATACTTTTTGAGCCAAATACCTGAGATATGTAAAACAGATCGTGGTGCTGCCCCTGGCAGTAGGTGTTTGGTACAATAAATTTGGTGGATTGATATAATTGATTGAATAAACGTAAATTTTATTCAATCTTTAATAATTGATTGAATAAATGGAAATATAGCAATCGGTTCAATACTAGTATATACTATTTACATGAATTACCCGATATATACCGAATATTCCGCTGGAGAAAAGTCATATTCCTATAGGTTTAAATTATCAAATGCGCAAGCAAATGGAGAATTCGACGCACAGTAGAGTTTTAACGCAAAAAAACTTATTTCAAAAGAATTAAATGCGTACTTAAAAATATTGTAACCCTACAATACTTATGTAATACTGCGTATACATTTGTGAACCGAAACGCGGGCCGAGTATCGATTTATGGGAAAGGAATAAAGCAACGAAAGCGGCGGTTCATCTCCACTTGCCATTGTTTCGTTCCTTCCCCATAATTCTAGGCTAGGCTCGCGTTTCGGTTCGCAAATGTATACGCAGAATAAGGTGGAAGGCATCAGTAATATATAATAGTATCCATTTTTGAGCTTTCTTATAAAGAAAGCGTTAAACGCAGAGGTTTTTTTATCTCCTATATAATAATTCAATAAACTTGATTTTTAGGCCAGTTGATTAACAGCTTGTGAAGCCGTACTTACTATTGATTGAAAGCAGTCTCCCAATATTGGGGTTTGCTAAGAGGCGGAAGGAATGCAAAGAGATGTGGAATAAGAGGGTTGATTACTACGATAAGCAGTTCTAATCATAAAGCAAAGTTTTAATACTTGGCCTTTTACTCGTACATGGGTGAAACTGTAGGACTTCCAATTTCGACGTCGAATACTTTTTTACTTAGACTTAAACGTCATTATTCCTTAGGACCTTAAATAAAACTTTGCAACTAACGAGAAAACATCTAGACTGGCATCGCCCATAGACAAAGTTTAAAAAATCATATTTTAATAAGAAAAATACATGAACAAGTAAATTAAGAAAAAAAAATAATGAAAAGACTTTTCAATTGAAATATTTATAGAATTATAAGCACCCTTATAACGTATTAAAACATTTTTGTCATCTATTTCCATTATGTTAGTAATGATAATAAAATCATGAATAATTATTAAAAATGTTTCGTACCGGCAAAAATAAACTCTGTATACAAATAAAAAATCATCTTGAAAACACGAAAATAATTATTTCGCTTCAAAACTTTAGTGAATTATTTCGACCCGAATTACAAAACGCTGGCTAACTCCAGCTGCGTCATGTTTATTTTGATTTTTGAATTATTGATTGAGGTCGGAGTGCGATTTTATTGTAAGTGACAGGCGACGTTTTTACCATCGTATTGCATATGATCAAAGCACACTTGCAGATGGTCAATTTGACTACATGTCATTCAACTTATCTAGGAATATTCTTCGGGGCAAAATACTTCTACCACATTCGACCATAAACCAATTTTCGGTCTTCATTTTATTCCTACAATTCTTCATCCACAATAAATTTTTCGAGCTCATAATTTTCACTCATCCACAACGGAAATTTTTTCATCGCATCTGAATATTTTTTGCTTACTGATTTCGACTAGGAACTTTAATTTATATAATATATAAATTTTATAATTTATATACAGGTTTTCCGGGGTCAAAGTGCAGTAACTTCGGCAGGTTTCCAGATTCTACATGATGTTAGGAACAAAAAAATAAATAACTTTTTCCGAAATCCCTATTTTTTTTCCATACAAAAAGACATACCCACTAAAAATCCTTATTGGAGGTACACACTTACCCGATAAATTCGCTGTGTGCTTGTCGAGCTCGAGACTGGTGACGTTGTTTATTATTTGACAGTGACGCGTATACCGAGAGTTCGAAGTAAATCACAGCTGTTCTGTTACCAGCTATAAAGCGCGGGAAGGGGGGGTAGCGGGTGTTAGTTCTAGGATCGGCCGGTCGATTTCAAATGATCCAAAACCAATAATAATGCAGTACGCACACGCCGGCGCAATTTTTCGTTTGTAGCTGAAAAGTACATCTAAAAGTTGAAATTTCAAAAAAAGTTTTTTTTCTTTTTTATTTCTACCATCATGTAGAATCCCGAAGTTACTGCACTTTCACCCCAGACATCCTGTATATATATTATGTAAATGATAATATAAGTAACCATTTTGAGCAGTTCTTGGAAAGCGAATTTTTTTAAATATTTAACTAGTAGTTCTGTGAACGGTAGACCTCGCGTTCAAAAAAGCACGTTTCTAATTTTCTCTTCTTTAATTAAAACCAAAAATTCCACTGAAATTATCAGATTTGCAAGTAGTACTTGCAAGTACTTAAATACCTACTAACTTAATTATAAGCCGTAAAATTTATGTAACCTTTTTTTTCAAATTTTTATATAATTTGGACAAAGAAACGTCCTAACTCAATAACAATTCTTGTTTTAAACTTGCTACAGACTGGTAGGTTCCATAATATTGAAAAAATTGCGAATAAGAAAGCCTAAATAAACAAGATGATTTAACATAACAAATAAATTTACATTAAAGCCATTAAAACGGACACTATCTTGAAACAGAAACGGAATATGCAAACTAATTTACAGACAGACATAATGCAAAACGGTCGAGTTAAAAAAGGGCTTTGGTAGGAATATAGAATAAATGTAGTAATGTAGAATGAAATGCGCGTGTGTGAAAGATTCATTTTTCAACACATACTCGTGGCGATTATTTTCCAGGCAAATTATAAATTGCCAGGCAATTTAAAAAATTACAGATGTAACGAATTCTGAAACTTTGGAGAACCAGCAACATGGTTCAACACAACAGAATAAGATATTATATTGTTTGAACAAAGAATAAGAAAAAGAAATCATTGCAAATATTTCTCCATTATTGGCCGACAAACAAACAAGCGGCGCAGATATATCGTTTTGTTAAAATATGAAATCTCTCTCGCTGAGATATGTTTATTGACACTGTCGTCGATTTGCTTGGGCGTTTTGTGAATGTTTAAAGTCAATAGTCCTGAGCAGTGGTCACCGATACTTCAACACTGGCTGTATGCCATACGAGATATGAGCCATATGCCAATAATTTTAATGTTTATATTTAGGAAATCGGCATATTATTTAGCTGTGTGTTAAATTACACTTTGCTGTGGCAAAAAATGAGTTACTTAATAGGGCAAAAGAGAAATGATCACAAAGTAAAAAAAGAATAGAACTCGAAGTCGACGTTTAAAAAATTAATTAATGTCCAAAATGTACTAGGAGTTTACTTTATTCTTTCGTATTAAAATAGAAACATTTTGGAAAAAAAAATCCTAAAATAAGTCTTGAAAACGAAATTACTAACCAAGCTTTTTCAACATTCCAGAATGTACCAGGATGTTCTGAAATGTTGTGGAATGCTCTTGAATACTGTCGAATATTCTGGACTGTTCTAAAAATTTCTAGAGGGCAAAACTTCTAACCCGTTTATCGTCAAAAGCACGCCCTTCAGGTTAAAACGGGAACCTTCTTCATGGATGGGGGGTAGAGGGCTACCACACCGTAAAACTCCCTTGATCGTACCGGGACTCGTTTCTGAGTTTTAGCGGCACGCACATTGTACACTTATTTTTATAATATATATTGATTAAATAATAAAATACAGGTTTGTATCGATTTTTAACGATTTTAAAAGAAAACTTTTGAAATTATTTGTGAGTTTATGCTAATTACAAAAATTGTCCTGTGTATTAAAGCACATTAGATGAGATAAAAAAATGAAAAAAAGATCATTCTGTTTGGTTGTTGGGTATTTTGGTCTAAAATCCAAAAGTAGGTTTTGTATGAAAAAGGCCGCGCAGTCGTTGATTCCTCATCGAAACATAGTAACGATGAGTAGGTATTATTTCACTTAAAAAGTCCACCGTTTTGGAAACTTTCGAATATTGAAAAGTTCTTTTTTATCTTGACGACAGGTGCGTTTTTACTGAAAAATGAGCATAGACTGCCAAGAAAACAAATTGAATTTCACAACATAATCCATCATCAAGCTTGGAATTTGCGTATCGTCAAATTCCAGCCGATATAAATCTGTGAATGAAGTCTGGTATTATCCCAATCGGATATATCCGGACAGCTGAATGCCTGTTGATAACAATTCGTGAATGGGGGTAATAAACGATTTCATTACTCCCCGTCTGGATTCTGGCAGTGTTGAATGAAATATAAATGTGAAATATAAAGCATATGACATCTTTCAATTCAGGGTTGGATTAAGCATTTATCAAAATAAACACGTGCATTAAGGGAAATTGTCTTGAAACATATATTTCTAAATGCATACAATTGTAACAATTATTTTACAAGCAATAATTATTCGCCTGAAACACTCATCCACATTGAAAAATCTCCTGATAAAAGATACATGACGCCAACGGGACTCGAACCCGTGTCCCTTCGATTTCCGGTCGACAGCTCTGACCACTGAGCTATGGCGGCTTATCTCTTATCCGCGAAATAATTCAATATATACTAGTGTTTCATTCAACAATTACTGCTTGTTACATTTTTTCACCTGAAAACAACCAACTTTATTTTATATGAGAAAGGCATTGTAAGTGCTAACTCTCTCACTAGATGGCGTCGAGACAAATTGTCTACATTTTTAGGCAATTCACCAAAAAAAATAATAAGCATACAATTGTGTTCGTTTATAACGAAATCGACAGTGTACGTAAAATATGTCGTTTAAAGCGATTGATATATGTAATTATTTTTTCTTTAAATACGAATACCGCTTCTTTATACGAAACCTAAAATGCTCCCGTCTGTCTGGAGCCAGTGGGATTATGGTAACTCCATTTGAGGTAAGGTGTGAGGCTGAAGGATGTGGGGAAAGTATATGAGGAAAAGGAAGATGGAAAGTACCTACCTAGTTTTTTGACCAGATCTAGTAAAGATCTGGTCAAAAAACAAGGTCTATGGCAACCCCAATTGAGGTAAGGTGTGAGGCTGAAGGTGTGGGGAAAGTATACGAGGAAAAGGAAAATGGATAGTACCTACCTAATTTTTGACCAGATCTAGTAAAGATCTGATCAAAACCAAAAAAGTATGTGAGGAAAAGGAAGATGGAAAATACCTACCTAGTTTTTTGACCAGATCTAGTAAAGATCTGGTAAAAAAACACCGCTAAAGTGATTTCAAGCAATGTTTTAAATCTGGATGGTGGCCTTTCGCTAGAGCGATAATGAGAGTGTCTACCACTCTGGAATATGTCGCAAATTTTCACGCATTAATTAAACGGAAGTAGCACATAGCATAATTTAATCCGGCTCTGCTTCGATTATGCTTTTACTATTATCCTGTTTGTTTGAGACCTATCAATCAAAGTGAATTCCGGAAAGAGAAATATCTCAGTGTTTAGTTACTTGTATTTACAATGCTTTACCAAGATGTCAAACTGCTATTTGAAGTAGTGACAAAGTGCGATAAATTTTACTTTCATGGGTGTATTAGAAACGTTTTACTAACATCTTGACCTCACCTAATTTAACCCGTAACAATATGTCAAATTGTGCATGCTCATTGTTCATAATACATATATAAACATGATGTGAAGGGACGAACTTTACTTACTTTATTTACTTTAACCAGTGATTCCTGACATTTTTTGGATTGAAAAATGCAAATGAAATTTTGGTCTCCGGTAACATAATTGAGTTTTTTTTCAACATAGAAAAGCAGTAGGAATTGGACATCTAGGATCGATGCGAGAGGCTGAGCGGTTACTAGGCTAAGATACTAGTGACGAAATGTGAAAAAAATTGTTTAAAAATATTTTTGAAAAAAATTGCTGATTAAAGTAAGCCAAGTAGGTCCCTTAACACTTTGTACTGAATCATGACTACATTCTATAAGTACGATGTTTGGTACAATAAAGCAAACCGACATGTTTAGTGTTTACCCATACAAAACTTATACAGTGGAAGGCCAGTATTGTCTTTATCTCCATCAGAATTAGGTTCAAATTAGTATGATTAAATCTCGTGTTCTGAATTTGGAAATCTCTGGGTCACGATGAAGATATGAAGATAAGAAAATAATACGAAGGTCGGCGACACGTTTTGTGACTAATGTAAAAATTAATATTGTAGCGTGGTACTTAATTTAAAAAATATATCTGAGAACGCGTGTGTTTCAACAAGGTTATACACAGTACCAGAAAGATTTTATCCAGTGATCCTTGAACGTATTTGAAGTAAAAATATAGATGTCGTTTTGCTGTCGGATTTTGTCTATATATATATTTATTAATTAAAAACAAAAAATATGTTTTTCTGTCACATGTTACAAACGCATCACGTGATACGCACTCCGTCTCGTTCCAGCAACACCGTACATACGATACACAGTGCGCATCACTTTATACGTTACAACGTGTGACAGTGTGGTCAGCGCCGACGTGTGATAGATTTTTTTCTTATTTTTTTTGTAGCAAAACCACCATCATAATTTTTTACTCAAAATATATTTGGTGAATATATTCCGGGTACGTGCTGGTGCACCCTATATAATATTTCCTACGGGGCGCCGGATTTGGGCGTTCAATTTGAACGTATTTAGGACCGGCCCTGGTTTTTATAAGCTTCACAAAAATCGAAAATTTATCAATGTGACAGAGTAAATAGGTAGCCACCGGTCGGTGGCCGAGTTGACATCGCGCTTGGGTCCCACTCAGGCGTAGTGTGTTCAATTCCTCGGCTGGCTAAGTCCTCCATCACAACACAAGCAATATTTTCAGCTTACTGTGGTGGTCGTAGGAGATTTTCAAATATTGTCAGGTTATTCGTAACCTGGGAATATTTGTCTTTCTTTTTAATAATAAAAAAAAATACATTAAATAAAACTTGTTACGTTCTTTTTATGGAACCACTAGGAGAAACAACGTAGGTTAGGTAGGTATCAGAAAAGACAAAACATTTTGGCTAGCCTTATGATATACGTAATGCTTTGAAATAATACAGTTGATATCCCAACCCATGATATGGCATCGCAATGACACGCTTGTTGATGGTTGAAAATAAAGCCTAAGGGAACGTTATACCATGCCTGGTACTTACGCTACGTAGTCGGACCAAACTTTGCAATATTATTATGCATTTAAATATTTGAAAAAGCTACAAAAATATTCAAACACACATCATTGATTTACGTTAGTAAAATTAGTGCAAAATGTATGTATGTAAGAAATATAGTACAGTGTTGATATTTCTAATAGTCTTCATAATCGTAAATGACCATCAGTAATTACAGTAGAAATAGGTTGTAGGTATCAGGTGTTGAAAGGTTTCAATTAATTTGATAATTTGCTTACTCCGTTCTACTTACATAACTTTAATTAATTTCAGGAAAACCTAACTTTACTTTACGCGGATTTTGTCTAAGCCTTATGAAAGTTTTTCCCTATGAACACGAGCCAACCGATAAACCAAATCAGAATTTGGGACACTGGAAATAAAACAATATTATTATGTGAACCATAATAATTCTACAGGCATAAGCAATACTTTAAAAAAATAATATTTTTCTCACTTTCATCAGAGTGCATTTGAATTTCAAAGAAATCATTTGTAAATGTTCTAGTAGTAAAGAGTTATAATGCTTTCAATTTATAAAACTATTAAATCACATAAAAAAGATCAATAACTTATTGGTTTCATGTCTGGTTATTATTAAAACATGCTCAAAACAAGGTAATTAAGATGGTGCGGTAGGGTAAAACAATATTACACTGTGAGCCATTTAAGCATGAAGCTAATTCCATTCCATTGTTTACGTATGAATTGCACACATGAGCAAGAATACATAAGTACTATAATAATATACAAGGTGAGAGGGAAAGGAATGCCTAATTTACATGACAGGGCCCACCGCTCGGAATCTCACACAATCTGTCAAGTGAGAATTCGTCTCTTGAATACTGACCGTATATATTTAGTGGAAATGAGACACCTAAAGTTGCAGGTGCATTCCCACCCAAGAAATTGTTGCACTGGGTTAATTGTTCCTCGTGCTAAATTCGATCAGTTTTAAATCAATCGCTTCCAATATAATAAGAAAAATATCAGGTTAAAAAGTTTCTTTTTACCATAAATTTATTTTCAATTTTCGACCTATTTTGAGATTTTTCTTGGGTCGGCTAGCTACTATTTTGAGATATTTTTTTTGGTTTGACTGATGATTGAACGTTCCTCCCCAAGCACTGGAGTCAACCACGCTAACAATTGCGCCAAATGCCGATCGGGTAGGACCGACATTTATTTCCTATATTAACTGATGTAATGCCATCTAATTTCACAAAAATGCGTTTATGTGTGCGTGTGTGTACGTCTTGTCACCAAAAGTAGATAAAATGCATTGTCATCAACAACGAGTGTAAATTCAGAGTTCCAGCTCGACTGGATGTCAGGAAGTGGATTAATTTCCGCTTCAAAGAAACAAAAGTGAAATTCATTTCGATGTATTTAAAAATCTTTAGAAGTTCGCAGGGAATTTAAAATTATTTACTTTTGTGGCAAAAGGATGAAGGAAAGCGTTTATCTATCTTTCGTCATGTTGCCTTTCTTTGGCAAAACCCCACTCATGATAAGTGTTGAAGCACTCTCCATTTAACATTATTTAGCTTTATTTGAAAGCTTCAGTGTTTATCCAAACGATTTGTTTTGATTCGCAGCATTTGGAAAATGACAGAATATATTTATTATTTACTTTTCAAGACTCACACGACAGATTGAACGCACATTACACATAATCACGATGCACTTAACGACTGTATCCAAATCGCAGTGCGGAGCTCGAATTTGCGGAATTTTGCATTACTAAGAAACCTATTCTGGGAATTTTATTTACAAAACTTTGTAAAGTAATGAAAATGTTTACTTTGAAATCCCATAACGCACATTAATTCCTCTTGAGTAAACAAACACTTGGCTCTTAGAATTTCATATTATAAAACGAGCTACAACACAGTCCAAAGCGCGCATTCATTCAATAATCCATTCCTATTTTTATCAATGGAGATTGTTTGAAATAATCCAGCTCACTGAAATGCAGGAAACTATCGGAAATAACTCTGGCAAAGGTGGGCGCATCACATTCATTTCATTAAATAATGTCGAATGGATGAAAATGCAATATTCTAAATTCCTTAACCATAAACATTTAGATGAATTTCAATGTTTATGCTGTTTCGGTGATTATACAGAATGCCAACGCGTTGCGCCGCAAAAGCAAAATGCTAAATTAGACAAAATGATGACAAGCATTGACGTAATTTGAAATGTAAGCAATGAATCAAATAATTATGCCATTTCAGTCATCATCAATATCATAGGTATTCTCCCAAGAGAAGAGAGGTCTTCTTTCTCTTTACACAGGACCGTATTTAGTAAAGTCAATGTCGCTATCCATAAATGAAGAGCAAATAGGAATTAAAGGATTTTGACTTGGGCGCATGAATGTACACTCCACCAGTCTCCAGAAAGACCATTTTTTTTTGTGCAAAGCGATACCGGATACCATGTGATAGCTGACGAATCTTAGCATCCCAATATAACCACCACAACTACTTTTCAACCACAAAAAACATAATATCAAATCATGCAAGAAGAACAACAAAGAATAACAACGAAAGTCTTGACAAAATCTGGGCCCATCAAGTCCTGCCACAAGAAAGAGAACAATAAATTTGTTAAGTCGTCTTATCCTGTTTTTGTCACATCAAAGAAAGGTTCACCGGGGTTTAACTGGAGAAAATTAACTTTGATTTGGTGTGAAAATAGTAGAGTGGGTTCTGCCCACCGACAGTGATGCCTGATGACCGCACCGAGCTGCTGAACTTTTTACTGTTGAGCTGTCGGTAAGGAATTTGCGTGGGCCAAGGTACGCACTACTCATCGGCGTCTGCCACACGTGATAAGCCACAAAATTCCAATTATTTATTCATAGAATTTGGAGGGAATCGATAAAAATTGTTTGATAAGAAGCTTGAGTATTATACGAGTACATTGATAGAATAAAATCCAGGGATTGTGAATGGAATTTACCACAACTTGACTTATCTCCATTACGTATGATTTATTACAAAATGGTTATAGAAGGTTTGTACCTAAAATAATACACTTAACGATAGGTATCTGTCATTACAGGACTTCCCTAGT
Source organism: Hesperophylax magnus (assembly GCA_026573805.1). NCBI lineage: Eukaryota > Metazoa > Arthropoda > Insecta > Trichoptera > Limnephilidae > Hesperophylax > Hesperophylax magnus. The sequence continues at coordinate 2,174,974 of JAIUSX010000107.1, forward strand.
ATGCATTTTATTATTATAATATTTTATTTATTTCTTCATGTTCTCCATAACACGATTATACTCATATATGTTACGGAGAAGATTTGATTAGATAGTCAAGTCAGATTATAAATACATCATTTGGTTCTCTAATTAAATGCAACTAGAAGTTGGGATTTGGAAATAGGTGAATACAAAAAACAATTGCGAAAAGTCTTATTTAATTAGATAGTGCAAAGATCCATAGCATCTCTTAGCTGTTAGCTCGTGATGGAAATTGGGTTGCCTGCTAAATAGTGATGAATTATAGTGAGGTTGAAGGAAGTATGGAAGAAGAAGAGAAAGATGATGGATGGCAAGAGAGATTATCGTTAATGGCTATAACTTTGTTAAATATAAGTACTTTATACCGGGGAATCATCATAAACATGCATGAAGCCCAAGTGATTTTCGGGTGCTTGATTTTTTCCTAGTAATGGAACTGGAAATTCTCGTCGTGTTAAGGCGACATAAGAATAATATAACAGGGGTTTACTCGACGCTCACATTTTAATTATCTCTGATGAAATGATGCGTTGGACAGGGACATAAAATCAACTAATACTATATCCCTTTTTATTATACGTGTCCAAAACTGGATATTTGAAAGGGGACGAGCCTTTTTTAAAGAATACATGAGTTCCTAACTTTTAAACCATTATAATAAAATTAACCATGTATCTGTATATTTATGTATATATGTGAATACACATTACATTTGTGTGTGTTCATATATAGATGTGTATGAATGTATTTATATATGCATGTATGTATGTCTGTGTATGTATGTATGTATATGTGTATATATGTATATGTGTATATATATATATTTTTTTTAATATTTATATTTTTTTATATATGGATGTATTTATGTATGCATCTATGTATGTCTATGTATGTATGTATATGTATATATATCTCAGCATCTATATATGTGTATGTATGTATGTTTTCATGTATGAAAAACATATATTTTGTTTTATATTTTCCTTAAATATGTTTTTTTTTTTTTTTTTCCTTCCATATTATGTTTTATTTTTTCTTACTACAACATATGGTTTTATTGTAATTTATAGCATTATGACTACCACAACACGGGCATAAGCCTAGTGTGGGAGTTATTAAGTACACAAAAATTGTAATTCAAAAAACTCACTGAATAAATTAAAAAAAAATAAAAATAAAAAAAAATTATTACTTAAATCTCAAATGTTTCTTGGGGGATCCCTACGGATGTAAGTTGTTTATATTTAATATTAACAAAAACCGGACTGTACCATTCAAATATTTTTCAACTATAAAATTAGCTGTAAGCACCAGATTTTATTTTTCTAGATGATGAATTAGTTACTTCCCGAGAGATCCCTCTAGAAACATTTGAAATTTTAGTAATACATTCATCAGAAATAACTTAAACAAACCCAGCGGAAATATCGATTTTCTATGCCTGTTAGTCGACAAAAGTCGACAGGAGGTCTGTCTATTACGTCGATTTTATCACTCATGTCGTTAAGATTCTGGCTTTATTTTAGGCTATTGTCTCGTCTGTTAAATAAAAAAATAATCATTGATTTTGCTAATCTACTTCGATTGGCGAAATCAAATAAACATGATCAGAGGGATTTTAGGAATTTACGGACGTTTACGGTATAGTAAAAAAAAAACTTTTTGCCCGTTGAATGATTTTTTCGTCAGATGGAATGTAATTTGATCAATCATCAACATTTCATCTGATATTAGAATATTTGGATAGGTCACTATATCACTATAATTGAAGGCGCCATTAATAATCTTTTATTTATTTATTCAAAAAATGCATTATCCCTAGTAAAATAGTTTTTCAATGTTGAAATAATCCCATTCTTAATGACTTCGGAACCAATAAATTATGACGAACATAATCAAAATAATATTTCTGTTTTATTTTATTTAAACGTCCAAAGGGCTTTTACATATAATACAATACATCCCTTTATGAAAAAAATACAATAAAAACAAATGGTTAACAAAATATAGGTAACATAAAATAAAAAAATATTTTTGAATTATTTTAAGATTAATCTCAAATTGTAATACGTATTTAATCGTTGAAGACAATATAAGCGGCTCTAAAACGAGAATTTGAAACAGAAGAGTCGGTCACATCTAGGAATTGAACCGGGACCTCAACCTTGCAGGGGCTTTGCTCTACCACTGAGCTAATTTTACCCTATCCCCTTCGGTAATATTATACTGTATCTTATATCAAAAGTCTTTTCAAACCTTAAAAATAATATCGAAATGTTTAATGTACCAATTTGATGTACCTACGTGTACATTCACCAGTTTTCCAATTGTACGATTTTTTTTCCGGACACCCTGTACATATATATATATAAATATTTTTTTACATTAATCCCACGCAGAAGGCCCTAGGAAAAATAATTTCACTCAGGCCCTATGTCATATTTGAGGATGCTGTGTGGAGGGTCTTTTTAATGAAAGGAAGGAGAGGATGTTCTGGGAAGGACGGAGGAACTAATATCTCCCACTACAGCGCAAGGCGATAGGTCGAGAGACTAGTTGGAGAGGTCAAAGGGTCACCCCACACCATCTTCTCCCAATGAACATCTTACCCGATGAACCCGGGCACCCCTGCTAAATCACCAAACGTAGCGAACCCTTGAGTTGACCTATGGCAGAGGTGTTGGTTATCCGATAAATGGTTCCCGGGGCGGCGGTACCCCAACCCGCCTTCCAAGTTGATAAAACAAATTACTAAAATTAATTAATTTATATTACAAATTTTTAAAGAAAATGTAATAAAAAAATTTAAACTTAACTCATCATTAAGGCATAAGCATAACATCCAAATTCCTCTATTTCCTACACAACAAATGAACAATAATTATTTTTACAAAGGCATAAAATATTTCAATAGTCTTCCCGAAGAAATAAAAAAACAACAACCATAACATCACCAATCACTTCATTTCATGCCATTTATAAATTTTTTAACGTTACAACATCCTAGTATTAAGATTATATTTACTGTACACTATTATATAATATCATTGTACACTAAAATGTAATAAAATTATGAAAAAACTCATACACCAAGCTCAAGAGCTAGCTCTCTTAATTGGCGTAGAATCCTTGTAAATGTATTTCACTATTTTGTTTTTGCCATATATTATGTTTATTACTGTAACAATGTTATAATTTAAACAATAAAAAAAGTGAAATAAGCACGGAGAATACATTGAAATTTTATTTACACCGCCGAGTTTGGGTCCATAGCCATGTTAAATTTGTAGTCAAATTTGAATTTAATTCCAACCGAATATCTCTATAATTTTCCTCACAGCTTGTAGCATAATAAACAAGACATTAAAAGGTAGAACATTAATAAATATCTAATAAATAAGCACTTAAAAACCATCCATTCGAAATACTCGTGTAACCACCAGGAACGGAGAGAAAAGTGATTGAGATTATATGACTTTAATGAAAAACAATTGACCGGCGATCAATAAAACCGGGGCCACCAACGATTTCCACAACAGAATCAAATGGTGGAGTTATTTCTATCAATGCGCTGTTAACTGTTAATGGATCGACGTTGGAATCAATTGACCGACATTATTTGATTCGATTGGCCGAGGTGCAAGATATGAATAGAATATCCCCTATGATTGTGCAACTTACGAAGATGCAGTGAGACAAAATAAATAATCCACAAAATCACAAATAAAAGCATCTGGAATATAATAAAAATCAGGAACAATAATAATAACATCACGAACAGTCAAAGTAATAACAGTTTTCAACGAAAAATAAGTATTTTTCTTCGTCATCTTTTATCGGAGATTTGCTTTCGTCCGGCAGCCTCACTTTATCAGAACAGCTAGGATATTGTACACAAATCAAAGATGGTTAGTTGTTCGAGCGGCTAAAGCGTCGGGTTACCACCTAGGCATCGCTTCATTCAATTATCCTTTAGCTAAGACCTCCACCATAAAGCAAAAAAAAATACCCTAATTCAATTTCAAATTTTATCAGGTTATTCGAATCCTGCGATAGTGAAGGAGAATAAAACCTTTCGATGAAAAGGTGCTCAATTACAAATCGAAAGATGTTCATAAGTAATATACAACTAAAATTTCGTATACCACGAACTCAAGTCGTCCACGCGTAGAAAATCAGGATCGTCTTTTGTTGTCCACATTTTAAATTTAAATAAACGCGTTAGAGAAAAAAACTCTTCTCAAAGAATCATCTTTAATAATCATTCCCAAAGAAATCATTCTCAAATAATCATTCTCAAATAATCATTCTCAAATAATCATTCTCAAATAATCATTCTCAAATAATCATTCTCAAATAATCATTCACAAAAAATCATTCTCAAATAATCATTCTCAAAGATGCTATTGAAAGATCATCTAATTTATGTAAATGGTCATATTATGTGCCATAATGACTTTGACATCTGGGAAGTAAACAGAAGCAGAATACTATTCTTCTATAGCTATACTCTCCAAGAACATGGAACAATTGTTTTTCAATAATTATTTTTATTTACAAGGAAAGTTACTGCCTTAGACATTTAGTGAGGACTTTTCCACCTTGTAAAATAATCATTCTATAAAGAAGAATTAAAGAATTATTTCATAAAAAGAATCACTAAGCTTTTGTTTTGTTTTAATAATAATAGTAAATACTAAATACTCTAGTCATGACTTGAGATTTTCGCGACCTAATGTACCTATTGTCGTGATTTATTTTTGGGGTATTATGCCGTGTAACGCTGTCCGAAACGTTAGTTAAGGTTTGTAAATACCCCAATTTTATATTATCAACGCGTGTGTTGAAAATTTCAGCATCTTCACTTTTTTTTTAATATTTTTTTATTCTAGATAAAAGAAAATTACATTTTCACTTATTTAACTAGAAATAACATATATATACTACACATAAATATATTACACACCGATATTATTCACTTTCATTGTTTTGCTGATTGAGCATAAAACTGAACAATTTTTTTTTAAATGTACCTATAGTTTTTTCATTTTTAATTTCGTCTGGGAGGCAATTATATATGTTGCTTCCCTCGTAACCAATGGATTGCTTGCCATAATGAGTATGTATGGTGTTTAAATGTATTTTATCGTGTTGCCGTGTAAAGTGTGTGTGTACTTGGGACGTTTTAATGAGTTCTGTATTTGTATGTATGAGTTTATTATTTATTTTGTAAATAAGGAGACATGTATTATATTCATATAATTTTCTTAATTTTAATAGTTTTGTTTCTATATATAATTTTTTTGTTGATGTTCTAGGTTTGAAGTGGAATAGCTTTTTGATTACTTTGTTTTGTGTTACCTGTAGTTCGTTTATATATGTTTCACATGTATTTCCCCAGATTTCAACCAAGTAGTTTAAATGTGAGTGTACGAGGCTATAATATAGACCTCTTTTAATTTTATTTGGTAACAGATATGATATCCGGCTGAATACGCTAATTAAGGGGGTGATTTTATTTTTAATATCTTGAATATGCTGCTTAAAAGTTAGGTGTTTATCAATGCACAGCCCAAGATATTTCTCCTGTATCAGGATTTGCAGGTTGTTATTTTCAATTTTTAAGGGTACATGAGGAGGAATTATTTTACGAGTTGAGCTTAAAATCATGTATCCTGTTTTTTTAACATTCATTGTTAATATATTTGATTGGAGCCAACTGTTAATTTTGTCTAAGTCACTCTGTGCATTTTCTAGTAAGATTTTTAAATCTTTACCCCAGTAGAAAATTGCAGTATCATCTGCATACAAAAAAATATCACCGTTTAAATCTAATTGGGAGATATCATTTATATAAATTTGGAACAGAAGTGGTTGAATATCCCTATGTATTTTTCTCTTAAATTCTTTCATCGCCAAATAATAGACTACCCCCACTAGACAATGTTTTATTCGGTAATAAAAATTACATCATTTTTATCACTGTTTAAATATGATTATGCAAAAATGTATGACGTTTGAAACGGGTCCAACATCTTTCAGGCGCAAAGGTGCCCGAATGCCAAGAATGTATTCAAAAGATAATAAATATAAAGTCCACAATGGAGTGCTGGCCCCCACCCTGATGTATGGAAGTGAGGCATGGAACTGGCAGAAAAAAGGATGAAAGTAGAATGAATGCTGTGGAAATGAAATCCCTGAGGCATATGTGTGTAAAACCATGTATGATCGTGTGAGAAATTATACTAGATATAAAAATGTAAATTTTTTATAACTAAAAATAAGACCAAGTTGTTTGGCGGTCCGTCCTCTCTGCCTACCTCTGCGGGAAACGGCGTGATGGTGAGTTAGTTAGTTAATAATTAATATATTTGTTAAATGACTTGTCATGGAGTATTTGAATTTTTCATGGTTACGGTCAGTGGCGGATCCAGGGGGGGGGTCACAGTGGTCATGACCCCCCCCCTGGGCCCCAGCCCAGGGGGGGTCATGACTACCTAGGTCCTGGGCCCATCCAGGACCTAGGTGGACCACTAATTAAAATTTTTAAACATAATGTTTTTATATATATTTTTTGTCACAATATAAATTTTATTTAAGTACTTTCAATATTTAATTAATTTAATATAATACTTTGTTTGACGGCAAACGCATTATTCGGGAACGAACGCATCGAAAATTCGAATGTTACCGCGTCACCGCGCACCGCCACCGGCGCGCGCTTCGGCCGCCACCTTTCATATTATTATGACACATTTCGTGTAACCACGTGTGACGCTTGCGCGCGCTTTGTTTCGACTAACGTCTAGCGTCTAGCAAAACCTAACCTCAATCGGAACGACTAAACTTTATTAATAAAGTGTTTACTTTTATTTGTTTACTAAGTTAAAAAAAATAAGTTCCAATATAAGTAATAGTGTTGTTAAAAATTGTTGCTGCAAATTCAATTCATTACAAGAAATGGTAAGTAATCTAATCAGTTTCTTCATTATGCCAGTGTATGTGTGTTTAAACTCAAATGTTATTTGTTAATGTTCTAAGGCTGGGGTTAGACTCGTAAGTTTTTTTCCTGTAATTCGCTCTTGAAGGCGAGTTTGGCCAAATTCCCAATGTAAACGACACCAAAAGTCACTTAACGTAATTTTAGTAAGTTACAGAACTTATTCTTTCTGAAGTTTTTTGACAGGTCTGGACAGGTCTAACGCGCCCGCGCGAATTACCAGCCTTCCTATACTTCCTAAAGCAATTCTTAAGGCGAGACACAACCTCGTTCATCGAGGTTTTGCCCAAGGCTAATATTTTAATTTATTTCGGCGAAATTGTAATTGAATTTAAAAAAAATAAAATTATGCCGCACGAGGGATGCAAGTTATTTATATTTTAGATTAATAAAACAATACCTTACAATTAATATATTTTACGTTCAACGATTTTAAAACTTTATAACCCGTGTATAACTATAAAGTTAGCGGACTTAGCGGTAAGTACCACATTTTATTTTTCTAGATGATGAATTAATAACTTCGGAAGTGGACACATTTTTAATATTTGTAACAAATTCTTCAGAATCAATTAAAATGAAGGCTAAAAGTGTGGATAGATTTTTTTACTAAGATTACGAAAACGTTAGTAATTTTTTTTATACACGAGCCTACGCCGCCCGGGCTTGCGGAGCAAAAGACAATCTTAATGATATACCTAGTGTTACCATATCCAACAATACCTACTTTTTACTTGTATATATTAGTATCAAAATTAAATTATAACTTCTTGTAACTGTAACTGACCGGACCTAAGTCCTCCATCACAACACAAGCAAGCATTTTCGGCTTTCTGTGGTGGTGGTAGGAGTTATTGTTGGGTTATTCGTAACCCGGGAATGTTTGTCTTTCTTTAAAAAAAAAAAAAAAAAACTTGACCACGACTACGTGACCCCCCCCTGGCGCCAAAGCTGGATCCGCCCTTGGTTACGGTCCTACGTACTTAAATTAAAATCGTTGAAATATATCACTTATTTTTATTTAAAATTATGATTTATGAATAAATTCTTGATAATCTCTTTTTATAGTAATACTTTTATTCGCCTTGGTGACCGATTCTAGAGTGAATAATAAATATTACAACCGACATACATGTTTACAGCGTTTTGCAAAATTTTGAGGGGCATTCTTCTTGACGCCTACCAGTGCTGACAAACTGCTAACGGGTCTATAATCGGCGGTTAGGGAGAATTATTCAAATATTAAAAAAAACATAAAATGGAACTAAATCTCGATGTTAGATATAAGGTTCAACCCTTAGATCAGCAACATCATCAGCTGTAGGCAGACTGATGGAACCTAAGCGCAAGCCAAATACTAAGTTTGATGATCGCGCTTTCGGAGTATCAGGGCTGAAGTCTTGGAATTAAGTCTTGGTCGGTGGCCGAGTTGACATCGCGTTTGGGTCCCACACAGGCGTAGTGTGTTCAATTCCTTGGCTGGCTATGTCCTACATCACAACACAAGCAACATTTTCAGCTTACTGTGGTGGTAGTAGGAGATTTTTAAATATTGTCAGGTTATTCGTAACCCGGGAATGTTTGTCTTTCTTTAAAAAAAAATATAAAGAACCATAACAAGTCCAACGGAATTCAGGTCTAAAATAAAAACTTACTCTTTTAAGCTGTCATACCCTTAAATTAAATATACCATTCCTGAGAGAGTGTCCAGTTATATCCAATTTTCCAATTATGTTTTAAATCCTGTATCTAAATTACGCTAATAAACAATTAGTTAATGTTAATTAAGTATTAATATCAAGTGACCTACTAGGTAAGTATTGAACTGTATATTATCTCTATACATAGATAGTAATAACATAGATCACTGTAGAAATGTATTATAAATTTGTACAGCGACCTTGAGGTGATTTTGAACAAAAACGGCGCTATACAAGTCATCCAATTATTATTTTATTTTTTATTTAAATTATATTTATTCAAGAAAATTCTTTACAATGTATGATATACATATATATTTCACTAGCAATAAGATAAAAGATATTGTGATATGGTAATTATTTATTATTTTCAATGTTCTCCCATAATAAGCAATTGCTTGTGTGTATGGGATGAGGTATTATTTGTTTAGTTTCTTAGATTTATTTTATTTTTTAAATGTTTATTTTTTTTTGTAGTTTTGAATTCTTTGAATCTATCTTTAAGTGATCTTATATTTTCTGGCAATTTATTGAAGAAATTTGTTCCTAAGTATTTGTAGTTTTGTTGACCCAAAGTTTTTTTGCAAATCGGAATTGGTAACATGTATTTTCGCCTGAGATTTGCTGTGTTTTTGAACGGTATTATTAAGGTAATTCAAAAATCTGAGCATCGGAAAAGTAACATTGGAATAAATTTATATATTCATGAGGCACTTACGATGTAATTAAAGATTTATTCTCTCATCATTTCTAGTGCATTATTTATGTACTTATAAAGTCAGATAAACGAACGTGCCTAATCCGATACAAAAACATAAAAGTTTGAGTATTTACGTAAACACGTATCTTACTTCGTGTTGTGCATTTGTTCCATTTGTCTCTGCTCCAGAATAGCAAGTCTCCATAATAATAATAACTAATTACATTGCAACACGCCCTCCGACCTTTCCTGAGTTTATGACGGGCCGCAAGTAGTGTAATGTTGGTTTAGTAATGCAATCTTCATTTCCCCGAGGCAACTGAGTCAAAGAAGCACCAGGAAGATATCACGATGAAAGGAAGGCGACGGCTGTAAAGTGGATTATTTTATTTCAAACGTTTCCTTGTATCGCCATCGTCGGGTGACGAATTTAAGCCAGAATCATAAATACGAGGCGATGAAAACACGTGGAGAATAAATAGTGTTAGCTTGCCTACTCGGCTTTTTTTTAAACTTAAACAAAATTTAAGATAAACATTCTCAAATAATTATAATCTCCGATGGTACTCATGCATTGACGTAATTACAAAAAAAACCTCACCAAGTACATACTATTATTTAGAAATATCCGTAATATCCTCAACATAACGATATTACATAAGTGCAATTATAAAAGTTCCGGTAAGAACTCCGATAGAAAAATATTTAAAAAATTTATTCAAAAAATATTTTCTTTGAACTAAAAAAAACATATCTGAATACTCCACTGCCCAACATAAATACTCAACCAGAGTAATAAGCCAAATTATACTGATTATTCCTAGTTTGAATTAATCATTTCGACAGAGAAATATTGAATTATATGCTACGAAATTATACAATGCTATACGATATCAAAGAAAAAATAACGACAGTGAATATATTTAAAGCAAAAGTAAAAACATGGCTGTGAGAACAAAGTGATAATCTACTTACAAACATTATGAAGACGGTGTAAAGACAACTTGAAAATAAATACCTAAATTTAAAAAAAAACTGCAGGCCGCGTCAGAACAGGAAACTTTAGAAAGGAGGACTGTGAAAAAAAATTGAATTTATACTTACAACATGTACAAACTTTGCGAATGAAACTATTAAAAATAAATTAAATTGTCAAAATTTCAATTTTTCCTACAACCTCAATACGCAGAAAATGTAAATAAAAAACAAAAGCAAAAATATTTAGACCAAACTTGAATGTTTGAAATGTATGTTATTAGTGCAAACGGTTAGAGATCGACAGGTAGGTAATTGCGACTCAGTCATAAGATAAGGTATAGATAATGGATACTGCTTATACCCTATCCCTCTCCCTTTAGCCTAACAATAACAATATACCTTAATTATGGATGCCATAGTCTCACTGGCTCCGGACAGTTGGGAGCACTGTGAGCAATGTGCGAAAATCACACAAATTAAAAAAAGTTACAACCATTAATTAAAGTACATTCTGATTTCATTCCGTATTATCATTCACTAGGGCGATACTGAACATTATTTCACTGGCACTAGTTTAGTTAAAGCAACAACTAAAACCCTAATTTTGTAGTTTCGTACGACAGTCTTCAGAAAAGTGCATGAATCCAATCGAACGGACTTATTTATAAATACGGACGTTGTAAATAGCTCCCTCCTTTGGCACTCAATCAAAAGTGCATACAAACTAAGCATCCAATTTATTGCAGCCGTAACGCGGCGCCGCCACTGGCGGTTTATGGTCTGGAAAATATTTGCGCTTATATTTTTTTAACATCAACGGATCTGAAACTGTCTAGAGCTGTAAAAAAACGTTATAATAATTTTTGCTGGAACAATGGTGGCCATTGTTCAAAATACCTCTGTGTTGATTCGTTCGTAGACACAATTCATAAATTGGGTAAACACTTTTTTGGCATAGGAATACGCAAATCATTTTTGGGGGAAAAAGATGATCCTAATGTATACATATTAAGTTAGAAAGAATTTGTTCAAAAATAATAAATAACCGTAAGATTTTTTTACATTATTTCCACACAAAATATTTTCCCTCAGGGTGTATGTCATCTTTGGGGAAGCTGTGTGGAGGGTTTTTTTGATGAGATTAAGAATGAATATGGGTCTTGAAGTGACCCATGTTATAGGAGGGAGAGAAGCACAGAAGCCGGAAAATTCAAGCAGATCAACTAAATAACGAGTCTTAAGAAACAATCCATTCTCATGTGACAAATTTTAACGGTGTACATATGTTGGGCTTGCGTTTGGCGTGGTTCCCGACTATACACCGGTGCCTACCATGATATATTGTTGAAGAATAAATTCAGGCAAATTTCGTAGATAAAAATAACTAATTGTTTTAATGATACTTAGTTACCACCCGGCTTCGCACTAGTTTCAACACGCTCGTTTGTAATAGTTTGAGTTCGGTTAAAAGTGAATTTCAAAAATGCCACATATCCTGATATAAGGAAACCATCTGAAAATAGCAGCGTTGACCAAATGGTAAAAAAGGTCATATTTCACGAGATTTTCCGCTTCGTAGGAGAATATGAAAAGAAATTAACAAGTAAGAAAAAAACAATAACATAACTAAACAACAAAAAACCAAGTATTTCTTTTCAGATTCAGTTCAGTTGTGAAAACACTGGAGGAAAAAATGTTATGGCTACGTCCGTGATTTGAATGATGCGACGAGATCTGAACCACTAAGCTATCGCGACAGCCTTCAGATCAGCCGCAATGAGTACATCTTTATTAGTACCGTTTCAATGTTTGTCGGCTGAAAGCCTTCAACTGTATTTCTTTGAAATATGTACGAAATCGAAATTTAGAAATAATTATGGCATCATACATTAATTTTTACAGTTATATTGTTTTTTTAATAGCCCCACAGCTTATTAAAACTTGTTACAATGTCATACATATTAAAAAAAAAATCATAGGCAAAGTCAGATTTTTTTTTAAGGTATTATATATATTTTTTCAATGTAATATCTAACGGGAGTCTCCTTTACCAAACAAAAACGTCGGGAGCCAGCGGGACTATGGCACCCCCAATCGGGGTATATTAAGCCCCCGCATAGCCAATTTCTACCAATTTATAAAAAGTATCTCGTTAACTCTTTTAGTTTTTAAGTTTAAATATATACATATATATATATATATTATTTTTGAAGATAATTTCTATACATTTGTTATGCCGAAACGTTAATTGTAAAAATAGCAAATTAAGCTCCGAAAATTATTTAAAACACGTTTTGTTCTGTTATTTAATATATTATAGGTTATAGGCATGAAAAAATTCACAGTGTATCTTAAAATGCAACTAAAGCATTTGTCGAGAGATTTTTGCTCCATTTCAAACGATTTGTGTTTTCTTAAATATTTTCACCATTTTCCCTTAATTCTATCGTTTTTTAATATTAGCGTGCTCCCTCTAACATTCGTATTTACACCTCTCTCTTTCAAACCATTTTTGAACGCCTACTAGGGGGGGCCTTAAGAGGCTAGGAAGGATAAAGGTAGTAGGACGGGGAAGAAGATGGGACAGAGGAAGGTGGAAAAGAAGTAACTGTCTATATGTAGACACTCTACACGGCTACAGCCATTTCTAGCACCGTTTCGATTCTGAATGGTGGTCATTTACCAGGGCGATACTGATAGTATATTCTACCCTGTATCCGGATTCTGTAACCTCCAGTCCGCCGTGACCATGCAGTACTTTATGAACATTGATTGTTTGTGATTTTTATTAATTTGCATTGTTTCGTCGCTCTACTCCTTTATTAGGTTCGTGTAAACATTCAATTTATTATTATGTCATCTGCTCGTGTCCCTGAACATATCAAGAATTGAGTGCAAACTATACTCGCTGCAAATAATCTCGAGAAGACGTTGTTTCAAGTTGAAGGTTGACAGAGTCATTTCAATCATACCGCCGACACACAGTGGACCGAATAATAACTTTAGCTGAACAAAAAAATTGATGAAAAAATTCTAGAATTTTTTCGTTGATTTTCATCCACATTTGTACAAATACATAGGAAAATGGTTTTTCGTGTTTTTTCCAGCTGGTTAGCGGTAGCAAACAATTATTATAGATACTTCCAGATATATTTTATTTTTACAAACTTAGTTGGTTGTGAAAACAAATGCGCCACTAGCACATACCTACATGGAATAGACACTAAGATTAGTAAAACCGTTGTTTTGATAAAACTCTTTGAAAACTTTTTTTAATAGAAAGTTTTCAAGTTTAGTAAATAGACTTTTCAAAAACATATCCTGAAAACTGATATCTTTCGAAAAAGATACAATAAATTAGATTAGGTAATACTACTGATATTGGGTCAAATGCGTGCGGTTTATTCTTAGGAGGAACTTGGGGATGCTGTACGGAGGGTTTTAAAGAAAGTAGAGAAAGATCTGGGAAGTAAAATGGTATGAGGGGTGGGTAGGAATCGATTAAATGAGGTGCATGGTTGGTTATCCAATTAATGGTTCCCGGGGCGGCGGTACCCATACCCGCCTCCCAAATTGAAGATTGTTTCAGATGCACAAAAATGCGATCAACGGAGAAAAGGATGAAGGGGCCTGATCACACGATTCATCAGAATCGTATTTTTGGCCACATAATATTGTGATTCGTACGTTTGTGTGACATATGCATATGCGGATATTATTCCTCGCTTGAACACGTTTTCATATTGCTGCCCTGGTGCAGAGTGTAATTTTCGAGCTGCACAAATGCTGACGTAATATTTGACCTCCTTGAAGATATTTGCATTGCAAATCCACAATTTATGACGTGCATTATGCAAAGCAAACATTTTAAATTAATTAAAAACACTTTTATTTCAAACTTGCTTCGATAATCTTATTAACTGTTAACTCAGATGAATTGTGTTGATTAACTCAAGATGTTGGTGTATTAATGCCCCGTAGTAAGCTTTCAAAGATGGTTTGAAAGGAAGATATATAAATACGGAGCGCGAAATAGAGGGAGCGCGCTAATATTAAACTAAAACGATAATAATTAAGCGAAAATGGTGAAAATATTTAACAAAACACGACTCGTTTGAAATAGAGCAAAAACTCTCGACACATGCTTTAGTTTCATTTAAAGAATCACTGTGAATTTCTTCATGCCTATAACATATTATATAACAAAACAAAAGTGTTTTTAATAATTTTCGGAGCTAAATTGGCCTAAATAGTAGTCAAAATTTTATGGAAGAGGGCACCAATGGAAGAATAAAAGAATTTACTACCGTTTACCTACGCAATTTGAATAGCAAGGAAAAGAAATAGTGAAAGTGAACAAAAAAATAGTTCACACAGATACGGGTGGTTATGACTAATGACGTGACGTTTCCCTAAAAACTTATCTCATCTGTACGAGTGGTCTTTTGAGGAGAGGGAGAAGTAAACCTGGGTCGTGAAGAGATCCGTTTTCAAGAAGGCAGGAAACACAAACATCGGCAAGTCGTTTGGCGTTGCTTCCAACTGTGCTCAGATGCAAAAATATTAAATTATTTGTTCCTTTAGATATTATGTCATCCTCGGGGTGCTGTGCAGACGGTCTTTTTAAGGAGAGGAAGGAGTGAACCACTTGTTATGTTGAAGGAGGGAGTTCATATAATAACCGACAAGTTTGGCGGTTCTCCCAATACATACCGGAGCTAAAGGGATCTATGACGTAGGGCATATTATTTAAAAAAATATATGGTAACAAAATAAAGTAATATATAAAACATAAACATGATGTTGACGGATTTATGAGCAATCCTCCGTTTTAATCCTACAAATACCTAACTTTAAGCAAGTTTCAGAACTTTTAAGAGAATGTAGATGCAATGATGAAAAATTCCAATTATTTGGGTATATTATGTGGCTGAAGGGGAAGAAGTTGAAGAAGAGATTGGAAAATTCCTAGCTATTTATTCCTATCATGGCTAAGATTTTATATACATTATTTAAGAAATGTTTTGACTGCCCAACTAGGAGGATTCCCGTTTTAGGACAGTCAAATTAGGATGAGTATTAACATTTTGATAAGTATAGTATTAAAATAATAATGAAATAATTGGTATATGTACTTTTAACTGGTGCCTAAGCCTACTAACATATTTTATATAAATATGAATAACAAAGAGGAGAAATAGAATAAAATAATATATCCAATTAAACATACGATTAACTGCTGCTTGGGTAGCATTCTAATTTAAAAGTACTTGGTAGTTACATATATACACATAATGACAAAGATTAGAACATAAAGGTATTATGAACGTTGTTCTTTTACTAGGGTGATATTGAGAGTATTACTAATATTCGTACCGGAATAATGAACACGATGGCACAGTTTGTTTGTTTTTCTGAAAACTTATTTAATTAGACTAACGCATTAATCATTCCATCACAAATTTATTATTAATAATTAATATTATTACAAGTAAACGAGTCTTAACGAAGCTACCGCAAATGCTAGAGACAATCGACGGTGTTCTTATGACCTCTGTCCATATAAAACACACACAAGCTTACACATCATATTTATACAGAACTACACATATAAACATAACATATGGAGGTAGGTACATACCTATTAAACGTATAATATAATTTATCGTGGGCGCTACCTTTAAGTCCCTGGGCCCAGTAGGTTTATTGTTATTTATAGTGACTATAAACCTTCGCAGTAGAACTGCCTCTTATTGGGAGTTTTTTAGCTCACAAAGATCACGACCGTTCAAAGGACCTTGACTTTCGCAAGCGCGCCGGCAAAGGGGGTCAGTTTTTTTATTGTCCTCTCCGCTTTGTGAGAGAAATATTTTCACGAATTCAGCTTGCATCTCGATGCAAATAAAGAAAGGCAAATCTGAGATATGTTTAGTCAATATTTTATATCATTTCAAAACAAATAATAATTTATATCATTTAAGAAGAGGATAATAAATCTGAACGAATCAGTAAAAATAACAAGACACAGAAAAATAAAAAACGTAACGGACTCAACTGGGAACCGAACCCAGGATCTCTATCTTACTTGAACAATCGGCCATTGGGACCTAATTAACTTATCTAGTCATTTTTGGGGATACTTTATTTTTATTTTTCTGTGTCTTGTTCTGTCTCATATTTCGTTAACATTTATTAGTATTGCCTTCGTTTTCAATGATATATGTATTATTAAAATATTGGTTATGAGAATGAGGGTAGAATAAAATTTATTCACATAAGATGACAAAAGAAAATTTAAAATTTCTTCATTATTAATTCGTATTCCAATTTTAAATAAAAACGACCGAGGTAACTAGGAACATTCACTAATACAATACATAAAAACGACCAAGGTAACTCGGAACATTCACTAATACAAAAATAAAAACGACCGAGGTAACTCGGAACATTCGATGATACAATTAATAAAAATGACAAAGGTAACTCGAAACATTAAATTTATTTAACACTATTAAAACAATACAGGATTATAAACATACCTACTATTCCAGTTAAAATTAGATATAATCTAATCTAACAACCATTTTTTTTAATATTCACGAATGACAACTTCAAAAACTACTTGCAGTAGTTCAGCCACTACAGATTTCCATAAAAAAAAAACAGAAAATAAAGAGAATACATGTAACTCGGAACATTCCCCTTCATACATTAAAAATAATTATAACAACAAAAAAATCTAAAAATTTTAAGTAAATACGACTAGAGGTAACTCGGAATATTCACCACTATGTACATTAATGTAAGATTTTTAATTTTAAATGAACAAGATAAAAGTAACTCTGAATATTTAATAACTTCATGATAGTTTTTTTAGTTAATACTCTCCAGCGGAGAGTTATATATTAGAAAGTTGATTTTAAATCGTGAAGTAAGTACCCACCTATAACTCAAATAGATATGCAGATATACAAACGGAGTCCGAAATGCGAAAGAAAGGTAACGAGTGAGGAAAACATGCATGTTAGACATCGCCCGAAAAGATAAAAAAAATTAAAGCAAGCAAAAGTTAGAGACATATATTTGAATATGCCAAAGAAAACAGATTGGCAATGGGCACTGGGTAGGACACAGCCCGGGGGACGAACAATGAACAATCGATGTAAAATAATAATAATAATAATAATAATAATAATAATTTTTTATTAATTTCTTACACAATTACAAATTAGGATTTAATACATATAAGAAATTAGGTTATATAAATTTTACAAAAGATTGTTTTAAGTATTTATACATAGAAAAAGAAATTTCAAGAAATGTGGAATTTCAAAAAAAATTCAGGCAGTGGTGAAAGATCTCGTCAATGTGGAGAGACTCTTTCAAGAATCAGAAGAATTTCCCTTCTGAATCTCTCCTCACTGACGCCAAATATATCAATCTCGGAGGAGATTTGGTTCAGGAGCAATATACTCCTCCCTACCGGGAGAACCATTGGCAGGTTAGTTCTGCAGGCAGGAAGATAGAATAATCTATGATGACGTTGTCTAAGATAGTCATCTGGAACATAGAGACTCACGCGCTCCAAAATGGCTGAGTTCTCAATATAGCCTCGCAGCAGTCTGAATAAGTGGGTAGCGGCATACCCCCCCCTTCTGAGCTTCAGGGAGTGAAGTCCCAGCATGCCCAGAAGAAAGTTCGTCGGGTAGAGCCATGGATAGTGGCCGTACTCCCTCATGTAAAGAAATCTTAGAAACTTTTTTTGAACCCTCTCCAACATGAGGGAGCACCCCGCCTCATGAGGATTCCAGATAAGCGAACCACTCTCCAGCCTACTGCGGACCAGGGAGAAGTATAAAATCTTCAGAGCACGGGTATCCCGAAATACTCTGACGGTTCGGAGAACAAACCCTAACATTTTTAAGGCCGACTGGCACACCCCTTCGATATGAGAACGAAATGTCAACTTATTCTCATACATAATCCCAAGATCCTTTATGTTTGAAACTCGTTTGAGATTATGACCGAGCATAGTGTACCTGTGGTATGTGAGACTAAATGCTCTGGTGAAAGTCAGAACTACGCATTTCATGACATTGAAATGAAGCTTGTTTCGTTGACTCCATTCTGAAATGTTATCAACATCAGCTTGAAGGTGCAGGCAGTCCTCAATATTTCTTATTAGAAGAAATAATTTTAGATCGTCAGCGAACAGCAGAAAGCGAGAAAAACGAATGACTTCAGCAATGTCATTAATGAAAATGGAAAAAAGAAGAGGCCCTAGGATCGATCCTTGGGGAACCCCAGAAAAAACAAGAAATTCGGCAGATTGGAAGATTCCGTGAGTGACAAATTGTTTTCTGTTCTTGAGGTAACTTTTAAAAAACTCTAACATCCGAAGTGAAAAACCCATCTGGGCAAGTTTTATGAGTAAGATATCGTGATTCACGGTGTCAAAAGCTTTGGAGAAGTCGTTGTACGAACAGTCTACTTGGTAACCTCTGTCTAGGGACCTAGCAACATAGTCGGTGAAAACCATCAGGTTGGTTTCAGTGGATCTTCCTTTCCGGAAACCATGCTGTTCTGGGATAATGTATGCGTCTATCTGAGGCATAATGAATTTATGAATTAATTTTTCAAATACTTTAGCAGGAGCTGATAGTATAGCAACTGGTCTATAGTTTTCGATTAACTTTTTCGAACCATTCTTAAAAATAGGACATATTTTTGAAGTTTTCCATACTTCGGGAAAAGTTGAAGTATTTATAGCTAAGTTAAAGATAAGACATAGTGGTGTTTTTAGGAACTCGGCACACCCTTTAATAAAAAATACGGGAACGAAGTCAGGTCCGATAGAGTGCGAGTTCTTCATGAGTCTTATGGCACTCATAACGTCAGATTCCGTAAGTATACCTAAATCGACGTTTGAAGCTCTTTTGGTATTAAATGTGGCCGTATTATTAATGTCTAGAAGTGGAGGGTCTTTATTGTAGACCGATTGAAAATGATCAGCAAATGCGTTTGCCACACCCAAGCCACGAAATTCCTGATTACCTTTCATCATGGTGTCTTCGAGACCACCATCCTTCCGAAGAGATTTTATATAGTGCCAAAACATCTTGGGATCATGCATGATGTTTTCCTCAATTTCAGACACGTAGGCTCGATAGGCCACTCGAATCTCGCGCCTAACTAACGCTCGGTAAAAACTAAACAGATCGTATTCACTCTGAAGGCGTCCAGCTTTCCAGCGCTTATGATGGGCGTGTTTGATCTCTATATTCGAGATGACTTCTCTCGAGAACCACTTCGGATACTTGCGACCACCACTGCCTGCACGTTTTTTGGGAAAACAAGAATCAAATACGTCATAAATACATCTGTAAAAATATTGCGCCGCCTCATCTACTGTACAGAAAGTGCTGAGGTTTTGCCAGTCCATCCGGCTCATTGATTCATACAAGTTGATGAAATTACCCTTGTTGAAATTCCATCCCCTTGAGATTTCACGTTCAAGGGTCGGGACTCTATTACTTTTAAAAGGTTTTCTCATCAAGCTGCACTGAAATTCAATAGCCGGATGAAAGCTGTCCTCAGGTACAAGTGGAAATTCACAGCGTCTCACCTCAAGATTGGCATTACACAGAACAAAGTCAAGGATTCTGGAATTGGAATTTAGAATGTCATTACACTGCGAGAGACCAAAGGTCGCGCACAGATAGTCCAAATCAGATTCTACTTTAGAAACTTCACGAGCGGAATGCAAATTAAAATCTCCCAGTATGACGACATTCTTTTGACCAATTGCATCGAAATTAGAATGTATCCTGTCAAAAAATTGATTGAATACTTCCCACCTACTGTTAGGCGGGAAATAAACAACACAAATGAATGTGACAGTCAGTTTACAAGATACTTTTACCCATAAATCTTCTTGCTCAGTTTCTAGGGTGTGGATGCGCTCTACCTTTACCCCATCCTCACCCTTGAAGGCAAGGAGACAACCGCCACCCTGCCTGTGACCACTGCCATTGTCTCGATCTCTTCTAAAAACTAAGAAGTCACCACCAAAAAGTTCAGAGGTCAAAACACCAGCATTTAGCCATGTCTCGGTCAGTGCTATGATATCACAGTCACCGGCCGCGACATTATTGTAAAAATGCGAGCATTTCGTTTTCAACCCTCTGACATTTTGGTAGTAAATGATCTTTTTTGTGTGCGAGTTGAGTCAGCTGTTGCCGACCGCAACCGCTGGAAGACGAGGCGCCGTCAGCCTTACTTCCCATTCCTTGATGAATGTGCGGCGCGGCCAGTGTTTTGCTTTCAAAACTTCGGCAACAGCCGGCTGAGGCACGCCAATCTTAAATGAGGAGTACTCACCCCGAGTTTTAATTTTTACGACCTTATATGATGCGGTGCCATATAGTGACGTTAGGTAATGCGACATGTCATCGCAAGAAGTATCAGGATGGAAGGGATAACAGTGAAAGAAGTTCAATACTGATGGCTCCTTTTCACTCTTTTGATTACCCCGTACGGTGACACGCCGTTTGCGTGCAACTTTTGTCCATTGATCAGATAGCCCTTTAGGTTGTAATATGTTGGGAGTCGTATTATCGGTAGAGCTATCAGTCGTGGCAGGAGCGACGTACACAGAGTAAAATGTCGTCACACAGCGGCAACCGAGAGGGAATCAAATGGCTCACGGGCACCCTAAAACCCCACGTATCAACGAGATAAGACAAAAACACCTGGCAGCAGCGTAGGGCTTCTAGGCACTAACAGTCTTATTTATAAAGAATCCCTAATACGCCGCTGCAGCGCTGGTGAAAAGGGCCGTATACTGCTCGGGTTAAAATATTGAATCGTAAAACATATTAATATTATAATAAATATTCATGCAAGATTTTTTTAGACTGGCACCACTTTGTTCCAATCCTTAAATACACAGTCATTTTAGCATTTCGCGTTTAGTTGGTAACTTCACGATTCTTCAGACATTTGCGATGTCATTGACCTGGTCTGCTTTGAATTGCTTCTAAATTTGGCCAATTTGATTGTGCGTTCCGAATTTGCTTTGGTAAATCGATATTTAGATTTAAAATATTCCTCTGATAGTGCTGGCAATAGGTATTACTACTTTTTACATTTTCATTGTGCCACCGATCGGTATTTGTGAAATCAAATTTTTAACGTAGTCCGCGATCTCCGTCTTAATACCATAGTAATACCTCCTTAGTCCTGGGGGTTTGAAAAAATCTGTCAGCCACTAATGCGGCCGTATCACAGCCGGTATACTTAACCTGTTCTTATCCTTCCGTATTATCTATTATGAGTAAGATGGTAAACATCTAATACAATGATGATTATGTAATTGTGACTTTATGAAATTATTGTCAGTTGAAGCTAAAGCCCCCTTGCTGATCTTCATCGCATTTCTTCTGAGACATTTTTAGTTAAAATTCAGTAACTTCAAGATTACAATAAATATATATATTTTTAACACAGGGCTGTAAGGCAATAAAATGTTATGCAAATTTTGTGAAATTTTATGTATTGGATTCATTGTTTTCCGGAATTTAAAAGGAAATAAAAATAAATACACAAATAAGTAAGCACGAGCAAAGGAAATAAACACAATTAGTTTGTGGGTTTATCGGTTTTACGCTACTGTTTGGTTACGATGTCTGCTCTGACCAGGTAATCCAATATTTTTACAGAAGCAACTCGGCCTGCGACGGTCATAATATCAACATGTGGATAATGTGTTGACGTAGATTGTCGTAGAAAATTGTCGTAGATAAACTAAAATTTCTACCAAAAAAAAAGATTTTGTTAAGATCTTTTTATTCATTATTTTATTTTCATTTAATAAAAGCAGTAGGCAGGGTGAAGTTATTTTTTAACGATTACAATTGATTCACTGTGAATGTAATAATGCCGTGAATTCTGTTACAGTGAATGGTGAGCGTTACCGTGCTATGATAACCAACTTTTTATGGCCTGAATTGGATGCCATGGATGTTGAAGATTTGTGGTTTCAACAGGACGGCGCCACATGCCACACAGCCAATACAACAATGGCTCTATTGAAGCAAAAGTTCCCAGGTCGCATCTGTCGAAACGGCGAAGTCAATTGGCCACATAGATCATGCGATTTGACGCCTTTTGACATCTTTCTTTGGGGTTATTTCAACAGCTGAAGGATGATATAATAAAGCATATTGGTGAGATCGAGGAGCAATTATGCAGAGATGTCATTAAAAATTTTGAGTGGAGGCAAAACCTCCGATCTAGGAGGTTTTGGTGCTGAGTTCAACATGTTCCACAGTAGATTTATTTATCCAAGAAAAAGTATTTTACTGTGATTTGCTAATATTGACTCAACCCACATGTGCATTGATGTTCAAAAGATTACGTATAACATGTATGTATTGACCAAATATGACCTATTTATGTTCTTGGTCGTTGATAACAAAGATAAATATAACAGAAAGTCTTTCCAAAAAAACACACAAGACAGATCCGACACTGGCGTCTACTATCATTTCCGTTGAAGACACTTTCATAATATTATAATAAACGGAAAACCTCCGTAGCAAATCGTAGGTTGGGGGATCGATTTCCCCTTAACGCAGCGCAAAAATACATTAACGTGGAATTTTCACTTTGTATAATTATTGGCCCTCCCGGCATGATCTGGTAATGTGATGTTGTCGGATGTTTGATGGACGATGCAAAAATGACTCAAAAGCTGAGGTATGAACAATAAATTAACATTTTACGGCTGGTTTATCATAAAAAAGATAATAACACAGCTCAAAACATAAGTATGTACATTGTACATACTATTTAGAGAATGCTCAAACTAGGTGATAATTTTATCATATTTTGATACGCCGTATTTATTTAGCTAATCTGATTCATCTACAGTGTACATACAAATATATTAGTAGACAATAATCACTCCACTTGAGATAATACTATTGTTTATGGAATACAAAACTATTCGGTTATTTAGAAAATATATCATACAAGTAGAATACTAATTCTCAAGTTTTCGTTAATATTTTGACTATTTATAACTCATTTTTTTAATATGCACCGTTTCGTTAAGGTTCTTAAAAGGTAAACGTATCCTTGTGGTGGTAAGAATCTCGACCTGGGGACCAAGTTTCCAATCCAGGCCGCTCACAATCTATTCTCGAGTTTCGTCAAAGGTACTTACTTAGACGCCAAACGTCAAAGACATTTTTTTTATTTTTTTTTATGTGTTAAGGTTTATCATAGCCCGCCTCACTAGGCTTAGCCTGTGTTGAGGCAGCTATCTACCAAGTTTATTTATAGTACCATAACGTACCTACAATTATATCAAAATACGAACACTCAATAGTTAGGTAGCATCAATATCAATACATCATTTACAAAGTTCGTTTATAGTCCTAATAATATACCTACAATTATATGAAAATACATACAATAATTAGGTTGCATCAATAACTGCGAATTTGGATGAGTGCACCGGTAAAGGCCTTCTAAAAATCTTTGAAATTTTTTTGTGAATGACATGTTTTTATTTTATCAGGAAGAATGTTGTAAAGTCTTGTCGCAAGATATCTAAAGTTTCGTTGAACAAAAGTAGTGTGCGTTACAGGAATTTGAAGTAAGTCTTTGTTATTGCTTCGAGTACAGCGAGCATTACCTAGATCTTTTTTCGTAGTATGTATGTATATTTGTGTATAGGTGAGTGAGTATTGTTTTTGCGTATGTCTGCCGAACATCAAACACATTCATAATATTAAATATTAAGTTCGAGTCAGTAATTAGAGGAAGCCTGAGAATTATTTTTATAATAGTTTTCTGTGCCTTTATGATTGGGTCTATTCCACTCGAACAATGAGTGGATCGAACCAGTCGACATCGACTTGTCTTCGACAACTGTCAAAATCTAGTCTATTGTATCCTAAACTTAGATCGTTTCCCAGGCGCTCTTCGAAGGACAAGAATTGTACATTTTTACAAGTTGTTTTAAGTTTTTATAAAATACTGTTAATTTATTAAAAATCTTGTCAAATTATTCGTTTTCGTTGTTCCTGTATTGATATTGATATTGACATAATGAAATTATCGCATTCCTTCAAATTTATTAGGAAAAGAACAACTGTTCTCTATATATTCTGAATGACTATATTTTACCAGGAAATTGGTATTCTATCACTTTTTTAACAGCATAGTTTTTCTCCGTGTAGTGACCCAGTTAGGTGAAAATGTAGCTATACAACAAACAGAAAAACTACAACATTGTTCCCACCTTCATAATATATACGTATAGGACATTAAAACATGGCTTACCCGTTGAAAAAACAATAATTTTTAAAGTCTTAATAATTTTTATATAATTGGCACGTTCAAGCTCATGATTAAAGATAAATGCCATGCAGGTGCCGAGAATATGGCCATAATGAAGGTAAGCGTGCCATAAATTATTTTAATACAACTTGTTTCCTTTACATCCATGTTTGTGCGCGTTAAAAATATAAAAATAGCATTCAGATGACCGGAAATTATATACAGGTTTTTTTCAGGGGATTTCATTTTGTTTTCATCCGAAGTTCAAGCGCGGCCATTACCAGTATTTTAATGTTATAATTTATTCGGTACAAAACCGATACAAATATCGGACTGTCGATGATTCAATGTGAAACTCGCCTTCAGGAAGTTTTCAGACGGATTGACAGATAAAACGATGTGAAATCGAAAACTGATCATAAATAAATCTGATCTGTGGTAAATACAGCCTAAGGAACTGTCTAGGAAAAAATAAATAAATATAAATTTTCATACCAAGCCCAAGCACGGTAATCATTTAATTGTTTCGAAGTAACGTGGGAGTATATTACACACAACAATAATTATTGCCAATACTAAAAGAAACCACAGCGAAATTTGAACGGTCAGAATATTTGGATCGAAAGACGTCAATCTGTTTGCGAAATGAAGAACGTTGTTACGCGGTTCGAGTTTATTTCCGGATCAAAGAATGATTGGTTATTGCGTAATAAGAGTATGGCTGCTATCGGTTCCTTTCAGCAGTTAATCAAAAAGTGAGCTTTAAGGCTTTATTGGAATACATCTAAGATGTATTGGAGTATAAGCATTGATGATGTTCAATATGTTTTCACCATTGAGGTGGATTATACGAGAGAGTGTGATACAAATTCCACATACTCGTGATTAGAAGGTACGGGAAACATACTATAGGCTGTCATCTAACAGGCTTCAAATTGTATATTGTTTAGAAATCCGTATAACTAGATATAATAACTAGATATAACCGTATAAATCCTTATAACTAGCCTATAACAAACTTATATCAGATAAGTATTATGCTGATTATACCACTGCACACTGCTAGTGTTGCTTTTCATAAATCTCGGCGTGTGCAAACAGTTGGAGCCCAGTCACTTATTTTTTTAAAATAATAACCCCACATATGAAGCCCCGAGGAAAATAATTTCCCCAGGGCCTTTATCATTTTTTAAGAAAAGGAAGCAGAGAAAGTTCTGAGAAGGTAAAAGGTGTGAGAGTCGGATAGGAATTTATTTATCAATGTGTTCAGAAGCGACGGACATCATGAATATATCCCTCCCTAGACTAGTTGGAGAGGTCAAATGGTCTCCCCAAACCAGCCTCTCCCGATCTGGAACGCCACGCAGCTGGTAGAGAGGCGCATCATGAATACGCCTCACCCGATGAACCCGGGCACCCCTGCTAAATCACCAAACACGGCGAACTACTTGGGATGACCTATGACAAAGGTGTTGGTTATCCAATAAATTATTCCCACTTATTGGATAACTCCTAATTTCATTCTGAGTAATGACAGTATGTTGAGGTATTTTGTGTTCAATATTTTAACGCGCGGGGATGTAATTTCATGTTTATTTGAGATAACCCGCTTAAGGGAAATTTCAACGACTCCACAGTTTGGAGCTGGCGTCAAAAGTGTCACAATCAGAAAATTTGCACTTTTCTGGAAGTCCGGTTGGCTTTATACTGTGCCCCTCGAATTGAGTTCTCAGCATGTCAAAGTATTCGTGCGCACTTAAATTTGCAATTACACGTGATTGATGTTATCCATAGAATACATGGCATCCGAAAGAAGGTTACGTGCAATACGGCATTTTCGCAGTATTTTTTCATGGTAGAAAAAATAACAATGTAAATTAATGACGAATAAATTCCAATAATTACTAACGTGCAATTTTTGAGTTGCCGCCGTAGCGGTATGATCGTTTTTATTCGTAAATATGTCGTTGTTGACGTCACGCTGACCAACGTCATTGACAGCTGTCTCACCGGCCAGTAACTTTATCTATAACAAAGTGACGTTGTAGCCAGTTCAAACCGACTAGGATTGTGCAGTTTTAGATCCATTTAAAAGCAATAATAAATAATTAATGAAAATATTAAAATTACGCATTTTTAGTTCGATGATCACAATTAGAAAATCATCTTAAAGTTTTTAACCTATTGTATTTATCAATCATAATCATTTCCAACTATCTCTAAAAAATGGATCGGAGGGACGTTCAAATTTAATTCTCTTTCAAGCGGAGGCTCGCTAGTATGATCTTACATAAATAGTTATGATACTTGGCGCCGGTAGAGCATCCAGCCTCCAGATCCAGTATCTGTCGATGTGTGATCCGGTTTAAGAAGAATATGGACAAATCTTGCAAACCAGCCGTGGATTGTACTTGAACTGATGCCGCAACAAGTGATCGATTGAATAACAACATAAGCATTTATCAAGCTTAAATCAAACAGTCACACGTCATAAAAAAGGTTGTCACTTAAATTGTAGTTATTTGCATAAGAAAATATATTATAATACTTCCAACAAGTTAGAATAAACTCATTACGGGAAAAACAAAACATAATAAAACAAAAGTAAATAATAAAACAAGCAACAACATTAGATAAAGTAAACAAAAAGAAGTTTAAGGAAACATCAACCGGTTCAGATATATTAAATTAGTAAGAAGTTTATTAGAAGTTTGGGTTCACTAGATTAAGAGTTCTATTGTGTATATACGATCTACAGCAATGGGTTTATTACAATTATATGCTGATGTTGAGATTTTTCTGTGGTCACATTTTGTGCTGTAATTGAAACTGATTTAATATTTCATTTCGATTGTTGTATTATTTTTAAAACGACCGTTGTAATTGGTTGCAAAATCGTATTTTGGGAGCATCTTAAACGGGAGCATGTTTGTTTACAAGTATGCGTCTTTGATGTATTTAAATTAAATTGATTATCCAACGTAGGTATCAGGTCATGAGGTATTTTTAGAATATTAAACATCTGAGTTGGTAACTTATTGCAAATGAAACTGAACAGATAATATCAAGAAGCTTTATTTATATCGATTTTAAAGAAAACTGACATCGCCAGTTTGCATAAGATCTTTCGCCTCCTAGGTCTTTAACAACGACATAAACAATAAACACAAAATCCACTATAACCACAGCAACCAAAACATCCACGACAACAACCATAGCAACAACCATAATATAACCTCCTAGGCACCATGGCCAATGAAATTGTAATGATTAACTGCCTAAGAAAGATTTTCGATTCATGAAGATGTTTGAACAATTTCGATGTTTTGAAAAGTTTAGTATATTTCTTCAGTGACTGACGACTGTACCCAACCTACGTATTATATTTAAACAAATGGATCATCTGGAATGCCGCGATCTATTTAGGTTTAAAAAACTGTAATTTATGATTCATTTCGGAGCATATTTTCAGAACGCAATAGCTCCAGAAGAATTTGCGCCGACATATATTTTAAAACACTTTTTACGCTTATTTCAACGTTTATAATAAATAACATCAAAATAGCCGGAACGGTGGAAATAGCCTCGTGAAAATGCTCAACAAAAATGCTTTTTTTCTGAGCAAATATAAATTTTGTAAACAGTGACACCGTTTTAGGAAGGAATGCCAAGAATTTAGCTATCGCAAAGTAAGTACAGGTATTATTTGCTATGCAATTTATAAGTCATCTTGAAAATATGTCGTAGGTTTGCCATTTTATCTTTATGTACCAACTTAATTATAATGCATGTAAGTATGCTAGTATCATCCAACGTGTGAAGTTCGTAAATGAATAATAATCTACACATAGCAGAAATCTGTTTGTTTGAATTAGCAAAAACTCGTGAGCGGTGAGCTCTGGCATCGTGACATATGCTGTTTCTGTTTCAATTTTCAAATTTCTAGGTCAATGCAACTATATTAAATTTTTTTCTTCTTCTTCTGGTGACCCTCTTTCATCAGGGTAACCCTCTCCCTGCAGACGCAGCTCGATACAACTCAAAACTGTAAAATATCTACGCCATTTCCAATGAACTCTGAATCTGTGTTTTGATATTAGGCAACATTACACCAAACGCATACTTCTTCAAACACATAACTCTATCTGACAATGTTCAAACTGCTCGAAAACCCAATCAACCTAACCCAACCATCTTAGTCTCCTAAATATCCCTTTGGCTAAAACAAAATTTGGCAAAAGAAATTTTAGATTCTTTGTCACAAAGCTAAACAATGCACTTCCATTGGCCATTAGACAGAAACGAAATTACGCTAAATATAAATTGGACACGAATTCTTGGATCAACAGCCAAGACAGATCAAACATCAACGATTGATTTTAAATATCCTTAGAAGATTGAAAATGGCACTAGGTTGATGTGACCGTTTAATTTATTATTTTTTGAATTTATTTTATTGTAAACTGTGATGTAATATTGTGTTATAAACGCGCCTGCTCTCAACACACGTTTTCATAAAGAGACATCAGGCTTATAGTAATGTTAAATAAAGACGTTAATGTTAAAAAAATAAGTCAAAAAGCTACAGATTTGAAATATCGGTGACCGGATAAATCATCAAAATGAAAATTCATCACATCTTTAAAAAGTTATATAAAGTCATGGAAAGTGGTGAAACAAAAACTTTATTAGCTGGGTTAAGTAGGTAAGGTAAGGTTAGGTGTAAATTTTTTTATTTCATCGTTTTTAATGACTTTATATCACTTTTTAAAGGTGTGTGTTGAATAGTCACTGTGTTGAGTTATCATGGAACCAAAATATCAACTTAACTCTGAAAAAAATACGACTTAATTCCATATTGTTTTTTAAATTCTTTCTTTAAATTTTTGAGAAAAACAAATACAGATACCTAATTTAAAAAGTACAGTTACAAATACGAGTACAGATACCTAATTAAAAACAATATTATAATTAATAACAAAACAATATTTGGAGAGTTCAATGACCGTCAGTCAAAATATTGTGTAGTCGTTAATCATTTTCCATGTTCAGTTGGATTTATTTTGTATAACTATGTATCGTTAATAAATTAGCAAGGGACGATAAGAAAAAGCATAAAGAACAATTAACAATTTTATAAATAACTCGAGAACGATAAAAAATTATCCGCCCGAAATATTTGAAAAATTCTGCTCACCTATGACGCAATAAACATTTTCAACACGAAACCACCAACATAAATGTTTAACTCGGCGGCGGTGGGAAGGAGAGGATTTAAAATCTAAAAATTAAAATTTACTTTTGGTCGATGATCTTGTCAGAACCGGGCGCCATCTGAGAACGAGGGCCGAAACAAGGTACATTAAAAAATTAAAACATATCTCTTAAATAGTATAAAACAAAGTCGCTATCCGCGTCTGTCTGTTTGTCCGCTCAGTTCTTCTAAACTACGCAATGGATTTTGATTGACTTTTCACTATCGTTTAGAGATTTTTTTCCGGAAGGTTTATATGTATAATACATGCAAATTTATTTATATAAAGTAGAGAAATGTCGATGTTTTTTAATCAAGTCGTAAAAATACATTTTTGGGCTCTTATATTGCTAACGCTGGCTGAACCTTGTGAAGTACATCAAAATAATGTGCCTCGGAAATGTATATCTTAAAAAGGCCTCACAAACTCAAAACTTTACCCCCAAACATATTTAAGTCCTCGAACAACGTCGGGTACACATCAGTTAGTTCTATTATATTCCAATAAATATTGAATATTCATTTAGACTCATAGAAAAGTCAATAGATGTCCCATCTAATTAAAAATCTAATATGTGTATCTGAGACACTATCTAGGTTAGAAACCAATTATAATCTTTAGCCAACGTTTCGGACAGCATTGCAGTGTCCATCATCAGGGCAGATGTGTTATTGTAATTATAATTGTTACTATAACACCCCAAAAACAAATAACAAAAATACTTTTGGCCGTGAAAATCTTAAATCATAATCAATTATAATCACATATTATATCTATAATATCTATAATCTCAGATACACATATTAGAAGCATGAGGCAATGGCTATTTTAAATATCAATAATATAATTTCTGAATTAGGTGCTATCGAAATAACTAAAATCACTCTCTCAAGTGCAAATGTTATCAGAATTAGTTGAAAGCAAAAACTAACTTAGGCCCGGTATATCGGTTGATTTAAAGCTCGACTTGGTTGGAATGTGGAGCTTAGCGCGGATTGGAACATAATCTCTATATAGGTCGGAAGCCTAGATATCATCAATATTACACGTATTGTATATGATTTTATTGGAGGAAAATATTTGATTTTCTATGCTGCGTGAGTGGTATATCAATACTCCTACATCATCGGGACATCGAGAGCTTACAAAATGTCAAAAGTTTTAGGCGGGCTAATTGGCGATTTGATTTTTTGATAAAGTTCCCCACTGCAATCGGCATGGTGCTATACGCGAGGATAATAATTTTAAATAGTATTTTTTTTTGCTGTAGTCAATGCACTATTCATGAAATTATGCCAAAGAAACAACTGAAAATACTATCTTGACGTTAAAAATTCCTCGTATAGTACCTTATAATAGCAGGCTATTTGTCTATTTCAGATTGATTATCAATTAATAACATCAACATCCCCCATCGCTCGATTAATGTAATAGTCCATACAGATAAAATTTTGCAATTTACGTATATTTCGATCAAGGGCGGATCCAGCTTTGGCGCCAGGGGGGGTCACGTAGTCGTGGTCAAGTTTTTTTTTTTTTTTTAAAGAAAGACAAACATTCCCGGGTTACGAATAACCCAATAATAACTCCTACCACCACCACAGAAAGCCGAAAATGCTTGCTTGTGTTGTGATGGAGGACTTAGGTCCGGTCAGTTACAGTTACAAGAAGTTATAATTTAATTTTGATAATAATATATACAAGTAAAAAGTAGGTATTGTTGGATATGGTAACACTAGGTATATCATTAAGATTGTCTTTTGCTCCGCAAGCCCGGGCGGCGTAGGCTCGTGTATAAAAAAAATTACTAACGTTTTCGTAATCTTAGTAAAAAAATCTATCCACACTTTTAGCCTTCATTTTAATTGATTCTGAAGAATTTGTTACAAATATTAAAAATGTGTCCACTTCCGAAGTTATTAATTCATCATCTAGAAAAATAAAATCTGGTACTTACCGCTAAGTACGCTAACTTTATAGTTATACACGGGTTATAAAGTTTTAAAATCGTTGAACGTAAAATATATTAATTGTAAGGTATTGTTTTATTAATCTAAAATATAAATAACTTGCATCCCTCGTGCGGCATAATTTTATTTTTTTTAAATTCAATTATAATTTCGCCGAAATAAATTAAAATGTTAGCCTTGGGCAAAACCTCGATGAACGAGGTTGTGTCTCGCCTTAAGAATTGCTTTAGGAAGTATAGGAAGGCTGGTAATTCGCGCGGGCGCGTTAGACCTGTCCAGACCTGTCAAAAAACTTCCGAAAGAATAAGTTCTGTAACTTACTAAAATTACGTTAAGTGACTTTTGGTGTCGTTTACATTGGGAATTTGGCCAAACTCGCCTTCAAGAGCGATTTACAGGAAAAAAACTTACGAGTCTAACCCCAGGCTTAGAACATTAACAAATAACATTTGAGTTTAAACACACATACACTGGCATAATGAAGAAACTGATTAGATTACTTACCATTTCTTGTAATGAATTGAATTTGCAGCAACAATTTTTAAGAACACTATTACTTATATTGGAACTTATTTTTTTAAACTTAGTAAACAAATAAAAGTAAACACTTTATTAATAAAGTTTAGTCGTTCCGATTGAGGTTAGGTTTTGCTAGACGCTAGACGTTAGTCGAAACAAAGCGCGCGCAAGCGTCACACGTGGTTACACGAAATGTGTCATAATAATATGAAAGGTGGCGGCCGAAGCGCGCGCCGGTGGCGGTGCGCGGTGACGCGGTAACATTCGAATTTTCGATGCGTTCGTTCCCGAATAATGCGTTTGCCGTCAAACAAAGTATTATATTAAATTAATTAAATATTGAAAGTACTTAAATAAAATTTATATTGTGACAAAAAATATATAAAAACATTATGTTTAACAATTTTAATTAGTGGTCCACCTAGGTCCTGGATGGGCCCAGGACCTAGGTAGTCATGACCCCCCCTGGGCTGGGGCCCAGGGGGGGGGGTCATGACCACCGTGACCCCCCCCCTGGATCCGCCACTGATTTCAATGAGATTAGAGTACTACTCGTCATATTTGACAAGCGTTACTGCTAGCGCTTCGGTTTATAAAAATGGAACTATTCTGCGGCTTACCAAGGCTTAAATAATCGGTATGGCTTAAATAATATGTATGTTATGTCTGAATCTGTTTGTAAATAATAAAATTAGATAGAGACTAGGAATTCGTAATAAATTGTACAGCGCCTTTCAGGTGATTTTTCACAAAAAATGGCGCTTATTTCATTATTATTATTAATACTAATCGGCCGCTTAAATTTGAGCGAGGAAAGTCGCACAAAGCGACTGATATACCGGGCCTTCAAAGAGCTTTTAAGCGAATGATTCTTAATAAATAGCTAGCCTCGATCTGACAAGTATTCGAAGTAAATTTCAATATACGTAATTAGTTGAATTGTTTTAAATAATATTTTTTATTACAAAATGAGTTTTGAAAAATATTACATTTAATTGGTAATGTAAGCAAGTACTTTTTACACGTTATAAGTAGTTTGCAGTAAATCAATCATGTATCTACAAAAACGCCACATTGCAACTGTAAAAATGCATAATTTATTAATTAATTAATTTAATTAATGAATTAGTTAATTAATTAAACAACTTACATCATTAAGTTGCTAACTGGATGTTTGTCAAAGTTAATGAAGTAACTAACACATGTCATATTAAACATGCCAAGAACTTGATTTTCCGCTTCAATCGAATACATTATTTTTCTTTGCCAGTCATTATTTACACAAAGTTGGCACGAGATGTGATAGAATTGTGTGAATGAAAAATACACTGTGGAAATCTACATATCGACGGGGTTTTGTTTGACATGAAAAGTAATATAAGCGCAACGCGACATTAAAAATAAATAGATCAATGCGAGGTGAGGCCGGTGTTACGAATGCAGTGCGATGTGATTTTCTCGATGCGTTCATTTACAAAAATAACCTACAATGCGCCACTGTAAAATGCGTTGAAGTTAAAAAAATATAGACTTACCTCTTCTTCAAATCCTTTCAACTCATCTATAAGGCTGTCGTCTATGAAATTTTGCTTCAGCTCTTCAAGATCGTTTCGAAGTTCGTCTATATTCTTCCTCAGATCAGCAAGCTGGAATTCTCTAACCATCGTCAACCCGATAAGCCACACCAAAAGTACTGAAGCCATCAACAATCCGCATAAAGGATAGATGTTTCTTCTCTTTTCCATGAGTTTT
This sequence comes from Hesperophylax magnus, assembly GCA_026573805.1. Taxonomy (NCBI): domain Eukaryota; kingdom Metazoa; phylum Arthropoda; class Insecta; order Trichoptera; family Limnephilidae; genus Hesperophylax; species Hesperophylax magnus. The sequence goes on from JAIUSX010000107.1 coordinate 2,209,221, forward strand.
TTGGTCCTTTCCCTGTAGGCGTTGTTTTCCAGAGCTTTCGGATCATTTTCAGATTTTTCCATCGGTTTCAAAGCTCTCGACGCATCTATGAAGGCGTACGTTTCTTCCTTACTGGGAATTCCCCCTTCCTGCATGATGTTGAACGGCATTTTCGTCATTGTTTATTTTTCTAATGATATAAAACAGATAATTATCTTACTGAACTGCTTTTACACGTGTCACATATTAAAAAAAACACACAAAAATAACGTAAACAAACAAGATCTGATAAACAAAGCTGTTTTAATAATCGGGTAAGCTCTATATTTTCACACGTCCACCACGATAAAGAACAAAATTGAGTTCCGTTATAGGAGGGAATTGATTTCAATTGAATGAGTCTAGAATAAGGGCACTAAATAGCCGGTGATTCATCTCCTATTCAAAGATTTAACTTGTTGAAAAAAACGTTTTTAACTCGTCGCCTCACGTGTGAATATTTACCGAATAAAATGTTTCAGTTTTTTATCTAGAAAACTTGTCCAAATAGTTTATCTAACATTGCACAGTATGAAGAGTAGTTATTACACCTCGAAGGTTTGAAAAAATGTTTAGTTGTTTATTCGAATGGCAACATGTTTGTTTCTAATATAAGGTCGAGTTGACTTGAAATGCCAAGAGTGCTCAATGAGAATGACGGACAATCCTCGCTAGCGCGCGGCCGCAAAAGTACTGGCGAGCCGCCCGATGCACTGCAGTTTATAAACGACGCACGGTGGGCTCTCGAACTTCTGCAGGAAGGTATTGTAACAATAATAAGATTACATTGTTTGGATAGAACCTTCTGCTACCACATTTTTCCAGCCGACGAGATAGCTTGTGATTATTTGAAGTAGGGACGTATTTAGAAGATACGAAACACGAACATAATACAATACACAAACATGTACTGGTTTACTAAAGTAAATTCTCTACTAAGTAATTAAATTAGTTACCTACTCGCTCGCGTGTTCCAATTTTTCTAGTCCGTTATTACTTGCGCCCGAATTTATTAGAGTGAGCTTTGCCCTCTGGGATTATAAGGTTCAGTACACAGTCACTTTTTATGCGTTTACAATTGAAGTTTTTCAAACGAATACCACATAGAACGCAGAATAAATAGATACAGTGGCGTAATTAGAAAATTTCGGGGAACGGAAAATCTTTGAATCTTATTGGACCATTTTCAACAACAAAAGCCCCGTAAGTTTTAAAATAGTAGGTAAGCATACGTTATGAAAGCAACAAAAACTTCAAAATTTTCCCGGGACCGATTTCAGTACCTATCATTTTTTATTGACTATATGGGAACATCAATGTACTGTTGGCCGCAAGAAAATTTTTGTAATATTATTGTTTGCAAAATTTCCACCGAACCATTTTTTATGGAAATTAATACTAAAGGGTTTCTGCTTCGTTACGTGTTTTATTTTATTAATTTAATAGTACACAACTGCTGACACTGTTTAAATCACAAGTGCGCCTCACTGTTGAATTTTGCCGGTGTATGAAAAAAATGCTTGATTATGTGCAGAGACTGGCGGTCTTTTTGATAGATAGAGCCACCTCTGGTCTGGAGTCCCAAAATACCTGAAAGGAACCCTAGAATTGAGAAACGGGTGGTCCGTTTGATATATTCCTCAATCTTATTAAGCGGATTGCAATCTTTAGAGCACAGGCGTCAGGTAGGTATGCTGTACTTGTTCTACCGGTATTACAATGGAAGGTGCTCCGAGTCATTGATTCCTTCGTCACCGGTCCATAATTGCCAAACATATGTACTCTGTTGACATTTGTCAGATGAGAACGGGTCGCTTCTACGACTCGTTCTTTAGCTCATCAACAGCACGGTTGTGGAAAGATTAGCCGGCCTCCATGTTTCCTCCCTCGTACAACATGGGTCTCTTTAAGACCCACGTTCACTCCTCAAAATCCCTCCACACAGCACCCCAGAGATGACATGGGACCTGAGGGAAATTATATTGTGGAGTTAATATTAAAAAGAAAATTCCGAGAATGATGAAATTTTGCACACTTTACCTTCAAAATAAGAGGAAGGTCACTGTACGTTTGATTTCTAAAAAGTCTGTGGAAAGTTCTGGCAAGACCTGGGACTTCAGCTAGTTTATAAATTGTTTTATTGCTGGCGCCAGGGCAAGTTCTCTAAGTCGATACGCCACTAGAAAATAAAGTAGGTAAATAGAATATGTATTAGATTGGCATTCGGACCTTGGCATTGGATTTAGTAAATACGTAATATTAATACTATTCCCATGTGGACACGCCAATGTAAAAGAGTTGTAGCGGCGCCATATAGCTTATTATTCATTAGTATCGTTCATCATTAAGATTTGAATAATTAGTATTAAGGTGATAGGTTAATGGAAACACTGACACACATCATTTTATACTAGATACGCTATTTTTAAAGACTAGATCAGTGTTTCTCAAAGTGGGGTGTAGCCACCCAGGGTGCGGTGGATGGAACTAGCGTGGGGGCGGTGGCTTCAGGGCGACAAGTACCATCGTGAAGGCAATAATACGGCACTGAAAAAATTGATTGGGTAAAAGCACAGCAGTCATATCTGTTGTGTGGCTGAAGGGAGTGATAATAGAAGGAGATGGGGAGGTGCTATTCAAATCTGGTCACCAAACTTGGGTAAGTTTCAAGCAACGTTTCGATTCTGAATTATGGTCTTTCACCAGTACGACACTGAAAGTATCTACCACTTTGCAAATCTGGAGTACAGAACAGATATGTAGTTAAGCGTCGTCCCAGGAAGATGTTTTATTTTTTTATGTGAAAACGCACGAGAATCCCAATTGCTCTCAACCGTCTGAAGCCAGTGAGACTATGGCAACCCAAATCGGGGTATATTGTGAAGCTGAAGGTAGTGGCGAGGAAGGAGACGGGGAAGAGGAAGGGGAAGTACCTGGCTATTCAGATCTGGTCACCAAATACGTTCAAAGCCATTTTGAGCAAAGTTTCAATACTGAATGGTGGTCTTATACCAGGGCGATACGGCGATACTGGAACGTGCCGCAAATATACTATATATTATTTTATCAAACGAGCAAATTGTGAAATAACACAAATTAATCGAATAAAATTTCCTTTCACTTATGCCGGTATTTTAAGCATTCAACTGTTTCATAGTGTTTTATTTTCGAATGAAGCATAAAAATATGTAGGTACATATAATACTACAGCATATTGATTTACGAGACAGCAGGTCCTAACAAATGCACTTTGGACGTTTTCATGTGCCTTTTCTGTATTTATTTTTTTTAAGATTTCAGATACAACGTTTTTGTCAACACGCATTTAATGTTAAATTTTTTTTTGTAAATAAAATAATTCTAAATTCTAGAGGAAAGAAACAAATACTTTAAAAGGGGGCCGGAGCCAAATATGTTAGAGAAACTCTGGATTAGATGATGCAAGATATCTATATTATAATGCAGGCGGCTTGTTTGTAAGTAATAGTATATTACATAGATAAAAGATAACTTTGCGCGGAGAGCATCGGGCCAATTTATCCAATACGTGTATTGAATAACGTGATATTATTTACTTCGCAGCGAAAACGTTTAAGGTTATTATTATTTCATAGTCTCTCCTTACCAGCATCATGTGTCGTTCTAAATAAAATAGAATTCGTTCGGCTGACGCGACGCGATATTTAATAATAATATTGCTAAAATTAAACAAATTAACCAATGTCAATGAGTCAGAGCTTTAATAGTAGGTGTCAGGTATAGGTTTAGTCAAACTTTTAAAAAACGATGTTGATTGGTAGGTACCTTTAATGATAAACAGATTGTCACAAAATCTATCTTAAACAAGATTTTTAGGTGTCGGGGGTTTTATAATTTACGACATTTTGAGGTTGGAACAAAGGCGGCCCGTCCCGGCTAATGTGTAAACGCTGTTGGCAAGTTGTGTCAAGATCCTTTGATGAGTGTATGAAAAACCGACAATAATAGGGTTTTTTTTATTTTTTTTATTTTCTAGATTCTTATATTCCATGAAGTGGTGAATCATTTAAATTTACTGAATTTAAAGTTAATGTTCTTTATACAAATAGAACGGCGTCATATGCGCCTCACAATTTTTACCTCATATGGGTTTATTCAAATATTACCTGGCTTTTATAGACTTAGAGGCCTTGTATTTTCTCGGTAGGGAAAAAATTTGTTAGCTAAAAACCCTACTAAAATTGCATGTTTTCATCCAGCATCAGCACCACCAGCGACCGACAGCGGCCATATACTACATACGTGTCTGTTTGTGTTGTGTTGGGAATGGGGGGGAGGAAATTTCGGCTGCGCCCTATTGTTGGGTTCCTTCCGCATTTGCCGTTGGGAGTAAGGAAAATCGCAGAAAACCTTACCCTTAATAGGGTTGGCCGGCCAACGACGGCGTCTGATATGGCTAATACGTTGGGCCAACGTGTAATAACAATAAAAACATGGCATTTATATAGCGCAGTTTAGTGTCATTTCACTTCAAGTGCGCTTCAAGTGTACTTTTAGCATTATTGATAGAGGGAAATGAGGGATCATAAAGAGTAGATATAGTTTGGGAGTAAGTATCACTTATATATAACTTTTCGTAGTGGAAGATACTCTTAGTATCGCACCATTCAGAATTAAAATATTGCTTGAAATCTCTTTAGCCATATTTGGTTACCAGATCTGTATATATATATATATATATTTGGTCACCATTCTCTTCTCCATCTCTGTGATGTATGGTAAAAAGTTGGGTATTCAAGCGATAGATGGCACCAGTCAGAAAGCTTACTCCAGAGTCCGACAGATGTCACTAGAGTGTAGCAATTGCCTGTGGGGTATCCTTGTCAGACTTGCAGACAGCTTGCAGAAACAGAGAATTACCAACCCTCGGGTAATGAACAGTGCAGTTAAATCCAGACTTATATTTATTGTAACGTAAATACACGAAAATATTGTAAAGAACCTTTTACTTAAGAGCCCGCTTTCCGTGTAAAGAATTTAGATTTGGGTAACACCTCAAAAAAAAACAATATTTAGTTTTAAAAGAATCCGACAGAGGTGTCACGGTCTGAATTCGTAATAGGAATGATTTTGGGGACTTAATAATTTAAATGACGGAATTAAATTACCGACATCTATTGCCATTTTAGAAAAACAAACCTATTTTTAGTTAGCACCGATCAAATTAGAACGAAAGTTGAAATGAAGATGGTTCTCAAAATATGGGTTTATTATTATTAATTACGGATTTAATTAATTAAATATTTTTTTAAATTTTACAAAAAAGTAATTTGTATAGGTATAAAAAATACTTTACTTTACTAAAATACTACATAAAATACTTTCAAAAAAGTTAATTATTAACTTTCATAAAATCAATTAATATTTATATATTTTTATTTTTATTTTTTTTTTATTAGTAAAAAAAAGATACACGAATTACATATGCACTTTACCCCCAACATCTTGTATAATATGCGTAATATATTATTTATACACATGTAATATCTACTTTTGTACATTTATATAAATTATATACACGCTTACATTTTTATGCTCATCAAATTTATTATATTATAAAGATAGATAGAAAGACCCTTAGTGCCTCCTAAGGACTTACAAATCAGAAGACATTTTTGTAATTATTTATTGATTCATTTAAACAATTCAATAATTATAAAGAGTAATAAAACATGTATGCAACATAAAATTATATTCTAAAATGTGAAAGGGGCTTTATTTATTTACATTTTTATGAAATTACTACTTTTAATAGTTTAAGCTTTCAGTGAACTTTCAATTTTATTTTTAACTTCTCTAAATATTATATGTTTAAATTGTCAAATATAATTTAATCACAAAAACAAGATTCACTCAAAATGAAGGATTTGTGGTTCCGAAATGTTCCCATAAATACGATGAACGAACCCTAAACTATAAACTTATTACCCTAAACATGCTTTGATATGATCTGGAAACCTTATCGTCAATCTAAGCAAAGAGTTGGCCTAACGTCAAAAAAACTGTTGGAGTGTCACATGTGTCGCGTCAAATTTACAGTCATGGCAACTAACGCGCATTTCTCCCACTCCCTTGACACTAACACATTTTTCTTGTTGAACAATTTTTGGGACATCGGGGATATGTTAACAGCCGTCAAAAGCTCGGACAGTTCAGCAAGTCCAATTCCTGCAGGAGTCATCCCCGATACTGCTGCTACATTGACGTCCATGGTATGTTTAGGTTTTGGGTCGCATGTGTTGACTGTAAATTTGGCGCGACCCATGTTACATTCAAACAGTATTTTGAACATAAGGCCAAATCTTTTCTCAGATATGACAATAAGATTTCCAAATCCGCATCCAAAAGGAGGATGGTCCGATATGGATTTCAATTGTACATTCTTGTTTACGTACACACGTACATCAGATAAACTGTAAAAAAAAATAAAGTAATAAATAACAAAATAAATATTTCACAACACAATAATTTCATCGAAAATCTTAAATCCGTGTCACCTTTCTACATTTTCTATATTCTCTATATAATCTAAGAGATAATCCTTAGGTAATGCCTTTTCAGATTGTTCGTGGAAGCTAGAAAAAAATAAAATCATTGATTATAACTGCACTTCAAGTGACCTTTTAAATAACAGTAATGGGCTCAAATGATTTTATTATTTACCTCCGTGCTTTAACATCTTTACAAGACTCGGGCAAAACAGTCTGTAGCGGAGTATAGATTTCACATCTGAAAAATAATTAAAGAGTTTATTGAAAATAGAACACCTAGGTACGGTTAGTCAAAAAACGTACAATAAAGTCAATTCTGGGTAGAAATTGTACAGTTGACATTCAGGACAGGTTCACTCCCTCCTCCTCAAAAAATACCCTCTATACAGCATTCTCAAAGATGACACAGGCTCTGAGAGAAATTATTTTCTTCAGGGCCTCCTTCCGACATAAAAAAATAACATCACTGAACTAAATTAAATTCCCCACAGTTTCAGAACTTTCAATAGCTTCTTTCGCTCGCATGTTTATTATTTTTCTGGATTCCACGTTCGAGTATTGTTATTTGAAACAGATGGCCCATATATTATTATTACATATTATATTATATTTCGGACATCGTTGCAGTGTGAATCATTAGAGCAGATGTAAAGTGACGTGTGTATTTGTGTACGTAGAAAGTTAATTCACAAATAGGTAAATCACGATCGTATAGGTATTCCTCAACAAGAAAACTAAATTAATAAAAATTTACCCCGTAATTTCTAATGCATTGGAATTAGTTTTATTTCCCAAAGTACCTATTCTGAAAAAAAAAATAATAACTTTTTACTACACAATACATAAATAAAAATATGAATTATTAATTTTTATAGTAAATTATCGTTTATAATAAATATAAGCTTATAAATCAAAAATTGTATTTTTTTCTTCTCACCTATTAGATAGGATATAATTTTATGAGATATCATTTTTTCTTTGAAATACGGGATATCTTTCGTGTATTTCCCATCTTTGAAAAAACAATATTTATTAACTCATAAACTTTACACGCGTAAAAATTATCTTTATAGATTCAAATATTTGCACGTAATCGCACGTCTGTAGATCAGAGAACGTTGAACAACACGTCTGCCCCCAAAGCCCTCGAGTTGGCGAATGAACGTCGGCAGAAAGATAGGTTAATCTTCAAGTCGGAGCGAGCGCGCTATAATAAATATGATTTAAAAGCAATAGGCGTAAGCGACAGTTGTGAAAATGTTTAATAAATCACGGCGTATTTCAAAAATAGCAAAAATCACTTTTGGGGTCTATTGAGTAGCATTAAAAGAAGCATTGTGATTTTTTTCATACATATAACTTGTAAAATAACAGAAATAAACGTGTTAATAATATTTTTCGGAGCATACTTTGCGATTTATTTCTATCGAGGGAATTTCAAATAATTACCGTTTCGGCTTTTGGAACAAATAGATACTATCTTAAAGAATAACATATATTTTTTTAAGAGCTTAAAAACTTCAAAATTTTAAGGAAAGTATGTCGGAAATTGGATGAAATTCGAATAGTGGGCCCTTAATCAAGAGTTCCCAACACATTAAATCTGCAAGTAAAGGCAGAGATATAACAATCTCCTTCCTCACTCCACTAAATTCAGCCTCACAACATTGGGATGCCATAGTCTCACTGGCTCTATTCGGTTGAGAGCAGTTGGAACTCTTGTGCGGTGTTATTATATTATAAAAATACACGGTAGTCTCTTTCTGGCTAGAAAAACACACCAGCATGCTTTTAAATTCCGCTCTGACTTCTCCGAGTAATTTAAGGAGAAAACTAACTAACCATCACGCCGTTACCCCGAGGGAGCAGGCAGAGGGAATAAACCGCCATACTCCTTGCTTCGTTGGCACTCATGCATCATCTCATACTTACTCTTGACATACATTTGGTCGTGCCATGACTTTTTCCACCATTCACTAATATAAACACATTATTACTTTTAAAAACCACATTTGAACGGTTAAGCGGTAATCGCGCCACATATGGGTCAGAGAAATAGATTGGGTCCTCTCTCTGCCAAATGAAAACCTGTGATCCCTGCAGGATTGTACTGCCCCAAACCAAAATACAGAGTATTTGACTCTATTGTACTCACCAGCTGTGGTTATCTTGATGTTTCGATGTAAGAAGGGCCCGCACTCTGGTTATGTTGAGATAAATTGGACCACAAGTCACGATCAACACTTGCATTGATAATGTTTTTATAAGGCGTTTACGGTGAACCATACCAGTGGTTACTGACACAGAGCTTTCAATATGTAAAATGGAACATTTAACTCGTCAAATTCTCACGTCGCGCGTCGTGAGAAAGTCTGAAGTCGCTGCAGACCCGTTTCGGCAGGCGACTCGTATACCCGACTCGACATACACATATGAATACTGCCCTTTTTATGTTGATTTTTATTTACATATTACACATGAAACCACACCCTTACGCTGAAGTACCGCAATCACGAATTTAAACATTCCTTTGGAATTACTTTAGCTGTGTTCGGTGAACAGATCCAATAAAAATGGTTCTCAGTTTTGCTCTGTTCCATTCCCTTCTCCTCTCCACTTCCTTCAAACCCACAACATTTCTCTTTTTACCCGCTACAGATAGTAAATAACTGGCGAATCGACCCGCACATTCTATTTTTAAAGCGTGTCCCTATTTCTTGCATATTTACCCGTATATTAATTACTTACTAGGTGCTAATTTAGAATACACAGAAACGCCAACAACACAAGTTTATCGGTATTTTCTGTTCAGTGTTTTTGACCCATGGTCGCTGAGGGTTACTTATGATGGTATAGACTCCCCACACGTACCACGTACGGCAGAACCACAGGCCGCCGCGCAGAAAAATCTCACAATGAAGCACCTTCTTTACGGACTTTGGAGTGGCAAGGGAGTGACGCGTGGTGTCGCCGCTCCGAAGTGTACGTGTGGGGTAGCTTATCTCTCCAAATACAAATTTTTACTGCACACCTCTGTAAAAGATAAATTTAAGACATCTAATGAAGCTTTATAAAAAAGATTGCTGTTTAAAAGTAAAATTCATCAATTTTCAGTTGATTTATGTGTCTCTATTTTAAAATTGATTGATATTTCATTCATGATCGATCACAAATAATAGGTCAAAGTGTATCATAATTTATTACAAGCCATCGACAGTACGGTTGTTCACATTACCGCCAGAAAAATGGCGTGTTTGATGTTTGAGCTTCATGATTGATTATCTGGAAGGTGGGTATTGCCTCCGAGTAAAGTAGGCACCCAGACCCAGAGCCGCCGCAAGGGATGCCGCCGCCAGCGAGCTAAATCAAAAAACACCGCCCCCAATAAATAAAATAATTTTGTAATAATTTTTGTACCATTAGGTAGGTACACTATTTTCTTTCCATTTAATTTGTGTAAAATGACGTATTTAATTAAATTAAAACGAATTCAGACTATTTTTTATAAACAATAATTAGGCGGCATAATAAAGTTTTATTATTACTTTGTTTTGGTAATAAATGCGCACGTGTGCAAATATTTGAAGATAATGAGACCCATATCAAATAATGATTAAAAATAAGTAATGTTATTGCATCAATTAAAAAACAGCTCGTTTTCAAATTCCACATTTCTTACATTCGCTTCATCGTTTTTGGAGATATTCAAAAACTAATTTTACCGTCTTTTAATTTTAAATATAATACATTTTCATCAAAATAAACAATTAGGAAACGACCCCGTTCTTTCAATTGAGATGTGTTTCAGTTTATTTTATTCGGAATAATTTTTTGTTAGAAATTGGAAACGATTCCACTATGATAAGCTGCCCGTACTGTATACCTCCTACAAATTACACATATAGAATGGACGTGGTGTCCCTTAAGTTGGAAATAGTGCACTTGGATCGAGTACTTCGGTCGCTTTAGGTAAAGGTAGGTAAGAATGAAGATCAGCAGTGCCACGCAATTCGCTAGGAACGCGCTAGTACGTAGGTAGGTACCTACCTTAATTTTCAAATAGTAAAATCTATCTAATTGCCATAATCAGCCGAACATTGTTTAATGTTCCGAACGCTGGCGCTTGTTTAGTGGACCCCACTTGGCGTGAATACGAAGGCCAATATATATTTTCATTTTCTCAATAAACGTATAGCAGCTTGTGGGCGTGTCCCCGAAGCATGATTTTCCCAAATATTTCTTACATCAAAATTCTTTCGAAAAATATTCAGATACGCTTAAATATTTTTAAAATTCGTGTCTGTTCTATTTCAGTCTCCGGAGAAGATATTTCGTAAAACAGAATTAAAAATAAAATGGAGTTTGAAAATGATTAAGCCATTTAAATATATTACCTGACAATCAACGAATAAATTTAATAACAAACCGAGACATCAATGAAATTAGTAAATAAATGGTAAGGCCCGGAATTTCAGTAGCTCTACTCGCTGTAACCATTGCTAAAAAATACAAAAATATCGGCTCTTAGTTTTAAAAGTGTGCATAAAAAATTATTAAAACCGTAGATCTACTTCTTTCTGTAATAATACCTAACTTCATCTCAGAAAATCTCCCCACGAATAGCAATTACTGCCCTCTATTAACATCGCTGCGAACTACTGTGATAGCTTAGTAGAAGTAAACTTATATTATTTACCGAATCGAATGTGCACGATTCTATTGACTGACCATCTCAATAGGTAGAAAACTCTGCTAACTCATCCGATACAAAATGTATAACCATTAATTCAGACTTAAAATAAATAGTTAAATAATACGTTAAAGCAGCATTTCCCTACCTTTTTAGGCATAAATTTGAGTATTATTATTTCGCGGATCAGCTGATGACTAGACTGAGTTGTACTGGTTTAAGTACCTACTGGTTTGGGATCTAATTTTTTTTCAAAGATTTTTAAAAATATCAGTCAAAAATTGTTTTACAAAAACGTCGAAATACATAAGATTCCCGTTCCTAGCTTTATTTCACTACAAAAATATATTAACTTGATGCATGGGTGTTTTTGTTGTTTATGGTGACTAATGCACCTAAAAAGCCAATTCGAGAACAACTTGAAGCCGCTGGGTGAGGGGGAAGACGTATGGAAAATGCCAAAACCTACTTAAATTTTTCAATGACGTATTCCATTCCTTGTCTCATCAAATACCTTAAAAAAATCATAAGCCGTTATAACTGCATCAACAACACAAAAATAATAGTTCATTAAGCACCACTTCGCATACAAATCATTTCAAAAGTTTGTCATATAAGATGGCTGCCATGCAATTTCCCCTCGTCCTATATTTGGCTTCAATGCCATTCATATAAAATCGCACTAATGCTCTGGCCAGGGCTTTTCAGGTTAATTTATTTGTCGCAGGCCTGGGTTAAGCAAATCCCACTGTGCATTTTTATTTGACCCACAAGCTATAATAATTTCTGGTAAAGTGACTATTTCTATCATTACTTGTTATTTTTAATTCCGTAGAAATATTGACTACAACTTGGTTCACAATTAACTTTGCAACTGGATAATGTAAATGTATAGAATGCTCGATTACAAACCATATTTTTCTCATCAACCGTAAATCAAGCATTCACTACAAAAGTAAGAACAACTTACTATAACTTTTTATAGCAGGTGTAGGTAATACAGTGAATGTTTGGTATTTGTGGTCCCTTGAAGACTGAATTTGAAAAATGGCCCAATTTATCCCACATAACAAGTTTATTCTGATCCCTTGAAAAACTTTATAAGCGAATTTCACTGTACCGATCAATAACTTTTGGTTTTCCCGAAATTATTCTCATATCACAAAAAAACTGGAATAAAACAGGCTTAGTGCATTAATGTTTTCAAACAAAAACATTAAAAATAAAACAATCTGCTGATAAAATATTTTTAATGTCATAAAATAAAAAATTAAATTTGGCAAGAAATTTGGTTTTAAGTAATGTTGACACTAAACCCGTTGTCCCACAGGATACAAAAAAACCGAATGCTGTACGACCCTGTGCATAAAAGTTCTACAATGAAATGACTGTTACCTTACTACAGCGAACTTGATTTTCTGCGAGGGTCTTCCAGGATTTAGTTTATGTCAATTGCTTACCAACCCGTGGGACGACAGGCTTCCTAGTATATTTTTCAGTATGCAATAAATAAACACCATCACAGATAATTTTATACAGTGGAACCTCTCGTAACGAGCATAATTCGTTTCAGAATCTTACTTGTTACGTGAAACAATTTGTCTGATATAAATCAGTGTAAAATATGATAATGCGTTCCGTGCCAAAAAAAATTCTCATTTATTTTTATTTTTGACGTATATTAAAATTAAATTACATACTTATAAATTGTTAAGTAGCGTAACAACCTGGAATGCGATTTCGATTTGCAAAAAATAATAAAAAAAATGATTAACTATTTTATTTATTATTTATAACAAATAATTAGTTCTTTTTTACTAGAAAGTTGTCTAGAGACATTTGTTTTTGGCGATGCTTCAAAATTTGGTGAAAATGTGATTTTTCTTATTGCACCGGAAGATTGTTGCTTTGCTACTTCCTCCTCTACCATTAACAAACTCTCTTCCGTAACTTATTGTTGTGAAATCCAATGCCACTCCATAAGCTCTTCGGTGGTCAGCTCTTGACTGTGCTCTTGCATTGGCCAAAGATACAATCTCATTGACTGTAGACTCCACAGGTGCTGTTTCAAACCCCTCAAAATCACATTCGACAACGCTCTCTGGCAAAAACTTTTTCCAAGCAAAAGTGAGGGTTCTCTTGCTAACCCTTCCCACGCCTAGTCAACAATCTTGAGGCAAGCAAAGATGTGAAAGTGATCTTTCAAAAACTCTCTGAGAATGAGACTTGTTCCATCAGTCACCTAAAAACAACGCTCGAAGAGTGTTTTAGTGTAGAGTTTCTTAAAGTAAGAAATAACCTGCTGGTCCATAGGCTTTAGTAACGGAGTGGTGTTAGAAGGCAGAAACTAGATTTTGATGAAATAAAATTCTTCAAGATTATCATATTTTAGGGTTGGAGGATGGGCGGGATGGAGGATGCATTGTCCATAACGAGCAAGACATGGAGTGGCAGATTCATCATAAGCAAATACATCTTTTAAATACATCTTTCGGTCAGAAAAACCACTATTTCCATGCTATAAAATTACACCATGGATATAGAAAAGTTTAAAAAAGACAACAAATTATGGCTAACTAAACATGAAGATGAGGAAATCATTACATTTATGAAGTAACCCCAACGCAAACTACAGACAACAAACATAAATACTTTTTGCTTAATTTATTATATATTTTGTGGGAACCAACAAATTAGATGAGGAAATCATGATCAACACACATACAACAACCTACAGTCCGCCTCGGAATAGGAATACCTTGTGAGGAGGACTGAGAACAAACTACATAACTTTATATTTTAGTTTTACTTAATATTGTATCTTTTTTACTTTACTTTATATGGCCGTTAAAAACAAAAATATATATTTTGTCACAAAAGGACCAAAGGCTTCATCGAACCAATCAGTGAAAATGACATCTGCCACCCAAGCTTTCTTGTTGGATCTCCACATCACTTTTAGTCTGCTCTTCTGGACATTACACTTCTTGAAGGCTCGTGGAGTTTCTGAATGGTTAATAAGCAGCGATTTAATTTTTAAATCGCCGCTTGCATTGGCACAAAATAGCAGCGTGAGGCGGTCTTTTATTGACTTGTGGGCAACCGGGCATTGCATTCTCCTCTGCTGTTATATAGGTCCGCCTTGGCATCCTTTTCCAGAAGAGACCCTTCTCATCACAACTAACAACTTGTTGCGGCAGGTAACCCTCAGAATCTAAAAGCTTATTATTGTCGCCGATAAAGTTCTCTGCTGCCTTTGTGTCAGACCTTGCTGCTTCATCGTGCCTAACCACGCTGTGGGATGCCAGTTCTTCTCTTAAATTTCTCGAACCATCCATGAATCGTACTGCTTTTTCAGCATTTGATGATCCTGGCGTCTTCTTAACGAGGTCGACGAAAATAACTTTCGATGACAAATAACAAATGATGTTTTCATTAATAGTGTCGCCTTGCAATTGCTTTTCGTTTAACCATATGAGAAGAAAATTTTCAACATCATCAAGAATATGTTATCTTTTCCTAGACGATAGCGATCGGCAATATGGATTTCGTCGAAACCGATCGTGTGGCGATCTACTCGGATATGTGACGCATATTTGGGGGCGGTACATGGAGCGTTTTGGTGAAACTCAAACCGTTGGGTTGGATATCTCCAAAGCCTTTGACAGAGTCTGGCACCGGGCGCTTATCGGGAAGTTACCATCGTATGGGATCCACCCAACCCTGCATAGTTGGATTGCGGACTTTCTGAGGGGAAGAACAATTCAAACCGTGGTTGACGGCTCTTCTTCCTCACCGCACCAAATCAATGCGGGGGTGCCACAAGGATCTGTGCTGTCTCCGACGCTGTTTTTGTTGCACATCAACGATCTCGTTGAATGTGCACCAATTCACTGCTACGCTGATGACAGCACCGTTCACGAGGGTTATCTTTTTGACAAGCCCCCTTCCACCTATGATGTCGGAACAGCTCGGGAAGTTTTGAAGCAAAAAATTGACCACCACCTCGAGATGGTTCGTGCCTGGGGTAAGGCCAACTTGGTCAGTTTCAACGTCACAAAAACCCAAGCGTGTCTGATTTCGGCAAAGAGGGAGATCAATGACTATCTGGTGCAATTTGATGGGAGCACTCTCCCCAATAAAGACTCCATTGAAATGCTTGGAGTTACTATATCAGACCGGCTCAAGTATCGGGGATCCATAGAAGCCCGAGTAAATCAGGCCTCCAAGAAGTTGGGCGACTTGTACAGGGCTAGGAGATTCTTCAACAGTGACCAGCTGCTGACCCTGTACAAGTCTCAAGTCCGCCCAACTATTGAATTTGGAAGCCACCTTTGGGCTGGTGCCCCAAAATACTTAATAAACCTGCTTGAATCTGTGCAAAGGAGAGCGATCCGTCTGATTGACAATCCGTTGTTAACAGACCGATTGCCTTCTCTAATGCATAGACGCAATGTAGGCATGCTGTGTCTGTTCTACAGGTATTTCAATGGAGCCTGCTCCAAGGAGCTAGCAGCATTGATTCCTGATGCACCGGTGCACGTGCGCGAAACTCGACGGACACGAGCTGAACACCCGTTCACGGTTGACGTTGGCTTCATGAGAACGGGCCGTTTTTACGACTCGTTTTTGTGTAAGTCGGCTCGTATGTGGAACGAGTTACCGGCATCTGTTTTTCCTCCCTCCTATAATCCGAGCCTCTTCAAGGCCCGCATTAACAAATCCCTTCCTACAGCCCCTACCTTATTCCGCCTCACAACGCCGCCCAACCGGGTGGTGACATAGTTCCCCTGTCTGTACACTGCACAGGCAGGGACGCTCTTGTGAGGTGAAACATTAAAAAAAAAAAAAAAAGACATTTTTGACACTCCCTTTGAAGCATCTATCTTCTCAATTTTGACTTTGTTCTTGAGCATAGCGCAAATCGTTCATGTAGACCGATTGTATGTGCGCACTAGATCTCTTTCTCGCTTTTCAATGATTTTACTTTTCATTTATACATTTACATTTATTCTCTTATCGCTGTTTTCTTCAGGGACATTTTTGCAAGAGTTATTGAACTTTGCACAAAAAATTTTACAAATAATGTCTGAACATAAGTTTGGAAACATATGTTATCACAGGCGATACTAACATGGTAGCGAAACGAGTGCTAACCAGAGGCTGACGCACTGGCACGGTCACTAGTTATGTGAAATGTCACACGTTAAGGGAGCATTTTTTCACAATCTGTTTAGCTCCTTATGCGAATTACTCATTATGGGAGGTGCTCGTTATGACAGGTTCCACTGCATTTGAAAATATGTATACTATTGTAACATTGAAAAAAAATTCAAACAAATAATTTAGAAAAAAAAGACCACAATATTAAAATAATTTTCCATCCATGATAAAACCAACAACACAAGAATTGAATAGATTAATAAAAAAATGCATTGAAAATAATATTTTACCAAAAATTTGAATTGAAAATGCTACTTAAAAATAATACATATTTTATATCGATGTTCGATATTCACATAAAAGCTATTTTTGCATTTGTTTTATTTTTAACCGTTTTATTCTTTGTTTAAAGCCGGGTCTCCTGCACACAAAATGTTTTGTTTTTTGAAACATTTACAAGTTTTCATTGGCCATGGAAATCAAAAACATTGTGGATGCATACACAAATGCATATGTCCATGCTCCAATGTAAAATGTTTTATGTAAATGTAAAAAAAAATGTACGCAGAAGACTCGTTTTAAATCATACGTAAGTGCTCAGTTTGAAAACTCTTATATACAAAGAATACTAAAACAGACAATGTCTATATTTGCATAATAGATAACATGCAAATTACCGGCTACAGTAGGAAGTTAAAAGTTCACGATAGATTTAATTTTCATGAATTAAATAAAGTTTAACATGCTTTAACATCAGAAAATAAAATAAACATTTACAGCCTTACTAAAGAAACGTTGTGCAAATATTACGCAGTGCGTAAGGTCAAAACAGTGAAAACTTTACTTATTACAATGGCGTTTGTTTGGCTCAGGCCCAGGCTCAAGACCGGCTTTAACACAACAACGTTGAATGGGTGTATAAGAATCTAATTAACAAGACAGTTTGTCTTCAAAATTTTTTTTTTTTAAAGTGAAACCGGATAAGAGTTCAAACTGCTCCCAACCGATTGGAGCCAGTGAGACTATTGATTCCCAATTGAGGTATGCTGTGGGGCTGAATAATGAGATGGGGAAGTACCTAGTTACTCAGATTTGGACACCAAACACGGCCAAAGCCATTTCAAGCAACGTTTCAATTCTGAAAGGTGGTCTTACACCAGGGCGATACTGAGAGTATCTTCCATTCTGGAATCGTGCCACAAATATAGTAAATATTATTTTAAATGAGTAAATTGTGAAATAACACATTTCCCGGGATTTGAACCCGCGACCTCCGGCTAATAAGCTCGTTATAAACATCAAATTGGAAGACTCAAGGAAGTCAGGGAACTGGAGAGGAATGTAGTGATCGTGATCTTTTCAAAGTATTTAGCGCAAAACCCAATAGGAAAGAATCAACAATACGTACATATACAGTAATATTCACTGGAGGTGAAGTGAAGTTAACTGGACAACAAAAACTTCATAAGTGGGATCCAAATTGGGCAATTTTTTAAATGATTTTTTTTCCAGTATTGTACACACAGTTAGTAGTATATATTATGTATTTTTAAATCTCATAGATAAGATTGATTAAAAATATTTTATTGTTTCCGGCTACAATATCAATACTTTGGTATTATTTCACTCAAAGCAAACACAAAATCTCAACCTGCCACTGTCCACTGTATAACTTGCACAATCAACTTGAACAAATTTGTACATTTTATGACATTGAAAAATAGGTCCATTTCAGGTGTACCTATGTTGTGACACTAGTTTCGGTTTAATATGGTTTTACTGCCGAATTTCTACAACCTCTTAAATGGGATGCAGGCAATAATAACAGAGTGATAAATTTTATGACTTTTGGAAAAGAGACCCTTTCAGGCATATTTCGCCACTAGTTAGCGTTTTGTGATGGATTCACCGCCGAACCTTTAAAACATTTTAGCTTGAAGCACTTTTAGCTAAATATTAGCTAATTGTGGGAAAATATTATGTTTTCGCAGTGTTAATGGAATTTCAGGGGCTGAAAAACAAAACTTCTTAAGCGTGAAAACTTTTTAAGTGGGAATTTCTTAAGAGAATTTCACTGTATTTTGTTTATTATAATACAAGTTAAATAATTATGTAAGTACAAAGCACAACAATGGTATATTTATTGAAAATACAATACATCAAAAAATGTATGAAAAAAAGGTTTGGCAAGTGAAAATATAAGTTTTCAAAATTTCACAGTTTGAATGACAAAAATGACAATGAAAAATATATTTATCTATGGCAATTAATGGTTAGCAAAAACTAATGTATCCTATGTCTATTTATCTCTTTATAAAAGTCATATATGACAGTAAGGCAATTCCAATATGATTTAATACGTAATACATATTAACAACTAGAGAAACTATTCACATTCTAATAATGAGTCAATGCTACTGTAATAAATTTATCATGTTATTAATAAATAATATCACCAGAAATTATTATTGATAAAATAAAATAAAAGGTCTCCCCGCCCTTCGGCCAACTTCGAATAAATATGTATTGGATCCGATTCAGTCCACGAGGATAAAAGCGATTTGTATTTAGTTATTTCTTCTGCTTATATTATTAACCTATCATTGTACATGAGGTGTTGTCATTGGTAAGATATTGCAATTAGTCATTGATTAATTATAAAACATTAGGAAGACAATTTAAAACTTAAATGTTATCTTAAGATTCAGTGACTTACGTAAAGGTACTTATGTATTTGAATTAGTTATTTGTGCCATCTTGAAGCAGAATCTGACTATCGAAAGTACATAATAATATTATTGGCCTAAATACTACAAAGGCCAACCTATTAAATTAGACAGAGAAGAAAATCAGGAATCTAATTACATATTTATAAATATTATGCGAAAAACACAATCAAATTATAAATATCGGTGTGACCTTAATTCCATTATTTACATTTTATTATTTTCACAACAAAAGTGATTCAGGAATTAAAACTACAAAACTTAAAAATACAAAAACCTTGATTTGAAAACAACAGCTTTTGGATATCAAAAAATACTAACATCACACTTCATTTCTGGGAAATCACTGTTAAATATCAACAATTTTCTATTATTTTTACCATTGAACACTTTGATCAAATCATTGTAAATGGTATTAAGTATTCTAATTTTTAATATGCCTAGGAAGGTACATTGGTTTCCGCGGAATTGTCTCCCGCGTCTTTGGTTTCAAAAGCAGTCCTCCTCTTGGTCAGTTCTCCGAGGAGTCCGGTCACCAGCGGGTGGCTGAACTTCCCCTGCGTAGCCACAAAGAACTCCTCCAGGGAATGGGGGGCCTTCTCCCGCTTCTCGTACTCAAACGCCTGCAGTATCATGTCGAATCGGTCCAATTCCTTGACAAATTTCGCCTCCGGACTGGACTGGTTTTCATATTCCTGAGAAAATATCCATAAAATTAGTTTCATTCATGATAGGTATCTCCTTCCCCTCCCCACTTCCTTCAGCCTCACAACATATCCCAATTGGGGATGCGTCAGTCTCACTAGCTCAGTTGGTATTCTTGTGTGGAATGGATAAAGATGATCCCATTAAATTATTAGCAAACATTGTAAATGTAAAAATAATTTACTAACCACGACTTAAGTAAGTAGCAAGAAGTGGATATTCAAGTGCAGGAAAAAACGTTTGTTTATAAAAGAACTTGACAGTATTTAAAATAAGTATTTTTCGAAAAAAATATGATAAAATTAATCTAATCAATTAATTTATAATAATAATTATAAAGATATATTAATAAATACTTATTTGATAGAGGCATTATTTGGATTAGAATAAAATGGAAATAGAGATTCTGAAGTATGTATATTGCACACAGAGGAAGCAGATGACTTCAGATTAGAAAGATTCAGATATTTATTTTTATTTTATTTTGTTTTGGCAAACCAACAGTTACGATAATGTACAGTAAAATATATGTTATTATAAGTAACTAACCAACACGCCGTTATCTCAGCAGGGGTAGGCAGAGAGGAAGGACCGCCAAACAACTCGGTCTTGGCACACACTCCTTGCCTCATTCACATTCATACATACTCTTCTATTATTCTGACTCCTGACATGGCCCGACTCGAGTATCTGATTCACATGTCTTCCTCGGGTGTCATTTGCATCATATATCCTCCTTACACTCCTTTCATCACTCATTTGCTCTATATGCCCAAACCATCTAAGCGTCCCTTTCTTAATCTTACATCAGCCTTTATCAGCATTACGCTTACATCAGCCTTGCACTCTTTACGGATCTCTACATTCCTCACACGATCATACATGGTTTTACCATACATACGTCTTAGGGATCTCATTTCAATAGCATTCAATCTACTTTCATCCTTTCTTTGCCAGTTCCATGCCTCACTTCCATACATCAGGGTAGGTACCAGCACTCCATTGTGGACTGCTAACTTCGTTTCTTGGTCAATTTTTTGTTAGTGCCAACTGCGTTCAGTCCTCCATTAATGGAGTTACCTGGATTTAGCCTTCTTTCAATATCACTGTCAGCCTTCCCATCTCTCGTAAACATACTTCCTAAATACACAAACTCATCCATCTGCTCCAAGTATTCCTCATTCACAACTATATTGCACACTGTTTTTGTACTCTCTCTTTCAAACACCATTACTTTATACTTACTTACATTCATCATTAACTCCTTCTTCATGCAACTTCGTTCATCCTAGACACGAGAGACTGTAGATCATCCATACTATGTACTAATTACACATACCATGTGTAATTATTGAACCAATAAAAGGTTTACACTGATTTAATTTAGTGAATATTAATGAGTTACATGCCTATGGGGAGGATGGGATGGTGAAAGGGAGGGGGGGGGGATCTAGGGCTCAATAACTCTATTATTAGTTTATCTTTTAAGTAATGCATTTTTGATAGATTCTATTTAATTGTAAAACATTAAATGCATTGTATAATTCACGAGTTGAATAATCTGATGGTTTTTTTTTTAATTATTTTAATGAGTCCTATGGACTAATTCCAGAAGGGCTAAGTTGTTTTATATGGACTATTACTATACATAAATATTTGATGTGATTCTTTTTGTCAGTATTGAGCGTTTTGGAGAGTTGCAGTTATCATAATAATTTTTGCAAGAGTTATGAATTTTTTTTTTTTTTTTTATAGTGAATACCTCACAAGAGTCCCAACTGCTCCCGTCTGGAGCCAGTGAGACTATGGCATCCCCAATTGGGGGATGTTGTGAGGCTGAGGCTGTTGTGGGGAAGGGAAAGAAGAAGGTGGGGAAGTACCTGGCTATTCAGATCTAGTCACTAAACACGGCTAAAGCCATTTGGAGCAACGTTTCAATTCTGAATGGTGGTCTTACACCAGGGCGATACTGGTAGTATCTTCCACTCTGGAACGTGCCGCAAATATACTATATATTATTTTAATTAATTAATTGTGAAATAACACAAATTAATCAAATAAAATTTATTTGCGCACGCCGGGTTCGAACCCACGACCTTCGGAATGGCAGTCCAATGCGTTACCACTGGACTATGCCGGCCGTCCAGTGGTAACGTATTGAATAGTAATTTTATAAATTATTGTTGTGTCTGTTAGTATAAATGTTGTGAAGTAAGTTTTGTCCTAGTGTGACGATAGTTGATTTTCATCCAACCATTCTTTCAACTGATTCATATCTACATTTGCGCTTCTACAGGCATCTTCCCATCTTTTTTTTTATGATCAAGATTGTGTCGGTGAAAGATATGATTTTTCCAATTTTCAGAGTTGATAGCATATCATTTTCATAAATGATAAACAATATTAGACCTAGAATTGAGGGGTTCCCTAATTCAAGTATAATTTGATACAAAGGAATACTGAGAAGTACGAGGCGTTATTATTTAAGCCCTTCTATCGTATCACAATTATGACATTTTTGCCGTTGTGGCATTGAATTTCAAATCATTTTTAAAGATAATATCGATCAGTTGATTGTAAAGATTAGAAAAAATAAATTAGATAAATAAATTATATAATTAAATTAGATTTTCATATTATAAAATGAAGGCCTCAGCACGGGCAAGCCACCCAGTGAGGCCTACATTACTGGAAAACATAAATTGTAACAAAATAATGTACCAAATAAAATAAATAAAAGATAAGTAAAATATATAAAAGCCAAAATTTTACAAGAGCAGGCACGAAGCATGCTTTTTAATTTTTTTTTTATGTGAATACCGCACTAGACTCCCAACTACTCCCAACCTCTGGAAGCAGTGAGGCTATGCCATCCCCAATTGGGGTATGTTGTGAGGCTGAAGGTAGTGGGGTGAGGAAGGAGATGGAGAGGAGGAAGGTGGGGAAGTATCTGGCTATTTAGATCTGGTACACCACACCTGGCTAAAGCCATTTTAAGCAACTTTTCAATTATGAATGGTGGTCTTACACCAGGGAGAAACTGAGAGTAACTTCCACTCTGAACGTGCCTCAAATATACCTTATATTAATTTGAATGATTAAATTGTGAAATAACACAAATCAATCAAATAAAATTTACTAGTGTGCGCCGGAATTTGAAACCGCGACCTCCAGATTTCCAGTCGACAGCCTTACCACTCTACCACGGAGGCCGTCAAACTTTAAACTCTGCTACATTGATGTTAAATAAATCAATACCCGAAGTATTTATGATTTTATAACAAAAAGATAGCTCTCCCCAACGGCATGACTATTGGCAAGATAGTATAAATTTATAAGGTCTGGTGTCCCACAGGGGTCAATTTTGGGTCCAAAATTGTATATTATATATGTCATAGCTATGTCGATACTATTTAGAAAAGCGCGCAGATTCATTTTCGCAGATGACACCGCACTTGTAGTATCTAATGAAAATCCTCAAATAGCGATTCAAGAATTGCAAACCGACTTCGATGAACTGCTAAAATGGGCACACGATGTAGGATTGGTTATAAATGTAAAGAAAACAAAATGCATGTATATCAGATCACCAAGTTTGAAAATGTGGAATATTCCCAAACTAACCGCACATAACTTTGAATGCATCCATAGAAAAATAATATCTAACTGCCAATGTGAGAAAATTGATTTTGTCAACGAGTATACTTATCTGGGATTAAAAGTAGATAACACATTTAAATGGGATAAGCAAGTTACTAAAATATGTAACCAGCTAAGAGCTCTAGCAAACAGTTTCTATAAATTAAAATTTGTCTTGCCTCATAGCACACTCAAACTAGTATATTTCTCATTAGTAGAATCTATTCTTAGATATGGAATTAGAAGCTGGGGAAATACAAGCATGACATATATTAAGTATGTACAAAATTTGCAAACCTCTATCATAAAAAAAATTGTATCACCTAATATGTATAGACAAAGACACAATGTGCAACTGTTATATTGTGCTGAGGGCCTGCTCCCTATAAAAGGTTTATTTTGGTTCCTTACCATTAAAGATAACTGGGACGATAGTAATTATAAAAAACCACTGGTACATAGTCACAGCACACGTCTTACAGAAAAAAAAGGGTTGAAAATACCTAAAATAACAAATAAGTATGGAAGCCGAACGCTGGAGTACTGTGTACCAGTGATTTTTAATAAGCTCAAAAATAAATTTGTTTTTTCAGAAAATAAGAGTTTAAGCATGAAAAATGTAAAGATGTGGCTTATAAATGAAAAATCTGTATATCTATAAAAAATAGAGCAAACAAAGAAGAAAAGGAAAGACATTATTTGAAAGTTTTAATTCTAATATAAATTAATGTACATATTTATTTATTTTTTTTTTTTCACTAACGAGCTTTTTATTTCCAGAAAAAAAAAAATTAAAATAACATTTTTCACTTAGTTAACTAGAATTTTATTTCTATTACATTATGTTACAGTACGATGTTATTCACTTTCAGTGTGTGTGATCGTATATGTATTATTTTTGAATGTGTGTTATCTGTGTGCTATATTGTCCTATGTTAGTGTAGTTGTATGTATGAGTCTGTTATTTATTTTATATAACGGGAGACTTATATTATATTATAATTGTATATTGAGATAGAACCTGCAGACAAGCAGCCATGTGGCAGCTTCGTGGGACTATCTATACATTGTCTAAAAAAAAAAAAAAAAATGTAAAATTTTCAGTCAATAAAGCTTATTTATTTAAAAAAAAAAAAAAATAAAAAAAAAAGTCCTAAATAGGCTGGGAGATAAAACAGTCTAAGTTGTCGGTGCCGGAGAGAACTGTCGGGAATGTAGAAATAAATGCTCTCCATGATAGTCGAGCTTTCGAACCATCCACGCATCAGTCTGAAAAAATTTGAAGCAATATACACATCTCTTCTGACCCATCCCTAGCCTACCCAAGAGAAAGTCAGAAAAATAGAGCCATGGGTAGTGGCCATACTCCGTCAGATAGAGAAACCTCAGAAATTTCTTCTGAACCTTCTCCAATACGAAAGAATACTTCAACTGGTGCGGGCTCCAAACCACCGACCCACCCTCTAGCCTACTCTTAACCAATGCGTTGTACAGTATAATGAGAACTCGGGTGTCTCTAAAATTCATCGCAGTTTGTAGGACGAAACCCAACATTCTCAGTCTCAATGGTCATTTCAATATAAGCATGAAATGTCAGCCTGCTATCAAACACGATACAGAGATCCTTTATAGTAGAAAATCGTTTTAAATTCCAGGCATTCATTGTATACTATATCAAATAGATGTAGTCTACACAGACTATTCCAAAGCCTTTGATAAAATCCCACACAGCATTTTAATTGAGAAAGTCGAAGCAATGGGTATACGCGGTGACCTCCTTCGTTGGTTTGCCTCTTACCTTTACAATCGTACACAAGCTGTAACTGTTCAAGGGTTTTGCTCTAGTTTCGTGCCCGTAACCTCAGGAGTACCCCAGGGATCTCACCTTGGCCCCCTTTTATTTAATATTTTTATGAATGACGTTAGCAAAATTATCCGTAATTCTCAGCTATACTTATATGCTGATGAAAAAAAGATAGTCAAAATCATAAAGTCTGAGATGGATTGCATAGAACTCCAGCATGACCTTGACTCTCTGGTGAATGAATATTGTTTAAAAAATCACCTTCTTTTGAATGCAGACAAATGCAGCGTCATATCTTACTCTCGAAAGAAACACACAATATTATATCCCTACAAAATTAAAAACAAACTCTTAGGGGGTTTTTCACTATCTCTGATTTTGTTCTGACTAAGCACTAATCCGCGGATTAGTCATTTTTTCGTTTTCACTATATCTGAATAACGCTAACGCTCGGGTTAAAGTTAGATTTGACTAATCAGTGCTCGAACTTCACGTTAGGCGCTATTCCTCGAATCAAAGATGGCGTCAAAACATTCCGAGTTTAACAGCTGAGAAGTGAGTCGAATTTTGTAGAATGAATTTGAATGCTTGTATGATCCATCCTGAATTATTTGATTGTGTTCAAAATAAGAAACAATGTATTAATTCGACACGAATCTATCTAAAATGACCTTATAATCAACATAACATAACCAAAAAAATGCACACTTCGCGGTGTGTGGACTGTGACGCATGACAGCCGTGGCAGTAGATGGAGAAACTGCAAACATTTTGCGATGTTGCCAGACTATTTCGAGTGTTATCTATCCGGCAGCTCGAAACAATGGTGAAACGGTTGCCGTTGAATAACGAAGTTATTCTGAACTTTAAAGCCAGCCAACGGATAGCATTCAGATATTTAGCCCGACATAGTGAAATACCCCCTTAAACAGGGTAAATGTGATTAGAGATCTTGGAGTCCTAATGGACAGTAAGCTTCTTTTTCAATCTCATATCGAGCATATCACGTCGAAGGCTTTGAAAATGCTGGGATTTATACTTAGTGTATGTTCAGTTTTCAAAAATCCACAAACATTTAAGATTCTCTACATATCTTACGTCAGAAGCCACCTAGAGTATGCATCAACAGTGTGGAACCCTCATAGTTCTACATATAAATCAAACATAGAAAGAGTTCAGAAAAAGTTTTTGAAATATGTCTCTTATCGCATGCGAAATGATGAAAACAATGTGTCCATGAACCTTAAAACTCTTGATCAACGCCGAGATATCAGAGACCTAGTAATGCTATATAAGATAATCCACTATTTTATTGATAGCCCATACCTTTTACAAAATATTCATTTCAGATGTCCATTAAGAGTAACTCGATCTCCGGACACATTTTATATTCCTAAGAGCAATACTAATTATCTTGAAAATGTATTTATAAGAAGAAGCTGTAGCACCTTTAATAGATTATGTACAAATATCGATGTGTTCAATACGAGCCTCGCAGGATTCATAGCATTCCTAAGAGAGTAGCGTTCGATCGTTGCGGGAAACTTAGTAGTGTTAGTGTGTGTATTGTTTTTGTATGGGTTGAATCTGTAGTCTTTTTATTTTTTTGGAGATTTTCCTTTTCTACTAGTTAGTATTTATATTGTATTGTATTATTTATATTCATATGTTTTTCGACCTATATATAAAATGAATCTTCTGTGGAAACTTTACTGGTTTATGCAACTTGGTAAAAATGATTTGTATTAAAATATATTTGTATAACTGTTTGTTTCCCAAATAAAATACTGGTAAAACCAAGTACAACACGCCCTTGTGAAAGATTATAGGTGGCTCGCTAGTATAAAATGACGGCCAATCTCTGAATTTTATTGGTAAGAGTTTCTATGTGTTGATTCTATATTATTTACCAGCTGTATCCCTCCACGCGTTGCTGTGGCTTAGTCTGTTTGTGCAGATAGAGAAACAATAGCATGAGTTGCAATTACGTCCAATAGATGGCGCTCTTTAAAAAAAAAACATGTTTTTACCTATCGCAGTTGACATCTATATAATATAGGTATATAAATACACATGCGTATTCGAATGCAATGTCAAGATTTCAAAGCAATCGGTGAAGAACTTTCCGAGATTTAAGATTTTAAATAAACAAACATTTTCATTTTTATTTATATGGTTGTTAATGTTATACAATTGTTTACATAATGTTTACATAATATTTACTGCTGCCTGTCACTTGTACTTGTTAACTTACAGCTGGGCTCATCAGTCAATAAATATCATTGTCGTAACAATGGTCGTTCTCATTTATACACACAAATATAATAAATTCGTACAACTGATTTAGAAATTACCTTGTACAGTTCGTACAGCAGATTGCCCGAGGGTCCAGTTAGCTTGGCAATGTCCTTCATAGCTTCATCTTCCCGGCGGTGCTTCTCGTCTGGCTCCACGCCACACTGAGGAGTAAGATCCCCAACAATACACTCCGCGAGGTCATGCACCATTGCTGCAAATAAAAAAATCCAAAATCAATTGCAAGAACTTAACTCAAAAGATTCTCAAAAAGTAAAATATTTAGTGGCATCTTATGGGTCCCCGAAACGATCAAGTGCACTTGACAAGTCTACGTGCTTGAAGTGAATATTGATCGTTTACAGCGTTGACTTGACAAGTCCCGTCAAGTGTCTACGGGCTGGACCATACTTGACAAAAATTTTGATTGACGGCACTTGAACCACTTGCGCTTGATGCGACTTGACGCGACTTGACAAGTTTTTCTGTGATAGATACCGCTAGAGTTATAGCAAGGAATGCCTTGTCTGCGTTGGAAACCATTATTAATTTTTGCGACAACCACTTTCCTGGGCACAGGGCGGTAAACGACTGCGGCACGTGGACTTGACGGCACCTTCAAGTCGCCTCAAGTCCCTCGTCAAGTGAAATCGTCAAGCACGTAGACTTGTCAAGTGTACTTGATCGTTTCGGGGACCCATTAGTTTGGTTATAGACTAAATCTCTTTGTTAAGATCAAAAAGAATGAGTTTTTCCGAACTGGTGAAATGAAATAAGTGCGTAAATGACCGAGTGATAATTTATGATCATCATAAGCATAAGTATTACTGACAAGATTTGTTTATTTATTTATTCATTTGTGGGAAATCGACAGTTTACTTTTAATCAGTTTGTACATAAGTATTATATAGTAAAATAAAACCAATTATGGATTTCCTCCTGGTGACTTTACCTCTACTGAGACAGCATAATATGGAATAAGTAAATTAAATTTGTGAGAAAGGAATATGAATTAAAAAATTTATACAAAACAAATAATTATATAAAATGATAAATTTACAAAACAATACGTCAATAATTTTTTCATAAATATAGGATCAAATCTAGCAAAGCAAGTTACAAAATGTAATGAAGATGTACAAATAAACGAACCACCTGAGCAAGGAAATCAGCTCAATTTTAAACAAATTACAGCTGACGATATCAAAAACACAATTTCTTCTTTAAAATCAAATATTTCTTCAGGGGAGGACACAATCTCAACCAACGCAATAAAATATCTCTGTAAAGAACTTATCGAACCACTTACATACTTAGTCAACATGTCTATAACGAATAGCATATTCCCTACAGCCCTCAAAAAAGCGATTGTTATACCAATATTTAAACAAGGATGTAAAAATGACATAAACAATTACCGACCAATAAGCCTACTAAATACATTTTCAAAAATATTGGAAAGAATACTAAAAAAACAACTCTTATCCTACTTAGAAGACAATAAAAAATTATCAAAAACTCAGTATGGATTTAGGGAGAACTTAAGTACTAGTGACGCCATAGAAAAAATTACCGATATGATCACTAAAAGTTTAGACAGTGGAGAAAAAACTTTGGCAATCTTCATAGACTTACAAAAGGCTTTTGACACAATAGATCACAAAATACTTTTTTCAAAACTTTCAAAAATTGGTATGTCATGTACAACACTAAACTTACTAAAAAGCTATATGACGGAGCGTACACAGAGCGTCCAAATTAATAAGAGAAAAAGCAAACCTCTCCTAATCAACCATGGAGTACCACAAGGAAGCGTACTAGGTCCGATATTATTTTTAATATACATTAATGATATCTGTAACCTAGAAACAAGAGGAAAAATCATTAGTTTTGCTGATGACACAGTAATTTTATTTAAAGAAAAAGATTGGATAAATACCTACAAAGAAGCTGAACACGGACTTGGTCTCCTGCAAAACTGGCTTAAAAGAAACTCCCTGACGCTTAATGTCAATAAAACAAAATATCTGACATTTTCTAAAACAGCCAGAGGGCAGCTGTCAGAGGACCTTAATCTCAAATTACATTCATGCCAAGGAATTTATCAAAAAAATCAATCCTTATCATGCCCATGTCCCACTATAGCACACTCCAAAAGCATCAAATATCTTGGAATTGAAATTGATGATAATCTCCGTTGGAACTCACATATAGATGTAATTACAAAAAAACTAACCAGGTACATATACTTCTTTAGAAACATTCGCAATATCCTCAATATAAACGATATTAAAAAAGTATACTATGCTTTGTGTCAATCACAAATAGAGTACGGAATAACTGGATGGGGGTCTGCCTTGAGCACTCACACAGAGCGGCTCAATATAGCACAAAAAGGAGTATTAAAGACTATACTGAAAGTTCCGCTTAGAACTCCGACAGAAGAAATATTCAAAAACTTCAATGTTTACAATGTACAGAAACTATATTCAAAAAATATTTTATTTAAACTGAAAAAAAACATATCCGAATACTCCACTGCCCAACATAAATACACAACCAGGGCAAAAAGCGAAAATATCCTGATTACTCCCAGTTTGAACACATCCTTTGGACAGAGAAATAATAAATTCCATGCTATAAAATTGTTCAATGCTCTACCAAATGAAACCAAAAAAATAAACGAAATGAATATATTTAAAACAAAAGTCAAAACATGGCTTAGAGATCAAAGTAATAATCAACTTACAAACATTATGAAGACAATGTAAAGACAATTCAAAACTAAATACAAAAATTTAAGAAAAACTACAGGCCGCCTCAGAACAGGAAACCCTAGTGAGGAGGACTGTGAAAAAAATACAAAAAATATACTTATATTATACTTTAAACCTACATATTGTACAAATTTTGCTATTGATATTAATAAAAAAAAAAAAAAAAAAAAAATACATTTATAGCCATGGAGAGAGGTTGTAGGTATAAATCAAATCATAATAGAGATATAAACATTATCCACAAACCATCAGAGAAATATTCTTTTATGGACCTCTTGTATTTGGTAAGTTCGCAACTGAAAATATCAACATTGGATAATATGCTATTGTAATTATTGCATAGTCTGTTAAGGCAAGAATTCAAGTTTACTGGAGAAATTGGATAAAAACATTACAAGTAAAATACTTTTAGGACGGGTTGTTTGGGAGAATTTGAACAATTCATCAAATTTCAATGTTCATTTTCGGGTTCTGCGAAAGTCCTATCCAAGTTCTGTTATTATATAATTATATGCAAGTTGCTTGACAGAACTGAAATAAAAACAGAACTTGAAAAAATCTTTCACAGAACTTAAAAATGAACGTTGAAACAACCCGCCCTTACTGTTTACCCGTGGCGGATGCGCCCGTATGTGATTTGAAAATTCAAGCCAACGGCGCGGCTGATGCATATGTGTGATCAAGTGGAAAAAACAAATCAAAATTTCGCAGAATGTTTAGGTCAAATGATACTAAACATGGGTTTGAAATTAGGCTTATTCTTTATTCCATTGACAAGTATTGAAATATTTGAGAAGAAATATCTATAATTCATCCAGATACATGAAAAATCAAAATTCCCAATTCTCAGCGGTCGTGAGCTGAGCCACCCCTCTTAGTCGGTAATATATCTCTCTTGTTTCAGTTAAGTTTATTTAATTTAATATTTTGTTTAAATCATAAATCATGACCATAATTTTAATATGGGATGGTTTCATAGCTTACATGGTTATGTTATTGTAATAAAAATTCAAAGTTTCAGAACAAGATAAATGTTTTAAATGATAAATAGAAAAATGTTGAAATCGAGCAGAGCATGGTGGATGTTATCGAGCAGTGTTTAGGTTAATAATTTTTGTTAGCGAAATCCTTGGACCGTATTTCAAAGATCTTCTGTGGAGGTGTAAAGCTGCTGCCACACGCAAAGCTCACATCAACAGATAATATAAAGCACAATAGCGCTCGCCATACAATCCTATACAGACCCGACACACGTAAAAAGATAACGCGCTATAAGTGTAGTTCTGAACTTCGCTAACCGAATTTATTTTACGTAACCGCTCCCGACGCGATATTTGAAAAGTTATGCGTCCCCCTCTCCGCCGTAAAAAGGAGAGGGGGTCATTTTAATTACGGAGCTACCAACTAAGTTCCGTGTTCCCTTTGACAGCCATGACATAAGCAGCCTAATAATGCATTTCTTATTTATTATGTTAGCTCATATCGTCATGTGTGCTAGTAAATTTAGAAACATAAAAAAAACTTTATTTGGCAAACATACTTAACATATATTTAAAATATAAATATAATCAATATTTGAATTTGAAGTAAACAAATTTTCGCCCTTTCAAAATTAATCATATTTTTAATCTCAGTATGTTTATATGGTAATATCATTCGGTTTTTTGATAAAGTTGGACGGCCTGATACCTACATAGAGAAGCTTCTAGTTTGTTCGTTTGTTGATTGTTTTCATTGTTGTCCAACAGATCCAGCAATAGGCGACAAGTATCATCCATTTCGAAAACGTGCTCAAGCTGTCAGTAAGTAAAGTTGTCACTTTGACAGATGAAATTATGTTCCTCGGCCGCTCTCGAATTCAACTGACCCCCTCTCCTACCATAGGAAGAAATATTTGATAGCGTCGTGTGTCGGTAGAAAAGATGATGCGCTGTACATTAACTTTTGATGTGAGCTTTGCGTGTGGCAGCAGCATTAGACAAAGGCAAAAGGCTACAAATATGTCTGGTTTAAAGACTGTAAAGCATTGATTAAAATGAAGGCGATAGAACAATACATTACATCAAATATCCCGATGATGTCATTAGAAAGGCAAAAAAAATCTACTACAGAGACAAAATCAAAAGAAGCAACAATGATCCCAAAAAAATATGGCAGATTCTAAGAGAAGCCACAAATACACAAAATACTAAAGACAATCAGGACATAAGAAAACTCTGTATTGACGGAAATATTATTCACACATCAAAAAACCCAAAGCTTGTTGCGGATCATATCAATAATTTTTTTATTAATATTGGCTCAAATCTTGCTTCTCGTCTACCAAATTGTGAAAATGATCAACTTGAGAAGCAGGACTTCAAATGGAATGGGTTAACTAAAATTCGTTTGTTGAGACATGTTTTGCATCAACTTCAGATGGGAATTTCTCTCAATTAAACATCAGTACGCAAGTAATGTGCATTTTAAAAAACATGACCTTTTAATAACTTCAATTATTTATCATAAGGATGTGGTTAAATGACTTGTAAATTAATAATAACAAAGTAAATGGATTCGACAAATCATTAAATTATTTTATTATATATATGTACTTGAATGATGCAGTAAATCATTTAAATTTTATTGCCACCTAAAAGTAAATAACTGATACTACGCAATAACTTAACTTTAAGAAAAATATGACTCACATTGTGAAGCAATTACATAATATTAATGGTTAATGAAGTACTTTTGTGTATCTGTCTAGCCAAGGGGGTATAACTCCAATCTAAAATTGGAACCGTGAATATTGTGGCGTCATATTGTTGCCT
The DNA here is from genome assembly GCA_026573805.1 of Hesperophylax magnus. Taxonomy (NCBI): domain Eukaryota; kingdom Metazoa; phylum Arthropoda; class Insecta; order Trichoptera; family Limnephilidae; genus Hesperophylax; species Hesperophylax magnus. The sequence continues at coordinate 2,242,381 of JAIUSX010000107.1, forward strand.
AACTACATCCACCAATGAAAAACTCTATGGAATAAACTGGAGGCCGTACTGGATCGTGATTATATCATGCAAGGTAGAATTCAATCGTTCTACCATATTCATTAATGATTTAACCTGTATCTAAAATTTATTGTCTTGCTGAAATAAAAATGCTTAACATGTAACTGATTTTTCATTTTCCTGTTAGGAGGTAATATTTTGGTATTTTAAACATTTTTATTTAAAAAATATTTTAGTCTAATAATTAGGGTCCGAATGAGAATTGTACTGGCATATCTATGGTTAATAGAGGACCAATTTGTTTCATACAAAAAGCCTGAAGATATCGATCTAGTGAGTGGTTTATTTATGTCTAGTACTTTTGCTGTTTAACAATGTTGCTGTGGAAACACTTGCTAATTTTCAGAATGCCGCTTCTAGTGTAAAATTATAGAAAGATTTGCAAAATTGCCTTCTAATTTTTGATTTGTGATAGAAGCAAAGGTCTTTGAACGGCAGAAAGAAACTATATTTCTGTAATATGAGTTGCGTCGACTAATAGTAATCATAGCGTGTGATGCAACAATCAAACTGAAGATTAGTGCAAATTTCCATATATTAACTACATGTATGCGTTCCTTTATGCGATACCTTTACTTGCGAGAGTTTGGGTTGTATCCTCTGATTTTCTCGCTGGAATACTATGTCTAGATCGTCTAGACATTAGGAGAAAAAGTGCAATGATGTTAGTAGCACATAAGTTGCTCAACGGACACATTTGCACTCCTGATGTTCTGGAATGTATTATGTTTTATGTCCACAATAACTTCACCAGAGCTAGGCAGCACTGGCTTTTTATTTTTCCAAGAGGCAGAACCAACCTAACAATGATCATGTCTCTAGCCTATGGAGAGAATAACTACGCTATTGAACAACCTTTATTCTGAAATAGACACTTTTCAGTCAAACCAAAAGTATTTTTGGTAAATATTCAGGTTCGCTAGCCACACTTAATTAAATTATTTTAAATGGCTGTCATCCCACACAACAAAAGATAATTTTAATTTTACGTAATTGAAAATTAGAATGTTTAAATTAAAATTTACCAAATTCAGATAGTTGGCTTTTAGAATCAAAAGGTTTTATTTAAAAAAATTTCATATTAAACCTTGCCAGCGATCTCAAATAATTACCGTATTATGTTTTTTTACAGGAGGCTGCATTGCAACTGATATAATTAATGTACACAATTGATTGTACTTGTATGTATGTTATTAGTTGTAAATGTTACTGGAATCACTGTTTGTCACAATAAACATTAAATAAATAAAATACATTGAGCCATTTGCGTTTTCACGATAAGAATTGATTCTGCAAATAGCAACTCGAAATCAATTGGTTAACCTGTCTTCCACAGCGGTTGTCAAAAACATATTACATTAGAAACTAATGAATACCTAATTCCAAAAACAGAAAAATAAGATGGACTCACCAATTTCTAAGCATTTCAGTCTGTCGAGTTCTTGTGATCCATTGAGTAAGAAGGTCATCATTCCCATTCTGTACATGTGTCCAGCGATTGATTCACAATCCGGAATATCTTTGATAACCCAGCCGGTCCTCTTGACATGCTGAAAGAATTAACATTATTATACAAATAATACAAATAAACACAATAATCATACCTTATCCAGTCAGCTTTTTGGTGAAACATACCTTTAAACTTCCGACGAGCTCTAGGAAATCCACCAGCTTGGAGAAATCGAAGTCAGCCATATTTTTTATCAATATTGTAATATGAAATGTCAAATTGAACAAATTTAGAGCAACTTTCAACGCTCCGAGTCAAGAAAACCGATGTTTAGGCCAAGAAATATTTCACTCGACCTCGCGCCTTTTCCCTTTGCTTTGACAACTTCGGAAAATAGAAAATTGACCAGAGAGAAATAATGTTTTTTAATTTTATTCAAATTGAAGAATATCTTTTCTGAATGTTCTTCTGTGTAATTAAAAACCTTTGGGGTACAAAATAATGTAGTAAATGAGAGAGTTCGACACAAAATTACCGCGCTATTGACGTTACACGTACACTTGAATAAGATAGTAAAACAACTCTGAGAACTGCAACTGAGAAACTCGGAACCATAAATCTACTATCAACTTACTATAAACTTGAATGGTTTATTCGGTTTATTTATGGTCAGAATCAGAACCAGTGTTGCCAACGGATCTTGGCCTAATGTCGCCGTTTTTCAAATATTTAGTAGCCTAATGTAGCCGAATTACAGTTGCAGTAATTCTGATGAACTCGCATAAATTCTGCCCACGTATTCCCCACAAATATTGTACGTGGTGAGCTTGATTCCCCCTTTTATTATTCGAAATCCATTTTCAGAGAATTTCTGTAAAACATAATTCCCCACAAAAAGGATTCAAAATGAGTACTCCCCACAAAATATTTCAAATCCATGGGGGGGAGGGGTTGTTACAGAACTTCGCTGAAAAAAAAATGAAATTAAAAATCTAAAGTCGCCTTTTAGATTTTTTCGTCGCCGATCCTCGTTCTGAGTAGCCTAAATGGCGATAAATCGCCTTCGTTGGCAACACTGATCAGAACTGCGCTGCGAACCTCGAGTGACGTGAGAACTAGATGAGAGGCGTATTTATCGTACCCAGTAAAAGTGCCAGGTATTTTCATGCCGTACTTTGTGAAATCTCCAAAATACGTTCCTAAGTATTTGTAAACATCACAGGCCTTAAAGTACTTCGTATTTTAAAATGCTACTGACTTCTCTCTCTGGTCTGTTGGAAAGTTGTATGGGGAAAACGGACAAAGAAGTATGTTTGCCTACGGTATTTATTCAGTGAAGTGAAATGGAAGTATTCTGACACTCTTCACTCCACGAAAGGGGGAAAGAGAAAAGTATATTTTGTCGGTTGATGTGATGCGTCGTACTATAAAATACTGATGCCTTTTCACTCGGTCCTATAAGAAAGGTGTACGAAGAAAAAGGAAAGTAATTAGTATTCAGCCTACGGTAGTAGGCGTAATTTACGATGAAGTTTCAGTTCAATCGCATTATCTGCTGAATACGTTTAACTCGCTACAGGCTGTTTTGAAAACTTTATTAAGTATTTTTTTCAAGTAAAAATAAATTATGCTTTTTTTATTTAAAATATCTACAAGAAAACCAGTCCCGTATTCCCCAATTGTAGAATACCATAAATTTATATACAATATAAATATTGAATGGATGTATTTACTTAAAATTTCCCCAAAGGTAGCGTCTATTACCTACTTTATTATATTATATTATGTACCTGACACTACGAAAGTATAAAAATAATAAATAATTAAAAACTATTTATTTTGAACACCTATAAGTAATGTTGTTCCTACCTGTTACTCCCATCCCTACCCCTCAACTTCCTTGCTAAGTGCTCAGCACGCCTCAGGTCCCCGTCACTCTCCGTCTTCAGTCCCCAGTCCCCAGATACTCAAAGTACGTATAAAATACTTGAAAGTATTTTGTACCCGGTATTTTTTTGTACCTGTACTCACTGTACCCAGAAACGAAAAGTACTCACAAAACCCACCTCTAGTGACAACTGAGCAATGAGCATGAACGCCATGAACTGTTTAAAACCATTTACGCCACCTTTGTTTAGTCGACCAATCATTTTAAAGTTATCTCGTTTTGATTGGTGAAAAATTTCATAGAGGGCATGGAAATGGTTTCAATGAGGTTTTTCTAAAGGACCAGTGAATTTAATTATTTTGTTTTTTTTTCCAAGTGAATCATTTATTTATTTGTGGGTGGCAAAATATAATATTGTGACCGATAGGCAGAAATATATTTATTTGAAAAGCAAATAAATTATTTCAAATTGTGTATTGATGAGTTTCGCGACAATTCAAAATAATGAAACACTTTTTAAAAATGATATCTAATCGCCGAATTTGGTATGAGGGAGATAAAAAAATGGTTCGACAAAAATCTTCTTACCCTAAACACCTCGAAAACCAAATTTCTAACATTCAGTAAAACAAATATTGGGCAACCAAAAACCGTCCCGCTTTTACACCTGTATCCATGTACTACATCACAAACCAAAAACTGCGACTGCGAAAAAATTGAACATTCGGATAATATTAAGTATCTTGGTTTAACAGTGGATTGCAAACTAAAATGGGAACTTCACATAATTTCACTTGCAATGAGAATCCGGAAACAAATATACATTTTTAAAACGATTAGAAACATTATGTCACTTAAACTACTAAAAAATGTCTACTTTTCCCTTTGTCAAAGCATTTTAATTTATGGTATATCGGCATGGGGTGGTGCCGCAGACACATACATCAAGCTACTTAATACATCTCATAAAGCATTTATTAGAACTATGTTCAAAAAACCATATCTTTATCCCACTGAAAATCTTTTAATTAAAAATAAAATACTTGATATCAGGAAGCTATTCATAAAAAAAATTATCCACACAAATTGCATAAAATCGTCACCTTCACACATATCTCATTCCCAGAACACTAGAGCTAAATCTAACAATCATTTACAAGTGCCAAAAATTAAATCCACTCTTGCAAAAAAACATGAATCTTACCTCGCACCTTCCATATTCAATATTTTCTTAAAAGAAACACAACATACAACTCAAATCAACAGAAAATGTACATATAAATACTTTAATACGTGGCTAATGAACAAAAAAAGAAATTGCATTAACAAGTTACTTGCAAACCTTCCATGCTAATTTTTATATGACATATTAAAAAAAAAAAAAATATAAGAACTTTCACAACAAAAAATGTTCAATTATTTGATTATTTGATTCACACTAAAAAAAAAAAAAAAAAAATTACATATGTATGTAATAATTTATATTTTGATTATTTTATCTAGGTAATCTTTTATTTTTTAATTACGTTTCTTTTTCCTGTATTTTGTATTTTTATTTATTTACTTTGTATTTTTATTCACTTTTATTATTATTGATAATATATGTAATGGTAGATACTGCTACCCGGCTCAGAACAGATATTGTCTAGTGAGTCGGGTAGCGCACATAATATGTAAACAAATATTGATGTCAATAAACGCCCGGATTACCGGCAATAAAAAAAAATAAAAAAATCAAACCGATGAAAAAAACAGCCTAAAAAAATCTAACCTAACCTAGGAAACCTAGCTTTTTTCCATCACTTCATAACTTTTCAAAAGTGTACTGATTGTTTGCTATTATGATTTGTCCAGTTACCTACAGTGCTGAATATAAGACTACGTTTGAAAACATGGAAATATTATTTATTTATCATGACAAAATAAAAATTAAATATATTAAATTTTTTTCGTTTGCACTGCCATCTATTGACAGATATAAAAATCCGTTATAAAATGATGCAGGGTAACATAACGTAATATGTACATGACTGTGATTGTAGTTCAAATCTTTTCCGGTAGAGGCTTAAAACAAGTACAGCTTGACACACTTAACATTGCAATCGTTGGCTCCGCTAATGTATATTTAGTGAGTACAAAAAATTGCCTAACAGTAGGGTGGAAAATATTTTTCTTGAGAATTAAAAGTTAACGCAATTTAAAAGATTTTTTATAATTATTTGAATTAGTCATTCTTCATATGATCATACAGTCATACAGCACACAAATACACATTCGTAGACGCATATAACTACGCTGTGACGAATAACAAAAAGGCGGCGACGATTGGAACAATAGTTAGATACAAAAGAATACTCTGTTTTATTGAATATAGATTATTAATTAAAAATTAAAAATTAAGGTTCAAAGGATCTACCTCAACCGGCCTCTCGGTGGGCAGATGCATCCGTTACCTAAACCTGGACAAACCTCACCCCATGAGCCTGGGCAGGGCCGACACTGTGCAGGCGCAGTTGGAGCAGTCAAGAAGCCAAGAAGCCGAGGAGCCGACGAGCCACTAATACAGAGTCCGTGAGGTTTTTATTGTTCGGGGTAACCAACGGCAGAGGTCTAGGTTATCTAATGAATGATTCCCGAGGCGGCGCGGTACCTACCCATACCAGCCTTCCAGGAAACAAAATCATTAATTAATTATTATTTTTAATTGATTACACATTCTAAAACATTAATCCGAAATTATTAGTCCGATTACTGGTCTTCTACTGGGTTGACGAAGTACATTTAAATTTTTTAAAAACTATTCTTGAATATAATATGTACAATTCTACACTAAGACAATGTCGAGGTAGAACCGGTAGACAATACTATCTCTTTTTTTTAACATAACCTGTAAATAACTCAATGTAACTCCTGTAAAAAATTCATGATATAATAATATTATTGAAGATAACAAAAAGGTAGGTACTTTAAAAGGCACCAAATCCAACCAGCTCCAGGTGCCAATTGGCTCAGGACTGGTACTTTTTTGCTGCCATGAATAAAGAAAGATTCCTACTAAGCTCTCCATTTTCTTTGTTGGTTAAGAATGGTGGCTGCATGGGGTTTATCAAGTTTTACGTTCCTAGACGACGGGAAGCCCTCCCTCCCTCTTCTAGATCCAGCTGAGATATTATCATCCCCCCTCGAGAAAATCCCTCTTCATTTTATTATCTTATGGGAGATATGATTACGGTGGGTGCATTTGAATTTTTGAGAGTTTCGTTCTATTTTTTCTCATACCGCTGCTGACAATAAACAACTATTATGAAATAATACGAAATTTTTTAAGGTTGACAATTATATGTACATCCCTTTAATGATATATTTTTATATGAATTAAAAATACTTTTGTACATTTCCACTTGAATTTAAGTTTTGTGGTACCTATCCGGTGCCTACTGATAAGAATATATCTCAAAAATTTCCGGTACCTACTGGTAGTTATATATCTCAAAAGGTTCAGTGATAACTCAACACACATGTAAAAATTGATATAAAAAACTGACATGTAAACCTAACCTACGTAACTTATTTAATCCAGCTTTGTTTCGTCATTTTTCATGACTTTCTATCACTTTAAAGGTGTGTTGAATTATCGTTTTTATGAGTCACTAGCTGACGTGAATCTGGTGTTGCTGGGTATTATCTTTAGGAGATAAACAAATAGCACATAGATAGACATTTAAAGGGCTTTATGTACAATTCCGTAATAGATTATTTTGATGTACCGCATCACAAGGTTTAAGCCAGCGTTAACAACGTAAGCCCAAAATATTTTTTATGACTTTATTACAAATCACAGACTTTTCCGTAATTTATAATTATATGAATAAAGAAAAACAATATTTTCTTTAGTAATTTGACTGCTGACATTGAGACAAAATTCACGTCGAAAAATCGTAGATAATTTATTCCAAAACCGTCAGAGAAGCTGCATACATAAAATAAAAAAAGTATATTATAAAGCAATACTTAGCACAAGCGATTCTGAACATATTCTTCAAGCAGTTCCATTGTACATGAGGCTTAAAATCGCTGATAAATGTGTGATAACAGATAGATATCCATTTTGTTCTAGAAAATTTATTTTCACAATTTATCTTATACATAACACATAAAACATTTAAATTTATAATATTGTTACTAAAATACACAGTGAATGGCATAAGAACAAAATCGTGAAAATATGTTTTTTTAGTTTATTTCCTTCAGTATTTCAATTATTATTCAGGTATATTATTCGTCTGTTGGCCGGTACATTGATTTATAAAATTTCTTTTGTTTTTTAAGTCATAATATTTTTCACTCGAGTTCCTTATTAAAATATCCCGTAATTTTTCCGGGTCCGCGCTAATATAAAATAAATTGGAAGGTTCCTATTTTAAAAATTTTGAATACTATTTGAAAGTTTTGGAACGGATTCCAGAATCACGTTGGATTATTATTATATAGAAGCCAGAAGGGCGGAGGGAATTCTCGTACTAGGGCTGGTTCCATTACCCTCCAACCCCTGCAGAACAAAGGGGGTTGCTTTTGGAATAAAGCCTGATGGACTTGGGTGACCACTCAACAATTTTATTATACATATTGTATTATTCCGCGAGGGGTGCGGATTATTTCACCCCGACGGATCTTCTTCCTTTATAAGGAGAAAGGAAAGTGAAGTAAATACGCATGCAGCAATGTAAGTCACGCCATACTTAACTGGTAAGATAGTGTAATAATATCATGTATTTTATGTTATTTCATTTTCTTAACAAAGGATCGCTACAAGAGTCGGGATGGTACTATAACATCAAATTGTAAACACGCTACAAAATAAGGTGATAATTTTGCATTTATCTTTCCCGGACGAGTAACAACTTGCTTTACAATGTGACCATTCACTCGAGCGATGTGTGTTCGATTTTAGATTTGGTCATTCGATTTAATTAATATCATTCTTCAAAATATTAATATAAAAACAAATGAACTGCTTACTGTGGTTTAAAGCCAATGAATTCACCCAAATTTCACCGTTTATGCCATTGTTTTTTTGGGTTCTATAAATTTATCACAACACTATGGCAAGCGATTGGTCAAGACGTTTTGCAAACTTGCCATAGTATGTATGTCAAAAATCGTTCTAGTGGTTATGCAAATATTAAGTAGAATAAACATGAATATGAATTACAATGGCAAAGTAGTAGAGGAAGATACTCTCAGCATCGCCCTGGTAAAAGACCATCATTCAATTATGCTTGAAATGGTTTTAGCATTGTTTGGTGACCAGATACTCGCTGTAATGCTTACTCGAAATTCCTGTAATGCATACTTCTTTTGGACGAAGAAATTTTAGGTAGGTAGATTGTACAATACTCGTCAAGAAAACATTAAAAAATGTGATACTCAAAAAATTTTCAAAAAGGACATTATAATTTGGATAAAAAGTAATAATAGGACCTTTACCGGTGCCCTCACCCTAATTCGAAACTATTGATGGAACAAAAATATTGAGTGTTTAAATTATAATATAAGTGGAGGTATACTAACAAGTCTTTAAATTAATTATTAAAATGACTGCCTCAACACAGGCTAGCCGCTAGCCTAGTGAGGCAGGTTATGAGAATCCTCAACTTTATCTAATTGTTGTGTATTATATCTATTTACATGTTTGTAGTTGCAAATTTATTAAATAAAGATATTATTATTATATTTATATGTAAATTGCTTGGTAGGTACTTTCCAACGTTCATTTTCCCCACTCCCTTCAACCTCATAACTCACACCAATTGGGGATGCCATAAACACGCTGATTCCAGTCTGTGGGGATCAGTTGGGACTCTTGTGCGGTATTCATATAAAAAAAAATCCATAGAACATTTTGAAACCATTTCTGACTCAATCTATTCGTTAAAATAGTATTAGTTGACGCATTTTAAAATTATTTCATTTGTGGAGTCATTGGGACTTGGAATCAAAATCTACCCACGTTTAGTTTTGTATTGTATTCAAATGTGTTTGTGATTAAAAAAAATATATATGTATACAGCAATGTTCTTGTAACACTTTTACATTGTCAAGTTTTTTAGCATTCACCTTGTGTGTCAATTTTCTTTACGACACCTGTGAAGCCATTTTGTAGGTTTTATCGAACTTACAACGAAAAAACCGGAGTAATAATTTTATCCATAGATGCATAAAAAACTGCATTTTAATAGTCTCACTATCTTTATACGCTTTCAGTTTTATAGCATAATTGATATTGTGAAAAGCCGACAATAAATTAATGATTGAAGACAAATTACGTAGGTACAATTTACATTCATGGTTTTATTGATGCATTTTCCGATGGCCAATAAAACGAGTAAAGTTTCCTAAGTTTACTCAATATAAACACTTAAGTGTAATAAGTACCTACATCTTTATCTAGTGTATAACAATGAACTAATCTATCTTGATTTTTGATTCACTTGTTTGCCGCTCCCAGGAAATCAATGTTAAAATCGGTTTGATCAACTTGAAAACAGATTCGAATGCAAAAGTTTCTTTTGAATTTGATGCTATTTCTTCGAAGATTCGAATCTAAATTTCAAAAAATACTCTTAAGGCCTTTCGAGATACAACTCAGAATAATATTGAAGAATATTTGGAGCCATCGCTACCTGGAGGCATTAACAGTAGTATTTTTTAGAATACCTGTGAGATAATTAATTTAAATTCCTGCCAATAATATTTATAAAATCACGGTATGTAAAATATTTTTTGTAAATTAAAAAAAATAAAATTACCTACCTCCAAATCAGTTATGGTAAATGTACGGGACGTGTTTGCCTGCACAAGAAAATACTGTAAATAATACGCACCGGCACACATCAGTTCTCAGCCTGGGTAATGATTTAAGTAAAACACCGTAAGGTGTTCTATCCAAACCATCATAAAAGAAAGACGATTCAAATCAAAATTCACATTTTAATTAGATGTATTGTACTGGTATACAGAACGTACAAAGGGGTGTAGCTTATAGGTACTTCCTATTTTTTGGTAGCCAGGAAGCATTGGCCAGCCTCTAGGTTGTCAGCATCAGTGGCTAATTTAGTCGGTAGCCAGGAGGAATTGGCCAGCCTCTAGGTTGTCAGCATCAGTGGCTAATTCAGTCGGTAGCCAGGAGGAATTGGCCAGCCTCTAGGTTGTCAGCATCAGTGGCTAATTCAGTCGGTAGCCAGGAGGAATTGGCCAGCCTCTAGGTTGTCAGCATCAGTGGCTAATTCAGTCGGTAGCCAGGAGGAATTGGCCAGCCTCTAGGTTGTCAGCATCAGTGGCTAATTCAGTCGGTAACCAGGAGGAATTGGCCAGCCTCTAGGTTGTCAGCATCAGTGGCTAATTCAGTCGGTAGCCAGGAGGAATTGGCCAGCCTCTAGGTTGTCAGCATCAGTGGCTAATTCAGTCGGTAGCCAGGAGGAATTGAACAGCCTATGGGTTGTCATGCAATGCAAATGCAATAAAATCATTTTTCATGTTCGATACAGTAAATGTAAAATGGAACTCATGTAGACACTCTCAGTACAGGTATACAGTAGGAAAATGGTCAGTCATGATGCAAAATACTTGGGACATATTATTTTTATTACACTCTACATTCACAATTATTTTCACAATCTTAAATTTTTTATTAGTTACTTAAACACCTTAGTTACTCCTCAATTCTATTGTGCTAATTTATAAAAGTTTTAGATAAATAAATTAATAAAATCATTCCCTATTTTATAAGAAAATTACGCAATTATATATATTTTTTAAAACTAATTAATCACCGCTCATTGTAATATTTTTCTCTACCGGTACTTACTTGTCTTTACTTATAATATATTAATTTTTTATATGCGTTTATCTTGACGAAACAAGTCAATTGTTTTGATTAATTAGTTGTGTAAACAAAGAGATTTATTTTCATTAAATATCGCATTGTAATCGTGAATATAAATAATAATCAAATCACTCGCGGCATTGCGCTACTCAAGATTAAAAATAGTTGCTAATATATCATTATTTCAATACCTGTCTATCGATCAATATTCTATATTAATAGTATACAAATTACATAAGTCATCTATATTTCAAAATAAATATAACAATTGATATACCTGGGTATTGATTCTAGAATCAAGGCCGCTCGCAATCGCCATCGAAAGTATGTACATGTTGACATTCTTATTATTGAGTTTCATCGAAGGTACATACTTACATATATGGCAATCGTCAAAAGACATTCCACTCGAACAACGAGTGGGTCGAACCACTCGTTGTTCGAGTGGAATGACTTCGTCGAGAATCGAGGGCCAGTGGCATATCAGGGAGGGTTTTGTATCGACCAACTTGGAAGAAATTTTAATTCACGAACAGTTTTGACAACCGTCGTTTTGACAGTTTTACAATGTCTTCGAATGTTAAGAGTAGCAATAAATATACAAAATAAATACTTGGCAGAAACATGATTGATTTGGAAAAATACAGCTGTCAACCTGGTAAGAACTAGTTCATTTCAGATATGATGATTGGCGCTCTATCATTTCGTATGTCTTTTATACGGCTGAATAAGACCAAATAAAGGAAAAAGTAGGTACCTAACTACAAACAAATACCCTCACACTTGTCAGAACTATTGACCCGTTAAACTCGAATCATTCCTGAGGTGATATATTAATATTATTTATTTAGTTAATTTACGCCCAGAGGGTTTTTACATAAATATCGGTAGTGTATTAATAATGTAATACCAAATATCGATGACATATTTAATCAAGCTTCTAGGTGCACTAAGTTACTGTGCTACGTCGGCTTACTTTTAACGGACAAATACCTAATTCAATAAATACTAGTATTTTATTACGCCGAATTTTAAAACAATACAAATGCAAAAACTTTATATTTACCAATCCAAAAAAATACAGTAATGTCTTTTCTGAATTGCGCTGTATTGTCAAACCAATCAGAACAAATAAATAAAATTAACATATCATAATATAAACCAAATGAAGAATAGTTGCTACCTTAGCTGTCACAAGAGTTCCTATTTTCTAAAAAGGTTTACGGATATACGTGTAAAAAAAATGTATTTATACAGGGTGGAGCAAAAGTAATCACCCTATTGGAAAACGCTATAACTTTTGTAAATGGCGCCAAATGTCAATTCGGTTTTGACATTTATGAAGTAAACAAACGCAGAATACAAATCGACAAGACATGAATCGGTTTACAAACAATTGAATAAATTTCATAAGCAGTACAAAAGTTTACCATAAAAAAAAATTACAGCAAAAGAACATCGGGTGATTACTTTTGCCCCACCCTGTATATAGCCAATAATGTAACCAATATTCATTATGATAAAAAAAATTCAACACGTGAAATAATTGAGAACAAGAAAACGAAATAATCAAATTCAAATTACAATAGAACTAAAAAATACACACATGAAACAAAAATAGGAGAAACAAAATACAGTATTCAGATGGATTTACAAAGAAGATACATTTGTTAGAACATGTATTTCTTTTATGGAAAAAATATGTGAGTTATGACGTAGTTGTTTTATATTCAAATATAAATAAATATGTAGTTAATAAATATTTGTTGGCTTTTGATCAAGTACTCGAGTACGTGCTAATAACCTTAGAACATCCTTTGTTTAATTATGTGAACCTGGCAACCCGAATGAAACTTCAAGTCGAGAAGGGTACATGGTTATAAAAATCCTGACATTTAATTACAACATGCAAAAAAGTCTAACCAGTAAACAAAGTGTTTTGAATAACACTGTCAATTAACAAAGGGATTTACAGTCTAGTGAAAGTGCAGGTTTTCGACCCTTGCCAAAGATGGGATTACCAGACTTTTAGATAGCAAGTTAACCTGACTTAAAAGAAAAATAAATAATGCTTTTATCTCTTTCTAATTACATTTTTTGTAAAGTGACTACCGCACTGTTCCCAACCGTCTGGAGCCAGTGAGACTATGGCATCCCCAATTGGAATATGTTCTGAGGCAAAAGGTAGTGGGAGGGGAAGGTAATGGGGAGGAGGAAGGTGTAGGAGTACGTGGCTATTCAGATCTGGTCACCAAACCCGCTAAAGCCATTTCAAGCAACGTTTAAATGATGCGAATGCGAATGGTAGCAGAAGTCTGGGACACCCGAGGAAGACATGGCACGATCAAGTGAATCAGATACTCGAGTCGGGCCATGTCAAGAGTCAGAATAATAGAAGAGTATGTATGAGACGATGTATGAATGTGAATGAGGCAAGAAGTGTGTGCCAAGACCGAGTTGTTTGCATCACATCAGAATTTAATTCTCCTAAAATTTAAAACTCCTTGTAAACCTGTAAACAAAACTTGTAAACGCAAACAAATAATTTGTCTTAATATTTATTTATTGAGAATTTACGGCACAAGTGCCCTTTACATACAGAAGTTTTTTTTTTTTTTTTACACAAACATAGTGCAGTATTAAATTTTGATGAGAAAAATTAAAGAATTAAATTTAGTTAAAACATAACAAATAAAATAACAATAAAGCAAAAAGCAATGACAGAAACCTGTTATGTAGTGACCTCATTAAAATAAGTGGCGTTAAATGTGTTATTAGTGTAGTATTGTAAAGCAATGCCTTATTTTAAGCGTATTTTAACAAAATAAATAAATTAACGCCATCGATGAACACATAGAATGTTAACGAGCGTCCCGTTTAACTTTAAGTGTAAATGTAACGTACGTTACAATCTACGCTTTCATGGATGGCGTTAATTTAATAATTTTTTGAAAATACGCATTTCGAAAGTTATACATTAAAATATTAAGACGCAATATGTATGTGAATAAATAGTTTTTGTCCGTATAAAACATATTTTTTTAATTTTCACGACTTAATATTTTAAAACACAACTTGCAAAAAGTGTGTTTTCATAAAATAATTAAATTAACGCCATCTATCAAATAGTATATTATAACGCAGGTTACGTTTACCCTTAAATAATAATCAAACAATAAAAAAATATAGGGGCTGTTAAAAACCTTTTGCAATGTAAGCAGTAGCGCGGTAAAATTTTAAATCTCCTATAAAGCGAATAGTTTGACACGGAAAGTTTCACATGTCGATAAGTTGTATCTTGTTATTTTGCACTTTCCCAGTTAGGAGTTAGTTTGTTAGCAGCAAATAGAAACTTGCCTCCACCTTTATGCTTCAAGCGTCGAACTCTGTTCGCCTGAAATGACATATTAAAGCACAGTTATGAAATTTCAGTAAATTGCATAATAGTCCAGGATCCCGATACGACAAACCCTACGTCACCGAGTACACAGATTAAACTACTTTGTAGTGGGAACAGACGTTTAGTAAGCCTTAATGAAGGTGGTCTGCCGGTGCGCCTCCTGGTGGGTTCCCTGCAGTCATGGAAATACTGAACGAATTTTTTCGTAAGAATTACGTCATTAGTTTCATAAACGGGAAGGGTTTCTTACGATAGAGTTCGATTAGTAAACGAAAAAAACACAAGTTTGCCGATAGGTAGTCCGGAGCATTCGCAGGCAGCCGGATGAAAATTTGTAAATTTGACGTCATCGTGTACACGAATAAAACCAACGAAAAACTGAAGTCTTTTTATTATTATTATTTTTTTTTTTTATAGTGAATACCTCACAAGAGTCCCAACTGCTCCCGTCTGGAGCCAGTGAGACTATGACATCCCCAATTGGGGGATGTTGTGAGGCTGAAGGTAAGTGGGGAAGGGAAAGAGGAAGGTGGGGAAGTACCTGGCTATTCAGATCTAGTCACTAAACACGGCTAAAGCCATTTGGAGCAACATTTCAATTCTGAATGGTGGTCTTACACCAGGGCGATACTGGTAGTATCTTCCACTCTGGAACGTGCCGCAAATATACTATATATTATTTTAATTAATTAATTGTGAAATAACACAAATCAATCAAATAAAATTTATTTGCGCACGCCGGGTTCGAACCCGCGACCTTCGGAATGGCAGTCCAATGCGTTACCACTGGACTATGCCGGCCGTCAAAATCATCCCATTAAATAATTTCTTGTACGTCGAACTGTAAATAGCCTGGCAGTTTTTTTGTGTATTATTTAAAATAGTCTTTTTTTTTCGACATCTTTATTATTATTATTTTTATTTCAACGTGGTTTTAAAACCGAAGATAGCCAAATAAAAAAAAATAATGTGATAATGATAATAAATAAAAACATGTTTTGAGTGTTCCGAGTGTTCCAATCGGACGGGCGAGCCTTTCGACGCGAACCAACGGACACGGCCACGGTGCCCCTCACCGCTGTCAACCTTCCAAGAGGCACACCGGCAGACCAACTTTTGTAAGGCTTACTAAACGTCTATTCTCACTACAAAGTAGTTGCACCTGTGTACTCGATAACGTAAGGTTTGTTGTATTGGGACCCAAGACTATATATAATACGAGCAAATAAATTATAACTACTTTCCGAAAACAGAACTTTGCAGATGTAGCCCTTATAGAAGAAATTCGTTCTGCTAGTGCGATTGTGAGCATTTTTTTCCAATGGCCAAGTGGTTAGAGGCGTTGTCCCAGCAAAACAGAGATCCCGAGTTCGATTCCCGGTTGAGACCGTTACCTTTTTATTTTCGTTGTGTTTCATGTTTCGTATAGATTTATTAGTATTATCTTCTTCTACAATGAATAATTATTAATGACTTCCAAGATCGAAGGGTAAGGCTCTCGGCTAGCAATCCGGAGGTCACGGGTTCAAAACTATTAATTAGTGTTACTTCACAACTTATTAATTAAAATAGTATAAAGTATACTTGCGATACATTCCAGAGTGGAAGATACTCTCAATATCGTATTGGTGTAAGACCACCATTCATGATTGAAATGTCGCACGAAATCGTGTTTGGTGACACCTTCCTTAGATTTCCGATCTGTCAGGTACTACCTCAACTTCCTCTTCCCCATCTCCATCCTTTTCCCACTACCTTCAGCCTCACAACATACCTCAATTGTTGCTAATATGGTCTCACTGGCTCCGAACGGTTGTGATCAAAAACGAAAAATGTACAAACATAAATTTTTTAGAAAATAAAAATAACAACCAATACTTTGACGTATTTCTTTAATTGATTTTAGCTATTTTAAGTTTCGAGATCTGAAAAGACACTTCAAAACCTTCTCCCTTCCCTTCCCTATAATACTTATTTCTTCAAATTTACTGCATTATTAAATTGGGGTGTCTTAGTTGCACTGGTATGCGATGGAGTCTCTTCGTTAGGAAATTCGCCATCCGATTTTCCAATGTAAACGTTTTGTTTTGTCTTCTTAATATATTTTTAGTATATCATATATAGCATCGGAAATTCGGGATATCATGAATGTCACTTCATCCCTTTTTTAATACATTTCAAATCGTCGCGTGTTCAGGAGAGTTAGAGAGTAAAGTGGTACGAAAGCTTGAATACCAGACAGACGGCCGAATTATTTTCAATTACAAAGGATCGAAACGAAATGGCAGAGTGTATGGGTTTAAAAATTCGTAAATTTCCCAAACATGATACTGCACTCTGGAATATAATAACACGCCAGCCATTTCGCCTTATTAAGACCACCCAACTATGCCATTCCACAGGGTATAAAATATTACAGTTCGTTAATTGCAATTGATGGTAATTACGCCATTTTCAAAATATGCTTGAAATGTCTAGATGTTAAAGGGAATTCAGGCAGATCTCCAGCTGCTTATTACACGCAAGAGAGGAATCAAACAAGCTATTTGTTTTGCTAAACTTATTCCATTCCAGGGTAAACGAGGTCTTGATATTTTGGTAAGGTAATTTTTAGAAATTACTCGTGTCTAAGTGCGTTGGTTCGTAAGAGGTTGACAGTTTAAATATTACGCAGGGAGTTTCCGTGGCAACACAAGAAAAGCGACTAAATAACGGACCTTTGAAATTAACTTAATAAAAAAAAATTTCTTTCACGGAACGCCTCAGATATGAAACATGAAAAGTGATTTTTATTGAAGGGAGTGAAATTGAAAAATGAGTGAAAAATTGTAAGTAAACAATTCTTTATTACATAAAATTAGTTAAATAAAAAAGTGAATAACGCACAAGAGCCCCAACTGCTCCCGTTCGTCCGGAGCCAGTGAGATTATGGCAACCCCAATTGGGGTATGTTGTAGGGTTGAAGTTAATGGGGAGAGGAAGGCGATGGGGAAGAGGAAAGCTGAGGGAGTACCTGGCTATTCAGATTTGGTCACCAAACATGGCTTAAGAAATTTTATGCAATGTTTCAATCATGAATGTCTGGTCTTACACCAGGACGATACTGATAGTATATTTTAAGGTGGAACGTGTAAACTTATATATTATTTTTAAATTAATAAATTGTGATAAAACCCAAATTCATAAAATTAAATTTACTTGCGCACGCCGGGTTGTGAACCCGGATTGCTGGTCGACTACGGAGGCCGCAATAAAAAGTAATTACCATTAAAAAATGAAAACCGTTACCAAACCACCAACAAGCAGTAACATCAAAGAAATGTTTTACGAGAAACCACGAAATACCACTCAGTTTTAAATTTCAGTGGATTCTATGAAGCTTATTAAGTTTGAAGGTACTTATTTAAGCACAAATAATTACCATTGATTTTGAAAGACAACCAAAACCCGATGTTGAAAATTTGAGAGAAAATTATTTGTACTTCCCAGAACTTCATTATCGGCCATTTCCATCAAAGATTTCATTATTATCTTTCTCCTCCGTCGTAATTTTTGATTACTTGATGCAAACGTTGAGAATTTGTATTTATACTCTGGAAATAAATCTTATAATTTTTTTTTAGAGAGTAAGAAATCTTAGATAAGATTTAAAAAAAAATAAAAAAATCGTTATGATCTTTATTAGTAATCTAGAACTTCAATAAAATTTTATTTGAGATCTTCTGTATCGTAAGTCAAGTACCAGACAATTTATAACTTTTGTCCAAATTTAGAATTTTTTGTACATTAACAAGCTTAACTTACCTTTTTAAGCTGTCCATATCCTTAACATAAATATACCATTCCTGAGAGAAAGTCTAATTATATCCAATTTTTCAATTATGTTCTAAGTCCTGTATCTAAATTTCGCTAATAAACAATTAGTTAATGTTAATTAAGTGTTAATCTCAAGTGACCTACCGGGTAAGTATTTGACCGTACACTATCTCCATATATAGTTAGTAATAACGTATTTCATTGTAGAAATTTATAAGAGGTGTTATTTTGATATTCAATCGTAAAAGATCAATGGTTTTGTTGCTTGTGTGGCACGTAGCGCCGTCTTGTTGAAAGTAAACGTTGTCCAGATCAATATTATCCAATTCCGGCCACAAAAAATCATTAATCATCTCCCGATAGCGCAATCCATTCACCGTAACTGTTGCTCCAGCCTCATTTTCGAAAAAGTAAGGTCCAATGACTCCGCCGGACCATAAACAGCACTAAACAGTCACACGTTGAGGATAGAGAGGCTTTTCAACAATAACTCTTGGGTTTTCCGAGCCCCAGATGCGACAATTTTGCTTGTTGCCCATTGCCACCGAGGTGGAAATGGGCCTCAACACT
This sequence comes from Hesperophylax magnus, assembly GCA_026573805.1. Classification (NCBI taxonomy): domain Eukaryota; kingdom Metazoa; phylum Arthropoda; class Insecta; order Trichoptera; family Limnephilidae; genus Hesperophylax; species Hesperophylax magnus. The sequence continues at coordinate 2,261,450 of JAIUSX010000107.1, forward strand.
CAAGATGATTTCCATTTGATTCACTCAAGTGAATTTTAATAATTTCAATGCGTTGTTGAAGCGTGTATCGTTCCATTTTTATTAATGGCGTAGTTTCTACTTGTCAAATGTCAAAAAATGACAGCTTCAAAAGTAACATCTACAGAATAGCGGGCCATTAAAAATAACACCTCTTATTGGAAAAACCATATTTGTACAGCGCCCTTGAGGTGATTCTGCATAAAAACGGCGATATAAAAATCCTGCAAATATTATTATTTATTATTAATTCATAATAATTATAATACTTATGAATTAAGTAACTGAAACGGGCGGTCCGTTTGATAGATTCCCCTTTTGTTAGAGCACAGGTTATATCTTGGAAAGGAAAACTAAAACGTTCGAATTTCAGAAAAAGTTATTTATCTGTTTTACTAGTATTGTACAGAGAAAAATGACTATTGCTAATTTACTAAGAATCTCTTCAAATTATTAGTAATTCCATATAAAAACGGGATTGCAGGCTTTACGAATGAAAACACGGAAAAGTAGTATAGGGCTGACGGGGTACTGCACTGCACTGCACTTAACTTATAGTATTTCAGATGGCGTGCAATAAAATCTATTTGAGAACGTGACCAGTACACAAGTGTGTTTTCGCATGATCTTGAATAAGATTACCTACAAATATACAAAGGAGGTATGTAATATCTTACATTTTTTTTTAAATTTCGCATTATCACTACTGCTTATAGAATTACCCGGTAGGTACTACGGAATTAAGAGTACCTACTGTTCTCTTTCTGTAAAACAGTTCCTCTCAACTCTTCCATCAATGACTAAAACAAGCCCGAAAGGAAAATATTAATACAACCGAGACGAGTGTTGAATGTTTCCTTTTATGGAAATTACACAGAAAGCTGTACCGTCTGCGAACAAACATTCTTTCCAAGTTTTTCCCGGCCTGGGCGTACATCATGTGCATCAAAAGAAACTAATTTAGCCGCTGAGAGGCAAAGAATTTGAATTTAGCATTCCTATGCAGGTTTGCCCGCCTTCGCTTCAGTGGAATCGTGCGCACTTAATAAACTTGTGTGCATAATATTTGTATGCACTCCGGGAGTAATGATAATGCACCACGTACCGTTGGTTCTGGTATGTGCATATTAGAGAAAAAGTACCAGCAAGGGCTGGGGTATCACAAAGCAATCCGAAATACCATGGATTTTGAAAACGTATCCGTTGAATGTATGTGCTATTGTTTTTGCTGGTAGTTTTACATTCAGATTTCACAGAAGATATGTCTAATTCCTGCTCCAGTAAGTTCCTTATATTTCATAGGTCTCAGTATTTTGAAATATTTATTTTATTTTATACAATACTTATATTTTAATACATTATTTGATAATTTGGGCCTCACTGGGTGCTGTACCCGTTCTGAGCCCCTCATTTAACAGTTTTAAAAAAAGAATTAATAAAAGGATGATATGAAATGAAATAATAAATTGAAAATCAAATAAAAAAAGAGCTGAAATAAAATAAAATACAGATAATCAAGGCGGTAATGAGGAAAAATAAAATAAAATAAAAATTCTGGTACATGGTATTGGCATTGGTTTCACCAGATTAAAAAATCTAAACCAAAATAAATAGAAGTGAAATTTCAATTTGTTTTAATCTTTATAAAAGGGATCTCCGCAAATTTGAGTCACGTTTCGATTCGTAGAATAATGTTTTTGGATTGAAACGAATTGGTCTAAACACACAAAATTTATTTTATTTGTGAGATAACAGATAGCCCGGTGGATAGGACACTCGTCTAGCATTAGATGGTTCGAGATCAGATCTTAATTCGTTCTAAATTATTCCTTTTTCGTGAATGTTGTAAAGCAATGATTAGGTAACATTTTTCATTTGGTAAAAAGGAAAGAACGTCATAAATAACGGGGGTAGTACTCACCCACTCTTTACTTCATCTAAAATCAACCGCCGTCTCATTCTTTGGCTTTAGACACATTATGTATTACATAATCGTACTCGGGAGAGGGGGTCAGATCAGTTGGGGAACTGCCGCGGAATATCATTATTTTGTACGCGGTCTGTCACTTCGACAGATGACAGCCGTAATTACAGCGCTCCGTAAATTGTTCTGACCAATTTTCCTGCCGTAGGTAGGAAAGGGGGGTCGCATAATTTTCAAATATAGCCTGGCTAGCAGATCACAGCGCATATTAGCCACACTTATAACACATAATATTTTTAGGTGTGACAGGTCTGCATGGGATTGTATGGCGAGCAATATGGAGTTATATAAAACGCTTTGAACTTATGGCTTAATCTGTCACCCCCTTTACTCTTCAATGGATGTATTTCGCTAATCATTTCCTTGTTTTCAGAGATGCCCCGGACTTTTTCTTCCACCCGCTTGTGCATCATAATATATTATCTTCCCCTTTCTCCATCCATCCGATCTAAATGTTCAAATACTTTAACCAGGGTTAATTATATCGTCGACTTAAAATGATTACCCTGGGGAGAAAATATTGCAAAACGCGGAAAATATTTCCCTAATTTACGAGTATGTTATTGATTTAAAAAAAAGAAAACTGCTTCTACTTAAATTTGCCACATTCTTACAGAGTTCGATATTCATATTTTTAGTCTAGAGTGGACAGGAATTCATAAAAAATATTATTTTCATAAATATTTTTTGACTGGATGCATTAAAGTGTTGCAGAGTAAACATATAAAAAAAACATTTTTTAAGAAAAAGATAATAATAATAAATCTAAACGAAACACGAAACAGAAGAAGCCACAGTAAAAATAAAAAGGTCAACTGGGAAACGTACCCAGGATCTCTGTCTTACTGGGACAACGCCTCTAACCACTCGGCCATTGGGACCTAGATCTCATTCAAATCAGAATTAACAATACTATCTTGGAAATAATTTTTCCCATATTTTTGAATTATCACAATTTTCTAAAGAATTGGTTTGTAACACGGAGAAAACTTATTGATATAAAATCTTGCAAATTTAAAAACGGGACTGAAGACCTTTAATTGATGAATTGACATGTTTGTTAACAAACTGTAAAAAAAACATTTTCGTGCTTCGTTATTGAATTCAATAGGATCAACGCAGCTGCATGAAGATGTGATTCGATATATTCTGAATGTACTGTTAGTTTGTTAAGAAATAGCCTACCATGACGTTTTTAACAGCATTTTAAATTGATATGTTTAATTTTCAAAAGATATTAAACGAAAAGTTGTTCAAATAAAAATTTGATTAAAACACGTTTATGTTTAGCTAGTAGGCCACCCTTAATGCATCCGAATTCATTTCCCGCCCCTGCGCTATGTAGTTCTTACAGGAGGCCTTAGCCCTGAACCACTGAGCAGTCCCCCGCAGCCACTCTGGAGGCTTTCAACTGGAAGTGTACACACTGTACACTGTACACAGGCCCACGGTATGATATTTACTTACAGCGATATGTTTTTAATTACAGCGGGCAGTGCTGGATTAAATCCCGGCTTCCATTCAACCCCTACCTACCATCCCCGCTACTCGGTCAAGACAAATGGCCGGACTGGTGTACTATGATTCGAGGAATGGGATAACTTTATGCAGATGAAATTAGCGGTTTTTTGTTTTGAGATGTAAGACCATTAAAAGATTATTTACTTGTATAATTTTATGACATCGTTAAAAATATTTGCAGAATGTAAGCAAGTTTAATTGTAAAGCTAATATGAAGAAGACTTATTTAAGAAAAAGAGTTCATGTGAACCACCTGTGATACCACTCATATAAACGGATACTTTCTTGAAGTGTTTATATCTAGTCTAAGTGTTTGGGATCTATTCTACACGGATTTAAAAGAAAAAAAATGTGGAAGATTTGCGTAAGATTTTTCTCAATACCTCGGCAGCAAACACACCAATGAAATTCATTATCTGTTCAAGAATGAATTTTGATATATTTTTTAAATTTTACTTGAAATAAGGATAAATGGAGCTTACTTCAAGCATGCGTTCATGTTATCAACTTACTTATATCGGTATATATCTTCAGTGAACGATATTGAGGCTTTTGAGCCGGAAAAATCAGATTAACACAGTGTCAATTCTTAATCTTTGCAGAGGTGACATTTAAGAATTTTTTTTTTAATTTCATTTTAATTAAGTTAACCCATTGGCCTCCGAATTGTTTAGCTAAAAAATTGTCCTTCACATCCGAATTCATTTTGTACCAAAGTTTTAAATCTGCAGTGGTGTACTAAATCTTACATAACTTTTAAACTAAACATGCAAACGAAACATTTTTTTTAAATTTACTTGTGCATTGAATAAGGTATTCAAAAAATATATGCATTTTTTTAAAAAATAACAACAATATGATTAAACGAGGATATAAAAATATTTTTTTTATAAAAACCAATTTTTTTTTTCATTTTTTTATAATTGGATTAAAAAAAGTTTTACATTAATCATATATTTTATATATGATTATTTTTTTAATTTTAATTTAACTTTTACGTTTTTAAGCCGACAGACATCAGACCCGCCGGGACGGCGTCGTTTGATTTTAAGACACTTCGCCGTACACACGCCGTGACGGCGTCGTTTGAGGCCAATGGGTTAAAAAATGACGTTATTCTCCAGTATCACTAAGGAAGAAGCGATATTAGGGTGGGTCATATGCTTTTACATTCTAATTTGCCGATCCAGTGTGTCTTTTTCGTGATTTTTTTCAATTTGCCGTTGTAATTTTTTTGAGACTATATACCAGGACGAAAACGAGATCGTCTTTCACTCCGAAATATAGTACAAAAAACATTTATAATATTACCATAATACCAAAAAAACGCTCACCTACATATATTGAACCTTTATTAATTTTAATCTCACAAAGTCCTGGCGTAGAGCCAAGTAACTTATCAATCTGCTTCAAAGGTCATCGGTTGTTTATAGAGATTAGATCCTGAGATCACATAGTTACCTTCACATCTTATTACATAACAGGTGGACGATATTATACGAGTAGGTTCTGCGAGCGAAACTTCAGAATCCGAGGGAAACCTTCAGCAAGTTGTAGCTAAGTAGACTTGTTGCAGTAGAAATTTGATGTACGACCGGGTGAGAAGCGATGATAAGGAAATACTGCAAAGTAGAGGGAAACATTATAGAAAAATGTTGCAAGAGAGAAAATTTTATCTTAGAATGAATTTCTGACAAAAACATTGTAAAACAGATGTTATACACGGTGAATTATTGAATATTTGAACAAATTCTACCTTTCTCCTTTAGAAGACCGTCGGAAAAAATCTGATCTCATTTGTTTCTTTAAAATTATCAACAATTTTATTGACTCACCTACATTACTAGAACTCATCTCATTCAATATACCTTCTCGTAGACTCAGAAATAAAGAACTGCTCTTCCTCAATCAACACTCATTATGCTTATAATTCACCATTGTCCAGAATATGTAGAATGGTCAACTCACGTCAAGGCCTTGATTTTTTTGGTATAAGTCAGAATGTTTTTTGTCGCTCACTATGCAATTGAGGATATTTTGTATCACTTTATTTTTAGCAAAGTCTGGACTTGACTTAACACTTCTATTTCATTTCTATTTCTTTCTGTTTTCCCTGTTTGTCTCTGCTTTTATATACCATCCTTTACTCTTGCATTGTACATTGTCCCAAATTTCGTGTCGCTTTGTAATATATTGAACGTAAGTCTGTTTATTAATTAATAAATAAATGAATATTATTTTATAATAGGAAATAATGTGAAGAAATTTAATCATGTCAGACTTTAAAGAGTTAAAGACAAACTGGAGACGTGGTACGATAGAGTTGCTTTTAGTCTAGCCATGACGAGAGTCAGTATATTACAGACAGATTTGTAAGATTTAGGACGGGTTGTTTCGAAGAATCTGAACAATTCATCAAATTTCAACGTTAATTTTCAAGTTCTGTGAATGATTTTTTGTAGTTCTGTTTTTATTTCAATTCTGTCAAGCAACTAGCCTATAATGAAATAGTAACAGAACTTGAAAAGGACTTTCACAGAACCCGAAAATGAACATTGAAATTTGATAAATCCTTCAAATTCTCCGAAACAACCCGTCCTAAGATGTAATAAGTGTTTTCACCTTAAAAGGTTTCAGTCGAAAAAAGTATGATGGAATGTTATTTTTTGTATCAAAACGCTTTGGTAATATTTATATGGTGAAGTCGAGTGGAAATATTATTTCTTCAATAATCTTTAAACTATTAAATATAATACTAGTCAATTAAAAACGAATGAAGGGCGCAAAATAAAAGGTTATCCAACTGATCCGAGGCAGAATATAAAAGGCAAGATAAGCAAGAGGCATTAAAAATCTTTTATTCAAAATGATTTCTTCAATGTAAATGATTAAAAATTTACTAATCTGGTTGGTTTATGAACAGATTTTCAAATAAATCGATGGAAGAGGGAAAATTTTACACGCGTTAAAATATGTTAAGCCAGTTTGTGACTAGGCAACGTTGTTCTGTGTTAGCTAGTGGCGCTTTCAATGGATTATTGGATTTGTGATTAATGACAAAAATCCGATTTAGTTTATCAAGAGAGGATGCTGATTTTAATCCGAAAATCTTCATGTACTTATATTTCGCTAAAGCTAAATAATAGAAGATTCACGAGATTCAAATACATGTGGGTTATACCCAAGGGTTTTACCACTTTGTCGCCATGCAAATGAATCTGAATAGGTAACAACTTTGCTCACAAATTGTACAGAAAAGCGATTGAAAGACGCTTTTCTAACTATCTTCTTTGTAAATGCTGTAAGCTGATTATATATGAACGTAATTAATAGGCCTTCAATCTAGTAGGCAATTCAAAATACGTAATTCATTGAATTTCAGTGCAAATGTACAATACTTCTACGTTCCGTCTGTGAAATGTATAGAATAAAGCAGGTGAAACCCAAGTAAATTAAAAATAAATGTATGTACATTAGAATAATTTTAAAGAGACTCTTGCTTATGCAGTGGCGTATTGTATTGTATGACAACTGCGGGTTTCAAAGGGACTGCGGGGGGGGTGCACCAAACTATTCTCAACCTATTTTAACCACATAAATAAGTACAATAAAGTCGGAATCTTAACGACGTAAGCGAAGAAGCTATTCAAAAATATATACGACGCACCGCCCTTGGTGTACAGGACAGACCTACGGTTGAAATTTCCCTAGAAAATCTCTAAAACAAAGTGAGAATCTTAATGACATAAGTGATGAAGTCGTGTAAAAACAATAATCAGCGCGTGGACCGGCGTAATGGATGGTCCTATGGTCGAATTTGCTCTAGCAGGCCTAGAAAACTAATCTTTCCAAGTAGTTTATTTTAATTACATCTGATGAACATGTTAATAAAATCTCAGATGTATGTTACTAGAGGAATCCCTCAGGAAGATACTAATTGATGAATTATTATTGATTGATGAATGCAAATGGTCTAGAAAAAATAAAATCTGGTGCTTACTTGTAAATTTGTAATTGAAAAACGTTTTATAAAATTTCAAACCATTTTGCATACAATATTTTGAAGGTAAGGTACTGTTTTTATTGATTTTAAATATAAATAACTTACATTCGTAGGTATCGGTCTAAGAAAATATAAAAAAATTATCGTTAAGAATTCTTCAGAATTTATTAAAATGTGAGTCTCGAGCGAACCACCGTTATTAGAGTAAGATTTGCTATGTGTACTTTTATATTTGCCGTCGCGTAGTTTCAAACTCACGACCATTGAGATCAGAGCCAAGAATTTGTTCGCTGCCCTATTGCGCGATTTCAATTTCGAAGATGCAGATGCAGCTTTAAAAATGTATTATTTGTGAATACTGTAAGGTTTAGCAACAACTCGTTAACTGACCGGAACCAGTGGGGTTATAACATCCTCACTTTTGTAGTGGCGTTTTGATAAGTCCAAGATGCTTTACTATACTGCCGGGGTAATTAAAAACACAGTGACTTCCTTGAGAGTCTCAAGGAATACACTGTTTTTACCATGGCAGTGTATACTCTTGACTAGCAAGCCAAAGGCTGTGGGTTCAAATCCAGGCGTGCGCAATTAAATTCAATGCGATTAATTTGTGTTATTTCACAATTTAATCCTTCAAAGTAATATATAGTATACTTGCGGCACGTTCCAGAGTGGAAGATACTCTCAGTATCGACCACCATTCGGAATTGAAACAATGATTGAAATGACTTTGGTCATGCTTGGTGACCAGATCTGAATAGCCAGGTACTTCCCCAATGTCATCTTCCTCATCTCCTTTCCAACCCTACTACCTTCAGCCTCACAACATACACCAATTGGGGATGCGATAGTCTCACTGGCCCGCACTGTGGTCATCGATGAGTGTTTTTGCAATCAGATAATATTTATGTACGAGTATGAAGGTAATAAAATATTATAAGTTATTATGCTGTAACTCGGTATTCCCCACAATACAAGTGGATAAACAATCCATTTGATTGTTTTATTTACTTTGTGTAGTGTTTTTTTACATAAACACCACACAGGAGGCCCTGCGGAATATAATTTCCCTCAGAGCCAATATCATCTTAAGGGATGCTGTGTGGAGGTTTTTTTTAAGGAAAGGAAGGAGAGGAAGTTCTGGGAAGGAAAATGTCTGAGGGATGAGTAGGAATCAGGAATCAGTGTGTCCAGGAGTGACGGACGAATGATCTCTCCCTCACGCTGCGGTGAAAGGCGATGGGCGAAGAGAGACCAGATGGAGAGATCAAAGTGTCCACCCAAATCAGCCTCTCCCGATCAGGCATGCAGCTGGTGGGCAGGCGCATTTTGAACACACCTCAGCCGATGAACCCGGGTATCCCAGCTAAATCATCAAACCTAACGGAACGGGGTGACCTATGGCAGTGACGGTTATCCAATAAATGATTCCCGGGGCGGCGATATCCAAACCCGCCTCCCAAATTGAAATGTTTAATGGATAATCCTGTTATCATTTTATGAACATTAATCTCATCATTAGCACCTCTAATTGTTTTGTGATTGTCTTCACTAAAAACAAAATAAAATTTTACCATAACTATACGAGTTTAGCAAGGCATTACTTAAAAGGTAACAGCAATTCTTTACCAAGGTGTTCTGCTTGACAGTTAACTTACATTTGAGGCGCAATTTGATATGATTGTGAAGAAAGCCTTTAGAAGGTTATGATTCTTATTACGTGTTGGAAAAGAATTTAATATAATATTTAGATAAAGCGCATTGAAGCCATCCAAATAAAATTTGTCCATCAATTAAATTTTAAGATAAATCTTGGTAATCTTGACATAATAAGCTCGATGGGCTATTATGGACTAAAACCATTTAAAACTAGAAGAGACTCCGCAGATATAATATATCTCCATAAAATTATCAATGGCTTTATTGATTATGCGCCCTTTTTGGCTGAATTTAATTTTATAGTCCTAAGCTCGAGAACTAAAGATAAACCAATTTTTCATTTTTATAAATGCTATATTCTAACAGATAAAACTCTTTTATGATCAGAGCGTGTTACTTATTTAATACAAATTTTAATGATATTGACATATTTTCTGTGTAATTCAGGAAATATATATTGTAACATTGAATAATTTTTATTAACATACTCCAAGTTATTATGTTGTTGCTATGAATCCTGTTCAGTTACATACTATTCATTTTACAAACATTTGTTCAGTTTAGTTGTGGGTATATATTAGTAATTATTGCTGACGGTAGTGTAGGGAGAATAATTGGTTTTTATACATTGTCATTTATTTGTGTTTTTATATCTTATTTTATTATTTATCTAATATTTAAAATTTTTAATTTTTATAAATGTTTTAGCGCACGGATACTGGACTCTTAGTTTTTTTGTTATAATTTGATGTTTATGTGAAAATCTGTCATTAGATTTTATTGTGCTGTTCATAAGTTTATCATTTATATATATTAAAAGGTCTGTCTTCTCCTAAATAAATAAATAATTAAAACACTGCCTATTAAATAATGTTTTTATGTGCATCATCAAATCTACTGGATTACAATCAAATCAAAACTAAATACATTGATTGGGCCTGTTTGGTTTGACGGTGATTTCCCGTTGATTTAATTAACAAAAGATTTATGAATCTAAAGATTTTTATTTTGCATTCAGGGTTCAAATCCTGGCGTAAATAAATAAATCTCGTAAGTAAATAAATAACGGATCTCGTTACAAAAACAAGGCTAAAGCCATTTCAAACAACGTTTCATTTCTGAATGGTTACCTTTCACCAGGGCAAATACTGAAAATATTCTGACTATTTTGCTGTACTCACATAAAAAAGTATTTTGGTGAATGCGAGGGATCTTCAGTATGTATTTTCAGTAGTTTACAGTCTGTATGACAAATTTATGTTGTAGTTTGGAATAAAGTCATAAAGGTGGTGTATGTTTTATACAATTAAAAAACAACCGTGCATATGCACCTTCTAATGAAATAACAGATATTTAATAGCCATAAAAGTTAGAGACACTGTTTACACAGCGGAAGACGGTAGTTTAATCGTTGTATAAACTTGAAATTTCCCATCGAATTTCGGGATATTTCCAAGGTGTATAAAATATGTTTATTTCTTCTCCTTGAAGATGTCGCATCATGTTTTCAAGTACCAACCGTTTTTGGAAACTAGATAATATTATTTTTTAGTTTCGTGTGTTTGAAATGTACTTTAAGAGGAAGCTACAAGCCAAAAATGTGTTTATTCTTGGTATACCTTATGTTGTAGGTAATAGGCATTAAAATCGCTTGACAAATGGAGTGTAAAAACGTTCGATTTCAAGCATAAAACTGGTATTTATTCATTTTGTAAATAATTTTAAAAGAAAGCAAAAAAGTCAATCAAATGAAACCGTCACAGATAATCTTAGCTATAATACTGTATTTTTTAAAAGTTGTTTACTTTACGCAATCATACATTTCTATTGAATAAATGTTTTTTTAGTCGTTCACATTTTTTTTTTTATTGAGTAATTTATTTTTTTATTTGTATTCTACTCAAGCGAAACGATAGAAAAACCTTCAATTTATCGAAAGTATATTTTTTGGTATTCATAATGGAGAAGCAGTAAACTAAAACTTAGTTAACTTAAAATTTTAAACTTAAAATTAAAAAGAGTGATACTATAGACCTCTCTGGGAATTCTCGCATAGATTTTGCTCTGCAGGTAAAGTGATAATGAATTACAGTCATCTATGCATTAATCAGCTGGATTCCTCCGAATTATATTATTTGACAAAAGAGGGCACCACTATTCCTGTTTGGTCGATTTAAGACTAAAGGATTAAAAATATTTTTGTCACAATAATGTGGCAGTACTTTTGGAATTACAATTTGCTCATTTAATATTATTCTAAATTCTACTCTCTTGAGAGCTGGTCGTGACCGATTATAATTTCATGGTGCGAATGCAAGTGTTATTGTGCCGATTGCCGTCCGCTGCCGAATTTGAAGATTAAGGAATCGCTGCTAAACTCAATGCGAGTGATATTTTCGGTGAGTCTTCTGTTTTTATGTATTTGGTGGCTGGATTATGATTTGTTACTTTTCCTGCAAAGTGAATTTTGTAATCAACCCATTTTTTTCAAAGGGAATTAATTATTCCCTGATGGTCTGTGTGACTTAGAAGCCAGATCATCACCACACAATGTACACCGTTTACTCGTTATAAAGATTAATCAAAATAGTGATTTAGCATTAAGCTTTGCCTTAAAATTTACAAATTGGCATATTTTAATAAAAATGAATTGAAATTGACACATTGGATTCATTGTTAGAGCAATATAAAAATTGATTTCTTGGATTTATATTTACCTATACATGCAAGAGGCATTTATGCTATTAAAAATCATCACGTTCATAGAATTCTTGTTAAAATCACGCTGTAACAGTCATTTTACAAATAATTTGTCAGAAACAACATTGAGTCACTCAGACAAAATGCAACATCACCAGCTCTTTCGCAGCAAGTCAAATAATTTATTATTAGTAAGAGTTCCAAGCATAAATTGTACAGTGTTTTCACAATGTGCAACTAAAACACAGTTTAACGGTTGGAAAGTGTTTATTTATTAAGACTGTTAATATGTAAAGAGTTTGTAAATTATTTGATAAAGTAAAAACTTAAATCAAAGTTTCTTATGAACCTAGAATATGTCCCATATCCATGGTCCTTATGCTATTAAAGGTGTGTAATAAATGTACACATTTGCCTTTCTGATAAAGGGTTGAAGATCGTCCCGGGGAGAATATTCTGCGAGGTGAAACGTTAAGGAAACGAGACACGGGTGTGATATATTAAGAACCCCTGGGCAGTGAACAGTGGACATCTGGCCAGGTGGGCACTGGGCGGCACCGGGCAAGCGATTCGGGCATCACAGAGTGTGCCAGGATTGAAAGGGTTTATCTAGGTAAGTATGTTAGATACTCTGGATAAACTCTAGAAAAAAACAAGAAAAAAAGTTTTTTGAACAGAGATCAACTTATAAAAAAATCACTTCACAACCGTTATGTGTTTTTGTTACACATTGTATAAAAACTGTAAAAGTTTAGATTACAGTTGGTACTAACAGAAAATAACTTTAACACGTTTTTTTTTTAAATCCGACTACATCGCATTTGGAATCTAGCAAAGATTTAACAGTATCTAGCATTTAACCACCAGTATTGCGGGTGACAGCTATTTATGTGTCTTCACGTAATGTCTTCATAAATCGTGTTTTTTTCATCAGAAAATGGTCAATTAACTATTAGATTCCACTTACTTGTGTTATCTTTCGTATGTTTTAGTCAAATAATTATAACAATAGCATATTGTAAACTGTACATTCATTTTTATGATAAAAATGAAGGGTTATATTAAAATTGAATTTAACTCTTTAAATTTCAAAAGAACTTTATAAAAGTGAGGTTTTTTAATAATATAAATGCTTTAAGACGTGCAAGCAAAGCGTTTAAAATTTCAGTTTATTATTTGTGTTTTACTGGGAATTAAAAGCAACTTAAATTTTTTTACTAAATTTAAATTTTTTACTAATTAAATTTTTTTAAGGAGGTAAAAAGTGAAGTTTGTTTTTCAATCAATATTCAAAAATAAAATGACTGTTTTATTTGAATTTTCCGAAATTTTTAAACGTTTTGATAAAAGATGTTTTTTGGTAAACTTTTTTTCAACTTTTTCATGTTTGAAAATAAAATATTGCGAATCATAAATATTAAAGTATCTTTTAAATAAATAAAATTAAAAGTATTTTTTATCTAGTTTCTACATAGGTTTTTTTACGCCCTATTCAAATATAAAAAAATATATAGGACATTTTAAATACCTTTTATTTTAAATAATTTCAAAATTCGGTGAATCCTCAAATATGATTTAAGATTATCACGGCCAAAAGTATTTTTGTTATTTATTTTTGAGGTGTTGTGCCGTGTTGTCGGTGAACCTTGTTTGTCTCTGTAAAAATCTATATATCTTTCCACAAACTATTTATTTCTATAATTTCTTATTAATTTGTTTCTATTAGTTAGGTTTGCACATACACAGTTGTCAATCAATTATTGTATAACATTTTCACCCCGTTTATTAGTAAGACTATTAGTGTTTAATTGTATTTTACCCGGAGCATCAAAGGCACTGAACGGTACTTATGGTTTGTATTATGATAATGATTACACATCGAAATGTTGTAAAATAACACGACTTCAGTAATGGCTTCGAGGTTAACATGATTGGTACGACAATGAACTTCTACTAAGTTAATTAATTCATTTATATATGTACGGCATTAAGGCTTTTACGAAAAACAAGTGTTAATTACATTAGTGTTTTAAAAATAACATAATAATAGTTTATAACTACACGCTTTGAATGTGCAATGCAATGTTATGCTTATTGCTATTGTGGCAAAACAATAAAATATTTTAAAAAAAGATAAGAGAGCAAAAAAAGCCATTCTAAGCCCTGATGACAACTAGTTTTCCTTAGAACAGAAGACCATAACAATGAAAAACAACAAAGTCAAACTATTTGACTCCTCAAAGTATTATCACATGCTGGCGGTGATTGGATTTTTTTTTAAACTTTTGAGTCTTGGACCCAGAGGTCAAAAAAGTAAGTATTCACTCTACTGTTAGGAATAACGTCTTCATCCATGAGCTAAGGCAATCGCTTCAGAAACCATCGTGAGGGTATTGCGACTAATCGGCTGTGAAGACGGACCCAGTCAGACCTCTAATCTCTGAGGAATATCCCAAATCACGGATCAATGAGATTTTTGACACATCTGTGTACACCGGTGCCTTAGTACATTTACCCGGTTCACGCACGTTTGGTCAACCCTATGAGATTTTCCGCTTGATTGATATGTGATAAAATTCATATGATAATAATTATTAACTGATCTTGGTATTAGACATCATGGTTATCTAGAACCGTCGATCGATAAAGATTTTATCGATAATGTAAATGTAACGACCAAAAAATAGTTCACAACGACTTAGCGTTCTTAATTTATTCGATGTGAATTGTTGTTTATACATTAACCAACTGCATTCGTGTCGGGGAACATAAAACTATCACCTAATCATAATTTCATATTAATTGATATGATACGACACAATCATTGTAATTTAGAAAGGCGTCATAAAGCTGGGAGGGGAACGGGACGGGGAAGGAGAATAGGCTTGAGAGGTAGGTATCTTTACCATTACTGAACAATCCATTTTAAGCACAATTTTGATTATGATTGGTGCTCTTTGACCAGGATGTTACTGGGACTATTTTCCAGTCTGGAACGAAATGCAAATAACAAACAAAATAAAGCACAAACCTTTCGCTCGGTTTTGAGCCTTTTATTAATGTTTTACGGCAGAATAAAACAATAAAATTACAGCAACTTAATAATCCATTTATTTTTAGGCAACAACGTACATTAGAGAGTATTTTATAATGTGTCCATTAGAACTGTGATTGTTTTTGGATAAAAGTTTTTTTTTTTTTTTTTGAATAAGTCTCAACTACTCCCAACCGTCAGGAGCAATTAAGACTATGGCATCCCCAATTGGGGGGTATTGTGAGGCTGAAGGTAGTGAGAGGAGGAAGGTAAGAAAGTAAATAGCTACTCAGATCTTGTCACCAAATACGGCTAATGCCATTTCAAGAATCGTTTCAATTCTGAATGGTGGTCTTACACCAGGGCGATACTGAGAGTATCTTCCACTATGGAGCGTACTGCAAATGTGTTATTTCGAATTAATACATTGTGAAATACACAAATCAATCATATGAAATTAATTTTCGCCTGCCGGGATTTGAACCCGCGATCTCCGGATTTGTAGTCGAGAGCCATACCGCTCGACCACAAAGCCCGTAAATAATAATAATAATAACATAATGTAGAAGTGAGAAGTGGTGAAATAATGTTTAGTATAATGATTTTGTAACCCCATTCAATGGTCATGTTTTTAACATTGATCCAGTCTCAATTAGTGTCCAAAAATATCAAAAACTTTCTGGCAAGTAATACCGTGATCTCTTCACAGATACATTTATTAGCATTGATAGAGTTTTATAAAAGCCTGCATTGACATAATAATATTGTATTCATATTTGAAACACATCCAATAACCTAAGCTTTCGAAGTAAAAAATAATGGCTTCTGCAGAACATAAACACGAATTGACGACATTACTAAGCAGATGCTTTTGTCTAATACCCTCGGCGGGGTGTTTCTGTTAAAACAATACTGCTTAGTGCTCGGAGGAAGCATTCCTGGCTAGGCAAACAAACGGGGCATTTGAAATGATTTGCATTTCCTTACAATTGAATCGCGGGCTGAGGGGAGATAATTCAACTAGAAACTTTTCAATGTTGAAATAAAACCATTTTGTAAAACACGACTCGTGTAAAATAAAAAGTGGTTTGTTAGAAAAATACATTAATGTACGCAGCTAGAATTCAAAATAAAACTATGGATTCTGTTTATGAGATTCTTTTTTAACATCATCATCGGTGCTAGCCTTACTCGGGTCACTTCTGTACTCATCTTCTCTTACTGATCTCCTAGTGTCTTATCAGTTCATCATGTCCGAGAATATGGTGTATGCCAAATTGAAGACTAATTAAATATATGATTTACCATGTCTGCCAGACTCCATTTTTCAGATTCTACCCTTCCATTATTCTTCAGAACACCCTTTAATGTTTTTTAAAATTCATTTTGAAAAAGACTTTCTCGAAATGAGTCTCGTTTTAAAGTGTCTCTGAGATCTTTCCACTTTTTTGCATGTTTTCTCATACAAAATTGTAATTTGTACTACTCGTTCTTCGCCACATTTAATTTGATAAAATAGAGAAAAATCCGCAAATGAGATGCTTATTGTTAAAAGTATGTTCATTGAAGAGAAACAATGAGTATCTGAGGATAAACATTAGAAAATATTTTAGTAGGCAACAAATAATCAATACATGTGTTTAAAATATGTAAAGATTTCCACGAAATAATCACAATATCGACGCCGAAAAGACAAAAGGGTGTAAGCGATAATTTAGTTAAAAATGAGTTAAACATACAGTTTTGACTAGGCGAAAATTCTAATCGAAACTGTATCATTAAATCGTTTTTGATTAAATTGTCACATACGCCCTTTTGTCTTTCCGGCGTCGATATTATCATGGATTATTTTTCTACTGAGAAGTTTTGAAAGTTCAGATACAGAATACATTATTTAGCTTTAGCCGCTGTTTTTGAAGAATCTTTTTGTCTACTCGTGAGATATTTTGCGGGATCTGGATTGCTTTCTAATAGATTCAGTTAGACTGAAGCTTCCAGCAAGTCGATATTGCCTTGGGAGGGAAAAAAGCAAAAAAAAAACATTATTGAATATTCAGCGGAATGAACTAGTGATGGGCGGTTCCCCCAAAGAATTATTCCCCAAACACTGGGATGGTTCGTGGCGGTTAATGTCTCTAGGAGGTAAGAGACACAAAGAGAAATTCGTACCACAGACGGTTTTGTGTTATTATTCTTAATCTCTAGTTAGAAGGCTAATTCAGATTTTAACAAAGCAACTTATTTTCCTGATCTATGTGTATTGGCAAATGATAAATTTTCTCAAAGTGTAGCATCAACCCATTACTTACATCCATCTAAAAGTGAAAACTAGGAGAAATATCTAATTTCAATGTATCCGAGTAGTTGTATTTTTACCAAAGAAACTTATTTTCTGATTCCCTCATGTATTTATTTGGATGTACGTATCAACGAGAACCTTACAATATGTCCTTAAGCAAACAATTTACATTTTTATTAATGACAATTATTTCATAGTTGAACAAAAACGGAAGATATTTCGATTTTTGGACAATTTTTTTTCGAATAATATGTAGACATTTCTTTTTGTCAATCGCAATTTTCAATTCTTTTTGTCAATCGAAAAATACCTTGGCTTACATATTGATAAACATCTGACATTTAAACAACACGTAGAAAAATTAAAAGCAAAAATCATCCCACTAATTGGTGTATTTGGTAGAATTGCCCATCTCCTACCAACGGAGGTAAAGAGGGGCTTATATTTTAGTTTAATCCAGTCCCATCTAAATTATTTAACAGAAATATGGGGAAACACATACATTACATACCTAAATGATTTACAAACAATACAGAACAAAGTTATTAAAAAACTCTTCAATTATAACCCGGACACTCCCACAAAAAAACTGTATCAGGAAATGAAACTTTTGAAAATAAGAAAATTGTACGAATACAACATATGCCTCCTAATCTACAAAATCCAAAATGGACTTATACACACAAACACAACATTTAAACAAACGTCACAAGTACACGAACATTATACTAGGCAACATAACAAATTGTACACACATGCTGTAAGGACTGAAAGTGGCAAAAGAGGCATTGGCCACGAGGGTGTACAAATATACAATCTCCTTCCAGATAAACTTAAAACGGAGAGTATAAATGTATTTAAAAAAAAGTTATTAGAACAATATTAGAATACTATTTATTTAATGTTATATATTTAAGTTAAGAAAGTGGAATGTAAATTTATTTTAACTTAATAAATAAATAAATAAATAAAATGAATTTTAACTAAAAATTGCTTTTCATAAACGTATGGAGTTTTATTTTTATTTACACAGTTAAAATTGATGCCACGAAATGAATTTGCGATTATTGACGAAGTAAAATGAAATTTTCAAAACTTAAAATGAAAATAAAAAAAAATTTATTTGAGCAAGAATAAATTACGCAAGTAAAATAGTATAAATACTATAATATATTTAATAGTCAATGCTCTCACAAAACTATAATCAATTAATGTGGCAATATTGTCACACAAAGGACATACATGAAATAATGCGTTTTTTATGATGTTTGTTGTTATAAATATTAGTTTTTATTTATCTTTACAATGCCATAATTCTAGATCAAAGAAAAAATGATTATCTGCGAAAATACAACAAAGCATGAACTCAAGAACGAGTCATAGAAACGATCCTCTCTAATGCGACAACCGTGTATTGCCAAAAAATAAATATCGAAAACATAAATGAAATGAATGGATTTAGAATTCGCCCCACGCGCCGGCTCAGGCATTGAATTTTATTCGTTGTTTACCAAAAGGTTCGGCGCAGTTTTAATGCGGTTCCGCTATTTTAACAGCTTTTGAGCAGTGCACAGCGGACAAAAATGGCTCTTTGTTGTTTCTGGATGCTATTGTTTTAACGGGAAGCAATTTGTAAAACCTTCCATTTCGACTTTTTAGCACTGAAATGGGATTAACTTCCTTCCGATATTTTTGATTATTTTATCAACGATAGTGTATTAGGTAACCTACCCATTTACGAACATTCCGTTGTACCCACTCAATTATTTACAATCCTATTATTTTAACATCTTATTTTAACTATCCCGCAGCCAAGTGGGGGAGAAGGTAGTACCCAAAATTAATATCCTCCTTATTTTAACTTAAATACTTGACTATTTTATAATTTTACTATTTTACGTATAACCATTAAATATTTATTGAATAATTGGGATTTCTATAGTTTAAAAGCGCATAATACAAAAAAATGCATGGGGTCGTCGGAAGACCCACTTGGTTACAGACGTTTTGTTTGGCATCTTGGCCTGTCAAGATTTAAATGAAAATTATAAATTTGTATTAATAAATAATAAACAAGTAACTAAAGTAACTAAAAGGTTCTTACTACCAAGCACCCCCGAGTTTCAAGTCACTCTCTAACAGTTAAAAATATGCAACAAAGATTTCGCCATTTTCACGATGGAAATTAATTTGCGAGCTGAAAATACTGGTGTAAGGGTATGTGAACTATAAATAGTTGGGTTAAGATGTAGGAAGGGATTTATTAATGCGGGTCTTAAAGAGGCCCGGATTATATGAAGGAGGAAAAAGAGATGAAATTATATGAAGGAGGAAAAAGCGGCCCGAAGCTTGCATTCTCATGGAGTCAACATCGACTGTGAACGGGAGTTTCGCTCGCGTTCGCTGAGTTTCACACACTAGCACCGGTGATCAATTCAGCTAGCTCCTTAGAACGGACTTCATCAAAAAACCTTTAGAACAGACTCAGCATGCCCACATTGCGTCTGTGCATTAAAGGTCTGTTAACAATGGATTGTCAATTACACGGTTAGCATCTGGTTAATATTGAAGAATGTGCTAGACTTCTACAAGACTCCCATCTTCTTGGAAGCAAGAAGATTTTAGTCAGAAACGCACGTATTTTAGACTTAAAATATGATTTTTATTTTATGTACGTTTATTATACGTACACGTTTTTACTGTTAAAAAGTATAAGTTGTTCGTAAAGTGGGTGATACATTACGCTATACGCATCATGGTTTGGCCTTTTTCAGCATATCACTCGCAATACATTAGCAATGGGAATGTATGGCGAGCGATATGCTGAAATAGGCCGAGCCACGAGAATACTTTGTGGTGTAATTTTTAGTATTTTGTTATTATTTTTAGCGTAATCGATTGAACTCATTTACGCATTACAAATGGCAACTTCACATTGTATCGAAACCGTAAACCGAAAGTAGATCCTCCTAAAAAAATATAAAAAAAGATATGTATCTATAAACCCACTTCAGATCAACATATTTTTATTTTTGATAAATGTTTTCAATTAGGTACCAGTTTAATGTAATTAGAAAATTACAAAAAAAATCGTGAATTTGAACATCTCTAATCTGTAAATAGTATAAAATAAAGTGGCTATCCGCATCTGTCTGTTTGTGCGCTTTTTTCTTCAAAACTACCCAACGGATTTTTGTATGGTTTTTAATATAATTAAGAGAATTTTTCCCGAAAGGTTTAAATATACAATACATTCAGACTATAATCATAAAGAGTAGAGGAAAATTGATGTTTGCTAACACGTTTTCTGATAAATTAGGAATTTACTAGTAAGTTCATCAGGTAATGGCCTGCAAGCTCGTTTTAAGCCGGATTACCAATAATTTTAAGAGATTTTTAATAAGTTAGCAATGCTCATTTTTCTACGTGCACAAATAGCAACGTTTTCGTTTGGGTAGAGAAGTATCTATTCATCTGTAAATAAATTATTTTCCACAGTTAAATAATTAAAATTTGCATAAATAAGAAAAAATCTTCCGTAAAGTCTAAAGTCTAAAGCAATACATCGATTTGCCAAGGGATGACGTTTGCTTATGAAAATATTCACAGTGCGTAGGGGTCTTGGGGGCCGTTTAATCCCAACAATATTACACCCCTGGCCGAGAGATATTTCATTAAATTCATAATGCCGTGGATTGGGGCAGTCACGTATCATATTTTAGTGCCATTCAGGGTGGTCCAGGGGCGGAGCCCTCCGGAGCCCCGGAATTCCCCGCCAGACGTGATGGGAACGCGCCGGGGCTACGTCCCTGGCCGTGATCAAAATGCAAAAACAAAACACATTTCAGGCTGGATAAAAGGATTACCCCTTGACGAATCGAAAGGGTGATCGGTTTAATTAAGGGACCTGCTTACTTTATTTGCGGAGTGTTATTTGAAACTTTGCTCCAGTGTCTGGATTGTGAGTAAATATTTAACTAGATGGTAGTACTACGAATTTCAATTAGAAAAGATTGAAGCGGTATTCGTAGTTGACCATTTTATTTATTCAAGGTGTACTTAATGTGAAAATCTTCTATGTGTGCGTGGGTAACAATTTTCTCGTTGACATGTAAATATTCTCTCACCCAAGTGACATCAGACCAAATATTCTCTGAGATTGTTTTATTTACTTTGTATAATGTTTTTTTAACAGTAGGCCCTGACGAAAATAATTTCGATCAGGGCCTATGTTATCTTTGGGGATGGTGTATGGAGGGTCTTAAGAGGTGGAAAGAGAATTTTCAGAGAAGGAAAAGGTATGAGGGGTTGGTAAGAATCTAGGGATCAATGTGTCCAAAAGTGACGGACGAATGATCTATCATCTATTAAAAAAAGGCTTCTAAAGGCGTTGTGCGTGAAAGACTAATTGGAGATGATAAAGAGTTTCCCCAAACCAACCTCTGTGGGCAGGCGCATCCTGAACACACCTCACCCGATCAAACCCGGGCACCCCTGCTAAATCACTAAACGAACCGAATCATTTGGGGTGACCTATGGAAGAGGTGTTGGTTATCAAACAAATCGGGGAGGCAGTACCCAAACCCGCCTCCACTCTCATTTTCTACAGTGTAGCTCACAGCATCAAGTTAGCAAAATGATCATCAATGAATCATGAATCACTTTTTTTTTTTTTTTTTAATTTATAAATAGAAACAATTTTGTACAAATTTAAGGTAGTCCCACAAAGCTGTCATATGACAGCTTGTCTGTAGGTTCTACCAATTTAAACATTCTACTAAAAACAAGTTATACATATAGGTAGATACATCAAAATAATTCAAGGATACATGAAATTTTCATACATTTTAGGGCATAGTCGCTCATTTTTTTCAAATTTAAGATTTTTATTGGTTCTATTGAAAATCACTGGAATTACATATTGAATAGTACGGCTTCCATATTTATTTAATATAGGAGTTTTTAGACCCTTTCCTTCTTTAAATCTTGTGGTATATTTTAACTTAAACAGTATATTTTAACAAGTATCGCTCATTATATTATTATCGTACAACAATACTGGACAAGAAATGTGTAGATGAATAGGAAAAAGGTGGGATGTGCATTCAGAAGCAGAGAAAATGGATTTATTAATTTTCTAATAAAACAATTTGTCAATAACAATTATTTGCGTATACTGTTAAATATAAAATAATACTAAATAATTGTTATTTCCATACTGGAATTATCCAATTCCAACACGAACGAAATAATATTATTTTTAATTTAAACCGTCTTAATTATATTATTGTTCTTGAAAAAAATTAAGTTTCTGAAAATAAATAATATCTACAATCAAACTATTTTGAAGAGGCCACTTTTTAATGTTTTTGTGCACAACGAAATTATAGCAAGTTTCAAAAAAGTTTTTCAAACTAGTTTGTAAATTATATTTAAATAAATATTTCTATGGTGTAATGCCGTACTGTACAGCAATAATAATATCTAAAGTTGACATTATTTTCAATATGGATAACTTCTATAACGCCATTGAAATCGCCTCAATGACACTTTGAATTGAGGACTCTTATTTACTTGAGGAGCAAACGAAGCTACATAGAAAGCTCTCTGGACGACCGAACCTTTTAATAAAACTGTATTATTTTAAATTATGCAAAACTTCAACAAAGAATGTGGGTGGTTGAATTTCAGCATCCCTTATGCTACGTGGAGATATGATGCACCCCCTTTAAAACGTGATCCAAAATTCATTGCAGTATGGGGAATATTACTTGGAAAAACCAAATATGTTTGGTATGTCGACATAAACAAGTGAAAGGGGGATGATTTGCAGTTTAAA
Source organism: Hesperophylax magnus (assembly GCA_026573805.1). Taxonomy (NCBI): domain Eukaryota; kingdom Metazoa; phylum Arthropoda; class Insecta; order Trichoptera; family Limnephilidae; genus Hesperophylax; species Hesperophylax magnus. The sequence goes on from JAIUSX010000107.1 coordinate 2,284,507, forward strand.
GACACATTCAAATATTCACAACAAAAATATTAAAATATTTAACATAATTAAAAGTTTCACAGGAACTAATGTAATTTCAACGGAATAAGATTGATAAATTAATTATTTTTAAATTTAAGTATTTTTTTATCAAGATATTGTTCAAAATGTGACTGCATGACCACTTATTAATAATTTACAGGTCATTCAGAATATATCTAAACACGTCTTTAAGGCATGTGGCATTGTCCGAATAAATACAATGGACGAGATGCGAAAACATAATTATTTCTAAGAACACGTTTTCCGACTTATCATATTCGTGCTTTACTGGTAGTTTGTTATGAAATTTGTCGAATAATATGACATCAGCAAGTTTTCTCCACGTGTATGTCAAACAAAAATACAATTTGATCATCAAAATACTAGTTTCGATTGTGACTGTCGTACGTTTAGTGAACTCAAATTAGCCTTCGATTTTATTCATTTTCAAAATTGAAACTATTTTTTGAAGGAATCAGATAAATTTAATTATAAAGTAGGTACCTACATATAATTTAATATTTGAACAGAAAATTATTTTAATTGTCTCTTAAAATTTGAATTATACTATCCCGTGATGACGCAGTCTGCTCTAGTTCAAATATCACAATCCATTATATTAATATTTTAAAATTGTTACATCAATTTCTTCCCTACTATCAGGAGCATTTTTGTGTTGACAGTTAATAACTGAATTGTTATTACGATACACTTAACAATGCTACTTTAATAAAAATGAGCATGTTAAAATCTGTAAATGTTTCATAACAATAAATAAATTTCACCAAATCGCGCTGTAAAAATGGATAAGTTGTTATAATTATAGTTTTATAAAAGTAAAAAAAAACTCCAAATATTTTAATTAAATGGAAGTTGCAATCGAGGTAGGCCCCGAAAAATTCCACCCAAAAAGCGTTAAATTATATTTTTGTTTGTCTTTTTCCTTGGGATATTTAATATTTTCTTGGACTCGTTTCGTTCCTAGTTTCGTCTTCGTTTTTATTTCAGATCAGTCGAACTTCCATCTGCACGGACAAAATGACAGTTTTTACGAGTTGGAAACTTTTCCCCAGTTGGAAAGGCAAAAAACATTCCCTGTAAAAGAATAAAAGCAAACAACTGCAATCATTTCTGGAAACATTAAAGTTTTGCGAGGTTTTAATTGGCCTCTGTATGACATACTGTTTGGAAATTATGAAAGGTTGTGAGAGGTAAACTGTTTCCATATCTGTCGTTTATTTGTATTACTATACATTTTTCAGATTTTGTCATTCGGAAACAATTATTTAAAATGTGAAGGACGGGTTGACACACAGAATTTTAACAATTTGTCAAATTACAAAGTAAATATTCAAGTTCTGTGAAGGCTCTAAACTGGGAAACAACAGGCCAATGATGAAATAATAACAAAATTTATTTTTATTATTATAAGTGAAACCGTACAAGAGTCTCAACTGCCCCCAACCATCAGGATCCAGTGAGACCATGGCACCCGAATCGGGGTATGTTTTGAAGCTGAAGGTAGTGGGGAGGGAAAGGATATGGTGAAGATGAAGGTGGGAAAGTACCTGGCTATTCAGATCTGATCACCAAACACGGTCATTTCAAGCAATGTTTCAATTCTGAATGGCCTTACACCAAGGCTATACTAACAGTATCTTCCACTCTGGGACATACCGCAAATATATCAACACAAATGAATCAAAATTAATTTTACTTGCGCACGCCGGGATTTGAACCCGCGGCCTCCGGCTAGCTAAACGAGAGACTTACCCCTCGATTACGGAAAATTGAAAGGAATACTATTAAACATATAAAAATTTGATATTATTAAATAAATTCATATTCAAAAACATTATAAAACAATTTGAAGAAGGGCATACTTCACGTAAGAAAGCAAAAAGGGTAACTTTTATTCTTTTAGAGGCAAAACATCGTGAAAGTTATCAGAAATAATAAGAAAATGTATTTGATGAGTATTGTTAGTATTGAGAGCAACTGTTCTCATCTCAACTCATCCCTGCAGCATCCCTCGAGTGCCATACATAGCAACGCGTACCAACTAGTATCAAGTCCCTGATCCTCCCTCGCTACTTCTTTCTACTCTCTCTACTCTCCACTGATCAAACTCCACTCCTAAGAGCTTCTTCACCAATAGCAATTCCGCGGACTTGTTAGCGAAGTTAATTCTTTCGTTCAACTTCGGTCGACAGAGGAATACGCCGTTTAATGGTAGGGGAAGGTTGAACGTAAAAACTAACAAGTTGTGTCACTGAAGGGTCAGTAGAGAGATTATTAGTTTTAATAGATATTTTTCATTATTAGTGACGATAACCTTTGTAAATATAGGATATCAAGTACAATAATACAAAAGAATAGTGAACCTCGCAAATTCGCTATTGCTATTGTCTTTCTCAGGGTGTCTCCGACTACTTCCACCATTCGCTACTGTATACCACAATGTTACTGTTAAAAAACTACATTCAATCGACTTTAATTAAACTGCGTATTTCATTCCGTTGCAGAGATATTGCATTATTATTATATTATATTACAAATGCAGCATCTAATTCGTCAATTAACCGAGCTCTTCATACTCTAAATAATATTTGTCTAAACTCTAACATTGACATTTTTTCGGATTCACTGCCCAAATTCAAACGTTGCATCAAGTCAATAATTTAAACTGTTCAATTCGAATACATACAGACACACAAACACACAAACACTCACACGTACATTACACACACTCCTATATACTACACACGTCACCTGGTAATTAAGGAATAAACATACCACTTAGCAGACATTACAAGGAAACATATCATAGGTACTCAACATGAAGTATCTTATTCCTGTATATTGTCTCATCTCTGTAAATCATGTACTGTTTGTTTCTATAATATAAAATAAAATAAAAACTTAAGTATTCATTGGGCGTCCCAGGCTTCTTCTACCATTTAAACCATTCTCTAAACACTCTTGGCACTTATAAGAACAAACTTTTAAAATTTCAGCGATATCAGTTTATTAAAGAAATTAACTAGTTGTAAAAATAGATCTTGTGATTTATGTATTAAATTTAAACGTTATAAATATACCATAAACAATAATTGTATGTCACAGTTCAACAAAGGCAAAAAAATATCTGGAAATAATCTTGATTAAAAAAAATTAGGTGTAGCATTTTATGGTACAATTTTATCCGAAAATATAAAATGAACAGAAACTCTATAAGAATATAAAAGTTATGTACAACTTATAAGAAGACTTAGGTTAAATTAATATTAATTGAAAAGATCTTGTACCTTCATTCCGTGCAGTTAATATATCTGCCATATCCGCGTATCTATTACTAAATTCATGTAATCTAGGTACAAGTGAGTTTTGAAAAAGCTCAGTTCTGGTATTGTTACATTCAAACATGATTTTGGAAGAGTAGCTCTTGTATATATGTGAAATTCGACGAGGTTACATAAATCCGGGTTTTATATAAAACCATTTATAATTTTGTACATTCATATTAAGTTGGATATATTCTTCGGTCTGAGTTTTTTAATAATTTTAATATTTTCATCAAATATTAATAGTTTATGCTTTCAATGGAAATACCGAGCTTAAAACTAATTAACTATTTGTTGAATCTGAGTTTATTTTATAATCGTGGGACCAGATTAAGGATTTACATTTGACTTGACCTCGAACTAATTGGGTAGATTACACACCCACCTACAAAATATAGTTATTAAGAAATTTACCATGATCTTAATATAACATTTATTTTTTTTTTTTTTTCGCTTAGAAATCGCTAATATTGTCTTCAATAATTAAATATTACAATTTGATGTTTTACTCAATAAAGTTATTCCGAAAAATAAATATTCATTCTAGACTTGCAGAAGTCAATAGATGTCGCACATTAAAAAAAAATAAGATAGGTTTATCTAAAAAGACGCTGTCTAGATTGCATTTAGTTCGGGTTGAATCTTGCGATCATACATAAAGATAGTTGCCAATAAAAAATGTGCGGTGAAAAAATGAAGACGATGTTGGTAGTTCTTATTCGAAGTATGATACAGTTAAAAGTGACCGAGGGGGATAGGGTCCCATTATCTCAGTGGTAGAGCGATGTCTCGGCAATACAAGGGTCCTGGGTTCGTGTCCCAGATGTGACCGTATCCTTTTCTGATTTTTCTGTTTCAGATTTTCGTTTAGAAATCGCTAATATTGTCTTCAATAATTAATAACATTTATTATTTAAGTTTGGCTGAATATAACTAAGATTTAAAAAATGTGATATGGTCTATTCAATTGATTGACGTGTGCTCAAATTTACCTATCTCTGATAATCAACGTAATAATAATTCGTTGACGGAAGAAGCAAATTGTTGTGTTTTGCTAGTTAATTTAGTACGGGAGCATTCTCCATTTAGTAGGCAGAATGTGCAAAATGTATTATGTGCATATTTATGTAATTTAATATGTCAAAATATGTACAGATTTAAATCAGTCAGTAATGAACATAACTGCATTTATTTAAAATATATTAATAATTTTATAATAATTATATTAATATTAATATAATATTATTAATATTATTATAATAATAATATTAATAATTTTACCCGCAACCATATGCATCTCCGTCTAATATGTGGTTCTGAATTCCTTTTCGTTCTGAATTTATTTAAAATATATTAATAATTTTATAATAATTATATTAATATTAATATAATATTATTAATATTATTATTATAATAATATTAATAATTTTACCCGCAACCATATGCATCTCCGTCTAATATGTGGTTCTGAATTCCTTCACCCAACATGTTTCCCAATTACCTGTCCCTGCATGACAGTGTGGAGTACCTACATTCAGTAACACTGCAACAATTTATTTATACATGACCTGGTTGTTAAGAAAACTTGTGCAGTGTACACGCTAAGTGTTCCCCCAGTGCGACTCAATTGCGACTACACTAATTGAATTAAATTGGTTTTGTCCTACTTTATATAGGAATACAAATTCAAAATATCTTTGAAAAACTAGGTTTTTACCTCCATGAAAAGTATTTTTTAAAGTTATTCTATCTTACGAGTACTTTCATAGTACTCACAACTATTTATCTAGAATGCTTACATTTTGAAACAAAATTGCACCAAATAATTTTATTTATTTATTTATGTCTATTCTTGAATACACATTTTACAAATGATTACAGTGGTTTATATTGTAGTACAGAGAAAAAAGTACAGAAAAAAGGTATAAAAAATAAATAACATAGGTAAAACTGTATGTGGGTGATATTGTATGTTACGTGAACACCTCACTAGGAGAACCTGTGCTGGGGTGTTAACGTGTTTGTGATTAAGTGTGACAGGTATTTATGTGTTGTAGTAGAAAGTTTTTTTTTTTTTTTTTCACAGACATATATTGAAACATGAAAACACACATTTATATGTGAGTGTATGTATTTTTGGATAATTCTTGAAGAACGTGTTTAATATTTAATTTTACTTATCATATTTTGGTTATGTTTGGTTTGGAATTATAATCTTTTGAATAAAGTGAATATCTTGATTTTTTATCCAGGCTACGATATGTTTTTTGACAAAGTTTGTAGATGTATTTGTAGTCATTAATTGTTTCAAAGTAATGGGTATACTGTTAAAAAGTTTGGTTGCGTAGTATTGAAAGTGTCTTTGTCCGTGTGTGGTGTGTGTTATCGGAATTAATATAATTAAACGAAAGTTCACAATATTGATGCCATTGCCATAAAATTAATTAATAAATTACGATAGCGAACCGATTTTCGCTTTCCATAAACATTTTAAACAATGGCGAACCAACAACAATTATGAATATTTGTAGCGATCCTAGCAATTCCACTGATTCGCGCAAATAAAAATTACCATTCGTTGTAATCGGGCAAATTCCCGAAGCGAAAACCGGTAAATCATCGTTCCCATTCATTGCTCTGGTTTAATTGACGTTTTTATTGCCGACGTATAAACAGCCAGGGCCTTCGCAAACTGGGGAACTTCATGGCACGTTCCATTGTACTGGTTAATTTTGTACGTAATTTGTAAATGTCTAGGATTTAACACGAAGGTAAACATGTCAAAAGGATACTGGATGGCAAAACTTTGCTAATAAAGTGGACTTAGCTCGCCGTTTACTGAAATTCTGTAAAATATATGCGTTTTAAATAAGATAACAAAATATGAGTTCCAAATAAAAAAAACATTGTTCTACTTTAAAATCTTACACTATAATTGTTTTTTTTTTGTGGTGGAAATCCATTGAAAATATGATTCATAACATTGTCCCACTTATTATTTTGACTAGAACGGTTTTTATTGTTATATACTTCTTGAGACCGGTACATAAACACTTTAAATTAACCAGTCTGAAAATCACAATCTGCCTAAGATTTAAAAAAAGTGAACATGTTTATTTAATACACAAAACATTACTTAATCTAAAAAGAAGATTTAAAAAAGAGCTCAATTATTTTATAATAATTTTTGTTTATCTATTTAGAAACCAATGTTAATAGATATAAATAATAATTTTTAAAGTAGAAAACAGAAGCTGGAGGAAAAATCTACGTTCTGATTTATTTCATAAAAGCAAATAATGATACTCAAACATTGTTTTAAGGTAAGGTAAAACAAACATAATATCGTACGTTTTTTATTTGAAAGGTTGAAAACCCTTTCATTTATTTTGTCATCGGGAATATACGACACGATTGTCTATGGATGATTAGATACAGATAGATGTGTTTTTATTATTACATGCAGTAGAGATCATCGATAAATATAGAAAGTAATATTTCATTGCGATTGTATTTCAAATAAATAAATAGTCATTGAAACTAGCAATCCAGCACTTGCTGCGAATTTCTTTAAAACTTAAATTTTTGCAAATCAAAGTATCGAGACTGGAGTCGCAATATCGTATGTTAGTCAGTTTGTGGTTTTATTGTAATCAATATTTGAGAGAAAATTAGGGTAGCTGTGGTAAACAATTAGAATTGGAAAAGGATTGTGATTTACCCTTGGTCTTATTGATCGATATTATGGCCTTCAGAAACAATGCTGGTTATCACTGCACAAGCTTCCGTAATAGACTCAAATTAAATGCACTTAAGGAACATGGTCACCGCATCGGTTATTTTAACAGACTCGAAATGTATAAATAAATTGTTGCAATGTTACTGAATGTAGTTACTCCACTTTGTCAGAGAGGGACAGGTAATTGGTTGGAGGAATGCAGGAACATATGTTAAAGGGAGATTCATATAGTTGCGTCAGCAGACAATATCCTGCGGTAAGGTCATATTAAAAAAAGGCAATTCAAAATGACGTAAATAAACATGATATCTAAAATAATAAATTATGGAATTTCTGACAATCAAATATAACTTCTTTGCGTATTATGCTTATCAAATATTGATCTATTAATATATAATCTTTGTGCTATTTTTTTATTTTTATTATTTTTTTAAAATTATATCAATCTCAACACTGGCTTGTCCTAGTGAGGTTAAAAATTCTAAAGTAAAAAAAAGATACAATGTAAAGAAACAATAAATAAATAATCAAACAAGTTCTTGTCGAGCGTGGTTTAGAAGGTATCAGAACACGGACAAAGTCGGTTATGAATGCTAGATTCTTATTTTCCGAAAGGAGTTCTTTTGGGCCCTTTTTTTAGGGAGTTTTCAGACAAATAATATATTATCATGTTAAAACTATATTAATTCTGAAGACAATTTGTGAGTAGTATAAATTATAAATATAAACAACGTGAAGAAAACTTAATTTAAAAAAAGTTTGTAGGTGCCAAAAATGAAGTTTTATGGAGTGGGAATAGTTAATTTGAAGTTTGCACTACAACAATTTCATTTTATTTGGATTTACGCCCAGCCGGGCTTTTACATGGAGTTTAAAAACAGAATATACCTAGTGAGCTATCGAAAATTAAAAAAAAAAAATTAAAGCATGATATAACAGTAAACTGATAAACTTAATATGAAACAATATTAGTAACAGTAACATAAAATATAAAAAAAGAACAATACTACATATGAAACAATGCCCTAGCTATTGTGTGCGCGCGAAGTAAGATATCAAATTTATTTCATATTCATTATCTTGTACGTAATACGTAACATTAATACGAATCTTACATTCTCGTGGAAGCAAACAAATTAACAAGTATTAATTAGTGAAATAGCTCTTAATCTATGGCGGCATCCCAAGTGCCCAAGTGAGGGCCGACAACACAGAACGACCTACTAAAACACCATCGGAATTCCCACATAATTTATACTGGAAACTTTACCTAGGAACGTGCCGCTCATACATTGCCCCGCTGCGGTGTGGCCATCTATGTAAATTGGGCTCATTACTTTCTAACAATGCTAGCGAGGAGGCATTAAATTAAAGACGAGATATAATGCGAAAGCTTCGTCTCCGATACAAGTTAAACACCCAACCGATACCGGGCGCTTTTCTACAGTACCATACAATCGTCCAATTGTAACCCTATCTGGCCACAAATATAACTGTATTTGTGGTAAAAATGGTGATGAACATAAATTGAAGCATTGCGTGGAAAAGAGATGTTATCGCTAAAAATGAGTTCTGAGATAATCGCAATCAAAGTTTTTAGCGGATTATCTTTCGATGAATCTTTGTGTTCAGTGATTGAAAATTATTACAAAATGCGGGAAAACTATCTGTTACGCGATATATATAGTAAATAAATTAAATAGCTCTCCTAAATATTCACAAATTGTATTTTTTTAAACAAAGTGACTTACTACCCCATTTTCCACCCATCAAAGATATTTAATGATGTTCTATGTAAAAACAGTGGTTAAGTATCAATGATAATATTTTTATTAGAATGGATAAAAGAGTAGTGTACAACTAACAAGAATAAACATTAAAAAAAATAATAGAAAAATAACCATAGGCCGATAACGCCTCTTTTACTCCCAATGCTTCAATTGAAATTTTAATGTGTCAAAGATGCTTATTTTGGTATTCAAGCACATACTTAACTTGTCACCGACAACAGGGGAAAAATCTAAAAATGTATAAATGTAAGTATGTTAGTTGTAAGTCTCTAAATTCACTGTCACTAGTGTTAAGTCAGTAGTTATAAGCCTTAGTCGCAAAACACAGAGTTATAGTATCATTCAGAGTTATTGTAACTCTGGTTCAATGAAATCGGATTTGTTTTGATATTAAGCGTCATTTTGAAAAATAGCACTGATTATATCTTAGAAATAAGACTTGAGACAAAGTACAAACCTATTAAATAAATTGAAAGAAAATTTAATTATTTGTCATTGATATCATGTCATCCTGACATGTTTAATGGGTCTACATAGTTTAAATATATAGTATTATAATATTATGTAGTTTCTTGTAGTTGTATCAATGCAGGTATAATGGTTTTTATCATTGATTAAGGAAAAACACCGGAAATGCAATGTGGGCTTGTTTCGCGAAACAAAAATTCGGCAAATTTCCTTAAGTTATCAAATACCGTGCTTCGTTATAATTATTGTAATCAACTGAGATAGCGATATACAATGTCAGGCAAGTGCAATTGAGGCAGGGTACGTGTTAAATGGGCTACAATCAGAAGATTATCAGTAGTGACATTGGTTTCCATTCAATGAAGGGCAATTCTAGGGTATATTATCTCGTCAGTGGCTTAACTACTGTCTAAAGTCGTATTTTTGGACACCTGAAGTTACGTTTCGGTCGTTCGTGCGGTATTTACATAATTGCTGAATGGAAAGCGACCATTTTCCCCCAACAGTGTTTGAATTTCGAACAGAAAGCGGTTATTTTTTCCCGCTAGACAGTATCTCTATACAATTCAAACTAAAATTCAAATGACAATTTCGTAGATTATTTATGGAGCAAATTGTGTAACGTTAGACTGCCCCGGAAGTACAGAGATTAGATATTGACTCCCTTTATTTAACCAAAGCAAAAATGAAAGCAATAATTATTGTTGTTGGTAACCGGATTCACTCGTGATCATAAAGGTATGTAGATAGATATACCTACCATTTTCAGTTTCCTTGATATTATATTACACTGTAATCAAATAGGAAAAAAAATGTCTCTGTAGATTTGAACCCTCTTCAATTTTAAAAAATTTGAAAAGTTGTCAATAATCATCATATCATAGATAATAGAGTAAACCCGTGAGAAAATCGGAAACCGTTAAAAAAGTGAATAAAAAACGGAAGACAATCGGACCTCGATCAACTGCATAATAGTTAACTGTAACAATAATAATAAGAATAATTTATTCCAGAATGTATGCAGGGATAGTGCAATGCAATACATTCCAAATTTTGAAATAATATATAAAATAATTTGAAAATCAAAAATAATAATACATGGGTAGGCTCAAAAAATGCGGAATTTAAGTGAAACAAAGATTGCACTCGTCCCTCCAGGAAAATTTTGGTAGCGCTGCAGTATCTCGGTAGGCGGAATAATTGGAATTATTGTAAGCGACTTTTAGCTTATGCCATTAGGATGCAATGTAATCCACCCACAGTTCTGATGTGCACAGCGAAGAATGCGTTTAATAGTATCTTTTTCACGTTTGAAAACGCCTTGAAAGTATACGAATATCGCTCTTCTTTGCCTTTCCATATCCTCGATGTTTTTCTATTATTTCTCGATGTCTGTGATGTATATCCCATGTATTTGACGATATGACTAACATCATTTCCCTTCCGTCTAGCCATACTGAAGATGTTAGCATGTTTTTGTTTTTACATTTGAAAAACGTAAAAACGATTTGGACGTATTATATACAAGGTTATGATTTTTTGCAAAATCTTCACTTATTTGGAGTAGTTTCAGTAGTGCGCACTATACTGAGCATTATCAACATCACCAACTATTTTAATAATGGCGGCTTAAATTTATTATTATATACCGAAAATAAAACATTTGTGTATTTTTAAATTATTTTAGAATGTTATGATTTTAGCTTTGCACGTCCGAAATATTACGTAAAAACAACCAAAATTATATTGTTTACTAGCTCAAATCCGTGATTCTTCACGGATTTGAGCTAGTAAAGATGAGAGTGAGAGATGTTATTATTATTGCAAGGTTTGTTTAGCAGAAAGTATTTATTGAATATTTTCCTCATATAATTTTTTTAATTATTTCAAAAAAATATTATCAATTTTCTTTTTAACATAATTATATTTTTATGTTAAAAAATTGTAAACAATAGTAATACACATATTAAATGGAAAAATATTAAATGATTAATTTATATAAAATAATTATTCGATTATTGGTACTTCATTGAACGAGATTTCTCGAAAGAATAACCAACGCTTTCCACAGATAAGTTTATTTCATAGCATATATACAATAAAATAATAATTAAAATAAAATAACAATAATAATTGAAAATTTTAAAGCTCCGTAACTCTGTGTGGAAAATATATTGTAGTGTGATGAAAACCCTAAGTACTAAGCTGAAAAAGGGTACAATTTTTTTGTATTAGAATATCAATTCGATATTTTTTGCTGTGCTACGCAAACATTTTTTTGCTTATACTTGAGATCAATATTTAAATAGATGAGTATACTTATATTGTACCGTATATTATGTACCTAAGCCTACAAAGTTAATCTCATTATTTACACTAGCTATCCAATTTTTGGAGGTTGAAAAATATTATTTAATGTACGCACATATTGAATTGTGTTGATTTGCAAACTTCACCCTTCAACATATGTACCTACATTCCCTCATACAACCTGTTACCCAATTCACTGTTCCTGTCTGACAGTTTGGAATACCTACATCAATGACAATTGCAACAATTTATTGATATCATCGTCACTCTATTAAGAAAACCTAGGCAGTGATCACGTTAAGTTAATAAAACTAAGTAAATAAAACTGAATATCGATTCGCAAGTGCTTGTGAAAATCAGTAGTTAGTCAGACTCTCTATCCAATTCTCACCACAAACTAATTCGCAAAAAATTTGCCACCACATAAGGTTTTCTAAATTTATTTTTACATAAGCTTCACACAGGAGGCCCCGAGAAAAATATTTCCTTTCAGGGCATTTTTCATCTTTTTGGGATGCTGTACGAAGGGTATTTTCAGGAAAGGAGGAGGAAGAAGTTCTGTGAAGGAAAACAGGTATGAGGGATGGGAAGGATTCTGGAAGTCATTGTGTCCAGGAGTGACGGATGCATGAATCCATCCCTCCGACCGAGATTCCTGTTGGAGAAGTCAAAAGGTCTCCTTCAACCAGGCTCACCCGATCCGGCCTACCACGCAGCTGGTGGGCAGATGTATCTGTCGTCAAAGCCCGGACATACCTCACCCCATCAACCCCGGCACCTAGGGCAGAGATATTTTCTATCCAATAAATGGTTCCTGGGGCGGCGGTACCTGTACCCGCCTTCCAAATTGAAAATATTGAAAAAATTGAACAATTATTAAATAATACCGTTATTTTAAATGGCAAACTAATGTCTCCAAGACAAGGTTTTTGATGCACTTTATCGTTTCACTAGTGTAAATGGTTCGATAGGTTTATTTTATGGCATACATTTTAAACTATTTATTTATTTATTAAAATAAGCTTAACTGTTTGATTAGTAACATATGACACATTTTACAATTTATAAGTTGGAATTTATGGTTGAAATAATTGATTTTACAAGCTATTTATCCAATTTGATTTTTGCACTTGTAGTGTTTTTGATCAGTGTACAATAATTAATGTTATTTAAATCATTGGTTACATACTTTTAGTAAAAAAGTTTTTCATCAAAATTTTAATATTTTATTTTGGGTGATTAATTTAATTGTTAAATAAATAATTGTAAATATTCTGTGCTCAAACAAGAAAAATAATCTGTGATTTTGCTAAATATTAATTAATACCAACGCTGCGATTGAATTATGTGGTACACAACAGCTGCTATCCAAAGAAAATATATCGTTTGTTTGAACACAAAAGATAACACACAAAGTAAATCGAATTATGGGACAGACTCGAGCGGAAATGTTTTATGGTTTATTTAATAAAATGTAATCACAGAAAACAGATTTTTAATTAAACAGTTTATCGGCGAAATAAAAGAAAAAAAATTGTTAAAGATTGTTGAAGAATTAAAAAAAAACCCTTATTGAATATTAATTTTTATCATTTTTATATGGTATCCCATATAAATGAAAATCAGATATGTTATCCGAGACATTATTTAGATAATAAGTCTTTAGAACTTTGTAATCATTCTAAAATGGTATTGTAAATTCTGAATTTTGTTTACAAAAATGGCGTATATTAATTAGGTCCCAATGGCCGAGTGGTTAGATACGTTGTCCCGGTAAAACACAGATCGCGAATTCGTTTTCCAGTTGAGACCGTTACCTTTTTTATTTTTCTTTGTCTTGTTCTGGTTCATGCTTCGCTTAAATTCATTAGTATTACCTTTTTTATGTGAATACCGCATAGGAGTCGCAACTGCTCCCAACCGTCTGGAGCCAGTGAAACTATGGCATCCCCTGGCTGGAGGTATTGGGTAGGGGAAGGAGATGGGGGAGAGGAATGTAGATTTAGTCTTGTTATTGTACTAGCTGAAGTGTACCCGGCGTTGCTTGACTTTTCCATACTTTCCATTAATATAATATTGCATGCATTATACATATATAAACCTTCGGGAAGAAATTCTCTAAACGATAGTTAAAAACCTATCAAAATCCATTGCATAGTTTAGAAGAACTAAGCACACAAACAGACAAACTTGGATAGCGACTTTCTTTTTTGTTATTTATTTATTTAACGCCCAGAGGGCTTTTACATGGTTGGTAGTGTGGCGTCGAGAAGAATCAAGATTAATTCATTAATAATAAGCAGCTCGACGCTACTTAGGTACGTACTTGCTACTTGCTACTTAGGTACGTACTCGCAGTCGAAATCAAAACAGATCGACCTACGTACTACAAGCACCTACTTGTCTACCACGTCACCGGCCGTCTTTTCACATTACGAGAACTCGCCAGAAGGTTCGAGTCTACCGCCTAGGCATAATTGCCGCGCCGTCGAAACTTCGCGAGGGGGCCAGACCAAGCAAGTGGCTTCGATTTAGTTGCCATTTAACTACCTGCTGTTGCCACCGGCCCAACAGTATAAATAAGCTCGACGCAGCGAGTCAGTCAGTCAGTCATCTCTCAGCCATCAGTTAACGAGGCTCAACGAGTGAGCACCCACGCTCCTCTTACTAGCTCGAAGGACAACGTACCCGGCTTCGCCCGTACCATCATGGACTCCATCGGGACATCATCATAGCGCCTTGGCACAGATCGCCGTCCCTGTCCAGCGCTACTCGGATTACAAGCGCCCTGGTTCCAGTGTCTCTGACCAGCGCTTCTTCCACGCCACCATGACCACCACGAGGACACGCAGCATCCTCACTGGTCTAAGCCGTTCCCGCTCAACCACCTACAAGGTCCGCCGCACCTTCGGCCTTCCGTCAGCACTGGAGTATTGATTCCCCAGATCGCCAGTGCCTGACAGTCATCGAGTCCGGTCTCAGCGCGCCGTCGCCAACTACCGCCTGGACCACATCATCGCAGCAACCGGAGTATTCTACATTTGTCCAACATCATCTCCTCGTCACGGCAACTGACTCATCAATAAACACTGTGACCTTCACCACACGCCTTTTATTTCGTGCCTCTATTATGATCCCCAAAGTAGTATACTTTGATAGATACTTTGAAACATAAAAAAATAAGAATAAAATTACATTTGATAAAAGCTATGCAACAAGTCATACAAACACAAGAAACGAAAACAGAAAATTACAGCTATTTGTAGTTTTACATGATGTGTTTAGGAGTATTGTTGAAATAAATATTTTAAATGATCCACAAAACTTGCCAAGTTGGTATTGAATATGTCAACATCACCCAAGTAATGATTTCCCATGGTGTGAAGTCGTTGTATCGGAGAGTGGGCAATGTAGTTACGCTTGTGTGTGCTGCTGTAGAATATTGTATTTTGTCGTGTTGTTACTGTGGGTGTATGTATGTTTATAAGTTGCAGGAGTTCACAACAGTCGAATTTAGAGTTAAGTATTTTGAATAAGAACGTAAAATCGTTTATTTTACGTATATCTTCTAATGTATGTATTTTTAGAGAATTAATTGTGAAAAATTTATTTGTGCATAATCGATAGTCTTACCTTTGAACCTTTCATCGATAAAAAATAATAAATATGTATTTATATATATAAATACTGTCACGTAACGAATCGGACACGTTCAAAACTCCCGCGAATTCAATTAGTCAGCGGTGAGTTGTTACCATTGTCGCTGTGCGCGCGCCTGCCTTGCGCACGGCCAAGTTGGTAAAACTGCTCTACGCTCGACACGCCGGCCATTCAAATCACCAACCGCCACTCTCACAATCTAGCCTTGGCCCTGTCAACATGTCTGTTTTGCTATCGACCAGGACGCCATGATTGCGCGCCTAAATTAACGGCCGCTCTGTACAAGTATTTTCGAAGCCTGTACCTAATTGCTGTGCCTACTCACCATGGAGAAATGTACGCGTAATAGCGCGTACAGTACGGAAGATAACCCTCCTTTTGTGGTTCAACATGTACGCGAAACCTACTACAAATTCATGTAAGCGGATTAACTATCTTTACCTTTTATGTGCCTTTTGTGACTTGAATTATGCCTACACACACGCTTGCCAGCCAGAACCTAAATTATCAAGAGAGATTGTTCCTAACGAAACGCTAGGATATTTAGGATGTAAATGACCCATCTCATTTGTGTGTCTGTTTGTAATTGTGCTTTGTAAATATACTATCATATCCCATTAATGCGTTTCCTTTGACGAATTCGAAGTGGTTTGTTTGGCAATCCGTTCCTCGTGTAAAAGCCGTAGCTGACCTGACGCCTGATGATCATGACCTCAACCTCTACCACCTGAGCTAACGCCGATATGTACTAAGGCACCCTTTTTGCAATGGTCCTCTCACAGGGAAATTGCGCCCTTTACACTGTCGCCTAACATGGGGCAAAAAATTTTTTTTTGTCATCCCTTCATAAGCCAACAATAGACTACCTCGTGTTCGTCAATTGAAATTCTATTCATGTACATTATTCTTGTAACAACATGTGATTTCCTTCTTAACAAATGTCCACAAACCGTTTTTTTGGCGCGCTCGCAAAAAACTGGGTTCACAAAATGGTGGCCACGCGTGCTCACACCTTGCCGCGTATCGTGAACACTCACGACAACTACAAACGAACACAACAGAGTTGTTTTTGTTTCTCAACAAGCAATAAACATCACGAATTCGTGTGTGTTTATTTTTTTTTTCAACGCCCATTTCAAAACCGTAATGTCTCCTTTCACATAGCGAACATTACCAACAAATCACCTTCCTTCAACTAGTGTAAATAAAAACACGGGTTTGTCTCAACACTAATTATACATTCATTCCTAATAAATCATAGGTACAACTGTTTTTTCCTCCAGTATGCAAATACGAGTGTTAACCTTCCAAGTGCTTTCGACGAGTGTTAACCTTCCAAGTGCCTTCGACAAGTTTTAACCTTACAACAAGTGACGTGAAAAGTGAAATTAAATTCATTCCTTTTCTTCAACATCCTCAATTTCAAATCAGTAAATCTGTGGTCAATTTTTTCTCAACAAGTGAAAGTGACTAGTGAAACTAAAAAACACAGTTTTACAAAGCAAAGTCCTGGCCAATTTTTCTTCTCAACAAGTGAAAGTGACTAGTGAAACTAAAAAACACAGTTTTACAAAGCAAAGTCCTGGCCAATTTTTCTTCTCAACAAGTGAAAGTGACTAGTGAAACTAAAAAACACAGTTTTACAAAGCAAAGTCCTGGCCAAATTTTCAAAATTTCAAAACACTTCAAAAAATTCCGGAACACAATCATCTTCCTTTTTCAAATATCAAGCAAACCTTCAAAATGGACTCACCCACTGCACCTACAGAAATTACATTTGGTGTAATCACCAACATTTTCCAATCAAAAAGAGAAATATTACTACAAGCTCTTCGTAAAAGGGAACTGTCGCCAACTGACAAATCAAGGAAGTCGCTTATAAATTACGCCTTGTACTTCAACAAGAAATACATCAGGAATTTACGTTTTAATTGCCCCGAACCAGAGGAAGCAAAAATAATTACACCAGTACCACCTGAGTCAAAAAACATACCAGCACCGGTCTTTCCACAAAATAAAAGTTACGACCTATCATCCTGGAAAATTAAATTCAACGGTCGCACCGATGTGAAAAATTTTATTGACAGAATAGAAGAAACTGCCCAAGTCAGAGGAATTCCCATAGAGATCCTACATCGCAACTTTATCGATCTCATTGCACCCGAATTGCTCTCGTGGCATAAATCACAGAAAAAAAGGGCAGATTCTTGGCCCAAATTAAAATCAGCCCTCATCAGCAGTTTTGGAAAAAAGGAAGCCCAACACAAAATAAAACTATCGCTGTTTGCAATCAAGCAACTTCCAAATGAATCAGCTGCCAACTACATACAAAGAGCTGAATTCATAAACGCCAGGCTCTCTTCACCTGTTTCCGACAACGAACTGCTGCCGATTATAATTGATGGTCTCCTCCATAAATATGAGAACATCATTACTTCACAAAAAATCCTCAGCATAAACCAACTTAACGACGTTTGCCTTCTATTGGAAACATACCAAAACAGAAGAAAAGACTCTAACGATGCAAACGAAATCATCAAACCAAGCAAATCCTCTGGTATCAAACCAGAATATAATGAAAGAAAAACCTGCTCATTCTGCAAGAAAACCGGTCATTCTCAAACTACTTGTTTTAAGCAAGCTAACCTCCAAGAACCCCGAGACACCAGAGCACCTAAGAGGCATTCTTCCCAAAACCGCTCTCCACCTCGTGACAATCTACGAGAAATTTTCAAAAAATCAAGACACAATTACGAGAGATTACACGCTCCCAATAAAGTTGTCAAACCTCCACCGGACTTTTCGAAACCCCCTCCAAATTGGGTAAACAAGAAGCAAAAAAACTAATACCCAACCTCTCGGGAATCCATTTCACTCCAAGGCCTAAGGAATGGATAGAGTGGTTGAGACACGTAAAATACTTCAACCAGGCCTTACATCTTTCAACTGTTAGTTGCAAAGAAGCTCAAGACGGAAGACCCTATGCTCAATTCTCCGTCAATAATGTCACCTTTTCGGCACTTATGGATAGTGGCGCATCTATTAGTTGCCTCGGCAATAATGCACACATACCTTTCTTCAATTGCGGATTTAGAATCAAGATGCATTCTACACACGTCACAACCGCAGACAACACAGCACAAACTGTCACAGGCTCTCTAGCACTACCTGTCAGTTGCGGAAACAAAACAATCACGATCAACTTCTTAGTGATTCCTTCAATAACCCAGAACTTTATCCTCGGTGTAGACTTCTGGAAGGCCTTTAATGTCGCCCCCCAGGTATTTAACACTTGCAACAACACCTCTCACTCCACACAAGTCAGTGAAATTCGTACAGTAATACCTTACGAAAATCTAAGTTCTGCTCAGTCACAACAATTAAAAAGGATGATCAACAAATTCGAATCAATATCCTTCGAAAAATGCGGTTTAGGTCTAACTAACCTAGTCGAACACCACATCAAAACCAATGGACCACCCATCAAACAAAGGTACTATAACCTAGCTCCCCAGAAACTTAAACAATTGGAAAAAGAGTTAGACGAAATGTTGAGTTTAGGCGTTGTAGTTCCTAGTAGAAGCGCCTGGACCAACCCAACTCTACTTGTATCAAAAAAGGACGGCTCTGCACGATTCTGCATCGACAGTAGAAGGCTTAATGCTTGCACTGAGGCTGACGCCTATCCACTTCCATTTGTTCACGCCATCCTCGACAAACTACGAAACGCCAAGTTTATATCCTCAATTGATCTAAGCAAAGCTTTTTGGCAAATACCATTAGATGCTGCATCTTGTGAAAAAACTGCGTTTGTCATACCAGGTAGAGGTATGTTCCACTTCAAAAGGTTACCATTCGGCCTCAAAAACAGCCCTGCCGAACTACAAAGGTTAATGGACAAGTTATTCGGCCCAGAATCGGATAATAACTTATTCTGTTACCTAGACGATCTCATCATCATAACTGACACTTTCGAAAAACACATTGAAATGCTGGAAAAAGTCTTCCAACAACTCAAGCTCGCCGGTCTTACCATCAACTTGAAGAAATCAGAATTCTGCAAGTCCCGCTTGCGTTATTTAGGCTTTATTATCGACGAAAAAGGTCTGAGAACGGACCCAGCTAAAGTCAAAGCCATGGCAAATTTCCCCAGACCCAAAAACGCAAAAGAAGTCAAAGGTTTTCTAGGACTGGCCGGTTATTATAGAAGGTTCATCAAAGACTTCTCCAACATTGCAGCACCCCTCAACAAAATCACTGGTACACGCAAAGGCATCAGTAATTTCTTATGGTCTCCTGAAACCGAAAAAGCCTTCATCACTTTGAAATCTGCTCTACAAACAGCACCTGTGCTGAACTGCCCTGATTTCACACTTCCTTTCACGCTCCATACTGACGCTTCTAATGTTGGAATCGGCGGAGTACTAACTCAGGAATTTCCCGATGGAGAACACCCTGTAGCTTACTTTTCCCGAAGCTTAAACAAACACGAAAAGAACTACGGAATAACGGAAAAAGAGTTACTGGCAGTAATGGATTCTATTCACCACTTTCGAGGATACATAGACGGCAGCAAATTCACTGTAATTACTGACCACAGCAGCCTAAAATGGCTAATCTCCTTGAACAATCCATCCGGTAGACTCGCTCGCTGGTCATCACGCTTGTCTCAATACACTTTCGATGTCATACACCGCAAAGGCGCCGACAACATTGTACCTGATGCACTCTCAAGAATCGAGCTTGCTCTCCTAAACACCGAACCAACTGCTCCCATTTCTTCCACTAAGGACACCTGGTATCTAAAGATATTCAACGGTTGCATTAACTCTCCTCAACAGTTTCCCAATTTTATCATAAAAGAAGGACAATTGTACCGTAATTGCAAACCTCCTTTGTCTATTCTCGAAGACCATGCCTGGAAACTGGTTGTTCCTCCTGAAGAAAGAGAACAAATAATATTCAACAACCACAGTGCCCCGGAATCCATACACCCCGGAACCTTCAAGACATATAAGAAAATATCCTTGAAATATTATTGGCCCGGTCTTTTCAAACAAGTGCGAAATTATATCTCTAAATGCGACACTTGCAAAGCTTATAAACACAGCACTGCACCCCCTGCTGGTCTTATGGGTAAACCCAAACGCGCCGATAGACCACTGCAATCACTGTCAATGGATCTTATTGGACCTTTCCCCAGAAGTTATGCTGGACACATGCATATACTCAGTGTAGTGGACATTTTCACCAAATATTGTTGGATTTTCCCTTTAAAAAGAGCCACCGCATCTGCAGTCGTAAGCCTTTTGGAAAAACACATATTTATACCTTACGGAACCCCCCGTACAATTATTGTGGATAACGGAAAACAGTTCATCGCAACTGAATTTAAGGAGTTCCTGTCCAAATACGGCATAAAGGACATTTTTTATAATACTCTCTACACACCACAGAACAACACTGTAGAGCGTTATAACCAAAACATCAATACTGCCCTGGCTATCCTAGTTGATAAAGACCAACGCACTTGGTGTAAAAACTTGGAAAAAATTCAAGCAGCTATAAACAACACGGTAAATCTTACAACCGGTTACACCCCATTCTTCCTCAAACACGGCATGGAACAAATTGTTCACGGCTCTCTACATCGGAATATTGATTTTCCATCATCGGTCCCCTCATCTGAAGACCCTGTAGAAACATATGCTCACCGTTTAGAAGAACTCTCTGCTATCTACAGCGAAGTAACAGACGCTTTATTACTGGCCCACCAAAAAAGTGCGGACAGATACAACTTACGCAGGAAACATGTCACTTTTAATAAAGAGGATATTGTCTGGAGAAGAAATAACACATTGTCACAAGGTGCCATGTACTTCTCTGCCAAATTGGCACCCCGCTTTATCAAGGCTAAAGTACTGAGAAAAATCTCAGATTTGGTGTACACCCTGTCCGACATTTCTGGTAAACACATAGGCAACTACCACATAAAGGACATTGTCAAGGCTGGAAATATGGAAACAATAGAAACCATCACTCCTGTCCCTACGTTTGTACCTCATTGGCAGAAACAACCACTGCCATACACTACAAACTTTGCTTAAACAACTATCTATGACTTCTACTATTGATCTCACAAGCCGTCTACCATAGTGTTATTCGTTTTTTGTTGAAATCATTAGCCTTTTTAACCATAATGTTCTTGATTTTCATAAGTTAATCATCCATTATGGTTTGTTGTAAGTAAATCTTACACGACAAGGTTCAATAAGTGTCAATTGTAACCTTGACCTCGGCACACTATTTCTTTGTATATAAACTTCTGTTACTATTCTTTTTCTCACGTTTCACTTTTTCTCATGTACACACCTTTTTTGAAACTGATCATTTCAGAAAAGAGACACCTCCTCAATGTCGGTTTGTATTTTTGGGTACGCGGATACTCGAAAATGTTCTCCATTCCCTGTTCCCAACACACCAAGTTTTCTTGACATATCATTTTATTTTTTTTGCTCTTGTTCTTCCTATTGTCCTTCATATTTGTTCTAATGGGTTCCATCGTATAAAACAATGACCCTTTTGCAACATACACCCAATTGAGGTGAATGTTCTACCCCTGTAATTTGTAATCAAAATGCGTGTGTATTCCAGTTCGGTATCGTCATTTGATTCAAGTTACACAAGTGTAACAAATATAAGTTACAATTACCATGTTAAAGTTTTTTCAGTTTTCCCAAAATTGAATGGCGCTCAACTATCCCATTTGCTCTTGTCTTTTTTCAGAATTTGATATTGACACGTCATTTCTGAAAATAGTTGTTGTAAAGAAAAACAAATTGCAATTTGTCTTCCTCATCAATAACATTGTACCATGCATAACACCTTTCGGTCACATTGAGTATGTAAAATCATAGGATCTCAACTTCCTGACCCAAATCTGTTATTTTGTCGCACTTTATTTTGTCTTGAATGACATTAATTTGCCTTGTTAAAATACACCAAGCCAGGTCACTCATATTAAGTTATCCTGTGTCTCAAGGTGCCCTCCTTTTTGTATATAAAAATGTATAACATGTAAAGTTCACAACACTCGTGTTTGTGGCAATTGGTAACACCAAGCGTGTTTCCTTGCTCATTTTGTTTGGTCATTTTAAGTAGGTAAAACCCAATCAGGTCTTAAATAAACCACTACAAACCTCTATATTATAAGCAAAGAATATGTAAAGCCAAATAGGCCTCCTTTGCTATATATATATTATTTTTTTTGTCTTGTATAAAAAATTCTTGTTGACATATGTCTTGTATTATGTCATCACTTACCGTGTAAACTCAACTTTTGGTTGTGTCATCACAGTATATTGTAAGCAAAGAGTAAGTAAAACCAATAGGTCTCTTTCGCTATATTTGTGCGCTGTGTAAGTAATTACTACCATCACATCACATGTCTTGTACAATTGTATCTGCTTGTCATGTAAACTTTTGTATTATGCTAGTACCAATAACTATCGACATCACCGAGTATGTTTATTGTGTACTTTGTTCATATGCCGTCTGTATTGAAATGGAAACTTCTTTATCAACTTAAACGTAAATTTATCTTCCACCATGATACGAGAGATCGTTATAAAATCCACCATGATACGTGCGAACGTTATAAAATCCAACGCTATACGAGAAGCTCGTCATAATCACTTAATTTTTTCGCCAATGCAGCGAATAGGTAATTTGTCTCAATGTTTTGATATAAATACCTACTGTCTTACACCCTTGCAATACTAGGCTCGACCTTTTTTTTCAAAATCGTTCAAATTCTAACATGATACGTGAAGACGTCATAATACTTACCGTGATTCGTGTGAACGATATAATATCAATTGGCCTTTCTTAATTAAGATTGCCACCTGTTTATACTTGAACTACCTGACGTAGATCATTTTACCCGGATATGTCTGGTCATTTTAAAAACATTTGACACTTTTGTTTAACTTGCCAAACAGCAGGAAATTTCCCTCTTGGAAGAATTTAAAAAAAAAAAAAAAATAACATTGAAGCTGTGCATTCAGCAAATTTTGGTTGAACTAATGCCTGTAGACTTCTTGTAACTAAACCCAAGAACTATCTACTATCCATTGACCATGGACTAATCATCGGCTTCACTTTTGATTATGAGGTATCGTGTCGTAGGAGGTCAATCGGGACATGACACAAAAACACCTAACTCGTCGGCTGGGAAACGAATAAGAAAACTCCCAGGTTTGTGAAATTTGAACAAGGGTCTGTCATTTTCTCACAAATTTGTAGAAGATTAAATCGACCCCTTGCCTTTCATCCAATACACATGAAAGACTAGAATTGTATTATGTTGTATGTTATGTTTCATCACACCTTCTTGTAAATGTAATGAGTCGGGAAACCTGCTGTCAAATATATTTCGCTCTCTCCTGAAGATCGAATCCGGACTCTAGCCAGTTTTCAGCAGATTTCTGTACTCAAACATCTTCTTTCGTCATCACTTTCACCATGTACATATTGTTAAAAATTATTCACGGATTTGGAAATAGTACGATAAGCATTGGCTTATCGTCTGTCAAATAGGACAAACCTCATCCACGAATCTTTTTTTCTCACCCCTTCTTCCATCATCCCTTCACCCTTCAATGAAATATATTCACTATGTTTTCTTCCTTGAAAGCCTTACGTTGTTACCGCTTTAGCGATGACATTGACCATGAAAGGTCAATTGCTTTCAAAGAAGTTATTTTTTTGTCTCACTGCACAAACATGTTCTTGTATCAGTGGATTTGTATTCAGTACTATTGCACTGAATGGACTATACAGAGTCACCTCTTGATACGAAAACATATATTTTTTTTCACATTTGTAAAATATCAACTAGTTAGGAACATCTCTATCTTTCTCTTTCTCTGGTTTCTGGCAAGCAAATCTCTTTCTTCTACCCAAGGCACATTTGTTTCTCTCCAACCATTTTTGCATCATTGGTCTACCAGGCAGGTAAACTTCAAGAATTTTGTTCTAATAATAATTCACCCCTGGACTAAAAAGAAGCCAGGCAGCCTCTCTCATCACCAGCTGAGCCCTCTTCATAGCCGCCTTCACTACCGTCACGGAGGTCCCTTCTCTTCAGCCTCGTTATATAAAAAGCACCCGACCACACTCAACTCAATCAAGTGTGAGCCGTTTGTGCAGTTGCGAACAAGTTGTCTCACAATATAATGACACTTTCCAAACAACAACCTCCGAGCATGTCAGCCCCAGGTTAGTTGTCCGTTCCTGCCAAATCAACAGTTGTCTTTTGCTCCATCAAGCACTGACACAAGCACTGTCTTGCAAATACTAAAACACGCAGACCAACCAGTCGCCGTTCATGCAGACTCACCAAATGCCGTTTGTGCATACTCACCACCAACCTCCATTTGGCACCAACCCATGTTACTCGCAGCCCTGCACGCTTTAATAACCAGTTCAACCTTGCTTACTACCAGCATGAATCCACTCTGGCATCTCTACAAACCTGAAGCACCTATTTTGACCTCTGTGATAGTAGAACCCCTCCGCAACAACAAAGTTCCACACCATGTTCTTTTCCAAGACCCTAGTGTTCATTTGAGGGTAATCTCAAAGGGTCATGTGTTAGTGAAAATAACAAGTGCTACGCAAACTCCGACCCACTACGCAAACAAACTACGCTTCGCAAATCTTAGCTTCCCGGACCAATGATAAACTTAGAGTCATTTTTTTTTTCTCTCTTTCAAAATGTCACTGTGTTTTGTCTTGTCATGTCATACGTTACTATGTTCTGTCTTGTCTTGTCATGTCATATGTTACTGTGTTCTGTCTTGTCTTGTCATGTCACTGTATTTTGTCTTGTCTTGTCATGTCACTATGTGTTTTATGTTTGTCATCAATTAGCTAGCACACCCAACAATCTCTCTCTCTCTCTCTCTCGCAAGCCATCTCTCTGAGAAGCCAGTGGCATGTTTTAAGTAAAAGAGGATTCTTAAGCCTATTGCTTCATTGCCACGTCGCTTTTTCTCGGGCGGGCGGGGATGTGTCACGTAACGAATCGGACACGTTCAAAACTCCCGCGAATTCAATTAGTCAGCGGTGAGTTGTTACCATTGTCGCTGTGCGCGCGCCTGCCTTGCGCACGGCCAAGTTGGTAAAACTGCTCTACGCTCGACACGCCGGCCATTCAAATCACCAACCGCCACTCTCACAATCTAGCCTTGGCCCTGTCAACATGTCTGTTTTGCTATCGACCAGGACGCCATGATTGCGCGCCTAAATTAACGGCCGCTCTGTACAAGTATTTTCGAAGCCTGTACCTAATTGCTGTGCCTACTCACCATGGAGAAATGTACGCGTAATAGCGCGTACAGTACGGAAGATAACCCTCCTTTTGTGGTTCAACATGTACGCGAAACCTACTACAAATTCATGTAAGCGGATTAACTATCTTTACCTTTTATGTGCCTTTTGTGACTTGAATTATGCCTACACACACGCTTGCCAGCCAGAACCTAAATTATCAAGAGAGATTGTTCCTAACGAAACGCTAGGATATTTAGGATGTAAATGACCCATCTCATTTGTGTGTCTGTTTGTAATTGTGCTTTGTAAATATACTATCATATCCCATTAATGCGTTTCCTTTGACGAATTCGAAGTGGTTTGTTTGGCAATCCGTTCCTCGTGTAAAAGCTGTAGCTGACCTGACGCCTGATGATCATGACCTCAACCTCTACCACCTGAGCTAACGCCGATATGTACTAAGGCACCCTTTTTGCAATGGTCCTCTCACAGGGAAATTGCGCCCTTTACAATACATATTTTTGGATCTGGAACTAATAAGGTGGTGTATATTTTTTGTGGTGTTTCCCCGCTTAAAAATTATTGTGTGTTTAAAAATATATATGTATTGTTCTGAAAGAAGATGAATCCAATTTACTCAGAGAGGAGATTCTTTTGCAAAAGTTTCTGTTTCTAGAAGGCTAATCTGTATTTTTAAATTGGTAAATAATGTCAGATGAGATTATAAAAAAGCTCGTTTAACAAAAGCTTTCATAAATTTGCTTTAAATTGTTAGGAGCAATTCAGCTTAAGTCGGATGCAAAAAGCGAGCCGAATAATTGCAGTTGGAACCAAATAGGCAAACTCCCATTCGGGGGTTAAAAATGCTTATTAAATTTTTTCCCTGAATCAATTACGAGAAGGTAAGTAATCCTGGAGCGTAAATAACCGTAATGGTAACATTTTACCTACTGGGGTACTTTGAACGTGCAAGGAAAAAGCTGCTTTATTGAAAATTAGTTTTCCTTCACGGTTTTTTTAATCTCTCCAATATATTTTTGTGGTCTGTTTGATGAGGGTTGGTTGGGGTGGTGGTTGGTGGGTAGGGAGTGGGCAGGGGAGGAAGTAGTGAGGGGAGGAGACAACAATTCATTGTTTTACCGCGATGCTATGGTGGCCAAACGTCTCTACCGATTAAACATGAAAGATTCATGGCTTAAAGGGGCAGGTTATCCTACAATACAGTACAAACAACTTTACGAAAAATCTCTGCGAATGTTTTAAGGCATAAATAAAATTACACAGCACAGAATTTTTATTAAAATAAATTTATTTTAATAAATTAATTACCTTGAACTCTGTAAGTATTTTGGCGGCCTCCGTGGTCGAGGGGCAAGGCTGTCGACTAGCAATCCTGAGGTCACGGGTTCAAATCCCGGCGTGCGCAAGTAAATTGTATTTTATTAATACGCGTTATATAATTTAACGTATATTTGTGGTAGGTTCCATAGTGGAAGATACGTTCATTATTGGCCGTGTGTAAGACCACTATTAAGTATTGGAAAATTGTTTGAAATGGTTTTAGCCGTGTCTGGTGACTAGATCTGAATTGCCAAGTACCGTGCTCTACCCCATAACATTCCTTCCCTTCAGCTTACAACGTACCCCCATTGTAGATGACATAGTCTCACTTGGTCCAGACGGTTAGGAGCAGTTGTGACAGTATTTACATAATAAAAAAAAATTGTAATCCTTTTCGTAAATATTAATATTATTCGTAATAATATTAAATTCCATATTAT
Organism: Hesperophylax magnus; assembly: GCA_026573805.1. NCBI lineage: Eukaryota > Metazoa > Arthropoda > Insecta > Trichoptera > Limnephilidae > Hesperophylax > Hesperophylax magnus. The sequence goes on from JAIUSX010000107.1 coordinate 2,311,955, forward strand.
ATGGGCTCTCAATTTTATTGGCACCGGTGTTTCAAATCGCGAAATGTCAATAGTAATTGCCCTGACTCCAGTGAATTTTTATTAACCAATGATTGATGGATTTAATCGATATTAAAAGATAACATCAAGGTGATCAAGATGTAGTTAATCCTATCATATTGATATGACACGCTTTAACAAGAATACGACGAATATTATTTAAGTATTTATACGGAGAAGGTCCTGCCCAGGAACAGACTTGCGTCATCGATCTAAATTTTATCTGTAGTCGCATTAGTTAGAATAATGGTCCCAGCAGTAAAAACCTTATCTTAATGGTGTTCATTATTCATAAATACGTTTCCTGGAAAGTGTCCACGTAATGAGTTTCGTATTTAACAATCTTACGGCAGTAATATGTTTTGATATTATTGCACCACGCTACAGAATGCATTTAGGATATTTTATTTTGCCGACTAGACTTTTTATTTTTATTTGTAACGTGAGTACCACACACGAGTCCCGACTGCTCCCAACCATCTGAGTCTGTGAGACTATGGCATCCAAAAACTATTGAGCTAAAGGTAGTGGGGATGGGAAGAAGAACGTGGGAAGTACCTGGCAATACAGATCTGATCACCAAATACGGCTAAAGCCGTTCAAAGCAACGTTTCGATTCTGAATGGTTGTCTTTCACCAGGGTGATAATGAAAGTACCTACCACTCTAAAAGGCGTCGCAAATGTATTACTTGTATTTCAAATGAATAAATTATTGTGCTTTCAATAAATTTCTCATAAACCATTGGTTTTGAAAGATGCGATCCTTTTTTTTATTAAATAGCGGTGTTTAGAAAGTTATTAATTTTTATTTAAATTAAAATTATGCCACTGAGTTATTTTGCAATTATTGAAAAAATAATTGTGAAATAAAACAAAAAATTACTTGCTCACGCCAGGATTATAACCTGCGACATCCGGATTCGTAGCAAAAAAATATTTGACAGAATTAAATCAGGTTTGTATAATATTAAGTTGTGTCTTTTTGAATACCTTGTAGGTGTCATTCTTTGCATTTTCTTTCTTTTTATTTGTTATGGTTATCTATGCTTACACATTTATAAGTGCAAGTTTACCACTCTGTACTAAATATACATTTTTTTATGTTTCTTTATTTTGTCATTTTTCTATATATCTCGTTTAAAATATATTTTATATTTAACACTGCAAACTATTTAATTTAATTTTCCATACTTATTTCTTATTTTAAAGAAGTTAGTTTTCTATATTATCACATGTGTTATGTTTTGTAACGTTACTTATTTAATACGCGCAAGGTTGAGGGCAACTTTAAGAAGAGCAGCGCCATGGAAAGGCTACGCGTGCATTATAACAAAGCCTACCTCATGATGTTTGGCTTTCCCAGATACTGCAGTGCTTTCAACATACTCAAGTTTTGCGGCCGTCACAAGAGCCCGGGTAGCAAGTTTAGAGAAGAGGACAAACAGCTCCAAAAATGTCCTTGTCATGGAAGTCCAGATTCAAACATCGTAGCTCACTGGAGAAAGTTGTTGTCTTCGTAAATCTAACGCGACTTTTTTTGTCCTACCTAAATAAGGAAAAATAAATTTTATTTCCTTGTTTGTACATTCTTACTTTTTAATTGAACGGGTATTGGATGGGATATTACCTCTAAATAGTATAAAATAAAATCGTTATCAGCGTCCGTCTGTTTGTGCGTTTAGTTCTTCTAAACTTCGCGATGGATTTTGATAGAATTTTCACTATCCTTTGGAGAATCGAATCATTTAGAGGAAGGTGTATATACAGGGTATTCCAATAAGAGGTGTTATTTTGATATTCAAAGAAAAATGCCATTTTTTAATATAAATGATCGAATGTTTATTTCATTATAAAGAAGAAGGTATGCCGTTAATAGTGAAAAATAACACCAGTCAAATGACTACCACGACCACGCCTACAGGACCATATCCTTTTCATAAAATTGTCCATAACCAAATCGCAAAGTGGCTGCCTTATGTCCTCGATAGCCTCACGAATTCCATCTTTGAGGTCTTGAATCGACGCTGGGCTGTTGGCGTAGATCTTCTCTTTCACGTGGCCCCAAAGGAAGAAGTCGCAAGGTGTTAAATCACAAGATCTCGGTGGCCAATTGTGATCACCTCTTTGAGAGATAACACGGTCCGGAAACTTTTCCCGTAAAAGATATGGTTTTGTTGCTTGTGTGGCCCGTAGCGCCGTGTTGTTGAAAGTAAACTGTGTCCAGATCAATACCATCCAATTCCGGCCATACAAAATCATTTTATATAACACCTCTTATTGGAAAACCCTATATATATAAAGTAGAAAAAAGTCGAGCAAGGCCGGATAAACGTCAGCTAGTTATTATACACCAGCTGACATGTATCCTATTTTCTATTCTTTTTATTAATACAATATATTTATTTATTCTTATGTTTTTTTTTCTTAATCAACATTATATATTTTCTATAAATGTATTATGAATATTTTTTGTGTTATAAATGCAGGCCTCAGCACGGGTAAGCCACCCAGTCAGGCTAACATTACTAAATAGTAATAAGAAATGTAAAATATTGTACCAAAATAAAAAAAATAAAAATATGCATGCATTATAAATATATAAATCTTCCGAAATAAATTCTCCAAATAATAGTGAAAACCCTATAAAATTCATTGCGTAACTAAGAACAAATCACACAAACAGACAAACGCGGATAGCGACTTTATTTTAGTATAATAGAGATGTTTTATGCGATGTATGGGATTGCAGAAACTTCCACACATTCCGGAATAAGCACATTATTATTATTTTCATAAATCAATCCTATGTACTTGCTTTAAAATTGTTGCTCCAACTGAATGTACAACAAATAGTTAACACAAGTGTATCACTTACCTTTATTTGTGAATACCGCATAAGAGTCTCAACTGCTCCCAATCGTGTGCAGCCAGTGAGACTATAGCATCCCCGATTCAGGTATGAGGAATGCTGGAGAGTACCTGGATATTCAGATCTGGTCACCAAACACGGCTTAAGCCATTTCAAGTAACGTTTCAATTCTGAATAGTGGTCTTACACCAGTGCGATCCAGATAATATCTTCCACTCTGGAGCGCATCGCAAGTATACCATAATTATAATATATTATGTTAAATTAATAAATTGTAAAAATGACATAAAAAAATTACTTGCGCACGTCGGGATTTGAACCCGCGATCTTCGGATTGCTAGTCGAGCGAGTTACCTCTCGACCACGGAGGCCGTCACTAGGGCGTACATGAATAAATAGGGGAGAGTATGGTATATCGTTCCACTTCGCACTTAACTCTCAATACTGTATGATCAAAATGGGTTAGAGAATTGGAGTCAGGTTTTTTTTTTTTTTTTTTTTTTTTTTTTTATTGAATAAATAGTTAATACATAATATCAACAAACAAGTCCTGCTAAGCCGATTGAATTGGCTTGTCAACAGGTGCTTAAAGTTAGTTTCAAATACATTTTTTAAAGTTATAATTTACATCTTATATCTACAGAATTAACAATTTTTCATACAATTTTTCATACATATTAAAATAAATATTTTTTTTCCGGTAGCCAATTTTTCACCATATATTTAACCTTATTCATAGATTTACATTGCTTTATAGTGTCAGGTAATAAATTAAATATCTTCGGTATATTGTATTCAAACGTTCTCTGTCCGTATTTATTATTAAATTTCGGAACTATTAACCCGTCATTGCGCGTGAATCTAGTACTGTATTTATGTTCTAATTTTTCTTTATGCTGCGGGGTAAATATATACTGAATTATGATTTTTTGTCATAGTATAGCCTTAACGGGTAAAATTTTGGCACTCTGAAACAGCAACGGTGTATTATGTCTCTGTTTAAAAATATTAGGGACGACTAGTAATTTTACAATTGCGTTTTGTACAACTTGGACTTGTTTCAGATTGGTTATACTAGTATTTCCCCATATGGTTAATCCATATCTTATAATAGATTCTGCCATTGACATATAAATTATTTTAAGTGTTTCAATTGATAGGAAAAAATTTAATGTGTACATTCTGCCAGCAATTGATCTGAGTCTTTTACAGGTTTTTTTAATATGTTTGTCCCATTTGAAAAAGCAATCTACTGTAACACCAAGATAGACATATTCTGTAACTAATTCTAAGCTTTCACATTTACAATTAGTCGGGATATTTTTATGGATGCAATTAAAACTATGAGAAATAATATTAGGATTAAATTGAAATCTGGCATTAGGTGATCTTATATGCATAACTTTGGTTTTTTTAGCATTTATTAATAGTCCTGCATCATGTGACCATTTACAAAGTTGATTAAAGTCAATTTGCATGAGTTCAATTGCAATTTTTAGATCTTTATGTGATATGACCAATGCCGTATCATCTGCAAATACAAAATGTTTAACAAAAGAGAAAAGTTTTTTCATTATAGTTACATAAATTATATATAGTGTAGGTCCCAATATGGAACCTTGTGGAACTCCTGCAGATACATTCTTTGTTTTACTAAAAGTATTATTTATTTTGGTACATATTTTTCTATTTCTAAGATAATCTTTAAATAAATTTAACACATTTCCTCTAATTCCAATTTTTTCTAAGGTTTCTAGCAGTTTTTTAGAGTTAATTGTGTCAAAAGCTTTAGAGTTATCGATAAATAACACAATAACGTGTAATTTATTATTTAATTGATTATTTATGTAATTGGAAAAATCTTGCAGTAATTTTTCAGTATTTTTTTTTCTTTGAAAGCCATATTGATTTGGATCTATGATAGCGAATTTTTCAATGTAATTATTTAATTTATTTGATAAAAATTTTTCGAGAATTTTTTCTAACGCAGGTAGTATACTAATAGGCCTATAATTTCCCAGTTCAATGTGTTTTCCACCTTTAAATATTGGTCTAGTAATGCTACATTTAAATTCTTGTGGAATTTTTGCTTGCTTTATTATCGTATTGATTAAATGAGTAATTATTGGCCCAAGAGTTTTTATATTTCTTTTTAAATCAAACATTCTTATATTGTCAATACCTGTGCTTTTAGAGTTTTTCATTTTTTTAACAATGTTTTCAATATCAGTTATAGTAGCTCTTGGTATAAATAAACTGTGAGGCAGTTCTTCCAGTACAATATTAGTAGCTTTGTGATTGCAATTATGTAACATGTTGCTGATGCTATCCGAGAAGTAATTCACAAAATCATTTGACACAGAATCCTCAGTTCTATCTTTTAACATATATCGTGTTATTGTTTCATCGCAATCGTTTTTGGGTTTACGTCCTAAAATATTATTTATCACATCCCAGGTTTTTTTGTATCATTAAAACAGTTTTTAAATTTATTATTATAGTAGTTAGTTTTATCTTTATTTATAAGTTTATTGACAAGGTTTCGTGATTTTTTGTATTCTGTTTCATATGTTTTGTTTGTTGGTGTACTTTTCCATTTTTTATATTGTTTATCCCTTTTATTTATTTGACATAATAATTCACTGCTTACCCATTCATTTATTGCATAAGGTCGTGTTTTCGGTTTTTGCACTATCGTTTTAGAACTGCTCTTGTAAAATTTATTAAATAAAGATTTTATTTTTTCATATAATGAAATACAATCCTTATCCTCTATAAGTTTACTCCAGTTATAATCTCTGATATGTCTATCAATATCCTTTTGTGAGATGATTTGAATATACTTATTTGCAAAGTCTACCTGACGTTTATGACATTTTATATTAATAGCAGTAATAAAATGATCGGCAATATTATTTTCACAGACGCAAGCTGTTATTTTCTTGCCTCTAAATTTGGCAAATATATGGTCAATACACGTGCGAGTAATTTGTCCATTTGATACAGCTTCTCTGGTTACTACATTGATGCATTTAGTTAAATAATGGTTAGTAAGTAAGTTTTCATACGAAGTTACAATATTATCTTGTTCATCAAGCAAATTAAGATTTATATCTCCAAGTAAGATAATATTTTCCTTACTATTAATTGTCTCAAGATATGATGATAATTCCGTCAGAAATGAAGATTTACTGAAATTAGGAGGTCTATAGATAGCTATTATATTGACTTTAGTTTTGTCCTGGAGTATGAGCTTTCCTGATATATTTTCAAAATGTATTGATTTTAATGTTTTTAGTCTAAATTCAAATTTGTTTCTTATATACAATATAATACCTCCTCCTGACTTATCAGTCCTGCAGTAGTTATATGCATTATATCCAGGAATATTGTAAATACACATACTTTCAGTTTGAATAGATGTTTCACATAGCATCAGAATGTCAATATGCTTCAAACAATTAATTAAATATATATGCAATACATCCCAATATTTTTGTATAGATCTAATATTTAATTGAATACAAACAAGATTATCAGACGAATTTATGTTTTGTTTTTTTATCCAATCTTCTAAATTATTTACTGTACTACTTTCTATTTCATTATCATTATCTATATAAGAAAAATTATTCTGCGCCATTTAATTCGTGATGGTAATTAATTGTTTTCTTGTTTTGTTTAACAGACATATTTTGAGTATAAATTGAAGAATTTAATGTTAAATATTTAACAAAATAAAAGTGATTGTATTTGAAGCTAATTGGTACAAGTAATTTTTGATAAAGGCTTAATAAATATAAAATAAACTGTATGTTCACATCTAGTGTTATTTCAGAATATTTATCATATTTTAAAAAAATTTTAAAAGCTGTTTTTATAATTATGAATGTGAAATATAGTACACAGTGAAAAAATGCATGTTTAAGTAAACAAAAAAATGTTGTTGAAGGTGACGTTATGATATTACTATTAAAAAAATAATGTAATATAATAATGTTATTTTTGTTAGTTAATTTGTGATTTTTTATAATTTTTATAACGATATTTATGTAATAAAATGTAATAACACTAAATCTACTTTGAGACAGGTTTAATCTTATTTCTAGTCAATATTCTATTTTTTCTTTTGCTAAAAGGCTCATTTTTTTATACACAATACATTTCGTTTTATCGTTTGCAGAATGCCTGATGTCGATATTCCAGTTCATTTTTTTATTTTTTTTATCACAATTTTTACATTTAGGTTCTTTATCTTTGTTAGCACAATCTTTGTATGAATGATCACCAGCACAGTGTGTACACAATGGTTTGTCCTTTTCTTTATGAAGACACCTGACAGAAGTATGTCCAAAGCCCAGGCAGTGATAGCATTGCACTAGAGGATGGGCATCCTCTACTTGTATTCTCTGGTATCCCACATAGATTTTACCGGTATATACTAGCCTTCTTCTTATTTCAGTACTAACTTCTATTATGTAATTAGATGTGTTATTATATTTGTTTTTCAAGATCTTTTTTAACGTCATCTCAATTTCTGGTTTATCTATCATCACATCCTTGATATCTTCATTCTGTTCGATTATATCTTGTATAATATCATCCTTATTATAGTCATTAGCAATGCCCTTAAGTATTATAGTTGGTCTTTTCTTTTTAATTTCTGTAGCACTGATGTCTTTGAACTCGTCTCCGATAGCTTTACTCATTTTTTCCGCATCGTACTTTGTCGAACATTTTATAAGTATTCTATTTTTAGATATCGCATTAACACCAATCACTTTGGCACCAATCTTACTTAAGTTAATTTTCTTCCTGATTTTATTTTGTATATTTTCTGAAGATTCGTCAGCATTGTTCGATGAAACTATTAATTTGTAATCACTTTCCAATATTTTATTTTGGTTTTCAGCTACTTTCCCGTATCCAAATGTAGGTTCGATTATTTTTTCCTTTGCTTCAGATAACTGAAGAGTTAGATGTCCCATCCAGTTAAATATAGCACTTGTTTTCGTTGTAATTAAGTTAATTTGTTCTTTATTAAATTTATTCACTTTATCTTGAACACAATTCAATAAATCATCAATTGCCTCCTTCGCAGAATCCATGAATTGATGTGGATTCATATTTTTTTGAAGTAAAAAACACCGTTTTTTAATAAAAACCTTAATAGGTTCTAGATATTTAGGATAAACTTTAAATTTCGTTATGTTTCACTGTTTGTTAATTGTTTAATTCAAATAAATACTTATTTTATTGGGTACGATATTTATTTAAATCCTATTTTACAGGAATCTAGAATGTTTTCAAATTAAACGTTTTATAAAAAAATGGTTTTCGGTACGATTTAACGAACCGGTACGGTTAATCGTACCACCGGTATGGTATATCGTACCTAGACCATTATTCCAATTTATATCGATGAAAACATGTACATTTTTTAGGCATGCATGTGTCGCAAATGTCTGGGTTGCTGGTGCAAGCTTCATGCACCCATTTATGGCAACGATCGCAGTGGATCCAGTCTTCTTTGGGTCCTGCCTTTTCAAAACAATTGCCAAAACATAGGTGGCATACGTTTTCTTTATCGTCATCATCAATATCCGTATCCGAATCATTCAAAACGACAAAACTGTCAGCATCTTCACTATCACCACTTCTGCAATTGGCCTTCTTTCGTCGAGCACACTTCTAACACTTTATGGGCTTTTTATCAGTTTTAATAATCTTATTTTTCTTTTTTTCAATTTTAATTTGGGCATTTTGACAGATGAGCATCTACCAGCAGCAATTTCTAGTCCTTTTTTATACGGACTTGCAGTTATTTCATCAGCCTTTTGTGCCGTACGCGTGTTATTTTTTCCTTGGTTCTTTGGTATTGGAGAAATCTCAAGAATTGAAAGTTGAAAAGATGTCGACGCGTTTGAATTTGTTTGCCCCAATTCAATTTTCTGAACTGCATCTGGTGGTGTAAATGAAGACTCTGACGAGGTCACTGGTGGTGGTGGTCGCAACAAAGGCTCTGACGTGATCTCTGGTGTTTGTTGTACTGAATTCTTTAATTTAAAAATAGAAAATAATTTACTTAAAAAACAACTAACAAATTACTGTTAACCGTACCGGTACAATAGTTTTTCTGAAAAAACGACAACAAAACACGCAAACGACAGGTGACAATATGATTTTGCAATCGTAGTTTGCAGAATAAAAAAATACTAAATGAACTTAATTTGAGAAAAAACTAACATACCTACATTTGAACACGAAATCACCATACGCAGGAGCCGAAAAAATCAGATGAAAATTGTGAAAAAACAAAAATACTCCACTGCCAGCGCACGCACGATCCAACACTAAATAAAAATGGCGGGACAACTATGACGTTTCTAACGGTTGGCAGAATATTATCCGGATTAAAAAATAGTGACCCGTAGCAAAAATATCGAGGTGGTACGATTTACCGACCGGTACGATATACCATACTCTCCCCTAATATAAATTACTAGGTGACGTGCACCTGGCGTTAAATAACATCTATGTATAAATCTGCCAAAAGAAATTTTCTAAATCAAACTCCGTTGCATAGTTTAAAAGATCTAAGCGCACAAACAGACCTACTAGAATGGTGACTTTGTTTCATACTATTTAGGCATTTTTCATAAATTATTTGACTGTCGTGTTGCATTTTAAATAATAAGTTTTTGAATGAATGATGCTTTATCAATAATTGTGTACTTCTCGGAATGTGTTTATTTGCTAAAATGAATACTTCGTGTAATGACATGTAAAACTTATAACAATCAATATTATATCTATTGATCCAAAAATTCAGATATATGGTTAAGCCACTTTGGTCGTTAATCTGCATCAAAATATCCATTTGTACAATCAAAGGATTAGCCATGATTTCCGATTCCCCTTAGTAACTAATACATTTATCTAAAGTTTGTGGAAAGTTTAATGATTAATCTCAATTAAGCCCGTGGCCGCGCCAATTAATTGTGGGTAAAAAGCTTCTGCTCGGTGGCATCATATTGGACATTTCATTACAAAGGAATAATCAAGATTTATCTCGTATATTTCCATAATTCGAATTCATTATGATGGATTATCTATATCAGTTAAGGATTTGGATGTTGGTTATCAAATTAAAATGGTCATTAGACTTTTAATTTATTCATTAATCTTAGAATAATAAAACAAACTTAAAAATAATCGTTTAAATTAGCCTTAATTTTAATTAAGCAGAATAATTTTTTTTTTTAGGTTGATTTATTTAACCAATTAGCTAATTTTCTCGCTTTAGTAAAAATCGCATGTAAAAAAAATCATGACAATATTGCAACACTGTAATTGAACTTTGAATTTTTTAGCCTTTTTCTTGACAATAAGTGTTAGTTTTTATAAGAAAATCATTTAAATTAAAGAAAATAATATTACTTTTTTGAACAACTATAATTTCTACATTAAAGCCAATCGGTTTCGGAACAACCGTTCCACCGAACCACCGAAGAGTGGTGGGAGAAGATAGAACGGGCAGTGAATAGGAGCATATATGTAAAATATCTGTGTGTAAAATAATATTGTTTGTTTATTGATAATATAACAAAAAATATTTCTATAATAAAACAAATTCCATATCTTCACTAATCGCCAGTCACGCCTCCACCCCCACTTCAACACTCAATAATATATATATTTTGATCATAGGAAAGAACGGTTGTTCTGAAACCGGTTGGCTTTGATATGAAAAAATACAGTGGTTAAACAAAGTACAATTGTTTCGTTTATTTATAATGGATGACATGACAAAGTTATAGCTACTCGTACATTCGAAGGGAGAAAATAATCTTCTTTGTTGAAACCACTATTTTGATAAAATTAATCTACAGGTTCCTTCATCAGGGTACAAAGTATACTAAAAAATAAGACACATGTAAGAATTGTGGCTGAGTTGGCTTCGCGTCTGGTTTCCAATCAGGTGACGTGAATTAATATGCTCGGCTGGCTAAGTCATTTTACAAGCAATATTTCCCGCTTTCTGTGAGGGTAGTAGGAGATTATCAAATATTCATGTTATTTGTAACGCGGGTAGGTGTGTCTTACAGAAAAATAAGCAAATATAAAAAATAACTATAAGCAAGGGTAGAAACTATGTTTTTTGTGAAGAGTACATTCACGCAATAAATAAATTAATTGAATACCTATAAAATAAACCTAAATGGCTGTAAATAAATAAGTTGAAACTAAATGTAAACAAAACAAAAAATATGGAAATAAGCAATAAAACGCATAAAGTACGATTAAATATAACAATTAATGATTAAAAAATAGAAAAATTAAATTAAATCAAATATATAAGTAATATAATATCTAAATATCTACTTAATATTGGATTCAAAACTAAATTTTGAATATGTGCTGAAGAAGATATCAAAAAATGAAAACTACGAAACCGACCGCAACTTGAAAAAAACTTCCGAGACTATTAGAAATTTTTATTCATTATTTTTATATGAAACGACAAAAAAATGAGGTAATATTAAGGTTTACAATATATTTGTCTAAAAAATTATTGATTTTTTATATGTTTTCGTAATCAGTAATTTTAGTTACAAAAACACGTCAAGGGAACCATTTTTTTAATGTTTGTATTCTAAATTTTTATGATTTAAAAATATATTGCTCACGACCGACGTTATATTTGGCCAACGAAGGAAACCTGAACAAGCTGGAAGTTATCAGTATAATTATATTAAGGAGAGGCCAATATGAAAAGGTTAATCAAAAGAGAGAAGAGATGAATTGGATTCCAATAAAAAAGACACTGCTATATGTCTTAATTTTTATACTTAAAACTAATAATCAAATGCCTAAATGTAAAAGTATGAAATAGTATTTAATAAAAATATTCATAATTATGAAATCAGAAATGTTAATAGAATTAGATTGCCACATTTGAGAAGAAACAGAATCACAGAATTGCTTAAAGATGTATGATGAAATGCCTGAAAGTCTGAGAATGAATGTATTTAAAAATATTGTTATGTTTTCTGCCAAAATATAATTTTATAAATAACGAAATGTAAATATTTGTTTATATTTATTTATTTATTGCATCTCACTATACATAAAACACTTTTTTTTCACATAAAAATCAACCTCACTAGGACTAAGCCTGTATCGAGGTTAACAATTTACATTTTAGTGAAGCAAACATAAGAGTATCACAAACATGAAGTCATTTTACATAAATACACAAAATATTTCAAAATTAAAGAAAAAATGAGTATTAGATGTGTTACCAGATGGGTAATTTGACAGTATATTGTAACAATATTTGAACCATAGCTAATCATTATTCAAAATAAGAAGCAAAGTAGATAATAAAGACAGATAGGGTGACATTCGGTTTTTAGTAAATGGGACTTATATAAAATCTTATTATTTAAGAAAAGACAAGGATGAAAAAATATTAAGACAATCGTCTGGCAATACATAAACCTTAAGTAACTTTTTAAATTTAACTAAGGAATTGGTAGACTTAATATGATTTGGAAGAATATTAAACATAAGTGGTGCCTGATATAAATAATTTCTTTGACCAAAAGAAGTTTTAGTATGTACCGTCACAAAGTTCAATGTAGAGCTAATTCTAGTTGTACGCATTTGTTGTGTTCTTTCAGCAAATTTAATATTGATAAAAAATCGACAAAGTATTTGAGTGATATATAGCTGTTTTATGCACATAACATTACATTCATTATAAAGTAGGTTGGATGGATAACAGAATTTCTTTTTGTACATCACTTTAAGGATCAATTTTTGAGTAATATTTAGTGGTTCAACATTGGACTTTAGACATGATCCCCAGCATACTATGTTATAAGAAAGTCGAGATTGGACTAAGGCAAAATAGACCGTTTTTAATTTCTCTTTGTCCAATATGTGTCGAAGTTCTTTAAAAATAAATGTTATATATATATATATAAAATGTATAATATATATATATATATATATATATATATATATATATATATATATATATATAATGTAATATATATATATATATATATATATATATATAATGTAATATATATATGTATATATATATAATGTAGTATATACGCAAAATGTTTTATGAACTAACACAATATACAATATAAAAGAAGGTCATGAAGTAGGTATAATAGAATTTTATTAAATAAATAATTTTTCACTTGTAGCAAACACTTTGTGGGTATACATAATTATAATAATTAAAATAAATAATTACTGTATTTCAAAAAAAAATAACACTTTTTTACAGTTACTGCTTTTATATTAGTGACATTTCCTTACGAATAATAAGGAAGGATAAACCTTGTATTTATTACAAAGTTAATTTTATGTGATTGACAACCTTTCCAAAATACATTTCAGACGGATTATTTCACGATTTCTTTAGTTAATGAAGCCAAATATCATACATAACGAATACCGGTCGGTTTGATAGATTCCCCTATCTTAACAAACGAATTGCAATCTTTAGAGCACAGGCGTCGCACATTGGGGTGACTTCATGTAACGCGTTGGCTGAAATTCAGAAAATCAAATGTTCTTTACAATAAAACAAGTATGCTAGTTTTGAAGTTCATTAAATTTTGCCTAATTCCCCTAAAGCGTGTTGCCCTAATCGCGATACTGACGGGAAGAGATCAGTTTGAACTTGACCTTTGTGCGGGTGACTGAGTCAGTTTTCGAAAGCGCGTTAGTTTCAATACTTTTCAAGTTTATAAAAAGCAAAACCTATCAAGTGTACAGATCCAATTCAATATGGATACGATGTCTTATGGTATGTACTTTAATTATATTATAGCAGTTATTGATATCCTAATGCTATATGTCATAAATTTAAATTAAAACAAACACCTATTTGAATGATATATTTTCTTGTAAATATATTAAACATAGAGGTATATAGTTTAGAGTTCCACGAGATCCCGTCATATTTTAATTATTTTTTATATAGTTTAGTATCTTAGCTACAAGATTTAATTATAAATAGTTGCAAGTATGCACAATTTTTTTAATTATAGTACTTGAAAGGGAGGACTATCAGTTTTCATAAAAAAACAGTTGTGATCTAATAATCAATGTGTTTTGTTTTAGATACAATTTCTGACGTGGTTCTTACGAGATTCGAATTATACATGATAACGAAAAATTCTGGCGTTAAGAAATTCGACGAAAAAGTAAAATTCCTGAAAAAACACCTCTTAGAACTTACTCATTGTCAACTCTTTAATCAAAAAGAGCTTTTTAATGAAATAGCTGCATTCTGTTCTAAATTGAAAACCAAATGGTTGAAGTGTCACAGAATCCATGACTTCTTTTTATTAAATAATAAAGAATGGCTCGAAAGCCTCGTTATATTTAAGAATTATAAGCCTTTACCAGAAATAGTAAAAACGAAAAGAGGTCGACCCACACTGTCATTTGATATGTCGTCTGAGCGTACGAAACGTCATAAAACTATACTATTGCGATCTAAAACATCTAGTACTGAGTTAGCCTTTGCTACCCACATGAGTTTTTGGTTGGCAGGTAAAGCAGCAGCATCGACTGTAGTCAAAGACGTCACGTTAAGTACGCCGACCAGAGCAAATAAGTACAGAAAAGCTTTTACCGATAAAACCCAAAACAAAAAGGTATTGAGTGGTGATGAAGCACTCGCTTTGATTGTAGATGCCAAACTTAGTCGCTACCAATACAATTTAATAAGAGAAAAGGATAAAGAGGTATTTACTTCATACAAAATTGTACAAGGAGCTAAGAAAAAATGTTACCCATTAAGTGAATTCATAACGGTCACGGAATCTTCAGCGCAAGTGAAATTGCAACAATTGCTGGATCACACTGCTGAGCGTTTAATACAAGTTCAGCAGCCCGTCATCGATTCTCTGAGTGAGATAATTGAAACATGTTTATTTTATAAATGGGGCTTTGACGGCACCTCTGGTTTTTCTGCGTACAAACGAAAATTTGAAAATGTCGTTGGTAGCGATGAAATTATTTTATTCACATCTATTGTACCGATACGTCTTGTGTCTGGTTCAGATGTGAATAGTGGTCAACTTATCTGGCAGAATAAACGCCCATCCTCTGCGAGATTTTGTAGACCCATACGCATACAATTCATTAAAGAAACGAGTGATGTTTCTATCAAAGAAAAGGAACATGTTGATCAGCAAATATTAAATTTGCGGGACACTATTCTTGCTTTAGGAGATCGAAATATTCGGGTGCACTACAAGCTAATTTTTGCCATGATAGATGGAAAAGTATGTAATGCCCTTAGTGAGACAAAGTCGACACAAAGTTGTTACTTATGCGGGGCGACTTCAAAGCAATTCAACGATATTGAAAAAATGTTGCTAAGACTTGTGAAAGATAATTTTTTAGACTTCGGACTCTCAATCCTGCACGCTTGGAATTGTTTTTTCGAGACTCTGTTGCATATCTCGTACAAAATCACCATTAAAAAATGGCAAGCAAGAGGCACGGATAAGGATATTGTTGCCGCAAGAAAAATGACAATACAACATGACTTCAGGTCAAAAACTGGCCTGTTGATAGATATGCCGAAACCAGGTTTTGGCAACTCTAACGATGGAAATACTGCGCCCCGCTTTTTCGAGAATTACAGAGAATCAGCGCAAATAACTGGCATTGACAGTAATCTCATTCGAAAATTTCATCTTGTTTTAATTACATTATCGTGTGGGTTCGAAATCGACCGAAACAAGTTAAAAGATTTTTATCTAGAAGTGGCAAAAGACTATGTAAATCTTTACGCGTGGTATCCTATGCCTCCAACAATTCATAAGGTATTGATTCACAGTGTTGATGTCATTACAAAATCTATTCTGCCAATTGGAAATCTGTCAGAGGAGGCCCAGGAAGCGAGAAATAAGGATTTAAAAAATTATCGTTGCGACTTCTCCAGAAGGTGTAGCCACCTGAAAACAAATAAGGACATTTTGAATAGACTATTGGTTTCGTCGGATCCAGTTATCTCCAGCTTGGGAAAATTAAACAAAAGAATAATGAAGACAATTCCAAAAGAAGTACTGAAAATGCTAAAGACACCAGACCCTAATACGACTACCAGGAATGATTCGATAGTTGAATCAAGTAGTGATGACGATAGTATATTGTCACAAGATGATGAAGACGATTTATTATGTGTGTAACTGTCAATAAATATAACGAGAAATAAAGTGAGCATTTTGACTGATTTAATTTATCTTATATTAATCAATTTTATATTTTTGTGCTAAGTATGCGTGACTTTTCGAACATTTTTTTTCACTAATTTTTATCAACATGTCTATACGGAACTAAAAATCGAAAAAGATTTGATGTCATTGCAACCACTGATTTGATGCCAACTTTTGGGGTCATCGGCCCCATTGTGCGTCGGGTAGGTATGCTGTCCTTGTATATTATTATATTTCGATGGAAGACGCTCCGAGGAACTAGCATCATTGCCCTTCGGCACCGGTACATAGTCGTAAAAATACGCCAAACGTGCGCGCGGTTGAAATTTTCAAGATGACAATGGGTAGTTTCTACGACTCGTTCTTAAGTTTAACAGCGCGGCAGTTCCTCGGTTCACGGAATTCCTCCCTCTTATAACATGGGTCTGTAGGAGGGAGGAAGAAATGGTTCGCTACATTTGGTGATTTAGCAGGGGTGCCCGGGTTCATCGGCTGAGGTGTGGTCAGGATGCGTCTGCCCACCGTCTGCGTGGCGTATAGGATCGGGAGAGGCTGGTTTGGGGAGACCATTTGACCTATCCAACTGGTCTTTCTTGACCCATCGCTTTGCGCCGCAGCGGGAGGGATAGATAATTCATCCGTCGCTCCTGGACTCACTGATCCCTAGATTCCTACACACACCTCATATCTTTTTCCTTCCCAGGACTTTCTTTTCTTAAAAAGACCCTCTACACAGCATCCTCAAAGATGACATAGGCCCTGGGAGAAATTATTTTCCTTAAACCCTGCTGTGTACAATTAATGTAAAAAGACCGTCCACACAGCATCCCTAAAGTTGACATAGGCCTTAAGGGAAATTATTTTCCCCAGGACCTCTTTAATTTGTAATAAAAATACTATGATTGTTTTGACAATCTTAAATAACAATCAGCTCTTTTTGTTACACCCTTCTACATCTTGGTTATCTTGGTTCTCTTCAAAGGCACTTCATGTCCACTTCTTCACCTCTACCAGCACACAATCCCAAAGGGCTCAAGAGAAGGTATTTGTACGGCACGACAAGTTTACATCAAAGTCGTTAGAAAAAAAGATTTTAATGGGGCCTTCACTATGTCGTTAACTCCAGTGATAAAATCCTATTTTTCTATCTGCGGCTGCAAACTCATTTCAATTTGCTTCTTTGTACCCCTCGCGCAGCCAAAAGAAACCCATTTACTTTTAGTTCATTATTTCCTTTGCGAATCCTTAACACTTTTTCTTACAACAAAAATAAAGCAATTTTATCACTGCTCGCATTGAGAATGATAATGAAAAACCCGGCGAGGTACAAAAAGTACTCTTGGGGATGCATCTCAAGCAGGAACCGAAACGATACAGCGGATACAAAATACGTAATTATAAAAGAATCCCTGAATCAAAAAATCCTCTAATCATTACGATGTAATGCTTTCATCATTTTTTAGGGTCTAGCTTTTTGTGTAGGCGCCAGGTTACTTGACGAAATATTTCGGGTGGTGCAACTCGGGTAGTTCATCCCGTAAACGCGGAAGCGCCTCAGTACTGTAGTACCTACGTATCTCGTTCACGGGAGCATTTACCGTAACGAATCGGATCATTTCGTTCTTTCTACAGGAGACTTGATTAAAGTTTCTCCTTTTGACACCATCAGACACACTGGAATCAGGCGATTAATTTTAATTATTTATAACACAAAGCAAAAATACAAATTAAAAGACTTCTACCCATGGGGTCCAGGTATATTTTATCAGCCAATACCGTGACTATATCTTACATATTAGAACCGTGAAGTTATGGAGTTAGTGGTCATGTTAACACGCGTTATAAGATAAATGCGAAGAGCTCGGATGATTAATTAACTAACTAACTGTCACTTCGTTTCCTCTCAGCAGGAGTAGGACCACCAAAATCTGTTTTTATTACTTCTTGACTCAAGTATCTGGTTCACTTGATCGTGCCATGTCTTCCTCGGACGTCCCCCCTTATATCATTCACATTCGCTTCATTTATTCTTCTTTCTTCGTTCATTCGCTCAATATTCCAAAAACATCGAAGCGCCTTTCTTAATCTTACTCATTACGTTTACATCACCTTTGCATTTTTTTATACCTATTTTTGCAAATTTTTTCATTAAGTACATACAATATTATAAAAATCAATAAGAATAATGGGAACCCACTAACGCGCTAGTGCCAGTGCGTGGGTAATATAGTCAAATACATTATATTATTGTATCTAGAAAGAAACAAACTGTGGGCATATAAAACATAAACAAGATTACAATTTGTCTAAGCGGTTTGTATAAAAAGAGTTTACAATAGTGTATAATGAAGTTATAAGTGTTTATTGTAATATATGGTGAATAGTTTACGAGAAACATAAAGTGATACAAATTAAATAAAAAAATTTCAACTGCTGTATTGAAAAGCCATAATTTTAACCCTATTAAATAATGAGGAAGTTTAGTTATCACTTGAATATTTTTCGGTAAAAGATTAAAAGTACGAGGTCCAATGAAACTGCAGTGTGTTTGCATTTGTTTGGTTTTCGTTTGGGGAGTATAAAATACATTATTATTTCTAATGTTGATTCTGTATCATTTATTTCGAATTTATTTTATGTTTTCAAAGATATATTTCATAGTTTGCAAAATGAATAGTTTACGGAGACAGAATAGTTTTTATTTATTTATAGAAACAGGGAAACAAATTTCTACAGTATTCAGTTTGCTTTCGTCCTCACTGACATACTGTTATGTACAGCGAGGCTTAAGTCCAGGGTTCAAATTTTAGATGCGACCTTATCTTTTTCTGATATTTCTACTTCAAATTTTCTTTTGAGAATCGCTAATATTATCTTCAATAATTAAATATTACGTTTTGAGGTTTTACTCATCAAATTATTCCATAAAAAAATTTAAAACTCAATAGATGTCACACAATAAAATAAAAATAGGATATTTTTATCCAAATCACTATCTATGTTCAATTAAATTCAAGATTGATCTAGCGATAATACATAAAGATAACAGCCAATAATATATGCGTTAAAAAACATAAGATAGTTCTTATTGTTGGTATTTCTTACTCGAAGTATAATGCCGTTAAATATGACCGAAGGAAATAGGGTCGGTTTACGGTCTTTGGTAGAGATGCGTGAGTCAAGGGTTCAAGTTCTATTTTCATTTAAAATTTTCTTTTGAGTATCGCTAATATTATATTCAGTAATTAAATATTACAGTTTGAGTAAGTTATTTAGTAATTCCAAATTTTATTTATTTATTATTGATTATTTAGGGATTACTGGATAATGCATTATGTCGATTATATTAAAATGTGTCTTGATTCCTTAGCCAATGGAGTGATTTTTCGGCATATTTTGCCATTTTGCAAAAAAAAATTTTGTGTGATCGCTTGTCATAAGCAGTAATTGTTGATTGAAGTACTAGTACATATTGGATTATTTGGCGTTTTGAAAATAAGCCGACGTAGCTCAGTGGTCCAGAGCACCTGACCGAACATCAGAAGGCGCGGGTTCAATTCCCGTCAACGGAATTTATTTTTACTCGGCAGATATTTTCAATTTGTATGGATATTTCAATAGACTAATTATTGATTATAATAATTTGTTAGTATTAATTTAGTATATTGAAGAGATGACAAATGGATTTAGTTATAACTATATAATAGAGCGTTAATTTCATTTGATAAACTTCTATGAAATCTTCGATCACTAAGTCACAGGAAACTTCAGATTTGATAAAGACTGGAGATTGATTAGTACCTGCTTTACAATCACTAACAAAGAACAATAATCAGATTATCTTTCAGTAAAAGAAAAGTAGGAAATTCCGGAAATTATCAAAATTTTTACTGCAGGGGTAAGCAGAGAGAATGGACCGCCACACAACTCTGTCTTGCATCCATTGCTTCTTTCACTTTCACAGATCGTCTAAAACTATAATTATTTTATCATATAATTACTTTTTTATGAATTAAAACACCTTTATAACGAAATGACCGGACCGGAGCGGTTTCACTTTATTGAACGTGTTTTAAATTTTACAAAACTGATAAACAGACATCACTCTCTCATAAGTTGTGTAAAATTCAAATATTTGTTACCGCTAGATTAGATGGTAACATATTAAATTAATTGTTTTGTAAAATTCATTACTGTTCTAAAATGAGTCGGGTTTTACAGCAAAAAGAAAGTGTTATAATTTAAAAAATATAGTAAATGAATCGAAAATACTTGGTTTTAAGTCACTATATTGATTTATTTTATTTATTGTCTACCGGTTTCGGCACCTCCGTACCATCATCAGGACAGTTATAAAAATGAAGATAATGTTGGTAGTTTTTATTCGAAGTGTGATGCAGTTAAATATGACCGAAGGATATAGGGTCGGTTTATCTCATTTGGTAGAGCTGCGCCCGGCAACATACATTTTATACAAATTAAAAAAAATTGTAACAAACCTGATGATGGTACGGAGGTACCGAAACTAGTAGACAGTAAAATATATCAATATATATCAGCAACACAAAGGAATGCTTGCTGCACAGGTGTGGCAACCGTAGTGCATCATCAATTTCAGGGTTGGCAATCTAAACAATGCACAATGTTTGATAAATAAATACTGAAGCCAAAAACCGAACCCAGAAATAGAAATTATGCTATTTTGCAATCAAGGCGCTTACATCGCTAACGCTGGCTAAACTTAATGAGATCATCACAACTTCAAAACTTTACCCCAAACCAATCATACGCCCCCGAGCAAAGCCGGGTACATGCAAATTTTTATATAAAATTGTAAATACATCATCAGTTGGATAGCCCTGAAATATTAATGTTGATTCACTTTTGTGTTCCTACCATTAGATCAAGGTTCCCTAGTATGTATTATTGTGTTTCAGGCTACAAATCTGTTATAAATGATTACACACCATCGGCAACTCGTATACTATGTTAGATTATGTTTTTAATATGCCCGTATCTCTAAATAGTATAAAATAAAGTCACTATCCGCGCCTGTCTGTTTGTTTGCGTAGTTTAGAAAAACTAAGCTCTTCTAAGCTACGCAACGGATTTTGATAGAATTTTCACTATCATTTAGAAAATTTCTTCCCAAAGGTTAATACATATAATATACGCATATTATATTTACAGAAAGTAGAGAAAAGTCAAGCAACACCGGGTACACTTTAACATGTTCAAATATAAATCTGTATTAATTAAAGATTTTAGCTGTGCACATTTTGACGAGATCACTGCAAAACAGGCTTTTTGTTTGTTGTTTCTTCTTTATTTCTTTAAGTAACTTTACACTAACGTGCATTACCTTTTTTCTTGTAGATTATAAAATATTCTTCAATAAAAAAGAAAAAGAACAAAACAAGCTTAATATACTTAATATACAGGTATATAAATATACATGCACCTATTTATTTTACATATACGAGTATATGAATTTGTATGAACCTATTTATTTTTGGGGTATTGTGCCGTGATGCGCTACCTCTTTCTTTTGCCAACGCTTTTGACAGAATTGTAAAGTCCATCATCAGGGCAGATATGACAGGATTATGGACACTGTAATGCTGTCCAAAACGTTGGCTAAATAATGAGGTAGCGCAACACGGCACAGAACCCCTAAAATAAATCAGTATAACACTTTTGGCCTTGAAAATGTCAAATCACATATTTATTTTATTTTATACTGGTACATATTATTTATTGAACGAAAAAAGAGCAATCTTTTCACGATTTTAACATCACAATTTGTTACTTTTCATCACAACTTTCCTAAATATTTTCCTCCTTTCACCTCATCTAAAGCCTTAGATTAAATAATGTTCACAAAAAATAACAAAGATAAATTTAAAGGATACCATTATTTGAAAATGAAATTTAATATCGGGTTAATAATGGTGTAGAAATATCTGGTAGGGACCTACATACTGTATATGACGGTACCCATTCAACAGGAGGTCTTTATTAATTTGAAAAAATATAGTTTTGGTAATGGGAAATGAAAAGGAAGGAGCTTTGCGGAGAAAAAATTCATTATTTTTCGTCGTAATATTTTCTTAATTAAATTTCGGGTATATCTCCTGGAAAATTGAATCAGCGCTGGCACGAAAATCTCATTGAATAATTTCATTAGATATTATACTTATTTATGTACTTAATATACGTCATTATGACTTTGATCAGATTCATTTGCTGATATTAATCTTCGTCGTTATCATCGATTCTACAACCCCTGAAGAGAACACATTCTAGAAAACCCTACACCCTGTCTCCGACAGTATCCCTTAGGTTCCTTATTCCAAACCATCGGGCACCTTCACATCATTCAGCCACCTAGTACCTACATATATTTAGGTTTCCCATTAAGTTTTTATCCTGCCGGCTAATTTTAGGAAAGGCTCTTCCGTGATCCGTTATCTTCCGTCCTTTTTTCACGGCTTTTGCACGAGACACGTCCAGTTTTGAATAATATGCGATATAATTGACTGAGCGTAGCGAAGTTCTGTTTCAACTCGACCGTTTTGCATTTTGTGTGTCTGTAAATTTGTTTGTACGCTTTGTTGCCGGTACAATATAGTGGCGGTTTTAATGATTCATTAAAGATTTTTTTTTCAAAAGTGACATTTTTCAATATTATTCTATCTACCTGCCTGAAGGAACAGAAAAAGAATTTTCATTGTCACTGTGACATTCTTTTGGACATATTGTATAATTCCTTATTTAAAATAAAAAAATAACATGAAATATTATACAGTTTAAAATTGTTTTCTTAACCACTGGAGTGGTTGGTGTCAGATATACATACATTTTACGTATTATTTAATTAATACCGCTTCTCAAATTTTAATATGGAAAACATATGAAACAGCTTACTGCGGTTTAAAGTCAATGAATCCACCTAGATTTAACCGTCCATCCCATATTTTTAGGTTCTTCAAATTTGGCACATTATGACAAACGATCGCTCAAAACTTTTTGCAAAGTTGGCCAAAAGTGCAAAATGTGCCAAAAAAGTGGTTAAGCATTTAAGTACCTACTTACAAATGTGATGACTTAAGCGGAAATTTTGGATTTTATTTATTAAATAGGATAAAATTAGAAACATATATATTTTTGGACGTGAGGTCTACTGTCTACAGAACTACTAGTAATAGTATATCAATAACTAGTTATTTTAAGAATCTTCAACTGAAAACACCGGTTAAACTACAAAATCATTCCCATTTAACATCTAAGTTCTAAATATTTCAATCTCTCCCTTAATATATCTTTATCATATTATTATACCATGTATCGGTAGACATCAAGGTGTCACATTATCTTGTTATTATAATGCTAAAATAGAAACCTTATAAAAATGCAATCAAATTATCTGGAATACTGAAAATTAATATTAAAACTGAGAATTTAACCAATCTTTTACGTAATTATTGAAGCGAGAGGCAATGCGAAATGTATCATCCATTAGGATTATTACCCGGAGATCATACGTACCGCGAAGGGATTCCGTTTGATTCTAAAGATTAAGGACTTTACTTGAGCTGAAATCAAAATTGAATCAAAGGATGCTGCGTCAGCATTAATGTCATTAGCGAAGTTTACCAACTCTACGGAAGTTTTAATGGTTTTCATGAATCAATTAGGAAGACGTGTAGTTAGAAGACTTCTGTTTTGAGGGATATTTTTAGGAAATTGAAAGGGTAATTTGTACAAGTTCATAATTGTTTTTAGACGAAAAATTATAATCTTCCCCCTTTTAAATTAAGCGGAATTAGACGGTTGTTGAAATTTAGTTTGAAAGCTTTAAATTTCGATGGGTCTAATTACGCTGTTGAAATTAGTAATTGGTCAAATAAAATATATCTTTAAAAATCTGAAAAAAATTGCCATAAAAAATCCGCCCATATATCTTACAATTGAGTCGTTTCCTTGTGACAATATTATATAAAAAAGGAATGGAAGGAGAGAAAGTTCTTAAATGAAAAGCATTTGAGGTGTGGGTTGGAATCTGGGTGTCCAGGAGTGTCAGACGCATGAATCTATCACTCCTTCTGCGGTGTAAAACAACGGGACGAGAGAGTCCAGCTGATGAGGTGAAAGGGTCCCCTCCGATCCAGCTGGCCACTGGTGGGAAGGTGTATCCTGCCCCAAGATCTGGACAAATCTCACCCCATACACCCTTGCTAAATCACCAGCCGTAGCAAGCCACTTGGGTGACCTAAGATATACATGTTGGTTACCCCTCCCAAATTGACCCTGTAAACTACTGGAATGAGTTACACAATAAAAATTTAATGAATGTTTAAAAAAATTGCACATTTTAATACGTTTTAAAAATCAAATGTCGGAATTATATAAAATGCAAACAGGCAATGTTTGCGAACGCAAACGAAATATCGACTGTGCAAATAAATTTGATATCGTTTGAACTACTTTATGTACTCCATCTGCAATCAAGATTACGATTACACTTTCTTATTGAATTCTAACGACGATCGTCAATGACTTTTAAAGTATCATGTTTATATAATTACCTACTAGGGTAGCAGAACCTTTCAGGAGTCACCCTTAACTTCCATTCCGCCTGCTTGTACTGCCTCCACCCTCCTGTCGTTCCGAAGTGCATTAGTGTAGCGGGTATAGGGTAGAGGTACACACCTTTAGATAAAAATACATCCCCGCAAATGAAGTACCGAGGGTGAAGTAGTCTTTAGCAAATTCAAATCAGAGGGTGAGAATGTATTAACATTTTTTCAGTGAAAAACTAATAACGAGGATAATTTATGACGCAAAAGGTACGTTTAGTTTTCTAATAGGTTTATTTAATACGTTTTCAGGGGGATTTAATAAGATTGATGAAGAATAGTAGCGGAAAGAAAGGTACACATTTGTTCTGACTACAACTTGCGGCTGAAAAATCGTGGAAGAGGGACAGTCTATTTTCAGGTTATGGGTTCAAATTTATGCATGCGCAAATACATTTATAGTTCAAGTGGGGTTTTCGTTAACTTAAAGAAAACTTAATTTCTAGATGGGTACAACTAGAACGGTGGTAATACCTAGCACGGTGGTAACATCTAATGCTACGTATACATTTTCGAACCGAAACGCGAACCGAGCCTCGAATTACGGGAAAGGAACAAAGTAACTACATTTGCGGTTGCTTAGTTCTTATGTATACGTAGCAAAAGAGTACCTTCTAAAAGCCAAATTTTATAATCGAAAAAGGCACCTTTGACATTGTTGACCAGATTTGAAGAACTAGATTATTTTTAACATTCCTTATTTCACATTTCTTTCCGTCCTTGACTTGTCTAAAACCCTTAGGGAAATGGGAACGTTATAGATTCATTGGCTTCTGATAGATGGAAATCTTTTTTAGTATTACGTAAAAACAACCGGGGGTATTTTTAGATAAACTAATAAGATACTGATTTTTGTTATTTGTTTTTGGGGTGTTGCGCTAACTCCATCTTTAGCCAACGTTCCGGACAACGTTACAGTGTCCATCATCAGGGCAGATGTGATAAATTATTATTATTTTTATTTTTAAATAAGAAATATTTTAACTCGACATTACAAATTTATTAGTATTTTGAACTTTTACGTAGCTGCATGACGTTTATGAATGTCAATTAATAGAGAGATGCGCCAGTATTGCAAGTGTACATCGATTCTGATTTTTTACGTAATCAACATCGATCTGGATATGAATATTGCGAGCGTGTACGGGAAATCGGTATATAATCATCGGTAGTTAGGTCTATCGGTCGGATATTGTAAAGTTATTGATTTCACTGTGCTAGACCCCTGGAACTACAATAATTTACAAGGTAGGACCATACAGAATTGCTCACAGACGTATGACGGACTCAAGGGCGGTGGACTTGGTGGACCATCTGCTGATTCTCTCAGGATCAGGTCTTGCATCGTGGCCGTGGAACAATGGATCACGATTACGCCGAGAGCGTGGCTCACTTTGATGTTGTCGGTAGCTTGTCTGTTACAGTTCGTTGTGGCATTTCTATGTGCAATCATAAAACGTATACATATATAAGACAATATTACTAACATATACCCAAAGCCCCAGAAAGGTTGAGGTCTTAGGTTCAATTCATAAATACGACTGTCCTTTTAATGATAAATATTACAATTTGAAGTTTTACTCATCAGGTTATTCCAAAATATAAAATATATTTACACATCTTTGCAGCCTGAATGAAACAGGTCTAATAATAAAATATTGATTAAAGCTTTATATTTGTTTTCAATAAATCAATTCATTAGATATTTACTATAAATTCTAGTAATCGAAAATAGAAATATTAATGTATCTGACAGTAAAAAAAGTAAGTAACAACATAACGAAATAAATCTTCATTGCGTACGTGCGCAAGTAGGGCCACTACCATAATATAGTTCTTGATTTTAATCAAAAATCTTATCTCCACTAATTTCAGGTTACATTCATACTAATATAATGTTATATTGGCTAAGCGTTATAATATGCTTCATGAAAAATCAGGGAATGGAGATATTATCCAGTTCTTCATGTGCAAAGTCAAATCGAAAATATAATGTGATTGTTGGTAAGATTGTTTATATTCGATATCATCTTCACATTATGGTCGTAGTGTTTATTCTATTGTGCTATTGTGGAAATTAGATTCTTGAGGCGCATGTGTACGACCGCAGTAAAAACAAAATCTACACAAAGAAAAGTGAGAATGATGTTAGTGAGTATTGAGGGAGGGACGCATTGAGGTTTTATGTATAGTGGAAGAACGTAGAAATGAGCTCAATGCAGGAAAATATTATATACCACGAAAGAGAATGGCAGTATTAATGAATTAATTAATGGTAAAGTCGGGTAGAAGAAACGGATTGATTATAAATATATTAAGTATTATCAACCGGTCAGTAGCTGAGTTGGCATTGCTTCCGATTCTCGCGTTGTGAGTTCAAATCCTCGGCTAGCTAACTCTTCCATCACGACAAAAGCAAATTTTCAAACAATCTCTTACTATTATAATGATGGTAGGAGGTTTTAAGTCGGGGATGCCCAAGGAAGACATGACATGATCAAGTGAATCAAGTATACATTATTGAGTCCGGCAATGTACAGAGACAGATTAATAGAAGTGAATAATATTAACGACGCATAGGAGTGAATGAAGCAACACAGAGAAAAATTAGCATCAGTAATTTATTAAGAATCTCTTCAAATCATTCGTAACCTTAACGAATGAATTGCTCGGTTTCCGAATAAGCATTTAGTAAAATAAGAATGTATTATCACGATGTTGAAACAGGTGTTCACAAAAATTCTGATATTTTTCGCATATTATCAAGGCCAATGCAGGTGCATGAACACGTGTTCCGATATATTATGAATTTATTAAAAGTTTGCCGGCATTCCCATTTTTAACCGGATCACCAATAATTTGAAAAAATTCTTAATAAGTTAGCAATATTCATTTTTTCCGTGAAAGAGCATGTGCCACGACAAAGTTGTGCGACTGTCCATCCTCTCTGGAGGAAACGACGTGATTATTAGTATGTTAGTTTTTATTCTGCATTTTCAATTTCGTCATTTTACTTAGCCCATCGTTCGACTGGTTCGGTAACGGTACGATATCGACAAAAACCGGAGACCTTGCGCAAAAAAGTAAACTGCACTACGGTTTGCAGTGCAGCCACTGTGTGACTTTTCTGTGCAGTGTCTCCAGTTTTTGTCGATATCGTACCGTACCAAGCCAGTGGGACCACTTGCAGATAAGGTTGTTCCTACTAGGAAAGCCCACTTACATAATACATTATTTGTCATAAAACAATGAGTCTTGTTGTATTCACTGTACCGTCATATTATAACAAGTATATCACTTATCAGATTGTGCATACTGTCACGATTAGCGGTAGTCATACTACAGATCTATGAAATGATGATGGATCGTGACAACGTTTACACAACTGAGCATTTATTATTACGTCCTCTCAATATTTCGTAATATGAACCAATCACGACTTAAACATTCTTCTATATTCTATATTGGTTATGAATGGCTTGGAGTAAATTTTTCAAGTGGAAATAATATTGTTCTCAAGAATTGCAAAAGTTTACTTTACTTAAGTTTTTGTTTTGCCTGACTTCCAAATTTTACTACTGTATACAACTTTGTTACGATTTAAAAAAAATAAATCTTATCTACTTTCATTCGACTCCCTTTATCTCATTCCGGTGCATAGATAATGCGTTAAGTCTTCCTCGGACGTCTCCGACTTCTTATACTATTCAAACCACTCTCTAAACACTCCCGAAACTAATAAGAACAAACAAAGAAATTTTATAGGAGAAAAATAAATTTTTATTCTGAATTATTAACAAATCAGTTCCGATTTAAAAAACGCCATTAAAATAATTTTTTTATAATATTTTATGTACGTTATTTATAGTGTATCTGAATTCTTGACGCAATCATTTTCAATAATATTGAAAATACACTTGAATTTAAAAAAATTCGAGTTCACTGAACCTTAAGTTACACACAGACAGTCAGACAGATCCTCAACCAGGAATTTATATTTCTGATGATACGTACATATCAAAGAAAAAAATTCACTTTGTGGCTTAACATTAGGTTAAGTTAAAAAATGTTAGGATATAATTTTAATCTAGTTGACATAATTTATAAAATTAAACACGATCAATATAAAATTTCATTTTTTCTTTTTGACGTTTACTCCATACAGGAGGCCCTGAGGAATATGATAACCCCTAAAGACCTGAGTTATCTTTGGGAATGCTGTGTGGAGGGTCTTTTTGAAGAGAGGAAGGAGGTAACGCAGAGGCAGGCAAATCGTTCCACAGCCGAGTTGTTGAACTTAAGGACGAGTCTTTGTTTTGGGCGTGCGTTTGGCGTGTTTCCTATGCACCGGTGATGAAGGTAGAACAAGTACAGCATTCTCACCTGACGCGTGTAGTCTAAACATTGCAATCCTTTAGTTAAGACAAGGGAATATGTCAAAGTACCGCCCGTTTTTGCACAGACTTTGTTTTGGGGCTCCAGAGCAGTGGTGACTGCCAAATATGTAGAGGGTCAGCAGTTATATACAATTTTCGCTAGTTGATGTTATTTATTAGGAATTCCTTTTTTGATTTTTATTAGTATTTATTAGCCCTTATTTACCATTAATTAGTTAGTACTTTTGCTTTCATTAGTATACTTTTACAGCGAAAATGGCAGGAAGTAGATTCAGTTTTAACTTCAGGTTCGAGAAGAATGTTTAAAAAAACTATATTTTAAGTTTTTTTTCCACTTCTTCCATTTTGAACATTCACAAAATAATAAGGTTGATTTTTTTACAAATATCTATATTAAAAAAAGTAAACTATATTGCTATTAGCAAGTACATAGGTACTCGCAAATTTATTACTTTTCAAATTACGAGTACTAATATGACGAAATATGTAAAAAAAACTAAAAAGGAAAAATAAAATAAAACTTAAGAATATTTCCTGTTCTATGGAAAATCAGATTTGATGAAACAGGAATTTAAAACCCCACGAAAAACAAGTTTAGATTTCACTAAATTAATTTTTTATTTGATCAATTTGAAAATGAAAAAAAAACATATTTCAAAGTTTCATTTTCGTATGGAAAGAATACTTTTTATAGGTCAACCTATGGATACTTACGCTAGAACTGAGTATCCCAGTGAGTCTGAATAGTAATTTTCTCCTTCACCATTCCATAGCTGCAAGTATGTTGTTATCCTTACATTAAAATAAGAAAAATAAAACTGACTAACATGCAAATATATGCACAGGCATACCGCTGGAAGAACCGTTGTAACCTCTCATATTTTCTCATAAACAAGGCATGTGACAGAAAGAGAGCTCACAATGGCATGACCATAATGATATACTTTCCTCCCTCTGCACTGCAATGTCTGTGCCTCCTCTGCAAGCACTTTTGTTCTGTGCCCCTCAATTTGTTTCCATTATACGATTTCCCCGACTCTAATTTCAAGTTTAAATTTTAATGTTTGCATTAGCGTGGGGTGACTTGGTCCACGCTTCAACATCGACAGATTTCTCGGTGTCCCTAATTGCCGCCATTCACTGTTTACTGGCTATGTTTTATCGGATTAAATCACTATTCTACTATGTTTTATCGAATTTAATCACGGGTTTGTGATCTCAGGAAACGACTTATTGCCCTGGAACAGGTCACAGGCCAAACGGCTGTATCGCTTTTAATGATAGCACGAGTTGCAGAACAATCGAGTTTAATGATTCGTTTATGTGACTTTATTATTTTTAATAGCGTATGAAATGCATTCGTTTGATTTGATTTCATAATTAAACGTTTGATTGCACTATTAATATTTGTGCAAAATAATACTCAAAGCTACCGGTAAGGTAATAAAGCCCCTATTTAAAGAACACTTAACCGGTTAATTCAATTTACCGGGAAACGATTTTTCATGAATTTTAAAATGACATAAAAATAAGCACCTATAAAAAGTGATAAAAGTTATGAAAAGTGATGAAAAAAAACTAGGTTAAGTTGATTACATATGTAACCATTTAACTAAGTTTTTGTTTCATAACTTTTCATAACTTTATAGCACTTTTTATATGTGTTGAATTGTCATTTTTGATAAGTTATCATGGAACCAAATAAACCATACTTATGTGGTAGTACCTACACATATAATAATATAATTAGCAGGAAATATTTTAAGCTTAGCTTGACAAAAACCATTTGTAAATAAAATGTTCTGGTGATAGAAATAAAGAAGAAAACTAGAAGTTACTTCAATACAAATATGAATGGAAAAAAAATGTACCACGTACTTAGATCATTTAGCGCGCGGCCTGTCTCTCTTAAACTTGTGTGAAATTGTATATCGACATTCCATTTGAATTTCGTAATCACGGTTCAACACAGTTTTGTATTTGTAAAGGCGTAAATTGGGCTTATATTTGGATCACGAAACATGCCCACAAGGCATTGTGTCTTGTGTTATTCTTTGTTCTATGGTTCGGTAGTTAAAATAAATAATAATAATATTATTTATTTTTGTATTTATTAAAAAAAAAAGTTAAGAAAACGAAATACTGTGTACCTATAGGAAATATTTCTTAAAAAGTAAAATTTTAAATAAAGTATTGTGAGGGTAAAATTATTTGGGCTGTACATTGTAAAACCGTTAAATAAGATTAAATCATCATTTTTATACTTTCTGTTATATTACAACATCTGGACTAACATACCCTGTACGTAAAACAAAAGAAAAAAAAACTTTAATTTATATTTATGACGACAACTGCAACACTTTTTGCATTGGTTCTTTTTAAAAATTCCATTGCACAACGAGACGTATTAGATTATCGTTAGAAATAAATTTGCGCAGGGCACCTAACACCGTCGACCACGACAAACAACATCCCCCGAACTGAAGTTGACACAGGCTGTTAGCATCCGCCGGTGGTAAACCGGAAGCCCGCTGCCAGCCACCCACCTACTAGAGAAGTGAACCAAAAGAAAGGAAGAATAAGAAAAAAATCACCTTGCATCATTAAAAACACATTTCTCCGGCACTCTTCGTGAGGGTGGCCGCGGGCACCCCTCCCTGCGTCATAACTCAGGGGCAGGGGGAAGGACACCCTCGCATTTCATTACACGACAACAACGCTTAGGAATGTGAAACCATAGGCGTCCTGCCACCCCTCGAATAATCAGAGGGTACAAGTTAAGTACCGGCCGCGGTGGCATCGTTAATTTTTATTTCACACCGTGTAATGGACTCATTTTCTGAAATGGCGATGACTGTCTATTGGTTATGGGTGGTGGTTTTGTATTGAAAATATCTGAGTTGGAATATAATATCGGAGTTAATGCGATATTCAAAGGTCCTTGTATTCAAATAATGATGGTTAGATCGAAAGAAATGTAAAACGTTGTTTTGTATTGATACTTCTTGATCGAAAGAAGCTTTGAGGCTGAATAAAATGAAGAGATATATACCATGTTTTCAAGTACAGGTAGATCATTTTAAAGAGATCCTTGCTTGTTTACTTGGAGTATTGTGTGTGGTGTACTGGATGGATAAAAAAATATGAATAATTACCTTTTTATGTATATCTATTTGAATTTTATTTTAGATAATGAATTAATGCATATCTTGAAAGCCGAATTTAACCCACTTCCCGGCATTAAACTTGGCAGATAGACTCGTTATCGATGACAATGCTTTATATTGGGTGGAAATCACTTATAACATGCGGACATATATACATTTTTCTTGTATATACATATAATTCATTAAATATTTATAAATTAAAAGCAGTTAATAGACGAAATAAATGTTCATCCTACACATCACCATCTGGCAAGATCGGTAGCGTGGTTGACTCCGGTCCCTGGGGAGGAAAGTTCAATCCTCAGTCAAACCGATTTAAAAAAAAAACATTTTAAAATAGATGTACTCGTAAACTATATGTTGATTTTTAAACGATTGACTTCAAATTAAAAAGTCTTTATTGTTCATATTTGACATTAAGTACCTACAAAGGGTGCTTATAAGTACATTCCATTTCTTAAAGTTAGCTCAATAAAAAATAATAAGTAAAATTAAATATAGGTAAGTTTAAAATGTGGGCATAATAAAGTATAAAGACAAGTTGTTTTAAAGAATTTGAAAAATTCATCAAATTTCTAAGTTGATTTTCAAGTTCTGTGAAGGTTCTATTTAAGTTCGTCCTAAGGACGGGTTGTTATATTTTTATTTTTATTGAAACATATAAACAAGGTTACAATATTATAACAATATAAACACCAATATTTCAATCACTCTCCTAATAAAGCAGCTGCTTGTGTTTAGGAGAGGACAACAAAATATTTTTACATTTGCTTAAATTAAACAAAAAATATTAGTAATTTAACAAATAATAACAATAAAAGTAATAAAAATATAGGTTAGTTAATAAATGATTCAAAGAATTGAAGAGGCAAAAACATATTTCTAAACAATAAGTTAAGTTATGAGGTGGTACAAGAGTATTTTAATTTATTTTTTTTAAAAATATTTTTCGTAGTTTTCTTCCGATCGTATATCAAGGGGTAATTTATTAAATAATTTTACACCCTTGAATATATAGTGATGCTGTGCTGTTGTGGTTCGTGCTAGTGGCACGGTTAGTCCTCCAACAGATATTATTCTTTTGCTAATATTCAATTGTGGTAAATTATTTTTACTAAAGAAATCTTTATGTATTTGTAGAAGTGCAATTTTGTCATAAATTTTTGTAAGTGGGGGAACCGGGAAATCTTGAAAAACATTTATAGTTGGGTAGTAATATGGCTTTTTTAAGATGATTTTTATTAATATTTTTTGAATAGTTTCCAATGGGAGTAGGGATGATTTATATGCACCCCCCCAAGCCACGATTCCATATTGTAGTACAGAGTGCGCCAGTGCATAATAAGTATCTTTTAGTATTTTTAATGATACAATATTTCTTAGTCTAAAAAATACATAGATCAGTTTTCTCATTCTGTCTACTGTGGAATTTATTTGACTTTTCCATTTGATGTTATTATCAATAATTATTTCAAGATATTTTATTTCTTCTTTACTACTAATGTGTATACAGTTTGAATTACAGGGTGCGAATCTAAGGAGGCAATTTCTTTCGTGAATTTTTATGTTTAGATTTACATTTGATTTATTTCCTGCTAGGCTATAAGGTATAAAATGGGTTTTTTCGACATTTAGTGTCAATAAGTTTTCGTCAAACCATAGTTTAACGATATTTATTGCATTATTAGCTGATACTTTGACCTCATTCCAAGAATTTCCTTCAATAGTTATCACTGTATCATCTGCGTGAGATATAATGTTTCCAATGATTGGGAGTTGAAAAAGTTCATTTACATATAATATAAATTGTAAAGGTCCCAAAACAGTTCCTTGTGGAATTCCAAAATCTATATTTTCTATTTCACTTAATTCGTTGTTTACTTTAACTTGTTGAGTTCTTTGATAGAGATAACTTTTTAACCATGTTTTAGCTTTGCCAGTAATTCCTATATTATTTAGTTTATTAATTAATTTTGAATGTGAGACACTATCAAAAGCTTTACGGAGGTCAATGAATATACTTAAGCATTTTTTGCCTCTATCTAATGTTTTGTAAATAAGCTAAGTTAATTCTGCAATTGCGTCTTGTGTGCTAAGTTTATCTCTGAAACCGTATTGACTAGGGTTAATACTTTTTTGGTTATCTGTATAATCAGTAATTTGTTTTTTTATTACTTTTTCGTGTATTTTTGCAATGTTGGATAATAAGGATATTGGGCGGTAATTGTTTACTTCTTTTGAATCTCCGGATTTATATACTGGGATTATAATGGCTTTTTTGTAGTTAGACGGGAATATTCCGTATTTAGTACTTACATTAATTATATGCGTAATCGGTTTGGTTAGAAAATTGCAGTATTTTTTCAAGATTTCTGTAGTTATACCGTCGTTTCCTGGCGCACTACCATTTTTGAGTGATTGTATTATGTTTTCAATATTTTTTTCTGAAGTCGGTTTAAAAATTGAAAGATTGCTATTTGTTATTTTATCTTCATGTATGTCATCAGGTTGATAATTTTGGTCAATTTTATATGCAAGTTTTTGACCGACGGTAGCGAATTATAATAAACATGGGTATTTCACTTTCTTAAAATATGTTCGTTTTGAGGTAAAATTGTCAGACATCATTTATATATATTTGAAATTAGAGTGGATCTAATAAGATCCTTGGGGAACTCCATAGTTTACGCTATTTCGTTGGCTGTTTTTGTTATCTAAGCTGAAAGATTACATTCTTGAATACTGATATTGGTGATAATAATTATCTATTCTTTATCGTGAAGAAGACGACTATACTAATTCATATAAACTAAACATCAACAGAATTAAATATAGACAGTTAGAAAGGTAACGGTCGCGACTGGGAATCGTACCCAGGATCGAGAAGCCATTTGAGGGATAAGAGGGAATTGCGGGTGGTTGTTCCAAATTAGTTTAACTTGCAGTGTCTATAAAAACATTGAATCCCGCCTTCTCCAAAATTATTTGCGTGTACTTCACTAGAAGGATCTAGTAAATAAACACGGATAAAATCATTTCAATATTCGATTCGTAATGATGGTTTCAAAAAAAAAAGTGTAAATCTCAGAATTTTTTTTTAAATGATTTGAAATTTCACATTTCTTCTTAAATATTATTTGTTTATGCTTTAGACATAATGTAATGCATATTTTTTATGAACAAAAATGTTGTACGGGTGAGTATTATGTACAGACTAGCAGTTAAAAACCCGCTCCGCGGGTTTTTGCTGCTAGGCCCTGCGGGCGGCACTTGGTTGGGCTTCGCCCAGTTTACTAACAACAGTTACATTTAATAAGTAGATATTAGATCAATTGGTAGATATAAAGTAGTAAGACATTATGTAGTAGCCCGAGCGCGGACAATGAGAGGAACACCCTTCACCCCAACATAAATCTCGTCAATGAGAAAAATGTTTCCTCTCCCATACCACCGAAATGATTTCATTTTTAAATCGAAGTTAAATTGAAAAAAAAAAAAAAAAGTATATATACACGGTGTCCGGAAACTCGTAGTACAAGCGGGAAACTGGAGAATCTACACCACATGGGGAACCCAAATAAACATAAAGTTTTTTGATTTGAGCATTTTCACAAAAAAAAAAAAAAACAAAAAAAATTTTTTTTCGGCTATTTAAGGGTTAAAGTTTTTTCTGGTGTTTAGGGTTGAGCAACAGATGTTTTAACCCTGCAGAGCAGAAATATTTTATGATTACACCGCATTAAATGAAGGGTGATTTCAAAATAATGCTTCATATCCGAGTTTCTTCATTTGTTTTACTTTCAAATAGTTTTAATTAGTTGGGTACTTTGATCTTCAGTAATAATTTATAAGAATTTGATTAAAAAAAAAAATTAAAAAAAAAAAACAACTTCTAACTCGATTTACTCGATAACGAAAGCTCAAATCAAAAAAAAATATACTACAAAATCGACTCCAAGTGTTATGTAGATTCACCAGTTTCCCGCTTGTACTACGAGTTTCCGGACACCCTGTATATGTAATTCGGAAATAAAAAATATCATCATATTACAATATTACATATAACTTTGCTGAAATAATAAACTCTTACCAAAAGATTGTCAAAGTAAATAATTTTTTTTTAAATAAAATAACGATTATTTTATTGGGATAATTCCTAAAAATCTACACATTTGGGTGAAATAGTATTACGCTCTTACCAAAAGATTGTCAAAGTAAATACTCAGACAACAAAACTCTCTTAAAAATTAAAAAAAAAAAAAAATTCCTTTTAGCCATAGTTATTAAATTGAAATAATAATCTGAAAACAAAATATTTATTTTTAGTGACTCACAGGAACTTTTTAAAACAAATTTCTAGGTTAGCACGTCAATAATTCTGTAATTACCTAGATATTAAACATGATAGCGCATGGGCGCGGTGTTGTAATATCAAAAAATAATTAATTACGTAAAGTATTGAGTGGAACTGGTTATTTTTGCAGCCGGCTTTATAATGGTGGATTTATAATTATATATATTATATTTATTATTTATAATTATAATATATCTCACATTAAATAATCACACTGACATTGTACATTGCTTGACACTAACTGGATATAAAAGTTTTTACATTGATTGGAAATCCATATATGCTGGAAACACTGAACAATCTGTCTTTCGCGTGAATAATGATAAACGTCAAATTTTAATACGTAATTGTGGATAATTTTTACTGTAATGTAATGAATCCAATGGATTGTCAACTTTCTAAAACATATTTTCTTCGATATTATCCAAAAATTATATGAGCATCGTGTCTTAATTTTCAAATCGTGTCTTAATTTTCAAGTTAGCGGAATTTAACCGAAACAGACAATTTAAATTTGACCAATCAGAGGGCCTACATCGTCCAGACGCTGGAGTATTAATACTATCAGATTAAAAGGTTTTGCAAATCATGTTTATGATTTACATTATTGCATACTTGAATAATATGACAAACTTACCAACTAACCAATAACATGAAATAACGTTTTTCCTTGGAGCTAGGATAAAAGATTAGATCTCACGTTTGATCCATGTTTTAGATTACACACATCCAAGCAGTATTATTATTAGAAAATATAAAAAATTAGAACAACGTGCAAAAAACCGTCCAGAAAATATCAACAGATGGATGGTATTTTAAAAGAGAAAAAGTGTTGTGTAATTTCAACCGAAAATTTAGATAATTAAGGAAATTTATGGTTTGTAAACTAATGTTGTAAAAAGGTCGTTAAAGCAAAAATGGTTCATGGGATACTGGTCAGCATATAAAATACCTCGAAACGTTATTTAAATAAATATTATATCAGAATTCAGGGGATAAAGTGAACGTGAAGGTTGCTTGGGTGGGGGAGAGACATCGACGGTTACAAGGTGGCAGGTTAAGAGCTGTACGAAAGAGAATTGGAATATGGAATAACACCCCCAGAGATATACATACATAAGCCCAGCGGTACTCGATTTGTAAATACATTCTGTGAGCACGAAGGTACTTTATAAAGTATTATAATGTAGATTAGAAATCTTGCATAGTAAAATATGTTTTTTTTTTCTTGGTGGTTTCAATCTTTTTAGTTCAATTCAGCATGTGGCTGCACCTTTGTAGACCAATTTATCAATGAAAACGCAACCGTAAATAGACAATTATCTTAAATAATGTAGTCAATTTCAAGATGCGATGTTGCTATGTAACATCGTAAACAACATTACTGACTGTTCTGAATTATTAAACAGAATTGAATTGAAAGTACTTAAGGGGCCCACGCATTCGTGCAATATTTTTAACGAAAAACGCTGTAAAACAAATTCACATTAAAATGCTTGCCTTATAAGATTGTCTTTAATATAAATAATAAAATTCTCTCTGACGTAGATATCTTCAATTTTAACGAAAATAAATATAAAATCTCTATTAAAAATGTATTCATATTCCAACTAAGCCAAAAAAACATAAGAATTTATTAAGGAGTACCTCTTGTTGTAAATATATTTGTAATAACTGTACTATTTTATTATTAAATATATACAGTACTACAAATTAATAAAAAAAATTCACAACTGTTAAATGATGATTTTGTTACACATTCTATAAAGATCGTAAAAGTTTAGATTCGGGTTGGTACTAATAAAAAAAATCTTTAAGATCCGCAACTATGTTTTTGGCTTCTAGCAAAGACTTTACTCATGGGCGTTATGATATTCTTTAACCGCCGAAACAGTCGGTGAAAGCTATCTTCTTGTAATAACTTATTAATCGTGTTTTGTTTATATTTCAGTCAAGTTACTAATATATTCGTATAATTTAACATTAACAACTTATTTGTGTTATTTTTCGTCAGTTTTTGACAAGTTATTATACAATAATTGCATTTGTAAAATCTACTTTCATGTTATGTCATAAAGTTGGGTAAAACGGTTATGCCAATATTCCAATTGAATTTTATGGTCTATATTTCAAAAAAACTTTATCAGAGTTATGTTTATTTATAACATAAATGCACAATGCTCGTGTTGGTAACCATGTATCGAAGAAGAAAAAAACGCTTTGAAATGTGCAAGCAAAGCGTTAAACATTTCAGTTTTTTGTTGAAATTAAAAGCCAGTTCAAAATTTTTACATTTGTTTTTGTTGTTGTATGAACTAAATTAAAAGTGAAAGTTTTCTTGCAAACTCCCAAAATAAAAGGTCTGTGGTTTATTTGTGGTAAGAGTTTTTTTTCAACATTCTTAATGTTTGAAATTAAATTATTTCATTTTCTAAATATTAAAGTACATTTCAAATACAAAAATCTATATGGTAAATTTATCTAGTTTTTGCTGTAATGAAATCTTCAAAATGAAGACATATATAGAACATTTAAAATACCTTGGAAATACATCGAAAAAGTAATTATTATTATTTGAAGTTTATACAACAGATAAACAACCTACTTTGACTGGATAGGCTATTTACATATCTTATGTATCTTTCCATGAACTATTTATCTCAGCTTCATGAATAAACTAGTGATTTCTCTAAAATTAAAAAAAATCATGTTTTTTATGCTTTTTCTATGGTTATTTGAACTTTATAAATAAGGATACTCATGTTCTTCCTTCTTCTCTACGAAAATTAGTAGTATTAAAGTAAATTCAAAACCACCTAATTTAACTACTGTAAATAGAGTGAAGTCTCGCTAGAACACGTATTTATATAAAAAAATAAAGTGTTAACTACCAGAGTTTTTATAAGATGTTCAGGATTTACCACCCTGGACAAATCGAGGATTTTACGAAATCTCTGGAACACAAAACAAAAT
Organism: Hesperophylax magnus; assembly: GCA_026573805.1. Taxonomy (NCBI): domain Eukaryota; kingdom Metazoa; phylum Arthropoda; class Insecta; order Trichoptera; family Limnephilidae; genus Hesperophylax; species Hesperophylax magnus. Next base: position 2,351,656 of record JAIUSX010000107.1, read on the forward strand.
AACCTTAACAAAACAACCATAACTTAATATTACCAGATAGGTACTACTTTTTGCTTCAATGGTACAACTGTAAAATGGGGGTATCAGTAAATGTAAAAGGAAGAGCTTCTAGCAAGTATTATGAACTTATTAACAAGTTGTAGGTGTACCATAAAAAATATTAATTAATTTTTAAATAAACCACAATGTAACACGAAAATTAAAATTATCAATTAATTAATTGAAAATACTAAAGGGAATCATATTTTCGTGACTGGTTTGAGTTGTTTCAGGCAGGTCTGCTGGTTATTATTTACATGATATTAGCGAACCTCCGATAGGAAATGGTAAAAACAGAGGTAGATGTTCTGCCTACATTGCCAGATATCTAGCAACTTATGTAAGTGTTCAGTTAAGGTCAGGTTAATATCGATTAACAAAAGCGAAATAATGTATGCACGTAAATAAAAAAGTACTTCATTTTGTCAGAGTCTCAATATTATACAACAGACTAAGACTTATTGGTATTTAGAAAAACGTAACAAAGGTATAAGCAAGATAAAATGTTAGATAAAGAATGATTGATTCTCTAGGCACATCGTTCAAAGAAATCACATAGGATGATCTGCAAGAGAGAACACAAAACTCGGATGACCTACCTGTAGCAGCAAAGAGGTACCACATTATTATCTAAACATTATAGAAAAAAAATCAATAAAACAATATTACAAATCATTCTGCAATAAGATTCATTGACTCTAGGATTAACTCTATCGAAAAAATCTATTACAGTATTGATAATGCACAAGGTCGATGAACTAAAGAGACAGATTTTTACAACTTACGTAGGTTAAGTTTTTTTTAGTTTTTAAAAAGATAGTAAATTTTTTTTGTGGGATTTCCCTAAATCAACACAAAGATTTGTGTACTTCATCACGTAGGTATTGATTGAATGTATTTTTTTATTTCCTGTTGTACCTACCTAGCATTATCAACGATAGATATAGATGACGATAGATAATAATATTTCTCTAAATATCTCGCAACTCGAGCGATTATGGCATATTATGTCAAGTTTGCAAAAACGTTTCGAATGATCGCTTGCCATTTATAGAACCTGAAAATATAGGATTAACCATGAAATCTAGGTGGATTCATTGGCTTTAAACCGCAATAAGCTGTTTTATCTGTTTCCATATTAATATTTCGAGGAATGGTATTAATTAAATAATATGACAAATATATATTTATGACGTGGTTCATATTGTTAAAAAAAATATTTTTTTTTATTTAATTGCGTGTAATATTAATACTTTATATCTTATCAGTCCGTACGCGATGATTGCAAGAATGGAATTTTTCTGATAATTATCTCATTTCGTTAAGCTTTGCATCCTATTTCGTTTTGTGTAACCCATTATGTTATCATTTACGCAGATGGTCAATCAAGCCGAACAAACAATGTTTTATTTAATGACCAAGGAAAATTAATGTTTTGCCTATAAAATTCTAATGTTTTCACGTAGTTTTTAGGTAAAAATGTTGAATTGTTTGTACGCGCAAATAAATATTCATGTATGGAAAAATATTTTTGCATGGCTAAATAAACCTTGGAATTACGAAGTTATTTATCTTTTTTTCTTCTACCATCTTATAAAATTACCTCCCGAAGTAAGCACACTTTACCCCCGGACACCCTGTATATTTTTACTGTACACAATTTTATTATACCTGAGTCGTCAACTAGAAAAACCCACTATGGAAATTTCTGCTGTTTCTGATACATTCACAAAAAATGCTTAAAGTGAATTGAAAATAAACAAATCATTATTTTACAAGCAATAATTGTTCGCCTGAAACACTCATCCACATTGAAAAATCTCCTGATAAAAGATACATGACGCCAACGGGACTCGAACCCGTGTCCCTTCGATTTCCGGTCGACAGCTCTGACCACTGAGCTATGGCGGCTTATCTCTTACCCGCGAAATTATTCAATATATACTAGTGTTTCATTCAACAATTACTGCTTGTTACATTTTTCACCTGAAAACAACCAACTTTATTTTATATGAGAAAGGCATTGTAAGTGCTAACTCTCTCACTAGATGGCGTCGAGACAAATTGTCTACATTTTTAGGCGAAATACTTGAACTTGTCAAATATTAATTATTATTTTTTTTTTTTTTTTGGTAAACTAATGTTTTTAAGACAAGATTTTTTATGCATAGCACAAAGGGTAACAATTATTTTACAAGCAATAATTGTTCGCCTGAAACACTCATCCACATTGAAAAATCTCCTGATAAAAGATACATGACGCCAACGGGACTCGAACCCGTGTCCCTTCGATTTCCGGTCGACAGCTCTGACCACTGAGCTATGGCGGCTTATCTCTTACCCGCGAAATTATTCAATATATATTGATATATTGAATAATTTCGCGGGTAAGAGATAAGCCGCCATAGCTCAGTGGTCAGAGCTGTCGACCGGAAATCGAAGGGACACGGGTTCGAGTCCCGTTGGCGTCATGTATCTTTTATCAGGAGATTTTTCAATGTGGATGAGTGTTTCAGGCGAACAATTATTGCTTGTAAAATAATTGTTACCCTTTGTGCTATGCATAAAAAATCTTGTCTTAAAAACATTAGTTTACCAAAAAAAAAAAAAAAAATAATAATAAACAAATCATTAATATATTTTGCTAACTATCAAATCAACATTGTATTATTATGTTGACATTTAGCATAAAAATGTTGATTCAAAGTGTTGGTCCAATCTGCAGATTTATGAAAAATTCTAGTGCGGGTTTTGCAAGTCGACAATTCATCTCGACATGAATATATTAATGGGTGTGGCCATACAATCCCGTACAACCACCGCATCACGTGTCACTGTGTTCGTACCCGGTAATCTCAGAAACCAACCGATTTCAATGAAATTTCGTGAATGTGTATCGTAGGTTTCAGCATAATATGAATGTTTTGGACCCGATAAGTGGCGCTGTTGTCGAGATCAAATTTTTCAACGAAAATTATATAATTATTTAACAAGCAATAATTCAATATATACTAGTGTTTCATTCAGCAATTACTGCTTGTAATTATTGCTTGTAAAATAATTGTTACCCTTTGTGCTATGCATAAAAAATCTTGTCTTAAACATTAGTTTACCAAAAAAATAATAATGATAATTATACATATATTTTTTTAGATTTCTAATAAAAAATACATACAACCACAAATCTTAACTTTCCTACATCACCTCCATCTCAATATTTTTAACGCGATTTTAAAGGAAAAAAGGGTTGTAATTTACTTTTAAGTTATGTAAGCTTCCAATAGATGGTGGTGTTAACAAATCTATTGACATATAAAGAAAATACCACACCCAAACATCGTTTTATTTTCAGTACTGATTTCAACGTTTACCTGGTGCTATAATTTTCCTGAAGTATTCTACGGATATATGAACATAAACAGCGTGTGAGTTAAGCGTTATTTTGTTTACTGTTTCTTTTATTTCAATTTTATTTTAAATTTGCTGTGTATAATTTTAATTTTCAGTAAAATGCCACAGTGAACTTTAATAATGCACGCAGCATAGGAGCATGACGCCAACTAAATGCAAGAGACAATAGAGCGCACGCACAAACTTCCATTTTAAATGAAGAATACAGAATTAGCTCAGTAAAGAGGCGTACGCAAGAATCGAAAGCACATCGCTTCAAACGTTTGCGGCAAAATGCATTAAGAGCGAGAGCGGCACGTCAAACAATATAAACACATTCAGAGCACAAGAACGACAGAGACAGCCGCGTATTATCACGTGCATCATTTGTTCGTCTTGCGTTCGAATATGCACCAGACATCGATTATTCAGTGCATTTTAAAAATGCCATCAGTGCAAGAATGCCAACAATGTCACGCGTTAAAATTCCGCGTTTAAGCACCTGGAATCTGTTGCGCATCACGAAAAGTTGTACTGTCATCTCTTAACAGTCCGCCGGAACCTTTGCAATCACTCATTGCTGGCGCATCAGACGAAAATTGTTTTTGCACAAGATAATGATGTAATTTGCAGCAAAAAAAAATAACGAAAACTTTGAATATAAATTCAAAAGAAAAGTCCAGGTGTACCATAAAATTAATTCATTGATGCCGATGTCTAATGAGGACCCGAAGTTTCTCCCAATGTATTTTATGGACAGTGATGTAGAACTCGTGACAATACGGTGCTAGTACAATTTAATCGAATGGACAGAAGAGCGAGCAATTGTTAGAAAATGTTTTGGAGAATCGAAACTAACTTATCAAATTGTTTAAAAGACTGTCACCATAATTGACAAATGACAACTATCAAATCATCATCAAGGAAAAATATTATAAATCATAATACATGGACATTATATATAAATATTCATATAGAACGGAGCCGGTCACATTTTTACTTATTTTCTATCGTACTGAACAATAATCACAATCTGTTGAAATGATCGATATCTAATTAAACGTCAAAACAATATCTATGATGCATGTGACTTGCGCGTGTATTCTATGTGAGTCAAATGCATAAAATATCCGACAACAGCGCCACTAGATAAAGGGCGGTCTACATAAAGAGAGGTCTATATAAAATTCGGTCTAATTCGGACAACGTCTGCCCGGACCCACTAGTATTATATATATATGCCACACGTGCTTACATATTCATATTACATTCGTCGTGTTTAAGTAGCCTAAGATAAAATATTTTTATGTTTAAATTTCTTAATAATGTCTGTGACTTAAACATTATTGCTGTACTGAATCGATAAATCCCACGAGATATGCCTTCCATGTTGATTTGAATGGCAACGATTGTCGCCACTGGTTTAGTACCTTTTGGTTCTCTAGCGCATTTCTAGACATCGTTATTGTAATACCATTTGAATTTCATAAAGATAATCAAATACAGTTTCTTTTTGTATTTGAATATTTCACTTTAGAATCGTGAAACACGCCCACATCGCATTTCTTGTGTTCATATTTATTCTATGAATAACGTTATTAAAAGTATTGAATTGGTACTCTTGCTGATGTCAATAAAAAAATAAAAACAGATTTCAAGAAAAAAAACAAAATTATATCCACGACTATTATTTTTTGGCATTAAAACAATTAAAATACACATTTTAATATTGTCATTATTTATTTATTTACGCCCTAGTGGGCTATAATACAGTTGTGTTTACTAGGTATTTGTTGTACATTGTAACAATGGTAAAGCAAGCATAGATTTATAAAATAGGTAAATTTACAAAACATAACCCATAAGTTAAGAACATTTGAAATAATAGAGAAAGCTCACTTTAAAATGAGAAATAACATTAGCAAATTAAATTTAAAAGAATAAAAAAAAATAAAAAAATTAAAAGTATTTAAATGAAAAAATATGTATGCATTTATATACATATAATAAAAATAAAGAGATATGGAAAAACTGTGTATTCATCAGGGAATGTAAAACTCGTACAATTCGGAAAAGTAACTATGAAGATTTCGTTTCAGCACTAATACGAAATCTTTAAAAACGTCTAAAATATTCCCAAATCTGTTACCAAAATTTTGCAGTTCATTTATAGGTATATGAGCCAATTGTTTCAAAATTTTCACAGAAAAAGGTAGCACGTGGTCTCGTATTTTCGGTCGGTACATATAAGTTTATTTTGAGCGAGATTTTCAGGAATGAAAATACAATCATTAATTATTTTATTTAATAGAACAAGTCAGAGATTATCCACCTATCTGACAGAGTAATCAAATTGATTTGTTTTATAAGAAGGATATAGTTCATATTTTGAATTGGAATATTCTGGACTTTGGATTTTACGAAAGCGAATGATTTGACACTTTTCAATGTTAAAAAAGAAAGTTGAAGATGCACCAATGATTCAGTTTATCTAAATTAAATTGAAAGATATAAAAATCATCTATACCTAGAATAGTTTTATATATGTTCAAATCCTCAGCGAAGAGTAGAACTTCAACATCTTAAATACACTAACAATATAATTCATAAATCATAATTTAAAAAAATGATTCGTGGTGAGATCCTTGGGGAACCCCACCCATGGCTTCGATAATGTACGATTCTACAGAATTTATTTTAACAAAAAGTTTAAGAAATTACCCGGATAATAAAGTACCCTTAACGCCCAATAGACGTAGTTTGTGTACAAGAATATGTCACCTAATTTTCTCAAAAGCTTTGAAAAAATCAGTATAAATCGAATCCAACTGACGCTTCCAAGCAAGGGAATCAGTTGTATAATTTTAATAAATGATTAACTTACTTAGAGTAGATCTACCTGTGATTAAGCTGTGCTGGTTGGGTAAAACTATTATACTATTTATTTGTTTTATAAAGACATCCAGGACTAACGATCAAAGAGTTGGGGAATAGCAGACAACCTACATATTAGTCTGTAGTATACATGGTTTTCAAATATACTGGAGGAACACCATTCGGTACAGCAGATTTATTAGAATCTTATGCTTTTATACCCTTTTCTATTGCATCGATTTCAATGAAGCAATGGCTTAAGTTTAGTGATTCTTCAAGTGATATATATCATTAGGTTCTCATTATCGGAAGTATCGATATTATAAACTCCTACAAATAAATCTGCAAAAAGATTGACAATGCTTTTGGTACTCACCGCACATTTATTATAAAGATACATATTATTTGGTAAACCACAAACATGACTTCCCCGTATGGAGAAAACTTTCTGATAAAAAAAAATACAGTGTGTGGCAAGCCTACGCACGACGGAAGTGAAACTTTTAGTATTCTTCTCTCTCTCTTTTCGTTTCATATTATTATTATTCAGAATGCTGTACATTATAGTGTAGCGTCGATATTAATCTATTGAATAATTAATAATAAACCGCTCGACCTACTTAGGTACGTACTCGCTACTTAGGTACGTATTTGCAGCCGAAATCAAAACAAAGCAACCTACCTGTTTCAAGTATCTACTCGCGACAATAAATAAATAAATAAATGCAATCAGTCTCGGACATTACGAGAACTCGTCAGAAGGTTCGAGTCTACGGCCTATGCATAATCGCCGCAATGTCGAAGGTTCCCGAAACACACAGTCTGTGCGAGTGCCTAGAATTTAGTTGCCATCCATCTACCTACTGCCGCCGTCGGCCGAGTAGTATAAATAAGCCCGACGCAGCGAGTCAGTCATCATTCTGCCGTCAGTCTACAAGGATCAACGAGTGTTAACCCGCGCTAATTTTACTAGCGCAAAGGACACATACCCGGCTTTGCCCGTACCATCATGGACTCTATCGGGACATCATCATAGCGCCTCGGCCACGTCCGCGGCCAGCGCTACTCGGATTACAAGCGCCCTGGTTCCAGCGTCTCTGACCAGCGCTTCTTCCACGCAACCATGACCACCACGAGGACACGCAGCATCCTCACTGGTCTACATCGTTCCCGTTCAACCGCCTACAAGGTCCGTCGCACCTTCGGCCGTCTCGTCAGCACTGGAGTGCCTGAAGACCTACGTTCTTCGCCAGTGCCTGACCTCCATCGAGTCCCGGTCACCAGCGCCCGGCGTCGACTCACTGACCCGCGCTTGACCAGCACATCACCGCAGCAACCGGAGTATTCAACATTTGTCCTACATCATCTCCTCGTCACGGCTACTGACTCACCAATAAACACATGTGACCTTCACAACCTTCTTTCATTTCGTGCCTCACCATTGATCCCCAAAATAGTTTTAAAAATCATAATTTATTCATAGGCGTGTTATTAACAAATGAACGTTTAACTAAATTCCTAATATTGACATATTTATAAGGAGCATGTGATAAAAAAAAAATAATGTTATAAAAATATGGGATTCGAACCCGGGTCCTGCATAACGAGTGTCGAACGCTCTGACTCTAGACCGCGAGGAGAGGTATCTTGCACGACGAGAACCGCGTATACAACGTGTACTCCTCAATTGACTTGTCCCGCGCCAATTTTCGTTTTCAAACACGGCAAATTAATAATATCACATAACGTCTCGTTAACGCTTTATATAGGGTCGAATCGAAGATATATTGGCAGTGTGAAGTCATATCTGTCGTTTTTCAAAATATTTCCGTATATTTGTCCGTTTTGGAAAAGATCTATCGTGTTTTAACAGTCTCATACCCGTATGGAGTCTGAATTTGAAAAACATTTCTAAATTTTGAAAAACTCACTTACGGCTGTGTTTTTTACTAAAAAAAACTTGTCACGCACGTCTGCGAGGGTAATTAGTAGCGTTATCGGCCTTGATTAGTAATTTTAATGATTCAAAATAAAAATAATTAATCAAAATACCGAGCGACTCTACCGGCTCGATTTGTAAGCTATATTTCGACCAAAATATCATATAGATACCGACCGTTACTTCTAGCCAATTACTCGAGTGAACACCTGCCGGTCTAGAGTCTCACTAAATGGATTTAGACATTTCGGGAGACTCTCGGTTAAAATTAACAAATTTATGTAATTTTTTACTACATTATTACAAATCATGTAGATATCTTCTTATATGTATGCCTGACAAAGTCGCATCACGAGAGCATTTTATCACTTTTCCTCGTATTAAAAAAATCACAAAAAAAAAAAAAAAATAGTAAAAGCGGGGATCGAACCTCGGTTCTTCACGACGACAGTCGGGCGCTCTGCCTCTAGACCGCGAAGCTGAGTTTGGAGAGTGACCTAAACTAGGTATATAATATTAGCTAGGCTCCTATAGCGAAATGATAACGGTTTTTCGTGACGGTCATGAGTCGGTTTTACTCCGGTCCTCGAAAATGCATAACGCGCGTAAAGAAGTTTCACTTCAAAAATAGTAATTTATTCAGAATCTCTTTAAACTATCCGTATTTCTGTTAAAAACGTGATTTTAGGCCTTTAACGAATAAATTGATAGGTATCCTGATAAATTTTAAATAAAATAACACTGTTTTGTCACGATGTCTGAACAAGTGTTTATACGTAGCACAACATTTTTGCATTTCGTCATGATATATTATAAAGCCAAACGCAGGTAGATGAACACGTTTTCGGAAATTATAATGAATTTACCAAAACGTTTTCTAAAGGATTACCGACAATACGATACAATAACAAATCAGCATTGCTCATTTTTCTCCGTGTGATCATTACAAAAATTCCACAATCTAATTATTACTAAACACCGCAAATTTAAAGTGTATGAAAATATTTGGGTGCCCAAAAGCCATATCATTTTAGGTAAGTACCGCAGAAAGTTCACAGATAACTCACGTAAGGCCATACTACATACATATTCATGCACCCAGCCAACTTGTATTGCTGGTGAGATATTACATTATTTGGGAGGGGGGTTGGAAAGGGAAAGGGGAACATGAAAAGGGACTCCACAGAATGCAATTTGACATTCTGATTATGACGCTTTATCGTACAAAGTGAATTATGTTAGCATTTACATTTTGGAGGCTTTCTTGATGACTGTAGAGAATTTTATCGAATTAAGGAACATATTTAAGATAAACATGATGTGAATTATCTTAGTAACTACACGGATTGTTTTAACTGTTTCAGAAACATGTAAATAAACATATAAAAAACAATGAGGCAGAAGATTTGTTTGACTGTATGAAGAAGCACAATTGTGTTTGTTTATCAATTAGTTAGGTACCGTAATAATTTCACACAGCTATAACTTATAATCCTACGCCACAGCCATGGTCCAAACATCCAAGCGCACGAAAATACCGATGTTTATAACACGAGTGAACAGTGCATAGTTATAATGATATTATTATTGACAGAGATATAGTTACAGTTAGGGAAAAAAAATTCTTTGCCTTTTTCACTTGACAACGGTCGGCGTGGGTACATAATCTAATCGCTGCTACTTCAAACATTCTCTCAGTTATGATCTTAACGATTTGCCAAAGGAAATATTTGATAGTTTATTATAAGTTATACTTATAACTATTTACTGTAACTAAATTACATTTTTCTTATATAGATTTCGACAGTTTTTTTAAAGAATTTATTTTTAAGATTTCATTTACCAATCCTTCTATACACATATAATATCAGCAGAAGAAAACCCCTTTAAAGAACATTTTTTAGAAAGTCAAAATAAAGAATAATAAAAAATAACATATTTTGAAAAGCTTTAACAAAATATAGAAAATGAAAATTCACCCGCCAAAAACAAGTTTTTTTTTATTATTTACAATTTAGCATCTATTTTAAAATGTCTTTTAAAACGTTTTTTTGTTTGATGGAGGATTGTACCTTCCTACCCATAAACTGGGGTCGACAAGTCTACTAACCTCGCCAAATGCCGATTGGGTAGGACCGACATTTATTTCGTATATTAACTGCAGTAATTTCATCCGATTTCAGAGAAATTGCGTGTCAGAGTGAGTAAGTGATTGCCACCAAAAGTTGATGAAGTTCATTGTCTTCAACAAGGAGTCTATCTGCTGAGTATCAGCTCGATCAGATGTCGAGAAGTTGGTTAATTTCCGCTTCCAAGATTTGCATTCATTCACTAGCGCTAAGTGAAATTCAAATAGATGTATTTAAAAATTAAGTGATTTTGGAAGTGAAATTACGGTATTTCGTCCGAAATTACTGTACATACTATATTTACTAATGCACTATTTTTTTCTGTCAGAAAAAAATTATAAAGCGTCGTGCTTAATTTTTTCAAGCTAAACGGCTTTAAACCGCCACAATCATTTTTTTAAATTTTATTTATTGCATCTCACTATACATAAAACACTTTTTTTTCACATAAAAATCAACCTCACTAGGACTGAGCCTGTATCGAGGTTAACAATTTACATTTAAGTGAAGCAAACATAAGAGTATCACAAACATAAAGTAATTCTATATACAAACACAAAATATTGCTAAATTAAAGAAAAAATGAGTATTAGATGTGTTACCAGATGGGTAATTTGATGTAACAATATTTGAACCATAACTAAAAATTAATCATTATTTAAAAGAAGAAGCAAAGTAGATAATAAAGACAGATAGGGTGACATTCAGTTTTTAGCAAATGGGACTTATATAAAATCTTATTATTTAAGAAAGTACAAGGATGAAAAAATATTAAGACAATCTTCTGTCATTAAAACTAAATAATAATTATTAAGGTTGATTGACAATATTAAATGAAAATTAAATTATATTATACATTGCATACCTAAATGATTTACAAACAATACAGAACAAAGTGGACACTCCCACAAAAAAACTATATCAGGATATGAAACTCTTGAAAATAAGAAAATTGTACGAATAAAACATATGCCTCCTAATCTACAAAATCCAAAATGGACTTATACACACAAACACAAAATTTAAGCAAACGTCACAGGTACGCGAACATTATACTAGGCAACATAACAAATTGTACACAAATAATGTAAGGACTGAAAGTGGCAAAAGAAGCATTGGACACGAGGGTGTACAAATATACAATCTTCTTCCAGCTAACCTTAAAACGGAGAGTATAAATTTATTTAAGAAAATACTTTTTAATCTTAAGTTATCAGAAAAAAATTAGAAAACTACTTGTATGTACTTATTTAAGTTAAGAAAGTGAAATGTAAAATTTATTTTTACATTTAATAAATAAATAAAAAAATTGAGATCTGCGAATTAAACCAAATAAAATATAATAAAAATAAAACTGCCTTTTTAACACACCGTTGTTCATGATGCAAAAAACGTAGAGAGCTAAAACCAGTTTCTTTGACCCAAAAAATTAAGAAAGTATTTTGAAATAGTTTTTGGCTTTAGTACAACAATTTTCCCACGAAGATCAATATTCACGATGGGACTTCTATTAAGTAACTTGCTATAACTATTTTTAAAAAATCCATGAAGTGGTTTTCATCAAATTGAGAGTCGAGAAAATTCCCAAACTGTAAAATATCACTCTTCAGAAGTTTATCATTTTATTAAAATCAATCAATTAGGAGGCCATTGAGAGGTACAAGTTATTTGAAAATTTTCACTAAGCCTTGAGAGCTTTTCACTTATGAATTCCATTTTGCTAAAGTATTTCACAATAGAAATTAACTTGCGCGCCATGTCTACTTGCCGCGAGTTTCCAAACACCTCTACAGTATGCTGTGCTCCTGTGACGTGAACACTGTTCGAGGAAAATATTCAACAGAACCTGTAGGCAGAGTCATTAGGGGATTGTGGGTAGCAAAAACCAACAAGTCCCTCTCCCCCACCCCAATAAGGAGATATTTAATTTGATAAAAAAATACGTAAGGGAGCGAAAATAGTACCTACCCGCTTTTAATCATAATTACTCCTGAAATGGTGAATACTACGTGGTGAATCTATCGAACTCCACTCCTTTTTATGCAATTTCTATTTCTCTAACTCCGATTCCTGGAGTCCGTGATTTATTTTTTACGGTGATCCAGCCCTTACAGACTTAAAATTTTTGTCAAAATATGTCGCTATTACTAGCGATTTCTGTAACTATCGCGTCGAGATTGCTGGTTTTATATCCGCTTTTTGACTACTCCACTGTGTTGTGTTTGCTGTGCCATATTATTATAATGTTCTGGAATTATTCATACAATGATACTCTGAGGTTGATTACTTCATTTATTGGAAACAAAGTACAGAGATTATGGGAAGGGATGAGATGGAAAGAGATGAAACTAATACAAGGACATTAATACTATCTTAATATATCTGTCTCGCTCTACACTGACTGAGTTAAACACCTGATTTTATTATCCCACACTTTATAAATAGCTTATTTCCTTATATAAATGAAATTATGGCTAGTGGTTTTGCGCCTTCTATATCAAAGTATGGTTTAGTTACAATGTAATTTTATAGTGCTTGCAACCTGACAAATACTAAAATTAAATACTTAGGTATTATTTTTGACAGAAATTTGAAGTGGAAATAACATATAACCACTACAGCAAACAAACTTAGAAAATTCATTTACTTTTTTAGACAAACTCATAATTAATATTTTAATATTTGAAACTGTTATTTCGTGGTGGAATTCCATTATAAATATATATAAAGAACACAATTTTAAACTTTTTTCCACTTGTTTTTATTTGACCGTGACCGGTTTCAGCCTGTTAGGGCCATCTTCAGACTGGTACAATTTTTGTCTTAAACTAGGGTTTATATACATAGGCAAATTACATTGAGGGGAGGGGTTAACATAGTAGGTTGGTTTGAATTATGAGGGGTTTTTTCGTGAAACATGATATTTCCCAAATAAGTATTGTTATTAAAATCAAATGAATTTATCTGTAGAACTATGATAATTATGCCTATTAGGACTATCAATTTAAGGATTTACCCAACATAAAGTTATCGGTAATCTATTGTGTGGTTAGGAAAAAATATTTTAATGGATTTTATATAATTCAAATACATATTTATGATAGGTGACACACTGATTATAATGGATATAGCAACGGAGATTTAGCAACTGATTCTAATTTTGTGTTCATAACATTGTTGGAGTTTACTTTTTTAGTTAGGCGGGTTATCTCTAATGACTCTAGCCTATCTAATTTATGACCTTTGTCGCAGGTATGTAAAAATTTTACATCTCTATCCTTGTCAAACGAGTGTTTATTCTCAAGTAAGTGTGCCGCAACATTCGACATTTCGCCTTTGTCATTTACCCAGCTTGAAAAAAACTCATAATTTTCTCAACCTAAGCCAGCTCAAAACAATCTACTATGCACTTTGTCAATCTTTAATAGAGTATGGTATCATAGCATGGGGAGGAGCAAACGCTGCCGCTATTGATCCAATATCTAAAGCTCAGAAAATTATAATAAAGATTATCCTCAAACTACCAATCACAAGCAGTTCGGATGAAATCTTTAGGAAAATCTGTGTTATGGACATTAGGCAACTTTATGCCAAAAACATACTAGTATACCTCTTCAAACACAAAACTACTTTTGACAATATCCAAGATAAATTTTAGATATTTTGCAACAATGCTATATAATGCTCTCCCACTAGCCATTAGACTGAACGAATTTTTTTAAAAATATAAAACAGACATCAAGTCTTGGATCATCAGCCAAGACAGATCCAAGATCAAAAATTTTATAAAAATCCCCTCATAAGTATGTACTCCAACTAGATGCTGATTAACCAATTTTTTTTTTTTTTTTTAATGCTTCCGATTTTGTTGTCCGGGTTAAATCTTCCCCATAGGAAAAACTAAACCCTTCCACTCACTTTTCCACAAATGATCAGCTAGTCAATCAACACTATGCAAGTGCATTATATAAGTAAAATAAATACAAAACAATACAAGAACAACAACACGTCAACTCACCAGAGATCAAATGGGAAAAAAAAATTCACCGACTCCAGATATTTTCATATCAGAGGGTTCGGCTCGGTAGAACTTCTAACAGGGCCTATAAATCCTACTGATCCCTCAACATAAATATTTAGAAAATCTTTCGTTATCCTACATGTATTCAAAATGACCGACTTTTGCATCTTTATATATAAATTTTTTGATAGATCTAATACGCCTAAATTTTTAATGAGAGAGCTAGGTATAATGCCAGTAGCCGAAATAACGAATGGTAATATTTTTATAGTCTGAGAATGCCAAATTCTTTTTATTTCGTTTCCTAAATCTGTCTATTTTCTTATTTTTTCATTAACAGATTTTTGAATGTTACAGGAATTTGGAATAGCGACATCAATGATATAAGTTATTTTTTTTAATTTTGTCGTGTAAAACTATATCAGGTCTATTATGACTAATCGTTCGGTCTGTTAGTATAGTTTTATCATAATATATTTTATAAAATTCGTTTTCTAAAAATGAATTTGGTTCGTATTCATAATATGGTACTATATTACGGCAATCAATCAAGTTATGTTTAATTACCAAATTTTGGTGAATTATTTTTAAAACTTGATTGTGCCTAAATGTATACTCGGACGGTGCTAATATAGAACATCCCGATATAATATGTTCTATAGTTTCCGGAAAAGCCAAACATTTTCTACACAAATCATCAATTTGATTTGTATCTTTGATTATATGCTTTCTATAATTTTTAGTATTAATGACTCTATCCTGAATGGCAAGCATAAATCCTTCTATTTCTGCGCTCAACTCTCCAATACTCAACCATTTGTTTGACGAAAAATTGTCAACATACGTTTGGTTGAGATAATTGAAGTGTTTTGCGTGTAAAATTTTATTTGACCAGAAATCTAATAATTCCTGGTTGTGATTTATAAAAATGTTGGCATTCTCATCGTATAAATTTAAAGGTGTAATATTTCTATCTGCTTTGCAAATTATTTTGTGCATTTCTGAGCTATGAGCTTTCCTATGGAAAAAAAGTTCTTAGCATTTCTACCTGATTATGTTTCAAAGAAGTTATTTTGATTATACCTCCTAAATTTCTAGGTAAATTAACTCATTTATTATTATTATTTATTATTTTTTATCATTTTCACAATGTCATTTAATGTAATGAAATATTATATGTATAAAAATAGAATAACACTGTAAGACAAGTGGAGATGTGATATTAAATGCCATATAGTAAAAGCAAGTTGTAGTTAAAAGTGATGGTTGAATTGAATTTATATCAATTTGAAAGGAAAACATCACAAATTAATGGCGTAATGCATTATCTACCTTGCAAGGATTACTACCTTACGGATTCCAGGTATTCATAAATATGATCGGCGGTAGTAATTAAAGAATTGTTATTTAATCTAACGATGTTTTTATTTTAGGTTCTGAGTGTAACATATAATATTTTTTATCATGTACATAGAGCCACAATTAAGCACAATATCCACCGAGAACGAAGCTAAGCTGGTGCTATCTTAGTTTAGCTTAGCTCGCGTCTTAACGAGTGTTTTTCATACTTTTATACGCGCTCGTGGTGGTAACTAAAGTATGAAAAATACTTAACTACGTTAGTACTAGCTTAGCTTCGTTCGCGGTTGATATTGTGCTTTAGAGGCGCTACTACTTACTAATATTTCGTTGAAACTTGTTCCACTATTAGAACGCGTAAGCGGAGTGCATAGACGGGATTCTATAGTTTTAGTAAGAGCGTTGGGAGAGTTGGAGGTCAGTTGGAGGTAAAAAAGTGGAAATTATTTTTTTAGTTTCATGTCTCATACATCAAAGGTAATACCTGAATTTTAATGTTACTTCTTGATCGAATGATCGATTAGATGGAAATGTTACCTAATCTTTGTTTTATTACCAGAAAGACAAACAATTTTTTTTTTAAAACACGACGAATAAGAAAAAAATGGCTCTGTATTGTTATTCCCACTTTCTTCATATTGAATGTTCATTTGATCAGCAATAATCTGATAAAAAACGAGAAACTTCGATAGTGAATTGATAATAATACCAAGTGACTCACGTGATAACGTTAATAATTAAGTGACTTGGCATCTAGTTTTTTCTTTTCAATTTTTAATGTAGGTAACCATGACTTCCGTTATCAGTGTTGTAATTAGTAACAAATAAATCTTTTCAGGTATGAAAGTATAACGCTAACCCGTTGGCGTTGATTCTGGGATATTTATAAAATTGAAACGAATTTCGAACACAAACAACATTAATAGGTACCTTTGCCTCACATTAAAAACAATGTAACATTAATATAGAGTAATCCTTAAAGAAATATGAGATAATAATATTTTCTTGGTTTTCGTATCCACATTAAGTCAATTTTTAAAACTTTATCGTTTCAAAGAGAAGGAAAATCTTAAAAATTAATGCAATGATATTTATTTTATTTATGAAATAAATAGTGGTAGTACATAAATAGCGTAGAAGGATAAAAATAGTGGTAGTACATACATCTTAGATGGATAAATATAGTGATAGTACATAAAGTGTAGCTGAATAAAATATATGGTCGTACATACAGCGTTGAAAGATAAATATAGTTGTAGTACATACAGAGTTGAAGGGTAAATATAGTGGTAGTACAAACAGCGTTGAAGAATAAATATAGTGGTAGTACATACAGAGTAGCTGAATAAATGTAGTGGTAGTACATACAGTGTAGCTGGATAAATATAGCAGTAGTACATACAGCGTAGCTGGATAAATATAGTGGTAGTACATACAGCTTAACTGGATAAATAAGGTGGTAGAACATACAATGTAGCTAGATAAATATAGTGGCAGTACATATAGCGAAGAAGGATAAATATAGTGGCAGTACATACAGCGTAGCTGTATAAATATAGTGGTAGTACAAACAGCGTTGAAGGATAAATATAGTGGTTGTACATACAGTGTAGCTGAATAAAATATAGTGGGGGTACATATAGCGTAGAAGGATAAATTTATTGGAAATACATACAGTGTAGTTGGATAAATATAGTGGTAGTACATACAGTGTATGCAGCGTAGCTGAATAAATATAGTGATAGTACATACAGTGTAGCTGGATAAAATATAGTGGGAGTACATATGGCGTAGAAGGATAAATATAGTGGAAATACATACAGAGTAGTTGGATAAATATAGTTGTAGTAGATACAGGGTAGAATGATAAATATAGTAGTAATACATATATCAAAACAGCACATAGATACGAGTATAACAAACTTGGCAAAATACTTTTTTTTTTTGAAAGACGAGAAATAGTAAATAAAACAAATCATAATATATTAATACAAGTACATACTTATATATACAACTAAAATTATATGTACATGTAAATAAAATGACTAAAATAAATAAGAAAACGTTTTAAACATTAGTACTGTATTTCTGTTGACTATCGGAGAATGAAAAATGAGTAAATAAAACGAAAAAAATTCTTTTAGTTTATGCGGCCCCCATGGTCGAGGGGTAAGGCTCTCAACTGGCAATCCAAAAGTCGCGGGTTCGAATACCAGTGCGAAAGTAAATTTAATTTGATTGATTTGAGTTATTTCACAATATAATCATTTAAAATAATATATGGTGTTTGATTACCATATCTGAGTAGTTAGGTACTTCCCCACTATCCTCTTCCTCATCTCCTTCTCTTGCCTTTTACCTCCAGCCTCACAACATATCTCAATTCGGGATGCCATAGTTTCACAGGCTCCGCATGGTAGGGAGCAGTTTTGTGGTATTCACATAAAGAAATAAATATATAAGATATGTTTAATTAAAAACCTTCATTTAAAATGCGGAGTAAGTGTTGGTAAGAATTTTAGATGGAAACAAATTGAAAGCCTAAAGTTATGTTCATCTACCCAAAAGTAAGAACCCAATAGCGCATTAAATAAGATGATGGACCATAAAAGAAAATGATTTTTTGTTTATCCAAGATGATGCTTCAGATCCAAAATTCAATTTGAATTTTCCTAAAAATACAGAACGAAGTGTTTTTATGCGTTTACATAAGAAGATTTCGCTTTGTAAAAATACATCCCAGTTTAGAGTGTTATCGTAAAAGGCAGGCACCGATTGAAATGTAATTTGTAAAGAACACAAAAACATGCATTCCACTGCAGGCCCCTTTGCCATAGGGGGGCTTTACTGAGGAGGGGCACAAACCCCAGGGCTTATTGAATTCTGGGCATACTCAAGTAATGCATCGATTCGTGTCTAATCTCGGTAACACGTCCATGCGTACTAAATATATCTACAACATTATAAATAACGCACAAATGTTCACATTTCACAAGGGGAAACGCCGAACCTTGGAAAGTCCTGTTTGAGGGTTTTTTTATATACAATTTTGTTAGAGAAATGGGGTCGTTTGCATGCTACATTTTAAGCACACGTTAAGTGTATACAATTTTCTATCTACGAGTAGCTTAGACATTTATTCAAAATTTATTTTCGGAGACCGACTGAAGTTTTGACAAAAATATACAATATATTTAAATTAAAAACTCTTTGAACTCTCTTCAACATTACTTTTGTAAAACAGATTCTTTTAAATATTATTTAATTTATTCTAGGGGCATGTACACGCGCCCGAGTAAAGCCAAATGTGATCCAACACACCACAAATACAGGTTTCAGCTGAGCTGAAGATTCGGCTAATTCTTGGAAAAATCGAACCCGTGGCCGAAACTCGAAACTTCCGGTTGGTCAGTATTATCTTCCAGGTAAACATAAAAGTCTCAAATGACTTTTATTTCCTAATATTTCACCAAAAATTTTATTTGAATTAGTTTTCAATCAGTGTAAATTCACACGGCGATTAATGCCTATATTATAAGTAGAAGCGATAATAAAAAAATAGTTCTAAACTTTGACTTTCTAATGTTGTAACGTACAAAGACAGGAAATTATACAAGTGTCATAACCTGAAAGATAACACGGAATATCTAAGTGCCGAATAATTGCTTAGAGAATTTCCTGATAAAACCTTATCTAAATAATTTGATAGTTACGTACGTGCGAAAAAAACTGGTTTCGTTAATTACTTGTAACAATTAACGCTCAAAAATATATTAAATGCTTCTCATCATACTATAAAATTACAAACAGTTATATTTTAATTTTTTTTTTAACTACCAACATTTGTAAATTTTCTTAACCTACAATGTACAGTGTGGCGTTTTCCTTATAAAACAGTATCTATTTCAAGTCTCACAAAGCAAAGATGTTTGCAAGGTAAAGCTGCTCGTTCTTTGGTTACTCTTAAATAAATTCACTATTAGTTCAAGTAGGGGAGGAATGAAATACCTTCTCCCCGGCGAACAGAGAGAGGGAAGAATCTTCAATTGAAATTTCTCCCATATTTCTTCTTCAGTTCAAATTACAAATTCTCTGTTGCAGTACTGCAATGTAAAGCGAAAATATTTAATGGATGAGATGAGAAACAAGCTGCAAGATTTCTACTGTTGTATAGTATTTGGCTGGTTTCAAACAAATACCCATAATAAAACGCACTGCAGTTTATTTAAGGATCGTTTTTTTCGTTAACAAGTCACGTAGCATAATTAGGATTTTTCGTGTTAATTCTCTACAGTTATTCTATTCCAATTCTTTATTTATTTATGATTGAATATTGGTATCTCAAACAAATCTCATGCGGTTCATAACTCCAAAGTTATGTAAAAAAAGTTAACATGGATGTCGATTGTGTGTATTTGACCCCCATGCGGGGTGAACACTGAACATACGGATACCGTTGCGTAAGTGTACGCATTCAGCGTTAATCAGATGTTGGTTGTAAACTGAAATATCCGGATACTTTCTTTAATACATATATTTAAAGCGGAATATTTATCATTAATGTAAAATAAAACATTGTATGTAGAGGGATAAGTGTACGCACCCACATAATTTGTAGCTTCGCCAACTTACTTCATCATTTTTTTTAAAGCTAGATAAATATTCTCAGATTAAGATTAACTTTAAAACATTTGAAAATATCCTACTACTACCATAGTAGGCAGAAAATGTAGAATGTCGAGATTGATGACTTGAGCCAGCCGAGAAATTAAACGCACGACGCCTGTTTGGAAACCAGTCACGATGCCAACTCGACCACTGGTCGGTCAAGGCTGCCTCTTTACACCCGTGAAACTAATATTATTTTATCAAACATTGTCACAGACATAACTGGTTACTCAATAAAACCATGAAAAAAGATAATTAACATGTCAATTTTTATTTTTTATGTAGGGCTCACTGTACAAGTGTACACATGACCTGCTTCAAGGCGACAAAAAGCTCTACGAAATTGGATGAGCGCAGGTGCATTTACCCAGCGCGTACGGTTACCCCACGCGACTCTAATGAGTTTAATTAAAAATTAAGAATTTTATTGCTATCTTTTGAAATCAACAATATGACTATCGTATCACTATTAATGACGTAGGTAATTGCAAAAATGTACGTAACTAGAATCTTAAACTGTTATAATATCTTAATTCTTTATCTAAATAGGCAGTAAACACGTGCGGAAGTTATGAGTCAGTCGTTCAGCATGTGTAGAAAATTAAAATAAACATTGTGTAACGATTTAATGGAATCAATCGATTTAATGGATAAATGGAATCCATAGAAACCGTATTATCGTTCATTGAGTCTACAGAAAAGGAGAAAGGAGCCTGGAATATCGAGTCAAAATCGAGGTCGTTAAATATTCCTACGTTCTTATGTGTTTTTCTAATACATGTAATTAATCGACGGCCTCCGTGGTCGAGGGGACAGACTCTCGACTAGCAATCCTGAGGTCTCAGGTTCAAATACCGTGTGCGCAAGTTAATTTATATTTTAATTAATTGATTATTTAAAAAAAATAGTCGTTTAGGATGATGAAGATACTCTCATTATCGTCCAGGTGTAAGACCATCATTGAGAAATAAAAGTTGCTTGAAATTGCTTAAGCCATGTTTTGTAGCCAGATTTGAATTCCTTGAACTTCCCATCTAATTCCCTTCCTCGCTAACTTCAATCTCATAACATGCCCCAATTGGGGATGCCATAGTCTCACTGGCTCCAGACGCTTTGGACACTTGTGCGGTATTCACATAAAAAAATGATATAGTCAAATTCATAAAAAAGTCAAGGTACTTACAGTAAATTAAATCAACGTTTACAATTTACCGTACTCAAATATTAGAATTATAATTGCTTGTAATTATAATTAGAAAAGAAATTAACTCAATGTAAGCAGTATAAAAGTAACCTGTATATATTTTTAACGTTTTGTTTTCACAGTATCTACGCATAATGCATCTAGCATACATGAACAATTTTCTATAATGATCGCAGGTAAATCTTTTATAATAATCGCAGGCATCTTCAACTAAAGCATTTCCGTACCGCACTTGGCCCATTGATGTATTATATTTAGACGAGACATGAAGCGAAAAAATAGGTATCGCTTTTTTAGCTGCAACTGACCTCCAACTCTCCCAACTGCTTCCAACGCTCCAACTAAAACTACCGATTCCAGTATACGCGCACCGCTTATCGCGTTCTAATAGTGGAACAAGTTTCGACGAGATATTACTACGCAGTAGCGCCTCTAATTGTATCTGTATGGCTTGGCCTCAAATTTGACCTCAACTGCTCAATAAAAAAACCTTGCACCTTATGTACAAACACAAATATAAAAAAGAGTATTGAACGATAAATAATATGATCTCCCCGGATTGGGAGTCACGAGTAATAATAATGTGCTATTATCGTACGAGTGACAGAGCCTATAATAGCGAGCATTCTTGCAATTTTTAATCTTATCTTGTTCATTGAGTACAAATTATTATCATTATGCGGCTGATTGATTTATCTTTATACAAAATATCACCGAATCAAACACAATATCGTTGATTATTTGCTACTAAGCGTCGGAGTCGATACAACATATCGTTTGATTCGCGAAACAAAAATATAATTTAATCAATTTGAATATTATTAACCGAGTGTAGAGACTGTTTTATTGTGGGAAATGAAATGTTGACAGTAGTGAACAGTTTTAAAAATAAACATTAAAATGAAAAGTATAGTCGTTGTGTTTGATAAGAAGTTTATCGTTAACAGTGGATCATTTTATACAAGGAACTTTAAAAGGCAATAAATTATGTGTTTATTGGATAAGTTTTTCTCTGGAACTTGCTCATTTGCCTGAAGGTTAACGATGCTTATATACATTATTTAAGTGAGGTTTTAGTGTAAAGTGATTCAAGATGAATTCGGTTCGGGGATCTGTTTCGTTGCAAGTGGCTGGTTTGGAGTTGCTTGCGAGGGATTCCATTAATGCTATGCGACACACAAGCCTTCTTTCCATGGACGAATTCCGAGAAGAAGTACGTGGCTCAGTCACAGATAAAGAATGGAATTGGAAAATTTTAAGGGTAAACCATTATTAAACCTTATAATGTATTTAATTATCTACATCCTGCGTGGAAAAAAATACTAATAAAAAATATTGCTAATTTATTAAAAATCTATTCAAAATAATTTGTTATCCGGTTTAAAACGGGATTGCAGGCCAATGAATTGAAATTTTTCCAAATAAACTATTAGTAAAATACCAATAGCAAATTTTCACGTATTCATAAAAATCAAAACATTTTCGCATTTTGTCATTATATATTATTAAGAAAAACGCAGCTGCACGAACACGTGTTCCGATAATATTATGAATTTACCAAAAGTTTATCCTGCAGTCTCATTTTTAACCGAATAACCAATAATTTTAAGAGATTTTCAATAAATCAGAAATACTCATATTACTCCGTGGTGTGTGGAATGACAAGTGTCAGAGAGGTACCATGTAAAGCGATCTTAAATATGAAAATCAAAACAAATAAAACAAAATTTTACTAACGCATGTTATTTCACCCATACAATTTTATTAACGCATGTTATTTCACAAATACAATTTTACTAACACATGTTATTTAACATATACAATTTCACTAACGCATGCTATTTCACACATACAATTTTACTAACGCATGTTATTTCACACATACAATTTTATTAACGCATGTTATTTCACACATACAATTTTACCAACGCATTTTATTTCACACGTACAATTTGAAATGTAAATGTACATTATCACTCTTTCCAGTTGTAAACTGTGAGTAGATGCAAAAAATAAAAGAATTTCTTTTCCCATCTTCATAACTTTTATTACATCTACAATAAGAAGTAGTCGTCGTCAAGACTTGGTCAAGATACAACACTGCAGAATAGATATTCTAGCACAACATAGCATGACACGAGAAATGGTGCTCTTGTTTAAAATTGAAACAGATACCGACACAGCGGATGTATTTAATTGTTCTTTAGATAGCCTTAATACTTTTTTGTATAATTTTCATAAGGGTGTTAGAATGAGAATATTTTACTGTAATTGGATTAATGATTTGTTATAAAATAATATTTATAAAAATATTACGCAATAAAATATTTTGTGAAAACCACAAGTGTATTATCATATGTATTTATGGAATATAATAGAATAAAATATATAAAAGATTTTCCATCTATTATGCTGAGTCACGGGAACATTGATTTGAAATTTATCACATGAAATCTTTAATTTATCTATCACGTGCGTACACAAAAAATAATAATTAAGAGATTAAAATTCAGTCAACAAATTGCTATTTTGTTTATTAAAATCTAACACATTATTGATAGGTTAATAATACAATATTCAATATTATTGACTAGGATTATTATCCGTTTGAATTACGTGGCTCATTTCTTGGAAGAATATTTATTGTTAATGAAATCGAAATGTTTACACAGTTATAATAATTTACTCAGGTGTGTGCCATTTTTTACAATTATTTGCCGATACGACAAAGAATGTCTATACTTTGTAATAAATCAATTCTATAATGAGCACCCTATTAATAAACAATAATCTAAACAAGTTACTTGGAAAGGACTGTATTTTTTTCCTTGACAGAAAAGATCAAGTGTTCGTGTTTATTTATCACAATAATTATTAGGAGTAAAGAAAGGGAGGCTCTTACCTTGTGAATAATTTTTAACTGTTATTAAGTCCTGCTCGTTTCTGGAAAATTCAGTATGTTACTTATCGTTCATAGATGTACATCTTATAAGCAGTGGCATCTCGTGACTTTTGAGAGTAATATATTGTTAATATAAAAATAAAATGGGATTATCGATGTTGTTGTAGCCGAAAACGTTTTGTTTTTTTTCGAATATACATATTTTTTAATTTGATAATAATATTGGATTTGTTAGAACGCTGAAGAATGAGACATAAAAAGGATGATGTTGAATTGAATTGCGAGTCTAAATTTAAATGCAATTGATTAACGCACCCGGTATCTCTGGGCTTTTGTGGAAGTAAGAAAAACTTTTTTGAATATTTCGATTGCATTGCTGTACAAATAAAATTAATCAATCAATCAATATCCTTTTTAAAAGTACCCGTCTGTACCTATCAATGTAATGTATCTAGTCACAGTTTTAAAATCATTATTTAGATCAACCCAATTTACTGTGATATAAAGAATATCTTCCTTATCTGGAATAAATTATACCTAAATATTCAAAATTCAAAATTATTTGAATTTTACCCCTAGAGCAATTTTGTGGGATATTTATCCCAGACGTCAAACACCCGTTCTGCGTTTTTTTTTGTAGATATATCTTCCAACTTGATACATAAAATTTTGTATTACTATGAGATATATTACTTAAAAAGTGTAAACACGCTTTTAGTTTGCAAAAAAAGTTTACCATAGAAGAGTGGAAGATACTAACAACATCGCCCTGGTGTAAGACCACCATTCAGAATGGAAAAGTTGCTTTAAATCGCTTTGGCCGTGTTTTGTAACTTTTTTTTTTTTTTTTTTACAGTAATACCGCACAAGAGTCCCAACTGCTCCCGTCTGGAGCCAGTGAGACTATGGCATCCCCAATTGGGGTATGTTGTGAGGCTGAGGGTATTGGGGAGGGGAGGGAGATGGGGAAGAGGAAGGTGGGGAAGTACCTGGCTATTCAGATCTGGTCACCAAACACGGCTAAAGCCATTTCAAGCAACGTTTCAATTCTGAATGACTGAGAGTATCTTCCACTCTGGAACGTGCCGCAAATATACTATATATTATTTTTAATTAATTAATTGTGAAATAACACAAATTAATCAAATAAAATTTATTTGCGCACGCCGGGTTCGAACCCGCGACCTTCGGATCTGTAGTCAAAAGCGTATACCACTAGACCACGCCGGCCGTCAAACTAGATCTGAATAGCCAGGTACCTTCCCACCACCATTTTTTCATTCTCCTTCCCCTACTCATTACCTTCAGCCTCACAACTTACCCCAATTGGGGATGCCAAACTCTCACTGGCTCTCAAGCAGTTGGGACTTTTAAAAATTAATCATTCTATGAAACTGCCTTGAATTCGATAAATATTTTTCAAAATTGAAATTTTTTTAGTAAATATTTTTATGTAAAACGTAAAAAGCGAAGTGAAAATAAGTTTTATAAAACCTTTGAGTCATAGAAATACGTGTTCTTTATTTACGTAGAGTGGTAATTACAGTTTACACGATAAAAGCCATCAGTAAGCAACTTAAAAAAATTATCTATGATTGTGTTCGAAAATTTTATATTTTTAATTGCATAACGTGGATTTTCAAAACTAAAATCTGACAGTCTCGATCTGCCCTCAAAAATAATATTTAAACAGAAATATGTTCAAAAACAACAAATTTATCTGAAATCGAATATAATGCGAAAATTTTCCCGCGCAATAAATATTTTGACAGAGAAATAACAGAAAATGCTAAATATCAGAGACTCCAAGAGTTAATATAAATACTTCATCAGTATGGAACTCTACGATTCTAGTTACCTCACCAATATTAAACATGAATTATTGCTGATGACATGAAGTAATGAAGAAGTTTCAGAGCCACATTTTATCTGAAAAATAAAATAATAGAAGCCACTTGAATGCACATCAGCTGTTCACTATCAGATTGATGTATACTTATACAAATACCTACCGATAGCTAAGTGTTATTTATTATTGATGCATCTTAAAAGATAAGATTAAAATGACATATAGGAAATAAGCATGGATAATGTTAATAAATATAGAGTCTCTAATCTACCAGAGTAGTAGCATTGACAGTGTCCGTGGTCTGTGGGTACAAATAATATGCCACTCAAACTGCGCAAACAAATCCAAATAACATAGAATAAATGTTATGTGATGTTTACTGAAGTGTGGATGTGCTAAATGCCTACAGCCAATAACAATTAAGTGCAGTTAAAGTTTTCTGCCAGAAATGACAAGGGCAGATATAAGTGCACATCCATGAACATAATATAAGGCAAATCTATTTAACGCTTTTAAATACAAATAAATAATCTCTTTGAAGTGGAAACTAACCTCATCATAACTTATCCCGACATTCAATCAAACGATAGACATCAAAACTTTAAAATAAATTTAAATACATCTAAGGCACCGTCATCCCGGGAACCATTTATTGGATAACCAAAACCTCTGCCATAGTTCACCGCAAGTGGTTTGCTACGTTTGGTGGTTTAGCAGGGGTGCCCGGATTCATCGTGTGTATTCATGATGCGCTTGCCCACCAGCTGCGTGGGATGCCAGATCGGGAGAGGCTGGTTTGGGGAGACCCTTTGACTTCTCTAACCGGTCTCTCGTCCCATCGCCTTGTGCCGGGGTGGGTCGCATTCGTCTATCACTCCTGGATACTTTGATTCCTAGATTACTACCCAACCCTCACTTCCCAGAACATACTCTCCTTCCTTTCATTAAAAAACCACAATGCAGCATCCCCAAAGATGACATAGGCCCCGAGGGATATTATTTTCTTCAGGGTCTCTTGTGTGGGATTGGTGTAATTTTTTTTTTGTTTTTTATGGTTTGATTTTTTCCAGTTTAAAAATGTTAATTTTCGACCTCATTTTTTATTTTTTACTATAGAAAATTAAAATTTAACATGACACTGTCAGTTTATGGAGGGTAACTTCATAATACTGCACTTTGTCAAAATATATAATTTCCCACGTTTTTTTGCCAGTATGCCCAACTTGATAAAAAAGACAATGTAATTAGGTAATAATGGCTCAATTGGTAGAGAGAGAAGTCCGAATAATGATCTGGGTTCGGGCCCCAATTGAAATTGTTACCTTTCATTTTCTATGACTTTATCTCTTACATATTTACATTGAGAGTTATTGACATTTTCTTCTTCAATGATTAAATATTACATTCTGATTTAAGCGTCAATAAGTTAATCCTAATGAACTTATTAAAATATTCACAATATTCAGTAAGGTATATTATATGCGTCACACAAAGGAATTGATTAAAGGTGTGTTAATATGAATAAAAGTTTTATCTTTAGTTCTATTATGACAAATTTTAAGGTGTGTAAATTTAGAGGAAGTAATCGCCAATAAAGAAACGATAAAAAGAAAATTACGATTGCCTTTAAAAGTGTCTTTTTATTTTCAGGATCAATTTACACAAAAGAACTTGGAAGATTTATATATAAAATATGACGACAAGTTGATGAAGGGATACCAGTGGATATTTGTGGTATTATTATTTGTGATATCTTGCA
Source organism: Hesperophylax magnus (assembly GCA_026573805.1). Taxonomy (NCBI): domain Eukaryota; kingdom Metazoa; phylum Arthropoda; class Insecta; order Trichoptera; family Limnephilidae; genus Hesperophylax; species Hesperophylax magnus. The sequence continues at coordinate 2,379,789 of JAIUSX010000107.1, forward strand.
TTCACATCATGGTGGTGTGCTTCATAACGGGAGTTGAAGTAAGTCTCATAGATTTAATTATTTTATTCCGGTTTTAATGAGACCTATGCAATTTTTACGATGACCCCATGCATTTTTCTGTCTTATGGGCTTTTAAACTATAGAAATCCCAATTATTCATTCAATTATTAATGATAACTGTGATGTATGGTAATAAATTTGAGTATTTAAGTGATAGGTGGCGCTAGTCATAAAGCTTACTCCAGAGTCCGACAGATGTCGCTAGAGTGTAACAATTACTTGTGAGATGAGATTGACAGGAAACAAGCTTCTGGAACTAGAGAATTACCAATCCTCGGGTTATGAACAGTGTAGCTAAATCCTGACCTATTATTTGTAACGTAAATAAACACAATTATAAGTAGAACTTTTTACCTTTTAATAAAAAGTTCCCTACACTTAAATCTGCAAAGTAAGGCAGATATAACAGTGACATATGTATTTGCGCAGAAATATTTAAAATACTAAAATGATATGTCGAGTATTTAAGCTAATATAAGGAGGATAGTAATTTTGGGTACTACCTACTCCCCCACATGGCTGTGGGATAGTTAAAAACGAACATTTTTGTTCATCACAGGATCACGTGATACGCACTCTGTTTCATCTATACGGTGCTGCTGGAATGAGACGGAGTGCGTATCAGTTGTGGAGTTCGGCGGTGACGTGTGATGAAGAATTTTTGTTTGTTGTTTTTAATTTAAAAATAATTATCTACGGACAGCAAAATGACAACTACATTTTTACTCCAAATATGCTCAGGAATAACACTTTAAAGTACGTCTGTTGGTCTTCTGATACACTTTTCCACGTATCTTAAAATAACCCCTGACAGAAAGGGTAACTAACCAATCCTTAATCGAATGGTCAAACAGTGAAATTGCACTAGGTTCATGTCATTATGAGGGGCGTCTAAATGGTGACCGGGAATCTGACCGGGAATGACAACACACCTACAAAACTTGATACAATGTCATGAAAAGTGATAAAACAAAAACTATTTAACCTAGTTTTTGTTTCATCACTTTTAATGACTTTATATCACTTTTTAAAGATGTGTTTAATTGTCATTTTGATAAAATATCACGGAACCGGTCTAAATCATACCTCCGAGAAATATTTTATTTTATTTAGTTTGATGCGTTATCAAATTAATAACTCAAGAACAATTCGATCCACGTATCATATTCATATCTTTAATTATCTCCATCACTACGATTTCATACGACTGAATTAAATTTTTTTTAATTATTATTAATGATTACAGATTATTCAATTTATTCATATCTTTAATTATCTCCATCACTACGATTTCATACGACTGAATTAAATTTTTTTTAATTATTATTAATGATTACAGATTATTCAATTTTTTTCAGGATCCAGATGACAAATTAGCTGTGATATGCTATTCTGCGAAAGTCGTAATTGCCATACCAATTCTCATAGTGGCTTCTTCAGATTTTTATACTAAACGTTTCTCATGGATAAATAATGTTTCCGTTTCCATTTTTATGCTAACTTTATTAGTGATAACAGGTAATAGTTTTTGACATTACAATAAATTACCTTTGTCTTATAATGTGTTTCATAATATCTAGTAATTTGGCAATAATGAGTCAGTAAAAAAAAAATTTTATTTAGCTATAAAATTTTACATTCTAAATCTAGTGTATATCTTATAACAATATTTTATTACGTACTAATATTTGGACCTCACATCATTGAGACGTAACACACAAAAAAACTGCAAGACTTTTAAATTTCTTAACTTTTAAGAAGAGTTCATTGAACATTTAAAAACCTTTATAAAAATTATTAATTTATTTTGGCCACAAATTTATCTTGGAAGCCTAAAATAGTTGCAGTTTCTCGTTGGATAGCCATGGATTGTACTGCTAATACTATTATTACACTCTTTAGCATATAATTGGCTGAAATTGTATATATTTTAACGTATATATTAATACAAGGGTATTATAGACTAAACGTTGTCACACATTTAGAAGGATCTCAAAGCAGAACCACAGCACAGCTAATACCAATTAATTAAACTTTTGAAGGAAAACTCTAAAAGTCAAATATTTACAATAAGGAAGTAAAGCAAATCTGAGATCATATTTTAATACTTTCAAGTTAACACATCCTTGAACATAGTCAGAAGCAAAATGCTACAATTAAAGCTTGTTTCAAATTAAATATGTACTCACTTTCAAGGTTTTGTATCCGCTTACCTTATGATTTAACTACGAAAGTGCTCAGATGTGATATTATAAAATACTAACGCGGAAAATATATTTGTAGGATTTGCGAAGCTGAAAGTATTTATAAAAATATATATTTGCCTCAAGATCATTGCCTTTCAAAAATAAATAACGTAATTTTAGAGACAATCATAAATGATTAATCTTTCGAATGAACTTGAAAATCACGACATCTGTTAAAATTTTTAACAAAAGAATTACATATATCAAATTTAGAATAATTAATTAATTAATTTAAATAAAATAATTTTGCTACCCACAAAGGGTTCATTAAACGTGAGTTACACACAGACACAGGTATAAATCACAGAAATTATTAATTTTATAATTTTTTACGTTAAATTACTATAGTAAATTTTTCCTTTCAGATGTGTCCGTCCCAATCTTCAGTACCATGGGCCAGCCCCTACGACCAAGTTACATAACTTTCACCTTACTGGCCTGTTATGTCTTTATGCCCATCAGAAACAATTACTTGGCGAGTTGTTTAGCCCTGGTAATCTCCTTGTGCCAACTAGCGGTACTGTGGGCCGTCACGTACCGGGATGATACCAGTAAGTATAGTAAGGTATGTGCTCACTTCTAGGGACTTTTCATAAAAGGTTAGGTTAGGTTATGTTTTATGTTTTCGGGATATTGAAAGTGAAACATAAATTTTATGAACCCGAAAAAAATAAATAATAAAAGTTCTCAGTACCTATTTCATCTTTGGGTATGCTATGTGGGGGCATAAATCTTCTTCATTTCTTTCGTGTAACTTTGTTAATTGTTATTTTCTTTCATTTTTCTTCTTTCTATATTTTTTAATATTTATTTTTAATATTTGCTTCTATATAAAAAGGTTTACATATATTTTTTGGCTTTGCCTGTCTCACTAGGAAATCTTGTGTCGAGACAGACTAGTTGACAAATATTTAATAATATTAAAATAAAGGTCATTTTTCAATAAAGCAAAAATTTTTGACAAAAATTAAAATTAAATTGTACGATGACTGTCAATATCAAATATGTAAATGGTACTTATGCAGTGATTATAATTGAATACATTTAAAAAAAAATCTTCCAAATTTGCACCAACCTACTTAATTAAGATAAAATTTATCTAATTACAATGTTATTATTATTATTGTTTAGTCCGAATCCGAATTCGGAGATCACGAATTGAAATCCCAGAATGCGCAAGAAAAATTAATTTGACCAATTTGTTTTATTTGTTAATTTATTAATTACAAAACATATACGAGTATTGTGTATTTGCGGCACGTTCCAGGGTGGCAGATACTTAAGATATCGTCATGGTGAAAAACCAAATGATTTGTTTTATTTGTCCATTTATTAATTACAAAACATATATTGTGTATTTGCGGCACGTTCTAGGGTGGCAGATACTTAAGATATCGTCATTGTGAAAGACCAAATGATTCGTTTTATTTGTGAACTTATTAATTACACAACATTTATTGTGTATTTGCGGCAGTTTCCAGGGTGGCAGATACTTAAGATATCGTCATGGTGAAAGACCTAATGATTTGTTTTATTTGTCAACTTATTAATAACAAACATATATTGTGTATTTGCGGCACTTTAAGGGTGGCAGATACTTATGATATCGTCATGGTGAAAGACCAAATGATTTGTTTTATTTGTCAACTTATTAATTACAAAACATATATTGTGTATTTGCGGCACTTTAAGGGTGGCAGATATTAAGATATCGTCATGGTGAAAGACCAAATGATTTGTTTTATTTGTCAACTTATTAATTATAAAACATATATTGTGTATTTGCGGCAAATTCTATAGTGGCAGATACATTCGATATCGTCATAGTGAAAGACCAAATATACACCATTCAAAATCGAATTCTAAAATACGTATATAAAAAAGCAATACGCAAAACAAGGGGTGATTTGTTTAACAAAATCAAGATATTTTTTTTTTCATGTTCCCGAGGAAGAACTCTGGTATTGAGGCTAAACGTAATTTATTTTTGTTTATTTTGTATTTTAGTTATGCGCAGATCTGCTGTTTTTGCTTGGAGCAAATTTCCTTGGTCTCTACTATAGATTAATGAACGAGATCGTCAAAAGGAGGTCTTTCCTAGACAGGCGAGCTTGTGTAGAAGTTACGTTGAAACTCAACTACGAAAAAGAGCAAGAAGTAAGTAATCACCATTCTGTTTTTTATTATTTAAACATATTTTTAATCACAAAGAAAACATTTAGAATAAAATTGTTCTTATAAACCCTGGGTAGTGAAGAAGTGTATCCACAATTTTGTGTTTGATCCTATAATATAATATTGTTGATTTTTCGCAACGTAATAATTTTAATTAAATGAAACAATATTAACTACCGCCGGTCGGGTTCGGAACAAATTGATTATTGATAAACCTACTCGTATACAAGGAAATAAAAAAAGTATAATTGATCATATAGGTACAAATATATCAAAAAGCTCCTACACATGGGAAGTCACAGAACTAGCTGTATCAGATCATATGGCACAGTTAATACACGTAAAAACAGAATATAATATAAACCAAACGTGGTATACAAAAAAACAATTATTTAACACAGAAAACACAAACATTTTTAACAATTACTTATCGTGTATATGTTGGGAACCACTGAATTCCTTTGAATCCATTAATGACAGCTACGAATACTTCATTAATGAAATAAATAATGGTATGAAGCTTTGTTTCCCCTTTAAACAGTATAAATATCCTCAAAAACGCAAAATAAATTGGGTAACGACTGGTATTAAGATATCTATTAGACAAAAAAGACATCTGTACATGAAACAAAAAAACACAAATGACCTCACAATCATAAACAATTACAAACAATACAAAAAAATTCTCAGTAAAGTGAAACAGGTAGCTAAACGAAATTACAATAGTAAACGAATTCAAAACGCGCAAAATAAAACCAAAACATCGTGGAACATAATAAAAGAGAACTCAAATAATTCTAATTCTAAAAGTAAACCAAAAATCTGTCTTAAAATAAATGATAACCTGGTATCAGAACCAAAAAACATTGCAAATGAATTTAACATTTTCTTTGCACCACCGCCACCACCACAAAATACATCTCTACATCCACAATCTGCCAAAACAGTCAAAAACAAACAGTCGCGATCATTCTTTATAACGCCTGTAAACAGGGAGGAAATTATTAAAATCATCGTAAAACTGAAAAATAAAAGCAGTGTCGGCACTGACAAAATGCCTATAAAAATTATAAAAGCATGTGCCGAAGCGTTAAGTTACCCGTTGGAAATATTAATTAACAAATCTTTTGAATCAGGAACCTTCCCAGAACAATTAAAACAATCTATTATTGTACCTTTGTATAAGAAGGGTCCTAAACAGGAAATCTCAAACTACAGACCGATATCCTTATTAACAAACTTTTCAAAAATATTTGAAAGAGCCATGTACAATCGCATTTATAACTTTCTCGAAAACTTTGAGATAATATGTCCACAACAATTTGGATTCCGTAAAGGCCGTTCAACAACACAGGCAGTATTCAATTTTTTGAACAAAATTCTAGAAAATATTAATATTAGTAAAAAAACTGTAGGTATCTTTCTCGACCTCTCAAAAGCATTCGACAATGTTGATCATGAGCTTCTTCTAATTAAACTTGAACATGTGGGTATTAGAGGTTTAGCATTAAAATGGTTTGAATCGTACTTAAAAAATCGTCAGCAGAAAGTTCAAATTTCAAATATCAATGAAAAAATGGTCCAGTACATGGTAGAATCCAAATGGAGAACAATAAACAAGGGTGTGCCACAAGGAAGCATTCTTGGGCCTCTCCTCTTCCTTATCTATATAAACGAACTTCCAATAATTGCTGGCACAGAATGTTCAATGTTTGCTGATGACACCGCTTTGTTGTTTGAATGTAATGGAGACGTTGACGAATTTAACAAACAAGTTAACGAGACTTGCCAATTAATAGCAAACTGGCTGTTATCGCAACATCTATCACTCAACACAAACAAAACCCAAATTTTAAAATTTTGTCCAGTGCAAGCTACACCTATAAATATAAATGTAAACATTAATAATAATATAATCGAACCTTCCCAAACCTGTTCACTACTGGGAATAGAATTAGATACAAACATAAACTGGAAAGAACATGTCTCAAAAATTGTAGCAAAAATCAGTAGTTTTTCTTATGTTCTGGGTACCTTGAGAAAAATATTAAACACCGAATCAGTAATAGCCGCATACTATGGTTATGTATATTCAATAATAAAATACGGTATTATTTTTTGGGGAAACTCGGTAAACGCTAAAGATGTTTTCATCATACAAAAGAGATGCATAAGAAAAATTACAAACTCTGATCGTTTAGATTCATGTAGACCTATGTTTAAAAATCTGAAAATTCTGACAGTCACAGATATATATATTATGGAGTTATGCATGTTAGTGCGATCATCTACAGACAAGTTCCCACTAAAAAACTCGACACATAAATACGCTACAAGGCTCACAGAAAACTTACTAATACCAAAAGCAAACAAAACAATATTCCAAAAAGGACCATACTACATGGCCATTAAAGTATATAACAACCTTCCACATAACATTAAACAAATACAAGATACACACAAATTCAAATCGTTACTAAACACTTTCCTTGTTAATAAATGTCACTACACGTTGAGTGAATACCTCACGTAAATGAAACGCCTATTTTTATTGGTATATATATTTGTATTTTTTTATTTTTTCATCGGTATATTGTTATTTTATCTGTATAAACATTGTACAAAAAATATTATATAAACATTGTAATTAAATAAATGTGGTTAGCTGGAAGAAATGGGGTCTACCCATAAGCTACACCTTTTGTAATTTTTATTTTACAATAAATAATTTTTGATTTGATTTGATTTGATTTGAACAACCGTTCCTTCTTAGGGAAAAAATACTATCTTAATATTATAAAATAGACCGGTCAGTGGCTGAGTTTGCATCGCGTTTGGGTCCTACCCAGGCGTAGTATGTTCAATTCTTCGGCTGGCTAAGTCCTCCATCACAACACAAGAAACATTTTCCGCTTACTGTGGTGGTAGTAGGAGAATTTCAAATATTGTCGGGTTATTCCTAATCCAGGAATGTTTGTCTTTCTTGTAAAAAAATTCAATCCATATAATTTATTAAATAATTGTTTTTATCGAATTCCATTTATTAATTGATGTTGCCTGACGTTCATTAATTGATTTCAATTGATAAAAGTGTTAAATTTATCAAAAATTGTGATTAATGCAAATTGAATGCTTCAGATATCAGTATAATTATTATGTTAAACAATAAAACGATTGATGTCAACGGAAATAGACTTATAAAATAATATTTCTAGGAACGCCTCATGTTGAGCATATTACCGGAGCATATTACTTCAGCAGTGAAAAAGGATATTTGGGAAATATTCATGACGATTCAGTCCGAAATCATACCTAAACCTATGAAGGTATTCAGGTAAGAATAAAATCCATGCAATATAATCTGTTAACATGAAATCAAATAAGAAACGTTGCTAGCTAAAAATTACCTAGTACGCTCGTAGCTTTACTTTTGCCAGTCATAATCCACATGTTCAGATAAAAAAATTGCAACCCTCACATTTAAAAAAGGACAAACTGACCGAGCGCGAAGAAATAATTTTTATAAAGGTGTGTTTACATAGCTTCGTTAACGGCATATTATATTAAATTAATCATTTCTATTTTGTTTGCAAATTAATGAATAAAAAACTTCATCATTTTGTTGCCAAATTTTTGTACGCGGTGTATAATGTTTCGTTTGTAATTGAAGATATTTTTCAATTTTTTAAATATATTTTTATGTTTGTACATCAATTAGCACACACGGTTGTGTGAACAATAATCAAAACACCAAAAATAAATTTGCCGTGTATGTACTACCATGTCGTATTTCTTTCCTCCCACTCCGATAAGATTAATTGAATTTCTCAAAAAATTGAATAATATTTCCCCCTGAAACTTGATTAACTGAATTTTCGTTTTAAATAAACTACAAGGTAAGACAAAAGTAATCACGCTATTAAAAAACGCTATAACTTTTGCAAATGGCGCCAAATGTCATTTCGGTTTTGACATTTGTAAAGTAAACAAACGCAGAATACAATTCAATAAGACATGAATCGGTTTACTTCGCAAAAACGCGGAATAGTTGTTTCCATTTTTTTGCGCAACAATTCGTCGGTTGTGTTGGCGCAGCGTGAATTTCGTCGCAGATTTCCTGGCCGTCCGACATCAACTGGAGAAACACTGCGGCGTTTGGCCACTCGCCTTAAAAAGACTGGAACAACACGAGATGTTCCTAAGGCTGGCCACCCCCGGAGCAGCCGTTCTGCTGAGAATATCTCTGCTGTTGCCCAAGATGTCGAAGATGAGCAGGGAACATCGACCAGACGACGTGCCACGCAATTGGGCATTAGACGGCGGTCTCTACGTAGAATTGTTCCCTTATAAAGTGCAGACAGTGCATCAGCTGTAGCTGTTGATCGCCAAACGCGTATAACCTCCGCTCAAGCCACCCTGAATCTCAACGAAGAGGTGGACGATTTTTCATCGAAAATTATCATGAGCGATGAAGCTCATTTCCATCTTAGCGGTTACGTCTGGGGTACCTGAAATCCATGTATCACCCACGAAGAGCGATTAAACCCGCTCAAAGTTACTGCGTGGTGTGCTGTTGACGCTGGAGGAGTCATCGAGCCATGTTTTTGAGAACACCGCGGGCCAAACGACGACTGTGGACAGCGCGCGCTACAGAGCCATGATTACCGAATGTTTTCTTCCTCAATTGGATGAATTGGGACTGGAGAATATGTGGTTCCAACAGGACAGTGCAACGGCGCACACTGCTCGAGCCACAACCGATATTCTGAAGGAAGCATTTCCGGGTCGCTTAATCTTTCGTTTTGGTGATTTGCACGGCCGACTAGATCACCCGATTGAACCGTTCCAGACTTCTTTTTATGGGGTTTTTTTAAGTCGCGGGTTTACGAAATCAAGCCGACTCTTGAAGCCCTTAATGAAAAGTTCTGGTAAGAGTGATGGAAAATGCCATAAAACGGACCCCTATGGTCATCAACTCTGGCGGCGGCCACTTACTTGGCCGATATCATTTTCTCAACTTGATGAAATAAATTCTAATGGATTAAATAAACAAATTTTTCAAGCAGTACCAAAGTTTATTATAAAAAATACAGCAAAAGAACATCAGTTGATTACTTTGGCTCCACCTTTTATCATAATTGACGCCATTAAGGAAAGTAAGTAATTTCAAATAAATTTAATCGATTTTCTTTTCAGCCACCTGTACATTGAAGAGCATAAGAACGTCAGTATTTTGTATGCAGATATAGTGAATTACACTATGATAACCACAAAACTTCCAGCTCGAGAGCTTGTCGAGACGCTAAATGAATTATTCGGAAGATTTGATGAAGCGTCTGAGGTAAAGTTAATATCCTTATATCTAAATACATTTCAGCTATGCTGATAAAAAATGTTTATTTATAGTTATTATTTTTTTTCAAAGAGAGTGTTCTTACAAATTAATTCCTTAATACACGAATGAAACTAAACTGCGTAAAACAATATTATTTTTTCTATGGTTATTTACGTTCTGCCATTACGAAATTCATCTGGAATTTAACGAGAGATTTGTGATCAAATTACGAAACAACGAGAAAACGTACAAAATAAATTCATGAACAGAATATGAAAAATAGCGTGTTAATATTGAGATACAAAAAACATGAGAAGGTATTGCGTGTTACCAAATGAGAAAATAAAGAAAATACCCCGAAGGAAAATTGTATTTAAGCTTTTCTTGTTCTTCCGAGCGAACGAAATAATGTTGTCATTCTTTACATTTCCCTTATTGAAATTCAGAAGTGGTGGTGGGCTCTATTTGTTCAAACGTTGATTTTATTTAAGCTTGCTACTCGCACATGACAACCTCCGTTCCCGCATGCGAAGTCTACTTACATATTATTAGGACGGAGATTTCAATGTAAAAACGTAGTAAAATACTTGACAATTTTTAACAAATTCACTACGTTTCTCTGGAAGAGTATCTATAGTCGTAAAATGTCGCACTCGTCTGTCTTGAAACACGATTTCTGTTTCATTCCAACAGTTCATCGATTCAACTTTGTATTCAAGTCTAATTAATGCGGCATTAGAATTAAATCGGTATCTGTTAGGTAAAATTCAACTTCATAAAAAAATAACTATGGCCTGCTTTTAGATAAAAAAAATTGGTGGTTCATAAATCGTAGTAAAGTATATTTTTTATAAGACACATCACACATCATCAACAAAATCCACAAAACAATATGTTTAATAACATATACACGGTGCCCGGAAACTCGTAGTACAAACTGGAGACTGGTATGGCTGCATGCTTGAAATATGACATGGAGAACCCAAAAAACAGTTTTTTTTGTAATTTGAGTATTCAGATTTGAAAAAAAAACTTTATTGCATTTCTTTCGGAAACAAAGGGTAAATAAAGCTTTTGGAGATTGGTCTATGCTTCGACGCATTTTAGAAGACGTATTTAGAAGGTAAGGTGATATTAACCCCCTAGCAACCGATTTTCTTTAATTTAACTTCGAATCGACTAACTCAAATATAAAAGTTATGCCTACCACTGTACGGACTTTAAATGTAACGTAGATTCATCAGTTTCCCGCTTGTACCCACTATGAGTTTCCGAAACCACAACATGTCAAATATTCCAGAGTTACGAATAACCTTTCAGCATTTGAATTACTCCTACATCAATCGTTAAAAGCGGAAAAAATATGTGCAATGATGGAGGACTTAGCTAGCAGAGGATTTAAACTCCTGGGCGGGAACCCGACGCATTTGTTATATGACTCTATGCGTTGAAAGAATTTATAAATAAATTTTAAGATTTTTATTTTTGCGTCTCTACCCTTGGCCATACCCATGTATTTATATCCGGGGAATGACCAATTACCACTCATTAGAAACACGTAGAGGTATTGCCTTGATTAAATATGTTTTTATTATGTATCTCTTATTAAACGGTTAAATATCTTACAATGATATTCTGGCTAAATAAATTTGTTTGTACCAGAGTCGCACTCACTCTCGAGGACGTCGCCATAACCTCTTTTATTGTAAAGCGAGCCGCATCAATTTGTTCATGAACTCACCCGTGGAGAGAGCCATGCACTTAAATGTAGTTGATTGAAAGATCGAAATGTTTTTCATGTACAACGCATTTAACAAGGTTTCTGTCACTGCAAATACGACCTAGACCCCAATCAGAAATGTTATTAAAAAAAATCTTCACGTTGAATTAAATAAATAAATATCATTCAAAAATAATCTCACCGTTTCAGAAGTGAACATAAATTTAAGAGGAAAAACCTTAGAAGAATTTTATTGTCTAGCCAAATTAGAGGTTTCCTCTCCAAAAAATGAATATATTTCTTAACTCAGTTTCATATTAGTGAAAATAGAGTAATTCATAATAGAGTAAATTAGTGAAATTAAATATTAAGAAGTATTTTCCATATGGTTTCAGGAGAATGACGTGCTACGAATTAAGTTCCTCGGCGATTGCTACTACTGCGTGTCAGGGGTGCCCAAGCACAACCCGCAGCACGCCAAGAGCTGCGTTGACCTCGGCCTGGAGATGATATCAATCATCGCTGAAGTGAGGTGAGACACCGGTCCATCAACCTGCCTCCCCCCCCCCCTAACACGCGACCCAAGAAGAACAAACGAGAATTTGCGAAAAATGTTCACAATTCCTTGGATAGTAGTCTATCCTCCTATTCATTTGAATCCGGAAATTAATGCTAGAATTTTCTGTCACTTTTTGAGTATCAGAGAGTACCCTAAAATGTCTCTTATTTGAATGCTATGAATACCTATTTTAGGTCATCTAGATTAATGAAATTGTGGCCTTTCTAATGTAGAAAACAAAATACTAAGACAATCTTCATTTCTGATCGATTCAAAAAATTGACCTAGGCGCTTTTAGCATTTAATTTAATTTAATTTATTTATCTATCAATATAAAGTTTTTTACGTGTATTTATCGACATCTGTCTCACTAGGGTACACCTGTGTCGAGACAGACGTATTCAGATACTTAAAGAATATTTACATGCATGACTAAATCAAAATACAAATTACAAAGTTGTATACATTTTAAACTATGGAGTCAATAGATAGATAGTAGAAAGAGTAGGTACAGGTACGACAATATTGTAAATATATATGCAATATAAATGCATTTAGTTGGAGGACGTAGTTACAAAGGGGTTTTTATAAAATTATTGATTCTAAAATTTTATTTTGTATTTGAATTGTTGTTATTGTTTACGTGTACTTTGGTTTACAGAAGTTTGAGACCATTAAGACCCAGATATTATTATCTTTGGTCCATTGAAGAAAAAAGTTTCCAGCAGTAGGGTCAATTTAAATTTAGCCTTGCCAGATGCACATAGACCAAAATAATATTTTTTAATCTATCAATAATTTATATTTTTATCTTAGCAATATAACAATCTGGGGAAGAATTTAAATTATGATATTGTAACGATAACTGTAGAAGAGAGTAGGTCAATTACTGTCATAAACCACGCCATACGGAATAATTCACATTCAGTCATAAAAGAGTACACATAATCAATTGAATGTGATAGTATGCGGTCTCTGCTGCAGTCAATTCATCCCAGCTGCTTCAACCAAAACCACCTAAAGCCAGGCCGGGACACTGAATCAAATCGGCCTCTTAACTTCTATGTACCTCCTGTAATGTTTGAATTTTTATTCTTTTTAAAAATAAGTTTACATGTTAAACCCTTTTCTACGAAATTAAATTTCGTCTGTAGCCATGTTTATATGTTGTTATATACGGTGATTTTTGTGTTTAATCTCAACTATCGCACTCAGTAAAAGTTTTTTAAATGTAAATATTGGTATGTTTTTTATTTAATAAAATATTATGTTTTTTGTATACAGGGCATGATCAGCCATTTTTTGATATTTGTATAAATGTTGAGTCAATTTGATTTCACTCTCGGCCTTCACGGCGAAAATAAATATTGCTAATTTATCCTGTTTCATTCCTGTTTTATTATTTATCCTGTTAAAAACGGGACAGCTGACCGTTTCCTTATAAAATGTCAATACTTTTCAAATACATCCGAACACGGGTTCATGCACCTGCGTTTGTCCTGTTAATATATAATGACGAACTGGGAAAATATAATGATTTTTATGATCACGTGTTACGACGTCGCGTTAATACATTACTTTTTTATTAAAAGTTTAACAGGAAACCAATCAATTAAATTAGTAATATTATACATCAGTAACGTTTTAAAAGTTTTTTGCGAGTTGCTTGTAATTTTGCTCCAACCTGATTAAAATATGTGTACCTTTTTGGGTTGAATTGAACTGTACTTAACTGTACTTCATAATTTTTGCATATATAATTTTTTTATTTATTAACCGCCCACATGTAGCCATGAGGAAAATAATTTCGTTAATACTATGTCACCTATTAGGATGCTGTTTGGAGAGTCTTTTTTAAGGAAAGGAAAGATAGGAAGTTCTTAGAAGGTAAAGGGTACGAGGGTCAGGAAGGAATCTAGGGATCAGTGCGTTCAGAAGTGACGGATATATGAATACATACCTTCGACTGCGGTGAAAGGCTACGGGTAGAGAAACCAGTTGGAGAGGTCAAAAGGTCTACCCAAATCAGTCTCTCCCGACCTGGCACGCCATGCAGCTGTTGGGCAGGCGCATCCTGCATACACCTCATCTGATAAACCCGGGCATTCCTGCTAAATCATCAATCGTAGCGAAACACTTGGGGTGACCTATGGCAGAGGTGTTGGTTATCTAATAAATGGTTCCCGGTGCGTTCTAATTAAACAAGCTTAAAAAAAGGTTGATGGTCAATTACATTTTCTGGTGGTATTATTTATCGCTAATCACGATGAAATTTTATTTTATATCTACTAGCTATTTAACTTCATCAGTGGGTATTTCTAATACTTTGAATGTATTAAAACACAGAATGTTCTCTTTTATTATCAGAGAGAAGAGACACCTAAATATTGACATGCGAATCGGCGTCCACACTGGTGACATCATGTGCGGGCTTATTGGCATAAGGAAGTGGCAATTCGACATCTGGTCCAAAGACGTCACCATAGCAAACAAAATGGAGTCTACGGGAAGAGCTGGGTTTGTTTTATATTCCCCCTTTTTTCATTCGGGAACTTTTCACAGAGCTTTAGGATAGGTTAGAGATAATAATTGTCTGATAAAATATTGTAATTATAATAATAAAAAAATATACATTGCCTATGAAATATCAACTCACGTGCCATTTTCATGAAATTAGAAATTTACTTAAAATATTTTCTTAATGCATGATTGCTCTGTTACAGTGAATTTAGAATATATGTATAATAAATTAAATTTGAATATTTTCCTATTAATTAACATTAATTTAAAGTGATATAAAAAAGGTTGCCTACTATATTCTGTTCTTTCTCAGTTAAAAAAAATTAAAAACATTTTTTAAAAATGAAAAATTTGGTTTCCATCATCGACGAAGTAATCGTTATTTCGTGTAAAATTGACAAAACATAATAATTTAAGAATGAGCAAGCTATTTTAATTACACGGAAGAACAATAATAATTACCCAGAGAGTTTATTGTCTTAATCCATGATCTTCATCTATCCACGTAGTTATCAAGATAAATATCAAATGTATATTGCATGCACTGATGATTGTATTATATTACATTTTATTATCATCCATTATCCTTCTCCTGGTTAGTTCTTAAACAGTCAGAATTATCAAGATGACCCCTTTAATTAAAGTGATATATGAAACTACACTGATATTTTTCGTCACTGGAGTATATTTACTATAAATACTTTTCCAGGAAAGTTCACATAACGAAGAGGACATTGGTGGAATTGAATGATGATGCAAGGGATTACGTAATAGAACCTTTTTACGAAGCGAGAAACGACCCACTTCTAGCCCAGTATAAAATTGAAACATTCCTGGTATCAAAATTACTCAAGGTAAAACATTAACTTATATTTTTCCAAAGCTTTTATGTTTGTGAATAAAAAGCAATATAATCATATACAGTTTTAACCTTCCAGAAAAAAATATTTATATATGAAATGTTTTAATTAATAAAACTGCACATTTTTGTGTTTTTTTTGTAGACTGGATACAGAAGGGCCTCAGTCGGCATGGATAAGTGGATGAAGAAAGGTCAAAAAGTAAGTTACAGCACCTACTTTAACTAGAAGGTTGATTTTTGTATTTTAACACCTCTAGCGTTTCAGGGTCATATATGACCGGGCGTCTATATTTTATAAATATTTTAAAAAGTTTTCTATCATACGGAAATACACTTTTGTATGTTAGAAAGAGAAATAATAATTCTTTCCAGTTTGCCCCAAATATTTATACTATAATCAATTAATAAAATCCTAAAAATAGAAAAAATGATTAATTCAATCGATTTTATTATTCGATTATATTTACACTACAATCGATTAATAAAATCCTAAAAATAGAAAAAATTATTAATTCAAATATCGCGCCGCTGTCGTAACAATCGGATTAACTTTAAAAATTATTTATTATTTTTTTTATGAACGAGATAAAAGTGAAGATAGCTTACTTAAATTCCACCCAAAAATTTTTCTATGACCGGAGTAAAAAATTAAGTAAAAATGTGGTTAGCATTTTTGACAACATTTTTCACGATTGATATTAAAATTTTATTATTTAGAATCAGCAATGTTATTTTCAATGCATATAACGGAAAGATTATTCTGTTTCTAAAAAAGAATTTTGTTTACGGAAAATTTAAAATAAGATTATGAAGAGCACTTGAAATACACAGCAAACAAATGTGATGAAAGTACTGAAGGGTTTAGACTTTTGGATTTTTCCCTAGTAAATAATAACTAACCTCATTGAAAATCTGGCCAATGTCAGATATATCTCAGTAACTTGAGTAAATTTTTATCCAAGAAAATTAAATATTTCTTTCTTAAATATAGGTTATTGCACAATTCACGAGATGGCAAGATAATGTTTAAACATGAAGGTAGGCATTATACTAATAATTGTTTTGATTAAAGATTTTTAAAATACATATTTTTAAACACGAAGATGGTGGTATTTTGAAGTGGTGAGAAATTTCTATCTCACCACCAGAATTCTAATGTTTTCATACTGAACTTCACGAAATATGCATTAAAATTGTTGAAGACGCAACGAAGCAATTTCAACCCTTTCTTCACAAACGTGAAGTGTGGCTAATTTTCACGGTCAATTCAATGCGTGCAGTTACTTGTTTCTTACTCTAGTTCGACAATAATATATTTATTAAATATTTTATGTGACAATAATTTTACATTTAAAGATTAAATATATATATATACATAATAATACTCGAAAGAGTCATCTAATGCAGGCAACATTAAAGCATTAATTGTAATTTATTCATGAGACATGTTACAACGAGTGGAAACGTACATTTTTATGAGATACTTCACTATACATTGCAAATTACTCTCTGAAGGCAACTTCATTACTCTTAATGGAGAAGTTTCACAGTCTGAGTTTAGTAGCTTTGTATCATGGAGAAAGATATGGGATATTAATACGTTTCTTACAATTTAAAATACTTTGCGTTTTCAACGAAAATTTGTGAAATTAACGTTTTTTACTAAACAATAAGGTGTATTTTTATAAATCTTTTTTCTCTTTGTATTTTATGCAGAACCATCTTTTGAACCACTTATAATATCGTAACCAAACTATGACTATTGGTGTTTTCGCGATGGCTAAAACAGTTCCACATTTTACCATTAACATTTTAGCAGTTAAAAATAGTAAATTACCTGTCAGCTAATGTAAACACTAAGACTAAAGGATCGTTCAACTGTACAGAAATGATGACTTAATTAATTTGGAAATTATCAATACCACTACTATACTCATTGGCTGGGTAACTTCAAGATAACTAAAGATACAGCGCCCTTGAGGTGATTTTGGACAAAAATGGCGCTATACAAGTCATCCAATTATTATTATTATTATTAAAAAACTAAATATACCTATGACAAGATTTGTTAGTTATAATAAATTTATACGTGGGTTATGCGTAGTAACAAAATAATAATAATCAATACACAGTTATACAAACACAATATTAGTACACTCGTGGAAAAGGCGACACGATGCGTTATCTCACACTATGTACGAAAGATAAAGAATTCCTCTAGACTCTTTAAACTTACTGAAAGGGACGATACATCTTGCTACCAGGATCAGGTTTTGAGCCTACGACCGGCTCGGATCTCTGCTTTGTTCAAGGCCGTGCATTTGCTTTTATAGGATGTCCGTGGTACATCGTTCGGTAGGTAGCGGAGGGGCAAGGAACTGATTGGTGAACTGTGAGGTACTCCAAAAGGAGATCTACCTTGACCTCTCTGAGAGCGGGAAAATATTCGAGATCATGCAGTTTCGTCTCGTCATACATACGCATTCAAAAAATTTTAAAACATTTATAAAATATATTCATTTTACAGGCCAAGGGATCTGACTTTACCGCCGTTCCAGCTCGCAGTAGAAGAACGACTGCCTTCATGGATAACAACTTAGTTGCTTATCGCCAAATGTTGAAGGCAGCTGACGACCAAATGGCAGAAGTCATTGACCAAATGTCTTCTGGAATTGCGAGGTAAAGATAACAATATTTAGTGACTATATCTAAAGAGTTAGTTACTTTCTAACTTTCCTCTACCCCATCTTCTTCATCTCCCATCAGTATCACAACATTCCCCAACTCGACGGCTTAAAGTCAAACAAGGTTATCTACAAAAAATATTCAAATAGTTTTTTGCAATGACGTTACAATGCATTTAGACTATTGATATTGTCTCACAAACTTGAGTTAATGATTTTTAAGGCAATTTACAAAGAGGCAGCAGACGACCTTACGTGACGCGCGACATTTTAGTACTAAAACTACAACTACCTACTAAAGTTCTCCAATTGACAATTGGTTTTCAATTTTATTTTTATTGTAATTTTATTATATTTATTTTCATTTTATTATTATTTTTTATATTAGCTATACACAGGTGGCACTGAGGAAAAGAAAATCCCTCAGGGCCTATGTCATCTTTGGGGATGCTGTGTGGATTTTTCCTCAACCAGGCTTTCCCGATTTGGCTCGCCACGCCGTAGGTAGGTAAACGGATCAGCCGCCAAGACATAGACAAAACTCACCCCATGAACCTGTGCGCCTTGCCTTTGAGATTTCTACAGCGCGTTTATGTATATATATATATATATATATATATATATATATATATATATATATATATATATATATATATATATATATATATAACCAATTATAGATTTCCACCTTGTGAGTTTATCTCTAACAACTTAAAATGAAATTTATAAAAAAAATATAAATTTATTAAAGATTTATGGTAATTAAATATGTCTGATTTTTTGTTGAAGATAACCTTGTTCGACTTTTAGTCATCGAACTATCGGCATATTTTTTGTAAATAACTTTATTTGGCTCTAAGACCCAGGAATCATTTGTATTTTGTCTAGATGATGTTGTTTGTCTAGCCCTAAAATTGAGGATATCACAGTTCCACTGGTTTTTTGCCGTAGTATTCTCATCTACAATATATCACACAAATTTTGCGAAAACTATTCCAGAACTTCAAAACTGTATTACTGTTACATTTTGGGTTTTATGGAAGTTCTCCAACATTAATAAAAATCATCCTTAAAAATTTAGTTTTTGTTTTTGTGTCTTCTTCATTTCTTTCATCAACTTTGTACTAATGAATATTCTCTTGTTTTGTTTATTTATATAATTTTGTAATTTTCAAATATAAAAAAATATTTTTATTTATTCTTTCTGCATTTTATTATGACTTTCAACAAACACCGTGTATATAAATGGAACTTGGTTGTATAATTATTTGGACCACATTTCAGGGAAAGCGTCAAGGAGAAGACCATAAATCGCTACACATTGTTGTATCACGACGCCTCATGGGAACTGTCTTTCATCAGTCAGCCCGATCCCCTCTTTAAGTATTTTATTGGAGCCGGACTTTTTGTCTTAATTCTCATGATGGGAATTCAGGGACTTACCATCGAAGCGTGAGTTTATTTTTTCTCTACAAATTTCCCCAGCGTATTATGGACTCCCGATACACTCCGCTTATTCCCGGGCAAATAACAATACGACTCGGAGTATCGTTGGTTTGCCCCACCTCATGTATAACATTCTCAGCCAAATTTGTAACATCCTCGTTTGTTTGGAAATTATGAAGATGAAAACATAGTTCTTTTTTATTGCATAAATCATATATCAAATTAATGAAAGGTGAATTTTAAGTTATTTTAAACCACTAATTTATACATTGTGTCAACTAGTTTTAATTATATCCTAACCGTTTTCGGATAGTATTATTATAAATTGTCCTGATGATACAACCAAAATTAGAAGGAACAATGTGATTATAATAAAGTGATTAAAAACAAAGCAACATTCCATTAAATTTTATTGTCATTCCACAAAGTGGTAATGCCACATTATCACATCAAATTATATTAGTTAATTTAAAATTATTTAAATAGCAAAAATTTTACTCATAAAAATTGAAATTGGCTTCTCGGCTCCTCAATGGCCTCGCCTCGGTACTGCAATTCGTTTGGCCATGCTACTAGCTTGTCAGTAGAAGCTTATTTTAACAATTATATTATGCAATAATAAATAAAAAGTAATATAATGATTTACAATATAGACACCAAAAAGGACTTTTCCTACCATCCAACAGCCAGGGGATCTATTGTCGAGAGCTTGTTGCACGTTAAGACGAGGCGGCTCTCCGTCCTGTTGTTTTGAGGCCACCTAGAAATCATGATCTGAATCCTTCTTCTTGTAGTTTATTTACGCCGAAAATTGCGAGATCTGTAACTTAAGAGAGATGATCCGCTCGGCAATTGCGAATGTTACTCCTGATTCGATTCAGCATACCAAATACGCTGAGATGTTTGCCGTACAACAGGTCTAACAGTCTAAAGTAAACAAATCAAACATTTGAATGTTTTGATGATTAAATCAATACTACACATAAAAAACTTTGTTATTTAATTTTATAATCACGAACACCTTTTTCGATGACCCTTTATAACTACATGGATGTCCTTGGCTATACCTATTTGTCTACTTGGTATGATGTATGAACAGCCATTTGTTGTACATTTTAGCCTTGATTGGAAGACTCTCGTAATAGGTGCCTCGCTAGGCATACTCCTCATCATCCTCCAACCATTGATGTGGACGCAGTTCCTCTGGCGGCGGTGGGTCGGCCCCGAGGAGCCAAAGAACCGCCTCATGAGGTTCCTGTACAACACCTCCGCGGCGATAGTGTGGAACGCCACGGCCCGCAGCATCCTGTACGTTGTCGTCAGCTCCATGCTCTCGATTAGTAGCTTGATCAATTTGGCTGAGTGTAACTATTCGTACTCCAGTGACCCGCTGAATCCAATCATTTTGGATGAAAATTGTATTGCACCGTGGGTGAGTATTACAATATCTTTATTTTTTAATGGTGGAGTTCAAAACGAAACACTATAATATTTCTACTCTTGTGGTATAACCGTATGATAACAACTTATGGAACGCAGGAAAATACTTTATCTTCTTAAATTCAATTAATTTGAACACAAAATACAAAGAGTCTAGTTCTCGTTTCTTGATTGGTCTTGAGCTTTGGTATGTATGAGCTCCAGGAGAAATGCGTTCATGTAACTGAAAATATCTCTTAAGCCAGCCTGTGGCCAGCAGCTTCATATGCTTAATATGATCTATTATATGGTATTGCCTGAAATTTCGGTTATAAAATTTCTTTCGTTTACACGCATCTTTTAGGAGAAGAAACGAAAATACTTATTACTGCTGTAGGCTTCTGTTAAACGCGTTTAAATTTGATGTTGTTTCGAGTGGGAAAACTTGCAAAAGTGATTAGAAACCTGTAAATAACAATCCGTGTTTGATATACTAATTTTTATTTTATTTTCAGCATTTGGCGCAAGCCTGCACCCTGGCTCTGATGATGAGCTTCCTCTTCAGTCGAGTATTTTTCCTCCTAAAATGGACGATGGGCTTAACTCTCACAGGCATTTATTTGTGGTTGGTCTGGGATCTCAAGTCTGAGATATTCATGACGGGACCTCCGTGGAATAGGGACATGGACGCTAGGATCTCCCAAACCCTTTCCCTGGTATTCCTGACAATGATGCTGCATTGGACCGACAGACAGACAGAGTACCGGAACAGACTTGATCACAGATGGAAGAGGCAGCTGACCATTGAACAAGATGAAGCTTATACCATGAAATTAGTTAATAACATGTTGCTACAAAATATTCTACCTGCACACGTTGGTGAGTAAAAATTTAATATTTTCGTAGAAAGCAATCACTTTGTGGTTTAACATTTTAATGAAATAAAAACAATATTTTTTGTTTAAAACCACGAATTTTTATTAATTTTAAGACCGACCGGTTTCGCTACACTCGAGCATCGTCAGGGTACAAAATTAAACTAATCAATAATACAAAATGTGTCATTATATATACATACAGAGGGAGATAGAAAGTAAAACCAAAATGAAACAACAATATATTAAAAGAAAACAATTAGTGTATATAAATATTATAATAATAGAGAATAGGCATTAATAATTGTAAGGTGATTAAGGGATACTGGGAATTTTACAGTTTACAGGGAATATTCCCAGAATTGGGCTTTTTGACAAATCTAATTGATTATTCAGAATTAAACTTTTGGTTTTAATGGCTTTCTTAATTTCTAGTGCTTCTAGGTTATTCAATTTGTTACTATGGTCTTTTCTATGGAGAATCTTAGCACCGGTGCTTTTGTTGAATGTATGATCTTTTTCAATAAGATGATTGGCAAACTCTGAAAAGCCATTGCTATTTAGGCATCTAAGATGTTCTTTAATCCTAATGTTGACATTGCGCGTTGTCTTCCCGATATAAAACGCTGGACAATTGTTACAATTTAATTTGTAAATTCCTGCATGACTAAGTGTGTCATCTTTATCTTTAGTATATACATTCAATAAAAGCACCGGTGCTAAGATTCTCCATAGAAAAGACCATAGTAACAAATTGAATAACCTAGAAGCACTAGAAATTAAGAAAGCCATTAAAACCAAAAGTTTAATTCTGAATAATCAATTAGATTTGTCAAAAAGCCCAATACTGGGAATATTCCCTGTAAACTGTAAAATTCCCAGTATCCCTTAATCACCTTACAATTATTAATGCCTATTCTCTATTATTATAATATTTATATACACTAATTGTTTTCTTTTAATATATTGTTGTTTCATTTTGGTTTTACTTTCTATCTCCCTCTGTATGTATATATAATGACACATTTTGTATTATTGATTAGTTTAATTTTGTACCCTGACGATGCTCGAGTGTAGCGAAACCGGTCGGTCTTAAAATTAATAAAAATTCGTGGTTTTAAACAAAAAATATTGTTTTTATTTCATTAAAAATTTAATACTTTCATGTAAATATTAAGTTAGAATTTCAAGTTTCAATAGTCTCATTTCTATCGACGTAGAGAAAACATAAATATTTGCAATTTCATTGATCGTTTATGTGTTGAAGTTTATATAACTCCTTTCTTTTTAAATCATATTCACGTTTTATAAAGGATACTGAAGGCTGGCTCTGTACGCTCTGGTCGGGAAAAAAGCGGTAATTCACCCTATTCCAGAGAAGGGTGACCGCTCCAACCCTTCCAAATACCACACTATAGCGATCACATCTATTCTATCCAAGGTACTCGATAAAATAGATGTGATCACATACCTCGAGAAGAAAAAAAAATATTAACGACCGTAAATACAGATTCCGGTGATCTTTTCGCGTATGTGACGTTTATTTGGGGGCGGTGCCTAGATTGTTACGATGAGACCCGAACGGTTGCACTGGACATTTCCAAAGCCTTTGACCGGGTTTGGCACTGAAAACTTGTCAACATTCTTCCTTTTTCCGGCCTTCCCGCATCCTTGTGTACGTGGATTTCCGGCTTTTTGAGAGAAACGTCGATTCAAACAGTTGCTGATGGTTTCACCTCTTCCTAACATTCAATAAATGCTGGCATCCCAAAGGGATCGGTTCTGTCTCCCACTTTGTTTTTTTGCACACCAATGACCTCTTGTCGTGTGCACCAATTTATTTACTTGATGTAACTCTAAGTGATCAGATCAGGCACAGGGGCTCCGTCGAGTCAAGTTAGCTTCTCAGAAGCTGGACGTACTATACAGAGCCCGCAAATAATTTAATCTTACACAACTGCTGACTCGGCTTAAATCGCAAGTGCACCCACGGCTGAATTTATTATCCACCTTTGGTCTGGATTGCCAAAATACCTAAAAAAACCCTTTACTCTGTGCAAAACGGGCGGTGCGTCGATAGATTCCCTTTTCTTAACAAAAGGATTATTAGAGTATTAGTTATTAGAACACAGGCGTCAAGTAGGAGTGCTGTCCTTGTAATACCGGTATTACAATGGACGAGGCTACTAAGAACTAGCCTCATTAATCCTTCGGTACCGGTACGTAGTTGGAAAACACGCCAAACTCGCGCCCAACACATGCACATGGTTAACATTCGTTACATGAGAACGGGTCGCTTCTAAAACTCGTTCTTTCCAGCCTCTGTGTTTTCTCTCTCTTACAACGTGGGTCTCTTCAAGACCACTCTTTCCTCTTCTCAAAAATACCCTAAAGGTGACATAAGCCATCAGGGAAATAATTTTGGAAATTTTGTGGAGTTGATATAGAATGACAAATAGAATTTTTACTACCCTATTTTTGAGATTAAAAATTTGCCATATTAATCAGTAGACAAGATCCAGGAAGTTTATCATTCATTACTAAATAATATTGTCAGCTATGGAGACTTTTGAAGTTCCCTTGAAATGAAAAAAAATAAATTTTCATGTATAATATTCTTCAGCCGATTTCTACCTCAACACTAGTCGCGATCCGGCGGAACTCTACCACGAAGAATATGATTGCGTGTCCGTGATTTTTGCTTCCTTGACGGACTATAAGCTGGGCATCGAGGATGATTCAGAAGTACCAGAGAGAATTATGCTGAAGGTCTTGGATCAGCTCATATCTGACTTTGACAAGGTTAGTAAAACATTGAACCAAAAACTAAAAAAACATAACTCATATTCAAAATTGAGTTTGGTGGAGATTCCTATCGTTACTTCTTTACCCCTCAACTGATTTAAATAGATTCATTATTATGATTTGGGAGTCTTAATTCAGGGTTAAGGATCACAGGGATCTACAAAAACATGGTTTTGAGATAAATGCAAATAAAAATTGATATGCTCGTATGCCCAAATATATGTCTTAAATAGCTGTTTGTATGTTTCGTGTCACTAATAAATATGATTATGGCATTACCGAAACCAAGCATAACTCAAAACACCAGTTTTTGTAGTTAGGCTTCTGCACTCCTAAGCCACTGAATTGTTCCCGTGATTACTGCATCACGGCACCCATTGTCCTCTTTCCCATGTTTCACGATATTCACTGATTCTGGTTCAGTTCTTTAAACAGGTCAATCAATGTTGTCATAAGACTTCTGATGATGGCTTTCAGTGACAAATTTCAACCTTATCCCATGCAAAAATCTGCGCTCTCTGACAAGAAGAAATGATTTTCGCCGTTGATTTATCCATTCATCCAAAAGAAGTTTTTTCTTTGTTGTTGCAGTTGCTCTTATCTGACAATTCCCATATGCTCAAAGTAGAGAAGATAAAGATGGCTGGATGGACCTACATGGCAGCCTGCGGTCTAGATCCAGGCAGGAGGGAGACTCGTTCCACGGCCACTTCGTCTCACGTTGGGCCGATGCGCCCGACCCAGGTGTATGAGGATGACGTCATCATCACCATGCTGCAGTTTGCCGCCGACATGATGAAAGTGTTGAGAGACTTCAATAGAAGCTCATTTCAAAGCTTCCAGGGGACGAATCTTAAGATAGGTAAGATATTCTAGTGTAACAAGCCGAGCCTATTCTAGTCGGAAGATATTTCAACGCATTACCAAGAGCAAGCCTTTGATGGCTCCTTGAGCGCAGATCGAATTTTAAATGACGTTAGAGTTTAAGACTTTTTCTTCTTCTTTTGTATGGTTTGGGGGCGGGCGGGCGGGGGGGGGGGGGGGGGGGAAGGAAATAAGTAAACAATGTACTTCATTAAAAGAGATTAGAACCGAATTATCAAAATATTAATTATTATTCGTTACCCGCAAAAAATTCTTCAACAGTTCAGATTTTTATAATTTTTTTTTGAGTTGCGATGAAAATATAAATCAAAATTACTTTGGAATGGCCTCGTCTAAGTTTTTAGCAGTAATTAACTGACGTATAACCGGCGTTGCTCGACCTTTCTCTACTTTCTATAAAAATAATATGCATGTATTACCTTCAAGAAAAATTCTAAATGATATTGAAAACCATATAAAAATCCGTTGCTTAGCTTAGAAGCACTAAGCGCACAAACAGACAGACGCGGAGAGCGACTTTATTGTAGTGTAATAGAGATGACCTAAATCAATTTATATAAATGGTACTTACGCGACGATATTTTCTATGTATTTAATGTCGGTACCTACGTATTTATACATATATTATTGTGAATCAATGCTGGTTTCCTTACGCAATACTATTTATATGATAATTATTATTATTCAATTATTAAAAAAATATATATTTTTTGGCATCCGATGTTTAAAAGAAACGCCGAGAGAACCATTTGGTAAAAATTGTTTTTATAAAAGCCATATGCGTTCATCCATAGATGTAATAAAATGATAAACGAGCGTGGAACACAATGTCGCCAGAAAGTTCGCACAAATGACAAAAATATGGAGGCGGAATGGCCGGTGTTTGGTTATCCCTTTAAGCAGTGGGGTAGCGAAGAATTTCCAGGTTTCCGGGCATTCGAAAAATATGGCACTAACCCAAATTTTAAAATCTCTCATTTAACCTCTCGGCAAGCGATTTTCTTGAGTACTTCGTAACTCAACTATGTACATTTTGTTTTATAAATGACATCAAACGTTTTGGTAAGTTATAAATAAAAAAAATAATTTATGTAATTATCTCATCAACATATAAAAAAACAGGCTGCGTGTGTTTTCGCTCAATAACTCAAAACTAAAAAGTAGTCGACCGATATCGCTGAAAGTTTCAAAGTTTGTTATTATTAGTGCCAGGAGTGTTTGGAACGTGGTTTGAATGGTAGAAGAAGTCGGGGACGCCCGAGAAATACTTAACGCAATATCTCTAATAATAATTAATTAAAGTCGGTTTAATGTAGTTTTTTGACAGTTACATTTTTCTATACATTACGGGGTCCACTAGTTAAATATAATATCTCATTGTCAGCCTCTAAAATATTTGCATTAGTGAGAGCGTACTCCTTTGTTGTAGCTACACTTTCTACCAGTGGCGGCTCGTGACTTTTAATAATAATAATAATAATAATAAGGTGTTTATTCCGGTATGTGGGGAGGTTAGTGCAGTCCCACACATTCCATATAGAAATACAATAAAATATATAATCAAAAACAAAAAGATAGAACAGAAAAACAAAAAAAAAGAAAACAGAATAAAATAGAATAGAATAAAATGATAAAATAATAGAATAATAGAAAGTTGAAGCCTTTAGGGAGCCGTGACTATTTTAGGCGCTAGTATTTTTCTCCAGTGTGCGTCAATGCTGGAGGATGGAGTGAGGCGGGCTTCCATAGTGAGGATATTTCCAGAGCTTCTTATCCTTTCCCTCATTCCTGCCACCCTGGATCTAATAAGGGCTGCATATCCGGGAACTCGCCCCTCCGTGAACATACGGGAAGCGCTGCAGTATCTGGGGAGACAAAACATTGTGCGGAAGGCGTTGTTGTATTGGACCCGTAGTCTTTCTATACTACTCTTTTTGTAGTTTGCCCATAGTTCGCACGTGTACAACGTTGCGCAGAAGGAAAGGAAGAGCGTCCTTTTTACTGCGGTACTGCAAAGGCGAAATCTTCTACTGAGCATGTTTGCTTTAACGCTGAGAGCTCTCCTTTGTCTATCAATATCATCATCGTCCATCAGATTACTGGTGATTATGTGCCCAAGGTATTAAGGTACTTTTGAGTGAAAATTATTTTTTATAACAAAATTTTCAAGAAATCCGTGCGGCGAAAACGGCCAAACTGAAATTTCCTGAAAATATTCTTACAAAAAACAGAATTTGCAAAAAAAAAATATTTTCGGATACAACAAGACCAATAACGTCGAATTTGTAAAACTTCAATAATGCCATTTTTTGTAATGTTAGCACTCTAGTATACCAAAAAGTCACGAGCCGCCATCGCTGCCTACACTACCTACACTGCCCACGTCTTGATTGGCAATGAAAATTTTTTCACAATATACCTAAATACGTTCATTTGTTTTAATAATAAGATAATAATAAGAAGAATTTATTCCAGAATGTATGCAGGGGTAGTGCAATGCAATACATTCCATATTTGAAATAATATACATAATAAGTAATAAAAATAATAATAAGGTTGGTAATAACATGGCGATTCCGATAGGCACAAAAAAGCGGAATTTAAGTGAAAAAAGATAAAATATAAACACAAAAATGAGCGTGAACAGCCGTTTATGGGGGATATTTGCAAATCTCCCGTCTCCAGAGGGCCATCAGAGGAGACTCCATCCAGGCAACCATGGCAGCGATGATTTTGTTACTAGATTGGCGTAGTCTGCGCCATAAGCTTCCCATGTGATGGCGGAGAAGCGCTCTGAAAGAGTGTACTCGTCCCTCCAGGAACATTTCCGTGGCGCTGCAGTATCTCGGTAGACAGAATAGTTGGCGATATGCATTATTGTATGCAACTTTTATCTTATGCCATTGGGATGAAGTGTAATCCACCCACAGCTCTGACGTATACAGCGAAGTGCAAAAGGCATTGAAAAGTATCTTTTTCACGTTTGTACTGCAGAGATAAAAACGCCTTGACAGCATACCTGCTCTAACGGATATCGCTCTTCTTTGCCTTTCCATATCCTCGATGTCTTTCAGGTCGTCTGTGATAATATGTCCCAGGTATTTGACGCTACGACTAACATCCATTTTCCTTCCATCAAGCCATACTGAAGGTGTTAGCATGTTTTCGTTTTTGCATTTGAAAACCATAACTATTGATTTGGACGTATTATATACAAGGTTATGATTATTTGCAAAATCTTCACATATTTGGAGTAGTTTCATCAGTGCGCTAAGTGACGGTGCTAGAAGAACCATATCATCTGCGTAGTTAATATTGTTTACACATACTCCTTGAATATGGCAACCTATTTTACTGTTATTAAGTCTTTGAATTAGTTCATCAGTATATATATTAAACAGTGCTGGAGACATGCTTCCTCCTTGCCTTACGCCACTTTTCAAATAAAATGGGTTGGAAAACTCGCCGGACCATTTCACCACATTTTCTTGCTGCGTGTGCCAAATTGAAAGAATCGCTATTATATCTTCTGAAACTGCTCTTTTCCTGAGTTTT
Source organism: Hesperophylax magnus (assembly GCA_026573805.1). NCBI lineage: Eukaryota > Metazoa > Arthropoda > Insecta > Trichoptera > Limnephilidae > Hesperophylax > Hesperophylax magnus. Next base: position 2,408,935 of record JAIUSX010000107.1, read on the forward strand.
TCCCAGAGTTTATTGTGACAAACACGATCAAACGCTTTGCTTAGATCTAGAAAGCAGGTATAAATTGGCGTTTTTCTTTGTTTATAGTAGCTAATGGTTTCTTTTAAGGAATATATTGCCATAGATGTTGACAGTGCCGATTTAAATCCGAACTGGTTATCCTCTGTCGTTAGATGGTCTGTTACGACCGTCGATAAAATTTTTTCAAATATTCTTGCCAGGGCGGTCGAGAGTGAAATCGGTCGGTAGTTATTGATAATGGATGGATCAAGTTTTGTTGATTTAATTATGGGTATAATTACCGTTTTTGTCATTTCGTTCGGAATGTACCTATAACGCATAATATTTGAAAATAGTTTTGCTAGGATAACATGAATCGCTGGCCCAGCATACTTGATGTGCTCAAGAGCTATTGAGTCATGTCCTGTGGCTTTTCCTGTAGCCATTTCTCTTACAGCTCTTTCTACCATATGTGGGGTAATGCTGTTAGTGGTAATATTACCTTCGGTTTTCAAAGTAAAATTTACATTCAGAGATTTTTCCGCTACTTCTTCACCTGCCATGGAGAGGAAGTTACGAAATTCATTGGCGATATTTTCCTTTCCTCTTACTCCATTCACACAAAGAGGAGTTTTCATATTGGTTTTCAATTCTGAAGAGGTTTTTTGCCAAAATTTATAGAAATCTTTATTTATTAGTGAGGTGGCAATACCATCCATTCGCTGTTGGATTTCTCTTTGTTGGCATTTTTTCAGAGCTACTTTGAAAATCGTTCGGTACTTCTTCCTATCTTCGGCAGCCAGCCCTGAGAGTGGTTTTCCGGCCTCGAGCCATGAAAGAAAGGCGCGTCTCGATGCTGCATATTTGGCTGCAACCATATGATTCCATCCCGGAATGTTTCTATTTTTTCGACTCGTGTTATTAAATGTGGTAGAGGCAGCACTTCGCAATGCATCTACAACATTTTTATACAAGGAATTTATTTGATTTTCATGTGATTGTGCCGCTGATTTTATATCAAGGTCTGATTGGTCGAAATCTTGAATTATGTTTAGAAGTTTGCTGTTAATAGTTTCAGTATATTTTGTTATTTCAACATTCGATTTTGGATTCCATCTAGAAGGATCAATCATATTATCATTACACGATTCCACAAAGGCTGGTAGAAATTGAAGGTTGAGATTTATTAACATTGGCAAGTGGTCAGACCACACTGCATCATATTGGACATCTACGCTAGCTATAGCGTTTTCCAGAGCTTTTGTGACGACACAATGATCTAGCCAGCTTGTGGTACTATGGGCATCACTCACATATGTAAAAGTATTACAGTCCATCAACTTGATATCGGCACAGACGTAGCAAAACTCTTTGCAAAAAATTTCTAGTTCTCGGCCAAACAAACTTTTGGGATCTGCATTGAAATCGCCTAAAATAATCGCACTCGTCGAATTTCTTTCATTGATTATTGCGTTTACCTTACTCATGCAATTTGTGAATTCCTCGAGATTTTCGGGTTTATTTGTCGGCATATAAACTGAAAAAATTAATATTTTGCCACTGTTTACAGTTACTTGTATTGCCGCCAGTCTTGGCTCAGAGCATTCCACTATGTCGACAGAAAGAGAATCCCGCCATAGGATTGCGACCCCACCATAAGGTCGTCCAATTAAAGGGCTATCAGCTAGATTTACGGCTGAAGTTCCATATCCTGAAAATTGGGGATGAATTTTTGAAAATATGTTTGTTTCTGTTGGTAGAACCCATGTTTCCTGGAGTAGTATTATATCATTAGTGTCGCATAAATCTTGTATAAAATGCTTTGTCCGTCGAATCGACCTACAGTTCTGAGATGCGATCCGTAGAAAATTTACATTTTTATATGGATCCATTTTTAGAATTTTTATCTTCTCTGTTCAGCGTGGAGATCGGTTTTTTAAAAACAAAGTTTCGGACTATGATACCTGGTGGCCAAATTTCCTCCTTGATAATTTCTGAGAATTTTTCGCTGTTTATTCCAATTTTAAAAGTTGCAAACTCGCATGATTTTGCCAGAAATTTATCTATTTTACAATGTAAATTGTGGGAGATCAATAAACCATTTATTTCATCGGTAGTTGTTTCCGGATCGAATCGGGAGGCAACTATGTACCTCTGTTTTGGAAGTACTTTTAACCCGGAGGTCTCGTTTTTTCCTTTTATTAAAATACGTGAGTTTTTTCTTTTTTTGTAGGTAATTTCTCTCCAATCATTCGTGGTTTCTGATGTTTGATTAACAGGGCTCTTCAGATTATTTTTTTCTGTTGAAAGCGCCTTATTTGTTGTCATCGGATCGGTTTTATCCAGTGTACTTGTCCCTCTGTGAGATTTATTCCACACATTGTTTTTTTGGGTTGACTCATTGTTTGAGACGTTATCGGTAGATGGCATCGTTTGCTTGATGTTCGCCTGATGATTTAGTTTGCTACAGGTGGGCTTTAACTTTGTATCATCGTCAACAGATGTCGTTGTATCATCTCTGTTTATTTTCAATGAATATGTTGTTTTAAAATCTTGCAGTTCTTGTCGAATTTTTGAAACATCTTCGCAAGTTGCGAAGTTATCGTTCAATGCATTCAGTTTTAGATTACGCATGTCGTTCTTCAACATTATTATTTCTTTTAACAAAGTAGTTACATCTACATGATCAAACGTTACTGGTGGAAGTTTATTGATGTCTAAAACAACAAATTTTGGCAGAAGTTTGCCGTCAGTTTCTCTCATGTATTTAATCAAATCAGTGATTGACCTTTTCTTTTTTCCCTCACCGATTCTCCTCGTTGAGGGGCCTGGAGGTTGGCCCAGAATACTCGTAAGTAGAGTTCTCGCGGAGTCGATATCCTGTTCCGTAAACATATCACACACTTGGGTTAGACTAATGTCATCCATCACTTCAACCTTTTGTTGAACGAAAGCCAGAACTTCGTTTATGACGAATCCGCAACTACATGGATTTGCCATGTTTATTTATCACTTGCGTGCGTTTGCCGTTTGTTTCGTTTAAATCAATTATTTAATTTTAAAAATATACGATTTAAAAAAAAATTGCGTAAACAGACCTTACGTGCGCCACGCCGACGCTTTATTTTAACACATTGCTCTACCGCCTTCAGAAGTGCCCTTCTTTCATCGGGAGAGTATTATTATTATTAGAAAATGTAACAAGCAGTAATCATTGAATGAAACACTAGTATATATTGAATTATTTCGCGGATAAGAGATAAGCCGCCATAGCTCAGTGGTCAGAGCTGTCGACCGGAATTCGAAAGGACACGGGTTCAAGTCCCGTTGGCGTCATGTATCTTTTATCAGGAGATTTTTCAATGTGGATGAGTGTTTCAGGCTAATAATTATTGCTTATAAAAAATAATAATTATTAATGTTTATTTTTTAATAATTTATTATAGTTCGAAATATAAATCTTTCCCTTTCTACCGAGCTATAACATAATTCACAACTATATAATATTAATTTAACAATAATATTTTTTACGTTTTATTAAAATAATAAATAAAAATATTCCACAATAAAGTACATTATAATTTTTTCACTTATCTTTAGATTGAACAATTAAAAAAAATATGTTTATTCGATTCTACATTTTCAGGCTATTCTTCCATGTATATATGGTGACTGTAAATATATTGTGGACTGTGCTTCTTTTATCACTCAGTATTCACTGTGTGGGCAGTTCTTTTTGAAGCGAAATGTAACTTAATATAGAAAAAAACGTATATTTGAAAATTTTTGCAGTTTCAAGGTAAGCTTTTCTTAAAGCTTTAAAGTTGCGTTTTGTGAAATAAGAAAGCAAATTACCAGCACTTATGCTAATGACAGAGAAAAATAACAGTGGGTGCATGATTTGAAGTTCTTTAAACCCCCATATTCCCAATTTCTACCGATTTATAACAAGTTTTTCGTTAACTCTTTAAGTTTTTAAGTTTAAAAAAAAGGTTATTTCTGAAGATAATATCCATACATTTGTTATTCCGAAACGTTAATTATATAAAATTCCCTCGATTGAAAATAATCAAGTAAGCTCCGAAAATTATTAAAAACACTTTTTGTTTGTTATTTAATATGTTGTAGGCATGAAAAAAATCACAGTGTTTCTTTAAATGCAACTAAAGCATTTATCTATTCGTGAGTCGTTTTTATAAATATTTTTACAATTTTTGCTTAATTATTATCATTTTTTTTATATTTGCGCGCTTCCTCTAACATTCGTATTTACATAATTCCCTTTCGAACCATCTTTGAACACTTACTACGGGGCCTTAATCCATTAGATATTTTTTCACCCTATGGCGAAAGGGATAGCTTCCCAGCCTGCTTGTGCAATCGTCACACCACTGTGTTTATACGTCACATCTTTCGGGATATCAGAAACAAATGATAATATCAGGAATATAACACATGGAAGATAGGAAGGGCTGAAGAGAGTAGGGAGGTGACAGCCGGTGTGCTAGGGCTGACAGGGCCGCTTAAGCCACTAAACGGCATTTGGGGAACGCGAAAGGGCATGGGAATCGAATAAAATAATGAACGGAAAGACAGTCGTATATAAAAATTGATTATAACACAGCGAGTTAGTCCGTGTTTCTTGGTTAGCACATTCAATTCAATGCAAACTTGAAACATGCTGTAGTACGGAAAAAGCTTTTTGAAAATGTAACTATAAGATTGTACTGATGGGTATATCGACCAGCAGTTTATACCAAGTGAAGTGTTTTGTATTTTACTACACTTTTTACTGAACCGCAAGGCTCGTTGTGTGATTGAAACGCGGATGGTTCGTATTCAGATTTATTACGATATAATATTATTATAACCGAGCTGTACAATCTAAGTTTGGTAACGTGTGCTCGTTAGCAGGGTAAATTTCCGTCTGGCCGCTGGCTCCGCGCAGCGCTCGCTGTTTACGCGACTGGATCGGAAGCGCTCGGGCTTTCCGAACGGTTCCGATCCGTCTGTTCAGTGTTGCTCGACACTGCACCAAGTTATCAACCAAGTAGGATGCAAGGTAACACGATACAGTGGAAAGAATACGAGTTATGTGTGTACATCAGCATCAGCCTCGTTTGCCACGAGCAAGTACGGGTTCGACGAGCCAATATCATTCACTGAAGAAAATTGCTGCTCGCTTAATTTACCAGTTTTGTTCTTCGAAATGTACTCATTGGCTATGTAGTTATGTATCCTTCTTCAGTTTTTCATTCTGTATCCCATATTATATATATGTTGTCTTTCAAGATTCAAAAACAAATTATGACATTTCCAGGTATATCACACGGGCCCGTGGTGGCCGGCGTGGTGGGGTCGTTGAAGCCGCTGTACGACATCTGGGGGAACGCAGTTAACATGGCTTCCAGGATGGACTCTACGGGACAGGCGGGAAAAATACAGGTAAGCTTTAGAAACAATACACCATAGTGATATCTACCGTGATAATAACACCTCAGAGAAATACGTAATTTTGAGGAAAAAATCGTTCTATTTTAACAGTTCACAGATGTTAATTAATTAATGTTTATTTGGTATGAACCTGGGTCGGGTAAAATCAGTTCATTATAATAATATTTATATTTATAGGGTATATTTATATACCAAAATCTTGCTATCCACCATCGGTGTGTAGACTTATCAACACCATGGTATGATAATCATCATTATAATTTTTTAATTTATCTTACCACAAATTGCATAGATGATTCTGTTCCAACTTTGTTTCACTCTTAATATCTTTAACCTGCTTTCAAAAAGGGTGGAAAGCTGCTCATTCAATAATTGCATGGGAATACCTCTGAAAACGTCTTAATTCTTATCCGAAAACTAAAGAAATTAATAATCTAACTGAAATATTCTTTGCAGTTAAAATTTCTTCACACATGTCTTATTATAAGTGGGGTTCCTTAAGGTTCTCACTTGATACAAATCTTGTTTATGTTATTGATTCTCGACTTACTATAGTATTTTAAGATTTACATATATTATTGTTTGCCGATGATATTAATATTTATTACTTAAAATCGTGTTTTTTAAACGTTACTTTATTACAGGTCACCGAGAACACGGCTATAGCCCTGGACAGACAGGGCATCCTGACGCAGTATAGGGGAATGATAAACGTCAAAGGAGTAGGATCTGTACGGACATTTTACGTGCCACTCGATAAGGACTTAAACATTCAAACTAAAAATGTTAATACTACAAACATAAAGCCTAAACGAGATATTGTCATCACGAGATTATAATAATGTTAGTAAAAAGCAATAATTCAAGCACGATACAATGATATGAATCTAGAAGAATATATTTTGGTCAAATAAATATATAATTTATTTATAGTAAACTAAGACAAATTTATAATTTGAATAGGAATAGACTTATCTAAGGTGTTATAGAAAAAAAGTATGCCATGACTACGATTTTCTGATGATAACCAATTTCCTATAGGAGAGAGTGCCAAAAGAAGATATCATGTAGATTATGTTAGTTTAGTAATGTCGCCGTCCTGAGAGTGAAAAGATGCATGAAAACCTATTGCCTTGGGAAATACGAACGAATGCTTTCTTAGCAATTTGCTTAACAGGTTAGGTTAGATTTCCACCTGTGAAGCGCAATGAACACAATTCTTTCAAACTTTCAATATGAAAATATAAAAATATATTGACTTTTTCTCAACTTTCATTCGTGAAAATGTAATATTTGGCTCTTCAGCGGCGACGTCGTATTATTTACATAAGTAGATGTAGATAGGAAGAAATCTTTTTTTTGTTCATATCGCTAGTTTGCTGCAATAATGACACAATTCAAAATAAGCAAGTTTTCCGGAAACGAGTTTTGAGCAATTTTAGTTATTGTAATTATATTGTGAAAGTTTTGGAAGTTCAATTATGTCGCCCTACCAGTAAAAATAAAAGGAAATTGTTCGTTTGGACCAAATAAGTCATAATATTTTTTTTTACGTTTGATTTATATTTATGTAGTTATTGCATCAAACGAGTGATGTGTTTAGAAACGGCTCCAAAACCTCAATACTTTATATGCAAAGATTTAAAATAGCTTTATTTGTAAATGTGATTTTTATACCAGTTATGTGTGTGTTACGATATCATGTTAGTATTTTATTTAAAAACACGGGAAAACTGATTACTGTGTGAAGAAAATAATTAAGAATAAAAAAAAGTGCTTGACTTTTTTGTGTATTATTTCGAGACAAAAAATTGGCTTCATTGTACGGGCATCACAACCAGAGGCGGCTCGTGACTGAAATTGCCAGCAGTGCATTTCAATTTTAAAATGTACCTATTGTGTAATTTAGGTGGAGCAAATGAATGAATACGGTTACCTACAGCAATTCATTATGTCTACTAAGTTATATTTGTAAAATAATTGATTAAATAATACTGCTACGTCAGCGTTCCCAAAATCATCTCGAGAGTAGAGGATATGCAATTGAAAATATAGCTAAATCGTTTGAATTCACTCGCACGAGCTCCAATGCGTGAATGTCGTAGCGCTAATATTGTATTAGTATTTCTAAGCAAATATATTCCAGACGCATTGGATTACGCATGATCAAAGTAATGCGAAATTCAAGGCGCTTCAATAATGCACGGGTGAGTTATATATCTGCACTGCTCTAACACGTGATTTGACGTTAATATTGACTGTCTCGCTCATGTCAACGTTTTGGGGTCGGGCTGTCTCAATACCACCCGATGCTGTCTGTCCATATCTGGTTATGCACGACCCGCTTGTTCTTGTGCGGGAGTCTTGTCCTAGAAGATAGGTCAAATAATGACCTGGCGGGAATTTTTATTGGAGCGTATTTTCGTTCATCAATGATTGGGGCACAGATGTAGTTGTAAATTGTTATTTGAAGACTGAAGAAAAGCAGTGCTATGCACAAATACACGTTCCAAGGAACCACCTCTGATCACAACTAGAGTTGAATCGAACACAATACTCACACAGATGCATTGTATGCATGTTTCAAACATGTTATTCGAATAAGAAAAGGAAATTCTAGTGAAAATGAAACAAAGTTAATAAGTAATGAAAGAACACACTGTAAATCTTTCCATTTTCGATGAACGAACACACTTGTTATCCCTTTCTCGCTCGTAAAAATTAGAATGCATAAGGAAAATATTGATAAAGACTTCGCTGTCTGAAACATATTTAGATATTATAGAATTTTTCCCACACAAATTTAACGGTTTATTCATATTACACCAAAATATTCGTAGTATGTTTCAAAATTTTGATGAATTTATTATTAAAATCAATAATCTAATATTACAACCAGACTGTATAATATTAACAGAGACATTTACAAATGATGAGTCACCAGCCTTTCAACTTCCTAACTATACATACATCCCAACTAAAATAAATATCAATAAAAATAGTGGAATCGCAATATTCGTTCACACCAAATTCAGTATTGTTACGACTTTAGAACACCCAATATTACTGACTAACTGTATTCAAATCGAAATTAAACTCGATAAATATATTTATCACATAATTGCCATTTACAGAACACACGAATCAAATATTTCACATTTTATAACTCAACTGAAAAATATATTACTACCGCTTAAAAATAAAACCTGTTTTATCGCGGGTGATTTTAATATTAACACTAACGAAAAATCAGAAAATATTTTCAAAAATGAGTTCCTAAATTGTATGACTGAATTAGATTTTAAATCATGCATAAACAAAAATACTAGAGAAATGCACGGACAAAAATCGTCTTGCTTAGATCATATTTGGATAAACATAAAATTACAAAACCTATATAAAATCAAATAATGATTTGGCAAACGAATATTACTGACCACCACACTTGCTTATTATTGTATGATAATGAAATAAAATCACAAATTAAGGCTCCAATTACTATTAAAAAAACCACAAATATTGCCACTTTAGAGAAAAAATTGAAAGCAGAAACTTGGTGTACGATACTACAATCTAACGATGTCGAACAATGCTCAAATATGTTTGAAAAACAAATTATGGATCATATTGAAACCTCCACAACAGAGGTCTCATTATACACGAATTCAGACAAATAAATTCAGACATATAAAACCTTGGATCACTTGTGGCCTAATAAAATCTATCAGAGAAAAAGAAAGGCTATATAAAAATACAATTAAAAATCCACACGATGAAAATGCTAAGATAGTTCTCAAAAAATATAGAAATAAATTAACAGCTTTAATTAAAAAAAGTAAAGACGACTACTTTAAAAAAATAATCTCTACTTCAGAAAACAATCTAAAAGTTATTTGGAAAACGGTAAATTATGCAATTGAAAATAAGAAAAAAAATAATTCTATAAAATATTTAAAACATGAAAATAATATCATAGATGTATCCAAAGACCCAAAACTAACAGCAAACATTTTTAATTCTTACTTCTCTAAAGTAGGAAACAATCTCGCTGATAAAATCACTAAATCTGTACACACACCAAAAACTATAACAACTAATACCCAAAAACAAAATACACTATCCACTTTTAAAAAAACTACCGAAACTGAAATACAACTTGTAATAGAAAGCATGAAAGACGGATCCTCTCCAGGTTTTGACCACATTTCTGTGAAAATTCTTAAAGAAATGAAAATGTATCTACTGAAACCACTAAACCACCTTATCAATCTCAGTCTGACTAAAGGCATATTCCCAACAAATTATAAAAAATCTATAATATCCCCTATCTTTAAAACCGGCGACCCGCAAAATGTTTCAAATTATCGACCGATATCACTAATATCGAATATAGCAAAAATATTTGAAAAAATTGTGAAAAAAAGGGTTGTTGATTTTCTAGAAAACAATAAAATATTACATTCCAATCAATTCGGATTCTTAAAAACAAAAAGCACACAAGATGCAATAGCAAATGTAACATCATTTATATACTCTGCACTTGATGAAGGAAATAAATGCGCAGGAATATTCATAGACCTAAGAAAAGCATTCGATAGTATCTCACACGCAAAGCTTATCAAAAAACTGAAATTAAATAACATCAATGATAAAGCCGTCCAATGGATAGAAAGTTATTTGAACAATCGTGCACAATTTGTTAAAATAAATGACCAAACTAGCGACCAAGAAACATCAAATTTTGGTATCCCACAGGGCACCGTACTTGGACCAATATTGTTCATTTTGTATGTAAACGACATATTTATTCAACCATTGCATGGCCAAATTATCTCTTACGCTGATGATACAGTCCTTATAATAAAAGAAAAAACTTGGGAAAAAATTAATCTAAAAGCTACAGAAGACATAAATATTGTTACGTAATACAAGTCACCCTATAAAAAGGATGCACACCAACCCCACTTTCCCCATGCAAAAAGTCGCGGTGTACGTGACAAACGACACACAGCACCGCGTGATCGGCATGGACCACCCAGAGCGTTCACGGCTCAACACGGGTCGACTCGCCGCGTTCCGGCAGTCTAGAACCGACCTCCGCGACATCGACAGCGTCCCTTGCAGAGCGAACCGCAAACACTCGCAATGTTCGAGCGCGCAGATTACGTAATAATAGGAACAGACGTGATCTTGTTCCAGTTAATAATTAATGTCACGCGCAGATTACGTAATAATAGGAACAGACGTGATCTTGTTCCAGTTAATAATTAATATCACGCGCAGCCAAGTCACAAACATGTGCCGACATCACCACTCCAGCTTCACCGTCGGAGCCTTGCTTCCGGTAAATTCCAAGTGTGACGCGATAACGATTGACCGTTGCGTACCCCGGAGACGCAGAACATCTACAGCTCGACACGTCATGCCGCTACCCATCATCAGAACCTGGAAACCCGTAAGCTTCCAGTACACCTCTTTCTTGTGTTCAAATCATTAATACTGGTAAAATCCTCGTTTCATCCGGTCGTCACAGAGAGAGAAGAGAGTAGAAATCCAATTTATACCTGTGTTTCTTTAGAAGATGATTAATATACCTTGTGCCTTTTACTCATGTGTTATTATTGTGATGGCCTTTCCAACCTCCTGACCGATGGACGAGCTGATGATCAAAGGAGCTGCCCACCCCTGATCGTACACGAATCTCATCTGCTTTACCTTTCTACTGAGCTTAGCCAATTAATAACCAGGTTCGAGTCCAGGTATCCATAAGTTAGCAATATTCTAAAAATATGGTTTGACAATAACCTCTTGTCGTTAAATAGTGATAAAACATATGTCATTCCTTTCGAAATTAACACTAACATTGTACCTCCAAATCTTCAAATATTCTTACATAATCATTCTCTCGCACAACACGATACTAATCACTGCCAACAAAAATGTTCACTTCTGAAAATAGCGGATAAAATTACATATCTTGGAATAATCATAGATAAAAACCTAAAATGGGAAGATCTCATCGACCATACAATAAAAAGAGTTAGGAAGTTAATTCATATATTCTTACGGATACGAAACTTTTTATCAACGAAAAACCTATACTCAATATACTACGCATTAGTACAGTCTATTCTTCAGTATGCCATTATCAGTTGGGGAGCAGCTTACAAAACTAATCTGACCCCCATAGAAATTGTTCAAAAACTAATAATAAAAATTATACTAAAAAAACCTCCAGACTTCCCAACTGACAGCATATTCGAAGAATTCAAAGTTCCAACATTTAAAAACTTATTTATAAAAAATTCAATTATACAAATTATAAAATAAAAAGATAAATACGCATTCATAACTGAAAATCGTACTAGACTTAAACATGTATTTGTGTGCCCCAAATTAAACACTTCTTTTGCACAACACCATTATACTCACCAAGGAAAATTCTTTTTCAATAACCTACCAATAGAAATCAGAAGCATTAGGAACAAAATTCAATTATTGAACTCCATCAAAAAGTATTTTAAAGAATGTCACACTAAAAATCTTACTTGTTTTTCTTCTTACTGAATACATATATGTTTACATATTTTAGTTAACGGGTCTGATTGCCATGTGTCTATATTACCTACACATACATATATATTGAAATACATGATTATAGTAAATAGTAATTATAATTATATGAAATGTATTAACTGTATTAACTGCATTATATTAACTGTACACGTGACTTTATTTGTACATAATATGTGAAATGTTAACTATTCTTCCATCCACAAGCTAAGGCTTTTAATGGAAGACCAGTAAAATTATAATATTGTTATTTGTAAAAATAATATTGTTATTTAGTAAATAAATATCAATGCATACAAAATTAATTTAAGTTGTTTTGGTCAACTCTAATTATGCCAAACATAGTTCACGGTCGGTATAAAACATTCATGTAGTGGGGAATAGAATGACGGGGTGACATTATACCTTATCTTATCAAATATTATAATTTCGGTTGTCTGTGCGTTAGTCCTGTGTGAAATCTGGTTGAATGAACTAAACTTGTTTGAATTAAAATGTAATTTTCAAAATCGGAACTGATTTTACGAATAATTTAAACAAGCCATTAAGTAAGTAGGTTACCTTACCTAAATTTTTTAACAGAAAATAATTTTCATTGTCAATATTGGAACTGATTTGTCAAAAATAGAGTTAAAATTAAATTCTATCAATAACACTAATTTCGGTTGTCTAATTTCGTCTTGCGTAACTACTCTTCAATGGACTCAAATTTGCTTTGAATTTAAGTAGCATTTTCAAAATTGGGTGAAGAATTCGGACAAATTATATAATTCAGATATATCAAATGCATTGTACATACTTTGTACTAGTGATCGACGAACCGATGCAATCTGTTAGCCATAAATTGAGAATAGTTTGACTAGTCTGTATTTAGTAATAATAATATTTGGCTAATTTATATAGCGCCGTTTTCGTTAGAAATCACCTCAAGGGCGCTGTAACAACATAGATAATTGTAGAAATGTATTATATATTTATACAGCGCCTTTGATGTGATTTTGCACAAAAACATGTTCAAATATTATTAATATTACTGAGCAATAAAGTATCTACCTCTTATATTATAATATATATCTTAAAATATTAATTTAATTGTAATTTTCAAAATTTGAACTGGAATTCGGACTCTATCGTGATTTTTGACGGATCTGCCCTAGTATCTGTATTATATTTACCACCATTCAATAAACACAATACACGTTTCATAGAATTTTAATAATTCATCAAATTTCAAAGTTGATTTTCAGTTTCTGCGAAGGTTCTATTGAAGTTCTGTCATTATATAATTATTGAACAGTTGTCTCACGAAACTGAAATAATGACAGAACTTGAAAATCAGCATTGATATGTGATGAATTGTTCAAATTATGTGAAACAACCCTTCCTTAGATGTCATTTATCACTCATCCTAATAGTACCAACATCGAGCGTCTTGAGTATTCAGCTCTTACAAGGGCCGTAGGCGGGCGTGTGGGTATAATTGAATATTTGCATGTGATTTGCATTCCTTGGCAGCCAAGGTCTCCTCCATTTCACCTCACCAACTCAACCACCCCCCCACCCCACCAACCCACTATCGGCCACAGCAACTGCACAACCGCGTACCCCGTGCCACTCACATACATGCACATTGCACATGCGATAGTCGTACTGCTGATAACTCCGTTGCGACCTGTTCCTATGTATTTCTCACAAACGACGCATTCAATAGGAGAGTTTACAACAAATCTCTCAGTGGCAGGACTATCAAAGTGTGTGCTTGGTAGGCTTATTATTATGCTAGAAAATTATTATGCACAGGGTGACGATATTTATTTACATGTTTTACAAGCCTCGCCATGCAAGGATGCCAAGGATACTGGAAGGCTATGGCCAGTAATTTATTTATTCACCTGGCTCGAAGAAGGCAACGGCTATGATAAAGATTGATGACCTGCTTGTCAGAGCTGTGAATAGATGTGGAAGTGACAAATGTCAACCGTGTACATATATTGGGTGCGTTTGGCATGTTTCGACCATCCACCGGTGCCAAACGAATCAATGAGGCTAGTTCCTCTAAGCATCTTCCGTTATAATACCAGTAGAGCATATCTACCTGATGCCTGTGCTCTAAAGATTTAAATCTGCTCGTTAAGATAGAGTAATATATCAAAGAGACTGCCCGTTTGTGCAATCAAGGGCCCTCCGTGTCTGGTCGTTTAAAGTTACTAAGCAATATTAAAAACCTAAAACAAAAAAACCGAACAAAAAAAAATCCTGTACGTGGGTCAATAATTTAGAAAATTTCAATACGATTGAAGATTTTTCAATTTTATTTTCTTCATAAAGTATTAATTTTTTTTTCATGGTGAGATGGCATAAAGTTAATTCCTTGTCCGTTATTTACATTATAAATAAAATAAAATAAAAATGTCTGAATAGACAGATGTTTTCCGACGTCACTCTTATCCCCCGCTTCATTCAATTCCACGGCGTGTCTATAAATTAGGGGTTCCATAGATCTACTAGCTCCGGATAGCAAGGATCTTAATTTATTAATTTGACAGATATACCAAAGTTTTAAAATTCTATCGAATGGTAATTTTCGTTTTTATTCTTCTGCTCTTTATATCTTTACTTAAATCACTTGAGTTTATTAGGGCACAGTTTGGCCTTTTGCAAAACCCTTCGAAATGTAGCCAATTCGAAGATATATTTTAAAAAAAATTGGAAGTATTTCAAAAGTTTCCGCGTCTACGTAACTATTAGTACTGATATTCCAAGAGCTAACAGTTTTAAACAGCAAACAGTCTCCCGTTTTTCAATAGATGTCTCGCATCTCTATACAGTGCATTAATACAAACAATTTTTTTCTGTTGCGAAAAAATTTTTGTAATGCAGTTTTATCGTTGCATTAAAAAACCTGTGAATGTTGTCACACAAATTCTGTAATCTTTTATTCATTTAAATGTTCAATATTGAATTTTCTGGTTATTTTAAGTTATTTCGTTATCTTCGTAACTTATGTGATTTTTAATAAATAATTAAGAAAAAAAAATAATACAACTTATATTATTCTAGGATAATTTTTAGTCTGATAAATTAGGATGAAAAAATTATTTTCCAAGTGAAAAAAATTAAAACCAAAAATGCTTAATGTTATTATAAATACATCTTTTTAAACCTTGTTCTTAGTTCTAGTGAACATTAAATACATGATAAAAAATTTTACTGTAATAAGTACACTAACGATTTTTGTTGAAAATCAGACAAATTTCACGCGTTTGCGAAATTAGTGATTTTTTATAAAACCTGAAAACTTCATTGGCTTTAAACGGTTTATCTAGGCAAATTTAAAACCAAACGTACGAAAATCTCCAGCGTTCAACGCATTTTATCGTCAATTGACGCGCCAGTGGTTAAGTTCAATAACACAATGTAGATAATATATCGTTTACACAAAGGCACATCGACGGTCAACATCTAAAATTACGACTTAACATGATTATGAAAATCCACCACCGTCGATGTTTTATGACCGTCTGAAAATGAAAAATGCGCCGTATTACGATTAAAATCAAATAATGAATTCGTGATGTGAAAGCCCCGACGCTGGTTTATGGCCCTTGAATTTTATACGATTCTGATTCTCTGTTTACAGTCTGGTTATTTTTATGGTGATACCCCATAAATTAACGATGATCGTATTACTGAGCTTTGATGGCGAACGTTGCAAATACTACGTACACCACCACTCACAGCGTTTCATGAAAAAACTGTCCAGGATATGTCTTTTTGATCAGACCTAGACAGTTGGATTATTAAATAAACGACTTAGCAATGTTCCTTTCGAAATCCGGAAAAACGTTTAACATTGTTTACACCTATGTTTGTAAAATATTCTGACGACCACTAGGAATTAATTTAAGGGTTGGTTTTTAAAAACAGCAGTAGCGTGCATTCAATTATATCAATTTATATTTATTGCAAAGCAATTTTCAGACCGAGCTAAATATAAAAATAAGTTTATGTTTATGGAAAATAAAACATAAGCGATTTTTTCTAAATTCGCCGACCTGTATAGGAAAAGTCAACTTCTTAAAATATATATATATATTTTTTATAGTTATTGCGTGATCATAGTAACTTGGGAATCGAAATTGGAGTTGTTACTAAATAGGTAAAACTACTTTTTGAAAAAATATTTGTGATCACATTATCTGCATGTAAGGTATTCAACGTCACTGTGGTAAATCACAACTATCTAAAAATTTAATATTTCTTTTAAATGGCTCCAAATTTTGTTAAGTATCAAGATTTGTATATTTTATGATGACCGGTCAGTGGCTGAGTTGGCATCGCGATTGGGACCAACTCAGGCTTTGTGTGTTCAATGCCTTGACTGGTTTAAGTCCTCCATCATAGATTTGAATATATTATAATTATCGGTAAGCGGCTGAGTTGACAGCGCGGTTGGTTCCCACCCAGACGTCGTGTGTTCAATTCCTTGGCTGGCTAAGTCCTCCATCACAACATTTTTCCGCTTACTGTGGTGATAGTAGGAGATTTTCAAATATTGTCAGGTTATTTGTAACTAAGAGATGTTTGTATTTCTATAAATAAATACATGTATATTTTTTTTGTCACGTGAATATAATTTTTATAAGTTAAGTTTATTTTTTCTTTTATCGTTAACATTATTTTTCTGTATTTAATTATACTTCCTTTTTACTGATTCGATAAAGTAGCTAGGTTAATTCATTAACTTTATTATTCTACTGCTTTCTAATGGATATGTATATAGAGATACCGATATGGTATTTTTATTTTATTCTTTATATATTTTCATTATTATTATTAAAAAAAGGTTGTAACAAGAGATAAATAAAAAGGCGAATTTTTCACATTTTCTTATGATTAATAAAGTTTTTTTTTTAAACTTTGTTGTGCTTATTCCTCCACAGTTAAATAGTCAGCTCACTGCTGCATGGGGTATTCTCCCCCATTTTTCAATATTCGCGACGTTTCAGGTATCGTTTTCAGTGCCGTTATATAGAATCATTAGTGCGAGGTTCAAAGTTGGGGCATGGCAATGATACGGTGCTGTGCATTTCAGCTGGGGAGTCATTATCCCCCACCCCCATCCCCTTAAACTACTTGTTTAAATTAATTGGGGTTTATTATCATAACAACAACTAGCCTACCTACCTACAAGTCGACTGTCAAACGCTCTACATAAAAATCTAAAAAACATCACCAAAATCACTGTAATAAAACCAAAAAAGTGTCAAACTCTACTCACAGTGTCATCACTGCGTTTCGCGCTGCTTATATAAATGTGATAAACAAATTAAGTATAAAAAAAATCGAAATAGTCAAGTGATAAAATAGTGAAACTAAAACTGCAATCGTGTGTAAAACGGTGAAACCTAACGGTCTAAAAATTACTCTGTGGCTACCCATATTGATAAGTGAAAAGTTAACACCTATTTAAGTTTTAAGATTGTATCTAAGTGAAATTTAGGATCATCTTATCAGTGTCCATAATTACTTTGACATTAAACAAAATTCAAAACAATATACCTATCTCGCTATTGGTCAAAAGTGAGATCGCTTCGTGCTAAAAATTTGCGGAAAACTATTTTTTAGGCGTTGAGGATTATTAACCACAATGTTTAACTGTGAAGGTTGCCTCAACCCAATAAATAAAGATGAGTATATGTTCACGTGTACCAAGTGCAAAATAACATTTCACAATAATTGCCTCAATATCTCTGATTCCAAATACAAAAAAATGGCAGAAAAAAATAAAACTTCTTGGAAATGCCCAAAATGCCTAATCAGACCAGGATCACCGTCTACATCCTCGGCTGCAAATACCGATGATGATGATATGCTCTTTATTCGTCTGACCAAACATTTTGACCAAAAGGTCACTGAACTTAAAAAAATGTTCGAAGACGAAATTAAGGAACTGAAGAGAAGCAACGAATTTATAAGTAATCAATATGAAGATCTGTTATCAAATTTTAAAGTACTACAAGACCTACAAAAAGATACACAATCCTTACGTGAAATAAATAAAAAGAATGACTTAAGAATTTCAAGCCTGGAAACCAGACTAGCCACTACGGAACAAAATAATCTCTGCGACTGTGTGGAAATGGCGGGTGTTGAATTGCGGCCGGGAGAACAACCAGCTGAAGCCGTTCTTCGGGTAGCCAATTCCCTTGGTATGCCATTGTTGCAGCAGGATCTACGCCTTGTGACCAGGACCCAGGACCGCAGAACTAACGTCCCCGATAAACTGCAAGTAAATTTCTACAACCAGAAAACGAGAGATATGGTCTTATCTTTCAAAAATACAGCCAAAATACTTAACCCAAAATCACCTATTTATATTAGTGAAGTGCTTACGCCTTACTATAAGGAATTGCTGTGGAAAGCAAAACAAAAGGCTAAAGAAACAAAATTCGAATTTGTGTGGTTTAAAGCCAATAAATTACTCGTTCGTAAGGGTCCGGGGGAAAAAAATCATTCAAGTCAAATATGAAAGTGACATTAAAAAAATGGTATTGTAGATTTTTAATTCTAGAGAAAACCCTTACTGTAATGGATATTATTAAAAATGGAATGTATTACCAATTATAGGACGTCAAATCCTAAATTCTGTAAAAATGTACTACAAATACACTCATCCTCTCTTCAAATCTTACAGCAAAATATTAGATCTATTTCCAAGAATTTTGACGAATTCTTGCTACAACTTGATAATATTGGAACCTCTTTTCATATAATTATTCTTACTGAATGCTGGATACCAAAAAATTATGCTCCTAAAATTTTGAAAGGGTATGATCACTACAGCACTTCAATACATACTAAACAAAATGATGGAGTTGTTGTCTATACCAGAACTGACCTGATTGGTTTATCTGTCAAGGAAATCCAAGTCAGCGGTGCAAATTGTTTGCAAATAACTCTCAAAAATGACTCATGTATCTTAGCAATATACCGTTCTCTATCCTCTTATAATATTTCACCATTCCTAAAATCAATTAATAACTGTTTAACTGAATTATGTAATATTAAAAATTGTATTATTGCTGGTGACCTCAACATAAATATTCTGCCCACAAACGAACATTCTCAGTGCCAAGAATACTTAAATACGCTCACTTACCATGGATTCCAAAGCACCATAAACACTCCCACACGTGCTACATTAGACTCCATTTCATGCATCGACTACATCATGGTGAAATCCAACTGCCCAGTAATATCTATTGTATATGAATCTACACTTACCGACCACTACACCACTATTCTTTCCATACAAACGTGCAACAGAAAAGACAAACATAAAAACACAACAAATAAGAAAAAAATCATTCAAATCAATTATGATTGTGTTCGTCAATCTCTGATGAGTAAATCATGGTCAGAATTACTTAACATTATAAATCCAGAAGACGCCTGGACGTACTTTATCAATTACTTACAGACTACCATTAACGAACATACAAACATAATTATAAAACATATACCAAATAATATTTTACCAATTAAGCCATGGATTAACCACACTATTATTAAATCTATCCGTAAACGTAATAAACTCCACAAAAACGTTATTAACAATCCTTATGATATACAACTTCGAAACTTTTATAAAAGATATAGAAACATTTGTACCCAAATAATAAGAAAGGCTAAAGAGATATATTACAAACAGAAAATAGAAAACTGTAATAATGATCCTAAAAAACTTTGGAAAACACTTGAAGAAGCCACCCACTCTCAACCTAATCCTACGAATGACTTAAAACAACTAAAAGTAAATGATAAAATATTTAGTTTTTCTAGTAATCCCGATATTATTGTTAATCATGCAAATAAATACTTCTCAAAAATAGGTGAACAACTCGCAAAAAATATCGATGTAAACCATACCAACTCCAGTTCACTAAGCTGTAATACAAATTTGCCCAACAACTTGCATTTTAGTCTAAAACAAATTTCAAATGAAGATACTAGATTGATCATAAACTCATTAAAAAACTCGTCTTCAACTGGCTTGGACGATATATCAAATATTGCCTTAAAAAAACTTGTACCAGAAATAACCACTTCCTTAACAAATCTTATTAACCTAAGCATCATAAAAGGCCGATTCCCCGACAACCTAAAACACGGAATCATAATCCCAATACATAAAGGAGGCTCTAGAGCGGACATAACGAACTATCGTCCAATTACATTACTAAATTCACTATCTAAAGTCTTTGAAAAAACTATTAATAATCAACTAATTGAATACCTTGAACAAAATAACATACTATCACTCAACCAGTTTGGATTCAGGAAAAATAAAGGCACCTCCGAAGCCCTGGCAACAGTTACCGATTTTATAAACTAAAACTTTCAACAACTTTCGGCAACAGTTACCGATTTTCTAAACTAAAACTAAAACTTTCTTTTCTAAAACTTAGACAAGGGATCAAAATGCATATCAATATTCTTAGACCTGTGCAAAGCATTCGATACTATCTCTCACTCTAAACTTTTACAAAAACTATCTCATATTGGTATAAATGGTGATGAACTTACTATTATTAGCGATTACCTGTCAAACCGAAAGCAAAGTGTGAAAATCAACAACTGCAATAGCAATCAATTACCAATTAGCTACGGCGTGCCTCAAGGAAGTGTTTTAGGTCCAACCCTGTTCTTAATATACATAAATGAATTATGTAATCTTCAAATAGATGCCAAAATTGTAAGTTTCGCTGATGATACGATTCTCCTCTTCAAATCAAGCAATTGGAATGATGTATACATAAAAGCTAACAGGGGCATAACTGTGGTTAAAAGATG
The DNA here is from genome assembly GCA_026573805.1 of Hesperophylax magnus. NCBI lineage: Eukaryota > Metazoa > Arthropoda > Insecta > Trichoptera > Limnephilidae > Hesperophylax > Hesperophylax magnus. The sequence goes on from JAIUSX010000107.1 coordinate 2,429,818, forward strand.
TTTAAACAATAATACACTAACAATGAATGTGACCAAAACTAAATACATTGAATTTAGTATTAATCCTTCCTTAAGAAACCCAGAAAATCAAATTAAAATTTGTGCTTGCAACCTGACAAATCCGATAATATGTGATTGCCCTTATTTAGAACAGGTAACTAAAATGAAATACTTAGGTATTATTTTTGATAGCAATTTAAAGTGGAAAGAACATATAACCTCTACAGCAAACAAACTTAGAAAATTCATTTATTTTTTTAGACAAACTCGCAACTTTCTCAACCTAAGCCAGCTCAAAACAATCTACTATGCACTTTGTCAATCTTTAATAGAGTATGGTATCATAGCATGGGGAGGAGCAAACGCTGCCGCCATTGATCCAATATCTAAAGCTCAGAAACTTATAATAAAGATTATCCTCAAACTACCAATCACAAGCAGTTCGGATGAAATCTTTAGGAAAATCTGTGTTATGGACATTAGGCAACTTTATGCCAAAAACATACTAACATACCTCTTCAAACACAAAACTACTTTTGACAATATCCAAACTGCTCGTGATACTAGAACAAAAGGACATAATTTCTTACAAATCCCTTTCGCTAAAACAACTTTTGGCCAGAGAAATTTTAGATATTTTGCAACAAGGCTATATAATGCTCTCCCACTAGCCATTAGACTGAACGAATTTTTTCTGAAATATAAAACAGACATCAAATCTTGGATCATCAGCCAAGACAGATCCATGATAAATTTTTTTATAAAAATCCCTACATAAGTATGTACTCCAACTAGATGCTGATTAACAAATGTATCATTTATTATTATTATTTATTATTTTCTATCTTTTTCACAATGTCATTTAATGTAGTGAAATATTTAATGTATCAAAAAATATGTAAACATTTTTAATGTATCAAATACGTCTGTCTCGACACAGGTATATCCTAGTGAGACAGACATCGAAAAAAAAAACCTGTAAAAGAAACTTTATATTGATAATAAAAAAAATTAAAATGAAATTATTGTTACTACTGTAACCTAAACAGGTATCCTAGTGGACCATTTTTATATAACACTAGAAATACTCAATAAAAAATATTTAAAAATAGTAAATAAGTTTTTAAATATATGTAGCAATGCTACGAGATTCATCTAAAACGTCTCCCTATTACAAAAAACATCGTAACCGAAACACTCCAGATAATGGGAAGCGTTCTTACGTACCCACCTACTTAAGAGTACCTACTTGCGAGCGAACTACCTACGTCAATACGTTGCGAGTTGGACTAGCACATTACGCGCATTTGCTAGAAGGTTCTAGCCTATTGCCTAGGAATAATTCCAGCGCCAACGAAAGTACCAGAAGTACCCAGACTGAGCGAGTTGTCTCCATTTTACTAGCGGTCTCGCGTACTTACACCGCCACCGGCGGGGCAATATAAAGCGAGCAATCAGTCAGTCATTAGTCATTCAACAATTCGCAAGTCTCGCAAGTGACAACCCGCGCACCTCCGCTGCTCACAGGTCCTTACACCCGGCTTTGCACGGTTCATTCATGGAATCCAACGGGATTACAGCGCCCTGGCCCCAGCATTTCTGGCCAGCGCTACATCGGATAACACATGTGGTTCCAGCACATCTGACCAACGCTACATCCACGCACCTAGACCACGCGGCATCCTCGCTGGTCTATGCATCTCCCGCACAACCGCTGACCAGGTCCACCGCACCTTCGGCTTCCCTGTTCATTACTGGAGCACCCGGAAGACCCATGGCCTTCACCAGTACCTGATACGTCAACGAGTCCGGTCATCAGCAGTGGCGTCGACTCACTGACCCGCGCTTAACCAGTACTTCGCCGCCTGCATCCGGAGTCTTCATCATCGGTCCTCAAGTCAACTCATATACTGCAACCTGACTCAAATAAAACACTGTGACCTTCACAACATCTTTCCTTTAGTGCCTCCTCACCAGATCCCCACTTATCACAGATCCCTGTGTTCCACGCCGATACCTCGAGGTAACTGTGGGAAGTTTTTCACAGTCAACATTTTATTTTTTCCATGTAGAAGTTATAAACATGTTGTCTTCACAAAAGTAGAAAAAGTGGAAAAAGGGATGCGAATCTCAACTACCATGTTAGAAATTTAGATCTTAAATGTCTATTCATGTAAATTTCAAATCAACGAGCTAAATAATTGTGATGAAGTATTACTCGTATAACAGTAAATTAAAACATAATTGACAATGTCAAGAAGTAGATAAAAACGGTATTTATAAATCATCATACTTTAAATTAAGTAATTAAAAACATCCCAAATACCATCCAACCAGCTTCATAAACATATAATGAATAACAATGATAATGATCTTTTAAACAAATCGGGGGTTCATAAATTACCTTGTAACGATTGTAACTTCTTTAAACAGGTAAACGGAGAAAAATGAGTCAGGTATTTTTTATCAAGGTACTGTAAAAAATGTAACTGCGTGATCTTTTCCCAATAAAATATTAGTCATTCATAATATATCTGAACAAGTCTTAACGTAGGTGCCCTTATCTGTATAAATATAATGGACGAGATGCGAAACTATTATTATTTTCGAGAACATGTGTTCCGACTTCCTCATAACATATTAGTTATAGGTCTCCAGTCCCTTTTTTAACAGGAAAATGAATAATTTGACCAGAATTTTAATAAATAAACAACGCTTCTTATCACTCATTTTTCTCATTGTAAGACTTCTAGAAATATTAATAGTAAATTTAAGGAGCACAAGGTGTTTGAATACTAATATTTATTCAGAATTTGTAAAACACATTTAAAAAATAAATTATTATTTTGATATAAATAAACTATTACAATTTTTACAAAAAAATACAATGGGTTTACAATTATTAATTAACCTTGAATTTTTAGATATCAGAAAAAGTGTTAATAGTCAGTTATAAATTATTAATAAACAAATGTATTTTAAAAATAGCCATCTCTTAAATTTATTTTCACATGAATACCCACGTTCATGTTTTTAAGACGTCTTAGATATTCCTTAATTCCGTTGTATTAATTTATGTAGGTTTTTTTTAGTATAAACATTATTACAATAATTTAGAGAGAAGTGTAAAGACAATATATGACTCAAACGTGAATGGTAGCTGAAATCGGGGACGCACGAAGGTGACATGGCACGATCAAGTGAATCGGATACATGAGTCGGGTCATGTCAAGAGTCAGAATAATAGCAGAGTATGTTTGAGAAGATGTATGAATGTTAATGATGCAAGGAGTGTACGTCAATACCGAGTTGTTTAGCAGTCCGTCCTCTCTGCCTACACCTGCGGGGAAACGGCGTGATCATTAGTTAATTACAATAATTTCCTATTTTATAATAATTTCATATAATTGTTTATTTTTTAATAAAAATAACCATTTAATCACCGCTCATGGTAACATTTTTGTCGATATGTACTTATTTGCCTGTACTTGTTTTTCTTTTCTTATAGTTTTATCCTGACACAGAAAACATTGGTTTCGAAACACGCCGATTATTTTGATTGAATAGTGGTGTATACAAAGTGATTTATTTTCATTAAGGTAAGTTTTTAGATTTTCACGGCCAAAAGCATTTTTGTTGTTTGTTTTTGGGGTGTTATGCCGTGCTGCGCTAACTCCTTCTTTAGCCGACGTTTCGGACATCGTTGCAGTGTCCATCATCAGGGCAGATCCGGTAGATCCGAAGATGTGTTCGGATTTCATTAAATTGAAATGACGCCACAAAGTAAATTTGCGATTATTGAAAGAGAAATTAAAACAGTGATTATGGAAAGCTTTAAAAGATTGCGATAATTTGATAATTTAAACTTGGCTATTAAAAATAGCAAAGCTAAAGCTAATAGTCCCAGAGGAAAGTTGTATATACGTCATCGACGAAAACAGAAGATACTAGAACTATGAAGTCACGTACGACCTCTATCTGGGGCTGCCATTATCTCAATGATGATGGATTCCAGAGAGACACTAAAAGTATTTTACGCTCTGCAAAAAGATGTGGACATCAATATTATATGCTTTTCTTCACAAAGACGAAATGCAACGTGGTCGTAATGTAGTTTATTGCCAAAATGGCATCGTTCACAGAGTTTCATCAAATTATAATAAGGACGAGTGAGAATGAGCGAGAATTTTAACAACTATAATAAAAACATTGATGTGAAGATAATATTATTATGACCAAGGTCTTCGCCCTTGAATAATTTAGTTTGAATCGTGTTGATGGATTATATAATATAAAATACTTTGGTACCATAAATGGGGTTGGCGCCACTATTGAAATATATATGGGACATAAAAATTATCCACACTACATATAGTGTATTCTTTTTATATTATTGAACATTTTTGTTTCCTTGAAAAAGTTATACAAAGGGTAATATACAATAAAAATTAAAAACTATAAAAAAACTTGGATATATAAAAAATATACAGTAACAAAAAAATCACTCAAAGTTAAATTGAGAGTACCTATACAAAGAAAACTTACCGATATGTAATTTTGTAAATTTATTAAAAATCTGGTCAAATTATTCATTTTACTGTTAGAAACGGGACTAGAGGCCTAAAACGAATGATTTTACAAATTTTAATAATTATAACAAACTATCAGTAAAGCACGAATATGTTTTGAAGAAGTCGGAACGCGTGTTTTCAAAATAATAATATTTTCGCACCTCGTCCATTATATTTATTCAGACAAGGCCACCTGCGCTGAACACATGTTCAGATATAAATCTGAGGAGTCAAAATGCTCACATCCATCTGGAGCCAGTAAGACTATGGCATCGCCAACTGGGGTTCCTATGTTATGAGACTGAAACTAGTAGGGAGGGGAAAGAGATGGGGTAGAGGAAGGTGAGGGAGTACCTAGCTATCCAGATCTGATCACCAAACACGGCTAAAGCCATTGCAAACAACTTTTCAATTCTGAATGGTGGTCTTACACCAGGGCGATACTGAGAGTATCTTCCATTCTGGAACGTGCCGCAAATATGTTATATATTATTTTAAATAAGTAATTTTTGAAATAACACAAATTAACCAAATAAAATTTGCTGATATGAAATTGATCCCGGATATGATACTGTAATGGATTACGGTATACGGTACTGGATTTGAACCCGCTAACTCCAGCTTGCTAGTCAAGAGCCTCACCTCTCGACCAAGAGGCTATCAGATATATTCTGAATGAGTAATATTTTACTAGGAAATGGTCATGCAGTCACATTTTTAACAGTATCTTGATAAAAAAGTCGTACTCATTTTTCTCCGTGTAATATGAATTTTTTTAACATATTTCCGTGATTGATTTAAGATTTTAAAATTAATAATAAAATAAATAATTAATAATAAGTATTCTTTTTCCAGGATAAAAATTATGAAATGAAATTAAAAACAAGATGAAATATGATATTGATCTGAATTCACTGTTAGATATGGAAGTTTCGAAATCTAACATTAAAATTTAAGCAAGATGAAAAAAAAGTAGAACTCTATTTAGGAGTAAATATTTTAGACTTGTATGAAAAATAAATCTAATTATTACTAAATATTATATAAGCGATTCTCAAACGAATATTTGAAACCGAAAAAGAATTTGAATTTGAATCAGAAAAATATAAAATTCTGTTTCAGTGAATTTTAACCAAGATTTTATACATGTTTTTACAGGAGTAAATAAAGAGGAAATAACGTTAATATATCTTTAGGCCATGCTATTTTCGCAATTAAGTTCTGCATATACACAAGTGCTATGTATTTAGTTAGCATTAGTATTATGAATAAATCATAATTTCCCCTTTATATGCCTTTTAAATGATCTCGATAAACTATTTCTTTATTCTTTTCCTAGGTCTACCAATCTATGATAAGTCTAGCAAGTTATGCTTAAAGCTTTACTCGCAAGCATCAACAGGAGAACAAATTGTTACGAAACTATATTTTGTAGAATTGCAATATAATATGTAAGTACTACGAAATGGAGCGTTTAACTCTTGACAGGCCAAGATGCCAAACAGTACGTCTGTAACCATGTGGGTCTTTCGAAGACCCCATGCATTATTCTGTTCTATTTCATTTGTCTTATGGGTTTTTAAACTATAGAAATCCCAATTATTCAGTCAATTATTAATAATTACTTATGTATTTGCCCAGAAATACGTAAAATACTAAAATGATATGTCAAGTATTTAAGCTAATATAAAGAGGATAGTAATTTTGGGTGCTGCCTACTCCCCCTCTTGGCTGCGGGATTGCGGAATTGCAAAGAATATAAGAAGTAAATTATATTAAGATGTTACAATACCAAAATGATTGAGTTACAGTGTACAACGCAACCACGGGCATACTGTTCAATCTGTCAAAACCAGACTTAAAAAAAACATAAAAACTAAATACCAACAACAAGTGCGGAGTAAATATCATCGACAATCCGTGTTTGACCTAATAATTAAGGGTTTATTCACACGGAATGTATCGTGTCCGACCATTCGGCGGGCGGCGGGCAGCGCCCAGTGGCCGGACGATTCATAAACTGGCACACAGAACAATGTTTCATAATATCGGACAGATCACGTCCGGTACAGCCCCAGTCTCCCCTCCTCCCGCTATTGCTCGGGGGGATTTACAAACCATTTTAACATGGTGCCAAATACGATTTTTTTTTTGTATTAATTAACTTCTGGCGGACTCCGATTGGCGTGCGACACATGACCTAGTCATATGCAAACATGTTTTAAGACATAGTTGAACACTAATAAAAATGTTTTCTCACACTTTATTTTGATTTTTGACGTCTAAATTATTTATTTGCTAGTTGGGAATGTGAGATGTATAGACGAAGCTGTTAATGCACGATTACCAATTAATGAATTATTTAAATTACTGGGAATAAGGTATGCTTGATTTGGGGCATATTGGTAAGCTAAATCAAAGAGGGAATAAGAAATGATGGATGGAAGAACGGAAAATACCTGGCTATTAAGTTGTGACCACTAAAAACAAATGGTTGTTTCAGTATCTACGAATCTATTTTTATTATACGTCCAATGGGTCTTTTGAATGGATTTAAAAAAAACAAAGTTCCTTAATAAGACAAAATTTTGAAGAATTTTTGAATTTTTATAATAATTTGGCTTTGGTTATAGTGTATCCTTCTGTGTGGCATGGAAAACTCGAATTTGCGTGGGAGATGAAAGCTTTCGAAATGAGCTTTTAAAATACCATGTATTAATAATATCATTAACTTCAAGGTTAAAATAGAATTGTTAGAAGACCGTTTATGACGACATGAGAGGCGTCAAATATAAATATGTTTTAGGTGAAGATAGGAAAATGCTTCAAGATATGGTAAAGAAAGATAATGTGGCTGTTAAAGATAAAATGTCATTTTTAAAACTGGACTTAACTATCTTTATGTTCTACAGAGTTGCTCCAGGCAGCAATCTGCAGGTTAGATAATATTCTGGAAATGAAAAAAAAAAGTATTTGAACCTTCTGACCCCCAATTAGTGGTATTATCGTAAAAATACTTTATAAAATTGGCCTCGATGAATCTGCTTATATGACTAAGTATAGTTGACTGAGCTCTGCTTTAATTCGACCGTTTGAGATTTCATCTGTTTGTAATTTTTGTTTGTTCAGTTTCCATTTTAAAATATCTGCTGCATCTGATTTATTATTCAAGCAAGCCGTACTTTGACTAGGTGGCTAACATGGACTATGGTTCGGTAAAGATTATTTTTTCAAATGTGAAATCATCGTGTTAATTTTGACTTTATATTATTATTATTATTTATTAATTTTTGGGAAATCGATAGTTTACATTTAATCAGTTTGTACATAAGTATTATATATAGCTAAAATAAAACCAATTATGGATTTCCTTCTTGTGACTTTACCTCTACTGAGACAGCAAAATATGGAATAAGAAAATTAAATTTGTGAGAAAGGAATATGAGTTAAAAAGTTTATACAAAACAAAAGATTATATAAACCGAAAAATTTATAAAACAATACATTTATAGCCATGGAGAGAGGTTGTAGATATAACTAAAATCATGATAGAGACATAAACAATAGAGACATAAACATTATTCACAAACCATCAGAGAAATATTATATTCTTTTATGGACCTCTTGTATTTGGTAAGTTTGCTACTGAAAATATCAACCTTGGATAATACACTATTATTATGGTACGTACCTACCTGAAGAATGCTTAAAAAAATAAATGTCATTGACGATTATTTGGACAAATCGTTTATTTCCAAAATAGAAAATTTGGTATTGCGATTTATTAAGAGCAAAGAAGAAACATACTTTTTTGGACGCGGGGTCTACTGTTGACAGAATGACTAGAAATTTTTTTTTGTTTTCTTTATTTTTCCTATCCACAAGAAAATAATAAAAAAATCAGTTGGTCCCCGCTCCACGACGGTCTGTAATGTGTGTCCGGTATGGCCCGGTGTACCCATACTATGGCAGGCGCTGACGGTTGGACGAGCAATTTTTCCGCCGAACTGTGAGTGGAGTTTGCTCTTGCGTTTGTTGCCCGCGCTGTTTGTATGTCCCAAATTAGCCCAGTGGATTTGTTCAACTTACTGAAATTAAAATAGTTGAAGAACGAAAAACGGAAGTTAAGTCATAAACATACAGGTATAAAACATATGGAAACGAGAATTTGTAAAGCAACGAAATCAAAGCACGTATACCCAAAAATATTTATAAGCAAAACATTGTTAAAGGTTAATTAACTAATTTACGTTGTGTCAGTACTTAAACATTTGTTTATAGTCATGCTTTGCATTTTACAGCTAATATGGGCTAATATAGGAAAAAAAACTTTCTAAATAAATTTCTTCAAAACCAAGAAAAAATTATCCATTACTCATAAAATTATAGTTCAATACTGTAAATTCCTTAAAAATGTGTTTGAAATAAGTTAAACTGAACACCTGTTGCGGTAATATTGAAAATGATAATTGGAGTGTCTCTATGTCTATGTCTTACTCGGGTTCAATGAACTCTAGAACTGGGATTTGCATTGATTTTCAATATTGGACCATTCAGACGAACTATATATTAGGCGTCAAGGTTGATTATAAATCTTTATTAGAAATGTGTAATTATTTTGTTTAAATTTTTGACGGATATCAAATTAAGCTTTGAAAATCTTACAAATATAATATTACGTAATTTTTCACGGGTCTGCGCTAGCAGATTATGGAGTATCTTAATATATAAAAATTACGTGTCACTGTATCTGTACACGCTAATCACGAAATGAAATTTTGTGAACATGTATGGTTGGTTCCAGCTTGAAATATAGAATAGTTTTGTTGAGGTCTAAAAAAATTACATTTTTCGACGATATATATTTTCTTTTTCCAGATTTCAATCCAAAAATACATATAATAACAAATTTTAAATTCCCTACATATAAGGCATTCTGTGGCAGGATAACGTCATATACATGGTTTTCCAATAAGAGGTGTTATTTTGAATAGACGGCTATTTCGGTAACTTTTGAAGCTGTCATTTTTTGACATTTGACAAGTAGAAACTACGCCATTAATAAAAATGGAACGATACACGCTTCAATAACGCATTGAAATTATTAAAATTCACTTGAGTGAATCAAATGCAAATCATCTTAAGTGATGAGGCCCATTTCCACCTCGGTGGCTTCGTCAACAAGCAAAATTGTCGCATCTGGGGCTCGGAAAAACCAAGAGTTATTGTTGAAAAGCCTCTCTATCCTCAACGTGTGACTGTTTGGTGCAGTGTATGGTCCGACGGAGTCATTGGACCTTACTTTTTCGAAAATGAGGCTGGAGCAACAGCGCTAACGAGAGATGATTAATGATTTTTTATGGCCGGAATTGAATGAAATTATTCTGAACAACGTTTACTTTCAACAAAACGGCGTTACGTGCCACACAAGCAACCAACTATTGATCTTTTACGATTGAATATAAAAATAACACCTTTTATTGGAAAAATTGTACTATAAAATGCATTCTAAGCGGTTCAGTTAAATTCGAGTTGGTTTCTAATCTGAATATGGGTATGTTTGTGCTCGCAAAACTCGAAAACTAGTCGAGCACCGATATCGCTGAAAATTTTAAAGTTTGTTCTTATTAATGCCATGGGTGTTTAGAGATGTTTAAATTGTAGAATAAGTCATAAGAAATACTTAACGCAATATCACTGCACTGTAATGAGATACGGAGTCGAATTATAGACGATGTACTGTACTGCACTTCTTGACACGAGAACTTACTTTCCTACACGAAGGAAACTTTTTATTTGAGTTAGGTACCTCAAAAATCGAAATGTAGGTATTTCGTTATGTTACGATAAATTGTGTTATTAAAAAAAATTATTTGATTACATACAGTGGTGATACAACCCAACAAAATTTAAATAAAAATGGCACAATCAATGTGCAGTGGTCTGTATATTTATTTAACCAGAACTAACAGATCCCGTGCCGCGTTATCCAGTCAAAATGAATATGCCTAAATTATGATATTTGAATAATCCACTGTATTTGGATGCACAAAGCTGCATCGGGAATGTCCTCTCCCGTCCGCTGCACTGCCCAGTGCCCTGCAGGCTGTAGTCAGTAATCGGTCCTCTGATGTACCGATACCCGCTACCCGAAAAAACAGAACAGTGATAAAAGAGAACACCAAAGAAACGATTTGAACAATACTGAACTCACCCAACCTAACGTAAGATTTTTCTTGATGGCTTGTTTTTATAAAATCAGGAATGACCACTTGAGCGATGACTACCCAAATTTAGGTAGATGATTTTTATGTATACAACTATATTTAAAAGGTGTCCGGGGTAAAGTGCACAAACTTCAGTAGATGATTCCTAGGACGGGTTGTTTCGGAGAATTTGAACAATTCTTCAAATTTAAACGTTCATTTTCAAGTTCTGTGAAAGATTTTTCAAGTTCTGTTTTTTATTTCAGTTTTGTCAAGCAACTAGCCTACAATGATATAATAACAGAACTTGAATAGGACTTTCATAGAACCCGAAAATGAACGTTGAAATTTGATGAATTGTTCAAATTCTCCGAAACAACCCATCCTAAGTATCCCGTATGCGTTCCTATATAATTCATCCGATTTCGAAAATTTCAAAGTTTAGTCTTATTAGTGCCAGAAGTGTTTAAAAAGTGGTTCAAATGGTAGAAGAAGATTGGGACGCTTAAGAAAGGCTTAACGCGTTACTTCTGCCCTGGAATGAGATACTAAACAGAAAACTAAAATATAATGTTGGCTATTTTATACTTATAAGAGATATGGATCAAAAGTCACTTTTTATTTCAAGTTTAAAAATGGTTATTTTTGTTCCTAATACTTGATCTTCATGTTGTTATTATTTAAATTTAAAATTATGTATCTATTGCGCGGTTTTATTTCGATTACTTATAATAATAACATTTAATAAATAAAGATTCGAAATTTTTAAACTGGAAATTCATATGTCTTACGGCATATATTCTGGTCTAGTAATGTGTAATTTCTATCACCTAAGAAATTCTAAAAATATATTACTATAGGATTCATATGTCTTATACTGATTTATAAATGTGGAAATTCTAACTATACAATTGTAAATGTTCTCCAAAATGCCCTGGAAAGAATCTCAGACTTGTGATGTCCCGAAAGAAACCATTCATCTGTTCTGAATGCAATTACTAATGTTATCCAAATTGATCTTGGTAATAAATTACATCTTTGCGATTCTTTCAAGGATAAAGTAACCATCCTGTCACTTCGAATGCAATCAACATTGTTCTCAAAATTTGTTTTGACAGCATCGCCATTCCATTGTAAGAATATTATGTACTAAATACACAATTTGGCTGTCCTGAAACGGAAATCCTTCCCAGTTGGACAGACAAAGGTTCATTTTGTTTTGTATTATTTGTAATTTATATATATGTATATAATAAAAAATAAATAAATAAATGTAGTTTTTTTACAGTAACAATGTGGATTCCATGATAATGCGAAGTGAATGGTTACAAAATTGGGGATGCCCCAGGAAGACACGAATCAAATAATTATTTGTGGTTTAATGAGACGTAAATGGTGAACGAAGAAAAAGGTGTAAGGTGACTTGGAAGTGAATGGTTGAAGAGGTCGAGAAAGCCCGAGAAAGATATGGCACGATCAAGTGAAACAGATTTTGATCCCACTTAAAGTAGTTCAAAGATTGGTAATCAAAGTAATTTTGAAAAAACCGTCAAAATTTTGTACGGAAATTCTTTTTTCAATTTTCAAAGTAAATACTTCAATACTTCAAATTTACAAAGAATTACAGTCAAATACTCATAACTTGCAATTTAATACATCAGCAAGATACCAGAAAACTATTAAAATCCCAAAATTTAACACTAAGCTCATTCAAAATACATATCTTTATCTAGTCATAATTTATTTTAATAACCTTCCATTGAATTTAAAAAACATCGAAAATATTCAGGAATTTCACCTTAAATTAAAAAATTACCTTAAACTATTATAAGTCCAAAATACGTTCACTACTTACATCTAGAAGTAATATTGTTTAAATCTTGTGTTGTTTCTTAATAATTTATTTACCTTAATACTAACATATATATAATTGAACTAGAATTCCCTCACCAAACACAAGAGCATTGTCTCTTTATGGTGAGGAAAGGCTACTTTAATTTCTATTATTTTATATCTTGTTTATATCCTGTATACTTATCTAGGTAAATTTTTTTTTTATATATTAAAAAAAATAAAAAATAAAAATACTCACTAAAATATAATAATTTTATTTACACTTTAAAAATGCATCCTATAGTTACTCTAGAATTCACAACCTAAAAAAACCCCGAGCACCGCCGGCCAATCCAATTTATAACACCAATTTTAAAGAAAATTAAACGCAAAACCATTACATTTGACAAGCTATATAAAATCGATAACCCCCCTACCGAAATGCGCCGTGTTAAAAGTTTAAAGTGTAGTTTTTAAAGTACTAAAATAAAACTTAACTTTTTTAAGCTGTCATACCCTTAAATTAAATATAACATTTCTGAAAGTCCAATTATATCCAATTCTCCAATTATGTCCTAAATCCTGTAACAAAATTTTGCTAATAAACAATTAGTTAATCATAATTGAGTGTTAATCTCAAGTGACCTACCTGGTAGTATTGTACTGTATATTATCTCTACATATAGTTAGTAATAACATAGATAATTGTAGAAATGTATTATATATATTTGTGCAGCACCTTTGAGGTGATTTTTCACAAAAACGGCGCTATACAAATCATCCAAATATTATTATTTCAGTGAATGAAATATAAAATATAACACTAGCAGAGTGCATAGGTAAGCAATATCATAAAAATAATAAAACACAAAGAAAGAACACTGGAGGTTATCCACCGCTTAAAAAAGAATGAACCAATCATTTGTAGGTATCATGTTCTATTTTGCCACTGTTCTGTTTAGTCCTGGTTACCCAGCTACGCTCACCGCTCGCCTTCGGGCCCGGTGCAGTCTCCCGTATCACATGGTTACACTTACGGCTTTGTTCCAATGCGCTTTGTTGCAGAAGTGTCTATTTTTGCTAATAAAAATGTGACTCGTCCAACTGCGTTGGTGCAGTGAATGAGCTAATGTGCTCTCAATTATATAATATGTTTTATGAAATGATGCTATATTCAAAGGAAACAGAATACCTAATCAAGTTCGCAAAGTAGTGATCATACCAGAGAAATAGTGATGACTGTATAGACATTAAAATAAATAGACTTGTCTTAACATGAAATCAGGGTATCATTTCAACGAGCTAGAGACAGACCACGTGACCATATTTTTAGCACCATGGGGGTTTGAAAATACTTTGAATAAACTATTAAATCATTCGTTTATTGACTACCGAAGAGCGCACATCGAAATACCCAGGCCATGCGCAGAAATGTAAGTTTTGCGGCATTTTGTGGTGATGTGGCTAAATAATAACAGTTTTTAAAATGTCTAATCTCCATGTAATTTTGTGTTACACTATATAAGTGTAAATGGATGTTCAACTGCTTACCAAATGGAGTAAAAATTCTTCCAAAAAAATACATTTTCAACCCAAAATAGGTAAATTTTCACCAAATTTTATAATAAAACGTTAACTGTATATTTAAGTTTATTAAAAAGTAATACGGTTTTCTCACAAGTTGTAAATCTTTATCAAAATTTGAACCCCAACTTAATCTGAAATGTTATTTAAATATGACCCCTTCGTTACTCTAATAAAATATCTTCTTTTAAAAAACTTTTGGTTTCCTCAAAAAAAGTTAATTTTACCAATATTTTGAATAGCATTTCATTCTATAATTGATTAAATTAAATTGCTTGAATTGGCTGTAGTAAATTTGATGAGTAGACTCAATTTGGCTTCGTCTTACGTTTTATAGTTCAAGCATTTTATTTGCGATGCGGATTTACCATTTTATACATTCGCTTTTTGGTACACGTTTATTTTTTTGACGTTGTTTGCCGTTTTAAGGGTAAAGTGTTTAAAGAGTGAAAACTTATTTTGGTAAGCAATATATTTGTTGCCATATTAAATTTTGGAATCAAACTGGAACTTTTGTTAACCCGATGTGGGACATGAATTTAGGTTTTTTACGCAGCCAGCTGTTTGGGCGCCGTTTCAAAAAGGACTAATAAATAATTTGTAAGAAGATTTCATTTTCGAGGATCGAATGGTGATATTACAATGCGTATTGCCCAAATACTGTTAGATTAATTAATTGACAAATCACCGAAAGTGGGACGGTTATGCCGCCTCTCTCGCTCAGGGCAAGTTGGTTTGTTCCCTTTTCACTGATTGGCTCGTCTTTTAATGTTGATGTCTATGGACAGCTGTAATTTTACAATTTTATTTTTTTTCAATGCAAATACTAGACAAGAGTCTAAACTACCCGAAACCAGTGAGACTATCGCATCCGTGTTCATCACTTGGATTAGATATTAAAGGTCTAGATTCGTTATATAATAAATGTAGAGTTGTTGAACAACAACAAAAATTAGAGTACTTGTTAGAGCCCTGAAGAAATAACCATCTGTTACTTATAGAAGGGCGGGTACGTGGTTGAAAACCTTCAGTGAAAAACTATCGCTAGAGTCGACACCACGAGTTGCTACGTGTTCAACACGCAAAACAAAGGTGCTGATCCAGGATAGCACGATAGAAGTTATAGCGCTGTTAAATAATAGTTCTAGGTCTCTTGACATTTTCAACATTGACTCTGAAGGTTTCAACAGTATTTTGGCAAGAACTGTAAAATATATTAATATCAAAATTTAACGTAAGTACTTATTTTTAAATATTGAAGACAATATTAGTGATTTCTAAACGATAATCTGAAACAGAAAAATCAGAAAAGGAAACCGTCACATCTGGGACTCGAACCCAGGACCTGGGTTAGAGTCCCAGATGTGACCGTTTCCTTTTCTGATTTTTCTGTTTCAGATTTTCGTTTAGAAATCACTAATATTGTCTTCAATATTTAAATATTACAATTTGATGTTTTACTCAATAAAGTTATTCCGAAAAATAAATACTTATTTTTAAGTTAATTTGTAAACACGTATATTTTAAGAGGTTTATAATTCTACATTATAACACAATTTTTAAAAACGTTGTGAGGTTGAATGTAATGGGGAACGGTTGGAGATGGCGTGGAGGAAGATTGAGAAGTAGGTACCTGGCTATTCACTTATTTCGATCACCAAAATGGCTAAAGCCATTGCAAGCAACAATTCGATTTGTAATAATGGTCTTTCACCACGGTGATACTGAGAGAACTGGAAATAAAGTGGACAATATTACCATCAAAATTAATTTTGAATTTGCTGGGAACGTAGCACGACTAGTAGATAATTGTTGTAATTTCAATGTCATCGTGTCGTTGAGGAAAAGAAACGAAGGTTATTATACACGAGATCGGTTGAGTGTGGGAACAGTCAATGGTTGTTGCACACTTGCAGACTTTTGTACAAATTTGGACGCCAGTAGCCTTATAAAAATAAAAAGATTACTGGCTTTTTTCAACCGATTTCTACGCAATATAGCTTCCACTCCCCCACTTCTTGCTTCATCGGCATTCCTTCATCTTTGAAATGACAATATGCATAGTTCTTGCTGGAATGTCATTTAACCAGTTCCTACCTATCCCCTACCAACACCTTGCTAGAAAAAGATTTAAAATTTAGAACAATAGAAAGAACACTGAAATTCGAATGCATTTGTTTGGAAAATGATGTTGTGAAATACTATAAAAAAGTTGTTTCTGGTTATCGTGTACATAGTCTTTGAAAAGAAGAAAGTATTGGAAGTGCTTAATATAATTTAAGTATTCATTCGTTGTGTTATGGCCACAATTACCTCGAGGTATCGCAGTAGAAATCTTATAAATTATATTGTGTTGTGTGCTGCTTCTCGGTAAGTCATTGGTCATCCCCTTTTTCCAAACCTTGTTCTTACTTACACATACTAATCACCCAATTCCAACAAAAATCATTCATTTCGTATTGTTTTAAATTCATGTACAGTCCATGATTCATGTTCATCTGAAGTTGTATTTCGGAAGCAGTTCCGGATGCAACAAACGTTCTTATGTGTAATAATTCTTTTCTCTGGAATTTTATTCACAAGCTGATGTCAGGTATTTTTGAAACTTTACCGACTCCTTCTTTCATCCACTTGCGCGTGATGTATTTTTGAGACACTATTTTTTTCGTTCAGCCGCAAACGTATTCAAACCATTGAAGTATCGCGTTCCATCAATTAATTATTTCTACTTTTGTTCCATTATTTAATAAAGTATTCGTTTGTTTGACCATCTATCTAATCATTCAAAAATAATTATCTCCTCAGACCTCAGCCATATTTTGACAGAATATTGGAGTATGTCCACTTTGCAATAAAATCTAAATAAATGGAATATTTATGAACGTATCCGAAAACGATAACTGTTTTTTGAAAAGTGTGAAAATACGCTTTCAAATTTTATTGAAATAAAAAAACGTACATTTTTTAAAATTTAACATTTCTGAATGCAAAAATAAAATGTTAATAAAATGGTTCACCTTACGTTTTTGTAACTAAAATACTGAAAAAAAAAATACAAAAACATAAAAAATGTACTACAAAAGTTATCGTCACCTCACTTTTTGTGGCTTCATACAAAATTAATTAATATAAAAATCATTTTCTTTTCCAAATTGCGTTCAGAACATTTGGTTTCATAAAAGTGTACATATTTTTAATGTAGTGAATTTCTACACACATATAAAAAGCATAGTGTTTTCTCTTTCTAACACCGTTTAGATCATATTTCTCACCACGGCAGTAAGGGAGATACAACGATATCTATGAGACAGTATGGGTTGTTCACAAAAGCGAAAAAATTAGCCTGAAGGGTTAAAATATATACTTTAATCATATATGTAATGTTGGTGTTCACTTAACAGTTCCACGTGAAAAGAAACAAATGATTTTGTTGTTTCGGGAAAACTTAAAAAAAATTGTTTTCACTGCAATTTTAATGCAAATTTAATTTAAGCCTATTTTTCATATCAATGAGATTAATCTAAACCAACATGTGCCGAAATCGTAATTGAAAACTGCTGAAAATAATGATTCTGAATTAATAATGTTACAATTGGCTAGCTTACAATGGGTGTGTTTATTTTCGTGACAAGCGCCCGGTTCGGGTGATAGTAAGCGGGGCGGGCGGGGACACAAACCCACAGAGCGTGCGATGTGCCCGCGCCACTGCCCGGGAAATGTGAACTGCGGTGCACCATTTCACAAATTCATATCGCCATTGTAAACAAACATCCGAATAATACTTACCTAATGCCGCCAGCCCCAGTGGCGTGCGAAAGCTTTCACTCCGATGTACTACGGTCCGTTCCTGTACGTTTACCTACACGTATAAAAGTAGGTACAATTTTTACGTGAATTCTGGCCCAAACTGACTGTCCGGAGGCTATAGGTTAGTCAGGTTGGCAGTAGGACTTGGTAACCCCAGTTGAGATTTTTTTTTTCTGAGTACCGTTCAAGAGTCCCACCTGCTTCTAGAAAAATTACCTGCTGGAGAAAAATTACTTACATTGAATATTGCTAATTTATTTAAAATATCTTCAAATTATTCGTAAAATCGGGATTGCAAGCCCTTAGCGAATGGATTGATAGGTTTCCTAATATATTTTTTAGTAAAATACGAACATACTATCACGATGTTGATAGAACACGTGTTCATAAAAATCTTAATATTTCCGCATTTCGTCATTGTTCCGATACATAAGAAATTTATTAGAAGTTTATCAGGAATCGGCCTACAATCCTATTTTTTTATATAACTTAATAATTTGAAAAGAATTTTAATATATAAGCAATACACATTTTTCTCCGTGTAAAACCAATGGGAAAATGGCATCCCCTATGTAGTTGTGAAGCTTAAGGTAGTGGGGAAGTAGCTGGCTGTTCAGATCTAGTCACCCTATACGGCTAAAGCTATTTCAAGCAAAGTCAAGATTGTGAATAACTGTGTTTCATCGGGGCCACTCTGGAACGTACCCCAAATATAATATATGTTATTTTAAATTAGTAAATTGTGAAATAACAGAATGCACGCCAGGATTTTGAACCTGCCACCTCCGGATTCTCAGCTGAGGATTGTAAAACGGAGGCCGTCACACGGAGGTCGTCACATGCGTTAAGGTAATTTGACATTGTCAAGGGAAATTAAAAGTGCCTCAAAGTATTTAATGAAACTGATAAGGGTTAGGACAGTTTTGTGGTATTTTTTTACATTTATGACAACCAACTGCTTTCGAACGTAACACGCGCTAAACGTGTCAAAAAAGGCATTTTAACCGGAAACCTTTATATTTATCCACATATTTGTTTGAATTTACATATTACGCAAGATCTGGTCTCCCTACTCGAATTCCCACGGAAATTAAGTTTGTTGCGCCACTTTGTGATTACCTACTGTATTTGTAAGGGGGTTTATGGGAATAGTATAATTTGAGAAAAATTGTATCTACTGACAAAATTAATAGACGTAATTCAAAAACTATTTTTTACAGATAAGTGTGGCCCGGTCCCTTAAAATCCATATACAATAACTGAATAAGAATATAATACTAATAAATGTAAACGAAACATGAAACAAAATAATTAAAGGTAACGGTCGCAACTGGGGATCGAATCCAGATCATAGAAAGCTATAACTACTAATCTTTCGATGCCTGATTATTTAATACTTCTTTTATCTAAATTTAAAAATTACCAATATTATTCACAATTAATACCCTTTTTACTGCTATCTTTGTATGATTATAAAGGAGAATTATTATTGTCCAGAAGTTCTATTCAAAAATCATTATTTAATCCACCAATGTAAGCTTCACTAAAAATCATAACGCTATTATACACAATTATTATATGGGCAACTATTCACTAGATCGTGTATACTGTATAATGGATCCTGGCGTAATTTTTCATTTCAAACTTTATTTCGATGCGCACATTAAAAACATTGTGAATAAAGCTTACTGCATGTTAGGCTTTGTTATCAGAAACAGCCGGGTATTTCGAAAACCTGAAACCTACCTTCTGTTTTACTATACCCTGGTCCGTTCTCAACTTGAATACTGCACCTCCATATGGACTCCACTTTACGATATCTATAAATAAAATATTGAAAGTATCCAAAAGAAATTTCTGCGTTACCTCAACCACAGAATGAGCGCACCTAAACGGGGATACACAAATATGCTCTCGAAATATAACGTCTCCACTTTTACTAACCGGCGAACTTACCTTGACCCAATGACCTAGTACAAAATCTGTAACAACTTTATCGACTGTCCTGGCTTATTTAATCTAATAAACTTTAAAATACCAACAAGAACGACGAGGCTTAACGATTCATTCCATATTAGCCGGACGCGCACAAATGCTGGTGTCAGGGATCCAATAATATATAGCACAAGAATGTGCGAATTGTATAATAAAAACCAAAACCTGAAGGATTCCGAAATATTTTTTGATACATATAGTACTTTTGGTAGGAAATTGAAGTCTGTTTTCCTATAAAAAAAAAGAAAATGTGTACTTACTTCATTCACTATACTATTTTTTTATAATTGCCGGCAACCCGGGCGTTTATTGCAGTAACATGATCAAAATTACAAACATGAAAGTAACCCGTCCGCCCGATTTATCTCTAAACTTGAATAAAAAATATTTGTACACTTTTATTTGACACTGAGCATTATCTATACAAAAAATAATTTTCTTTTATACTTTTTCCTTATTTACATGTAAAAAAATATTTAAAATTGTTATCTACCAGTCAATCTGTGAGAAATAGTTAGGATGCAGGCGAATTCTCAAGTTATTGTTTTACAAAATTATCTTTTAATTACTGTCTGTATCTGTGTTTTCTCCTTAAATAAATAAATAAATGTACTTGTACTATATGTAGGTATAGTCTATTCCGTGCGAACCAACGTCCTACCTAATTTGTGAAATACTTCTTACAAATTATACCGGTGTTCGACAAAAAAATCAAAAGGCTTCTTTTGTCCTTACTGGCGATAAAACAGTGACAATTTAAAAATAACGCTTTGATACCTATCTTAATGTGGATGAATGAACAATGATGAAAGCGTACACAATTTAAGTTTTTTCAAAGGAAATACATACCTATACCTATCTATAAAAAGGTGAGACTCATCCTTCAATGTCTCTAGAGTTTATAATTAAAATTTCATTCATCTTAGAAAACGAATTAAAAAATCATCGAACATTTTAACTTCGGTTATGGGTCTGTATGTGAGTGATTGAAACTCTGATTCAATGAACTCGGATTTGTTTTGAATTTGAGTATCGTTTTCAAAATTGGAACAAAAATTCAGATAGGCAATAAAGTACAGACCTATAATATAGTATTTTAACAGATTTTCGCTTTATCCATTTTCAAGAAAGCATTATTTACAAACTAACTAGGTAGACTAACTTAATTTTTCCACGACTAGTAACACAATATATAAACGATAAAAGTTTAACGGAGTAGAAAGGGAGAATAACAATGTTGGAAAATTTGAAAATTTATAATAACTGATGCAGATTCACATTACTTCAATGTTCGCGAAGTTAAGATAGTTAAAAATCGAATGCGTATAAGGCGATGTAGATGGCAATAAGGTTTAAATTACTGTTTAACTAGAAAAAAACTTCGCCAAAAAGTTTGTTTTATTTTATTTTGGGTAGTTCAGAAACACATATTTGAATGTTTTACGATAATTTTCTCTTAATTTGCCAAATTATACAATAAAACCGTAATCAAAATAAATATACATCTTAATTAGGAGTTTTTGAACTATAAAGCAGTTTTTATACGGCTGACACTTTTTTTATGGGCGATTAATAAAAATCGAATATTTCAAAGGCCGAGATGTGTTCAACTAGCAGTATTTTAAATATTTCTAAGCGAACGAATATTCAAACCAAAGCACGTGATTTTGCATTACTTCTTGATGTTTCGCCTTAAACATAAGAAATCAAATAAAATAAATTGAAGAAGAAGTCTAAACTTCTAAGAAATATTTACAAACACATTTAAGATTCATACATTTATTTACAATTACAGTGAATTAACAATGTTACAAGTCATTACTTTATTTAAAAAAAATAATGAATTTGAAAATAGTGAATTTTTATTAGAATTATTTATTTAAAAAGAATAAATACGTTAAAATATTATTTTATAACCACCTAAGGAATTAAGTTATAAAAGTAGCTTTAGATATTAGCTGGAATTAAGTTAGAGTATAATTATTCTAAGTATTCAAATTAAGAAACGGAATTTAAGTTTAATTTATATATTGTGTTAATTCAAAATCCTCAGCACGGGAGATCCTCATGAGGATAACATTATCTTTATTTAT
Organism: Hesperophylax magnus; assembly: GCA_026573805.1. Lineage (NCBI taxonomy): Eukaryota > Metazoa > Arthropoda > Insecta > Trichoptera > Limnephilidae > Hesperophylax > Hesperophylax magnus. The sequence goes on from JAIUSX010000107.1 coordinate 2,451,907, forward strand.
TACAAAAAATAAGATATTAAAACACTTTTATTATTACAATTTGGTTACTTAAAATATATTCAAATTAAAACACGGGTTTAAAAATGGAATAGAAAACCCAACATCGAAGTTATGTTCCAATATCTTGGTGTTATATTAGACAAATATCTTAGATGGGACGGACACATAGATCTAGTTGCCACAAACGTTAGAAAGCTTACGTACATGTTTATGACAATCAGAAATATCTTTACGTAAAAAAGAATTGAAACTCATCTATGATGCTATGTGTGGGTCACTTCTAGACTATGCACCCTTAGGTTGGGGTGGGTGTGCAAAAACTGTTTTGGACAAACTAGCAAAAGCTCAAAAATCACTACTAAGGGTAATCCTCATAAAACCATTTAGATATCATAGCGATGCACTATTTGAAGAATTCCGAGTTCTGGATGTTAGACAACCATACATGAGAAAATTAATTTTAAACACCCATCAAAAACGCCACCTCTACCCATCTATTAACCACTCTCACGACACCCGCCACTCACGGAGAAATCCAATTGTACCACTCACAACTAAAACATCTCTCGCTCAAAGACACTTCTCATTCTTAGGTCCAAAACTATACAACTTCATGCCTGATGCTTGGAAAAAGGAAAACACAACTATTCTTCATAAATTGACCACTAATTGGTTTCATCAATTAGGTAGAAAGGAGAGCGAACTTTTACTACACAAAAAATGAAATAAAACACAAACCAAAAACAACAACAAAAACTCCAACAAAACAGTAAAAGATCCCTTTATGTTATAATCTTTATCATTATATGTATATATGTACCTACCTAATATTTTATTTTATGGTATTTCTTCTCTTTGTTTTTCATATTTATACAAACATGTTAGTAGGCTTAGGCACCAGTTAAAAGTACAAATACCTATTATTTCATTATTATTTTAATACTATACTTATCAAACAACTTATCAAAATGTTAATACTCATCCTAATTTGACTGTCCTAAAACGGGAATTCTCCTAGTTGGGCAGTCAAAACATTTCTTAAATAATGTATATAAATATATAATCTTTTACTAAATAAAAAATAAATAAAAAAATTGTGCATTTTCAAACTGAGAATTTTAAAATAGTTCTAAAAATCGAATAGAATACTTACGATATATAACTATGTATATCGATGTGAATTGAGCGAAAAACCCGTTGATTTCTTTCAACCTTTTAGGCCAGACGATGTATAGCTTTTGTGAGAAAGTCGGCGTGGATTTGCTGGAGAATGGGCCCACACGAAGTCGGTGAATGCTGGAGGCTTTATGGGTTAATAGCGATGGCAGTGGGCTGTAGGATTGTAGGACTGTAGGCGCTGGCGGTGTATTTCAATAAATGTGGAAATAAGTCTGTGGATCTCCAAGCCCCGGGTCTATCGATCACATTCCTGTATGAAGACATCCCGACACCACATTTGAATACACGCTAACTCTAAAGCAGTGATGGCGGGCCTAAAGAGAAATTCACTTAAGTAAAATTAAATGTTTAAAGTTAAAAATTAAATAAATATTTTATTCTTTATCTGTCAATCTAATGTAATTGCTTGCCAACTGGGAAACGTAGATGTATATGGCTTTAATACGGATAATTTTACCATTATATAACATAAAATTTTGTTAAACAAACTAAAAGTATAATCTACTCTAATGGCTTGAGACCTATTTAACATCTAGAAAATTACATGCACGAAAAAAATATCAGATCAAACGATATATTTTGTGAATTTGAAACATTGAGTGGAGTACCTCAAGGTTCCTACTTGGGTCCGATTATTTTCTTACGTTTTCTTTAAGACACAGTTTCTTTATTTAAAGGAGTCCATTTTAAATACACAGTTCACCGATGATTTAAAAAATAAACGTTTATGAGATATTTAATAGACTGTCTTGTATTACAAAATAACTTGAATCAGGTTGCAGTTGAAAAGTAGGCCACACTCACAGTATTCCTGTAATGGGCATGTTGTTTGACTGGAGGAAAAAAAGCACTCCCAGAACCGACTACGAAAACTCCGGTAAAACTCCTCTGACGTCATCAGACAAGCTGCCGGTATAAAGTAAACGAAGACTGTTTCTGAGAGTGAGGAGTACTTAACCAAGTACTGAACATTTAGTATCTGACGATGATGTTGACGAAATAAAAATATTAAAAGAACATAAACATATTATGTAAGTTGATACGACGATAGTTAGACTGACAATAATTCTTAATAAATATTATATTGCTCTAATTACCTGAGGAATGGTTCCTACTTGCATGATTATAAAAAAATATCACCAATGTATTGGTGGTAATAAGCACATTGACTCAATCGTTAATAGGTCGTATAAAATGCTTGGTTTCGTGCTACGTGTAAGTAAAGTATTCAGTAATCCGCGTAAAATCGTAATGTTATATTTCGCATTAGTCAGAAGTACCTACACTGGAATATGCATCGCCAATTTGGAATCCACGATATAAACTTTACATAGATATTATAAAGCGTATCCAAAACAAATTTATGAAATATATTACCTCGAAATTCAACAATACCTTTGAGTGTACATTTGAAACTTTGCAGCAAAGACGAGTAGTAGCTGACTCAATATTTATACACAGAATTTTAAACAATAACATCGACTGTATCGAACTTCTGTCCCTTATTAACTTTAACGTACCTTTGAGACGTACACGACATACAGTGCTATTCCACACGTTTAATTATAAAGTAAGTGCAGCATCTAATTCGCCAATTAACCGAGCTCTTCATACTCTAAATAAAATTTGTCTTAACTCTAACATTGACATTTTTTCGGATTCACTGCCCAAATTTAAACGTGGCATCATGTCATCAATTCAATAATTTAAACGGTTCAATGCGCATACATACACACACACACATAAACACTCACACATACATTACACACACTCCTATTTACTACACACGTCACCTGGTAATTAAGGAATAAACATACCACTTAGCAGACATTACAAGGAAACATATAGGTACACAACATGAAGTATCTTATTCCTGTATATTGTTTCATCTCTGTAAATCATGTACTGTTTGTTTCTAAAATATAAAATAAAAAAATAACAGTAAGTAGTTCTCAAGCAAGAATAAAATACTGTTTATCAGTAATACTTCTCAAGGATATCGATGTCAATACAATAAATTTACACCAATACACACACTTTTAAGAATGTGTCAATCGCCTCAATTATAGCAGCACGACCACTCTGTGGCTTTCTTTTCTGTTTGTTCTATTTTTGAGCATTCATGTGATTATCAAGAAAAAAACACGACTAATATTTTTTTAACGACGTTGTAACGTTTATACAAATAACCTCAAGTAAACTTTCAGTGTTTCTTTGACTAAAGTGATTAACCTTTAAAACCATTAATTTAAACTGTTTGTCAATATTTATAATATTATCTCTCTGTGAATAAAACATCCACCCATCATCATGTACGTTCAAGGCATTAAAAGAGAAGTAATTAAATGGTTCATTAATATTGGGTTAGCAAGAAAACACACATCTTCTATCATTTGGAAAACATAGGTTAGGTTAGTTTTAGTTGGTTAGGTTAGGGGTTGACATTACTGTTCTGCTTGCTGACAAAAAGTGGCTGCTTAAATGATACTATTTGCAGAAAATATTTTACAGCTAAATAGTTAATGAAGTAATCCGCTATATCAATAATATTTTCAAAAATATGCACGTGTTTTCTACTGATTATTCAATTCACCTACTAGTGAAGATGTTACCAGCTACCACCAATACAATGGTGATGTTTATTGCAACTTACTGAATTTAATTCACGTTCTAAATCTACGCCTCTTTTCCCAATCCATAAGTCACGTCCTGAAGTGAGGAAGCTTCTAGTCTATTCGGTCTTAGAGCGCAGCCGTTATGCTTCATCCCCAACCCTTTAAACAACCCCTCCAGGTACGGACACCTCATAAACAAGTCGAACCAATTTCACAAACTGAATAAAATGCTGTAGTTTTCAATTGATACTTTTTACTCTGTGTCTGTGTTTTGTTCGTATATTTGTTGGTTGTGGATGGGGTTTTAGCTAGAATCAGATTCCTTTTACACTCGGCACAGGAATATTTATCAGAACTTTGAACGGGGAAATATTTAACGGGGCAATATCCCAACTGCGGCGGGAATTACACCTGAGATGGGCGGGAAGATTAGAGACGAGATATAGGGGCACCTCTCCTGGTGCATTCTGATTCAAATTGATACGGATAAGACGATGATTACAACCACCTGCATATTCAATTAGACCCCGTTACTTGCAACTGGAAATGGAATAGATAGAGGAGGTATTGATGTGCCATTTTATACTCGAACTTCCATGGAAAAGCAGTTAGATAACTTCAAATTTAGATTTACTTCCATACTTCGCTCGTGTAAAAGCACAATGAAACCGTACACACAAAGATCCTTGAAGTTAAATTCAGAGGTCGAGGATTAAAAATTAGACGTGAGTTGTTTGTGGACAGTGACTGTTTTTAAACTCACTTAGAAATTTCTGTTTAACATTTAATACCTAATAACTTATTACAAATTGCTATTTAAGTTATAATTATATTTTCCATAGCACTCTTGCCTCCGAAAACTAAAATGATACAAACTTATGCATCCATTATAACATGCTTGTGTCCATTTTAAATTTAAAAAAAACTATTCAGAATCAAAATGTCACAACACGATAGTTGAAATGGCTTCAACCATGTTTAGTGACCGAATTCGATTAACTACGTAACTTTACAGTCCCTTCTCTTATCGCTGCTTTATCATTTATATGTTATATTTAAGAAATGAATAAGTCGGTATAATTCGGTATCATTCTACTACATAAAGTCTAAAAACAAATTTAAAAAACAAGGTCCACTTGATTTCATGATTTACTCTCTGGAATAGCCCTGAACTTTTGAACACTAAAAATAAGTTTAAAAAATGTCACGGATCTGAGAATTAACCATTCATAATCAACATATCTGTCCTACACAAAATGTGCTGAGATGAAATAAAATATTCAAACAGCATGTTTAACCTTTCTGCTAAATTATCTAGATACTTAGTTTAGCTAGTAGAGTAGAGTAATTCATGAAAAATTTGAAATAATTATTTATCTTTTTTTTTTTTTTTTTTTTATAGTGAATACCTCACAAGAGTCCCAACTGCTCCCGTCTGGAGCCAGTGAGACTATGGCATCCCCAATTGGGGGATGTTGTGAGGCTGAAGGTAAGTGGGGAAGGGAAAGAGGAAGGTGGGGAAGTACCTGGCTATTCAGATCTAGTCACTAAACACGGCTAAAGCCATTTGGAGCAACGTTTCAATTCTGAATGGTGGTCTTACACCAGGGCGATACTGGTAGTATCTTCCACTCTGGAACGTGCCGCAAATATACTATATATTATTTTAATTAATTAATTGTGAAATAACACAAATTAATCAAATAAAATTTATTTGCGCACGCCGGGTTCGAACCCGCGACCTTCGGAATGGCAGTCCAATGCGTTACCACTGGACTATGCCGGCTCTTAGTGAGATGGAATCATCTTAACACGAAAATGAATAAAACTCTTAGAATCTAATGATTATTATTAAATTCGTAAGCAAATAATATTAAAATAAATTAATAACAAGATTAAACAATCTTAAATTATAAAACCAAATTTAAAGTTTCCAAAAGTAAACGTTATTCACAGAAAAAAAAAAGGTTCTTCAAAACAAAAATCCACATTCCAAATCTGAAATTACTGATTTCATTATTTTTAATATTTTTTTATTGATGACTGTTTAAAAAATACAAATACAGGTAGTTTATTCATAGTCCTCCCTACTAGGAGTCCCTGTTCCGAGGCGGAATGTAGGTTGTTGTGATGGTGTTACATCATGATTTCCTCGTATTCTTATTTGGGAGGCGGGTATGAGTAAGTTTTTCCTTTATATTTATTAATATTTCAAATATTTATAAATTTACAAGAAAGTTCTGCTGTGCAGTAGTTATCACGCGTTAAAGCTATTATCACATAACGGAACTTGTTTATAAATAAGAACAAACGAATAGACTCCTATGTGGAACGAGTTATCGACATCCGTTTTTATAATATATAATCCGAGCCTCTTCAAGACCCGTATTAATAAATACCTTCCTAAAGCCCCTACTTTAACCTACCTCAAAACGCTGCCCAACCGGGTGGGGACATAGCTCCCTTGCCTTTACACTGTACAGACAGGGGCGCTCGTGTGAGGTGTCACAAAAATAGTATTATTATTGAACACGAAAAAGAAAAACTAAAAAAATGAACCTTTTTTTGCCGGAGTCTTACAGTTGGGGGCGTTGCTACAACTTGTGGAATTATCAAACGTTCGTTAAAACCTGTATCAGAATTCACCTACGGGAAGAGAGACCCCCATCTAAATATTATGGTATAAGGTAAATAAAACGTTATTGTATCAATGGTACTTTTACAACCATAATGTTATATAACTTGTAAGCTATATTATGATATGCACGAACAGAAATAAATAGGTAAATAAAAATTATACTTAACTGAATATAATCATTTCATTACTTTAAAACAAAAGGCTTATACTCTTGCAAGAGGAACCTTCATATTAATATTATCGTAAATGATAAATAAATAAAAAAGTAACTGTATCATTAGTACTTTTACAACCATAATGTTTTATAAACTATGATGATATATTATCATGTGCACGAAAAAGAATAAATAAGTAAATTGTACTTAACTAAATATAATCATTACTTTAAAACAGGAAGCTTTTAAAATGTACTCTTGCAGGTGCTGCTTTCGTTTTTTGAATCTAATCACTTTTGCAACCAATCAAGATATCTTTTTCGAAATTGTAACAAAAGCGATCAGATAAAAATTTTGAGGACGAGAAAAGTTTAAATTCAGAAAACGTGAAAACAAAAGAAAACGGCACAATGGCCACCTCACCCCGACCTCTAATCTGCCACCTTATATAATATCAGGCCTTCGCCCCTTATTGCGGTTCACCCTTACCGCGACTGAAGCCTTCGGCGTTGGCCATCGCGTGGATTTAATTAAAGTTTTCATTAGAAGCAATTAAAATTGCCGACCTTGGTGCGGGCAGCTGATGCTGATGCCGGCGATGTTGTCTGTTGTGCCCATGAGGTTAAATCCACTCTATGTTTCCAGACTGCGTGAAAACTCTATTCAATTCTGAAATAAGCCTTCGTTCAATATTATTTGTAAGCGAACGAAATGAAAACCTTCACAGGTATCACAAAAGTTTACAGTAAATCTGTTATTTTAGGAATTTTGCTGATTCTCAAATCATTTTTAGAATTTTTCAAGATATAATATTGTCTTTTATTTGTAGACAATTTCGTTGAATTGGCTGAATATTTGTGTACTCGGGATGGTCCAATAAATGACGAAGGAAGTTTCAAAAGATAAAAGTTACTCGCAAAGTAGAAAGAAGAGATATAAGAAGAAGAATAGAAATGACCGATACAACTGTACCGATTGGTATAAGATGAATTATTAGTTTTTGGACCACCGCGGTGCACCGGTGTTCAAACTCTTCGTGCTGCTCTGGAACAAATGAGTGGATGAGCCATATTCATCACGTCTATTTTAAGGGGTCTCAACCATCAGCAATGAAAAATAAAATGTATAAATATTAAGTAATTACAAAAATATACCGATCGATGATCAGACGATGGTGACAATGAGAATGTTTTGCGTATAAGAAATTGGTAACTTTGCCATGAAAAATACGACAAAACTGGTTGGTTTGCTATATGAATGGAATGATGTACATTGCATACAAAGTAACAGTGGTTGGCTTAGATAACACCTTCGCAGCTGTAAAAGAACATCGCTCTGTACAAACTCTGTTTTTTAATACATTATTACTATTATTGGACCTTGTTGAGATAGAAGATACCTTTATGAAATATCTATAAAATTAGTAAATATTAAATCTCTAACTAAATAGTATAATACATAGTTCGTTTCCGCGTCTCTCTGTGCGCTTAGTCCTTCTAAACTACGCAACGGATTAGAATTTTCACTACCATTTAAAAAATTACTTCCGGAAGGTTTATATTAATAATACATGTATATTATATTCATAGAAAGTATACAAAAGTCGATGTTTTCTAATCAAATCGTAAAAAATATTTTTGAGAACTTTACGAGACATGACGTATAGCGGAATTGTATATCTTAAAAAAGATATACAGAAAAGTACTGAATGGTTTATGTCTATCTCTTAAGAATAACCCCTAGCAACGCCGGGTACACGCTAGCTAGTTACAAAATAATATACCACGAGTCAAATATAAATTTAAAATATTTCTCAGAACAAGAGGAAAATAAGACAAACATTTATGAAAATATTTTGCATTCTCATATTTTTGGCATCATTAACGTTTAAAAGTTTTAACGAATTGCTCTCGGGCCATCGTTTTTGAAACTTTCGAGTCCATTCTGTCTGAAAGAAAACTTTGCGTATTATAAATGATCGGAGACATTTAAAACTTTATGATTTGATCTTTAATTTTAATTGAGAATCAATAATTTCAATCAACGTTTCGATGTAAATTTTTAATCTCTAACATTCTTAAGAAAATAACTAAAGTCTGCGAAATTTTAGATCTAATCCTAAGAATTGAAAAAAATCTACCGTTGTATTAAATCATGTTAATTGTTTAAATTTTATTAATAAACTGAAACCTCATTTTCAATAGGAAGATTTCCGCCTATAGTTATTCAATGTGCTAAGCACTTTTGTCTTCACGATTTCCGAGTAGTATTTTTTTATTACAAATGTAAGAAGTATCTACTTTCTGTTTTTTTTTTTTTTTTTTTTTTTTTTTTTTATGCTTCCGATTTTGTTGTCCGGGTTAAATCTTCCCCATAGGAAAAACTAAACCCTTCCACTCACTTTTCCACAAATGATCAGCTAGTCAATCAACACTATGCAAGTGCATTATATAAGTAAAATAAATACAAAACAATACAAGAACAACAAATATTATATTTATTATAAAAATTTATTTTAATATTTATTTTTTATTTAAATATTTATTTTATTATAAGTTCAGTATAAATTTATATTAAGACATTACAGTTTTACCTATATCAACCTATATTCTTTATTTTTTACACCTTTTTCCTTACTTTTTTCTCTGTAGATACTACAATATAAACCACTGTAATCATTTGCAAAATGTGTATTCAAGAATAGACATAAATAAATAAAACAACTTACAAATGAATTTTATCTCGCTTAACTCGATTTGGTTCTTACAATCCACTTTATTTTTTTTTGTATAATTTTTATGATTAAGCTATTTTGGGTTGGCATTTTTTTATTTTATTTTTTTATTTTTATTTATTTTTTTTATTTAGTTACTTTTTTAAATAATTAGGTACATTTTTGTATGGCACATGAAATAAAATATATATATAAAATTAAAACAGATCATTGAAGTCCTCCTCACTAGGAGATCCTGTGCTGAGGGGGACTATATATGTTAGTATACGTTTACAGCAACTAAGATGATGTTTTAAATATTTTTTTTTTTTTTTTTTTTTTATAGTGAATACCTCACAAGAGTCCCAACTGCTCCCGTCTGGAGCCAGTGAGACTATGGCATCCCCAATTGGGGGATGTTGTGAGGCTGAAGGTAAGTGGGGAAGGGAAAGAGGAAGGTGGGGAAGTACCTGGCTATTCAGATCTAGTCACTAAACACGGCTAAAGCCATTTGGAGCAACGTTTCAATTCTGAATGGTGGTCTTACACCAGGGCGATACAGGTAGTATCTTCCACTCTGGAACGTGCCGCAAATATACTGTATATTATTTTAATTAATTAATTGTGAAATAACACAAATTAATCAAATAAAATTTATTTGCGCACGCCGGGTTCGAACCCGCGACCTTCGGAATGGCAGTCCAATGCGTTACCACTGGACTATGCCGGCCGTCAAAAAATATATTAGCTAGTTCTTCTTCCGATATTTCCTTAAGCCAAGATTTGATGTGCTTAATGTAGTTATTTTTCGTTTTCCTTTGTTTGATGTTGAGAGGGAGTTTATTATAAAATTTAATTGCTAAAAAATCAGAGTTTCTTTGTCCAAAGGTAGAATTACATTTAGGAATATTTAGCATGTCTGTTTGCTTGGCTCTGGTTTTATGATCGTGAGAGGGGTTTGCCTCTGGTTTATTTTTTAAGTGATGAACTAGAATATTTTTAGCATAGATTTTTTGTAAACTTGGAACATCAAACAGATTAAAAATATCAGTAGTTGGCGTCCTTCTGGGGAGCTTTAATATGGTCTTTATGATCCAATTTTGAGTTTTCTTTAGTAGTTTAATATGGTTTGATGATGCTGAGCCCCATCCTATTATTCCATATTCCAGTAGAGAGTGGCATAGAGCATAGAGCATTGAGTTTGTTCTTTTATTTATTTACTTATTTATTCACGCCCCTTGTAGGGGCTTTTACACATGAATACTAAAAATATATTATACATAACTAAACTGCCTCAGTATCTAATAATCTTTTTTGTTTGATGGATAAATTGAAGGTGTCCACTGGCTCGGTATAATTATTTCGCCCCCATAGTCTGGGTAATGAGAAATACATATGCTAGGAATACAACTGGTTAGTAGCAGAATTTATGCACTGAAATAAATCCCGACTTCTAGTGTTCCTGTAATATATAATTTTATTAGAAAAATATTTTGTTAACAGGTTGTTTAAAATCATTGTAGTTCAATGTCAGCACTTGTTCACTGTTAGCCAAAACTTTTTTCGTCTAAATATTATTCTCATTACTGTATTTTGGAGAAATTGGTACTTATTTCTCAGTCCTTACATAAGAAAAGAAATGTCGAGCAGTAGTTAAAATGTGGATGATAATGAAGTTGTACCTGTATTGTGATGTTTTTCTAGAAATTGTAACTACCTCTAGGTGACTAGATTATTTCTACTTACAAAGATTTTTGAATAACTTTCAATAACAGGCTTTGAGACCGATGTTTCGTTATCTTAATTAAAAATATTTCACCATTATTTTCTATTACGCGACAATGGCGCTAGTTAAACATTGAAATTAAGGATGCACAAAATCTCGGAGCGACCTACGCCATTGTCTCGAGCTTTTTTTCTCGGCCGCCAGAGGCGAAGCAAGCGCCGCCTGTTAATTAAATCATCAAGTTCAAGTCAAGAGTGCCGCCATGTTTATAATTAAGTTTCCTGACAATCCTCGCCTATTTACCTCATTAATTATTAATTTATTTCAGCGAATTTAATTAATGGTGCCGATTATGATTTCTGATAATGGCTGCCAGCGAGTTTGAGCCGTTTAAGGTGAAAGGTGGCTTTTGTTAGGAGAATCACAAAACAATTTTATTTTAATTGATTTGAGTTTAATAATGGTGACGATAAATGCCTAAACCGAACTAGTGTAGGCATGTTCCATTTGGATTGTTTGACGAACTCGACCATTGTTTTCCATGTACGGTGGTTCATTTAATTGGTTGGCCAAGTTTGTGCCCGGGTTCATGGGGTGAGGTTTTACAAGGTTTGGCGACGAATGCGTCCGGCACCAACTGCGTGGCAGGCCGGATCCGGAGACACTCGTTGAGGGAGAGCTTTCGACTTCTCCAGCAGTACTTTGTTGAAACATCACCTTACACAACAGTGGGACTGATGGATTCATACGCCCGTCACTACGACCATGTCTTTTTCCTTCCCAGACATCCTCTTCTTCCTTTTCCAAAAATAACCTGCACAAGACATTAACTAAGATGACATAAGACCAGAGGGGGATTATTTTCTTTAGGGCCTCTTGTATGGATCTAATGTAAAAAAGGATAGTCAATCAAACTTAAATAAGGGCACTAAAAACACACACTTCGTAGTCTGCTAATGCAAAAATATAAGGATCGATTTACCTGTCAATTCTAAACATCTTTTTTTATTGGTCTCTGGATCCAATGAGACTATGGCATCCCCAATTGGGTAATGTTACGGGACTGAAGATAGTGGACAAGGGATAGAAATGGGTAAGAAGAAGGTGGGAAAAGACCTAACTATTCAGATCTGGTCACTAAACACGGCGAAACCCGTTTGAAGCAACGTTTCAATTCTGAATCAATGGCGATAGTGAGAGTATCTTCCACTTTGAAACTTACCGAATATACATTTTTTAAAATGAGTAAATTGTGAAATATCACAAATAATCTAATAAAATATATTTCTGCACGCCGGGAGAGCTTTCCTTACCCCTTGACCATGGAGGCCGCCAATCTAAGTTCATAAAAGCTCTTTATGAAATAAGTAGTGACATTTTATGTAAAACGCTTGAAAATTAAACTGCAACTAATATCTAACATTTTGGTATGTATTTCATAGAATTTAAAAGATTGAAGGACTTTTTTCACTGAAAAGAAAACGAAAAAAGAAAAAAAGAATTATAAATAAATAGTTTGCAGTTCCTATTGCTTTACTTAGCAGACAACAAAACGATGTTTATGGCCATTTTAAAGTACTCCGCTGGTATTTGAATCTGGTTTCCGCGGAAATGATTCACGTATATGAAAAAAAGTTTTAAATAAATTCATGAAAAGATCATGACTAAAATTGATGATATATATGTTACCGGAAATAAATGATATCTAGGAATTGTATACAACTCCTAGGAAATGTATTCAATTCCGAAGCTATTTAGGAAATGTATAAAATATTGCTTTAAAAATTATTTAATATATAGGTACATATCCTGGGAAATGTATACATTTCCTAGGAATTGTATATAATTCCAATATCGTATTAGGAAATGTATAAAAAGAATGCTTTCTGTAATAAAATACGTTGTTTTATTTGTTATATTCTTATAAAGTTAAACTTTCATTTGGTAAGTAATCAGTCTGTTATTTAAATTATAAATGTCACAATATTAAAGTTAAAGTCTTTTGGGTCGGGTTGGGTTAGGTAAGGTTAGGTTAGGTTGGGTTAGGTTAGGTTAGGTTAGGTTAAGTTAGGTTAAGTTAGGTTAAGTTAGGTTAGATTAGGTTAGGTTAGGTTATGTTTACGCGGCACTAGCGCGATCGCCTGATCAGACGATGCAATACATTGATATCTTAAATGTTTTACATTTCTGATTGCTATTTAGGAAATGTATAGATTTCCTAGGAAAATGCGATTTAAAGAACTACATATATTTCCTAGGAATTGAATACAATGACGGATTACATACATTTCCGTTAACATATATACTTAAATAAAATATCTTAAATTTAAATACATTCATCCATAGACATCCTATTTTCTTACAATGCTAATGTCACGAGTTAGATGATAATACGAGTATCATTATTAGTAATTACCAGAGAGCGCCTACAACAGCAGATTAGAACCATTCCTCAATATATTCGATACGGTAGACCGAGTTCAATTAGATTCTTCCTTCCCTTACATTGTGTACGCAGGGAACATTGATGTATAATATCACGTCAGTGGCACAGTGATATACTTGTACCTTCCCAGAGGAGGGGTACTAAAGTGACGACTTTAGAGAGAAATTACTTTAACTAACTAACTATTTGGAATCCACATTACTGGAAAAATGCTAAGATTGTTATCTTTCAAATGTGGTCTACATAACCATTTTAGATTATATAACTGAATACTTCTCTTAGGACGGGTTGTTTCACGGAATTTGAACATTTAATCAGATTTTAAAGTTGATTTCCAAGTTCATCATTATTGGCCAGGGGCTTCATAACACTGAAATAATAACAGAACTTAAATATAACCTTCATAGAACTATGAAATTTGACTAATTGTTCAAATTTTGTGAAACAACCCGTCTTTAGAATTAGTAGGCAACTGACTGATCTAATATGTTCACATAATTCACGGCCATCTTGATATTGCAAAACAATATTTAAGTAAATATTCCCATTTCCCATTATTGAAGACGTCGTAGCATGCTTAATCTGAATACATTTAAAATAATATCGCCATTTTTAGTCTTTGACCAAAATGTGTCGACTATAAAGTGTGCTGAAGTAGACATTTTTGTTGATAATTTTTATGGATTTAGAAAAAATGTTTTGTTTCTGCTAAAAACTATGTTGCGCTGATTATAATATGTATTACTTGCGTCTCTATTTGTGTCTCTCACTTTTTTGTACTATTGTAATCCAGTTTTTACAACTCGATTGTTCAAACGTAAGTGAAATCGTCTGTAAAAACCGAATAAAGTATATTTAAAAGTTTAAGGCGATGCACTACGTCGTGTAATATTTAAAATTTAGCCGCTACCAATAATAACCCTTACGTAGATGGCGATAAGGTTTAAATTCCCGCTTAACACCATCCGGCAATTTTGATTTATGCAAGAAAAAAACATGGCCAAAAAGTGCCTTTTATTTTATTTTCTGGATGTCCACGCATAAATATATATATTTTTTTGATCATTTTATAAATAACTTAATTTGCCATATTATAAAATAAAATCATAACCGAAAATGGGTTCGTAAGTAGGAGATTTTCAACTTTAAAGCAGTTTTCATAGGCCTTATACATTATTTTTTTCTGGGCTTATAAAAAGACTTATCTAAAAAATACTCGACTATTTCAAAGGGCAAGATGTATTCTACTAGCAGTATTTAATTAAAGCATCTGAAACATTTCAAGGCGACCAAATTTTCAAACAAAAAACACATGATTTCGCATTACTACGTATGGCATCGCCTTAATGAGAACGTTTGATCTCATATTAGAAAAAAATCTTCTATAGTGAGTATGTAGTTATATCACTTTAAATGTACCCAGCGTTGATTGGGGACTTAGAAATGGTTTGGGGTCCATTTTTGTAGAAATAATATTATTGTATTGCAATAAACATTTGTTTAACTTGATCGTGCCATGTCTTCCTAGGGCGTCCTCGACCTCTTCAACATTCACTTCAATTGTGGGCGGTGATCTTTCCCGCGGGGAATCATGGTCGGTAAATTGAGGTTGGCGATCTGCGGTCGGCGAATTTTCCTGGGACAATTTCGGATTATCATGAAGAGTTACAAAATATGCATCCAACGTTTTTAAAAATAAGAATACCACACAAGAGTTCCAACTGCTCCCAACAGTCTGGAGCCAGTGAGACTATGCCATGCCCAATTTGGGTATATTGTGAGGCTGAAGGTTTTAGAGAGGGGAAGAAGATAGCGAAGAGGAATTGGAGAAGTACCTGGCTATTCGGATCTGGTCACCAAACACGGCTAAAGTCATTTCAAGCAACGTTTCAATTCTGAATGGTGGTCTTACGCCAGGGTGATACTGAGAGTATATCCCACTCTAGAACTTGCTAAAAGAATACTATATATTATTTTAATTAATTAATTGTAAAATAACACAAATTAATCAAATAAAATTTATTTGCGCACGCCGGGTTCGAACCCGCGACCTTCGGAATGGCAGTCCAATGCGTTACCACTGGACTATGCCGGCCGTCAAAATATGTTTGCAAAAAAAAAAAATATGGTCTGACGTCGATCAATGACAAAATTCGCATAAATTAGCATTTATGGATAAATCATTAATAGGTCATCAGTAATCATTCATACAGACATAATTGTAAGGCTTGCATTCGAACTTTAAAAGTTCCATTGGGCGCGCCAAGATTTGAACCCTCGACCTTTAGATTACTACCTGCCCGTGGAGGTCGTCAAACTAATAAGCCAGGGTAAGTTTGCCAGTTTGATTACCCCAATTATATTGGCACCAGAATAGAGTTTTTCCGTGTTGCAATCATTCTGCAGTGTGGAGATTACCCCGATTATACTGGCACCAGTATAAAGTTGTTCCGGGTTGCAAAAATTCTGCAGTGTGGAGATTACCCCGATTATACTGGCACTAGTATAGAGTTGTTCCAGGTTGCAATCATTCTGTAGTAAGGAGGAAGAATATATAAATATATCAAAAAAATAGTTTGTCAAGTGACATTTTCTGCAAAAATTATGTTTTAGCAGTTGAAATCAAAAATGATTAGGTAAAAAGGTCATGGGGCAGTTTCATTACTTTGTGAGATACGCCAAAAGATAGTTGGTGAATTGTAAATGTTGTTAAAATGGCGATGGTCAATGCAGAGTCGTTAAGCAGTTAAGTCGCTCTGTTGCATGAACCGAAAAAGCCTTGGAAAGAACATTAGTGCAAGGGTGTGTAAATCTAGGGTGAGGGGAAAATGCCTGGCAGCCATCTTGTATGACAAACTTTTTAAATGATTTGTATGCAATGTGGTATATACTGACCTATTTTTATTTTATTTTTGTACTATAAATACAATTATAACGGCTGAGAAACTTTTTTGGGTATTTGATGACACTGGAAATGGGATGTCATAAGAAATTTAAGCAGGTTTTAACATTTTTAGTACATCTTTCCCTTCACCCCCCCCGGCTTCTATTTTTTCTCGAATGGTTCCGTCTAGGGTTTATTAGGTCAATGCTCTGTTGATACCTACATTATCATGGATGAGAAAACCACAAAACTCCAACTGTCGAACTGTCCGGAGCCAGCGGATTTTCCTCACCTCAAATATTGGAGAATATCGTGCGATGAAAGGTATTAGCAAAAAAGGATTAAGGTCAAATGAAGGCTGAAAATACATAGATAAGATTATCGATGATATACATTAATTCAACAAATCCGTGCAGTATAAATAAAACATCGATACATAGGTTTCTGAATAACAAAATGAATGATTAATTTAATTCCGTGTAATCCCACCTTGGATAAATTAGAGCGTAACTCCGAGTAAGCCCTCCCCGCCGGGTAGTTAATCTAGAGCGGTGGTTTTCTCCACTAATGAATTGTTTTGTTTCCATACGGCGCGCGGCGGTTTTCTCCCTGGAATCTCCGCAAACAGATGTCGCTAGCGTTCGATTCTCCGGGCGGGTGACAAGGGCTGATTTAATGCGGGTCGCGGCCTGAATCTCACTCATATAATATAGGTGTTTTAAACCAACCTGCCAGGGACGTGCCGTGACCTTAACCAGATTTTATAACGTTCTAGAAAAAAATTAAGCACACCAAATGTTGTTTCTCTTTGTAATTACTGATATTAAATATTGTTTATTTATTCAAAATCTGGTCAAATTATTCGTTTTCCTGTTAAGAACGGGACTGGAGGCCTATAACGAATGAATTGACAAATTTCACAACAAACTGTTAATAAAACACGAATATGTTTTGATAAAATTCTGAACACGTGTTCTAAAATATTATAATATTTTCGCATCGAGTCCATTATATTTATTCGGATAAGGCAACCCGCGTGAACAAGTGTTCAGATATATTCTGAATGACTCATATTTTATTTGGAAACTTGTCGTGCAGTTACGTTTTTAACAGTATTTTGATAGCCGTACTTATTTTTTTTCTTGTAGATTTAAGTAAATATTATCATTGGAAGAGTGTACATGAAACTAAAACCATCTTGCTGGGGTAATAGAGTGGTAGGTACTCTTAGCATTGCCCTGATGAAGGATTACCATTCAGAGTTGAAACGTTGCTTTAAAATAATTTAGCTATATTTAGTGATCAGATCTGAATAGCCTGGTAATTTTCAATCTTCTTTTCCCCACTTCTTTTACTTGACACTTTTTTCAGACTCACAAAATACCCTAATTGAGGAGCTTTTTCACAAAAATAACTTTTTTTTTCACTCGGGGTTAATATTTTATGATAATCTTTAAATGAATATTCAAATAACTGTTAGACATAATGCATAAGAATGCACATTCAATTAACTGTTAAACACAATGAAAAATAATGCACATTCAATTAACTGTTAGACATAATGAAAAAGAATTGACATTCAATTAATTGTTGGACATAATGAAAAATAATGCACATTCAATTAACTGTTAGACATAATGAAAAATAATGCACATTCAATAAACTGTTAGACATAATGAAAAAATAATGCAATTCAATTCATTTGTGATAAGCTATCTTTATCTAAAAGGCGGTCGAATATTCCGAATTAGGACACAAAAGAAAATAAAAAAAAGTTTTCACAAAGCGAATTATGCCTTACATTTTATAAATTATTATTTTTACACTCTGTTTTAAACCACTTTAGTTAAATTTTAATTGAAAATGATAATAGATGTTTATGTTATCTCTTTAAGTATATGTCTTTGCAAATGAGAATTTAAAACATAACTGTACAGATAAGAATTTAAAAAATTAACATGCAGCTGATACGTTCGTAAAAAAAATGCCCGCGAAAAAAGTAGTAAAAAAATTTAAAAAGGTAAATATATAGGGTACATTTTTCTCTCTATGAAAACTTCCCTTAATTTTGGATGCCATATTCCCACTGGATCATAATCTCTTGTGCGGTATTCACATTTTTTCAAAACTCCAAGATAGAGAAACGTCGTGGCACGTTGGATGGCAAATGAATAAGCTGGTTAGTGGGTACGTTCTACGCACAACCCTTGAAGTAGTTACTCACTAAAACTGAGCAATAAAAATCAACCAAATATAATTATCATTATTATGACTGTACTGTAAATGGATTTAAAGTTAGAAGCGTGGTACCTGTATTTCGTTTATTTTTTTAAATGTGAAAACGCATGAATCCCTACTGCTCCCAACCGTCTGGAGTCAGTGAGACTATGGCATCCCTAATCGGGGTATGTTGTGGGGCTAAAAGTAGTGAGAAAGGGAAGGAGATGGGGGAGAGATAGCTGGGAAGTACCTGGTTATTCAGATCTGGTCATCAAACATGGACAAAGCCATTTCAAGCAACGTTTCCATACCGAATGGTGATCCTACACCAAAGCGATTCTGAGAGTAGGTATCTTCTACGCTTGACGTACCGTAAATATACTAAGCTACCAACTGATATCACCAACATAAGGTTTATCTGAAATTATAATCAAAGATCGTCTAAAGATTGAAGTTATTAAAATTTGTAAACAATTGTACTAAAACTATTAACTTTTAGCTATGCATCTAATGGCAACTTACTTCGACTCGTAACATAAATTTGTGAATAACTTTCTCATTACCATTACATTTACCTGTGATCCAAAAGTGTGGCAGGTAAAAGAGGGAAGACGATGCGATGTATCCGGCCTTCCACGCACTTAGATAGATAGGTACTTGATATCCAACGATTGGATAGAAATTTATCTTTGAAAATCTTTTTTTTTATGTTGTCACAATAACTGCACACTTTAACAACATAATGATTTGACTAAGCAATATTTTTATTTGCAAGAACTTTCGTCTCAATGCAAATTACATCAAACCTCAAGAAGCTATTTACCCAATTAATTATTTGAAAAACGTAAGTCATAAGTTATTCAGGGCTATGCTAAATACTGAGAGGCGTGTGTAGCGTGTAGAAATTTCGAAAACGTGTCTCCCATGTTGAGAACCAAAGTTGGTATTTCCTTGAAGCTTAGACATGGCAAACATAACACAAAGAACAGGGGTTCTTTTAAGCGATCATATCACGCTAGAAGAATCTTCGGTTTTCATAAATTAACTTTATATTATAAGAGCGCGGTGAAGCCTAAACCGATTGGTATCCAAGAATCCAAACAGCGAAATGCTTTGATCTTCTGTTGAAACTTTGTTCATTGCTTGTAGTTTATTGTTTTAAATATTAAAACCGAGTTGCTATAATTCATAAACATTATTGTATCAATAACAACATATGAGTAGTTTCAAAATAAGCTTGTCTTTATCTCTTTGCTCAAAAACCTTTTGATTTTATTTACAACTTGCCAAATTACATGCGATAATTAGTCATACTTGATGCCAGCAGCGTCGTTGACTCTGCCAGGATATCCGCAAGAATCGGGCCAAGCCCCGACCTACCGTGGCGTCGCGGTGCTAACGCCTCCCGCAACTCCCAATGGGCACGGAAATTTCCTGGCCAAACCGTCGGCGGCGCGTGTTAACGAAGGAGGGTGCCGGGAAATTTTAAGTCGCAACTTAGCGGGGACATTTTCCTCACACGCGGATTTGATATGCTAATGAACATACACACGCTTTGCTTGAAACATACCGGCACTACGAATACCAGCACTAGCCACCTAACTACGTACATGCTTTAAGTGTATTCCACGGTGGGTGTTTTGCGAGAATGTTATGTATGCATGTAATTTCTACAATCGTTGTTTGAAGGTACGTTGCCGTGACTGCGATATGAAATCAGAATTATATTTGCTCAAGTCAAATAGTATGTAGATTGTACATCTAGACACCTTGTGTAATAAGAGCATGGCTAAATCATTATCAGATGAACGACGATCGCGATTATTGTAGGTTCTTTGGAGAGTACCTTCAAGGTATTCTAAACCGGATCCATTCATTGAGTTGGATGCATTATTTTCTACGAGTTTCTTTAGGTTTTCAACTGTTCTGGAAGGTTTCAAAAGTTTGTTAAAATTAGCTTAAGTTACTTTAATAGTCAATCAAATTTTATTTTCAGTGATGTACCAAAATCTTTAATCCACGACTTGTTCATGTATCATCCTGAGTTATTTAAAATGCGCTACCTTTCACTGAATGGGCACAATATTATTATTGTTATCACTATAACATCTGAGTAGGTACTCTCGCCCAACGTTAGCTCATGTTTGTGGATTACGTGAACACATTTGACACTCGCTAACTGCGCTCTCTAATTGACACTACCAATGGATGGTAATGGTCCGCTAAGCCAAAATACAACCAAACATAAGATTACACTCAGCTCAAATGTTTGCTTTGCATTGAGTTTTGATTTAATGTTTCGATCTATGTGGATCGAAATTTTAATAATAAATTGTACGGCGTTGTATTAAAACTCAACTATCGTCTGACATCATATCCTGAATAATATGATACTTATTGGTGTCGTGAAATTTCGACTCCACTGTATAAGTTGGCGTTTGAAGATGATGCTGAACGACCAGTGTCAAAAACCGGGTCAAAAAATATTATGATATTTGGGACAATTAATTTTCATGCATCCTCTAAGCTCTATGGACAGTATTCCTCAATCTGGTATTTTGTATAATAAGATAAGCCCAGATTGGAATAAAGGAGAAAAAATACTCACCTTTGTAGTTAGGGCCACAAAGTACCTCTTCTTTTAAAAATAATTCTGGCCAAGGTGACTATTTTAGGAATGTTACATTGAGGAGGTAGGACATTACAAGATTTAATACTGAGGCTTCCTATCCATCAGGTGTCTGCGAAGATATATATACTTAATCCCATACGTACTGCGCAAACACCAATAATAAATATTTTCCGACTTTATGTCCGGGTTAAATCTTCCCCACAGGAAAAACTAAACCCTTCCACAGAATTTTCCATAAATAATCATGAAGTCAATCCACACTATACAATTGCATCATATAAGCATAATAAATACAAAACAATACAAGAACAACACGTCAACTCACCGGAGATCAAATGGGAAAATAATTCACCGACTCCAGATATTTTCATATCAGAGGGTTGAGCTCGGTAGAACTCCTAACTGGACCTATAAATCCTTCTGATCCCTCAACATAAATATTTAAAAAATCTTTCGTAATCCTACATGTATTTGAAATGACTGAGTTTTGCATTTTTGTATATAAATTCTTTGACATACGCCTAAATTTTGAATGAGATAGCTAGGTATAATGCCAGCAGCCGAAATAACAAATGGTAATATTTTTATAGTCTGAGAATGCCAAATTCTTTTAATCTCATTTTCTAAATCTGTGTATTTTTTATTTTTTCAGAAACAGATGTTTGAATATTACAGGAATTTGGAATAGCTACATCAATGATATAAGTTATTTTTTAAAAATTTTATCATGTTAAACTATATTCGGTCTATTATGACTAATCGTTCGGTCTGTTAGTATAGTTTTATCATAATATATTTTCATTTTATAATAATGAATTTGATTCGTATTCATAATATGGTACTATATTACGTCAGTCAATCAAGTTATGTTTAATTACCAAACTTTGGTAAATTATTTTTAAAACTTTATTGTGCCTAAATGTATACTCGGCCGGCGCCAATACAGAACATCCCGATATAATATGTACTATAGTTTCCGCAAAAGCCAAAAATTTTCTACATAAATCATCAATTTGATTTGTATCTTTGATTATATACTTCCTAAAATTTTTAGTATTAATGACTCTAACCTGAATGGCAAGCATAAATCCTTCTATTTCTGCGCTCAACTCTCCAATAATTTTATTATTATTATCATGGTTACAGACCCGTGAAAAACCACGAAATTTGAAACGTGTTTTACTACTATCACGCAAGTAGCGGTGCGCGGGTACGGAACTCGGTAGTTTCCGGTCGTTCGGCGTTAGACAATTGGGGTTCAAGTTGGTTTAGTTGAAGTTAAAAAATTGGAACCAATTTTTCGCCTCGTGTCTCATTTAAATATAATAAATTGATGGGGATAATAGTTTTGAATTTTCGACAAATAAGCTGCATTTCTAAAATTTAAAAAAATATTATATTATAGATAGGGACTTTATCGCTTATCTGAATTCTCCAACACCTGAAAACAAAATGAAAAAGAGTACATTGAACCGGAGATACAGACAGAATCACAACCGAAATTAGAATTTTGATTATTATTTTTTTTTTTCGAAAATCGGTGTGCTCGGCATGTTTGTCTGGATACAGTGACTTAAAAATAATTCTATTACCAAACACAAATACCCATATCAAAATCTAGAGGTTGTATCGAAATCAGTTGGCGTTTTCTTATTGGTAAAGTAACTTCTCCAAACTATAATGGTGGTACTATATTGGTTTGTAATAATTTAAAGGAAACAGAATTATTCTACATAATCAGGTTCTAATTTGACTTTGTATCCTTGTTTCTAATCCGGGAGTTCAACACAACCACGTTGTGATGCAATATCTCTCTAACTAGCCCACTCCATGTAATAATATCTCTGCGTTTATGTCGAGCTGGTTTCAAATCACATTTATGTGATGTAATCATAATCTAGCGATGTTACATCAGTAATTTAATTGAACCAATCAATTATCCAACACATTCTATAAACAGCATCAGCAAGTAGGTGGCTGATACATTAATGATATGAGCGGTGCCATAGTTCAGCCGGTATACGGGTGACATAGGACATATAATATAGGACATGGGACATAGGACATAGACCACCGAGTTGGGAGAGTGATGTCTAACATTCAATGCAGTTTCTGAAGTTACAATGTTCGGCAGAACTTGGTGTTGGGTCTTGGATGATTTAACTTTTGGAGTGGACACAGAGAAGACATTAGAAAAAAAAACATAAAAAGTAATCCAAGATGAGTGCAAATTAAAAAATATATTAAAAAATGGTTTAGTTAAAATAAATTTACAAAAAAACTATTTGGTTTTCTAAACTTTAGAATAGAAAATACGCCGTATCCCAGTCGATATCTATATAGGCATAGCTTGAAATATGTTTTAGAATTTTTTGTGACAAAATACGAAGTTATTTCATACATATTTTCTTCCTTTGCTGTCCTCTCTCCTATTTTTCTTTTGCTGTCTTCTCTCTTATTTTCCCTTTGCTGTTATCTCTCCTACTTTCCCTTTGCTGTCAACTCTCCTATTTTTTCTTTGCTGTCCTCTTTCCTATTTTTCCTTTGCTGTCCTCTATCCTATTTTTTTCCTTTTCTGTCCTCTCTCCTATTTTTCCTTTGCTGTCCTCTCTCCCATTTTTCCTTTGCCGTCCTCTCTCCTATTTTTTCCGAAACAATCTTCCTCAAAATTGATCAATAGACCAATAGCTCCGAGCATGGGTGGTGGGTCTTTGAATCTTTAAATATTATCCGTTTATCACTACAAAGATAATATTATATTAAAGTCAGTTCCTCATTGCTGGGGGATCGTGACCCTCACTCCAATTTCCATGGTCTCCTGTGGGTACTCCTCATGGCTCTGCGCTGCGTGGATACTTGGAAATTCCAGCGCATCGGCGCTTTCCCTATTTCTATTGATCTCCACTTTGCTAATGACCATGAGTTTGTCCAGGTTATAGTACTCAGTTCCATGTGAGCAACGTGTCTAAATTTTCTTAAAATTCGCTGTTGGCAGACATCTGATACCTACTCGGATCAGGAGAGACTGGTTGAGAGAGATCTTTTGACCTCTTCAGCCGGTCTCTTTCTCGACCCATCGCCTTGCTCCGCCGTGGGAGGCATGGATTCAAACATCGATTACTCCTGGACACATTTAGCCACAGATTCCAACCCAACTTTCATACCTTTTTCCTTCCTTTCCCTGTAAATACCTTACACACAGCTCAAAGATGACATGAGCCCTGAGGGCCTCCCGTATGAAGCTAATGTTGAAAAAAAAACTTTTCAGAGACCTATATATTTATGTTTGAAAATTATTCTAATACAATATTTAAAAGTCTAACGTCAATAAGCCTATCAGTAAGCAATCAGCATAAACCGAAGACACTGCGCAGAAAAGTAAAGTTCGCTACGATTGTGAGTGCCCAACCATTGTGAGGATTTTCTGCGTAAGGTCTTCGGTTTATGTTGATTGCTTACCGATACCGACCTAGTGGAACGACGGCTTTACAAGTAATATGCAATGACCTGAAAAATTCGCATTCTTTTTGGGGATTTTTTTTAGGAAAAGACAAAAAGTGGCTGACCTGGTTATTACTCATTAAGGACAGGTTGTTTCAAATTTCAACTTTCATTTTCGGGTTATGTGAAAGTCCAATTCGAATTCGAATTATATTAATTATTATTTTTTTTGGTAAACTAATGTTTAATCGAATTATACTAATCGAATTGTACTAATCGAATTATATTATTATAAGCTAGTTGCTTGACAGAACTGAAATGATAGCAGAGCTTGAAAAAAACTTTCACATAACTTGAAATTTATCTTTGAAATTTGAAGACTTGTTCAAATTATCCGAAACAACCCGTCCTAAACAAAATTGAAAATTGAATAACGGTACGTACGCGGCGTTCGCTACGTTCCATTTTATGTCCATTCTTATTTTAAAATATATGGTTACCAGAAATTTGTATGAAAAATACGAAAATTTGCATTATTTGCTTGAAATTTTGCGGACTCAAAACTCGGGAAAATGGTAAAGATTCACATTATCGTAAATGCGAAATTTTCAGGTAATGTATAAGTTTTTTATAGCTACCATTGAACCCTCGTTTTAAAATATATTGATCAGTATGTTACACACCATCCACAGTTTTCTCGTCCCATTGCGGTAGTTAGAAGTTGGCTGGTCTGGTAGCTTCCAGTTCCCGCGTCTGCTATCGCCGAATCCGCCCTTTGACAGAGTTAGTTCTCTCAGTTACAGTCAAAGGCAGTATTTATCTTACACATCGAGAGGCCGCGTGTAGAGTGGCCAATAGGCGACCAATGCCAGCATGCCCAGCGGTACATGAGCGATACATGTAGGCTCGTTCGCGGAGATAAGGTTGTTCTACATTAGTCATTCACATAAATTTTTATACCAAAATCACTTTGTAAAAAGTAAAAGCTTTGTTGCTTTCCATGTCCAGGTGTTTTGTCACATAAACTTTGCAAAAAAAAGCCTCGCAGATTTTAAACAACTAATTGCACAACAAGGTTACGGATATTTTTTTAGAAAGAGTGCCGACATAATTAACCTTGGTTAGTAGACAATTTGTTCAGAAGGAGTGCCATAATAATGAAAATAACTTAGTTTATTATTATTGTTTTAATGTAAAAACATACAGGAGTCTCAACTGCTCCCAACCGCTTGGAACCAGTGAGACTATGGCATCCCCAATCGGGGTATATCATGAGGCTGAAGATGGTGGGGAGGGGAAGTAGAAGGAAATAGGAAGGTGGGAAAGTACCTGGCTATTCATATAAGGTCGATGTTTTTTTTTTTTTTTTTTTTTTTTTTTTTTTTTTTTTTTTTTTTTTTTTTTTTTTTTTTTTTTTTTTTTTTTTTTACAGTAATACCGCACAAGAGTCCCAACTGCTCCCGTCTGGAGCCAGTGAGACTATGGCATCCCCAATTGGGGTATGTTGTGAGGCTGAGGGTATTGGGGAGGGGAGGGGGATGGGGAAGAGGAAGGTGGGGAAGTACCTGGCTATTCAGATCTGGTCACCAAACACGGCTAAAGCCATTTCAAGCAACGTTTCAATTCTGAATGGTGGTCTTACACCAGGGCGATACTGAGAGTATCTTCCACTCTGGAACGTGCCGCAAATATACTATATATTATTTAAATTAATTAATTGTGAAATAACACAAATTAATCAAATAAAATTTATTTGCGCACGCCGGGTTCGAACCCGCGACCTTCGGATCTGTAGTCAAAAGCGTATACCACTAGACCACGCCGGCCTAACCTAACCTAACCTAACCTAACCTAACCTAACCTAACCTAACCTAACCTAACCTAACCTAACCTAACCTAACCTAACCTAACCTAACCTAACCTAACCTAACCTAACCGAACGGTTTCAAATGTCGGTGTTGTTCCTTCGTTGACGATATGTAAGTGTTTCTGGGCATCGACAAAACATGCTACTGAGCAGCGTGATCGACGTAACCTTGTGTTCCGACAGCGTAATTGGACACATAAAGAACTGGAAAGTAGACAAAAGAATCGCTGCCATGTCGGACCATAATGGAATAACTTTCAACGCGCAATTCAATAAATCATCTACAGAAGAAATTCCAAAATCAACATTCCTATATAAGATCAATAAGGCAGATTGGATGGAATTCGACAAGACTCTAAAATCAAATGTTGAAGGCAAGGGAATAACAGTTCAGGCAATTGAAGCGAACAATCAACCTGGTTCCCTCAACAGACAAGTCTCAGACCTCATGGATGCCATGTCGGATGCATGCAGAATGGCAATCCCTCCACTGAAAAAATCTAGACAAAAAATCTGCCCCTGGTGGAATGATAAATTGGAAAAGCTGAAAAAAGACGTTCTCGCCGCAAAGAGGAAGCTGATGAACTCAGGACCAGCAAGAAGAGATGCGGTCACACTACCAGCCTACCTCGAGCTAAAGGAACAATACAAGGAGGAAATTGCTACAGCAAAAATACAAAACTGGAAAGAATTTTGCAGCAATCAAGGAAAAGATGCAGTCTGGTCCACGGTACTGAGAGTACTTAAGGCAACACAAAAGTCACCACCAGAAACGCTTCAAGTCAATACAGTGTCCACAACGTCAGCTCAAGAGACGGCGTCCACACTCTTAGATCATTTCTTCCCTAATGACTCTCCAGTCAGGGAAACAGCGGAACAAACACGTATTCGGAATAGTGAGGAAGAAGACCGCCTTAGCGAAATTGACCCCCCATTTACAAGATCCGAGATAAGGAAAATACTTGTATCCATAGATATAAAGAAGTCCCCAGGAAGAGATCACTTTACAGCCGACATATGCCAAAAGGCGTTCGAAAGTCTTCCAGAAATTTTTACGGCATTATACAACGCGTGCCTCCGAATTGGCTGCTTCCCAATCCTTTGGAAGGTCGCTAGAATCAAGGTAATTCCAAAGCCGGGAAAAGAAGACTACGGTAACATCTCTTCATACAGACCTATTGGTCTTCTCCCGGTATTTGGCAAGGTACTAGAGAAATTACTCATCAAGAGAGTAACCTGGCACTTCAGCACGAAGGGGAAACTTAATTCAAACCAATACGGGTTCACGCAACAAAAAAGCACAGAAGACGCAATGCTTGATGCCGTCAACCACATCAAGAAAGCGAATAAAGAAGGACTTCATGCATGCCTTATATCACTGGACATAAAGGGGGCATTCGACAACGCGTGGTGGCCCCACCTTAAAATGCAACTAGCCAAAAAAGACTGTCCACTAAACATATACAAAGTTTTTAAAGACTACCTGTCGGACAGAATGGTAGAAACAATTTACGCAGGCGCGTGGGCACAAAAACACTCGAACAAGGGCTGCATACAAGGATCTGCCTGTGGACCGATTCTATGGAACATAGTACTGGACGAACTGCTAAATCTCAAATTTGACTCTAACGTTCGCATACAGGCATTTGCTGACGACGTCTTAGTTATAATAACTCATAAAGATACGGCAGAACTACAGAAAATAATTAAAGATACTCTCTCCTTAATAACACACTGGGGAGAAAAAGTAAAACTGCAATTCTCGGAGGAAAAAACAAAAGCACTATTCATCAGTAAGAGGAAAACACTCCCACCAAACATTGTGATGAATGGTAAAATTGTTCCACTCTCTCGGGATTGCAAAATTTTAGGGATAGTCATAGACGACAAGTTAAATTGGAGCAAGCATGTGGACATGGTATGCCAAAAAGCTGTCAATATAACCAAGAAACTTGCATTTATGGCAAAACCTACTTGGGGACTAAGTTCTGAAATATTAAGGACAATCTACATAGGAGTAGTCGAACCAATAATAACTTACGCCGCGACGGTATGGGCAACAGCTGCAAAACGAAAAAATATTCGCAAAAAACTAGATAGAGTCCAAAGGGCCATCGGCATAAGAATATGTAAAGCCTACCGCACTGTGTCCCTTACTTCTGTGCAGGCAATCGGGGGACTAACACCTTTGGACCTAAAACTCAAAGAACTCAGACTTATCGGTGAGACAAAAAGGAACAGAACTTTGCATTTACTACCTGACGATAAAAAGTACCAGGGAATCGTAAAGGTTACTCATCTACCTCACCCTAGTAAACAAATTGGAGAACATGTCATCTTTCCAGGAATATACGAGAGAAACTCTTTTGAAGAGAACGAAATAGATATATACACAGATGGAAGTAAAACTGGAGGAAAAGTGGGTGCGGCCTACACAGTGTTCAATGCTAGCGGAGAAATTACAGCAAAGAAACTGCCCCTGGCAGATTACTGCTCAGTATTTCAAGCAGAGCTTTTCGCAATAATGCAAGCAATAGAGTGGGTCAACAAACAGCAAAAGAATTGGGAAAAAATCAACGTCTTAACAGACTCACAAAGCGCTGCACACGCACTAGAGTCAGGGACACCTACCAACCCTATGGTCTTCAATATACAATGCTCGGCTCAACTCTTGAGAGAAAGAGGGTCTACCTGTAAATTTTTATGGATACGCGGGCACAATGGAATCCATGGAAATGAAAGAGCAGACGAGCTAGCAAAAGACGCTGCATTAAAAAGAAAAACACAAAAACTCTATTCAAAATTCCCACTGAGCTACGCAAAGTTCAAAATAAAGGAGTCAATTCTCGAAGAATGGGACCAAAGGTATAAAAACTCTGATACAGGTAAAGGAACACGGCTATTTTTCAGGAGTATAACAGAAGCCAAAGAGTTTGGTAATAAGACAACTCCAACTTTCGAACTCACACAAATCCTTACCGGTCACGGTAAGGATTTGTGTGACGGTACATAAATAAATAAATAAATAAATAAATAAATAAATGGCAAATAACCAAAGAATGCCAGAGAAGAGATATAAACTTTACTGACATTTCTGATGTCATAAAAATTATACCTCTCCGAAAAATCTTCATTAAATTCGCAAAAAACATCATTACAAAAATTAAGGAACAAAATAAATAATAATCAAAAGACATAAAAATAAATTAAAATCACATTAAGCACGATCACTATAGCTACCCGAACAATCTAAAACAAGGCTAACGCAAGAAATCACGAACCAAGAGCGTTAAAGAACACTTCCTATCCTACAAATGGTTCTGTTAAGAGGGTAAGCAATTATAATCTTAACAGAACATCCACAATTTTCTTTCAGATTCACAAAACTACTCCGGCTGAGGTTTCACATGGTTCCCTCATGCTGTCAAACAAATGTTGGAGTAATGGATAGCCCATGTCAGACAGTCCCACTAACCCACTAACCTCTCTAAAAATAACATGAACCCTTACCTATCCCAACATACATGGAAAAAAAAAAAAAAAAAAATTAAACTCAATAGCTCATTAAAAAATCAAACAGTTTAAAGAAACCTTGATAAATAATAGACAAGGTAAAAAACAGAGAACACCCAAAAGGAAAAAAAAAAAAAAAACCTAACCTAACCTAACCTAACCTAACCTAACCTAACCTAACCTAAACTAACCTAACCTAACCTAACCTAACTAAACACATCCAAAGCCATTTCAAGCAACGCGGTGTATCGAACAAGAAAAATGATTTCATTGGATTTAATATCAATTGCGGCTAAAGTTGTACACCTGCAAGTTTGATGACCCCTTTTTCCAAATCATAATATTTACCAGTTGAAAAATGTATCAATCTGTTACCAGGCGGCAAAACGACTGGATCGAACATGAAACAGTTCGATAACTCTATTTTGTAAAACGAAATTAAAATATTGACAAAGCCAAAAAGCTGTTACTGGGCGAAATATTATTCGCACCACAATGCCTGCATTCGAAAACGTAAACATGTTTTTGCAAGCTGACGTCACACAAACGCTTGTAGGAGATATTATAAATAGCCCATAAAAGAAATATTAGAGGGTTGAAGTTTTAAAACTACGCCGGTAACCACGCGATCTGTTCTTATAATTTCTGAGTATCAACTGAAAGCTGTATTCGCTTCTGTTCCTCCATCACGGCACAATCATTTTAAAGATTACAACTATGTGCAACGAGCTGTTTATTGCCAGCATTCTATCAGCTGAGCCAGACACATCTGTCATCATTACAATCATGGGGCGTCTCCGTGTGCCGGCCCTTATAATCAAATGACCATGCCGCCGCTGAATTCCTGCAGGCTACCGACTGAACTGACCATCGCTGTTGATCGCCTAGAGGCTGGCCAATTCCTCCTGGCTACCAACTGAATTATCCACAGATGCTGACAACCTAGAGGCTGGCTGAGGTAAGAATATATAAGTGAGTTTTCTAATTCTTTTAACACAGTTATCTACATGTTTCTTAAATTTCATATTACTTTCTATGGTGATCCCCAGGTATTTGACATCTGAGGTTTTCTTCAATAATTTATACCTATCGTTATATATACCCCCACACATGAACGACTGTGCACCAGCACTCCAATGTTGGAGGTAGGGACAGGGTCATTAAGATGAAAAGGCGTATATGATGTTTTTTCTACATTAAGACTTAGTAAATTATCATCAAACCATTCCTTCAAAGTGTTTATATCATCATTGGCAGCTACTGTCACATCTGTCCATGTTATTCCTTCGACAATGATAACTGTGTCATCCGCATACGAGATGATACTTCTAATATTAGGGAGACTGAACATATCATTGACATATATAAGAAAAAGTATAGGCCCGATTACTGTGCCTTGTGGAATTCCATACTCAGAAGATATAAGTTCACTCAATGTATTATTTAGTTTAAAATACTGTTCTCTATTTTCTAAGTAACTCTGGAACCATGAATTTGTCTTCTAGTCCAATTTTTTTAAGCTTAGCAACCAACCTAGAATGCGACACACTATTAAAAGCCTTTTTTAGATCGATAAATATTCCTAGGCACTTCCAACGTCTATCCAAGTTCCCCATAACTATAGAAGTCAAATTTGCAATGGCATCATGAGTTCCTAGATTAGGTCTAAAACCATATTGATTAGAATGCAGAATTTTATTTTTATCAACAAATAGGAGTAGTCTCTTTTTGACCAATTTTTAAAATATTTTAGAATGTTAGATGTTAAAGATATTGGTCGGTAGTTAGTCATTTCCTCTGGGTTACCAGATTTAAAAATTGGACTAATTATAGTTATTTTGTAATTATTTAGAAATCTTCCAACAGAAAAGCTTAAATTAATTATAAGCGTGATGGGTATTTTAAAAAAATCTTTAAAAGTTTTTATGGTTTCTACTGTTATTCCGTCAAATCCCGGCGCCGAGCCACCCCGCAGTGAATTAATGATATTTACTGCTTCTGGTTCCGAGGTAGGTTCGAGAAATAGCATTTTATCTGAATCTATTAAATTACCATCATGGACCTCATGATTATTACTGGCAGTTACCGAGTTTATTTTTTGTGCAAAATTTTTATCAACATTAGCAAAAAAATTATTAAATAAATTAGCATATTGATTTGGCTAGACATTTACGTCTATAGAATTACCATTGTACGTTAGTGTATGTATTTCCGACGATTTGCGTTTCTTATCAATAATATCATTTATTGTCGACCACATTGTTTTTTTATCATATTTAGTTTGGCCCATTTTTGTTTTATAATACTGTTCTTTAGTATTCCTTATTAAATTTGTGAGCATATTACGATATTTGACAAAGTTATTTATAAATATAGAATTGAAAGGATTTTTTATACAAAGTATGAATAAATGTTGTTTTTCTCGTACAGATTTCACCAAGCCTGGACTAATCCACGGTTTTACTGGGCGGTACTTAGATACTAACTTTTGTAACTTGGAGACTGTACACGCTTTATGTTTTGATAAAATTTCCTCGAAAAGGCAAGAGCTCTCTATAATATCCCGATTAGCTAAAACAAGTCCAAGATTCCCTAAAGATTTTTTCCCAAAGAAGCTCTTTATTTAACACTACTTTAGTATACTCTCTAACTTTAATTGTATGTTATGCTGCTTTTATATATAATTGTTTAATTATTTATTGCACAATTTGTATAGCGCCGCTTTTGTGAAATATCACCTCAGGGGCGCTTTACAGTTGATGCAGGTATTACAAAAAATACAAATATTACAAAAATAAAGTGAAGTTAAGTTAAGCAAAATGAAGTATTGATTGAAATCTATTAGTATTATTACTGTTTACCCACATATGGTCAACACAGGAAGGTTTTTGAACAGAGATATCACTAGTAAAATTATTAATACACGATTTAAAATTCAACTCAGTTAGCATATTATCATACTCGTCCTTTAGATGGGATCGATGATTTTCAGATATATCTGATAGTATTATTGTCCTAGCGTCTGGACGATGTAGGCCCTCTGATTGGTCAAATTTTAATTGTGTGTTTCGGATAAATTTTGCATAGGGGGCTGCAGGCAAAAAAAGAATTCTACGTCATTGTTTATTTCTATCTTTAGAAATAGGGTAAAAATACCGTTTGAAGAGAATATGTTTAATTTTTTTATTTAGTCTTTCAACTATCAATTTATTAGAATAACCGTTATTAAATGCTATTTGTCTTATGAATATATTGTTTTATTGTTATATGGTATTTGTTTTTTTCAGGTCTTAAAATACTTCACACAGGATATAAAGAATCGCAAATAAATAATTTAGAAAGTAGAAAACATGTTAATATAAAAGCAGATAAAATTAACAAGAATTTTTTTTATAAATCTCTTAAATATTTTCCCACTTAACTGGTTTTTCATATTGTAATTCCTAATTCTTATAAACCCAGCCCACTCTTATCCCTCCCCCCTCCTTCCACTTCTTCTTTCCAATTGTAATCTATATTTAATTTTTGACTTCGGTGTATACTTCGTTCATGAAACATGTATTGGTTGGATATAATAAAGTGATGTTAACAAAGTTTTTTGTTTTTTAATAAAATAAAGTTTAATCGGATAACATTATTTTATCTATTTCCGTTGTATATCAATGCATACGTACACAACAAAATGTAAACATTGTATTTATTTATTAATTGGACAATTTGCATAGCGCCGCTTTTGTGAGATATCACCTCAGGGGCGCTATATTGTAATAATCTACCTTTATATAGATTTTTACTCTCCTGATGAAGGTGTATATATAATCTAACAAACAATCTGCTGGCAAACTGATTGAGCAGTTTAGCGGGTACAAATAATAAAAAAAAAACTTTAAACTTTATAAGATACAGTAACAGTTGTAGATAAAAAATTACCACCAGTTGAAGTAAAATTAACACCTTTTAATCAAACCGACTGCTAATCTCATCGCACAATTACCCTCCTTTTATTCATAAACACGTGTACAATTAATCAATATGTAATAACCTATTATTTCAGTCAACTTTGTTATAACTATCTAATTGCTGTGACAAACTATACGATATTGATTCAAATTATAGACATTGACGGTTGTAACACATATTTAAGCACTGCAAGTCTCCTATGAGCAAATTATATTAGGTACGATAACAGTTAATATCAGTTGTAGACATGTAGTCAATAATAGTGTTTCATTTAAAATAAACCATCACAAATACGTAAAATTTCATTTATTCAAACAACTGACATTCTTATTATGCCTAAATTGAGCATGTTATTATTCATTAACTCCGTCCTGTTCCGTGTTTTGACAATATGTACTCACCCTCTCTCTGTGAATGACCTAATATCTATTTATTAAATGTAACTGTTGTTAGTATCACTTAAACTGGGCGAAGGCCAACCAAGTGCCGCCCGCAGGGCCTAGCAGCAAAAACCCACGGAGCGGGTTTTTAACTGCTAGTCTAAATTAATATCGCCAACCAACACTGTAAACAACTCGCGATATTTGTGTAGAATTTCTCTTAATTGACATATGAACTGAGAAAGATCTGACAAGTGTGTCCTATAGATTGTAATTAAATTAATCGTCAGTTTATTAATGCACAATTCAACATGCAAACAGTTTACTTTGTTAATAACAACTTCCTCAATATCCCGTACTACGAAAATATTTCAAATAAACAATAATATTCCTGAATTCTTATTGATTTCGAGTGTTGTTGAAAAGCAAGTATAGTTTGGTATATCAAAGTGGGTATTATTATTGGAATGACATTCTGTTTACACTATAACTCCCGGAGATCTTTTAATTAATTCTAATTGCACTAAAAATTCACTAAAATTTTTATTCGCACTTCTGATGTTCATGTGCAGTACACCAAACAGCGGATCATAATCACACAGAACTTCATTGCATTCATCACTGGGATCACAAAAATTTTCACTAATTTTACATAGCAGATCAATATTTTGCGTTAGAAAATCATCCATTTTAAAAGTCTATTTTTTGACAAACAATTGACACCATTATTTGTTTGTACTCGCAAGTGTCACTATTTGCACTGTGGTTAGTTGGTTTTTTGAGTCATCTACTGACGTTGTTTAAAATGCAATTTTTGCATTTCGGCGGATCTTGTTATTTTGGGCATTCTTGAAATTTATGATCGCCTGCACAATGTGAGCAAGATGGTTCTTTTATTTTGTTTAGACATCTTAGGCTAGTATGGTTAAATTTAAAGCAAAGGTAGCAATGTTGGACTGCAGTCTTCAACCTTTACTTTATAATATCCAAGATTAACAGTGTATTTGTTTAATATGATTTTTCTCATTGTCCCACTAGTTTCCACTATGACGTTAGAAAATTCAGTTGTTTTCCTCTTTATTATTTTTTTACCTCCATCCTAGCAGCGTCCAATTCGTGAGAATTTTTTATATCTCCATTTTGTGCTAATATGCTTTCC